>VCKV01000322.1:1359555-2719110 GCA_005876975.1 Drosophila orena
TTCGCAATTTATCTTAGATAATATTTATTACATAGTTCTAAAAGTTACTTTCAGACGTATAAGCAATATCATCCACAGCAAATGATTCCAAATTACCTCCAGGACCAATTCAATTGGCCGGCATGATTTTTTTGGTGGTTGTTTAGCGACTAATATTTTAAGAAACAATGCAATAATAACAAAATAACACTACCCTAATTCTGGTCTGAAACTGGAATCTACAGAAAATATCACCTGCATGTTTATGATGCGCTTCTTTGTACATTCATGTATATTCTATGTATGTATATATTTAAATACAAATATAAACATATACAAATATATTTTTTTTAACTTGTGTAATTTTTTCTCAGTGTACGTATCCGCTTACGTGCCATTTGACAATGTTGCAGGCGAGCGGCGTATAGTGAAAATCCGGAATTGATGCTTGGGCACGAGCATAAAAGGGATTTCGAACCTTAATGGACTTGTAGGACAGCTCTTATTGCGCATTTTGTGGTTCCCAAGTCGTAGTCTTTGCCCACAAACTTTCACTTATCCATTTCTTCACCAGCCCAAGTGCTTGAGCTAATCCATATATACCTATAGGTATGTAATGGTCCATATATGTACATATGTAATGTATATGCACCTCCATACACACAGTAATACCTCTTTAAAATCTGTATAAATTTTGGATATTTGCCAATGGCACATTTTTAGCGAAATCTAAATACGTGCATTCAGTATTTTTGAGCCAAAATATGGTTTGTTTCTCTATTATCCACCGCCCCTGCAGTTTTCCAACCCCTTTTCTCTTTTCTCGCCAACAATTACACAATTCTTGAAATGGAATAATGTGATGAAATGGCAAATTCCTTGCCCAATTCAGAGTGCAATCGGAAAGTGCAATATGCTTTCCTTCTAAATTGATGTGGAAAATAAAGGTGACTATTTTACAAAGGGGAAAAAGAGGTGTTATTTGCTTCTGTAAAATGTAATTCTAGAGGTATAACTGTTTTAAAAGATGCAAAACCATTTCAGAATGGTAAACCAAAGGGAAGAGTCCTTTAGTGAAACTGTCACCCGATGGACCATAATTCAAGGATAATGTACGATATGGAACTTACAAAGACCTTTATGTACGTTTATGAAATAAATCATCCACAAGGTCGTGAAGTTTGCATTTCACCACTTTTGTTGCATCACTTAGGGGTGCGAAACTTTCAAGGTCATTTGCTACAAAAATGTATGCTACAATTTATGCAAGGGCGACTGTTGCATCTGAATTGGGATTCACTTCCGGGCTTTATATTTTATTAAAATATGCGTGACAACCGAAAATAGCTGACCCACAAAGCCAGTGAGCCACTTTTTCCGACCGGAGCTGTCATTCTACCCCATTTTCCGCCTCATTCCTCTTAATTTGGCCCGCTGTCTAGTCTCATTTTTTGGCCATCAGAGGTCCGAGCAACAATTACCCGCAGACACAACAGCCATGATGAGTGGGCAAGGCGACCACCCACTTGATTCGCCCACCCATCCACTTCCTGCCCCGCCCACTGGCCACCCCTTTTTGTGAATGGCATCCGAGGACTGGAGGACTGCGCAGAATCCTCTCTATCGATTAACTCGCAACGTAGACAGCTCTCTCCAATAAAACTTGGGATAGGGCATGGGGATGAGTTCTGGGATGTGCGATGTGGAATGGGTGATGTGATGCGGATGTGGATGTGGAATCAACTGCGTAGTAGCCAAAAGTCAAGTTGAAGGGGGTATTTTGGGGGTGTGGCACCTGCTGCTGGTGCTGCTGCTGCTGCCACTGCCGCTGATGGGATAATGCTCGAGATGCTTAATGCGCAATTTAGTTTGGGGCATGTGCACATGGGGATACGCCGAAGTGTAGGTCAGTTTGGACACTTTCTCTCTTTGGACCCATCCTCTCTTGCTGAGACTCGTTGCAACCCCGTTTCCTTGCCCTTTCCATCGGATTTCCCTCGCTGAATTATAATCGAATATTGCATGCGAAAGTTTTATCCTTGGCACCAAAAAAGTGCATTGGCCCCAATTTTTTCAATGCTGGCCAATAGCGCAAGTGGCGCTCGCTTAAAATGATTGGGTCTGAGTGGGGTAGAGGGGGTAGTAGTGTTTAAAAATTCCAAATATCTCTACCATATTATGTTTCATAGCATTACAAAATTTTAGCTTAAATCTTAAAAACAAATTTTGTATCAGTTTCAAACGAACTCAGTAGACTCTGGCTATGTAGTAAGTAACACCTTCGAAACTCAACCTATACCACCCGGAGCAAACTCAAATTAATCATTTGTCCACAGAGACATAGATATACCCAAATAATTTAAGTTAAATCGACTGGAATGGTGGTTGTGCAGGGAATGTACGAAGTCACGGAACTGGCGGCTGGCAGCGTGGGATGCGTGGGTCTCTATATGGCCGGATGCAATGCGCTGCCCTTCGAGCATGTTCCCGATCTTCCGGCGGCGCTATTCGTCCTATCGACCGTGCTTATTCTGCATCATCTGCGGGCTATGAACTGCGCACCGCTACAGGAGCTGTGGCTTCTGCTCCTGGAACTATTAGGCTTATATGTGTGCACCCAGGTCGCGGTGCTTGTGTGGCATCAGTTTCACAACCTAATGTATGTGCTTCGGGATTTAGCACTTAATTCTCATGTGGGCTTGTACCTTTTGGAAGGCTATCCAAAAGTCTTCATGTTTATGCGCCAGGATGTCTGCTATTTGGGGAAGCTTATCATGTCCATGGCGTGCACCTACAAGGCGGTAACATTCACTCATGCCTTGGACTATGCCTTACCACATCGCCGGATCTACAGGTACTACGAGAATACATCTACAGATGAGTATTTTGGCGATGGTCCGAGGCGCACCAACCGAAAGACAAACCAGAGATCATCAGTCCAAAAGAAATCCTTGCGTCGCTCCAAACCATAGGAGCTGTTGGAAAATCTGGATTAATCAAATCGCCCAACACAATCACCGTTTTTGTGTGCTTCAGGCCACCGAACCCTCCCATACAACACAAGTAATAAATTATCAAGGTAAACGTCGGCCCGGGTGCATTGCACTAAAATCGAAGGTGGTGCTCAAGAGCAGTTAACGCTTTACTAGAAATTTGCATGCTTGAAAGAGCAGAGCCAACACGTACACACAAAGCACACTAGTTTTCAAATTTTGGCGCCTCTCGCCAATCGATTAACGGACGACTTCATCGAGATCAGCTAATCGAATGTATTCCATCTCTAGTACCAGAATATTTTGAGAAGAAGAAGAGTACTTGTGTCCAAACAATAAAGAAATTAAACAATTAGCCACAATCTCGCAGTTTTTCGGTTGAAAGGGGTGTAATTTAGAGCGGGGAGAAGAGATGGCTTTCCTTTGCCCCGTGCGCATGAGGCGCGACAAGAAGAAAGGTATGTTGATAGAAAGCGGAAGAAGCAGCACGGAAACAAAAGACTTTAATCACGAACTTGTTGCTGGAACCTTTGTACATACAACAAACAATGTAACACAATTTTTATTTATGGAAATTTTCGTTTTTTTTTTCGATTACTTTATGATATTTAGGTACAAAAATTTTCGTCTTTAATTAAATTACAATTTTTTAAAATTGCACTTTATTGCCCGTTTTTCAGCTACAAATGCCAGCATAGAAAGGGACTTGCCAGCTGTGGGAGTATTGGGCATGGGCCGTATAACTGGTTCCTCCAGCATTGAAACACTTGTTAGAGTGGGCATAGAAAAGGAGCACGGCCTAAGGTATGTCTATCTCAATATTTGTATGAATAACTTTTACAACGTTCTTACTATTTAAGTCCTGATTCCAAGATGGTTGTGCTACACGACTTTACTCCTTGCGTGGATGATGAACTGGAAGTGAAGCGCGGACAGCTGGTCAATATATTGTACAGAGAGAACGATTGGGTTTACGTGATTGGTCAGGACTCGCGGCAGGAGGGTTTCATACCCTTTTCATATTGTGCTCCCTGCAACACGCAACTGGCGGATTTGGCTGTAAAGAAGAAACTGCCAAGGGAACAGTGTCCAGAGCAACCGATCGATGAGAATATTCCACTCCTGGGCACGGATAACAAGCTAGATGTTCTTTGCGATGAAACTTTGAATCCTGGGTCTGCCAACAGCATTGAGAAAACCATGCTAGTGGAGCCAGAATGTACTCCTTTCGTGAAGGAACCGTCCGGGCGCTGTATCGTTTTGTACACCTTTATAGCCAGGGATGAGAACGATTTGTCTGTGGAACGGGGAGAATTTGTTACAGTGCTGAATCGCGAGGATCCCGATTGGTTTTGGATAATGCGCAGCGATGGCCAGGAAGGATTTGTGCCAGCCAGCTTTATTTATCCTGCAGACAGTGTTCGAGTTTTGCAGCAGCAGAAAGCCACTTTAAATGCCATGGAGACCATTTTGCAACAGGGTCAACCAGGCCAGCAGACCCAGCAACAGCAACAGCCACAATTGGGTTTGGGAACAGATGATTTACGCTACCATGGCACGGAGTTGGTGATGCTGTATGATTACAAAGCACAAGCTCCAGACGATCTGTACCTTTCGGTGCGGAGAGGAGATTGGATTTACGCAGACTTAACCAATCAGACTGTGGATGGCTGGCTTTGGGCTTATGCTCCGAAAACCCGCAAATATGGATTCATTCCGAAAGCCTATGCCCGACCACCTGCCATGACCAGCCTTTGAGAGATAGGTTCATTACCATAATCTATTTAATTATCATTTTGATTAGCACTAGATCATAATATTCGTAGTGCATCCAAACCCTGTCGGATTCCATTTAGATAAGCGGTACTTTGTGCCTTGGATATATTATATTTATCTTGAATAGTAAATTCATTTTTCAACTCATCAATGCCATGTTCATTGAATAATAAATTGTGCCTTAGATTTATTTTGTATGTGAGTTTGCATAACATATCGTATTCACTTAATCTAGTTATTTCATTCTTAACTGGAAGTGCCTGGTAAACGAATATCAAAAATATCTACTATCATATTCCATGTAGTACCAGTGTGGGCAGCACTTTGCTAGCATCTAGGTCTAGATATGAATACTAAAGCAGGGGGCCAACCCCTCGATATGCACTTGGTTTGGATCATTGAATTGGATATACATCCAAGCGGCGCAGTGCGTAGAGTTATGCTCAGCATAATGTTGTACGCACACGCAAGTCCAACTGGACTTTGGTTATCACCTCGCATTGTCGGAGTTCTATTTCATGCATAAACTGTTATTGGCTGAAGAGCAGTGCGAACAATTAAGCTCTAAGTTTCTGTAGAGGGAGATAGGCTTATGAGATTTGGGCATATGTAAATGAAATTGTAATCCTACTTCATAGCTTCTCTCAGTTGCTCCTTATCGTTCATTTCCTCGCGTAGTTTCTGCTGCAAACTGAGAATGAGATCGTTTTTATTTCGAATCTGCAGCTTCAGATGCTCGATCGTCTCCTCCTGGGCTTCGAAAATTGCCTAGTAGAAAAAAAATCGTATGTAGATGTGATAATTACATGAACAAGAAAGCATCCTACCCGACACTCTTCCATGGATTCAGAGTATGAAGGCGGCTCGTCTAGGCAAAAGAATTCCCGCACTAACTTGCACTTGCGCAGCTCATCCTTGGCCATCACTGAGTTGACGAAGATCTGCAGACCTTGCACCCGATTGTCGAGAAAAACGGCATTGAAGTTATCGCCGAAAAGTTTCTTCCGGGGCAGCATAAGCGTGAGGTTAGGGAAAGCCTGTTTTAGTTTGCTATTAAGCCGCACGAAGTCGGTGTAGCGTCGCATTACAAGCCAGTAGTCGTTGGTCTCCGGATTCTCGACGCGCAGCTTGTAGGCAGTGAAGCGCGCTCTTTCCTCCATTACCTCGTAGCCAATGATTGGCACCCTTAGTACAGCGTTAGGGTCTACGGGGGGCACCACCGATCCCGAGGAGAGAGTCATCTGGCTGGCGAACATGGAGTTGGAGCCTGTGTGCCGGGAGCTGGACTGGCTGTAGCCCAGGCTGCACTCGCTCATGCGGCGGGGAGTCCTAGAGCTGGACTCCAAGTCCACAGAATGTCCACCTGGCTGGTTACCATAGGACGACTGCGTCAGGTCGCGGTGGGAACGGGCACCGCCGAGCATTTCGCTTCTGTTTATCGATGTTTTCGTGGATTGTTCGTAGCTGTGCGAGCTAATCCTCTGCAGGCAAACCTCTGACTTCGCGTTTGCCACTGTCAATGGGGCACCGGAATTGCTGGCCAGGATTAAGCTAACATCCCCCTCCGATTTGCTGCGCAACAGGCTGTTGTTTTGGTATTTTCCAATTTGTCGTAGGTCAGGACTCGAGTGGCACTTGCGACCGAGTAGCTTCTGCTCCCGGAACAGGTTCCGTTTGTCCAATCCGCTGACGGAGCTTCCAATTTTAAGCAACGATTTCTTCGGTGACGTTATTGCTGTGCTGGCCTTCTTAAAGAGCGTTGCTTGTGAAGTTCTTGCTGGTGCTAAGTGGTTGTTATAATTGCCGTAGCCAGTGCCTGTTTCTCTTTTCCGAAGCGCACGCAGTGACATTGCTTTGTTTGTTTTGATTTCGCTGCAGCGTTTTGTTTGCTACATGACTTAGTCAATTTTCCAAAACGAAATTGCTTTTCTCCCTTTTCTTTTGTTTTCTTTTGTGGAGTGCAGTGTGACCGCACTCCTTTGACCCAATTGGACCAGTGTTGGCTAGTGCCGCACTGGCAAATCGATTGCACTTGGCGGCAACCAGCTGTGGGTCTATCGAAAATGGAGCATGTGGTAAATATTATTTTTATTGCCTCTAGATTTATTAAATTAAGTGATTTATCTCAGCGCAATGAAACTAAAGAGCTGGTACAAAAGCTCGTGAGCCTAAGCATAACCGAAAATGAGGAGGAAATTTTGGCGTTACTCAAAAACCTACGACTGTTGCTCACAAAAGGCGGGACAAATCAGGAGACGTTGGCCGAAAGTGTGGAGTTCTCCAGCTTTTTAGATGCCATGGCTTTCAATCCAACGATGCGCACAGAGCATCGAATTATACATAATCTATCTCTGCAGGTGCTGGCCAATAGTGTGGTTAATAATGAGACCACGCAAGCACTTACCTGGAGTCAGCATGGCTTGAAGATCGCCGAGCAAGCTTACGCTTCTCCTTTGGGAAGTTCCAATAATGTGCTCCTCATGATCATGTACAACATATACCTGAGTGGTCGTGGTCTGATCACCGACTTGGTGGCACTTACAACTTGTCTGCAACTGTGGCGGGCTCTAAACGAGGCCCAGTGCACCTATAACTTCGAGTACCTACACTTCTTCCTGGAGCACTTCATTGTTCAGAATGGACGAGCCTGCGTAGCTTGTTACCAGAAGTTAGAGACGGAAGATCGTGTTGCTTTCCTTGACTACGTGGCCCACTATCTGAGGGAAAACAGTCCCAATGGCGATGTTACTCTGTTTTTGCTTGAGCATTTTGCCAAAGAATTCCGCATGAAATCCGATTGTCTCCTGCGCGAAACTATTAAGCTTAAGCATGAGCTTCATCCCCGTGAAGTTCACACTTTACTGCGCATCATCGCAAGTGCCAGCGGCTCTGAGAAGTATGCCAATGTGTACTCCTCCGACCAATCGCTGTTCATCAACGTCAGCAGCCTGCTAAGATGCGTTGTGTCTGCTGGCAAGGAACCTGATGGAGGCGGCCTGGATAAGCCCATGACGAAGCTAGAGGAGGTGGCCCTCACTTCGGACATTGATGCGGGCTATGAAAAAAAGGTCTCCTATGAACTTAAAACGCTACTCGTTCGCTGTTCAGCCAATCTTCTGTATGACAACAAGGCCAACAAGGGTTACTGTCTGGACACACAGCTGCTGCCTACCCTTCTAGAATGCACAACAATGGATGCTCGAAACCCGTGTAAGAAACTAATTTGATACATTCTTAAGTAGTGTTTTGTGCTTTTCAATACATTGCTTAATTAACATTTTACTTTTTATACCCCAGTGATGCGGGAGTGGAGCATCCTAGCCATCCGAAACGCCTGCATAAACTGTCCGGAGGCGCAACAGGTGATCGCAGGCTTGACTATGCAGGGCTCCGCGCCCAACGACATCCTCAGCGAACTCAATCTGGACATGGGCGCACTCCGCATCTCTGATAGGCAGCAATAGTTCAGCTAGCCCAGCATACAGCATACATCTACCCATAAGAAATTGGCAAACGAGGCATGACCACTGGCTGGCCAACAAGTGGTTAGATGTTATTCACACCACGTCATCCTCCGCGCAGTCGTTGGCCCCCTTTTTCAGGCTTTACGATGCGCTAATGGCATGCCAACAGATAGCCAAAGGCATTCATAAAAGCGATGTCAACGTTTAATGGTAAATCGGGGGAATGTGGCGTACGGCTAGCGTGGCGGACGAATATATAAAAATAGCTGCCCATGTACCATGCTCTGTGTACCATTAAAAAAGCGATGCCTAAATCCATCTAAGTTCTAAATTTGTGCGCACACTGCCGCAGCAACGGAATCATCGGCGGAGTAGAGTTCATGTTTATGGCGTAATTAAGCAACGATGACGTCTGCCCGAGTAATTCCTTCGGCGGCTTGCTGCAGGTGGCAGCTCCGCCCTACCCAAATCCCACGTCCGATTCCGCTCCCAGAGGCGTATGTAGAACGATTTTATGTTTATGCTGGCTAACAATGGCTGCCTTTGTTATTTTTTTCTTGGCTCGTCGCGCTCCCAAAAAGAAATGCGAAGGAAGAGGCAGGCGAGCGACAACCACTGGTGGCTAGTAGCCAGTCAGTCTGTGCTCTGCCTTGGCCAGCAGCAGACGGAGCCGTACCGCCGCGATCCGATCGAGTCGATCGCAAGGAATTGTAAAGCCCAAAGATCGCGCTCTTTTATTTCAAATTGCGGCTCGCTTCACGGGCAATATAGCCATTTATTTCGGTTGTTATCGCTTGTTCGCCTCGATTTTTAGTCGGTAGTTTAACCAAATTTTATTTTAAAAGGCCGGGCCGCTCATAAAAACCACATACAGCGTTCATAAACAATTAGCCTGAGGCCAGCGCCAGCCAGCCAGCGAGCCAGAGATCTCCGTTGCATCGGTGCAGCTTTAATGGTAAACACCGGGGGTATAGGTGCTCTTATATAACGATAAATCAGGATACCTGACGGACGGTAACCACGCCTGACAGTTTATGAGGTGGCCTGTCGGGCAGGAGGCGGTGCTGATCCAAATCCGCTGGCATTGGCATTATTTATGCGGGGCATTAATTAAATACACATTTCTCAAAATTCGCTTCTTTTACGCCGGGGCGGAATTCAACGTGTGTTGCGACGTCTGAATAATACGGCACAAACCAAAAATACAATGGCCGACAGCAAGTAAAACAAAGGCTGAAACACAAAATAAATAAATAGGCGGACGGACGGGCGGTCGTTTCGAGATTTATTTCGCTGTTTTATTTTTTCAAAAAATATACAATTTCTGCCCGCCTGTCAAAAGTGTCAATACATTCGCGCCCAAATGCGACAATGAGTTGTGAATTAATGATGCCTCCTCCACTTTGTCAGCCGGGAATCTGCTAAGCCTGCGGTGGGTCATTCTAAAAATAAGGCAAACTGTTTGCTGTAACTTGTGCGTGGCTAAAAAAAAACCAAAACCCATCAAAAGAAGAGAAATTCGAGAAAATCGCATTCGAAGCAAAGTGGCACATAGGATGCAGCTCAATGACGCACTTCAGTGACGCAAGTGCGTGCAACTCCGCGACTCCCGATGATGCAAGCTGCAAGATCTATTCCCGGAATAGATTGCGGAAGTCGAGAACAACAATCTGGGTTTTTCCCACAAATAAACAAAATGTATAAGTGGACCTTTTTGGTAGCCAAAATTATGGTATCGCAACTTAAGGGGCATATTTCGACGGCATCCACATGGCAGGCAGTACTAACCATGTGTATGACACTTGTGCACGCACACCGTTCCACCGCCTAATCCCCACCTGCTACGCCAACCACCCGGCCATCTGACCATCCATCCATCCGAGCACCCACTCGACGGAGGCGCACCTAATTCTCGCAATATTCCGCAAAGAGCCGAAATAATTTTTGAAGAGGAATTCGCATTTTTGTCATCTATTTTCCTCGCCTGAATGTGTCCACTAATTTGCTTAATTTCTGTCAAAGACCAACGACGAACGTATGGGAATTTCGGGTTGTCTTGGCAACACGTATGAAAACACATAAATAAAATAAAAGAAAATAGCACGGATTCTCCAAACAACATAATTAATGGGAACCTTTTCGCGGATTTACGGTCAGCGAACTTACAGTTTAGGGCAAAGTTATGGTTGGCACTTTGCCTCTAAAGATCGCTTAAAGTATCTTAGAAACTATAAAAAATAAACAGTATACAAAGTCTGTCCTATGATGTGAAATTTTAAAAACCACATTTATTTGAAAAAGTATTAAAAATGTTTAGTTCAAAAATAACAAGTAATAAATACAAACAAAGTAAATAAACAGTTGACTGCAATTTCTCTTAGCACCATTATCTAATAAATCATAAATCACATTTATGAGTTCTATTTCAATATTTTAATATTGTTTCCAGAATTATTCGCTATTTTTTTTTAAATTCGTTGGTTTTTCCGTTCCCTTAAAACACATTTAATTGCTAGTTTTTGAAATCCCAACACTTCCCCTGTCTGTTTGCTTAGTATAAAAATAAAATATTGTTTAAATTAGAGAGGTCTGGGATCGGATGGGACGGGTTGTAGGCCCGGCGAAACACCTGCCGAATGATGAAAACGGCGCCCGACAATGTCCCACATGTGTGCGATGTGTCCGCATGACTTTATTGCCGGGGGAGCGATTACAAATGGGTTAACTTCCTCCCCCAGGAACGTGCGCTGTTCCATGTGCGTGTGGATTGCCCCTTGCCAACGTCCAGAGAGCCCTAGGAGTGGAGCGTGACCTGGAACCGGTGCCATAATCAGGATGAAGCGCGACGTGTCCACGTCGACCATCGGCCGGGATGAGGCCCGTCGTCCCCTGATGGAGGCCTACATGTTCCAGCGGCGGGTGCTGCTCGGTTGTAGTCTGCTAATGGTGGTGTCTCTGTTGATCTGGATAGTGGCCATCTCGACCGATCACTGGATCATCATTTCCGGCGGAAAGGGTAAACTAACTTTTATAAAATACAACCAGTTACTTGTTCAATGTGATTTTGATTATAACTATTATGCATACAACTACCACTTTTAATAAACATTGCATAATCTACAACTTCACTTCCCAATTTTAAAAGGAATATTCATCCCCGAGTCCCGGCGCTTCTTCATGTCCTCGCACTCGGGACTGTGGCGGCACTGCCGGAACACCATTGTGCCCAATGCCATGAGCAATGCCCAGGTGGTGCGCAACTTTAGCTCCATGTCGTACACATCGCAGACGAACATCAACGAGGCGAAGCGGAATCTATCGCAAATGGAATTCATCAAGCAGTTCGCGCAGGAGAAGCTGGATACGTCGGACAACTTCACGGAATCGGCGCGTCGCCACATGTTTGCCCACTGGGTACGTGGCGAGGACATGGAGTTCCAGACGCTGCGCCATGCCTTCCGCTCCCTGGTGATGAACACCGAGGAGAATCAGCGCCAGTTCAATGCCACGGCCATTAAGCCCATACCCATTAATCCGCTGGACGTTCTGGGAATCATTGAAAGGAATACTTTCGGTTCGGCGCTGCAGCGGGTTAAGTACAACAACACCTGGTCCTACTACGTGATCCCCGAGGTGGCGCAATTAGCCATCTTCAGCAACTGGACGGATTACCCACTGGTGGTTCGACTGCTGGGCACCTACATCAGGGATATCAACATCCCGGCCTACGTGCTTAACGATGAACGGGTGATCCTGATCCTGGTGCCACCGCTGCCGCCCAAGAAGGGTCAGCCCGCCTACTACAGCTATATCCCGAACCGTGAGTGGTAAAACCAAACGACATCATTTGATTGCTTAACTAATCCTTTTCCCCAGAGCGCTGCAAGTACATCGATATGTTTCCCAACTCCAATGCACTGCGAAATGAGCCCGGTTTCGATGACGAACTATTGGGTAGGTACCACTGGTTCTGGTTCGCAGACGACGGCTCCTAATTGGCAGTCGCTTGGTACTCCCTTTCAGACTACATCCGGACGCAGGCGTCCTTTGCCTGCATAACTCTGTTCGTAATGAGCTTGGGGGCCGTCTTTTCCTTCTACACGTTCATGAATCCGCGCTACATGTTCAAGCGTCTGGCGGGTGGCATCCACCTGGTGGCCGCCTCCACGGCGCTGGTGGTGCTCCAGGTGCTCTTCTCCTCGATTGACTACACGAAGGAGCATCTGTTCTATGCGTATCCTGAAGGGGCGAAACTAACGTAAGTTAGATCAGATAATTTATAATATACTTTACGTTTTTAATCATTTTCAGCTATGGCTACGGCGTTTACTTGGCTTGGTTCACGTTCGTGGACAATATCCTGTGCGGTGTTATGTTCCTCTGGTATTCTGGCAAGAAGAAGGGTGCCAAGGCGCCCAACGATGAGGTGGCCATGGCAGATGAGCCGACCATCATGGGCAGATAACTGGTAGCCAGATATCTTTCTTATGGTATTACCCAATGCCCATACTGCGACCAAAGACCAAAGCAAATGGCAAACTGCCGCCATTGCTTATCATTTCACTTTTGTTAATTGTTGTTTTCATAATGGCTGTATTTAAAATGTTCGATTTATAACTTTAAGAATCTCAATGCAATAAAGGAATTGTTTTCAGTCAGTAACGATTTGTTGCAATTTAAAATTGATAACTGCGCATGAAATTCTATTTTATATTCGATTACGGTTATCGAAGTGGAGCCTGCCAGATACATGAGCATAGGAATAAAATAGTTAATACATTTCACTAAGAACAAATTATTGTAGAGCTACAAAATTAAAAATGTAGAACACTATTAAATTAAGTGTAATTTTTAATATAATTGAATTTATAAATGCGTGACTCCTTTTTTCTAATATTTTGTGCCCATGGATGGCAGTGTGACCGTACTGCAAACACATTTCTAATTTGGAAACCAAAACATGAAAATAAAACATACTTTTTCTCCTAAATATCTGGCTGACCTATTATTAAAGAAATCTAAATAATATAAAGTTAAAGAGCCACAGCTTAAAAGATAATTGGCCTTTGGAAAGGTCACATACATACACGTGGAAAGATAAACTCATTGGGAGTAAACGTACTTTAATAAAACATGGTAAATTAAAAAAAAACATTTTCACAATTTTGGCAAATATTTAGTAATTGTGATACTTCTTAGGAGCCCATAGGTCCGGATGTGTTTACCACCCAAGCAAAGGAACTGTCTGCAGTGGAGAAGCAAAAGCTGGAGGAGCAGAACAAGCGTGGTCTCGTGCCCGAATTCAAAGCGAACAAGTTGGAAATCGATGCCCAGAGGAACTGGGATATATTCTACAAGAGAAATGAGACTCGTTTCTTCAAGGATCGCCACTGGACGACGCGGGAGTTCCAGGAGCTGCTGGACCAGGAGGAGTTCCACGAGAAACGAACCCTTTTCGAAGTGGGTTGCGGTGTGGGCAATCTGGTATTCCCGCTTCTGGAAGAACAATCCAGCGAAGAAGGATGTTTTAGGAATAGCAGATTCTTCTTCTACGCGTGCGACTTCTCACCCCGAGCCGTGGAATTTGTGCGCTCCAATCCTCTGTACGATCCCAGCCAGATATCTGCCTTTCAGTGCGATATCACGACGCAACAGGTGCATGAGCACATAACTGCCAACAGCGTGGATATCTGCACTATGATCTTTGTGCTTTCCGCAATACATCCACAGAAGTTTACAGATGTGGTGCAAAATCTGGGCAAGCTACTTAAGCCAGGAGGACTGCTGCTGTTCAGGGATTACGGACTCTACGACATGGCACAGTTGCGTTTTAAGCCGGGCAACAAGATTTCAGAGAACCTCTATGTGAGACAGGATGGCACCCGAAGCTACTTCTTTACAGAGGAGGAAGTATCCAAGTTGTTTGAGGAGAACGGCTTCGAGGTAATCACCAATGCCTATGTCCACCGACGAACTCTAAATCTTAAGGAAGGCGTGGATGTGCCGCGCATTTTTCTGCAGGGCAAGTTTAGAAGAAAAAACCTTTGACCACAGGTTAATAATCATGACCATTGTTACGTATTTAGTTCTTGTATTTATTTTAAATCAATAACATGGTTCAAGTCAACGTTCAATAAATATTTGTATGTATATATTAGTTACACATGTATATGCTAATAAGTGACAGAACTAAAAGGCTTCCTGTAGAATTCAGTTGTAATTGCCTGGACCCAACTCTGGCTGAATGTCGAGTAGATATCGAATGTGTGAGCGTCATGCTGCTTACCTAAAACAAGTGAAATGCACCGGGATGTGTACGTTCTGTTCGCCGAAAATGGAACATAGTCTCCCTCTGACTGAAGCATTTGCATACGATCTCTACCAAGGGTTCCGTGTGTATACATTTTGTATATATAATTCTTGTGACGTCCTAGCAACACTTAATCTAACCAACAATTGGATTTGGAATACGATAATACATACGAACAACTAAGAAAACCCATCAAATTCAACTAACTCAAACGATCCTTAATCCATAAATTCAAATCTCGCGCCACGGTTTTGTTCGGCTAATACACAGCGGTAGGTGGCGAATGTACACATAAATTAGGGTGAGTGAGTGTTTGGGTCATGTTTTCGTGTCGGCATGTAATCTAGGGACAATTCTAAGTATTCACGATATAGGGTCCGACCAAAATGCAGGGGCTATAATTGCATCTAACCAGAAACATAATTTTATATATTGAAAAACTGGCCATGGTAATGAATAATATATATTGCTGTACTTTGACCAAAACTGTAAATTAAACGTCCTAGAATTATCCTTGTATTACTAAAAAATGCCCTCACAATGCCTACATCTATCATTGTATTCAACAACACCCACTCACCCCAGTTGTAGTTGTAAATTTATATACTTGATACTTGGATTTGGCTAATCGCCTTTGGAACGAGGCGATTGATTGCACTACTCCGCCAAGCCGTGCTCGGCCAACTTGCCGCCATTGCTGCTGCTGTGTCCTATCGGCGCCAGTTCAATGCTAGAGTCAAAGCTCTTGGTGAGCAGGTCGCTACTGGTCACCGAGTTGGTGGTGCTGCTCAGCGGGGGCAGGGATGTGTTCGCACTCACGCCCAGCACGCCGTCGTTGAGGTCGCTGTCCACGCTGAAGCTGTTGCTGCCGTTCTCGTTGACCAGCGAAAGGGTCTGCAGGGGCAACACTTCGCCGGTGGGTGGCTGTTCCGCGCTGGAGTTCGAGCTGGGTTCCGTCTGCAGCTGGAGCAGAGAGTTGCGCTGCGTGTGCTTGTCGAACTTGCGCTGCGGTGGCTTCGGTGGCTCCTTGTCCTTCTCTTTTTCCTTGTCTTTAGACTTCTTGAAGCCCGCAATGAGCGCCTTGTGTGCCTGTGCCTTGATGCCCTCCATGCTGGGCCGCATGATGGAAGTGCGTGTCCCGGAACTCTCCTTCGTGGAGGGCGATTCCTTGGAGCCCGGTTCCGTCTCCTCAGTGACACTGGCCAGCTGCTGCGGAGCCTGCGGCATGGTAAGGTCCTGTACCTGGATGGGTATGTCGTCGGGCAGTTTTTTCGTACGGAAGGAGGCGTTCGTAATCATCGACTTGGACACTGAAGTGGTCACCGTTGTTGTGGACGGCGTTAAGGCCACACTCAGGCCCATAGGTCCGTCGTTAGGCTGTCCGGAAGGATTGGCGTGCAGCGAATTGCGCACTGCGCTGGTCACCAGGATCAGTTCCGAGTACATCTCGTAGATGGCCCGGTTGTGTATGTCGTCCAGTGTCTGAATGGCTATCGTGCCATAGCCATTAAACATAGCGAAATAGATGGCGTGCACCAGCTCGATCAGGAAGGCGGCGGACAGTGGAATGCGTGGTGAAGAGGGCTTGGGAAAAGGGACTCCGGTTGCAGGATCCGAGCTGGTAAGTTTAAAAAATTGTTTATAATTACAAGACGGCAATCTGTAATTTACTTTACCCATAACTCATTCGATGGCCGTGACCCGACTTCGTAGTGAATCCTTGGTTCACCAGTTGGGAGGTGACACGGCACAAGTGCAACAGCGAAGACTTCTGCGTTTGGCTGACCTGCTGGTTGTAGCAGAACAGCAAAGCAGTAAGAATACGCATACGGTTTTGGGCATGAATCGATTCGATGCGCTGGTGTGGACCCCACTTGACCTCCCGGTTGCAGTTCTCCTCCCAACGGCGCAGATCCGTCATAGGCAGGTTTTTTACCTCGTGGTAAACGGACGTCTGGGCCAGAATGGGCATGCGGAAGGCCACCACCTTTTGGCCGCCGTCTTCGGTGGACACTTCGCCATTGTAAATGCAGATGAGCAGCGTCTCCACGCCGCGAGCAGCCTTCTTATCGCCGCCGGCTACCGAGTGGAGGTATGTGTAAAGAAGCACAGGGATGAACTGCAGCGGGAATTTGTGCAGCGTCTGTTCCGGCGACCGGTAGAAGGCCAGTAGCTGCTGACAGATGTCGTGCACTAGCTCCTCATTGCGCTGGCGCTCGTTAAAGATGGTAAATATGGCCTCGGCGATCTCGGGATCAGTTTCGTGCTCCACAACGAACGCTTCCGCCTCCGAGGGCTGACCCCGTATTCGCTGGTAGTCCGCCAGCCAGTCTTTCACCAGTTCCGCCATCGTCGTTACCCTGAGTTGGTAACAGAATCTGAAAAGTGCAATGCCAAATCCACAGTCAATGTCGGACTTCCAAGTGGTGCTCACCTTGACCTGGAAGGCAGCCGGGGTGCTAGCGATGGTAATGGATGTGCCGCACAGGTTTCCGCACCCTGGGTTATGTGGTAGCTGTGGCTAATTAATTTATCACCAGCCTCCGCTGCTGCTCCCTCTTAATTTTTTTCCCCAAATAAGGGCCAGGGCTGCATCGCAGTATGGCCAGACACTCTGTTTTTTGGTGGACCGCATTTTGCTCTTTTCGGTATTTTATTTTATTATTTCTAAGATTGATATAAAAATATATTAATAGTTTTTGTTAAATAATTTATGATGCTTGTATAATATAATAATAATTAAAATGCTTCACGGTTTGTAAGTAATGCATTAAATTTAGTGTGAAATGTTAAACTAAATAAACTCACTCAATTTAATTTTAAAAATTCCATTTTTCAAATTCAATGGTTTCATTGCAGGATTGTGGCATATTAAATAAAAATATTAGATTGTTTTCATCTGTTTTCTTTATTTTTTATTTCTATCTTGCATGCTAAGAAAATTGTGTAGTTTCTTTCTTATTATTATTTTTTTTTATCAAAGAGTGTATCTCTATTGAGCACATTACACCATACGGGATTTAAATTGAATAATCGACTAGCGAGGCTTTCTATCAGTATAAAGTATAATTATTGGAGCAGTCTTTATGGAAGGAGCCTAGCTTGGTGCAAATGTCCACAGCATTACATTATGATCAGATTACCAATATGCTCAATGCCTCTCTAGAATAAAATGCAGCCTTTATATAAACTTTTCTGTGGGCGGAATATTTTATCTACGAAAGTCAGCCGCTAGCCGTTCGGGTTATTATCATAAGAATGGAATAACAGATTGCTTTTAAAGCTGACAGTAGCTATACTACAATACTATGGACAACAAATAAAATCAACAAGAGTTATAAAATCTAACGTATAAATATATAATTGGCTAGTTGATGTAAGAATGTAATCCGTTCGGTCTTTGCTAGCTGGGCGTGCGTTGTATATCCTGCGCAAGCTCAACGCGTTTTCGAGGTCGCCAAAGCTCCAGTAGGCGCATCAAGAAGTGGGCCACAACGAAGAATACAAGGAACCAGGAGCCGTGCTGCCACACCGCAAATACCAGCTCGCTAGTGGTGAAGGAGCGTTCCTGTGAAACGCGATTGTATACTTTGACTGTGCGGAGGGCAACGTCCTCCCAGTTGTAGAGTGTTTCCACCAACTCATTGCATCTGTATGGACACATAACGGGCTCTGCAGGGCTGTTCTGATCCGCAGGAGGAGCAGAGGATGATGGCAATTGTGAAGGATATGTAGGGGTATCCGCTTTCCTGCGACGTCGCCGCTTAACCTTTCCATTCGCATCCGAAGGTAAATGACCATTGGCAACTGGAGGACTAACCTTAAAGGAACTCTTTTGATGTCGGTCGATGGCAATTAAAATCGCAGCGTAAATGGCATCAATTTCGGGCTCTGCCAACAGTATAAGGCTCTTGGGCAGCACTTCGGGAATTCCGCCTACACTGGTGGATACCACCTGCAATCCACAGGAAGCAGCCTCAACGATGGCCATGCAGTAGGCCTCAGTTAGTGAGGTATTCAAAAATATGTGGCCCCGCACCAGGAAATCGCGAACCTTGTCATGCTCCACGGCGCCCACCATCTGAACCCTCTCCTGCATATTGGTCTTTTCGCGAATCTCCTCCAGCAGATCACGCTTTGGTCCATCGCCCACAATAATAAAGTTTACGTTAGGAGTGTTTTTGAACCGTGGAATGATGCCAGCTAGCAAGTCTATGCCTTTGCGGTAGACAAGACGCGATGCCACTACAATGTTGACTGAAAAGTAGGGATAAGATAATTCAAAATACTATTAAAAGATTATGGACCATACTTATATCATTGCTCGGTCGCTGTTGAGGATCAGGAGTAAACAGGGCGGTGTCCACAGCATTGGGAATGACGGAAACTCGATTTTTGGCAACTCGAGCGCGTAAAACAGTGTTCTCCTTCCCTATGTGAGATACACAGATGGCGTGATTGACCATGCCCAAGTTGACCTCGAGCAGATTGTTGGTAAGAGCGGCTGACAAGTCCGCAAAGCCAAAAAGGCTGTGATCGGTAAAGACAGTCTGCCAAACGAGAATATGATTCAATAGCGATTCTAACTATAGGTTCCGTGCTGCAGATTATCCCCACCTTTAGTCCCAGCAGGGAGCCCACCATCAGTGCCTCGTGGGCCAAAGCACTGAAGGCAGAGTGGCCGTGAACCACTTCCACGCGCTCCCGGACGAGCACCGCTCGCAACATCGGCACATTGCAGACAGCGGTTGGCAGTATGCACTGGTTGTAACACACCTTAATGGGCAGATAGTAGACCTTAAGGTAGCCAGTCACATAGCGAATGCCACTGCAGTCCCCGTAGGCGTGGGTCAGCACAACGATCTAATGGGCAGAGATAGTCAGTTCAAATAATCGTTATCATTCTTGGTCCGCCCAATTGGCAATAGTCACCTTGTGACCCAAGCTGAGCAGCATTTGCGAAAGGTTGTAGACGTGCTCCTCGACCCCCCCGATGCTCGGGTAGAAGAAGTCCGACACCATGCAGATTCGCATTTTTCACTCCTTGGCTTTTGCGGTTTCCAGTAATTTGACATTCCACATATAAACAAATATGTGCAATAAGTTAAACAAAATCGGCAAGCGAAAAACAGCAGTGTGCACAATGGCCAAAAAGTGGTCGATGGTCTAGTGTTGGAAGAAGAAGGGGATGCTCGCCGGTACTAAGTTCCAATTTTTGCTTGAATAAAACATTGAAACACGTTCAACAAAATGTAACGCTATTATATATATACAACAAATCAAAAGTTCTTCCTAACGAATAGTCAGTAGACAATGATGTACCTATTTTCTAGGTACACAAATTGTATTCCTTACCTAACACTGAATATAGCTTTGGCTTTGCTTGCGGATGCTGGTCACACTTGGCTGCAGTCGTTTTTGTGTTTTGGCTGGTTTCTTCATGGCTGAAACATGCAGAATTCCAAGGCCAAAATGGACGAATTCAAGAGCAAATTCTTGGACATATTGCACAAACAGGTAGCAGGTCATCGAACATTTCCGTAATTACCAAAACTAACATTGTTGCTATGCATTCCGTCCACCAAACAAAATACTGCTCACGCACACAAAGACAAACCGTCAAATGAAAATTCCTGCAATGGGATTTTCGGATTATTTCATCCAAACGGTGACCACAGACGCAACTGCCAGTCAAGAAACTGATGCCACAGACGCGGCGGCCACTTCCTCCAGCGAGACAAATGCACAAAAGTCGGACCAGGAGATCCTGGAGAGCATTGAACAGTGCTACTACAACCCCGACAGCAATCCACAGCTGTACGAGCTCAAGGTAAACCAGGTAGACCAGTAAGCTATGGCTTTAATTACACACCACGATCTTCCTTAGAAAGTTCTCAACGATGGCATAGACAACGAGCTTATTGAGGTCACCATTGCACAATTGCGCACTCAGCAGAAGGTTCTCACCAAACAGGTGCTGCAGAACATCTTGGAGCAGCGGAATGCATGCAGCAGTGAGTTTGCGGCCATCAATGACACCCAAAAGAAGCTGGAGGAGTCGCTGTGGACCTGCCAGAAGGCGCGATCCTATTTAAACTTTGCTCGCACAAACCTAACAACCACTAGCCTGGAGATCTTAGCCAGCTACCGCAAGCGAGAGGTGCTCAAGGAGGTGTTGGACACCCTGGTGGCCATCAAGAAACTGGTCAGAAAAGGATTGATGTTTCTGCAGTCAATTTGAATAACATACAATATCTTACAGCGCACTACCGACGTGGAGGTACAGAAGCTGCTAGCGGATCACAACTACAGCGCTGCCATAGCTCTGCTCCTGCAGTGCAAGAGCTCCGCCGAAGCATACATGCAGTTCAACTGTGTGCAATCGCTCTCTAAAAAGCTGCAGGAGACTATGCTGCTTATGGAGTTTCAGTTGGACACTGTGCTTACTGAAATGGTGCTAGGTTTTGATGGGCGAAAATACGCTAAGCTGCAGGAGGCCTACAAATTGGCAAACAAGTCACTGATGGCCATGGACCAGCTGCACATCAACTATATTTCGGCTATTCACTCTTCTGTGAATGCCGTGCTTCGCGGTTACAGCGATCCTGGCCAGGATGATCAGGCCAAGCCACTCTATGAGCAGCTGTGCGAACAGCTCAGCGTGGATAAGCTGCTGCCTTGTCTTATCAGTTTGTGCAAAACCTTCTGGACCATCCTGGCCTCCTATTACCAGGTTGTTATGTGGCACACTAACTACAAGTTATATGGACAGGAGGAGGAGGATTCACCCGATATTTACATTCAGCAGAAACTTAAGAAAGGACAGTCACGAGTGTGGAATGACATTCTGACCAAAGTGTGCTTGTTCCTGCAGTCGGCAAAGTTGACGGCTCTTAAATACGATCAGTTTATCCAGGTTCTGTCCGTGGTACAGCGCCTAAAAAAGGTGGGTCTAGAGTTCTGCGGCGAGCAGTCGGAGAAGTTGATCGAGACGATGCAGCAGCAGAGCGAGGAGTTCTTCCGGCGTTACCATATCTGCTGCATCGAGGAGATCTGTTTATTTTTGGATAACGAGTCTTGGACGCAAGTTGACTCATTTGCGCATATCCTGCAATTGCCTGTAAGTAATTTGTAAACGAACATTATTAAAGCGACTGGTAAGGTAATCCATATGTAATTCTCTGTAGGAATTCCGATCGGTTCGGCACACTCTCAGACGCCATAAGTCTCCTACAACTGCTTTGCTGGTCTCATCCAACAACTCCCCAATCAGCAATAATAACTGCGATGAGCTGGTTTCAGTGCACTCCCAGGATGGTGGAAGCTCCATTTACGGTTCCTACGGATATTTTCTTAGATTCTCCGAAAAAAGTTCGCCTTTTGATGGCGGCTTGGACGCAGCAATGTTGGAGGAGGACATCTTATCCGGTATTGTGGACGAGGCCTCCTGTTATTTCAGCGAGGAGAGCGATGACGAGCAGAAAAGTTTGCAGAGCAAAGAGTTCGATGACGCCAGCCAGTAATATTATCATGTTTTTCTATACCGCAAAATCATAATCAATGCAAATATTTTTAGTCAGCTGCTGGTTAACAATACCGCGCTAAATGTGATGCGCGTCATTGGAAGATATCTGCAGATGTGCAAGTTATTGCACTGCATCTCTCCCAAGATTGTGGCTTGCATCTTGGAGCTCATTGACTTTTATGTTTACGCAGTGCACGAGATCTTCGGGAAAGATGCGGTAAATATTTATATAAAAATAACTTCTGAATATATATCAATTGTATATTTATTGTAAACATATTCAGCCAGTAGCAACGGATAATATGTACTCTCAACGACTTGAGCAACGCTTACTCTCGGTCGAGGTCAACGTCCTACCCCAGATCAAGCTTTGGCCCCTTAATTTTTCTTCTCTGGTAATTTGATGTGATATTTTCTAAAGCTTGCATTTCTTAAAAACACTTTCGTAGGCAAATAATGAGCTAGCTAATCCAGATACTTTATACGGACTGTCACAACGCATCGTCGCCGTGGAAGCGGGACGCAGCATGCTCCAGCAATTCAACATCCTTCAGCACTATCTAAGCCATTTGCTGCCACTTGCAGAGCGTCCAATTTTGGCCAGTTACCTGGACTACAGCGATTATATTGCGGATTTGGCTAAACCCGTTTACACATGCGTCACGTCGCATGTCATCGATTTGTCATCCATTCTGACTCAGATGGCCAAGGTCAAATGGGATGTTAATCATGTGATACACCAACACAGCAACTACAGTGATGTTCTAAATAGGGTATGCAATATTTAATTCTGATTAATACTCTACACAAATTCAGCACATTTATATGCAGAACATACAAAGCTTTGCCATGTGTCTGGAGGAAATCGCCAAGGAGGTTCCAGTACCCAGCAAGCAAGTGTGGAATTCAATGGCCCATGTGGCCACGCATCTGCTAGTGGAGGGGTATGTTATAATTTTTATTTCTCAGAAGGAACGGAATTCATATAGTGGTTATTATGTTATAGGTTCTCTAATGTCAAGAAATGCTCTGCCGGAGGACGAGCTCTTATGCAACTGGACTTTGCGAACTTCATGTCGTTCCTGGAGCTCATATCAAACCAAAAGTACCCGCAGCATCGCTCCTATGTAGATGTGTTCATCAAGACCTACTACTTTGCGCCCGAACAGTTCGAACAATGGATTGAACAGCAGCGTATGGGCGATGAATACTCTATCAAACAATTGAACAACCTTATTCAGTGCATTTGTGTCAGCGATAAACGCACTCGACAAAGGTTGATGCAGTTGCTTGACGTTGGGATGCCAAATGGAATAACCATGACGACGACGCCGACAAAAACACCACAAAGGAACAACCCCGGATCTGTAGCCGGGTCAAATTTAAGCAGCGTTATCTGAGCTCCCCTGAACGATTATTTAAGTTTATTTATTTTGTTATAACCCCCGACTAACTTTGTTAGTAGATCAATCTCATGACATTCTTTATGTGTAATTAACATTCCGTTTAGTTCAAATTACCATTGTGTTTAGGCTAATGTTTCTACCTTAGTTATACAGGCGATCTCCATGAAGTACTTCGTTTTGAATCTCCTAACCCTCTTTAAGTGCAATCTATCCTATAATCTTTCTAATTGATAATTGGCAATTGGTTTATCATTCACCATGACTTAAGTACCTAGAGAAAGCAGACATATATAAACACAAAACACGTATAATTAAGATGCATATATACCTATTAATTTGTAATGTTTATTTGCAGCAGGAAACGGACAAATAATTGTAAGACAACTTAAACGTATGGGGCAGCACATCGATTTGATTTGCTCGCCTCCCACGATCACACACCATTAACTATTTAGCAAGTGTAACAAAATAACAAAGAATACATATTTTGAGATATGCATATTACAAACAATGAGAAATGTGTTTTATCATCGAGGGCGTGGAGCGCTTGACGAAGCATTCCCTTTGAAGTTGAAACCATTCCCGTACGATATAAATAAAGGAGCTTGCTTTGATGGACAACAGAACTGAAAGGACATGTGGACAGTGCTAACAGCAATAGTTTATTGGGCGCCCTTTCTAGCAGCAGGATCCGCTGTGGACTTCGTCTCAAGAGCAGCAGCAGAGCACTCACTCTCTGTGATAATAATCCGTACTGATTACTGTCCGCACACCTGGGTGGAGGAAATCTTTAAGAATCAAACCATTCCAGTGGTTTTCCTTTCAGATAGCGAGGCTTTTATAAACATTCGCCAGTTTTCTCGACCGCTACACGTAGCTTGCCTACCTGGACATGAGCTGCAAAAGGACCTTGAGTTAATGAAAAACTTCACTAATTCCTTAAACGATTTTCCGAGTCAGAAGAAGATAATCTACATATCGAATAGATTCTCAAATCGAAGTAGAATGGACCATATTTTCGAAACGTGCTACCATCGCCGAATTTGGAACGTAGTTGGACTTTTAGCCGCAGATGAACATCGCTACTTTTATAGATATAACCTATACACTAGCTTTCGAATGGAGTACCGCGCCCGTGAATCTTCAACCATATTTGACAAGGATTTTCCCAACATGCAAGGTCACCCTCTGATTGTCATGCCCGACCAATGGCTTCCTCGTTCTGTTCTTTACGTAGACAGACGTACGGGTAAGCAAATCCTAGCAGGATCTGTGGGCCGCTTTTTTCATGTGCTGTCATGGAAGCTGAACGCCACACTGCAGCTGTCCAAGAAGGTGACCACCGGACGCTTTCTGAATGCGTCTGCCCTCAAGGAGCTGAGCGCGAGCTTTTCAGTTGATGTTCCTGCCAGTCTCACGATAATGGAGCGAGTAGAGCAGTTGGCCAGCACAAGCTATCCCATGGAGGTGACCCACGTCTGCCTTATGGTCCCGGTGGCCAGAAAAATTCCAATTAAGGATATTTACTTTATCCTTAGCAGTGTTTCCAATATGCTCCTGGCTATTGTATCGCGATGTGCGTCTGGTGGACTTTCTGCTTAATGATAAAGCTTTACGAGGGATCTTGGGCCAATCGTTCAATCTGCCCATGTCGAGAAGCTTTTCCACCAGGCTTACATTTCTGATGCTGGGAATAGTGGGCTTTAATGTGAGCAGCATTTTTGGAGCGGCCCTGGACACATTGATGGCTCATCCACCCCGGCAATTTCAAGCACGTAGTTTTGCTGATCTTCGGCGTACGAAAATTCCGCTGGTTACGACAGAAGAAGACTTTCCCACATGGATGAATCTACATGTTCCCATGCTGGTAGTCAATGTGAGTGAGTACAATAACCTGCGAAATGGAAGGAACTCGAGCAATTCCTACTTTGCCTCTCGATTGTATTGGAACTTGTTTAGTGAGCAGCAGAAGCGCTTCACCCGAGAGCTGTTTATCTACTCCACGGATGACTGCTTATGGTCCTTGGCGCTGCTTTCTTTCCAATGGCCGCAGAATTCCTTGTTCACAGAGCCCGTCAGCCAACTGATTCTAGAGGTAAATGCTAATGGACTCTATGATTTCTGGGTGGGAATGCATTACTACGACATGACAGCAGCTGGATTGTCCAATCTGGAGGATCCCAGCCTGAAGTTGAAGGAAAGAGTGCACCCTACCTCGCTACGGATTGTGGATCTGCAGTGGATGTGGCAGGCGTACGGAACGTTCATGTCAATTGCGATGCTGGTATTCTTGCTCGAAGTTTCTTGGCACAGTATCACATCACTAGTTTGCTGATCATTTACATGTTTATTGGAAATCTTGGCCAACTCTAGACAACATATCAAGATTCAAATTTAAATTTAAAAATCACTGAACACTTAACAAAGTAAAAATTGTGAATAAAGGAATCTAATCATCATCGATGATTTCGATGGGATACTTTGAGTCATTTAGTTCATCAGAAATGTCACTGTCGCTTGCGGGATTCCTTAGCTCTTCCATTTCATCTTTGAGGTCTTCTATTTGCTCTTCATACCGTCGCTTTTGAGAGGAAAGCTGTAAAATATATAGTTTATAATTTTATTTGTATTATTGTATTATCCGCATTTACTAACCATAAATTCCGATTCTCTTTGCGCAATAAGTAACTTTTTCTCGCATTCGTCTTCATATTGCTTCTTGTTGTTTTGGATTATCTCCTGGTACGTAGCAGTCAGTTCCCCTCGCAGCTTCTCCTCAAGCAGCTGCATTTGCAGCACATGATCGTACTTCAGTTGTTCAATCTCTAACTGTAGGCGAACGTTTTCGTCCTCAAGTTCCTTGGTGTAGTCGCCGACCTCACACGTCGACATCTTCGAGAATTCCATGAAACCACAGTAGCTGACGCGATGCTGCTTTATTACGTGTTCCTTGAAGATGATGTTCTTGGCGATGGAAGAGAAATTCAGAACGTTCAGGTTCTCTTCGTAGTATTTATCCAGCGGCGTAACCGTCACGATCATGGCTAACTTCTCCTTGCCCAACAAAGCCGCCTGCAACAGCATTGTGAGCTTGGAGTCGCGATATGGAATGATGTCCGTGTTTTTCTTTTTCTGCACTGTGCTGGCCGCATCTAGACATCTACCTAGCACCATCAGCGAATTGTTTATGTTCTTTGCTTCCTTGAGACGAATGCCAGAGGTTCCCGTGTTGTTCACGCGTTCCGAACCCGCCAGGTCGCAGAATTTGTACGAACTCTGCGTGGTGATGCCCGACCGATTGTACTTAAGTATGTCGACAGTAAATACACAGTGGGACCGACTGGAGTTGGCGTTCACCGAAGTGGAGGCGTACGTGGATCGCTGTTGGCCCAGCCGGAGCAGACGCAACGCCTCTTCGCTGCTCGTCACGAAAACACTGGTTAGGCCCTTGATGAACACATGGCCCTTGTTGCCCACGATCTTCAGGTTTTTTCGTGGCACTTCTCCCAGCTTGTCCTGTTTCGGCGGTATGGCTAGCAAGTCGTACACAAGTTCATTGTAGATCTCCACGAAGGAAACCCAAACCAAGACGGAAACGTCGGTGGAGGCCTTCGTCTCGAACATGTGATCGCCATCAATTACCTGCTTTAAACGCTGGTGGTGTGCACTGATATCCGGACATATATCTAAAAGTTTTTTCTTAATCTGTAGCTCTTTAAGGGAGGCGTCGTCCTGCAAAAACACAATGCTGCCATTGATTAGCTTTAGCTTGGGTGAGCGGTATACGGTGTCCTGGTAAATGGTGAATATGTTTTCCAGGGCACGCGGAATGATTCCAGCACGCACATCATCGCCTCAAAATAGATTGAAATTAACAATTGCCCAGCAAACGATTTGCAAATCTTCTCTGCTTACCCAGTAAGGTATATGTTTTTCCAGAGCCCGATGTGCCATATGTCATGATGGTCACACATTCTTCTTCCATGATTTTAGGACCTACACATATATCGTAGATGTCTCGCTGGCCTACGGTGCTGTCAAAGATGGAAGTGAAGCCAAAGTGCTTTTCCATGCGGTTCACATTGTTGCTGGTCGAGTCCACTTTGCAGCTGGTAATCAACACATTTGCGTCTTCCGAGACTATGTAGGCTTTGGAAGCATCCTTTACGGGACGCAAGCGCAGGAAGACCTGCGGCCCCGTTTCCACGTTGCTGCTGTCTGCTACACTGGTGGCGCAGGAGGCACCATCATTCGCCTCGCTCGACTGGTACTTGTAGTCCGATTCTGTGTCCGAGTATTCGGAGAAACTCTCTTCCGACTCCTGAATGTTGTCAAACAGGCGCATCTTTTTGTTGGGTCGCGGACGAAAGCGGCGGTCGATGGAGGGATCCCGTGCCATCAGGAAGGAGCGCACCTCCCGCCTTGGCACCTCCAAAACCTCCTTGCTGTCCATTTTGCCCTGTTTATTTGGGTTTAAGGGATACTTTTTAGGTTTTTTTCTTTCGCGCTATTTTTCAGACGCTAAGGGGCTGCCAACTTCACTTGAATTAAAAATGACAGCAGGCAGCAACACTGCTTAGTGTGACCGTCGAGCATTTTAATTTTCCGTTACAATGTACTATCAATAACATTTATTGTACAAATTCAGTTTCGAATAATAAAAAGAAATTTAAACAACGAAAAAAAAAAACGCAAGCAGTACATTCCAGCTATAAAAAAATAATTTAAAATGTAGTATCAATATAGTATTAGCACACACTTTTGGTATAAAAATGCATTAAATGAATTTTCGTTTACCATAATGATAAACTGTTACTAAAGTTGAAAATAAATAAAAAATTACCAATGAACTACAGTTTGGTTGATACATTTGGGCCTGTTAAGTTATCATGCAAATATTAAGTTCACTGACTCGCGCATTCTTAAATTTCGCTCATACATTTGTAAGATTAGCAGCGTCGGCAAATAATTAGGTGACAAATTACCGGCGCGGCACAGCACCAGCCATTTGTTTAATGTTTGGTTAACAAGTCTGGGTAGCATACCCATTCATGCTGCGCAAATAGCGCACCCTGTCGCCAAATAAGTATTCCCTTAAAACGCAAATTAATTGCACTTGTTTACTTTTTCCCAGTCTGATTTTTTACGGCCCCCGTCTGGGAATTCAAACAAATATTGACTAAGTGAGTTATAAGTAGTTAGAGAAACAATTAACAATTGTGTGTACTTGGCAAATACTATTGTACAACGTTTTTAATGAATAGAAATGTCGCGCTCTTTAAAATTACGAGTTCATTTGTATTTTTTCACTTACAAATTAGAAAATAAAAAGGTGCTCAGGGGCACTTTAAAAAGGCGCCAAAAATCGTCAGATCAAGTTGGCAGGACGAAGAAAACTCTTTTTACAAAATGTCAGTGTCATTTTGGCAGTTCCTTAACTTAACTGTCATCCGTAAGCTATAAAACGCTAATACTTTTACGGATATCTTGCAGGCTTCTTAAGCATTTAGTCTAAGGCGGAAAGAGTACAATTATGGAATTGACTGAGAAAGGGGCTTCTGAAGATCCCGAAACGGAAACCGCCATAACGGAGCCCGCTTTTAAATCCTTTAAGACGCCTGTGCTACCCAGCCAGCTCCTCTGGCATAACTCATTATCTCCGGGCTACGCCATTAAGAGCTCGGTCCTCGGTCACAATGGCGGCGTTACGGCTGTGAAGTTCAGTCCGGATGGCGAGAGGTTGGTCAGCGGCTCCGCCGACAGGCTCCTTAAGCTTTGGGACGTGAACACAACCAGATGCATTCAATCGCTGGCCGGGCACGAAGACGGAGTCAACGATTTGGTCTGGTCGGCGGCTGGATTACTGGCCAGTTGCAGCGATGACAAGACCGTGCGTCTGTGGGATACTCGCAGCCAGCTTTGCGTCAAAGTTCTGGAGGGGCACAGTAGTTTCAGTTTCTCCTGCTGCTTTAATCCGCAGGCCAATCTGCTGGCCACCACGAGTTTTGACAAAACAGTGCGCCTTTGGGATGTCCGCACTGGCAAAACCCTCAAAATCGTCACCGCCCATCAGGATCCCATAACCTCTGTGGACTTTAACCGCGATGGAAGTTGTTTTGTCACCAGCAGCCTTGATGGACTAGTGCGCTTGTGGGACTCGAGCACCGGACATGCGCTGAAGACTCTCGTTGACGGTGACAACATCCCGGTTGGATATGTGAAGTTCTCACCGAACGGCCGCTACATCCTGTCTGCCACGCTAAACAACACCCTTAAGCTATGGAACTACAATAGGCCCAAGTGCCTGAGAGTATATCGCGGCCATGTGAATGAGTCCTATTGCTTGACCTCCAACTTTTCGATCACCGCCGGAATGTGGATTGTCTCCGGCAGCGAGGACAATACGCTTTGCATCTGGAATCTGCAGACGAAGGAGCTGGTCCAAAAGGCCTGCACGGAGGGCGACCGGGTGTTGTGCAGCCATTGCCATCCCACTGCAAATATGATTGCCACTGGCGCCCTACAGAATGCTTTTGCCATTAAACTCTGGCAGAGCAAGGAGTAGTAGTTCCAAGAAATATCCAAATCCAAATATATCAATAAGCCGGCCATGCCATTAGCCAAACAAGAAGGTTGCCTTTGTAATTGTTTATCACCGGGCTAACAGAGCGAACCAGATATGGGGTACCGGTACCTGAGCTTGTAAATCTTATATGGCCACAGTGTGCGAACGCGATTGCTTTCGGTCTCAAATGCCGTTGGACGACGGCGATCGGAGCGGCAGTCGCGTTCGGAGCAGCATATTGAGCGGACGCATTTGCTCCCCGGTTTCGATTATACCCATTGCTTAACAGCCGGTTTCCCTATCGTTCTCGGAACTTAAGGCCGGTTTAAAGCTGGAGAGCCCTCGCGATGAGAGCCGATGAGGGTGAGTAACTGTTCCAGGGTTTTTCCGGAAGCTGTACGGCGGTCAGGGTCAGTTGATTTATACGCGTCCAGCGATTGCTCCGGTGGGAAAGTGGGCTGTAGTCGTATAAAATACGTGCCAATTCATAAAAGAGTATCTTAATGCGCCTTATCTGCGTGGGGTAGTCCAGGCTATCAGGCGATAAGATGACCAGCCCAAAGTCAATATGAACGTCTGATCGACAGATGTACGAACAAGTTGCTGCCAGGCAAGATTAGCCGTCCGGGGAGGGGTTATCTTGGCACACATAAAAACTCCTCATCCAAGGCTTGTTTTGGATTCGCAGATAATCTGTACCGGGAGCAATTGCCCAATGTGGGCTCGCTTATCAGGGATGGCGGTCGCAAGCTGTGTCGTCCGTCCACCGTAACCAACAAGTTCCCGATCTTGACATGGCTTCCTTGCTACCGATTGGAGTACATCATGCAGGACTTCATCGCGGGCTTCACGGTAGGCTTAACAACCATTCCCCAAGCGATCGCCTACGGAGTGGTGGCCGGCCTGGAGCCGCAGTACGGTTTGTACTCCGCCTTCATGGGATGCTTCACATACATCGTGTTTGGTTCCTGCAAGGATGTCACAATTGGTGAGTAAAGAGCTCGTATGGGTTAGGATCTGGTATCGGTGCTAATTTCACAACATCCACTAGCCACTACCGCCATCATGGCTCTAATGGTCAACCAGTATGCCACCATCAGTCCGGATTACGCGGTGCTGGTGTGTTTCCTAGCTGGTTGCATTGTACTTCTTCTGGGATTGCTCAACATGGGTGTACTGGTCAGGTTTATCTCGATTCCCGTGATCACTGGCTTCACGATGGCGGCAGCCACCACAATTGGTAGTGCCCAGATCAACAACATCGTGGGTCTGACCAGTAAGTTGAAAAATTTACAATTTTCTCGCAATCTCATTCTACCTGAAACATAAATGCATTGCCAACAGGTCCTTCAAATGATTTACTGCCCGCCTGGAAGAATTTCTTCACCCACTTGACGTCACTTAGGGTCTGGGATGCCCTGCTGGGTGTCTCATCTCTGGTGTTCCTGCTGCTCATGACGGTGAGAAGGAAATAAAAACGCAATTTCATTTAATGTTGATATCAATTTAAATCAATCAACCAGATTCTCGCAGCCGATCGATTGATTTTAAAATACACCACACACTTGTTTGCGGGTTAAAACCCTTAAGATTCAGCATATTATTTGGCTCTTAGCAATTTGTTCGCTTTGTTTACTTAGTTTATTTTAATTATTGTTTAATATTATTATTTATTTTCATATTATGTATTAACTGCTAACCAATTTCTAAACATTATCCATTTTCAGCGTATTAAAGACATCAAATGGGGCAACCGTATATTCTGGAAGTACCTCGGCCTTTCCCGCAACGCTTTGGCTGTGATCTTTGGCACCTTCTTGGCCTATATCCTCAGTCGAGATGGGAATCAGCCCTTCCGGGTCACTGGGAACATTACGGCCGGAGTGCCGCCCTTCCGGCTGCCCCCATTTAGCACCACTGTAGATGGAGAGTACGTTTCATTCGGCGAGATGCTCAGCACTGTCGGCGCGTCTTTGGGTTCCATCCCCTTAATCTCTATCCTGGAAATAGTAGCCATTTCGAAGGCCTTTTGTAGGTACAATTTGTACTCATTCCAAAGTAATATTATCAAGGAATTCATAATTTTCAGCCAAGGGAAAAATTGTAGACGCATCGCAGGAGATGGTGGCACTGGGAATGTGCAACATAATGGGCAGCTTTGTGCTCTCCATGCCCGTAACTGGATCCTTCACCCGTACGGCTGTGAATAATGCCAGCGGGGTGAAGACACCTCTGGGAGGAGCTGTCACCGGTGCCCTGGTGCTCATGGCACTGGCTTTCCTTACCCAAACTTTCTACTTTATACCCAAATGCACCCTGGCTGCAATTATCATAGCGGCCATGATATCGCTAGTCGAGCTGCACAAGATTAAAGACATGTGGAAATCCAAAAGTAAGTTCTTGCTAGATTAGTTTTGTAGCTATGCCTTCTAACGCTCTGTCTTTCACCTTTTCAGAGAAGGATCTCTTTCCCTTTGTGGTTACTGTTATCACCTGCATGTTCTGGAGTTTGGAATATGGAATACTGTGTGGCATTGCTGCAAACATGGTTTACATCCTATATAGCAGTGCACGTCCCCATGTAGACATCAAACTGGAGAAGGTGAGCTTATCCTATCTTATGATATCTTATCTTAGATGCATTTCACACAAGCTAACAAATCATTGTCTACCAGATCAATGGTCATGAAGTGAGTGTGGTGGATGTGAAGCAAAAGCTGGACTACGCATCGGCTGAATATCTCAAGGAAAAGGTGGTGCGCTTTCTGAACCACCAGAATGGCGAGACCCAGTTGGTGGTTATCAAGGGCGAGGAGATCAACTCCATTGACTACACAGTGGCCATGGTAAGTGTGCTCCTGAAAGCACGCAAGCTGACAGATAATAATGTTTGCATCCCTATCAGAATATTGTCTCGATGAAGGGTGATTTGGAGGCCCTGAATTGCGCCATGATTTGCTGGAATTGGAACATCGCCTCCGCCGGAGTCGTCTGTCGACTCAATAACGATATCCGCCCCATTTTCAAGTTCGATTTGTCGCTTGAGGAGGTGGTAGCTGGCCACTTCGATAGTCCCTCCAACACGGCCTCCACCGTAACTATCGAGGCCTAAAGAACCTAGTTTATTATCACTAACGTATAAGCTGAAAGTATTCAAGTATTCAAGATTACAATTATATGAAATTTCATTTAAGAATGTAGAGTATATCAACTTGAGTGGCGACAGTTCGTCTGGCTGAGGAGACCAAGTGCTCTAGAGTTACGTCCGAAAAGGCAGATCCTTCGCGGAAACCAGGCATGATGTCATAATAGTTGGACATAGAAATTAATTGAGCCGTAACCGCAACCATTTCGGGTGACCAGTTTGCAGACTGCCTGTCTGCCTTCAACGCGACCTTTCTTCGAACCTCTATTCATGGGGAAAGTAATTTATGACCCTCCATATACGGCAGGCACTTCAACAATATAGTGCCCTGCCGTATAGAGAAAGGTTGAGAGAAATTCCCTTCGCAGGGTAAACGAGTTCTTAGAAGTGAAAAGGCTCATCTTTATTTATTGGGCTTGGACTCAGATGCATAGTTACCGAGAACGCGTTGGCCGGTGGGATCGAATGGGCTGCGCAAGTGGCAGTCGGCGCGGTATCTCTTGCCCAATATGTCCACCTCGTAATCCCCATTCCTAATGTAATCAGCATCGATTATCTGTCCATCTGGTCGGGAAATGTATGTCTGTCCGAGGGATTTTCCAAGGGTATAGGCATATTCAGCTCGTCGCAGGATGCCCACGGGTTCACCATTTCGGTAAACTCCCTCCAAACCCCAGATGGGCACCTGATCCCGAAGCGTCATGTAGACTAGTCGCTTCTTCAAGCCCTCTGCTCGTTGTTTTTCGATGGCCGCCTTGCCACGGTAATCCGCACCCGTTTTGCGACATGTGAATCCCAAGCCAGCTTCGAGGGGAGTATCATCCGGTCGCAGATCGAAGCTCCACAGATGATAGCCCTTTTCGCTGCTTAGGGAATACAGGGATCGGTAGCCTGCATTGCGCAAATCCTGCGCTGCTCCCGCCTTCATCAGCTTGCGATAGACGACGGCGCAATCCTTCTTGGGCACATGAAGCTCGTAGCCCAGTTCTCCCACAAAGCTGACCCGGAGCAAGCGGAGACCCACATCGCCGAACTTGGCTAATCGAGTGCTATTGGGAGCCACGTGCTCATCGGACAGGTCGCAGTCGATGAGGGGCTGCAGGATCTTTCGACTGTTTGGTCCTTGAATAGAAATCACTCCCAACTCGGCAGTCACATCCTTGAGGCTCGCATTGAATCCTTTTCTACGGATCTCTGCCAGCAGAGCGCTGTACGTGTAGAAGGCCGAGGCGCCGCCAGCCACAATATAGAAGCCCTGTCCATTGAACTTGGGATTGTAGACCTCTCCGGAACCGGGCGAAAGGCGGGAAATGGTCACATCGGCCTCCACTCCGCCGGCATCGTTTAGAGCACAGGTGTACACAGTTCTGCAGGAGATGTTACAATTCGATAGAAATCTACGAAGAAGTATCTATGTACTGGGCTATTTCAAACTGGGACTTACTTGCTGGGATCCCTGTTGGTATTGGCGCAGAATAGCCAGTCAGCGGCCTCCTGGGCCTGTGGACCATCTAGGAACAGTTTGGCGAAGTAGCTCATGTTAAAGACCACGGCATTATTACGGCACGCCAGTGCCTCCGATCCGATCTGAAAGATTCATTATTATTTAAGCCTTCCAGATAAGCCACTTAAGGTACTTACGAGATCGTGGTGCTCCGAGAAGCGACTGTAGTGAAGATCCCCATCCAGAACTCTCTCGTACTCGCTGTCCTTATTTCTCTGGTGGCCATAGCTTCCGTACCAGTCATAGGGTTGAACCACCGCCCTCTTGGCACCGGGGGGCAGGAAGAAACCAGGCCTCTCCCAACCCTGCTTCTCCTCCATTACGGCGCCTGCCTTCATCATTTCATCGTGAAGTGGATCCTTTTGGAAATCACGGCCCGCCAGAGGCTGATCATACTTAAAGACCATGCTGTAGTTCTTAACGTAGCTCTCGTGCGACTTCTCCCGGATCCACTGGGTGGCATTGCCCTGATCCTGGGTGAATCTGCGCAGATCAAAGCCAAACATTGGCAGGTCCGGTTGACCTTGAATGACCCACAAGGCGGTCTGCTCTCCGCAACCACCTCCAAACATCATGCCAGCCGAATTGAAGCCACAATTGTGGTAGAGTCCATCAAGGATGGGATCCGGACCCATCAAGGGCTTGTGGTCGGGAGTAAAGGATTCCGGACCGCAAACCGTGCTCTTCACGCCATATTTTGCATAGCTGGGACACAACTTTTGGGCTCCCTCGACATGAGTCTCGAACACAGACCAATCCAGTTCGTAGAGTCCGAAATGAAAGTCCTTGGGCACGGGTTCCAGTAAGATGGGATTCGGTTCATAGCCACCCATGCAGATGGCGTCCCCTTGGATGCGGAAGTAGGTGGAGTAATCGTGATCTCTGATGTTGGGTAGTCCTCTCACACCCGGAATGGATTCGGAAACTATATAGGCATGTTTCATAGGCACCAGGGGAAGATGAGTACCGTGCTTGGCCACCAGATCGCGACCCCACACCCCTGTAGCATTCACTACCTTCTCAGCTTTGATGTCCCCAAAGGGCGTGGATACACCCACCACCTTCTTACCCCTCGCCGTCTGCTCCAACAGTAGGTCATTCACTCCGCAATTCTCGATTACCTGAGCTCCGAGATTGGTGGCTGCCTTCTTGAGGGCCGCACACAGCATTGCTGGATCCATGACTCCATCACCCGGAGAGTAGAGAGCTCCCACAAAGGCCGTCGGATCGAGAAGGGGGAATAGCTTCTGGGTGTCCTCGGGACTCAACACTTGGTTTTCGATACCCAAGGCTGAACCCACAGTGGCCAGTCTGCGATACTCATCCAGTCGCGTTTCATTGTGAGCAATGAAGATGCCACCATTTTGAATCCATCCCGGATCTAGCTCCGTTTCCGCCTCCAATTGCTGGAGCATGCGACGTGAATTAGCCAGCAGCTGGATATCCACATCGTTGGGACGCAGGCGCCACAGCAATCCGGCCGTGTGCCAGGTGGTTCCGGCCGTCAGCTGGGCGCGTTCCAGGAGCACGGCCTTGACACCACGTCGTGCCAGGTGATACAGTGTGTGGCAGCCCGCCGAACCACCGCCAATTACCACAACATCTGCTGAGCCTGGCAGGGATCCACTTGGTTCCTTCCGGACGCCTCCATCTTCCCTCACTTGCTTGCTGATTCCGCGGCGCGAAGCCTGCTGCAGGATGCGATGGCGCCACATCTCGAAAACTGCCGAGCGCGACGACTTTAGAATCTTAACTGAATTCCCGAGCTAAAAACACAATCCCGCCCTGACAATCTCCCGTTGAATTAATCGGATAACCCACGGTTCAGCATCCTGATAAACCTGCTGTACCAGTGACGCTCCATCCATGACTAGAGGCCCTAATCAAGGCCAAGTGTTGGGGCTAAAGCGCTTTTCTTATCTGGGATCGGAGGCGTGGCAAGTAGTAAAATTAGTTCGCAGCTTCCTAGGTCAAAAAACAATTTAATCCCATTTTAGTTTAATTAGGGATGAACCTATTTACTTTGCACTATGTGGTGGATTAACTTAATCCCTTAATTTAATTGATTGTTAAAACACTGATTGTCTTTTTTTTACAGCCCTAAAAGCTTTTCAACAAAATTATAGGAAATAATGGCAGAGGTATCTAAAGATTTTTTTATAAACATTCTATAAACTAAACAAATTGGAAATATTTCCTACTTAATTCTAGAGGTTGAATGTATGTATACATATATGTATATTATTATTGATTTCCCGCACAAAATTTGAAAAGTCAGAAAAGTTCTCGGAACTGAAAATGCCCCACCACAAACAATCGAATTTTGGACCCATACTCAAATGACTTCCAAAGCGACCCCAAACAGGATACGCAGTTGAACCCCAGGATTATAATCTCTTCGGATCTGCCATAAATGCATTCGCCTATTTCCAAAGGCACTGCGAGATCGAAACAAGGTGGTGCCATCTGGAGCCGGAGGCTTGGCACGCTTCGCACTCGCTTGTCGCACATCCTTACGGCACAACTACTCCCCACTCCAACACCCAAATGGAGCGGATAAACCGAGCGATTCATTTTGAATTTCCCCGCAGACCGGCGGAGGAACACTGGGCCAATGTGGTGGCAGCCAGAAGGCAAACAACCGAGAAAGAGACCGCCGATCGCACCATGTGTCGGGATTCCTCCGCCAATTGGGACGGTTTGCGGAGCAGGCACGCCCACCCGAGGTGCCAGAAATAGCCGGAATCTGGAGAGCCGCGCACTGAGGAGCAGAGTGCTCAAAAAGGAGGCTCTCCCCGTAACCCTTGACAGAAGTGCTCTATGTGCCACGCAGATCGGACGTATTCGACTCACAGGCTGGTTTCGGTTCGGTACGGTTCAGTTTTAAGTGAGAGAACTGGGTGATTGGCAGTTTATACCCAATTTGAATATATTCCAAGTGATATTTGTGATACCATTCGGTTTTTGAACAATGCCACGCAAGAAGCGCGCATCCAGCCCCATGGATCTTTTTGATGACGACTTCGATGAGGATGCCAGTTCTCAAAGTAAGTGTGATTATCATTTATACACATTACATAAAGCTTAAAAATTAGAAAAATTTGCATTTATATAGCTAATTTTGTTAATTTACCAATTACTATGCAGTCAATTTTGGATTTCTTTTCTTCATTTGACATCTCTAGCTTAAAAATTCACCTATAAGTGCTAAAAAAAATTAAAAAATCAGTAAAGCTCAATTAGTATAAACTGAGTTTTAAATTCTCCTATGGAATATGGTTTAAGTGAAGTGTTTTTATACTTTTCTTTCTAAGCTGATGGATGCCATATAATACAAACTTGGTTTTAGCTACATATTTCGCGGAGGTATCGATGATGTAACTATACCTTTTGTAGATGCTAATGAAACTATTTGTTTGAAATTATCTCCTGCTACAATATGTATTCACATGACCCATCTGAATTTGTAGGCTCCCAGCCGCCGGTGCAGCGAAATGCGGCCAATGCCCGGGAGCGAATGCGCATGCGGGTGCTATCCAGCGCCTACGGACGTTTGAAGACCAAACTGCCCAACATTCCGCCGGACACGAAGCTCTCCAAGCTGGACACGTTACGTCTGGCCACGCTCTACATCAAGCAGCTAATTACGGCCGTGGAGACAGGCAGCCACTCGCAGAACCACCCGCTCAACCATAGCCAGCAGCACCTCAACCACAGCCACTCGAGCACCACCAGTTCCGAAGGCCTGGACACAAGTCACATGGCAGATTCGTCCGGCGGAGGCAATTACCATTTCCACAACAACGGACACGGCATGGTAAGTGTCATGCAATTGCGATCCCCGTGCCCGAATAAGTGATGTCACTGCCACCACTTAACGATGCACTGCACCCGCGCCTTTCGAATGGAAACGCATTAATGAGCCGGCCACTTCAGGTGGATCTCGTCAGATAATGACAGGTGTCGCAGGGAATACCCAGTGATAGGCCCAAGATCAATGTTATTTATGGATTTTAGTCTAATTGAGCAGTATTGCCCAGCAGATCGGGATTCTTCTAATTTCATTTCTTTTTATAAAAAGTGTAGTATGGCGAGGACTATAAAAAGGTTCATTTTATGCTGTTTATTTGCAAAGCCAAGGGATAGATAGATAGTAGATAGCTATTGTTACCATTTTCCATTTGAGTGAAAGAAAGCCCATTGGACTTAACTTTTGAGCTGAAAAGCATTAAGTATATATTCAAAAATGTCAGTTTGAGAGCTTGGAAAGTAACATGCTTACTTCACTTTCTTCATTGTTTAAAATTTAAAAAGTGACAGTTCTACAATCTAATTATATATGGAATCTATTAACCTCAGTTCATATCTAACAAGTTAAGTAGTAAGTATAATACTACTCAACTAATAGGGGTAATTGTACTCAAATTTAGCGAAATATAGATCCAAAATCCAAACGAATGTGGTGCAACATATACGTGGTGATGGCGACGCGATGCGGCGACAAGTATTTCCACCTTTTTAGGTGGAGGTGGACCACAACGGTAACCCCATCCACATCCACATCCACATCCACATCAGAACCCAAGACCGGAGTCAGCCATTCAGCCGGGCCCCCCACTAGAACGCCGAAATCACATTTTGTGATTTCAGACTGCCTTGCTTTCCTGTAATCCGATACTTTTGTGAATTTCGAAAATATTAAATATGAGTGACAGGCCGATGGAGCGGGCAGGGAACGGAGATGGTACCGCAGACCTGAGGATCTGGATGGGGGGCACTAGTTAGTCTTTGCTTTTATTTTTAAAGATGCTCGATGCTTTGAAGCGACAATGTGAATGACATGCGATGGAAAGTGTCGTCCTCAGTAGTTTTCCCACTCGGATTATTGTAATTAAAATTTGTTTAACCGTGTTTATTCATTCTCGCCGGAGTTTACACAATCTATCACTCAGAATTCATGGCGCACAACTTATCTAAATAGATGCAATTGTTTACCCACCGAATGCGTGAAAAATTCAGCAAATACGGTTCCGTCTTGTGCCCATATGGTGGCAAATCAGATCGGATCGGAGAGTCCCGACCCTATCCGAATTTATCCCATCCACGCGCCCAACATGATCTGTTGGGCACAACCCATTGGTTCGGTATTTGCTCGCTAGCCCTACCATCCCTATATCCCATTTCCAGTCCCTCCATGTATGGCATACAAATGAGTGTCTCTTGTCCGCAAGTGTTCGGCTGTTTATGTTTTTATAGATCCGTTAATGAGGCTGTTATTGTAGATCTAGATCTGGAGGCGGGGGCACTAAAAACAATCAAAGTTGCGTAAACAAACAATGGCGCTGTCTCGGATGGGTTGTCGTCATATTGTTCCGAATATAGCCCCTGCGGTTTCCCCAACTCTTATGATTTATGCCTGCTTTATCCACACATCCCACATTATACTGTCTTGCAGAGCTGGCCCTTCGAGTTCCACCAGAGTAGTCGGAGTTCTGCTTTTGCCCCATCACCATCAGCCGCCTCCTCCGCCCGTATGGATTGGCAAGCCCTGCATCCGCAATCCTATCCGAAGTCTACACGAAGCGAAAGCCATGTTTCAGCGGATCTCAGTTACCATCAGTTGCCGGAGTCGCACAGCCACTGGTATCCGGCGGAAGTGCATCAAATGGAGCCAGCGGCCAGCTGCTCCTATGACTCTGTCATGGGGCATCATCAGCGGGGCATAGCTATAGCCACTAGCCACGCCCATGGCATTTAACCGGATATTATAAATATTGCTCTCAGCAAAGCCAAATGTATTTACCTATTTACCACCTAGTAAGTGTATTAAATCGTGATTTACTTTTACGCGTTTCCGTATGTGCAAGCCTAAGCCTATGCTAAAAGGCCAAAGATTGGTGTTACCTCATGATCAGTTAGCTAGCAAATATATATCTATGTTTTTAATAAAAAGAAAAGTTTTCAATTTTTTTGAATTGGCGCCAAATTATGGTGAACTGTATCCCTGGAAATCCTAATGCTGCAGCACTGGTTTTTCTTTTGCAGCCCTGTTCAACAGCTGGTTTCGTCACAATACAAACAAAGAGCTGCTGACAACAAATATATTTATATTATTTAAAACGCTATTCGGATACCCTATTTTTTTTTAAAACGGTTAGTTTTAAACTTTCAACGTGTTTATAATGCATGTTCTATTTAAATCGCGAAGTGCCTTTAAAACGTCAATTGGAAAAAAAATACACGCACAAAGAAGCGGATAAATGCTATTTTATTTAATTGTGCAACAAACTGAAGGCAAGTGCCCAAGTACTCTTCACATGTAGTGTATTTATTTTGTGTATTTACTTATGAATGTAGTCCAACAACAATAGGCTGAGAATAATAATTGTGCTACACATTATTTCAACACAAAAGCATTATCGTTACATGTGTATTTTCGCGGTTAAAGTTCACGTCGTTCGCCAGCTAGCATCGACGATTAGATTCCGTAGTTCTGGATCAGATCAGCAGTCCATAATCTCAATCTCCACTGGGTTTCTGTCCAACAGCACTTGACTGACCAGCCCGACCGACCGATCGACCACTGAGCGCAATTCGCCTTTCCCGCAGCAATCAGTCAGTACGCGATATTCACCGAAGACGGACGCCTTGCGGTGGCTCGTTAATCCATAACCCATAACCTGTTTACGTGACTTGAATACCGTGCCGCCTAGCAAAATGCCAGCCAAGCCAGTGAATCCCGATCTCCAGAAGGAACGCAACACAGCCACCTTCAATTCCCGGGAGTTCTCCGTTCTGTGGGCCGGCGGCGAGGAGCGATTCAAGGAGAAGAAGGCCCTAGGTGAGCCAGCATAGATGAAATAATACACCGGATTGCAAGCTTCTCCGGTGACCCCGACAGACATTCACATTAACCGGTCGCTCGCTCAGAGCTTTATCTGAGCTTGGCGCAATCGCGTTTCTCAACAGTGGATGCAAGAAATTGTGCCAGAAGCATGACTTGGCAATTGAACTAGGCTTGCAAGCATTTATAGCTTATCTGTAGAGTCCAAACTCTGAATCTATGAAAGCCACTGATCAATTGTCTGAAACTCTAACATTTAATCTTGTCAACTTCTTTGTTTTGATACGCTTCTTCTCCGTCCATTCATTCATCCGTTTTGCTGCACGCCGTGGCCCAAAGTATATTAATTATGTATTCCGCATTAACGAGTCGCTACTACTTAATCAGCACCTATTAGCCAGCTTATAAGTTATTAATCTTTGAACTTCGCACGAAACGCGATCAATCCAAGTAGCCGTGTACTTTGAATGTTTGCAGCTACCCACCATCTATTTTCAGAGCCACTTGAAATTAGTTTAGTTGATAGGTTTATCTGACAGATTTGCACGGTTGCTCCGGGCATCATAAATGGACAATGCCCAGTAACTCCCGCGATTTAACGATGAATACTGACCACTCATGATTACGCAGCTAAATTCAACAATGCTTATCTTAATACCACCTCCTAAAATATGAAATCCGTTTCCTCATGGTTTCATCTACTAAATTTCGTTTATCATTTCAACAGAGAAAATGTTTTTGGAGGACCCGGCCCTTCAGGACGACTTGCCCATTTCCTATTTGTCACACAAAGAGCTCTACGAGCACAGCTTGCGAAAAGCCTGCATCATTGGGGAGAAGATCCGCAAGCTACGTGCTGATGGCGAGGATGGAGTGGATACTTACAAGTAAAGAAGCCCTCTGAGTCTCAATGTTATTCAGATTGTAATTTGTGTGCTTATAGTGCTCTGCTTGGTGGATCCTTGGGAGCCGCTATTCTAAAGGAGGGCAATCCCCTGGCGCTGCACTACGTGATGTTTGTGCCCACTATCATGGGCCAGGGAACGATGGATCAGCAGGTGGAATGGCTGAGCAAAGCCTGGGACTGTGAAATCATTGGCACCTATGCCCAGACTGAACTGGGACACGGAACCTTCCTGCGTGGTCTGGAGACCCGGGCTGACTACGATGCCAGTACCCAGGAGTTTGTGATAAACACACCATCACTCAGTGCATACAAATGGTGGCCCGGTGGATGTGAGTTTTCTTTAACTCTTAATATCTTAAATACATAATAAACTTTCGGACTTCCAGTGGGACACACTGCTAACCATGCGGTTGTGGTGGCACAGCTCTATACTAAGGGCGAGTTCCGTGGCCTAGCACCTTTTATTGTCCAATTGAGGGATTCCGATACTCACCGCCCCATGCCAGGCATCGACATTGGAGATATTGGCACCAAGCTGGGCATGAAGGGTGTCAACAATGGATATTTAGGACTGAAGAACGTACGGGTGCCTTTGCAGAACATGCTGATGAAGAACCAGCAAGTGCTGGCAGATGGCACCTATGTGGCGCCAAAGAACACCGTGCTTACCTACGGAACCATGGTACTATTACTGATATTCACTATTTCCTTTAGCGAGATTTTATCTATTTCCTCATTCAAGATGTTTGTGCGTTGTGCTCTTATCCGTGATACCGCTCAGAGCCTGGCAAAGGCATCCACAATTGCCACTAGGTACTCAGCTGTTCGCCGACAGAGTCCCATTGATCCCAATCAACCAGAGCCCCAAATCATGGACCATACCACACAGCAGTTGAAGTTGTTCCCCCAGATAGCTAAGGCCATCGTTTTCAAAACGACGGGTGATGGCATCTGGAATATGTACAACGTGATTTCTGGAGAGATTGAGCAGGGTAACTTGGATCGCCTGCCCGAAATGCATGCTTTGTCCTGCTGCCTTAAGGCCATCTGTAGTGCCGATGCTGCCGCCGGCGTGGAAACCTGTCGTCTGTCCTGTGGCGGACATGGCTACATGGACTGCTCTAACTTCCCCACGATATACGGCATGACCACGGCTGTTTGCACCTATGAGGGCGAGAACACAGTTATGCTGCTGCAGACTGCCCGGTATCTGGTGAAGGTTTATGGACAGGCCTTAAATGGAGAGAAGCTGGTGCCAACCGTTTCGTACATAAGTGATGCAATAAACGAAACTAAGTTTGTTAACTTTGACGGATCCTTGAGGTCCATTGTAAAGGCCTTCCAGTTCGTTGCTGCGAAGTAAGTTTTGACTGCTGGACATAAATTCGACAGCTGGTACCTAACTAACATTTTTATATCAGCAAAACCCGAATTGCTTATGAGCAAATTGAACTGCGCCGGAAGCAAGGTCATGGTACCGAGGTAGCAGCTAATCTATGTGGCACCTTCCTAACAGCGGCTGCAGATGTAAGTCTAAATGAAAAATGTATAGTTCGATCAGTTCCCTATGCAATTCTATATCACTTGTAGCTTCATGGACGTGCCTTCCTGGTCCAGACTGCCTATACGGAGCTTTCGGCCATGTCCCGCGAGGTGTCCCCTGGACTAGCTGAAGTTCTTCAAGTGGTGCTGGAGCTATACCTGGTAGACGCCTGCCTCAATCGCATTGGAGACTTTTTGCGGGTAGGAATCCCAATTAGTTTTAGTTTAGGATATTTAATGATATCTGTTTCCCCTAACAGTTCATTGATCTGACTGACCAAGATGTCACGAAACTAGAGGTTCGTCTAGAGAACTGCCTAAAGCGACTCCGGCCGAATGCCGTCAGCCTGGTGGACAGCTTTGATCTCCACGATCGCGTGCTGGATTCTGCATTGGGTGCCTATGATGGCAATGTCTACGAACACATCTTCGAGTCTACAAAAAAGAACCCGTTGAACAAGGAGCCTGTCAACGGAGCATTCCACAAGTACTTGAAGCCATTCATGAAGGCCCACCTCTAGATTTATGTCCCATTACTGGGGGGGATTTTCACAACTGTTATTATTGTAAATATACATATATGTTTCCATTGTTTTTGTATTATGCAAATGTCTGCTTAGCAAATGGTCTGAAAGACAATTATGTCATGGCTTGTGCAGTTGAAACTAGGCTGTAAAATTATACACAAATATAATACTATTCAACTATATTTAAAGGCAGCATTTAGTGTGTGTATGGGCTTAACTAAATCGCTTTATTAAAGTTTTTTTCTGATGGAGTTGCAAGATAGAGAGTAGCTCACTTATTGACTTCGTACAATGATAAACGGACTTACGACGCACTTGTCTTTGAGTTACGTTGTGCGTAAAGACCCCTCAGCAATCGGTTGCCAGCCAGGAATGTGAATACTGCGATAGGAATCAGCAGGCGCAGTGTCTGGAACATGTTGAGCTGGAGCCAAAACACGAAGAACAGCACCAGGATGCCACCGAAACCCAGGTGAAAGCCAATCGTGCTCGGGGCTAGCGTTAGGTTAGACACATTGATGCCCAGTTTTCCCCAGAACACGAAAAGCAAAACAAGCGGGGTTATGCACAGTCCGGTGAAGATATCAGACACGATGCGGGGCGGGCGCTTGTCGGGCACACGGAACTGATGAATAATTTCAGATAGGGGACCAGAAGTGGTCTTGGGCTTGACTTCTGTAAACAGGTATATGGTTAAATTGGTACTTTTCATTATAAATATATATTGCAATATTACCCTTATCCTCGTTGAATTTCAACTGGACTTCAGCAATCAACCACTCGAAGGAGTTGGACAGGGAGGAATCGCCCACAGTCAAGAAAATACTGTAGGTTCCGCTCTGGTAGTTGAAGTTTTTGCCATTGTTGCCCACATCCATGTCGAATTTGTACGCCTTGCTGCTATCTTGCTCGGCTACAAAGATGATTTCCTTGTCAGTTTTTTTGTTGTATAGCCGAACGAAGGCCTGATGGACAGCCAGAGGCTTGCTGGTGGATTCATCAACCAAAATGACCTTCAGCAAAAGCTTCTGGGTGCTGTCTGCCGAGAGAACCTCCGGCAGTTTGCCCGGATAGGTCACACTTTGCTTGCGGGTGGCAGCGCTGGCATCAGATTCGGCGATTCCCACTTCCAGAGATTGAACCTTGACGCGGCCGAGAACCTTGAACTGCAGTGTCTGGGTGTAGACACCATCGGCACTCAACTCCGCCTGGTAAGCGCCGCGAGCTGGCTTTAAGCTTGACAAATCAGCCACATAGGTGGTCTTGTCAGAGGATTTAGAGGCCACAGGGATTTTATCAACCAAAACAGCGCTATCTTTCTTGCGAATAACCTTTGCATTGATTGCTTTGGGGGCAGGTGACAAAGGCTTTCCGAGCAGATCCACAACAGCTACATTTAGAGTCGGCGACTGAGCGTCCAACTGACCGTTGCCAATGAGCTGCACGCAAACAGGAGCAATTTTATCGGCTCCACTGATAGTCTTTAGTGCCTCGATCAACACATGAGCACCTTTGGCGGTTTGGACGGATCGGCGGCTAAGGAAGTAATTCGCGAACTTAACTGCCTGGTCAGCAGTAACGGGCACGGGCTTTTCAAAGGTCTTGCTCACGCCGAAAGCACCATTGATGATCAGGGAGGTTATGCTGAGACCACCTTCGAATTGCAGGAGCTTGCCGTCTACTTCATCTGCTTGCACGATGGCATCCTCTACGCGATTAGCGATAAAGGAGGCACTGGCACCCAGAAGTGGAGCAACATTGAAAGCGTATCCCAGGCCGCTGAGTGTGTCGTCCTTCTTGAGTAGTTCTTGCAAGCGCTTTACTAGTTTTCCCTGAGTGGCTTCATTGATCTCCACGCCGAGCACTTTGTGGGTGACAACACGGTAGAAGATCTCCTGAGAGGTGCCCAGCTCCGAGTTAAGGGAACTATATACCTTGGAGAGCAGACCCTCGTCGATCTTTGCGGAGCAGCCCAGGTTCCTGCTAGCACCAATGTAGTAGTAGTCTTTTTCGAAGCTCTGCAAGTTTAAAGTGCATAAATAAGTAGGGCCATTGATAAATGGGCGTATCTAGAATAACCCACGTTCAGCTTGGATTCCGAATGCAGCGTGGCAATCTTCTTGCACAACGGCTCCTTTTGGGTGGCGTCGGTCAGTTGGATGTTGAGGCTGGAGAAGAATATCGACTGCAGGTCACTGGAGCCAAATCCGTCCACGAAAACTTTTTGCAGGCGGCTGAGATCCTTTTGCCCCAAGTGGCTGTCCACGGTGCGGGCACTCCACGTCGTCCCACTAGCGACCAAAACGCAGAAGATGACCAGACCTGGAATTGGATAAAAAATAACCATTAGGTTCCAAGTCGCCGGCAATCGCTTAACCACGAAAATCAGAGAGAGACAGCACGAGAGCTACGAATTTGCAGCCGGCGTTTCTACTAAATCACGCGTGAAATTAAAGTTATTTGGCTCAAACATCGAGCTGGATACGCACCTAGTTTTAACATTTTCCTATATTGTGGTTGCGCTCTCACACGCCACTTATATTCTACAGGAAAATAAAATAAAATCGCTCAAAAAGCACCGCCTGTCCCTCGATATTTTATACACGTCAGCGGCCGAGACAACTATCGATATATTTCTTGATCAACAAACATCGACGGTTAGACGAAGAACCATCGATGCCCGTTTCCAGAGTGACCGTTTGCATGCTGTTACTGTTATCTCAACCGTTAAAATACATTAAATAAAATGTTATTTTAACAAACTTATATTTTCAAAAGGTAAGCCTAATTATATTTTTACATTTAGATTTAAGTTGAAAGAACAAATTTAAATCATTTATTGTGGGTACTATTCTTTTTTCAAACCGTTTTAAATAAAATTTTCATGATAACCATTCTAAAGTGCAAATTTTTCAGTACACTGATCAATAGGTCTGGTTATAGAATATTTTCTTTTAAAGGTCTTGGTGAAATCTCCTTCGTGATTCCACACTGTTACGGCAGTAGTGCAGTAAAGCGGATACTTATTGACCAGAACTTCCTCAGTCTCTTCGTTTTTGGGTGGCACATCCCTGCAGAATTGGTCATAGTACTCCGTGCGATCCTCACCCAAATCCACTTGCGCGGAGGCCTGTCGGTTGTATTCGGCAAAGAGTTCCTGCCATAGAAACTGTTCCCTGCGATTCGCCCGAGTGGCTGGATTACCATTAGGATTAGAAGAGTACTTCAGAATACTCCAGCTCAAACTTACGCAGCACTTTCTTAATTTTGGGTGGAGCAAAGCTGGCTTGAGATTCCGTGAGATCCGTTGAACATGGACCCACTGGAAGTACCAAATTATTTCCACGATCAACCATTGCAGAATGAATTTTTCAATATTTTTCTTCAATCCTAATACTAAGGTAAATAATTTATTCGTTTGCCAGTGACAGACTGACGATTTATACTCTACCTATTTCGATTTAACAAACTAGCCGGAAACTGCTAGGCAACGGCCTGGTCCTCAGGACATTCCTGTTGATTCCCTTGCGGGTAATCGTCCTCCACTATGAGGGATACTTCCTTGGGCCGAAGTATACAGTAATAAACGATTAGGGTGGCCAGAAATAGTATACCACTGTAAACGATCCACTCCCAGATGAAACCGAACCACCAGGACTCGAAGTCCTCGTTTACGTACCAAATGGAGGATATGGTAATATTCTCGATGAGGGTGAGCACCAGGTATCCACCATACCACAGTCGAATGTTCTTGAAGGACACCCGGAATTCCATTAGCACAAATATGTAGATGTAGGCGAGAAGAAGTAAGAACAGGCTGCGATTCCAACTACCACGACAACGGGTTTCTAATGCCAGGCAGCCCAGCATCAGGGCGTAATGTACGCCTACCAGGATGAAGAATGCCTTCGGATAGAAGACACAGAAGGTGGACAACGACAACATTCTCATGGTGATGAAGGCAATCCATCCGAAGAAGGAAACCGTCCTGCCTGCGAAATCATCCTGCTGGATGCCATTCACTATTTTGGTGGGACGCGGGAAGTAAAAGTCCACCACGTCCTTGGGCGTTAGAGGTGATGGTTTGGGTGATTGGGGAATCAGAACACTGTGCTCATCAGGATCCTCGTCCTTGAGCCTGCCCATCAGGAGCTTGGGCGGATGTGGGACATTCTCTTTAAGGTACAGCTGGGCATTAACCAACAGCATGTCCTTGAAGGTTTCCAGCTGGGACAGAGGTCTAGTCACCCGACGACTCTTTCTGTGCTCATTATCCGACATTGTTCGTCGCAAGTCGGGAGTTGGAGGATCATCCTCGGTTGGCTTCAGAACGGGCAACTCTGGTGGCGCAGTTTTTGGAGGCGGTGGCGGTGGTGGTGTCTCGGGTATGCTGTCCAACACCTCGATGGTGTTCAAGTCCCCCAGGTCCTCGTATCGCACTTTTAGTTTGGGCCTTGTTTCCTGTATCTTCTCTTCGTCGGTAGCATTACCTTTTGGTCCGGAATGCAGTAGTGCTCGCGTTTCCAGTTGCTCTAGGGCATCGTTGTCCACCTCATCTTCTCCCTGAATATGCAGCTCATGGGTGCCCTCGCCTGAATTGGGCAGTGACCTGCGGGCTCGAAAGTTCTCCATTATCTTGTCGGATTCCGGGAAACTGGAGATGGTGCGCTCGGACTCGCGTTTCTTCCGCTCAGCCTCACAGCATAGGCGTTCGTTCTGCTCCAGCTGACATCGATGTGTGTCCACCTGTTGCGGTGTGGCCCAAGGATAATGGCGACCCACCCTCCGTTGGCTTTCCATCCTATGATAGCTGGTGGTTATGGCAGCCAGATCAATGGCTGAGAACACTAGCGATAAGGACTGAACCGCAGCTAAAAGCAAGAAGTTAATACCTAGGTAATCCTATGAGGATATATCTTACAGGTCTCGTAATTGCGGAACATATCCTGGACGAGCATGTGGTACAGCTGGAGAATGATTTGTGGAGCTGCCTGGGCATAAGCCTGAACAAACAGATACAACTCGATGTTGGAGGTTTGTGTGGCCTTGGCCAAGCACTTCATGCGCTCGACATCGTCGTCGTCGTGGAAGAGTCCCTCGATGGCCCAAAACAAGCGCGTACAGAACCTTATCGGTTAAAGTTATTGAACACGGCAGTGACCCACTAAACAATCCATTGACTCACCTGAAAATCACAAAAAATGGGAATAGGAACAGCTTAAGCAGTCCAATACCAAGGGCACTGCATTTATTGCGTTCCGAGCAGGCGCAATTCCTCTGTTCCCCTGAAGCCACCACCAGGATGAAGGTGATAATGGGGGGCAGGATTACAAGGACCAGGGTGCCAGTTCCCAGTCCCGGCTCTTTCTCGCTGAAGTGCTGATAGCCCAGTGCCAAATCCGAGGATGTTTGGACAATGTACACCAGCAGCCCCAGACAGGAGGGCACTATATAGGAGACCCAGATGCGCGTGCGGCTGCGGACGGTGTAGCCAAGTATGTGAGCCGGAGGACTGGCCGCATGGACCACCGTGTCGGTCATGATTCCACTACGGATGCGAGTTCCCTTTTGAATCTGGTTTTGTAATTACGTTCTACACATCTGCAACTAGCGAAATCCACGGTGATACTGAACCACTATGAGTAACCGCTCTCTAAAACTATTATCAACACAGCCACAAGATAAGATTAAAGTCACCCAAAACATTTTTAGGTGAGCAGTCAACCGTTTGTTTACGTTTTTCGCAGATACTTACAATAAAACCCAAAATACAAGACAATTAAACTCATAAAACTAGTAAATATATACTGGCTATTCAAAATAATAATTTAAAACAATTAAGACAGTTTTTGACAGTTTTTTCTTTTAACTCGATTTTATTCCTTTACATAAGATAGATTTAAAACAGAATACCAGTGATAGGTGTAGATGCGTTGTCCTAGGAGTCGTACCAGGTCTTTTTCATCCAGTTGAGGGCTTGCACGGCTCGTCGAGTACCACAAAGGAACCGGGTGGTTGCGTCTGATTTCCGGCTGGCTGCTTGGAGCGACGACATCCCACGGCGTATTTGGGATTCCCCTCAATGATCGACGAGTTCTCCCGACAGCTGGCTGCGTTCTGGAGGACAGATGCTCGCCTGCCGTAGCGGGCTGGCTTTTTGGCCGCATTGCCGCCCACATCGTCAAACCTGGTGGCCAATGACTGCTCTGGCTCCTTGATCTGCCGCTGACGCGACGTTCTCCGCTTGTGGGGCATCTGGGCCTGCGGCTGTCTAACCTCCAACGAGGAATCGGAACTCTTGCGCAGACTCCCCTGGACACCGGCTGGAGCACCCTCCACGTCCCTGGGGCGCTCCCGCAGTTGGTAGTTGTACTGCGCTCGTCGATATTCTGGTGTGGCTGTTACTTCTGATGGAGGCACTGTTACCAGGACAGGTGTTTCCAGATCCTCTTCCGGCTGATGGTGAAGGGATGGGGCGTGGCATGCGCCCGAGGTGGGCAACCGGAAGCAGGAAGTGGGCTTCTGGACGACGGGTCGGGAACGCGGAAAATCCTGATAGTTATTCCTGTACTCCGGATTAAACTCGATCTTGCCGCGCAGGCGAAGGAAGGGCTCCCTGGGCTTTCCCCGCTCCGGCATTTCGGTGATCTGCGGGTCTCGGAAGCTCTCGTGGTATTCGGGAATCTCTTTGGTGAACTCCCCCGCGGACGCAGGTGGTCGTCCGTCTTGAGGGACTTCTCTTTGGCCACGTGCTTGGGTGGGTCGATGAATTTGTCGCGGTACTCCGGCACCTCCGAACTGGGAGCGTAGGCAGCCTCGGAGCCGGATACGAGCAGGTTGTCGTTCTTTTTGATGGGTGCGCTTTTCGAGTAGTTGGCATACATACGGAAGCTGTCCCTGTACTCCGGCACCGCCACGAACTCACCCTGGATCTTGATGCTGCTCATCTGGGGAATGGAATGCGCCTTCTCGGGGAACTGCTGCACGAACTGGCGACGGTACTCGGAGGGCTCCGGCACCTGGTCCTGCTGCTCGCGGTCCACAGCCTGGGCACGCATCTGCAGATGGCATCGCTGCTGCTCCTGGGCAGCCACATCACGGCGAAACTTGTCCGCGGCCAGCTTGCTGGTGGGTTGGTTCCTGGCCGCCAGCTCCGACTCGTCGAGGAACACCTCGCGTGGCAGTATCTTGGTGCTGGGATCCAGCATGAGGTACGAGGAGTTCTTCATGCCATCGGCGGCACCGCTGCCCTCGCCCAACTGCAGGTTCTCCGGATTGCGGACGGGAAAGGTGCGGGAGCTGTTGGTGGAAATCAGTTTACTATTGATTGGTATGCAGAAAATTACAGAGCTTGTACTACCGTGGACCATGGTTAACAAATATTTAATTCCCAAATTGGGTAATCAGCTACTCACAAGCGCAGGTCCTCGGGCGTGTACCAGTGGTATTTCTCCTGGTGCTCCGACAGCAGCTGCATGAATCCCTCCAGTCGCAGCGAGGTCGCGCGCCGCAGCAATGATCTGGGTCGGGACTGGGTGCCACGGAAGTGCTTGCGGTACTCGGACTTTAGGGAGCCAAAGCTGGGCGCTGGCTCATCGCCGCTGTGGAGGCACACGTTGCTCCGGGTGTGCAGGTGGACGGGCTGACGGCGGCGGAAGTACTTAAGGTCATCGACGGCTATGTACTCGTGCGGATGCTTGATGGCGAATCGGCTGAGATCGCCGGACTTCTGATTGCCTGTGAGATCCGGCTCGGAGAAGGAACGATTCCAGCCAAAGTCGGCATCAAAGCTGTGGGATAAGGCGAATCTGGTTAGGATCTGCTTAACATATGTGTGTGGAACATCCGACGCGTCTTGTCTTTGCCAGCCAACTGAGCGGAAAAGTTACGCGTATCGCTGGTGGTCGCCACCACAACCAAATAACAGGTAGGTCCTTTCGAAACGGGGCCACCAATTCCCCCCATCTGCCTTCGACCTTTTGCAATTGCAATGGAAGAGTTTCGGAAAGGAGGCGGGCCGGTTCTAAAAGGCAGCCAGTGAAGGCATTCCACCACATCCACCTCCGCTTCCATGGAGCTAAAGCCCATGGCGTGCTGCGACCATGTTGCTAGGTACACTCGCCTCACAAACCTCTGTAAACAAACTAATGAATGGGTAAAAAGGGTAAAATTGCTGCAAATTAGAAAATTGTCTATTGGATTCGATGGGAGCAGCAGGTCGGCCGACCAGAGTCGATCCGATGGTATCCATTGTTAAATCACTTCTAACTGATATAAAGCTAGTACTTTACGAAAACTGAGCAAAACTAAGCAAATTTAGTTGAAAAATCGTAAATGCTTCAGTAATCCTTTTGTTCTAACTCAAAATATTTCACACACATATTTAAGAACTATTTTTTGAGAAGGGTTTTAAAAATATACCTGAAGTTTGAACAGAATGTTTAAGAAATCAGTAGATCCTCTTTTCCAAACACGGTGCCCGGGCATGTGTGATAGCTTCCCCACTCCACCAAATGCCAATCAATAGCTCACGAAATTCCAGACTTTTGTTATTCCTGACAACGCCCGCGCCACGGCGCCTGAGGACCTTGGTAGTCCATATACGGAAATGAGTTTTTTGTTGAGGCATTGCCAAGGACTCGTCGCCCAGCAGGCAGGCCATTTAAAATGCACAAGGATTGCCAGTCGGAGGCGAACCTGCGCGCATGCAAATTGCACTTTTTATGGCTCCCGGCAGCGGGCCAAATGTGACCACAAACACCTGTTGCGCAGATCGGAATTAAAAAGTTTTTACGACGGTTAAAAGTTCTGACGTGTGGCAAAATGTGCAAGCCAAATGGTTATAATTGGTGACTGCCAAAATGTTGTATTATCCGTAAACCAAAATTCATTGCATGACGCGGGGGAATGTGCGTGATTCGTTCGCCGACTTGGAAACGGAAATAGACAGGAACGTAAAAAAAAAAAAGAGAAATACTGCTCGTAACTAGGGCCAAAAGTCTGACCCAATTTCTGGCCAACTTTCGACCCATAGTAGGCGCCCCAAGACTTCGGAATGGAAAGTCCTGCGAACGAGTAATCTTGACAATGCCAAATGACCTTTGGCTATTTTTAAAGCGGACCAGCAGTAAGCTAACCCATTTAAATATGCTAATCAGTGGGCCATTGCGATACCTGGACATACACATAATTACAGTTGCAGATTTATGACGCTTTAATTGCTGTTACACGCCCTAGTCACGCCACAGGGCGTATACGTAATACAATAAACAAGAATGCACCATTATGTTAACAGCAATAAAAACAAGACAAGGTCAACCGCCACCGGGATTTCGATTAGGTCTAACATCACTCACTTTAAATCAAATGCACGGCAAACGGGGATTTTCTGGGCTTACTATACAAGTGGCATTGTGAGGGCAAAATTGGGGCTCCCTGTTCCCTGCTGTTCTTCCATTAAGTACGGTTTGGTTCGTACAAAAATAAGAATACACATTTAAACTGTAAAGGAAGGAGCTCTCCTGTACTCTACAAAACACATTAATGGGAAATGGGGTCAGAATATTTCCTGGTAGGGCGCAGAAAAGGAACTGTCGCTTAAACTTTCGAAAGAATCCAAATGAAGTTCCTTTGGTTAGTTCCTAAAAATAGTTTTGTGTTACTTTCACTTGTGACTTATAGCTAATGGGATTATATTAAACACTTCTGCTCCTTACACATCGTTGGTCTTCCAGTCGTAGGCAATCGCCATGGTTGATTTCCTGCTATTGTGTGGTCTGCACTTTAATTAAACATTTATTGGGTCTCCGTGTAGAGGGAAAACATTGATGCACTCATGTTCCGGCACACCCTTGGCCAGTGGCTGACCACTAGTCCAGTCCCTCCGAAGCCACCGAACCGCAAATGGCGCCATTTAAGCGCAGCTCGCCGTACCACAACTTGACCGCTCAGATCGTAAATCCCAACTGAATGGTGGCAGTGTGCGCCACCAAGAAGTTAGCCAGTTTTCGCACGCCAACTTTCCGACATTTCCACCTTGCCACCCTCTGCCGCAACTCCATTGCGCTTCTGCTTCTCCAACATTTTCCCACGGCGACTGACTTGAGGTGTCACTGGGGGGATTACAACAATGTGAGGATTTTATTTTTTGTGCTGAGCTCCTAAGTGCTGCTACATGCAATCGCGCAGTTTGTGGCCTCCTTCTCATTTACCGGCTGTGTTGGAAATCAAAAGTTGCCAGCTGCAGTTGATTTGAATATGAAATGGTGTTTTGATTCCGATTTTGGCCGCCCGCTGCAGATGTCAGAGTTGAGTTCTTTAACCCAGTTCGCGGCATTTTGACGCCTCGCTAATGAAACCATGCCTGATTTACTCGCCTCTTAACGATTTCATTTCGCGACGCGGTCTTCATCATGATAATAATTTCCCTTTCGACTGGCACGCAACTCCGGAGTACATGGCTTTCAATTGTCATGAGCAGCGGTGGCTTCCGGGCTGCGGATGCGGGTCAAGGCCAAATCAATTTGCCTGCGGAGTCGGAAATGCTGGCTGACAGAGTGTTGTTGAAATCGAATTGAGTTGGATTGGCGTCTAATTTATTGCGTCTATAGCTATGTAATGCTAACTAATGTGTGCACTTTGTGTGTGGGTGGGTGAAGGGGATCAGACCTTCGAAAGGCCCTCCCAACGATCCGGAACTGTGAGGAAATAACGATCCATGGCGTCGATGAAGCGCTGCTTGTAGCGCTCTGGATTCACCACGGTAGGATCCTTTCCCTTGCCTCCAAGGATGCCCGATCCTTTTATGATGGATTCCATCCTTTTATCCAGCGTAAAGGTGCGAATGTAGTCTATCGAACAGAACGTGCAATTATTCCAGACATTAAATGTGATTCAAGACATACCTATGATGCCTAGTACCAAGGCACCGTTTTCCTTGTCCAAGCCCACCAAAAGGGAATAGTCCATGACGAGGTTTTTTTCCAGGAAGGACGAATCCCGCTGGATGGCATCCCTCAGGACAGTTTTGCTGTGGGACAGCACATACAAAGGCTTTGACCAGGACACTGTAACAAAGTAATTTTATATTCCAGTTGTGGTTTGTATAGAAAATGAACTTACTCTGAACCAGATTCTCATCCAACAAGACAATTTCACCTTGCTGGTTGCTTGGATCCACCAAGCGATTTCGCTCTGAGCCCTTAAGATCAAACTTGTTTTCAATATTGCAGCCATAAAACAGATTCTCCATGACCATCACAGAACGGTCCACGAAAGAACTAATATTAAAAATGCATGAGTAACAGCATTAGAGTATACAATGAATCAAAACCCACTCCTTTTTTTTCACGCTGACTCTGAAGACGCCAAAGATCTTGGCCAGCAATGTAGGCTGCTGTTGCTTCTGGCACCTGTCGATGTACTCGAAGTATTTTGGAGCAAATGGCTCAAAGATGATCATATCTTTTGTGTTCATCTCTTTGAGCACAAAACGATCGTCTGGTGACATTAAAAGTGAATAAGTATTGAAATGCATATTAATTTGTAATCATTAACCTACCAAGCGTCTTGCAAAACCGGGATCCCGATTTACCGCCCCTTGCCTCCCATTGAACACTTTTGCAAAGGCTTCGCGCCAAAGCTATCCTAGCGTCCTCCTCCTGATTGGAATCCTCCTCAGTACCTCGAGGACCTCCAACGTCGCTGGGTTTGCGCACCAGCTCCATTTCGGACCCGGTGCGACTCTGTGAGATTCTCAGCTCCTCCCGCATCTTGCTCTTCTCCAGCCGGCGGTACAGAGATTTATCTACCTTGGGTGGCTTCAAGCTCTTCGACCGCATTGCATCAAACTCGCGGGCAAAATAGATCTTGCACTGGAACTGGCAGCTGTGGTCTTGAAATGCCAGTGTGACATGTGGACTCGGTGGCTGCTTTGTGCGTTCCTTGCTTTTTTCCTCCGACTCGGAAGGCGCGGTAGCTGGAGAAGGAACCGATGCATTGGGAGCGGCACTGGTGTTGCTCGAAGTACGTGAAAGGTTCGGACTCTCTTCGGCGTCGCTAATGCTTTCAGCTAGTGGAGTTTTTCGCTTTAACTGCGGACTTGAATGGGCAGCAGAGGCTGGAGTTGTGTTGGTGTTTGCCTCCGCCCCATCTATTGCCTTCTGATAATCCATCGAAGTTAAACTGTATGCTATCACTGAGCTCAGATCGGTTTCTCTAACGTGAATGGGAATACTGCCCAATGGAAGCGTTAGATGATCCTGTGCCGGAAAAGGCGACTGCAAAGGGTTAACCTGATTACCCGATGGCAGAAGGTGGGTAAGAATCTTCCTTATGGACTTTTTATCCGAGTAAACGTTAACGGTAGAGGCCAACATCTGATCAATAGAGAAATTCTTATCCAAAACTGTTTGACTGTTGGAAGCGCCAGTTTCAGTATCCTCACTTGGACACTCCAGGGACTCATTCTCCTTTGGCAAACTAGCGGTGGTAGCTTTAGAAGAATCTGTAGACTGAACCTGTTCCGGCCTTAGTTCCTCCGTGCAAATGGTTCCAGAGTCGATGTGATGCGCCTGCTTGGAGGTCAGCTTCTCAATCTCCTGCAGTCGCGGACCCCACAGCTCAATACTCTCTGCTAGAGCTCTTCTTGCCATGGCCAAAGCATCGCTAGTGTCATAGGCAGTAGCCCTGTTGTCCGTGAGTAGTGTATGTACGATCTCAATCTTCTGCTTGAAGATAAACTGGTCATGTGTGAGCATGGTTTTCAGATGCTGCACTAGTGGCGAGTTCTCTTCCTCGGTGGCGAGGTCAGCAATACGCTCATGAATCCTGTTATAAACCTCATGACCCTTTACCGAGAAGATTTTAATCTCCTCCTGGACTTGGGGACTTTGAAATGGTTGCGGCAGATCCAGTTGCAAGGTCAACGAAGGAAGGTCCGTCTCCCAAACCTCGACCGGTGTATATTGGAATTTGGCGCCGACCCCGCGGAAACTAAAGTGGTGCACATAATCACGATGTAAGGAATGCTCACATGCAGTGCCGCCCTGTTCTGCGTCTGTCGAAGGAGGTCTTCTCTTGTAGGCGTGGCCATGGAAACGCATCTCAAGGTACTTGGCGAGGGAAAGGCACTTTGCGGAATCGGCGAGCGGAATAGTGGGTGTAGTGGCATTGCATATGCTGCACCAGGACGTGAAGTATATACGCGTCGGGTCGGAACGGGTTAGGTCCTCGGTTAAGTAGACATGTACGCATCCCAGAGAGTGTACATATCGACGAACATGACCGAGCATCGGCAGATTGCACGACGGGCACATGGAGTTAAAAAGACAACAGTAACGTTGGAGGAACTGCTCCAGCATGATGTCATATTGCCCGTAGAACTTCATGTCCAGCAGCATGGGCAGCTTACAGAATGACGAAACGCCCTTGGGATTATAATGAAAGCTGCAGAAGAGCACCGGTAAACGTTGATGGTTCTGCGGATCCAGGGCATCCTTGTACAGCTGCTCCTCACTGACCTTCTGTGGTCGCTGGATCAGCTCGGCGTTCTTTTTTTTCGGTCGGAGCACTGTGGGATATATGAGTGATAATGGTAATGATTTATAGATCGATCGGATTGTTTGCTTACTAGGAGCTTTGCCCTTGGGTAAGCGACCGCCAAACGAGCGGAATTCGGCTAGTTTCGACTGAATGTCGCGACTGCTAGCGGGTGCTGTGATCTTCATTTGCACAAAATCGTGGGGTGGAAGTAGCTGCAACTGGTTCTCTTTGTCTCCTGGCTCTGATTTGGTAGTTTCGCTGTCTCCCATGCTATCTGGCCTCTCCAATCCGGTGCGGGACCATTGTTTGGAAAAGTAGAGCTCGGCGGGAAACAACTTTCGCAGCTTACATTTCCTTCCCTGCTCCGTTTCCAAATAAGGAAGGGGAAATGTCAGGAAGGGACTAACCGAGAGCAGTGTGGAACTGAGTGCCGTGCGGAATCTGTTATCGTAACGCGGTTCCACAGCTAGCGCCTCAACCACGGGTGGAGCACACGGCGAAGTGGATAGAGCTTCGGCTTGTGAGGCACGCAATGGATCCGTGAAGTCTGACACATTCTCGCTGATAATAGTGGTGATCTTATCCTCGGACTTGCGCTCTAAAATAATTGGTCGCTTAGCTCGAAGTTCTGCCTCTGTTTCCGTTTTAGGGCTAGTTTCTTTGGAGTCAAAGATCGACGGTTTTGGACTGAGTGGCTGGGCGAACTCGTTCAGCAGGAATGACATTTCCAAGCGCCAGTTGTAGCGTGCAAAGAGCAGTGCTGATGCCACCCGCTTAACCCTCGTCAGTTCGGAATTGCTCCCTCCTCTGAGAAGACAAGTGTATCCTCGGGGATTGGTCAGCTTCTCAAAGAACATCAGCGTTTTGCCATTATAGTTGCGTATGTAAAAATTATTGCAATAGCCCAGCTTGGGCATGGTTATATTCGACTCAATTGAACTGACAATGTCGCATTGCAGAGTGCGTGACAGGCGCTCCATTACCGAAAGCTTTACATCCAAAACAAGGGTAACTTCATACGATCTTAAAAGATCCTGGGCAATGCCCGCCACATTCTTGTGCACAAGCACAACATTGGGCTTGAAGCTCATAATGCGGGCACAAACGTTGCGAAGGTATTCCTTTTCCTGGAGCAGCACGGTCTCAATGGTCACAAACTTGCCTTCAATACGTTCGTACACAATGGGACACTGTAGCAGCAATATGCGCGGAAAGGGCACACGCGTGGCCATATCTTTATGGGCGACGTTTTTAGAGAAAGCAACTCCATGAACAAGCTTTGAGTCTTTGCGACTGCCACCCGGCACCTTTTTAAAGTTCACATAGTTACGGATGTCCATGAGATCGTTACTACAATGCTCTGGCTTGAAGTGATTCGCTGCTGTAGAGCAAAGCATCTGGAGCACCTTGTCCCATTCCTGGTCCAAATTATGTGCGCGCAACATCTGTGCCAGCAGCTGCTCTTCGTGCTCGCAGTAGGAAGCAAGAAGCTTAGAAGTTGCTGTGGTATAGCACTGATCGTTTTCCAGTTCATTCTCTAGCTCCTTATCCTTTTCGTCTGCTGATTGATCCATAGACTTCGGAGGCTGTGGTTCCGCATGGGGAGCCGCCTCAAACTGCGGGCTTATCGTACGGGAGGTCTCCGAGCTGCTGCTTTTGGAGAACTTATAGTGTAGCGACGGATCGAAATCCATTTGCTCCGGATCGGGTACGATTGGCTCAAGAAACCCAGCGGCTAGCATAGCACTCAGTATGGCCACGGCCTGCACTTCGTTTGCTGATTTATTATTACTATTGAGAAACTCTATCAGACGCTGGCCACAATTTTGAGCAGGCAGATCCCTCTGCATTTCCTCGTGCAGGGTAATTAAAGAATTGGACTGCTGCAGGATATTCTTGCGATCGTCGATGGAAAGGGTTGTGTAAGTTGGATGAGAACTGAATCGCTCCTCCTGATAGCCCACTGAAGTCTTTCGCGGAAGAGGTGCTCTTTGCATCTGCGGATGTTTTGCAAGCGAGGAGACACTATCTTGTACTTCCAATTTGTTACTTAAGTGTTGCTGCAGTTCCTGCATATCCTGCCCCATCTCAGAGCTTGAGGTCTTTAGGAATGTGAGCACTATCTTGGAACAGTAGTTGCACACTTTGAGGTCGCCATCGCAGCGGATTATCATGCCAGGCACCACTTGGTTGCAACACTTTGAGCAGAATATTTGACCACACAATCGGCAGTGGTGCTTTCTCCTGAACGTGGAGAACTTTTGAGAGCAATCGTAGCATTCCTTGGCCTTGGAATCAGGCATCCAGAAGCGCTGCAGTTCCGTGTCCTTGTAGTTTCGCAAATCCTGAAATTAAATATTTTAACACAATATATTTGTATTAATTGGTCAAACTGTAGCACTTTCATATGCAAATACTTAAATAATTTCATCTAATTAATAATCTAGCTTACTAAAGGAATTATTTTTTAACAACAAGATTAGTCAACAGAAATATTTGATAATGGGCTTGTAGGAATGTTCCTGTGAATCATCCAACTTTCTTGCTTTAAACGTTCATGGTAATATAACTTTCACTTACATTGTTGTTTTTTGTTGCCACAATATTGCTTATGTGTTTGAGGACGTTAGATACGGTGCGCCCCTGATTTGCTTCGCTGGTTGGCAGCGGTAGCGTTTCGATGCGGTCACTGCTTTCGGAATCCTCTGCTGCGGTGGTGCTGGACGTGCTCGCACCACGTGTCTCACTATTGGTCCTTATGCTGAGCGTGGTGGGTGGCTGGGGGCGAACTGAGTGCTGGCTTGAGGTATCCACATCGGCGATCTCAGCTGTGGGAGTCTGGGAGTCACTAAAGAACTGCGATTTCCCCACCACTTGCACAGGCTGCGAGGAGGAACTGCCGCTGCTCCCGCTTGATATATCGTTGACGGTATTGTAGCTCTGGTTGTACACATTCTGGATCTTGTTCACCACTCGGCCAAAAAGCGATTCCGGCTTGTCTCCGAAATTGCGGGCGAATTCGGTCAGTTTGGTGGGCGAGTGCAGATGCTGGTGGTTTAAGCTATTACTCTGGTTGTTGCTAGTCATGTTGTCGAGTTGTTAGGAGTTGGGCTTGTGACGCTAACAGGTTGATTGGCGAGGCGGTGGCACTCGCACGTGGACTTGCGGTCCTTGGTTAGATAGAGGTGATGTTGAGTTGATCGATGAGGGCTGCGTCCGGTGCCAGCGACCCCAACGCCAGGTCAGTCCACTTTTGCTCCTGTTGGAGGTCGGACCACAGAAATAAGACAGATCATTCGGTCAAATCCAACATTTACTCACCTGCTCGCTGACCGTCAGGTGTGAATCACCGCCGTCCGCCTCTGGATCGGGTAGCTTTTCGCGTGGCACTAGAACCTGATCGAAGGGTAGTACTTCCATGCGCCAAGCATTGTCTACAATGTCCAGCAGCAGATCATCGATCGGTGCCTGCGACAGTTAATTATACACAGGGTATAATCTCGTTCAAACAAGAGAAAAAGACAACGCCCCCGCAGCGCAATTACGTCACTCTGCGACAGTACCCAAATACTGGAGACACGGTATTGCTCGCATATTTAGATTTGTAACAATGGGTGCCTTGATAAGTACGACTAATTGCTGTGAGGCGATAATTTTGCCACACTCGCAGGCGACGTAGTAGTAGTTACTATCTTGCGACCGGACATCAACTAGCTGCAAGCGGTCGTCCCACACAAGTTGCCCACTTACCTGGCTGTCCATCACTTATGGAATAATTTAATCTGAGACTAGCCAGTCGTCACCTGCTTGTCAATTGTTTGCTTAGACTCTTTTTGAGTGTTTTTGTAAACAATTGGCAAATAATTCTGTTTTGTTGAATAAAACAGCTGTTTGGAGATGGGAGATATGCGATTAATCGCGACGATAGTATGTCTGAATGTGCCAATCGATTGCACTCGATGTTCGCACTTTTTGAATTTGTTTGCTGTTTAATGCAAATAAATAGCTGAAATGACAACAAAATATGAAAACAACAAATATGTATATAAAGATACTTTATTTTTGGCAATTAGCTTAATGGTGAGACAATTTTAGTTTTTTGTGGTGGGTTGTTAGTTGAGCAGAATAAGCAGCAATAATGAGCGCTTGTGTGTATTAAATTCAATAATCCATGGGATCGGCTTCACATATAATAATGGTTCCAATGGATTTCTCGATATTTGAAATTATTAATAATACAACGTTTTGAGAATAGGTATTTTTCTTCATTGTTCCCCGTCATGCCTGAAAAACAAGATTTTGTACTCGACTTATACGCTGACCAGAGTATTTATTCCTTTTATATCTCATAAATTTAATACAGAGATATTTCTTTCAGATTTTGAATCACATCTGGGAAAAACTAGAATTGTTACGATTAAAAGATATTAATTAAATAAAAATACTTCGTAAATTGCAAACTCTGAAAGAATGAACGCATTTTTGATCCTTATGACTTATAACATTCGAAAAATAAGGTTTTAAAATACGAAAACTGTTCCAAAAAGTATATTTTGCGAAAGTTCTAGTCCATAAAACTATTATGTATACTTTGTGTATATTTTATGCTAATAAATCTGTAAAAAAAGAGATTACTATTTAAACTTCACTACTGTTTGGTTCGATCTCGCTGACTGTTCCATTGAACAACTGACTAGATGCAGCATAGCGCTCTTCAAAAGCGCTTTTCAACGTCAGCTATGCCGACATCTTGCCAATTTACCAACGGAGGTGCTATACGATCGATCCGACATGGCTCAAAACCAAACCGATTTGGACCACAATTCACCGAAACATTCTCACTGGGCACAAATGGTCGTCTATTACTCGCTTGTTGTCAATGGCTTTTATCAATGAAACGCTTGTTGTTTTGAAAAGCACTTAACAAGTTTTGTGAGCCCACATTGTACATATATGTATATGCTGCTGGTGGAATAGATGACGAAGGGATTGGAGCGCTGGACTCCCGGACGATGGCAAGTGTAATCCGTCAGCGGTGGAGACTAATTGGCAACTGATTCAGAAGCCGAGCGGCGAGCTCAGCACCACACCTCGGCAATTGAAGAAGTTTCAATTAGTTGGCGTTTGACACTCACACATGGATAAGGAGAATAAACGGGGATTGCGGTCCGTTGCCAGCTCACGCACACCGTCGCAGAGTGGGGGTGATACCTGTACCAGTACAGGCTTACCTGTGCGCGGCGACAGGTAGCCGATGGATGGAAAAAAGGGGTGGAGGGCTGGAGACGTGGTGCTGTGGCCAAGCTAAGCCGCTTTTTAGCGCAACACCGTCTGCCCGGAATATTAATGAACTCCCTTTTGAGAAAAATATGAAATGAAATAAAATTTTGTGGCCAACAATAGCCGTGTCCACGTACCAGTCGTTGTCGTTGTCGTCTCGGAATTGGAATTTGTCGTTTCGCATCGGGGGCCCCAAAAATGCATCGGCCATGGCCACCATTCAGCGCCAAACGCGGCGCATGCGCAGCGATGGCTACTTCCGCTCGAAGCTATCGAAGATATCCAGGGAGAACGAAGGTACATGGATCTTACCGGGACCATTACCCCGAAACAGCTATAGAACGTTGGTCCGTTGCTGTGAACCATCATCTATAGGCATTACATTACAGATATTTATGCGCGATTATACAAAACAGTCACGTGCCGGACTTTTCTATATACAACCGAGCGAGCACAAACACCGGCCTGGGTACTTACACCTATATGTATATGCTTCGACTGCTATTTTCATATATAAGTGGGGCTATATGCATGTGGAAAGGCGGAGAACGTTACTCACGACCGATGTCGAGCTCCAGGGAAGAGTGATGCCCCTTCTACACTCACCGCAGCGGTAGCCAATCCAATCCGACCCGATCCTTTTGTCAGCTTTGGAAACTCATAATTTGAATATCGTTATTATTATTCATAAAAACACGCCTCACGTTTCAAATGGCTATAAAGTCGGCAAGGCATGCACGTATTAAGTAAACCCAATGACCACGATGGTCGATGCTGAAATTCCGAAACCCCAAGACATAACCACATTCCATTTGGGAGTACAAGTGTATATGTACATATGTATGTCTGTACCTTTCCTACAATTTCTCCCACTTCCGTACTTGGCCTATCCGCATCAATAAAATTAGATTTTAATTAAATATTAGTATGCACAATCGAATCACTAACGGATGATGACCAATAGTTTCGTAACCGGGCACTTTGCAGGCACCTTATTTGTCGCCTGCTGTGCGCTTTCTAAATAACTATCCATAGAATCAAAGAAATCAGTTTTTCAATATGCCATTTCGTATTTCAGGCACACGTTTCCACCGTCGGACATCTACGGGAAATGCTTTGACGATGATCGCTTTCGAAGGTGAAAAGGAAGTTATTTTTCTACAGGAGGTAGACCATGTAAGGTACAACAGGGAATTAAAGCGATTGAGATCTTTTATTAGAGAGTTTGACAGTTTTGGTTAAAAAGTAGTGGTAGCTTCAAATATTCTTTAAAAGAAATTTGTGACAAGGAACTATAGATTTTATTAAATTTTATTTAAAGTTTATAGCTCGTTATTTAACAAAGTGATCATCATCATAGTTTTCATTGAATTTAACAAACTAGGGAAATATTTTAACCAACTCTTCGGTAGTATTGCATTAGAATATAAGCTAGGAAAACCAATTTAAATTTGATAGCTTAATCGATAACGTTCGTGATTTTAAGCTACCGTCGCTATTGGTTGGCGATGGATCGCCTTCAGCTTTTTCCATCTCCATTGTGCCGGAGATCGCTTTGTTTTTGCCACTTCGCATTTAAATTTAGCCGGAATGAGCTTTCGTTCGTCTGCGCAAGGAAAACCACACCCCAAGGTGGGTATAGGATCCTACAAACTACAATTCCGATATTACATTTCTCAATTTTTAGACGGACTATCAGTCCATCAGGCCATCTGAATTGGAGCAGCTCTTCGAAAAGAAGTTCCACTATCAGAAGCCCAGAGGAAACACATCCTGGCAGTTGCCGCCACCGGATCAGGCTCTCTTCAGTGAGTTCTACCAGTTCGAGGCGCTGCAGGCACTGCGGGAGCAGCTGAATGCGGTTAAAAGCAAACTGAACGACTATGGAGTGCAAGAATGGAGTGCTCATACCAACAGGCGAGACCCTTCTGGCGAGGTGTCCTGGCGCCTGAAGAACGACACCAAAGCAGAGTTTGTGACTGTGGCCTGGTGCAAGTTGTTCGAGTGCCTGCATCGTTATCCATTGGTTACGAAGCCAACGGTCAACACTCTGCATCTTTGCGAGGCACCCGGTGCCTTCATTGCATCTCTGAACCACTACCTTCATAGCAAATATCATAAGGATGAGGTGAGTTACCCGGAAATCTTTGAGAGAAACGGGAACTGAACTCTTGTTCCAGATTAAATGGCGCTGGCGCTCAACCACTTTGAATCCGTATTATGAAGGCAATGCTTTAAACCAGATGATCAGTGATGACAGGTTTATCTTCCACACGCTGGATAACTGGCTCTTCCACAAAGATCTCACTGGCAATCTACTGGATGTGGCCAACATTGAGCACCTGGTGGAACGTTGTGAGGCGGTTTTTCAGGGTCAGGTGGATCTTGTCACTGCCGATGGTTCCATCGATTGTGCCGCACAGCCTGATTGCCAGGAAGAGATAGTGGTTCGCCTTTTCTTTGCCGAAGTACTCAGTGCCTTGAGGATTCTCTCAGGTGGGGGTAGCTTCCTGGTGAAGATGTTTACCCTCTTCGAGGCCTGCAGTGTATCTCTACTTTACACACTTAACTGCATCTTTGAGGAGGTGCACATCTTTAAGCCTGCTACTTCCAAGCGGGGAAATTCGGAAGTGTATGTAATCTGCCTGAACTATCACAAGGACCATCCCGGCTTGCCTCGTTTGCTAGAGAGATAAAAGGCAAGCTTGCTCAGTCGAATGACACACTGGTAATGCCGTTGTTTGGCAGGTCCCAAATACCCCAGGACTTTCTCATGCAGCACGAGATTGCCTGCCGTCTCTACATGAATCTTCAAACGGATGCCATCGAGGGAAGTATCTATGCCTACGAATCCAACGATCGTCATTATCTGAGACACCTTCATCACCTGCGCGGCCTCGTCTCCAACACCTACTACAGCCTCTACAATGTGAAGCCGTTGGAAGATAGCACCTGCATCGTGGACAAGGAGGCCACTAGTAAGGCTCTGGGATTCACAGTGCCCGTCTATGGCGGATCCTACACAGAAAGGGAGACCTTGAAACACGGCGACCTTCTCAAGCAGATTTACTGCTTGCGCCGCGAATTTAACCAACTGGAGAAGTGTATTAACAGTAGAACACCGTACTCATACGTCAAGAACAGAGCAGCACCCTTGAATCTACACGTTTCACGAGGAGCACCTGTTCAGAGTCTTCAAAGCAGCATGTTTGCATCCGAACCAATACTTCTACTGCGCCTTCGCATCTTGGACACATTTGATCTCGACCCTGTTTGGCAGTCAGCGCCAAAGTGCCAGTTGGAAAGCAAGACCCTGAGCTACCTGCCACCAACAGAAAGCGAGGCATTCCACACCGCCCAGCAACGCTTTTTCATAGATCTCCTGGAAGCAGTAAAGGAAATGAAGCCCCACAGCATTGTCTTCCACAAGTTCCTGTTCCTGACCCACTATGCGGCGTCGCTGCTCCTCTTTCTTATAGAAACTGTTTATCAGGACTGTAGTTTCAATAGCAATCAATCGCAAGCTCTTACGTTAAGTAAGCTGAAAGAAACGGATAACAGTGCATTGGAACAGGTACTGGAACTTCTTAAGGATGAGCGGGCGGGTGCCATTCACAGCCTGCTGGAGATTAAGGAGCTGCAGAAGAACCAGTTCAGCCACACTCTCATACAGCACAACAACAGCGTGCTGCTGACCTGCTTCCGTGGCATGCTGGGCGAGGAATCCTTTCCCATGCCCGTGGCTCCGACATCCAACTCGGTGCAAGAGTCGCCATCTGTATTTTAACATAACGAACATGTATTTTTCACTTGCATAAAATTACAGTGCTACTTTTACAAAACTAGGTACTCTGCCGTGGAAATCAGTTTACATGTTTTCTGAGGATAGTTTTTGGGGCTCAAAGATGAAAATTAAATAACTAACTCAAAAATCACAAGACTCAGGGGTGAGGGTACACATGGGTTGTGAACTGGTCCACCTCCTGCTGCTCTTCCTTCGCCTATCCGCTAGTCGGCCGGACGTTTTTCGCTGTGCTTCTTGGTGTAGTCCTCGGCGTTTTTCACGAACTTCTTGCGGTCCTTGAGGAACTCCTCGGCCAACTCCGCCCGCAGCGGATGTTCCGGTTCAGGGTCGTTGATTAAGTCCACCAGTGCCTGGACGACCTGGTCAGTGCGTGTGGCCGGTTTCCAGTTCTCCGTGCTGATGATGGGCAGGCACACCTGGCCCTTCTCGTCGATGTTCGGATGGTAGATGCGTGTCTTGAAGTTGATCTTGGGCGGCTTAAAGGGATACTCCGCCGGAAAGTTGATCTCGATGCGGAAGGCGCCCTTGTTGTACGGCGGATTGTCCGGTACAATCAATCCCGTCCAGCGCAGCAGGTTGTCATCGTCCGCCTTGATGTCCCGGAAGGCCTTCAGTGTGTTTTCCTGCAAATCGACCAATTCTTTTCGCAGGCGTCGCGGCGCAGTCATCGTGACGTCTGTGTGTGGGTTTTCCTATGCTGGTGTTTAAGTGTGTGTGTGGGGATCGAAAAGAGGGGGGCAACCTTGCCAATGTGTGCGTGTGCACTTTTGTTTGCCCTTGTGTGAGCTGCAAATCGATGGTTTCGTCTTCCGGATGAGTAATACCGTCGTTCGGTTGCCGGCGTTTCGTTGTAGGTGTGTTCCTAGTGCTCCAGTTGCGTCGTGTTGCCTTTGATTTTCGCACTGGCCCAAAAAAAATCAGCACGTAAGTCTGGGAATTTCTCTGAAAAATGGTTCGTTCAAGAATCTTACGATTGGCGTTAGTGTATTTTGCTGACTTGCTCGCAATTGCGTTGCAATTGGTTTACATTAGCCAACATGGGTTTTCTTTTATTAAACTATTGTCTTCCTTCCTTAGTATGAAATATTCAATTTTAAAAAACAATCGCTAGGAGGAAATAAATTATTCTCTTTTAAAAAAGAAACAAATGAAAAAGAAATGTTGGCTGTTTCTAGCTCCTTTTGTAATCGATTACCAGCAGCAGTGGCGGCAAGCCAATCGATAACCTAACATTTCAGGCAATTTCCATCGCTATCGCTGACTGCAACACGTGCGCCGCGTTAGTTTTGTTTTTACCTCGAAATGACTAAAAAACTAGCTCTGAAACGCAAGGGAAAGGATTCGGAGCCCACAAATGAAGTGGTGGCCAGTTCTGAGGCGTCCGAAAATGAGGAGGAAGAGGAGGTAAGTACCATTGACGAGGAAATAATAAGTTGTTCACAAATGACCTGCATGTGTTTCTGCTCTTTAAGGACCTGCTGCAAGCTGTAAAAGATCCCGGCGAAGATTCAACAGATGACGAGGGCATAGACCAGGAGTACCACTCGGATTCCAGCGAGGAACTGCAGTTCGAGAGCGACGAGGAGGGAAACTACTTGGGCAGAAAGCAATCCTCATCAGCTGAGGAAGATGAAGAAAGTAGCGATGAAGACGATGATAATGAGGAGGAAAGCAGTGATGAAGAGGGAGTGGAAGATGAGGAAAAGGATTCCAAGTCAAAGCAATCAGACGATAAGCCCAGCAGCAGCGGGGCCGCATCTAAGAAATCCTCCACAACGGAGCTGTCGAAAAGGGATACCTCCAAGCCTGAGTATCATGACTCAGATACATCTGACGAAGAGGACATAAGAAATACGGTGGGCAATATACCCATGCACTGGTACGACGAATACAAACACATCGGCTACGACTGGGATGCCAAGAAGATCATTAAACCACCACAAGGTGATCAAATAGATGAGTTCCTGCGCAAGATCGAGGACCCGGACTTTTGGCGTACCGTGAAGGATCCACTTACCGGTCAAGATGTGCGCCTAACGGACGAAGACATTGCTCTGATCAAGCGCATCGTATCGGGTCGCATCCCCAACAAGGATCACGAAGAGTATGAGCCCTGGATCGAATGGTTCACCTCGGAGGTTGAAAAAATGCCCATCAAAAACGTACCCGACCACAAGCGATCTTTCCTGCCCTCAGTTTCCGAAAAGAAGCGCGTCTCTCGCATGGTGCACGCTCTGAAAATGGGTTGGATGAAGACCACTGAGGAAGTGGAACGCGAGAAGCAAGCCAAGCGTGGTCCCAAGTTCTACATGCTTTGGGAAACGGACACCAGTCGGGAGCACATGCGCCGCATCCACGATCCAGTCTCTGCGCCCAAACGTGACCTTCCCGGTCATGCCGAGTCCTACAATCCGCCGCCAGAGTACCTTTTTGATGCCAAGGAGACCAAGGAGTGGCTTAAACTAAAGGACGAGCCACACAAGCGAAAGCTGCACTTCATGCCACAGAAGTTCAAGTCGCTGAGGGAGGTGCCAGCCTACTCGAGATACCTTCGAGAGCGCTTCCTTCGTTGCCTGGATCTTTACCTTTGTCCCCGTGCAAAACGTGTCAAGCTGAATATCGATGCGGAGTACCTTATCCCAAAGTTGCCCTCGCCGCGTGACCTGCAGCCCTTCCCCACGGTGGAAAGTATGGTTTACCGCGGGCACACCGATCTGGTGCGGTCTGTTAGTGTTGAGCCCAAGGGAGAGTACCTCGTCTCCGGTTCGGATGATAAAACCGTCAAAAGTGAGTACTATATTTAACTGAAAATCTTCTTACATCCCTTTACTAATCCAACCCACTTCACAGTTTGGGAAATTGCAACGGGTCGTTGCATTCGGACAATCGAAACCGACGAAGTGGTGCGCTGCGTGGCTTGGTGTCCTAATCCCAAGTTGTCTATTATTGCGGTGGCCACCGGCAATCGCCTGCTGCTCGTCAATCCTAAAGTGGGCGACAAGGTGCTGGTAAAAAAGACCGACGATCTTTTGGCTGAGGCACCCAGCCAGGATGTCATTGAGAGTGAACGCATCAAGACGGCGGTGCAGTGGTCCAATGCGGAAGCCGATGAACAGGAGAAGGGCGTCCGCGTAGTGATTACCCACTTTAAACCCATTCGACAGGTCACCTGGCACGGGCGTGGTGACTACTTGGCCACAGTGATGCCCGAAGGTGCTAACCGCTCGGCTTTAATTCACCAGTTGTCCAAGCGGCGCTCGCAGATTCCATTCTCTAAGAGCAAGGGTCTCATCCAATTCGTGCTCTTCCATCCGGTGAAGCCATGCTTCTTTGTGGCGGTAAGTGTGATAATTAGTTTGCCTTTTCGAATTCATATATTCAATGTGATTGACTTGGTTTTGTTATTGCAGACGCAACATAACATTCGCATTTATGATCTGGTTAAACAAGAACTTGTCAAGAAGCTGCTGACCAACTCTAAATGGATATCGGGCATGTCTATTCATCCAAAGGGCGACAATCTGCTGGTGTCCACCTATGACAAAAAGATGCTCTGGTTTGATTTGGATCTGTCGACAAAGCCGTACCAAACCATGCGACTCCATCGAAACGCGGTTCGCAGTGTAGCTTTCCATCTCCGATATCCGCTCTTTGCTTCTGGCAGCGATGACCAGGCTGTGATCGTCTCCCACGGCATGGTCTATAAGTAAGTGGCTTTAAATCACAATGGGCTCTAATACTAATTTCTGCTACCATTTTTAGTGACCTGCTGCAGAACCCCTTGATCGTGCCACTCAAAAAGCTGCAAACACACGAGAAGCGTGATGAGTTTGGCGTGCTGGATGTCAACTGGCATCCGGTACAGCCATGGGTCTTCTCCACGGGCGCCGACAGTACCATCCGACTATACACGTAATCTAGGTGTACAAACCCTCAGAAAGAGTGTTTTAGTTTCCAAAAGTCTTGTGAAATTTCAATAGTAAATACAAAATATATTATTTTTATTAAAAGGATAGTATTGGATATAAGCATATTTTGAACATTTTGAGAACACCGCGTTCCGAAATCAACGGGATCCCAAAATCAGAATGTAAGTGCAACCCTGCCGAAAGTTTTTAAGTTCTAGCCCCAAAGCTTTGGGGTAAATTCCAGTGGGGCGAAGAGTCCCGAGCTTTATTCTCTTTGTTCGACACGCGCACATGTCTTTCCGTCCGCTCTCTCTTGTTCTCTCCGCCTGTCAGTCCCTCTCCTGTGTGTACCAGGAATTCTAACTGTATAGCAATTCCACAAAGCTTTTTGCTCAGTCCACCTTTGGAGCCCCTTCCCCCGGCTGCCCACATTCCACTCGCCGTTATCTTGCGCTCCTCGGGAGGAGCGCGCGCATTGGAAAATCAAAATCAAGAGCTGGCGACACGGCACTGCTTGGAAATCAGTCGCCTGCCTTTGCCCGAGCGGAGAGAATCTCGAATCGCTCGAATCGACCTGTCGAGGATTTTGGCTTCAGCTTCTGGGTGCTGCTGGTGCTGAGCAGCCAAAATCGTAGAGCGCAGAAATCGAATGGGAATTGGCTGCCATAGCTGCCATTGCGGGGGCAACGAGAACGAAGGAATATAATAAAATATGGCCGAGGGCGAGATGTGAAAATTTGAAAATGTGAAAATGCCAGTCCAGGCCATCCAGTGACCACGAAAATTGCAGTTTACCCCAATTCGTATTCATACACACACACAAACACACACACACTCTCGTCAACGAAAAAAATCGTAAAGAAATTCAGAAAAACAATCGAAAAAATATCCAAGCACAAGCAAAACAATTTCGGGGCGAAAAAGAAAAATATATACAAATATACACATTTCGATTCCGATTCTAGTGGCAAAAATTCGTATGTACTCGTCGCTGCTCCTCAAAAACATACATACATACAAACGCGACCCCCTTTTCCCGCCCACCCAATCGCCCAAAAATCCTCAAAGAAAATACAAACGTGTGTGTCGTGTTCGAGTGAAAATCTGAACGGAAGCGCCTGTTAAACAACAAGTAAATAATACAAAATATAATATACATAAATAGCCAGGCTAAAGGCAATAGTCAACAAAGAAAGCCAAGCAGCTGATTTGTGATAAGTGCAACGACCAAAAATCGCAGGCGCTACGAGCTACAAACAAGTGCAATTAGCTGTCGATGCCTACATGTTGCAGCTGTTGCAGCAACATCAGCACAAGTGGAGAAAATCACGCATACGCCCCATCCGCCCAACGGGCCAAACAATGCGCTCCACTTAGCCAAGTTGCGTGTCAATGTGGTGGTACTCCAGCCCACCCCCCCTCGCACACACGCACACACGCACGCACACATCGGCACATACATATGTACATATACAATGGCAGTGTAATGACTAGCACAAGAAATAAATAAAGGCCAGAACAACAACTACGGTGGCAGCTCCAGCTGCTCATAAATTTCGTAACGCTTGTGAAATGTGCCCCTTGGTGCACGGGGCCATTGAATCGCTAGATTTTGGCCCGTAAATCCGGAGCGGAATATGTAAATGCCACCCGCGCACCATCAACTCTGTAAAAAAAAACGCTAGACCCCTACGCTAGAAAAAACAGAAACCAAGCCAACGCTAAGGTTGAAATCAGGACTCTACGATAAGGATAACAACTACTCAAAAAGGTTATCGGAATAATCTTGAGGAATTTCTGGATTTTTTTCTGCTTGTAAATCGCCCAAGGAGAAGCTAAGGAGAAGAAAAAGAAATTTAAAACAAAACGAAAACTAAAACTAAAATCAAGAGCAGCAGCTGTGGAGAGAGCGGGAAAGAGAGGACAGAGCGCCCACAGAGAGAGTGGGAACTTTCGATAAAAAATTATTAGCAAAAACATAAATACGTAACGGCCTACCTGCCCCCTTCCCACCCCTCTCAAAGGAGACCGATAAAGAGAAGCCGAGGCAAGGAAAAGAGCACCACAGCGAGCGGGTGAGTGGGTAGGTCAGTGGCAGTGGGCGGTCCGCCAGCTGGGGCAGCACCACCTCACCACCCAACACCCATCACCACCTCCATCTCCTTCAGCACCGCCAGCGTCAACCTCAACTTTCAAAGGGCAGGTAAGTGCACACGGAAAAACGGAAAAACGAGGCGAATCGCGGTAGCAGTTTGGCATTTAGACATACATATGTATGTATGTACTCCTCTAGATTTCACTTTCCCAAAAACTGAAGCCCTCGTTTTGATTTGATTATGATTGTTTTTAAATCAAAATAATTAAGTAATATATTTAAGCTGTGAACATAATTAAATAGTAAGTAATTAAGTGTCTCTTAAATGGCCTCTCGCCAAATGAATCAGATTTTGATTCTCACCAGCTCAAGACAATTGAATAGTAAACACAGTTTAGAGCACCGGTTAACCATTTTTGTTGGATGACTAATGGTGCTATTTCTTGCAGTGTGACTGTGATTCGCCCGACTGTCAGCACACTTTCCCCCACTCCGCCACCGTGTTCATTAACGTTTCAATTTGTTCTTTTATTGCAGGTAGCGGCATGTCCTGCACCGTTTCGGAGCTGCCCAGTGGCTGTCGATTGCGCGGCATGACTGCATCCTCACAGCAAAGTGCCGCCAACAATAGTGGCAACAATGGGAACGGCAACGGGAACGGAGGCGGCGGGGGCGGGGGCGTCGGCGGAGGTGGCGGCAGCCTGGGCGGAGTATCGCCCACCGTGGGCGGCAGCGTGGGAATCCTCGGCTCCACGTCCAACGTGCTGCAGGAGTCGAATGCGACCACGTTGCAGCGTCCGCAGTCGCAGAAGCCGTGCTGCTTCTGCTGGTGCTGCTGCTGCTCCTGCTCCTGGTGAGTATGGCCCACCACCGAGTGGCCTATTTGTGCACCGCTCGAATCCTCTGACACGAAATCAATTTCTTTCTCGTTACCGCGCTGCCTTGACTCAACGTTTGGCCATTATAACAACTACCTATGCCAATACCCATCCAATACCAACCACATCGTGACAACAGGGCCAAATGGTAAGCACCTCCTTGAACACTCATGCATTCGTACACCGAGAGAAATAATCAAGTGCTTTTGTTGGGCTGTATAGTCTAGAATTTACATTGTGGTGGCATTCATTTAATTTAACTAGTTAGCTTTATTCAAAGATTTAATGTACTGGTCATAATCATACTCATATCATGTTGTAGTAGATATGTATAGGAAAAGAGCTGTACAGAGCTAAGTGTTTGTTCCAGACATTTACCATAAGCTATAGTGTTTGGAGTAATCTACTTTTTTTTATTTATTCGCGATATATTTCGTTTTTCTAAAAGCAAAGCAAACTATTTTTAGTCCTTGTTTCTCGCAGTGCAGTCATGGATATGGCCACGGTTACAGCTATGGTTATTGCTTTGGCTTTAACTATTGCTTGGCTTTGGCTTTGGCTTCGGCTTCGGCTATGGCTGTGCCCACTGACATGGATATGGATATGGACGTGGATAGGGAAGTTGAAATGGAAATGGACACGGACAAGGTGGCCTTCTCCTGGCAGCTGGCAACGCTGCTGAACTGTCGAAAGCTCTTTTCCTCTCCGCCTTTCGAACTTTCTCCGCTTTCTCTCTTACGAAGCACTCTTTAGCGCGGGCGGCGCGCTCTCAGCTTCTCCCGCATTCATTCACAATTCCGGGAGCAAGGCGACGGGCAGCGAAAAGCTCTCTGGAGGGCACTTTTCAAATCAAATATAAATAAGTATGTGGCGGGCTCCTCCGCGGACTCCTCCAAGTGTTGCATGTTTTCGTGAATGAAATCGAAAGTCTTTTGCGACTCGCCGCCAACTCGCAACCCCCTCCGCACCTTTGTGTGCCCAACTGGGTGTATGTCGCCCCGAAAACCCAGTTCATAGCACCCGATGTCGCCCCAAACCCCTGGCCACATATAATTTGATTCATACTCGTACATAGGGGTATATGTACGCCTGTGTGACTTTGATTAGGTATTGGGCCAGCGAGTCGCTCTGATAACTGTCGTCCAGATAAGAGAGCTTTATGTCAAGTTCGAGTACTCCGGTGCTCGGTCTCCGGGCTTCGAAACCCAAAACCGATATGCCATTAGCCTATCTACAGTGTTTATTCGAGGCATTGTATCCTTATATCGCGTTTAGATATTTCAGATATCTAGCGAGGGGTTGCCTTTGAACTCTCTAGCTTTAATTATAGTATCACTCACATAATTTAAGTTTCCATGCTCAGCGCAAGTGTTTTATGTTTAATCAGTAGCTCGCGTTATCTAAAAGTTTCTGTAATCGAGCGGCTACTGTACTTGCATATTTATGCTATTTTGTGCCAGTTAAAAATGAGTCAGGCTGAGCGGCAATCCAGCGATGAATAAAATTGTAGTATACTTTAAAGGGTGATTGATGAGTTGTAAAATCAAAATAATCGGCTTTTAACAAGCGTCCCCATTTTTTTTTTCGTTTTTCATTCTTACAGTCTGGCCATCAAGAATGCCGATGAAAACGCCCCCACGAAGCGAGATCTGGTAAATGCCGAATTCTTGGATGGCGAGCAGTGAGTTTGAGCACCAATAATCTTAGCAAACAAACATAAACGGTGAAAAAACACATTTTATTTGTACATCACAGACCCACACTGGACGAAATCCGCAGCTGGGGCAAAAGCTTCGACAAGCTGATGAAGAGCACAGGTAAGTCATGGAAAAATAACACCTCGATCCAAACTAATTGCTTGGCGAATATTTTCCCAGCTGGTCGAAAGGTGTTCCAGAACTTCCTGCGCAGCGAATTCAGTGAGGAGAACATCCTGTTCTGGCTGGCCTGCGAGGACCTCAAGAAGGAGAACAGCGCAGAGTTGGTGGAGGAGAAGGCGCGCCTCATCTACGAGGACTACATCTCGATCCTGTCGCCCAGGGAGGTGTCGCTGGACTCTAGGGTCCGCGAGATCGTCAACCGGAACATGATCGAGCCCACGACGCACACCTTCGACGAAGCTCAAATCCAGATCTACACACTGATGCACAGAGACTCATATCCGAGGTGAGTACCATTGGGGAAAGATAAAAGATACAGGACTTAGAGATAAATAGAAACCTACAACATTACTTTAACGGGGTTTCTTTTGTTACAGATTCCTAAACTCTCAAAAGTTCAAGACACTAGCTCAACTGCAAGACAACTCGAATGCCGGTTCCAAGGCGGATAGTCCCACTTAGAGAGGATAGCTTGATCGCCGATCCCGGATCGGATTTGAATCGAATTCAGTTGCGCTGTGTTGACTTTGATTTTCCGCCCCAATCGCTGCTGCAATCGACTAAGCAATATGTATCCATTAGTAGAACCATTTAACCATTTTGCGAGCAGCCCCGAAATCAGGATCCTGGTAGGGGCAGGTGAATCAGACGACGTGCGTTCAATATGAATCGGATTCCTTTTTCTTCCTCCGTTCTAGTCGTTAGCTAACCAAAGAGTTAGGCACTACAAAAATTGTTTTCACTAAGGAGCAGGTTCGACCACAGAAAGCATTTTCCAAACACCCAAAAAAACCAAAACGAAACAAGAAAACAACAAAAAAAATACCCAAAAAGCTAATACGAAACGAGCGACACAAATAGCATCCATTGTAATACTAGTGATCTAAGAGACGTATTAATCAAATTGAAACCAAGATTACGGAACCCGCTAACTGATAAGTATGTTTAAACGTAATCATAAACCGCAACGTAACAGAAATACTTTTTCCAAAAAACATTACAAAAAAAGAAAGAAAACCAAAAAATCTTTTTAAACGTATTACATACATAACTTTAAAAACTTATACATATATACACAGCAGCATATATATATAAACATATATATATAAATACGGATATATAGAGACATTTAACATGACTAGTTTTGAAATCGTTTTAGGTCATACGAGTAATGACATCGAAGCATTTTGTAAATACAACAGCAGACGGCAACACTTTCTACTTTCTTATGAAAACCCATTGAGGATCAAGTCCTTTCTTAAGCAAAAGCCTCAAAGCCTCATCTTGAGCTGTACTTCGAGCCAGACCACAACAGACCATACACCCTATAGAGTCTTATCCAAATGCAAACCGGAACAAGCGCATAACTAACGTGTACAATATTATTTCGATGTCGAGCTGATTTCCAAGTCGAAAGAAGAACGTTTCGCAATATCACTGCCAACACAAAAGAAAAAATCAGAACTTCGCAACAAATATATCCTTATGCAATTGATTTTCGTTAGAGATGCGGAAGTTCCAAGAGTTTCCTTGCATTGCTACCTTTCTGCATTAAAAACATATATTAAAAAACAGTATTATAAATAACAAAAAAAAGGGAAACACAAAAGTATGGTTACATTTAAATTTTAGCAAACAAGTTGTCGAACAAGTTGAAAACTAAAAACAAATATAAAAAAAAATATGAAAAGGAAAAACACAAGTTTATAAGGAAAAACACAGAACAAACAGGAGGACTTTCGGTTCGAGCCCTGGCAAAAAGTTAACAATGTACTTTCGATCTTAAGTTGGTTTCCTTTAACCTTAGGTTGTTTGTGTTCGAGGCACAATATTTTACAAGTACAATATTAATGTGTGTACCTTCGTTGCGGGGAGCAGGGAAAGTATTTTCGTAGCTAGTTGGTGTGCCTAGTTTTAATGCATCTATCTATACAAAACCTCACCCATCACACTCCGACATGAACTACAACAGCAACACAAGTATATTAACTTTACTAGCAATTAAGCATCTTCCACTTCCCCAAAAGCATATGTTTTCAATATTGTTCACCGCGTCAATCAAGCCATATAATTACTTTAAAGCTCATTTGATCAGGGTAAACATTCTTTTCTTATAACCAAATCTCGAGGTGCTCGATTTTTGGTTAATATATAGATATTTTTGGAATACCCCCGCATAAGTTCCTATATTTTTATAACAGCTTAGACACGATTGAAGGTCCGATTTCCGCCTAGTCCCTAAAAACTTGACATTTACGCGTCACTCAGGCTGCTAACTGGAATTGAGAATTCGACAACCGCTTTTGCATTATAGACGTCGATGAGATCGGCAGATCGGAGGATCGGTGGATCGGCGGATCGTTACCGAATCGGGACCGAGAACCAACGTCAGTTTCCATGGTTTGTTACATTAATTTTAGGCAATCAGGTTAGACACAGTGTCCTGGCCAAAGGGACGCGCGGAGGGATGGAATGTTTGTTTGTGAATGTTTCTCTTCGGTTTCTTACTTTGCATAACGGACAGATATAAGACTTTTTGAACAAAAAAACAAAATATATAAGTACATTTAATGCGATTGTTGTTTGTTTTTAGTTTTTAGTTTTATACACCGCCACACTCGCACACACAAAACACAAACGCCCGCACACACCGATACATGCATATATATATACTACTTAGCGGTATATGTACAAAAACGTAATCAAGCATTAGTGAAAAGTTTCGACCAGTTAAAAACCACAAATTAAATTTATTACCAAGAAATCAACTAATGTGTAAACGCAAGAACGGCAAAATCAATAAATAAAAAATGGATTAAACTAAGCCTAAATTTAGTTTTAAACATTTAACATATTGCAACAATAAACTTCGGTTTATAAACTTCGGTTTATGAAAATAAAACTCAAATTCAAACTTGAGATGCAAGTGTTTGTGATTGGGCTCCCCGAATTCAACATATTATATTTCATATTTATTTAACGTACGAGAATGTTTATGTAAGTAAAATGGATTTGTACATATACATTTGACATTACGTAGAATGTCAAGTATATCGATGTAAACTAGTGCTCGCTGCTTTACGTTCTTAACCGCAGTACCACGCGTGCGCAGCGCCAAAAGACAAACAACGTGAACTAGAGAGGGGGAGTCATGTGGGGCGCGGGGGATCGAGGGAAAGGAAGCTGGAGGGAGTTACCCTTTACCGTAGCGGAAAGCACACAAGCACCGTCCGGCAGCTCGTCCGCCGATCCACACGACACAGCGCTGATTGCCGCCGCCTGGCGAGCGAGGTTGTAGGAGCTCGACTGAGGTTAACCGAAAGCCAGACCCAGAGAGCGGTACAGAGAGCGGCGGAGGCTGTGGCGGCACGGCAGCTACTTGGCGTTTTCGATTGTGGTACATGCACAACTATTTTACGTATGCCACACGGAGAAAAACAACATTATTTTCGTAATGGTAATGAATTTGGGTAATTACTTTCGGGTTCTTGTTTAATTTTTTGGTGAATTTTGTTCAAATGTAAAATAAATTGTTAAATCTTTTTCTTTTTTTTGTATAGTAAGTGCTTGTTCATACTATAAAGTGCTAAATTTGATCAACGTTTGGGATTAAGAATCATATCAACAAACCAGAGTCGAACTATGAAAATAATCTAAGCTGCTTATCATAGAAATGGGCACCACTGCATCCAGTATTTTTTTACAGTGAATTCTCTTGGCATGCGGTGATGGTGATCTCGGTCTTTCTCTCCACCTCTCTCCCACCGTTGTGTGTGTTTGTTTCTCTACCTGATGCCCGATTGCACTACCACTTTCACGCGGCTTACAAGCCGAATGGCAACAACAAAAACAGAACAACAAGGCGGCGAGTTCGAAAGCGAAGTAGAGTGAACCCAGCAGCGAATTCGAATTTTCGATGATGAATGCAATGCCACAGCGCAGAAATGAACGCAAAGTCGGGACATACGAAATGCAGGAGCGGTTTACCCCTGTCGAGGGTGGCTCTCTTTCTTGTCCTCTCTCTTTCTCCTTTTTGTGCCATCTCACTTCGTCGCAAGTGCATGCCGAAGTGGAAGGTTCGTTGCCTAAGTCTTTTGTACCTGCCTGCGTTTCGGCCTCTGCAGGTGCACCCACACACACACACAGATGGAGGCACTGGGCTACCTGTGTTTTAGCCCGCACTTGTATGGGTGTTCGGGAGTGTAGAGACAACATCATCGATTCGAATGAATTTTAGTGGCGCTGCGCTGCCGGCGTCGCTGCCGCGTTCGCTCAATATCAGTTACGAAAGAGATGAAACCATAAAAAGCAATAATAATCGAGCGCTCTCTCGCCAGCGCCGCGCACACGGACAGCACCTTGCCACCAATACAGCCGCACGGCGACGTCGGCAGAGGTGGCAGCAGCGCCAGCAGCGGCGGCAGCAGCACATTCAACAGTTGAACAATCTCCAATTGACTCTTTGGGCATTATAGCCAAGAGCCGAGATCCAGCGACAGCGACGACAAGTTTTCCGCGCACACGGAAAGTCAGCAAGTTAATACACCGAAAATATATAGTTTCAAATCCGACTAATCGCTTCAAACGGAAATTCCCTGTGAGTGCGCGTGTGCGTCGCGATATTTGCGAAAAATCCAAAAGTTTCTAAGCCAAACAAACAGCAAAAAGTCGCGCTTAAACTTTTTCGAAATTAAATAAAACACACACACGAATTTCAGCCACGAAGAGGAAGAGAAGGCTGAAAAAGCGAAAAAACCTCGTGTGTGTGTGTGTTTGTGTGCGAGAGTATCTATGTGTGTGTGTGTACGTGTGCATGTCTCTCGGAGAGCGTGAGCCTAAAGTGTGCCTGTGTGTGTGCTTGTGAGCAGGAATGAGACGCCATCAAAGCTGAGCAGCGAATAATAAAATGCAAAATAAAAATAGTGATTAATAACAGCAGCCAGAACCAGCAGCAACAACAAATGCTAGTGCGGAAAGCGCGTTCGAAATAGTGAAAATACTCAAAAACAACAAATTGGTTGGAAAACGCAAATGCCAGGCGAAACGCCCCCGCACCGACCCGCCCCCTCAACATTTGCGCCCTTCAGTGTTCAGCAGCAGCAACAATAGCAAATACCAGCAATATGAGCAGCAGCAACATCAAATGTTAGGCCAAAATGCACAAACCGCCAGCAAGAAAGGCAGCACCGATCAAACGAAACAACAACAGCTCGACATACCACAAAGAGTGGCACATTAGAAGCGGCCAAAAGCAGCCAGCCGAGAGCATTGTGTAAGCCAAAGGCCCAGAGAGCCAGGCTAAAAGCCCCCAGACGCACAACAACAACAACTAAAACAGCACAAAGAGTGGCGAAAGGTGCACCCACCAGCAAAACAGCAACAACGGAGCAACCAACAACAGCAACAGCAACAGCAACAGAGCAGCCACAGCAGCCACATTTCAGTTCCAGCTCCAGCTCCAGCTCCAGACTCCCAGGTTGCAGACTCCCCAAGCAAACAGACTCCAGCCCACGATCCAGCTCCAGTTCCAGCGATCCAGCGATCCACTGTTTCAGCGTGCTCGAGTGCCATAGATCCTCACCAAGTGCCAAAATCCGCATCCTGATCCCAAGAGCTCAAGGCACCCCGGCCCAAAAGTGAGTAGTACTTAGCCTACCAAGAAGTAATTATAAACGCATCAGGCTTTGTAGCCCTGGACGGTTCATGGAGGGATTACACCGGCAGAAATGGCACCTATTGACCATTTGCTTTCCGGCTTATAGATCCCTTTTTCGGGAGATTCCATCACAATAGCTGGTATTCCCATTAAAGAGAGCAATAAAACCGGGTATTTTGGGCACACTAAACGTGTTTACTAGAGTCTACTTCCCAATAAAATCCTTTACAATGCTTTATTTAAAGTAACAAGACAGCATTTATAATAATCTAGAACAGAAGCTTGTTATTATCACCGTGTGATAAGGTATTTTTAAAAATCATTTCTCTGGGTTTCTAAATTGGTCGAAAACTTTAATATTTGAACTGTCTAAAGTACATTAGCTTACACCTTATATATGACGGATAGTACTGTAGACATCCAAAAGCCAAGTGGTGGTGCTAATATATTAAGCTTGGAAAAGATGGTTATTTTTTGAAATGGTATTTTCCAACGATTTTGATGTGGTGACGTTTATTTGTTATTTTTTTAAATCAACAGTCTGTTGTTTTAATGCTAAATTCAAATTGAATAATCATGTCCAAAATAAGTTTTATTACCATCATACAGCTAGTGAACTTAAATGCCACACGAATTGAAACTAAACCATTTCACTACCCTGTTGGCCAGTGCTGCTTTTTAAAGCCTTCGTCCACAGTGGACACCCTGTATGTTGTGCAGACGTAGCCTAAGTCTCTTGGTCCCAGCCTCAACTCGTGTTGTTGTTGTTGCTGTCATTGTTGCTGTTGCCGTTGTGTTGTTGCTGGTATCTTTCGCGCACACATTCCTCTTTGTTTGGTTTTATTTTGTATTTCGTATTTCGAAGTGGCCGCTGCGCTGCGCAGCGGCAGCGGCAGGTAAGTCGCACAGGTATTGGTGTTGCTGTTATATTGCCGTTGTGCTGTGCTGTGCTGTGCTGCCAACAATGCCTTGCTAGAGCGGGAGAGTTGGCCATAAAGAGCGGGAGCGAGAAGGGATCAAGACGCCTCTGTCTCGGCCTCTGCCGCCAACGCTGCCGCTGCCGCCGTCGACGTCGACTGCGCCGCCTTCTTGTTCGAAAATCGATGATGTTGCCCAGTGTTTGTGATTACGTTTCTTCCCTGGACTTTTGTGCTGCCTTTTGCCTCTTATATTCTCGGCTTCATTTTATTATGATTTTTATTTTCTTTTTTTGTATTTTTTTTTTTTGATTTTTCCCTTCTTGATGATGGTGATCAATTTGGGGCTGCGATTATGGTACAGTAAAATGAACATCTACGCAGCACTCACACCGCCAGACACACAGATACATTCATCCGTGAGATACACACGCACACAGCGAACAGGCACATGTAACCCACACACAAAAAAAGGGGGAACTTCGTGAGAGAGTTATTTTATTTTCGTGTTCGTGTTAACGTTTATTGTTTTTCTTTTCTTTAGCCTTTCTTCGTTTCTTCGGGCCTTCTTGACTCCGTCTTGCAGCCGTTCCCCTTCCCCTTCCCCCGCCCGCTCACCTCCCCTGCCCTAGCCATGCACGCCTTTATTCCCCTGAACATTCCCAAATACACGGGGAGAAATACGTGGAACTATAGTTGAAACTTTTAAAAGCATATTTCTGATTTTATTACCTAATACATAAATTAAAATCATTTTAATAAAGATATTTCTCATGGGAATAATCTAATCTATAATCCAACCTACAACGTACATGTACAATAATAAGGGTAAAAATCTAGAATCGATGCGGAATTTTGTACCGTGTACCATCTACCAACTCCCCAGTCTCAGTCTTTGGTTATTGATGCCCAACAACTCTGACCGTTGATGTCTTAGGGTTACGCTGCGCATTTCTTCTCTTGTCTTTTCCCCACCTCTCCCGCCAACCCCTCTCCTCACCACCTTATTCCCTCGAAGTAAGGTAAAGATACGTAAAAATCCAAATTTCAAATTATGTCAAATCTTAATGGGATTTGAAATGGAATTGCTTTCGGTATTCACTGTGTATCTGGAATCGGTGGTATTGGGGGGAAAGGTGATCGTGGCTTGGGGGATAATAAAGAACACATGCCCATAGATCTCGTTGTAGGCGTTCTATGTATGCAAAGGTTAGATCGCGGGCTTATTTTCACATGTGGTGACTCCAGTCGATATAATCGAAGAAAATTAGTAATGATTGTTTTGGGAGAAGGTTGATTTACTCATATGTATAGTGAGCATACCTACATAGACCCCAGGAAGCCAACGTATGTATGTAGGTAGATCTATTAGACTAGATTTATTTGTTTCGACACTTCTATTGCAATGTGGCAATACAGAGCTCAATGAAAACCGACTGTTAATTTAAATTTATCAAGGTTCGATAGTTATAAATATGTAAATTGCTTTCGCTGCGAAAGATTTCCTTATGGTGATCCAGTATTGGCGTAAATTTGTCTATGCTTTGTTGAAAAAATGTTGCGTTTAAGCTTAAACGTGATTTACTGTTTATTGTTAAGCCAATCAATAACAGTAATTGCTCATTAATTACCGTGTACTACACTCGTGTTCGACGGCTTGTATTTATGATTGAATATATTTAAGTCTCCCACAGTAATAAGTAATATTAAATAATTTTCTTATGAGAGTGTTGGAATAGAAGAGCTTATAAAAACCATTACACTAAAAAATATATATTGGTCAAAAACATTAGCTACTTTAGTACTTTGTTTGTTACACTTCTTATAATTTATAATTTATAATTTTTGTGGCGCCCTCAGGTGGACAGTTTAATTGGAATATATTCTTTGAGAAAGTTTCATTGCTGCCAAAAATCTATTTGTGAGATTAATTTGGATTATCTTCTCCGCACTGCTTCCCTTTTCTGGGCATTATCTAAGCCAGCAGCGACTTTTCTTGTTGCTGATTTCTTTCGCACCCACCGCATGAGTGATGGGTCTTGCCCAGAATCCATCTATCTGTGGTTGGAGGTGCCAGCTTCATTGCCATTCTCCGATCACCGATCTCCGAACTCCGCCATTCAAGCGGCAAGTTGGAAAGTTTTACTCCGTCCGTGCACACATACGTTGCCCGCAGGGTCTTCGGTTGGCTGGTAATACATCTGACCCAGTTCGATGGATGCGATGGGATCACTGGCGAGCCGGGGTGTTGATGTTGGTTTAATTGTTTCCTAATTACCTTTCCACAGCGACTTTCCTCGGGCAATCGATTCTGATTGCTTGTGCCAAAAACTAGTCTATAAGCAGCATGACACTGACCTCACCTACTAACGGAATACCCACAGACCGGGTCCGAGGAGCCCGTCGAGATCGTCGTGAACTCGCCGGCATGGGCTGACAGACACACAAAAAAAAAAAAAAACAAAAAAAAAACGGGTTTATCCACATCCACATCCCAGCAGTGAACTCTGCGGCGGCGGCACCAGTAATTTTTGGCTTTATCATCAAACAACAATATGGGGGGTTAGGGGAACTGGACGTGGAACTGAACCTGGGCCTGGGCCTGGGCCTGGACCTGAATCTGAATCTGAACCTGGACCTGAACCTGGACCGAGCGCTGTGGCTGTTTTCCGAGGCTGTTGCTGCGGCAAGGCGTGGAACCAGAAAGTCAGCCTTCTGGATTAGGTCAAGGATTGAGACGCCGCTGCTACCGGTGTGTATGGTTTTGGTGTGTGCCGCACACTGGAGAGTAGTACCTGTTCTCAACTTGTTGTCGATGTTGTTTTGTTTGGTTTCGGTTCGGTTCAGTTCAGCTCAGTTCAGTTCAGCTTAGCTCAGTTCAGTTCAGTTCAGTTTCAGTTTCGGTTTCGGTTTCAAAATCCCTCATAAACATGTTTTGCTAACTCGCAGATTCTGGACTATTAACAGCTGATGGACTGACTGGTTTTTTGAGCCGTGCAGCGTTATAGTGTACTCTGTGTTTAATTTCACACAAAGCCCCGTTGTAAACAAAACACAAATATGGCTGAGAAGTTGGCTTCTCGGTTGGCGTCGACAGCACGACGTCGGCAGCGACGCTTCTTCCACCTGTTTGGCCGTTTTGTTGTATTGTTGTTTTGTTGCTCTGTTGTTTTGTTGTTTTGCTGATGTGATGAACCGCACTGAGTTATGCAGTTACACGTTTGACATTTGCGAAGGAGTCAAACTAGTTCGACGGCCACGTGTGTGCCAGCGAACTGGGCTTATTTATTTTTTTCCGTTTTCCGTTTTCCGATTTTTTGTGTTTGCCCCTTTTTGTTTGTTTGTTTGTTTGTTGGCTGGTCGCCTGTTTTGTGTGCTTGCAAATCGCTCGTCGTTTGAACCCGTTCCGCTCGCTCTTCCGTTTATGTGTGCCTTCTCTTTCCTTTCTTTCCCCTCCATTTCAATGGGGGGTGTGTGACTGCATCGCCAGTGGGCCGAGGAGGGGATGGGGGGTAGGGGGCGCCAAGCAGACTGCCGCCAGACACTGCCACTTACATATATTGTTGCTTCAGCGGCCTAATCGTTAATTGAGTGTGAGGCGGGGGCGGGGGTGTTGCTGTAGGGCTGTTATTGCCAAATGGGAAACACCTTATAGCATAGTCTATGACTCACAGTGTAGCAATGATGGGTTAGACTAGCCTGCAAGTATTTTAATTATTTCTAACGAAACTATAAAATAAAAATAGTTTTTCCAGCTTGTTAGTGAAGCATTAAAACAGCAACAATGTTTTTAAGACTTGAAATGATGTAGCAAATATTTAAGTTTCAGCCCTGTTTCTGTTATAGAAAATTTTGTGCAAAATTGGAATTCATAAATAATGTGTGATTCAACTGAATATGGCTTCCTTTCAAAAGGAAACTCATAATGGTGTATTACATTGACAGCAGTACTCACACAGTTCGAATAACTTTACAATGGAAACTAGACAAAATCTATATCTTCCTTGAGGAAGCTGACTTGTATACTAATCATGACCATTTTTGTTTGCCCCATTGCAGCTGAGCTGAGAACGAACGAAACGAAGGAAAGTCCTTAGTGCCATAGAAAGCAGTAAATGAAACAACGACTAAGACGAAGATCGACCATCCGGAAGCGGAGCTAAATTCGAACGAAAGAAACCACAAAGTGCCTTCCATCAATCCGTTGATAAGTGATATTTATTATGTTTATACTTGCCAGCAGCCGAGGCAGCAACAGCAATAGCAACAACAACAGGGGATCACGGCATCGATGATCAGTCCACGACCAAGTCCTAGTGCAATCCGGAATCCAGTTCAAATTAGTTCAGTAAGCCGTATCTACCACGTATAATGTCCACATCCACCGCCACAACGAGCGTTATCACGTCCAACGAGCTCTCGCTGTCCGGCCACGCCCACGGTCACGCCCACGGTCACGGGCACGCCCACCAGTTGCACCAGCACACCCACAGCCGCCTAGGAGTTGGCGTTGGTGTGGGCATCCTCAGCGACGCATCCCTATCGCCCATCCAACAAGGCAGTGGCGGCGGCGGCAGCGGAGGAGGCAACACGAACAGTTCACCACTGGCGCCCAACGGAGTGCCACTTCTCACGACAATGCACCGATCACCGGACTCACCGCAGCCAGAATTGGCCACCATGACGAACGTCAATGTGCTGGATCTGCACACGGATAACTCCAAGCTGTACGACAAGGAGGCTGTCTTTATCTACGAAACGCCCAAGGTGGTGATGCCGGCGGACGGAGGGGGTGGCAATAATTCCGATGAAGGTCATGCCATCGATGCGCGAATCGCGGCCCAAATGGGCAACCAAGCCCAACAGCAGCAACAGCAGACGGAGCACCAGCCACTGGCCAAGATCGAGTTCGATGAGAACCAGATAATCCGGGTCGTGGGACCAAATGGCGAGCAGCAGCAAATCATCTCGCGGGAGATCATCAACGGGGAGCATCATATCCTGTCGCGAAACGAGGCTGGTGAGCACATTCTCACCCGGATCGTCAGTGATCCCTCCAAGCTGATGCCCAATGACAATGCGGTGGCCACAGCCATGTACAACCAGGCCCAGAAGATGAACAATGATCACGGTCAGGCGGTGTACCAGACATCACCATTGCCGCTGGACGCCTCCGTTTTGCATTACAGTGGCGGCAATGATTCGAATGTGATTAAGACGGAGGCCGATATCTACGAGGATCATAAGAAGCATGCGGCTGCAGCAGCAGCTGCTGCCGGCGGAGGATCCATCATCTACACCACCTCCGATCCGAACGGAGTGAATGTGAAGCAACTGCCCCATTTGACGGTGCCACAAAAACTAGATCCCGACCTCTATCAAGCCGATAAGCATATAGATTTGATCTACAACGATGGCAGCAAGACGGTGATTTACTCCACCACGGATCAGAAGGGATTGGAAATATACTCGGGCGGCGACATTGGCAGTCTGGTGTCCGACGGCCAAGTGGTGGTCCAGGCGGGACTTCCGTATGCCACCACCACCGGAGCCGGCGGCCAGCCCGTCTACATCGTGGCCGACGGTGCCTTGCCAGCGGGAGTCGAGGAGCATCTGCAGAGGTGAGTAATTGCCCACAAGGGGCGTTTAGCTTAATGAGGGGTAGCTGTGGGAAAGGGTTGGTCCACTGCCAAGTGGTTTGTTATTGTGCTCGAACTCCAGAGAGCTGTGCCCCTTAATTAGTGGCACAATCGAAGCTTAAAAGGGTCCGAAGTTTGGATACAACAAATCCTTATGTGCAGGGTGTGCTACCTTACAATTATAGAATTTGTTGGTCGGCATATTGGAAAATCCACATGTGCATTAGGAAGTTATATAACCTTGAAAAGATTCTTTGCATATGTATACAAATCTGCACAATTTTCCATGCTTACATGGAACTATATATGGACATAGTTATGTTCATGTACTACGTTTTTTCCTATGTTTAGAATAGTTACATAGTAACCATAAGATAACGTAGCCTACAAAATTAGTTAAAGGTGTCTCGAAAATATTTTCTAAGATCGTATATCTAATGTCGAGCCTATGTTCCGGTTAATATCCTTAGCCCACGGTCCAGCCCACTCAACTATTCATTGAGCGCTGTTCTATCGGCAACATAAATCTCGACTAATTGCCTTCGTCATGGCGGTCAGTTGCAGCTGAAGTTTGAGTTGCTGCGGCTGCTGCTGCTGCTGTTGTTGCTGCTGCTGTTGCTGCTGGTGCTGCTGCTGCTGCTGCGGTTGGTTACCACATCAACATCTTAATTGGGGACAGCAGAGTTTTAGTTTGGATTCGGTCTGAGTCCCCCTCCGAAGTCGTGGTCCTTTCAAATCAATGTTTGTCATTTGCATTTCTCATGCATTTGAATTAACCGCTCTTGCCGCGCGCATTTTACTGTTAATTATTGCGAGAGGCCAACCGGCAACGGCTGCAACATTGCTGCCGCAACAGCAACAGCAACAGCAGCAGCAGCAGCAACGCCAGCGCATTCTGGCTATACCCCTTCCACTACCCAAACATTGAGTTCAGGCTGGTGTCCTCATCCATGCCCATTCCCCAAGCTCCAAACTCTAGGCTCCATGCTCCATGCTCCATGCTCCATGCACCATCCTCCATTCCCCCAGTGGAATGACAGCTTCCGTTGTAACTGTTTCTTCCATACGTTATTGCTGCCCCTGCAACAGCAACAACAGCAACTTTGGCATTCTGGCGTGCATCGAATGTGCAAGTAGGCGAGCTAATAACACCCAGATCCAGCACCATGCTCCACGGAAACCCCCATCACCATCACCATTTCCAACTGCAACTCCAACTCCGGCCACATCCCCATCCCCATTCCCAAGCCGAGCCGCATCCTTCTGTTCCTCCACCTCGTCCGCCAGCGATCCGCTTGGCAATTCATTTTAGAGCAGTCGACGTCGAGCGGTGGTATGCGCGGGTAATAAAAATTTGAATATAAATTAATCTAATAGAGAACCGTTAGCGAGGTGAGATGCAAGCGCAGCCTCCTTGAGCAAGGTGCCGCCTCGGAGCTTGGCAACTAAGTCATCGTCATCTGCATGGATCGCCGGATCGTTGGCCACTCGGACATCTGCAACGCCATCGCCATCGCCATCGCCATCGCATCTGCATCTGCAGCCGCATCGGGCTACTCCTCCTCAGCCTCCTCCTAAATTCTTACACAGAGAGAAAATATAGGTATAGGAGTACAGTTCGAAAGCATTCAACTAAGCCCTTGAAGAAATATTTTAAGAAACAACCATTCCAGAATCGAGTAGTTTTTATCAAGCAATTTTAGATACCTTTGATAAAGAAGAAATTATATACGAGTTACCAAAAATAAGTAACTGGATTTAGAAAAGTATTGTAAAGGACTATTTTCGAATCAAGTTATTTAAAATGTACAGGACATATGAAACAAATGAGTGGTTATACAACATTTTTGAAACGAAATGACAAGTAAGAATTTGGTTGTGGCATGCTGCCATTGCAGTGCATTCCTCTAATGCCAATGTCCCATCCTGTTATAGCGGAGGATGCTGCAGCAGCAGCGACGGTCGCAGCAGCTGAGGCAGGCAGCAGCATCTGCAACAGCAACAGAAACAGCAACAGCAACATCAACGGACACAGCAACAACACGGCTGGTTCGTTTGGCCGGCGTGCATGTTGCATGTGCGGCAAGGTCCATAAATAACGACAAAATTGCGTTTCCGCATATGGACCGAGCAAACGTCGTCTTCGATTCGGACTTTGCCTGGATTTGGCCAGGCTTTTTCTCAAACGGCCACCGAGAGACTGTGGCAGCGACTGTGGCAGCGACGTGTGGCAGCGACTTGTGGCAGCGACTTTGGCATGCCGTCGAAGAAGCTGCTGGCTGGACCTTGCGTGTTGCTCTTGGCTGTGGCCTCGCACTCTCGGTCTTCTGGCCTCGCTCGCTTGATGTACAGTTTGTTTTGTTTGCCGGCCCCCATGATAAGCGGCTGAGGACATGTCCATTTCCACATCCACATCCACGTCCACATCCACGCTGAGTGTCTGCATCCAAAAAGTGTTCGCCTTGCCACGTTTTCATTAAAGTCGAATTAAAGCGGCGACAGAGACAGATCGGCCTGGGGATGGCAGCCTGTACATATACATTATACATATCCATATATAAGCCCAGTTGACCTTTGTTTCGAGCCATCCTTTCCATTGTGTCTGTCTGTCTGTCTGTCTGTCACCGCATAACATGTCCCTTGCAGCGTCTTAATTTACACTGTGCTACAGAGTTTTTTGCCGCACCAGGATATAAGGATATACCCGAACACTTAAGCTTCTAGGCTTAGGTTAGTTGGTTTTATCAGTTTTTATTAGCAGCTTTTTATCAGTTTTGAGTGCAGTGATAAATCAAATATATTTCAAAATTACACTCATCAACAGGGAACTCGAAACGGAAGCTTAAAGCTCCATTGAACAAATGCCCAAGCAAAAGCTCCATGAATTGCATTTGCAAATTGCAGCCTCGGGCAGCAGAGTGGCTTATAAAGTTTTTACGATTCGCCGAATTAGCCATATTATTCGGTTGAGCAGAGTGCAAAGCAATGTACAATATACGATTTTATTATTCTTGCCATTTGGCAATAAAATTGTTTTATTGTTTATGCATTTTTCATTATTTAACTGCACGAAGCCTTATACAACCGCGCCCAAAGCGGCATAAATACGTATAATTTCTTTAATTGCCAATTTAAGTGTTTTCTTCAATGCAAAACACAGAAATCTCTGACTATATCGACATAATTTCAGAAAACACTAATTCCATTAAAGTTAAATTGTCTTTAAATTTTAGGTACAGCTTGGTTGAATTTATGGGCAGTTTTAAAAACGGTATTTTCTTTCTTTTTTATATTTACTAAAAACCGTATTGCCATTACGTATTGTTATTATTAGTATGTTGAACAACAGCAGATGTCTAATCCATAAAATATCACAAAATTGATAAGACAGCATTTGCATTTCCTTTCTCATACAAATTACCCTTTGACATTTAATAAAGTTATAAAAATAGAATCTGCTATGTAAATTGGAAATCAAATTTGTATTCAAGCGAAGCTTATGGTTCAATAATATTTGATGGCCGTGAAATAAATTAATAATAATTCGTTTCGTTCCGTATTTAAACTTTGACATTTGCATACCTCAAAAGTTCCCCTAACCCATTTATGTAGATCTCGGATGGAACTGAAACTAAGTAATTCTCATTTTCTTAAAGCTCATTCCGCACCTCAGTTTTGCAGCTCAGTGCAGGGACTTTTTCCTCATTGAAATGCGGAAACCCCACAAATTGTGCGAAATGAATGCAGTTTGTGAAATTTCCATACACAAGGATAACCTTCGGGTTTTAGCCTTCTGATCGCAGTGTTCGCGGTCAATGCGCATGTCACACGCACTCACACTCACACACTCTCTCGTCTGGATACACATACACACACATATGTATACCCACACCCTGTGTATATCTTATATAGCTCTGCTTACTTTCACTTTAGCCGATCATATTAAGTTTCTGAGCTGTAAAACATATTTTATCTCGTTTTTTTTTCCCCTCTTGATTCAACAATTTTTTCGCTACTCCTTTGGTTTATTTTAAGTTTTCATTTCATTTGCCGTACAGTGCGTTTCGGCGGCATAGCGACACTTTTAGTGTCTCTTATCTTGGAGATAGAACGCGACTGTCACTGACGCTGAATTCACGTGCCCCCCTCGCCAAATCTCTGCTGCTCCCCATGCTAACCCCTTGATTGACAATATTTCAATATTTTTACTGTTGTCGCCATTTCACAGCATCTGAAATCGAGGGGGTTTTGAAGGGGGTGGCGGAGGGGAGCGGAGTGAAGAGGAGGGACGGCGACACAAGCCCCAAGTCACTGTCACGCAGGCGCTTGCAAATGGAGCACTTAAATACCCTATCCTATACGCAGGATATATCAATAAAGTCGACAGTCCCATCATGAGTCAATTAAAAATTAGTGGTACAACATTTTGGTTAGGTGTTCTTGATAATTTATATGTAATTCCAAAGAAAAATGCATTTAAGAAAACTATATTGATCAATTTATTAAAACTAATCAACAATAAAATCTTAATATTTTCTATCCTACTGCTTCATTTAAGTGACACATATGAAAATTGATCTGTTATAAATATTAATCTCAAGTCAATCAAAGAGCATTCCCAAGTCGTTGGGTTAATCAAGTTAATTTTCCCAGTTGTTGTTAGTGGCTTTTTGTTTCTTGCTTCTCATTTTATTATTATTAATATTAAAAGGTGCAACAGCGTTTGGACATTTTGATACAAAAACAAACCTGTTCACCTGCGCAGTCTACCTGCAGCACCAACAACAACAGCAACAGCCACAGCGACTGCAAGAGGGAGACGGCGACAGAGAGAAGGAAAGAGAGCCATACGATGGCGAGAGAGAGAGGTAGATGGGGACAACGTTGAGGAGACAAGAAAGAAACATGTTAACACAATTCAGCGTCTCGTACGCTTTCGACTGTCGCCTGTTGTTCTTGTATTTGGTGTGGTGTTGTTTCTGTTGCTGTTTGTGTTGTTGCTGTTGTTGTTCTTATTTTGTTGTCATTTTGTTGCTGTTAAATTTGTTGTTATTTTAGTCTCTCGCTCCACTCCAAAACTCTGAATTGGCGCTACAAGTTTATCGAACGCTCAAAGTGGTTTTCAGTTGATATCGAAAAGCCACAAGGTCGACAACAGCATCAAGTTTATATATATACACATATTTATATATACATATACATACATATGTACATATATCTGAGCATACTGAGCATATGACAATATTTGTTTATATGTACTCAATGTTGTTGTTCTTTTGAAATCAGTGAAAGAACGCGCGTAATCCGCTTAAACTTAAAGCCCATACGTATCTTTGTATCTTTCGGTTCGGTAACGCGGTGAAGTGCATGGAAAAAATGGTGAAGTGTTATCAGCTGCTGGAGAGCCGGATCAGTGAATGATCCCTGGGATCGTAAAGCTCGATTTTTATTAAAGTCCATCATGCAGGAAGCCACGAGCACTACGAGTTATGCCTTATCATATACGGACTGGATGTCCGAGCCACGGTAGAAATTAAATGAATTCAGAGGAGCAACATCCTTGACAAGGTCCCTGTGCTGGCATTTTAAGATATATCCGATATAGTGTGCTTCTAACGTGAAGGCTCTGAATAGTGTGTGCGTTACTCCTACGGATTGTGTAACTTTTATAAGCTCGAAGCGAAGCTTTCGCTCTAGGTAGCCTGCCATACATCGCCCATTCACCGAGAGTATCTGTATCCGAACCTCTCTCGTATTTCCCGCGTTTCCAATATGGCAGCGAGATGTATCTTTGTATCTCAGTGGCTGTGCAGCTCGGGCTTTCGGCTGTATCTGCTGATAATATTGTAGTAATTAATGCGATACGAATGAGAAATTTATTGCCCACGCCCGGACAGCGCTGCTGGCCATCGTATTTGTACGAGCATATGCCCCGCAGATCCCTGGGCCATTTGCATAAAATATGATCATGTAAATGACACAGACCAAAAAAGAAAGATGTAAAATGGTTGGAAATAAAAGAGAGAAACACTGAAAAAGAAACCAACAATGCGACCAACGAAAAGCGATGCCCTAAGAGTTGGATAATTTTCCGCGGTCGAGCGAGGTTACCATTTCCCAATCAGAATCTTGAGAGGTTTCCCACACTCGCCGATCGGTCGGTCGGTCAGAAAAGCGACCAGATGGCACAAGGATGCGGCGAAGGGACAAGAATTAATGGGTCCTCGTTTCTATATCTGTTATTATTGTTTGCGCCCAGACACAATCACGGTCACGATGACGATCAATCTGCAGCTTCCATGCGAAGGGGTTGAAAACTTTAGGCCCATTCGGGGCGATTTACCTAAGCCCATGTCCGCTTTTATGCAAATTACATCGCAGGACCCTCGGACCCGCCGCAAAAAACCATCGCCAAAGGGGTGGTTCATCTCCGCCGGACACGGACAGCGGTCTGAATGGGCCGGAGGTGCGATGTCCAACGTTGAGAAACAATGACAATAAAAAGGCGCAGCGCGCAGCCACTCGGCCGTGACAAATGGGCCCGCGGAAAGGAAAGGAAAGCAAAGGAACGGAAAAGGAAAAGTCGTTGGACTTGCATGTGAATCCCGAACGAATCCTTTTCAGCGTCTGTTTGGCTGAAAGCATTATGCAAATCAGCTCCTTTGTTTCGCCCTCGGGAGGACTTGATCGCTGGCTCGTCCTTTATCTTCCTCGGACGGTGTCCGAGCAAGCTGCGTTGTCTTCTCGCCGAACCTCAGCTAATATCAATAATGATTTCCTTAACCGTTACGGCCGCCGCGTCTTGGGATTAGGGATATATATATGCACATACATATATAAGTTTGAGCACGTTGGTAGGGCAGCTGGCGCGGATCCTGCGAACCGGTTGGCGGCCCCGAAAGTACCCGGCGACCACCTTGCCTTGGGCCAGCACTTCCCAGGCCGAGCTGGAAGCCCCGATCCGAGACCATCGTGATTTCACTATTCCTAGATCCCGAGATTCCGAGTTTCCGAGTTTCCGAGATCCCGTGATTGCCATCGAGACCACAGCAGTGCTGCCTCCTTTTCCATTCGATTCCGCATGCGACTCATGCGATTCCTCGCCAATTCAGGTTGCCATTTAGGGTTGTGCTCCTCGGCGTTTGTTGTGTTTTTGTTTTCGCCAAACTGCTCGCTACTTGTTGCACAATTGGACCGCGCGACGGGAGTTGCCAAGGAGGCGGACGAGTGGCCGAGGTGTTGGCCTAATCACGGGTTCGCAATCCATGCACTTAGCCCAAAAAAATCTATGAAAATTGTATGAAATCAAAGGGTTCGAATGGGTACTACCTTGTGAATATCAAATCATCATTTTAAAATCTTTTGTTCAAGCTCTTTATGCATTTATCTTTCTACCTTTTGAAGAGTCAAACAATGCACTTATTGTATTGATGGCTATTGCCAGCCAAATTTCTTAGCATACTTTTGTAATACAACGTATGTTATACAGAGGGCTTGAAGCCCCAGGGTCCGCGCCTGATAAAATCTCTTGATTAAATTTGCTAAGGCAAGTCGCACATTTAATCAGATTTAGGCTTTATGGCATTTATAAGTCCATTAAAGACGGAACCACTTCCTTTTCCTATTGCATAAATGTGAAAAAGCCAAGCATACCCGTGCATTCTGCCAGTACCGGGTGTGAAAAAAGCTTCATGGGAAATAAATAATTAGTGAATAACTGCTGCGGACCACTTGCAGAGTACAGGGGCGGCTGTGAAGGGGGGCCCGCCGGCGTCCAGGGGCGGGGCAAAGTGTTAACAAAAAATTGACGCTTTTTTTCGGCCCATGCTCTTTGTTTTCTTTTTTTTCTTCTCTGGTTTATTTGATGGCGCTAATAGCGCTAAACGAATCAATTCCGATGCCGAAAGCAGTAAAAAGCTGCCGCAAAACTTACAAATCCGTAACTGAGACGCACACACACACACACATACACACACATCGATATTATCGGACGCACCTGGCCCGAAATTGATTATGTAAATACTAAATAAATAGAAATGGAAATGCTAATGATGCTGGATTGCCAAAAACTAAATGCACGCACATGGGCGTTGTCGGCGACTGTTTCACTTTCTGCCACGCCCAGCTTGAATTTTAAAAACCCCCCTCGCAAACAGGCGAGGCTTCAGCTTGGACTCACTGCACTCGGGGCACGTGGAAGGCGATACCCAGCAGCAGCAGCAGCAGCACCAGCAGCAGCATCAGCACCAGCAGCTACTCCACCACTACTACAGCCCACTTGACCAGGTCAAGGATCAGGCATTGGGTTTGCCCTTGAGCCACCATCAGGATCACCATGGTAACCATGGTAACCATGGTCACCACCTCACGGCTGCTGGCTTGATGCAGGCCGTTGCCGCGGAGATCCAACTGAACGAGGATCAGGATCAACTGCATCAGGACCCGAACGCCTCCCAAAACAGTCCTTATCCCATATACAGCTACTATCGCAGCGACGGAGAGAAGGCGAACGATGGTTCTCCTGGTGCCGATCTGTCTTGGAGGTAAGTCTGCAGCTCGGATTCGGATTCGGATTCGGGGCTTAGGTTCCAGAAAATCCTGTTTGGTTTTCGAATTCAATCTCGGTGTGCTCTATTTTATGTTATTTTATTTTAATGGGCCTATACCATTTGGCAAAACTGTATTCATTCATCAATAAAACATGGGCGCTCTTTAAAAATGTTATAATTTCGTTTGGCATAAAAACTGGTTTTTGCCTGCAGATAGTTAAGATATTATAAGTAGACAAAGTCAATATTGAACTTTACTCTTACACAATGTTGTGCTACGTTGAGTACATTTTAAAAACTGTAACTGCTGTTACATAGTTCTATTTAAAAATAATATAATTAATATTTAGAAATTAAAATTCCGGGAGCAATTCTAGATTTAAGTTTGGTTTACAATATTTCCCAACCCTATAGGTTTAGAAAAGTATTCGTTTACTGGCGAAAATGCTGTTGGTTTAAGTGCAGCGTTTACGAACTTCGTGGAAATGCGCAAAAAGCGCGGCACGTTGCCACAACTGGGGTTATGAAACCCGAGTCCGAGCCCAAAATCCAAAGCCCAAGCCCAAGCCCAAGCCCACATGGATCGCTGGTGAGTTCTGTGCCTCGGATTCGTTTTATGGAGCCGTGATGAAACCGTAACCGTAGTTCGGCCGGGGGCCTGGAAAAGGTCGCGCGTCTCGGCACTTGGCTTAGAAACACAATTAAAGGCCGAAAGACGGAGAGATATGGACAGCACTTTGGCTATCTAATAAATGTGCGAGTTGCCGCGCTCAGTTCGCTTCCCCATATCCGCTACGTGATTTACACGACCTGACCCTAAAAAGCGGAATAACATCGGTCACATATCGCATTACGAAAAAAAGAGGGAAAAATGTTATACCGCGGGCAATCCGAGTGTCATTTTTAATAGCGAAAATGTTCTGCAGAACATAAAAACAAAAACATTTCGTATTTTCCTTCTTATAATTTTTTTGTTTTTTCGGTTTTTTTGTTTTTTTTTTGGTTTTTGTGCCCATGTCGATGTCCGTTTTGCTGTTTGTCTCTTTTTATGTGTACGTTTTCAGGCTGAGAAGCCAGAAAACAACTTCGGGTGAAAAACCGGGACACCGGGCACGAGGGAGACAAGTGCCACAAAATGGGGCAAGCGATCGCAATCGCAGGCAGCGTTGTCAACTTGAGCAATGCCAAAAAAAGGAAAAAAAAAACACAAACGAAACCTCGAAATGATACTGGGGTAAAAAAAGAGCCAAAGAACCGAATGAGCAGACACCGTTGAAATATCTTGCAACAGCTGCTAACGGAAGAACGGACACACACACACATACACACCCAGCAGAATTCGTATCTGTGTGAGCCAAGGTGTGGCGCAATTTCTGTAACGCTCGGAATTTGCATATATGCAATCAATATCTATGCACAAATTAAGACAAATTGTCGAAAAGCCCGCTGAAAATCGGGCATATCTGATGGATTCGTATAAACTCTATTACCCAGATTGCTCAATTGGGCACATCGAATGCAGTGTGAGGCTAAATTTGCAAATATATTATTATTTGGATACAGATCTGGAGGGTACTAGAACTTAAGAACTTAAATGTAAGGGAGAACGTTTTGTAGGTGTTATTTGTAAAACACATACTTAACACTCGGCTATTTGAGAAGTAAATTCAAGAGCAGGAGTCAAGAATGGAATAATCAAAACAAAGCAGAATAATCAATCAACGAAGAACCAGAATCCAGATATTCATAAGAAAGTAGCCGGTTAAATCAGATCAGCACTGATCCCACTATCTTTTGGACTTCAAAAGAGGACATTGTTTTTTTTACCGTGACATCTTTGAAATAGCTAAATAATCTTACAAGCTAACCTTGTGGATCTACTAACTATCCTAATTTCAATCTCTGCGCTGCAAGCCAACCGCCATCTTATAGAGATATCCTTATGAATATGTTATGGCATATTGTTTACCTGAAAGGCCGCTCATTCCTATCTCTCCTCACTTTGCTGCACAATTTACACAAAATGTGTCGGTTGCCCTTTTTTCTCTGGTCAAAGGGCGGGGTTTCCCTCAAAGAGCTTTAATTGTGTCTGAAAACTTGGTGGAAATAATTCCACAATCGAATCCGGTTTTCCAGCTGCCAGGACTTTTGGTTTGGTTTGGTTTGTTTTGTTTTGTTTTGTTCGCTTGACCTTGTTGCGAGGAGTGCCGTCTCCCTCTAAGGCCATCTTCCCTCTCCCTTTTGGGTTTCTGTGTTTTTGGATTTAGGCCCTCCACCCCCCCCAAAAAACGCTGGAAAAATGGCAAAAGTTATCCATATTCGATTATCACAGACGGCGACAGGCATCATCGCAGCTAATTTACGACTCTTCCTAGAGTTGTCGGCGATAAAGCGATAAGAGATCGAATCGAAGGGGCAAGTAACTCATGGGGGATGCCGCTAACTTGCCCCCTCCCCACCGCCCCCTTTCTGGATTGTATTCATTGCCAACCCGAGCTGGATGCTGGCCAAAAGCAGTTGTTGATTCCGATGTTGATTCCGATGTTGATTCCGATGTTGCTGGTGGTAGTGCCAGGTTTTGCTTTCTTGTTTCTTGTTTTTTTTTTGTTTTTAGTTTTTTGTTTTTCTTCCCGCTCGTGTGTATTTTTGTGTTTTTTCTTCTCTTTTTTTTGCACTTGCTGCAGGCTGGATTCTGGTTTATGGTGGCTGGTTGTTGCCCCGACTGCTCCCATTTGGGCGGGCATCCAGGTTTTGTGAGCAGCGCACAGGTGTCTCCGGCTCCGGTGAATGAAATTAGCCTTGCCTCGCAGTTTGCGGCTTGATTGCATGATTGCCCAGGTGATTGGCGAGCCCGGGTTTGATTGATAAGCAGCCTAATGGAGTTATTCCAATTGTGGGGGTGTCGGAATATGCCAGGCAATTGGGCGCCATTACTGGCACTGGGAACTTTACATCTCTCTTACTAGATAGTTCATCTGCAGTGATGGGCTATTACTATTCTATTCTATTACTGTTTCACTTTATACTTAGTAAGTAACCATTTCTATTGGATATTGTGGCTCTGTACAGATACCAATCTGTGTAAGCTATTTTTATAAATTCTCGTTTGAGTGAGATACTTTGCATACGCTTATTAAAGCAATAATTGCACCTATTAAACACCAACTAATGCCATATATTCCTCTCCCTCTCCCTCTCCCTCTCTCTCTCTCTCACTCTGAATCTGAATTTTTGAACAGCAGTGGAAAGCTCAATGGCCAGACCACACCTATCGATGTCTCTGGCCTATCGCAAAATGAGATTCAAGGCTTTCTGCTCGGCTCACACCCCTCGTCATCAGCGACGGTCAGCACAACCGGCGTTGTCTCCACGACAACGATCTCGCATCACCAGCAGCAGCAGCAGCAGCAGCAGCAACAGCAGCAACAGCAGCAGCAGCAGCAGCAACACCAGCAGCAACATCCCGGCGACATTGTTAGTGCCGCTGGCGTGGGGAGCACGGGCTCCATTGTCTCCTCTGCGGCGCAGCAGCAGCAGCAACTAATTAGCATCAAACGAGAGCCCGAAGACTTGCGCAAGGATCCCAAGAACGGCAACATTGCCGGTGCTGCAACCGCAAATGGACCGGGTTCGGTCATAACGCAGAAGGTAGGCAAACAAAATATGTTAAGAACAAAAAAGCAGAAAACATCCTTAAGAACCTATAATCTGAAGAAGCACAACTGTAAGGAAAGGTAGTTTTACAAATACTGAGTCCTCTCAGCTGGAAGCTCTCTTACGAAAAAAGTTAATGGACACGCACGCAAAATTCAATTTAGAAGCAAACACTTCTACACAGAAAGAAAACCTACAAACACATTATCCTTGCAGAATTTTTGAATTACCTTTTAAATTACTATTCTAATGAAAACTGGGATGGAGCAATCAAAAGCGAATCCTTAAAACATACATATTTATATTTTATAATAACTCTAAATATTTTGGCATACATCTTATGAAAAGGTAATAGGTTTTATTATGACAGATTTAATTCGGTGCAATATGCAAAGGAATTAGTTTTTAAATTAAGTATCTTTCACGATTAAAAAGAGAAGAGTCCAGGTAACATATGTATATATGTATGGCAATCAGGAAATTTGGTTTATCTCATCTTTTCTCTCCGTGTACAGTGCATGCTGTATGCAATATAAATTTGTATTTGCGGATAAGCTTTGGCTTAGATCGGCAGCCCATGCGATCTCATTCCGAATGCCATTCCGAGATCCATACCCATACCCATACCCATTCCCATACTCATAGCCATAGCCATACCCATACTCATTCCCATACCCATACCCATACCCATTCCCACTGCCCATTCACAATCATCATCAGCGGAGTGGACAACCCCAATCAGCGGCGCATCCTGTGTGCTACATCAATTAACGATCTATATTTGTTGCTGCTGTTGCTGTTGTTGTTGTTGTTGCAGCTAGCTGATGTTGCTGCTGCTGGGCGATGTAGTTGTTGCTGCCGCCGCTGTTGTCTAACAGACCTGCAATTGGTCTGTCAATTGCTGGTGTGAGTGAGCAATGAGTATTAGTGGCTGCAGCCAATACGAATCAGCGTCGTTTTTGTTGTCGTGTCGTCGTCGTCGTTGCTCGTTCGGTTCTATTGAAACGGCGGCAGCAACAACAACAACGCAGCCAGGCAACAACCACAGCGGCAGCAACAACTACGTACGCGAGCAACAACAACGAGGCTGTGCCGTCGCTGCTGCTGCTGCACGGCCAACTGTTATACGCTCGCCAGCTGTTATACGATCGTCTGTGTGCGTACGTGATTTGTATGGTGCTCTCGCTCTCGCAGAGGCCACAGTCCATAGCCCCGTCCCAGTCACACATCGAACCACTTCCTTTGCCTTTGGTTCGAGTTGCACGTTGCAAGCGGCCTGGTTGGAAGGCACTTTATCACACTACCGTCGAACACACACGCAAAGAAAAAAGGAACAACCATAATTAAATGGGAAATTGCAGTAGCAAACTCTGGGCGACAATCGGCAGCGATAAGTGCGCACTTCCGGCCGTTCGCCTTCCTTTTCCTTCGACCTGGCTTCGATTTGGCTGAATAAGTGCAGCAAGTGCAACTACAGTCGAACTTCGGTATGGCAAAACAATGCAAAATCAAGTGATCACAGAATTAATCAACAAATTTGCTTGCCATATTCTTGCTAAGCTTTACATTTGATGTTAAAACACTTAATACTATGCAATAGAGCACAGCATTTAGAAACTCTTATACAAATATCCTCTTTTTTGAATTACAGAAGTATGAAAAACATGACCCTAACTTCATCATTACATTTTTATGAAAGTTGACGAAATCGTTTTAAATACATCTTTACTTTTACTAGAAACATATATATGTTTTTATATGATTTAGTCATGAGAGGGATTCGGAGAAGCCAGTCTTATGAATAAGCCATCTTAGTTATGGACAGTTCGAGTTAAGAAAGCCCGACGTTATGCAGCAAGTGCAGCTATTTTTTAATATTACTATGCCGCCGCAGCTGCAACGCCCTGTCCGGCCCCTCCTTGTCGCTCCCGTTCAGAATATTGCGACAGGCGCGGATTCCAACCATTTTGAACTGATATGAGAGACGGCCGAGGTGCGCGCGTGTGTGCGTGTGTATCTGTGTTCCAACTGGCCGACGCAACAACTGCGGGGATTGCCGACTGGCGACGTCGCAGCGGCTGTCATACCTGGCAGCGATCGGCGGCCTTTAGTCAGTCGTATCACGCTGTCGGAGTAGGATCGTATCGCTTTCGAATCCGATTCCGTAATAGCCGCTCGCTATTTTGCTCGCCGCGATCCGTAACACATCGTACGAGTATATTGTAACCGAAAACCGAGAATCGATCGATCGGAGGGGATCCCAAACAAAATACAACGAAGAAAAAAGACAGTGAGTGTGTGTGATACCGATATCGAATACCGAGTACCTTTTGCCTGGAATGTGGGCAGTAGTGCAATATTCTGTGGCATATCAATAACGCCAATCCACCTGCGAGTCAAATCTAAACCATGAATCAAACAACAACAGCGCGCACGCGCAGCAGCAGCACAGCAACAAAAACAGCACAGCACAGCAGCAACAGCAACTTCACAGCAGCAAAAGCAGTTGCAGCAACAACAGCAGCAACAACATTGTGTGGGCGCAACGCGTTGCCTTTCAACACCCACGCGGCGAACAAGTTCGCTGCCTAAGTCTTTTGTTTGGCGCGCATTTGTTAAGGCCAAGAATCGAATATTAGAGGGTGGGTGGGCAAGAGTGCGGCTTATAAAATTCATTGAGCAGAACCCAGCGAGGCTTAATTGCCGTCTCCGTTTTTATTGGGCATTAATTTGCTTGCCAGGGAAAAAGAAAACAACAAAAATACGCAAATAAATATTAAATTGCCTCAGTCGGTGCACAATTTGCATGCACTCTAATTTATTGTGCATTTGTTGCATTGACAGTTAATTATTCTTAATATTTGTCTTATTAATTTACATACACACAGTCGCCATAGTTTAAAGTCTAAGGTTTCGCCAGCTTAATTTATGATCGAGAATCGGAAAACATATCAATTTTGTACTCTTGGCAACTTATTTATTGCTCCCCGTGCACCGGAAAGTGTAATCATTAGACTCTGGCATTCAGATCTTGGATTAGCCAGGCCACTCTCTCTCTCCCGTTGCTCTATATAAATAGATGGAGATATATCGCCACATCCAATTGCCTCATCGGATGCCTTTCTAATTGCCCCAAATCTCCGTGTGGCTTATCAGTTGTTTATAGCATTCGGCGGATTTCCCCTTTTTGGATCGATTCGCCAAACAATGTATAAAGTTTCTCTCATTTAATTCAGATAATTTCCTTAATTTTCTTAAATGAATCATACTATACTTAAGTGAGTCATTTTTAATGGCGTTAAATAGTTTTCCCAAGTTTGAAATGAAGTATTGGATTTAAGATGTCTTTGACTGCAAAATCACTAGATATTTCTCATATTTGATTATCAAATTATGAACGGTTGAGCCTCCAAGAATCAGAAACGTAATGCAAAGCGCTAAAAACCGGAAAGCGTTATTAATAATAATTCAATTAATAATGGAAAGCCTACATGATGTAACATGATAATTGTACAGGCAATGATCCAACAAACAGATTGATATATTAGACAGGCAGATGAGATTTTCAAAAGAAAAACAATTCGAATACCTTATAACTAATTAAGACAATGTCTTCAATATAATGGGTTTCGTCTATCAATAACTGGGTACTCTCTCAACGGAAGTTTTAGCATCAACCAAACAATTCGAAAACAACCTTGAAGGTTTATTGCTCTTAATAAGAGTTGAACTGAAATTAAGTTCCAGCATCTAGTAAATTTCCAACACAGCTGAACACTTTTTGAGGGCTGTTAGTCACGGGTTTTCCTTACCGAGAACCACAATTACAACATCAAGGAACCATTAAAAAATATTTTATGAATGCAAAATATTTTTTTTTTGTTCACTTCCATATATGAAGATGTTTTTGTTTTTCTCGGCTTTTCGTTCACTTTATTTCCGAGAATTAACGATATTCATAAAACACGGACCGAAGAAGAAAAAAGTTTCACTTTTTATCATTCCAAAAGGCATTAAAATAGTTAATTGGCTTTATTTAAATATTTTGTTATTTTTGCCTTTGTCTCGCTACTTGTTGTTGCTAGATTTTGGTGTTTTTTTTATTCCTTCCTCATACATAAATATGTGCCAGAATCGTTTGTCGCTGGTCGCTACTTAGCATAATTCTAAAAGCCCAGCTCCGCACGGCTCATAACTGATAGCTGAGTTATACCATATAGCCAGAGCTAAACAGCTAAAGCTGAGGCTGACAACAACAAAAGCTAAAGATTCGGATGCGATTGAGTCCGAGACACACGCACCACAAAAGCCAAAAGTTAAAAATCAAAAGCCGAAAGACCAAAAGACCGAAAGACCGAAAATCCGACTAACCAACAGCAACAAAGTATCTTTGTCTCCGTGTCTCTGCTCTGGCGGATCGATCGTCGATCGGATTCGTCAAGGCCTTTTCTGACGTTGCACGTTAAAAGTTTAAAATGCAAATTGATTTCGATGAACAAATTTAATTAGCTCGCAGCTAGAATCTTTTACTGATGCTAAATTATACAAGAGACTTCAACCACAACGTTGAAAAAAATGGAATCCAAAAACTCAGAGACGCAGGCACAAAAACCTCCGTATAAATTTAAATCAGTAAGACTGACAGAAAGCCATACACACAAAAGCTAACCGAAATAATCAAAGTAAAGACACCATAAATTATTACAAGGGTTCTGCAAGTATGTGTGTGGCGATGGCCAAAAGTGTAACAAGAATTACCCCCAAAATCTTGGGCTCCAAACGCTGTCAACCGGTTTCGATCAAAGGCCAGCCAAATAGTGACGTCTTTCGGTTGGACCTGTGTTTCTTTGGGGTTTCACTTTCTTTAGACCAAAGGCAATCAGCAGCTCGCTGCTAATTTTGATCTCAGTCCTCCCGATATCTATAAAGATATATATATATATATATACGTATATATATATATGTGTATATATAGAAAAAGACATGGATTGACCACACTTTGCTCTGTATTACCTCATTTAGCTTCGTGCGTTTGTCTCCAAAAACGTTTGACATTTTGGGGCAGCCAATAAAAAAAACACTGATAATTAACATATGCATATAGTCATATATATATTTCAAACCGTATATACATGTGCCGTATATAAATGTTGATTTTTTCGCGCTTTTTTCTGTATATTTTTTAATTGGTTTCTTTCCACTCGACGACAACAACGAAGACGGCGACTGTTTCATTTCGTTTTCGTATATAGCATTTTTTTTTTTTGTGTTTATAGCTTTTTATTATAAACTGTACTTGTTGACGTTTTATTCAATAAGCTGCTGGCTGCTGTTGTTGTATGAATCATGGCTGAAAGAAAAATCCACATCATGGCCCAAAGAACGCACGCACAATTTTGTCACCTCGTTTCTGGGGTTTCTGTGCGACCTTCTGTGCTGGCTGTGCTGTACTCTGCTGGCCACAAACAACCATCAATCATTGGTCTTTTGGGCTATTAGCCACAATGACAGAATATCTTGGAATCTCGGTGGATTCCTGGTCGATCGATCATTTACTTAGCCACCGTTTTTCAGTCAGACCTTAGCTTTAAGTGACTCAAGCTAAAACCCCAACCCAACAACCACACACCTTTCCCGCAGATCTTGCACGTGGATGCACCAACGGCAAGTGAAGCTGATAGGCCCAGCACACCCAGCAGCACCACCAGCACCAGCACCAGCACCAGCACCAGCACTACTAGCACTGAAAGCACTGAATCAGAGCCACATTCAGGATCAGGATCAGGATCAGAGTCAGGATCGCAGGGAGCCAGGACCACAGCCACACTAGAGATGTATGCAACCACGGGCGGCACACAGATCTACCTACAGGTGAGAACTCTCAGAGAGGCGAGCGAGCGAGTTAGTGCCATGTGTGACCCACCCAACCACCTGCAGACCTCACATCCCAGCACGGCGAGCGGAGCGGGCGGCGGCGCCGGACCGGCTGGAGCCGCCGGTGGCGGCGGGGTGTCCATGCAGGCGCAGAGTCCCAGTCCGGGTCCCTATATCACGGCCAATGACTATGGCATGTACACGGCCAGTCGCCTGCCACCCGGTCCCCCGCCCACCAGCACCACCACGTTCATAGCGGAGCCCTCCTACTACCGGGAATACTTTGCGCCGGACGGCCAGGGTGGCTATGTACCGGCCAGCACGAGGTCCTTGTACGGCGACGTGGATGTATCCGTATCTCAGCCCGGCGGCGTGGTCACCTACGAGGGCCGCTTCGCCGGCAGCGTTCCCCCGCCCGCCACAACCACCGTGCTCACCAGCGTGCACCACCACCAGCAGCACCAGCATCAGCAGCAACAGCAGCAGCAGCAACAGCAGCAGCAGCAGCAGCAGCAACACCACCAGCAGCAACAGCACCATTCGCAGGATGGCAAGAGCAACGGCGGAGCCACGCCCCTCTACGCCAAAGCCATCACGGCGGCGGGTCTAACGGTGGATCTGCCAAGTCCGGACTCGGGCATTGGTACGGATGCCATCACACCGCGGGATCAGACCAACATCCAACAGGTATACCCTTCGCCAAAATCCCAAATGTGCCACAATGAGAACAAAGTAGTACTGTTTGATAATGCGTTGCGTGTCCATTAAAACTTAGCGAACAAAAACCCATAACTTAGAGGTAGTGTGTTGTACATAACACTAAGTCAGATAAGAATCACACTTTAGTAGATTTGTAGCCAAATAGTTGAGTGTTTATTGAAAGCGTGACGTGTCCATTAAACCCTAGAAACGTAAAGGTAGTCTTTTGTATCTTATATAACATATTAAGTAAGTGCTTGTAATGATTCAGATTTCTATACAAGTCGAAACAATTTCTGATTTTCCATCTGATCCCATCCAAACAGTCCTTCGACTACACGGAATTGTGCCAGCCGGGCACGCTGATCGATGCCAATGGCAGCATACCCGTCAGCGTGAACAGCATCCAGCAGAGGACGGTGGTCCATGGCAGCCAGAACAGCCCCACCACATCGCTGGTGGACACCAGCACCAATGGATCCACGCGATCGCGGCCCTGGCACGACTTTGGACGTCAGAATGATGCCGACAAAATACAAATACCAAAAATGTAAGTCCTTCGAAGATCCCCAACTCGTAAATACCAATTGAAAATTGGTACTATACTTTTGAGGTCCCCAAACTTGCGACACACATAATTTTAGATACCACACAATTCCTAACGTTTTAAGTACTCATCTTAACCCCACTTGTAACCACGAAACAATTTCCAAACACAACCCCATAGCTTCACAAACGTGGGCTTCCGATACCACCTGGAGAGCCCCATCAGCTCATCGCAGAGGCGCGAGGACGATCGCATCACCTACATCAACAAGGGTCAGTTCTACGGAATAACGCTGGAGTATGTGCACGATGCGGAAAAGCCCATCAAGAACACCACCGTCAAGGTAGGATCCAAATCCATATGTTTGGGCATATGTTTAGGGAAGGGGAGCTTTGTCAATCAAGTTCGTGCTGCTTGTTTTCCATTCTTTGGTGTGTTTTGTTTATGCCATCAACACCACGTGAAAATGGGAAACTGTGTCCGCGGGCAACCCTTCGTTGCCAGGGCGATTTGTCAGGGAATCTGTGTCGGCTTCTTGAGCGGTTGAGCGGTTGAGCGGGTATCTTCAGTGGATAGTACTACCCCGAGGTGCGATCGCCACCCCTTTGCTCAATTACACCCATCCCATATCCTGCCGCTCAGGGGCACGGCGCAATGATAAATGATACTGAGAAAGCGAGTGCGAGTGCGAGTGCGATCCCTAGATGAGAATTTGAATATTCCGTTCAATGCAAATTGCCGGCAGACTCGGTCGTCTTTCACTACCAATGTTTGTTCAGGACGATCGCTCAAGGAGTAGGAGCAGCAGCAGGACAATACCCGTCAACATCATCAATCAGATAAGCTTAAATGACGTCTGAAGATGCAAATGCAAATTGAAAACCGAACCGTTGAGAGCCGAAGAATGACACCAAAGTTACAGTTGAAAGTGGTAAATGGGTTGAGGAAATGGCCGGAGGAAACGGGAAGCGGAACTTGAGGCTAAGTAAACAACAATTGAAATTGAGGGCATCCGAATACGAGTCTGAATCTGAATCTGAATCTGAATCCGCATCCGAATCCGAGTCCTAGTCATTTGCATACGCAAGGAGTGCGATAAAAAAAAAAAAGAAAAGTATGAATAAGGAACGAAACTTGCAACAAAAACTTCAAGAAACGTAGCCAAATGAAACGCAGAGATCTTCAGATACGAGCTTAACCTTCCCTCCACTTCTCAAATTCTCGGCCAGGCCGCTCCAGCTCTCAGGTCTCAGATTACCATAAAAGTGCCATATTTTGCAAGGCTCGACAAAAAAGTGTCAAAATTAATTTACGAGTTTATTTGTTTAGAGCCGCGCGCCCTTTCCCCGAAATGGAAAACTTCCCAACACTATTGGGCATTTGCATAACGAAATCTAACGGGGAAAACTGATCCAAGAAAAATGGGAAACGAATCGGGAGAAAAAACAGAGTATAATTTACGAGCTGATTAGCCCATGAATATGTAAAAACTTACGCAGTCCCCGAAGAAAACACACAAAAATATTTATGCAGTAATCAGCTAAACCCCGACTCCTCAAGAAAAAGATGATCCTTTTTGGGGGTTGCTTGCAATTTCGAAACTGTTTCCGTTTCCTCGTTTTTCTGATTTTGGAAACTCTTTCGCTATCACTGCGCATCCTTAATTATTCAAAATGTAAAAAATAGACACAAAATAATAGAAGAAATATGCAAATGCTGGGAAAACAATGGAACCTCGATGAGCAGAAGAAACCAAATGAGTTGGACGTTTTTCTGCTAAATCGAATTCGTCCTTTTGTCCTCGCCGGGCCTAATCCTTTTGACTTTAAAGGCGTAGGGTGCGATCTGCCCAGTTGTGAGTTGCGTGTCACAACGCATATATGTCAGAGCAATGAACCCGGCAAGGAGCCACCCATCCTTGGGATAGTATAAACGGATTAGGACCATGTCTGGCAAAAATCAACGCCAGACATGGCATTTCCTTAAAGATAAGGATCAGCTCTCTTGCCCAGATCGCTTTCCAGATCAGGATAGTGAACGGAACTGCGAGCGAATTGGTCGAGTTGCAGTCCCTGTTTGTATTTTAGATTTATCTTTCCAATTACAAAGATATAATCAAATCTGTAAGTTTTTCCTTTGAAAATCTCAAATGTACTGGGGTTATTTCACTGCTAGAATGAACATAAGCTGCTTGTGATTAAAATTTCAATTAGAATAGATAAACTTGGCAAAGAATGCTCTTAAAAAATGAAATGGTGAGGTGTAGCCAATCACCTCAAACTTAAGCAGGGAAATACGTTGAAGATACATCTCAAAGTTTATTTTTAATACTTAATGCTGAGATGAGTTCATTTTTAGTGTCCTCTTAACTTAGTCCCGCACTTAATTTAATAACCATATGTGCTTTCTGTTCTTCCCTTTCAACCGACGCAGAGTGTGATTATGCTAATGTTCCGCGAGGAGAAGAGTCCCGAGGATGAGATCAAGGCCTGGCAATTCTGGCACAGTCGTCAGCATTCCGTGAAGCAGAGAATCTTGGATGCAGGTGCGTAAAACCAACATGGACTTCCACCCAAACCCCAACCTGTCCAGATCGAGCAGCGAGGTCCAGCAGCGTCGGCTGCCGGACTGTCCATTTGTATTGTCTAGTATTTCTAGCAGTAAATTGTTGCTTTTTATTGAAAGGCCCGCAACGTTCCAGGAGAGTTATGACATTGATAAACGCGCATCGCGCGGCGGCAGCAACTGCGCTCCGTTTGTTTGATTGCAGATAATCTCGGTGGCTATGGCTGTGGCTGTGGCTGTGGCAACCTGCAACCTGCAACTTGCAACATGGGGCTGCTGCGGCTGCGGCTGCGGCTGCTGCTGCTGCTGCCTGGCCCATCAAACATAACTCATTAGGCACTTGTCACTGGATGGCAACGCAGAAATTTCCTTAATTGTTAATACAAACATATTTTCCAATGTCCGAAGCTCTCGCCTCTGTTTACCCCATTCAACTCCTTCCATTCCATCTCTCGCACTTCTTTTTCTGCGTCTTTAAACCGCATGATCTCCCCCCAAAACCCCGCTGATTATCTGCTTGGACTGCTCTTCTTCTCCAGATACGAAGAACTCGGTTGGCCTCGTTGGCTGCATCGAGGAAGTGTCGCACAATGCCATCGCCGTCTACTGGAATCCGCTGGAGAGCTCCGCCAAGGTAAGTTCTGCTCATTCTAGATCTTATTTCTGCGGCAATCGGCAAGTAGTTATGGAATTTTTGTGTACCCCTTAATCTGTAAGGCTATGATGGTTTTGTCATAAGCTAGGACCCCAAAGTAGGGCTGTGTACCGAAAACATACATCTTTTGGTTAGTTAAATAGTTAATAGCATTGAAAGTAGGATAAAATGTGGCACAGATATTTTAGATCTTAACGTCTTCATAAAAATAAATAGCCAAAAATGTTCAGAATTCCCAAGCAATTCCAGGGTATCCCTAGGCTTTCATCATCAATTGAATTCTTTGTGCTTTCATGTGTTTTTCCCCCCAAACCATTTTGTTTACTTCGAGCGCCGCCTCAATTAAAAATGAAAAAAGCTAAAAAAAAATAAGCGCGACACTTTTATGAAGCAAAATGAGATAGCAGATACCCGCAAAGTCCTCTCTATATCGTGCTATATGTATGCATGTGTGTGTGTGTGTGTGTGTACTTGTGTGTGAGCCAAGAATTAATTTCTGATTTATTTTCAATTGCGAGTAAAACGCAAATTATTCAAACAGCGTCGCCATTGCCCCAGCCAACTGTGGCCATCCCTTTCTGGCGCCCGCTGTCCGGCCTCTTCCCTCTCTCTCTCTCTCTCTCTCGCACTCGCACTCGCAGCGAATGCCAGTATCTGGCTGCCTCAAAAGAATAATTTATGCATTTATTTATTTATGACACTTAGTTTTAATCACTTACTCGCAAATGCTCGCAACTAAGTCTGAGTTGAGTCCAGTGGCTGGCTTTAGCCATTGGCTTGGCTGCTAACCGCAGATCGAGCGAGCGAGCTCCCACCGCGTTTTAATTTAGCAATTATCAAGCATTTTAATCGGTGGAAAATATTTGCAATTCTATTGCATCAAGCGCCAGTAGTAAGACCAGTAAGCGAGACAGCCCTCATATTACGTATACGCCATGACTTCGGCTGTGGCTTTATCCTTTGCGATGCTCCGCCCACTTGCACAGCGAAAAAAGTGCCCCTATTAGGCAAAGAATGTTAAGCAAAATAGGAAATAAACAAGCAAATTAAAGAAACCCATTTTATAGCAAATGTTTTTCCATCTTAAACTTTACTTGCTATCCTGCTTTCTTGAAAGTCAACATTCATTCCGGAAAATCCTGAACATTTTCTATGTGACATTAATTAATATAGTTTTTATTATAACATTAAACTAGCGGAAACATTTTCTCCAAGTGTCCATTTAATCCGACTGAAATGCCATTGGAAAAATGTGAAAAATATTGTGAAAAACAAATGCCAAAATCGTATTGATTTTCATTCAAGTTCAGTGACTTCTGTGTGTGTGCAGGCTGCCAAATTGGTCAGCAGTTATTAACTGGTTGGCCATAAGTGCATTTCCCCCCGCCGCATTTTACCAACCCCCCCCACCACCTCCTCAGCCCGCCCACTCCCATTTGATAGAGCTTTTTATTTACAAATTGTTTACGCGCTGAGATGTTAATCCCAGCGACATCATCGTTTTCGAGGAGAGAGAGTCGAGTCGCCTTAATTTTTTGTTTTTTTTTTTGTTGTTTTTTGTTTTTTGTGTCTTGGCCCGACTTGGCTGGCTGGCATAATGTCGATTTCGTTTTGTGCCGTTAGCTGCATCTGTATCTCCATCTTTGCAGTCGTGTCTGTGTATCTGTGAGATACTGCCTTTCCCAGCGGCAAAACTTTCGTACGCACCGACACGCAGGTGCTTCGCCCCTCGCTTTTCGCTTATATGGTACGCGCCCGCTAATTATTCACATTAAATACTGCTCGTCCACACATCTCGGTCTCTGGATGGCCGCCCGATCTTCGGATGCTGTGGGGCTGGGATGGTGGTAGTGGATGTTGGATGCTGGATGTGCGACTGTGCGGCTGTGCGGCTGTGACTGCTGCACTTTTACCATTAAGATTGTTTCCTTTGGTATTTTTGCGTTGATGGATTTTCTTTTTATTTTATTTCTTTTTTTTTTCCATTTCGTACTGTCCAACGACTGTCTGGCGAACTGAACTCAAACTCCGACTTTGACTCAAACTCGGACTTGGCATGCTTAAAATGCCGCGGCACACAGATGCGCATATACGAGTATGCATGCACAGCTACAGCTACAGCTACAGCTGCAGCTACAGATACAGATACAGATACATATACAGATACAGATACAGATGCGAAATGCACACACCTTGCACTGAATCGAAGTCGAACGAAAAATGAATTGGATGCGATACAAAGTCGCGGCTTCACTTGGCTCGTTACTTGGCGTTAAGGCCCCAGTTCCCCGGTTCCAGTTCAGGCCATCTTATTGGCCCGGTCCATGGTCCGTGGTCCATGGTCGATGGTCGATGGTCGATGGTGGATGGTGGATGGTCCTCTGTGTATTGCCTTGTTATTGTCTCTCCTTCAGCGTTTTTCTGTCTTCATTTTTGCTCTTTCCGAGTGCGTTGGAATGTTTTAAACTGTCGTGGGCATAAAGAGGACATCGACTTAATAGAGAGAAAACAATTGCCTTCTAATAGCGCAGACGCATTTCAGTTTTTGTCATCCGATATAATTTCTTTTTATGTTCATAATTGTTTACATTTGTATATTTTATGGCATTTCTCACATACGCTCTGTTTCTCTTTAGCTTTTCTTTTAATTTCATGTATTTATTTTTTTTTGCTTTTAAACAGATCAACATTGCGGTTCAGTGCTTGAGCACGGATTTCAGCAGTCAAAAGGGAGTTAAGGTGAGTCTGTTATTATTTTGCATTATTATATTTACCTTTTTATTTAATTTAAATGCGTGTTTGCTAACAAATAATATCTTGTAAAAGCCAAATACGACTAGAATCGTATATTGCCCACTAAAATTAAAATTTTGAAGCATATTTTTGGGTCCCGTTCTTTAAAGTGCATACAAATATTTCCATTTAATGGCATTTAATGGCAATGGCAAAGTTGGCAATGTTTTTTAGTTTATGTTTATAATTTTAGCACTGTCCACCTTTCTATAGATGAAAGTCAGCCACATTGCCTTTGATGGGTTAAGTAATAACCAATTTAATGCCAACTTGTTAATGGCGAATCAATGCGGCCAAGAGCGCTTCTTCCCTCCGCGAAGCGATCAGCATTCAGAGCAGTCGTCTTGACAACGGTCAGACTGATGCTGATGCAACGTAGGCAGGGGATTTCTACTGCCTCCTGCCACCTGCCACTCCCCGCTCACCTGGGCCCCCTTCCCCGCTTCCCGCTTCCCGCTTTCCCACCTTCCCACTGGCAATCTAAAGCGGATTGCACATCCTCCTGACCAGAGTTGTAATGCGTACATTAAGTCTGATATTTCATTGACAGAAACACAGGCAGAACTCGTTGCTTTTCATTAAAAGAGATCGCTGCAGGTACAGTGGAGCTTGCACAGCGAAAAAATGTCATTAATTGTTCTTGATTCGAAAGCAAATCTTTTTAGATGTGTTCAGGCAATTTAGGTAGTTTATATATATTTAATAATGAAATTTTATAAATCGCCTTATTATAGAAATTATGATTTTAATGGCATTCAGAACTTATTTAAATACATTTTTTTTACCGTGCGGCACTGAGTGTGGGCAATAGGCAAATGAAATTATGCACTTGCCACGACATGTTGCACACACATTCGCCCAACGGATGTTGGCAGTTTAACATCACTCCTGCCACGCCCCTTCGGCTTCGGCCACGCCCCCTCAGCCCAAATGACAACGGCTAATTGCAGCTGTTGCAAGTTGCTTTTGCTTTTGCTTTTGCAGTCGCTGTTGCTGCTGGAGTTGCGATTGCAGTCCGGCGGCATCAGCTGCAGCAGCAGCAGCAACTTTTATTTGCCCCCGGGCAATTTGAATGATACGGCCTTTGTGATATTAATACGGATTCTGTTTATTCCAGGGCCTGCCGCTGCACGTACAAATCGACACATTCGAGGACCCCCGAGATACGGCGGTCTTCCACCGCGGCTACTGTCAGATAAAGGTCTTCTGCGATAAGGTAAGTGATTTTATTTTCCCTCGTCTCTGGTGCCTGGTGCCTGGTGCCTCATGCCTGATCCCTGATCCCTGATCCCGATGCCCAGTCCAGTCCCCAAGCAGAGCTCCCCTATGCTCGCAATTACGCACACAGAAGCAGCAGGAGCAGCAGTGCTCCCTCTGCCACGTGCAACAGGTTGATGAGCTAACTAAAAGCGGCTACGTGCTGCATCGTTTGCATTACACGGGGAGAAACAAGTTCGAGAACGTCATTATTTCACCAGGTGATTTCGGTAAAAAGTACATCATATTGATCATATTGGGATCATATTGGGATATTTACAATGTGACTGTTTTCTTTGCATATCTTGTTAAATCAAGAATGTTATTTTAATACAGCACTTTCATTATTTTCATTAGCTTGCGAGTGCAGTGTGTATCTGTGTGTGCCTGCCACTTGTTGCTGCAGCTTCTCCCTCCGATGTGGCTGCAACTTTTATCGAATTGGGGGCACCGGCAGTGCCTGTCCGTCAGTCAGCCTGTTGGCCTTTAGTGGAAAGCGTAACGCGTCCAAAAGTAAATGGCCAGCAAGCACATGCAGCAACAACAACTGACTCACACACACACACTCGCACACACACACACCGCACATCCTTTCCATGCCCTTGTTTCGTATCTGTACCTTCGCCTTTATGCGAACCCTTCACTTTTTCGCTTGATGGGGTTTATTAATAAATCATTTCGTGGATTTCCAATTTAATTTTCTCATATCATTACACATCCTCGTCCCTGGGCCTCCGTTTGGACATGGCTTTTATTGTACGTAAAGGCCCCGTACACGATCCTCGGTCCCCTTATCCCCGATCCACCAATTCCACCAATTCCAGCGATCCAGCGATCCAGCGATCCAGCGATCCGTAGCCATGGCCATATCGCTATCGCGCCGGGCTTATATTTCACATTTGGGGCCGGCCCTTTTTCGCAGGCCAGCGTGTGTTTATCGGTAAATGTATCAATTAAATTTCGCGTACCACGTTATTTTGCTTTGCCCTGGTCTCCCTTTTATTTCCTCTGTATGTTTTGGGGATTTTTGAAATTTTGATTTCACTGCAATTGCAGTTTCAGTTGCAGTTCCGTCGTTTGGCACCTCTGGGCCACAGTCGCCAATTATGAATCTTTAAGTTTGCCCCGGGGCAGGGCCAAAAAGATACAAAATTACAAGAAATTCTGCCGCACGGCCAGTGTGCCAGAAAACCCTGGGAAGTCTTTGTCTTGGCGGATAACTGTCATTTTGGATTGTGCAATTTTGTATGTAGAGAGATACTTTCCCCCAAAAAGGAGAAAATTAGTGCGGAAAATAACTTACATAACGTTGGTATTTTAATGGATTGTCCAAACAAAAGTTTTGAGGAGAGGAATCTTGTAAAAAATTTGAAATTTAAAAGCCTTAAACATTAGTTATTACACCTTTCAAGCAGAATATTTTAATGTCAAACAGTTCATTTTTCTAATAGAGTATTTGAGAATGTTTCTTCGCACATCAATGTTGAGTCATTATAGAATTCAACTAACGTTAATGCTAATGGTTATGTGCCTCCCGCCTCTGCGAAAAGTTGGCAGCCCACTTGGCCGGGTGTCCTCCGTCTTCGTCATACTTCGAAGTCGATTAACAGCCTCCAAAAAGGAGGTAACAACGAGGGGAGATGCGGTGTGTGGCGGTGGCGGTGGCAAGCGGGAGATGGGGCGAGATGGGGCACGAAATGAGGGGTCTGGACTGCGGCGAGCATTGACCGCATTGGGCGATTCGAGACGCCGTCGCCTTAGCTTGTTGCAAGTGGCCAGTTTGGCGATATTTTTGCAGAGATAAAATAAAAGTAATAAAATACAGTTATTTACATGCCACACACAAACGCAACGAGCACTGGGCTGCCCGATGTACATCGAATGCATGGCTCTAGGCTAAAATGCTTTGTGATAAGCGCAAGAACCTGGGTTAATATGGGGAAGGCGGGGGCTAGGGAGCATGGCTTTCTTGGGGCGGGGCAGGCGCAGACATCCTTGCATCATATATGAAGCTCTAGCAGCAGCAGCAGCAGCAGCCGCAACATCAGGCCAAGTAGTTTGCTGCAACATATCACTTCCTGTGCCGCTGCTGTACCCCACCCCCTTGGCCAACTGCCTTCCTGCAGCAGCTTCCATCGCTCAATTGCTGATTTTTAATTACAAATGCAAAGTGCAACAGCAGCAGCGGCAGCAAGAGCAGCAGCAGCAATGCATGCTGCATCTGCCTGCGCACACGCAAACTAGCAATCACCGGCGGACAAAGTAGCCAGAAGACTATATATTATATAGGTATCCGTGCGATCTGTGTGTGTGTGTGTGTGCAATCAGGCAACAAGCAGGTGGGCAGCTGGCCCAGACAAAGTCTTTTTCTTGCATGGTTCGGGGCGCCGCCAGATTATTTATTATGTATGCATATTTATGCTGCATCTCTAAGTATTTTATAATAATTTTTTCCCATTTTTTTTTTGTTAGTTTTGTTTTGTAGCTATTACTTTTTTTATTTTGGCTCTGACCCTAACGGTGTAGACCATTTTGCCAAAAGTGGCCGACGCAGACGCAGCCGCAGCCGCAGCCGCAGATTGCAGACTCCAACTGAGAAGTCCACTGCGGTGGCGGCTTTGTCTCTGTGCGACATCGCAGCTCCCCAGGCGAGAAACTCGTTTCTCTCTTTCGCTATTTTGATATTTTCCCATTTTATTTTTTTATTTATTTTTTTTTTATGCGATTTTGTGCAACTGCAACGAGGCAGCTTATGGCACTGCCAGCCATACACGAATTTAATTAATAAGTAAAGAAATATCAAAAAAGGTGGCATCCGTGCATTTGATTGATTGCTAATTACACGCTGGCACCGTGCACCTGTGCGCCTGCGCAGTGGGAATTCGACAGGGAGCGGGACTTTCGCAACCCACCTGGAAGCATCTTCAATGCACTCGCAAATTCCGAAGCCCAGTCCTAGTCATGCGGCTTAGCCAATAGATCAGGGAAACGAATGCAATTTCTAACCAAATCCGACCCACTATTAAACACTCACAATTAACCCACTGTTGAGTGCCCAATCTAAACGTGTTCTTTTTTGGAAATTTTAGGGCGCCGAACGAAAGACGCGCGATGAGGAGCGGCGGGCCGCCAAGCGAAAGATGACAGCCACGGGCAGAAAGAAGCTGGACGAGCTTTACCATCCGGTGACGGATCGGTCCGAGTTCTATGGCATGCAGGACTTTGCCAAGCCGCCGGTGCTGTTCTCGCCCGCCGAGGACATGGAGAAGGTAGGTCAGCTGGGCATTGGCGCTGCCTCCGGCATGACATTCAACCCCCTGAGCAACGGCAACTCCAACTCCAACTCGCACTCGTCCTTGCAGAGCTTCTACGGCCATGAGACTGACTCGCCGGACCTGAAGGGGGCCTCACCGTTCCTGCTCCATGGCCAGAAGGTGGCCACGCCGACGCTCAAGTTCCACAACCACTTTCCGCCCGACATGCAGACGTGAGTAAAAATCGTCCATCCATCCTAGAAAGCCACAGCCTACACTCAGATCAGCAGAAGAATTACTCGAATATCAGAAAATTGCAGGGGCTTGCTAAAGTGTTTCAGCGAAAAGGATAATATAGCAATTCCCACAATTACGAATAGTAATTCAATTTCTGGTGTAGAAACCTCACAAGATCCTTGCTAATTCAAATTTCTTCTCTTCACTCCCCGTAACTTTGCACTTTCCCATGCAGCGATAAGAAGGACCACATACTGGACCAGAACATGCTGACCAGCACACCACTGACCGACTTTGGTCCGCCGATGAAGCGCGGCAGGATGACGCCGCCGACCTCGGAGCGCGTGATGTTGTACGTGCGGCAGGAGAACGAGGAGGTGTACACGCCGCTGCACGTGGTGCCGCCAACCACGATCGGCCTGCTGAATGCGGTAAGCGAAGTGGCAAGCTCAACCCGAAACCCAGCCAACTCCCCAGTCCCAAAATCAATATCTAAAACAATCAAACCAAACTCGTGCTAATGGTTAACCACCTTTTTCTGTAATTTTGTTCATTTTGGTCTAATTGGATCCGCTGAAAAGAAATCAAACAAATGAAGCGCCAAAATGTTCAATCTCTAAAATCGTTAATCGACTAAGACTAAAGCATAAATCGACTAAAATTCAGCCGCATCTCAAACTCTAAATATTATATAAATCGTTACTCACACGAAGAAATTCGATAATTTGTAACCTGTAGTTGGAACTAATTACGAACCATTTCATAATCAAATCTCATCCAAAAAGTGTATATACTTATATGTATAACGAGTATATACCTTAAAACCCAAGCAGACCCTAAATATGTTCTCCGTACACATTCCAATCACACACACTAAAGCACAAAAAGATATGAAGGCAACGTACACTGAAACCTGATAAAATAAGATTGGCTGACCATAGAAAATGAACAAAATTACACAAAGAAAAACCAGCGAGTTATAAGAGAAATATTTTAGCCGCAATGGAAATCAAAAACAAGAGCAAAAACAAAAAAAAAAACAAAAAAACCAAAAACAACAACAAGAACAAAACAGACAAAACATCATATTTCTCTCGTTTCTCAATTGCAGATTGAAAACAAATACAAAATCTCAACAACGAGCATAAATAACATTTATCGCACAAACAAGAAGGGGTAAGTAAGCCAGTTCTAACCGATCCGTGAGCTAGAAAAACACAGAAATACACCCACACAGAAAGATATACACCAGGATGCATCCTTCCCCTTTCACATCATTATAGCATGGCTTAATCAAACCGCAATATATATATATAACTCAAATCGTGTGCTAACTTTTTGCATGGGTGTACTGATATACATATATAGCAAACTAAGTCATTCCAATCGGATTGCTAACATTTCACTACTCACATTCTCATTGCAGGATTACTGCGAAAATTGACGATGACATGATATCGTTCTACTGCAACGAGGACATCTTCCTGCTGGAGGTGCAACAGATCGAGGACGACCTGTACGATGTGACGCTCACAGAGCTGCCCAATCAGTAGCGCTGGCAGTACGGTACGGGTAGCTCCCGATAACCACACTCAAACACACACAAATTACGGACACAAGAAGTTGTTTCAATAAGCCATTTTCCATAGAGCCTAAGTCTAATATCGTAGTTGTATCGTAATGGGACCCGCAACAAATCGAGTTGCTACGGAAGTTAAGAACGCTAACAGAATACACATGTAAAATGATATATACACTTAAAATTCGATTTAGTTATTTAGCAACAATGAGATTATATAAAATTGTTTGATCAAATTTTACATTCTCGCTATGTCTATAGATAATTGTAAGCCCATAATCGTAATCGTAACCCTAATCGTAATCGTACCGTGTATTTATGCTCATATATCCCCCCATATATATGTGCGGAGTGCAACAGTGTCTGTCCAGTAGGAGATAAGTCTCGTTTCCGTTTCCGCTCCCCTGCTTATGCTAAGACCTTAGGTCCAGGGCAAGTAAGAGTTACAGAATCTATCTTTTAGGTGTATCTAACGGACGCATTAGCTCTACACGAACTCTAGACGTAGCCTATTGTAATCATTTTGTATGTTCGGCTTAAGCGTTTTACTTGTTGAATATAAATTGTAAAATTATTTTTGAAAAACACACACAAAACACAAATCGTTTGTTCTATATTTCTGTTTCAAAACTAACTCGTTACCCTGTCCCCGCACAACCCCTCTGTTATGTATAATTAGGATCTCTGTACACAAAAAAACAGCATATAGATGAAAACTTTGACGATCAAAAATTGGTAAAACTCTCGCGAAGTAATTATCCCTAAAGCTAGATATAAACCTAGAGATAAGAACACTCTGCAATAAAACATGTTGATAAAAATCGTACTTAAGTCCAAGCTAAGGCAAAAACAAAATCGAAAAAAAACAACTTAAAAAAAAACATTTGTGTGCATTTGTTGAAAAACAAAAAAAATATCTAATGAACAATAATCAGCCGAGAAAGTTGATTTAAAACTAAACAATTAAATCAATAATCGTTGATGAACAGTAGCGCCACAAATAATCGCAACATTCGCATGAATATAGATACAGATATATATGATATGTATAGGGATAACACGTCGCATAGCTCGAATGCGTTTACAATCTTTGTTTGCCATAATTAACAGTTTAATTTAATAAACGAAATGTTTTGTGTACAATGTTATTTGAATTCAAGCAGAGACTTCACCGCGAGATTTGCTTGAAATTACGAATACTCCGCATCGATTGCTACAATTTTGAACAGTACGAGTTCAATGCTCAATATTATTATTAATTGTTTATTAATTGTAATCTCTCTTAACTTTTACCCTAAAAATGCTCTATTTTCTCCCTCTTCTGTCCCCTAACTCTTTTGAGAGGGGGAAAATCGTTTTCAACTTGACATTTCCGGTGTTGTACATCACAATTTGTTTTTAATTTTAGCCCTTAGTTCTAAATGTACTATTCAAGATTATACAATATTATGATATGAGATGAGAAGAGCTAAGATATCAGAGGATATGAAATGATGATGATGAATCGAAAATCTTGCCGGCATGTTATAATTCTATACGTTTAGTTATCGTATACTTAAGTTCTACGCTCTTTATATATATATTGTATACACAAAACATACACATATATTTTAAAAGCCAATAATTTATTTTTTGTTACTGTTGGAAAACAATTCCGCGATAAATAGAAAAGCGAAAAAAAAACACAAAAAAATCGTGAAAATGCAACTGAGAATAAGTGACATTCCATCGTGTGAGAAGTGCATGTCCAACTTGAGAAATTATAAAAAAGACAAACAAACAAAATAAAACAAATTGTACAATATAATTATAATGAATACACAACATTTAAATAAAGAACAAAAAGTAAGCAAATAGTCTTTTATAAATGGGTTGCCCTGCGCTATAAAAGTGCTTATTATATTTTAGTGGAAATTTAAAGATGAGTACTTAACGAAATTAAAAAATAAAAAATTTTCTAACTATCGGTATTGACCGCGTTCTTAGAAACAAACAATGCTAAAAACTTTATTAACAAAAACAGTAGTGCAGTATATATTTATTTATACATTTTCTTATTTTTATTTAACTCCATAAGTTTTGCAAAAACCTATTTGGTTTTTAACTTGGGTGTGGCGAATGTAATAAATTCGAGTGCATTTAAAAACAATTATACTATAAGTGTTATTAAATTTTGTACGATAAAGTTGTAACAAGGCTTAATTAACAAACTAATTCAAAAGTTAAAACAACCTACTGTGTTAAGAAATGCGAAACTTTTTGTTTTTACGTGTATCTGTAAATTCAAATGTCAAATCGATGTACATAGCCTGTAGAATATCTTTACATTTTACAAAACTATCTGAAAAACCGGCGGAATCTAACGGCAATATCACCTGGGCCAACAACAAAATGTGCAACACCGCCGCTGCCGCTGCCACTGCCGCTGCCGACGTCGACGTCGCTGCAACTGCGCCGCGGGGCAGCGACATCGGCATTTATTTATCTTTGCGTTGGCAGCAAACTTTTCATTCATTCGGAGCGCTCGCAGAAAAGCGAACGTGTGTGCTCGTCGCCGCCGTGTTTTTCTTGCTTTTCTTGTATTTCCACTATTTTCTGTTGCGTTTCGCGGTCTTCTTGTATCTTTTTTGCATTTGTTCTTTTTTTGTTGCTGTGCTTTGAGATATTCTTGTATTAATTTTTATCCGCTTGGCGTTTCGGTTGCTCTGCTTGCGCATATTTCTAAGCATCGTAACTGTTTGCTCGTGGGTCTGAAGCATTTCATTTGCACAACAAACAATGTGCAAATATTTGGCCGACATTTGACTACACTAAAATAATTATAATCAGTGACAAGATAAAAAAATAGCTCGCTGATGATCCACAGATAACACGGCGCTCTACGATGTAGATCTGCATAAACAGCACCCAAAGAGTGACAACCAGTCGTCGAGTGGAGGAGACCCACATTATCACATTCAGTTAATTATTCGGAACGATTCGCAACGGTTGTGGGTTCCAGCTACATAATGTAAGCTCTATCAGAAAGTATTGTCCAACTTCTGTAAATTAAAACGTTGAAACTTCAATCCTTTCTTTAACAACTACTTATAAAAGTGAAAAGCCATATCCTAATGAGTTATGGTTTATCTTTTTACTACCATCTATTTATCTCGCATAGTAAAAACCTAAAAATTTTCATTGTTTAGTTCAGCCGAACTTATAGTATTTGTCACTGTGTAAATTGTTTGTTTACATTCATTATAAATTGTGAATTTAACTTAAAGTGTCTCCGGTGCTTGTCTATTTATGGAACTTCGACTGTGTTGGCATAGAAAGTGCACCAGCTGAAGCCGGAAAAGTTGCCAGCCCAAACACGAGCTTAAACTAGAACTAGAAATAGCAACGAACAACAAACTTTAGCACATCGTTAGAACCTAATTTATAGCTTACAACAAAATAGTGTGACTTGAGCAGCAGAAACACAGGTGAGTAGCTCCCATTTCTGGATTCCCATTCCCATATCCACTCCCATTTGGAGCTTCCCTTCTCCTGTCGATCATTTGCAATTCCAAGTTGCACTCAAACTACTTGACAATGCTGAAATTTCAATTGCAATTTACACTTTCGCTTGTATACATTACCACCGACGAATAAGTTCCATTCGATGGCAATTACTATCAATTGAAAAGGGCGCGAGCCATTGATGGAATCGAAGCTAACGGTTTTGGATTCTATTAGATCAGGGCCACTGCACTGAGCCGAAAGCCATGAGCTTGCAAATGAAATTATAAACAATTTCCTTATATGGGGGGTGCATTTAGTGGTATATAGTGTTCAGAGTTATACTTGTATAGCTACTGTATTGTGATAAGAAACATATAAACATTTTTGAAGCTTTTCAAACTGGAGTTTTCTATGAGTGTATTCCCTGTTGAATCACAGTTTAACCCTTGGCACGCCATCATTGTGTCATTGTAATTACTGTTATTCGAATCGGGTTCGCTTAACTTTCGTGTTTCATATCGCTTGCATAAGTCGCAAATCTGGATTTTCTGGGAAAATTAAGTAATTTATTTTGCTTAACAATTAAGCCAAATTAGTTGTTACTCCCAGGATCTGCGTTGCAAATACTACCCTTTCTCTTATCTGAATCACTAGTAATACGCCATATCACGCTGATCGTGCTAAACAAGAACAAAGACGGCATTGGTATTTCCCCCCCATTTCCTAGTCAGATTCGAACTTCAATCCGAAACCTCCCACTCCGATTGTCCAATCATATTGGAACATTCATTAGATCCCAAGCTATTCAGCGGATGATTACTGACAGCATCGATAGTTAATTGCACAACGTGATTATGACACCCGCCCGCTCGCTCACCTTTCATTGAATCCAACCAACTAACTTTGGGTTCATTAAAATATATTCATCCTACGATTTATGGCTTCACCGCTGCATCTGGCCTTGATAGCCCAAGCCAATTTTTCAAGAATTGTGTAAATTTGCCCCGGGCACACAATGTTTCCATGTTCTGAGTACCGACCGATACACTTGAACCCTTGTCAGTCTAGAGTCTAGACTCTTGGGGGAAGATCTGGATCTCTTGGCAGAACCTTTGGCCGGGGGCCGGAGGCCTGAGGTGGCTGCCACTTGTTTCGAGATCCAATTACGCAGCTCAGTAAGTCAGTGGCCAGAACGTGTCAAGTGTGAATTACAAAGCCCTGAAACTGCGGCTGGAAAAGGAGCATCACTTAATGTGTTTTCAAATAATAAAGGGCTGTCATTAAAACTCAAAAGTGTCACTGGCCTCATCTTCTAAAATTTTAGAATGAGGGGGGTGATATTTTTTCTAAAATTGGGGCAGCAGGAACGAAGTTAAATCTGATTACCCTTTTAGGTAATGGTCATTTTTATGGAATTTCATTTAAACTCTGCCTTTTAAATATTTATAATGTATTATAACACTTTTGTTCATTGGTGAATGTTTACTGCTAAGAAGTCTTAAGTTATAAAATGTAGATAAACACTGTTTCCCCAACTTTGCCCCATATTCTTGCAGTGTATAGAAGAAATGCACATTGCCAGAGAAATAGCCTCAGCTGTTTGGGCCAAAAGCTTCAGGCTCGCAAGCTTTTACCGCGCCACTTATTAACTGGTTTAAACAATTTTCCCTGTTTGGGTTTTCCGTTTGCGTGACTCTTCCGCATCTGCATGTGAGTCTGGGCGAGAGTGGCACCAACTAAACAAACAGGGCGCAGATCAAAAGCCATTCGCTGCTTGCACGATCGTAAAGCCTGATCCACTTTTACAATTAGCCTGAAATCTTCCTGCAACAGTTGGCTAAATACAAGATCTTTACGATGCCCAAATTGCTCGACAATGGACGGTTTGAGCCGTAAAAAGTATCTCATTAAGCAGTTAAGGGCAATGCGAGAGGGCACAATAAACGGAATAAAGTGACTCCCAGCGCCACAGAACGTGCCAATAATACTAAAGTATTACTTTTTATCGGGTAGATACGAAAGCACGCACGATGGTTTTTCCCCCAAAGACGACGACGATACGATGTGATTGCGTGGGGAAATGGGGGAATGGGGGAATTATGGGGAGTGGAGAATCAAAGTTTCCTAATAGATTGGCGTTGCGCTTGAGGAAATTGTCGTCGTCGGGTCGCAAACTAATTCCAGCTCAGACCGATCACTCTCCGATTTTCTCAGAACCCCCCGCCCTGCCACTTTCTCACTCTATATATGTGTGGCCCTCTCTTTCTCTCCGGCGTAAAAGCTCCGATCGGATCGTGCTTGGGGCGTTTCGGTTGGGGCTTGTGATTTCAGTTTCAGTTTTGAAGATCACTCGTTGCGAAGCGGTCGCTTAGCACGGCGAAAAGAGAAAGCTGAAGATATAATTTGCAAAACGAAAAAGAAAAATACCATAGCGATCTTTACTTCAAACTCTGTAACACTTGAGTACTTAAATGTGAATAAATATTGAGCTCAATCCAACAAAGTTGGTCGACAGAAACGAAGTGACACCTCGCACAGCCCAATATCAATGTCATGCGATCGTGAAAACACTCGATCGTTCCAAATCCGGGGTCAGAAGCTCTCCGGCTGATTAACACTCCGCATCTACGCGCCGAGCGAAATAAATGACAATAAACAAAAAACAGGCAAACACACAAATACGGCAAATACGGCAAATACGAACAACAACAAATTGGCAGAAACGCGCGGAATATAGATAAACACGTTTCCACAAAAAGGCGATCGGAGCAAAAACAATTTAACCAAATAAAAAATAACAAATAACACAAATTGTAGTCGCTTTTGTTATTCGAATACTATACACGCGCACACGCATTCGAAATTTAAGGCCCTGATTCTGGCCATTACCAAATATGTCCAAAAGCCGAGCTTGAGTTGAGATTGCGGCGAGCCAACCAGCTGGTAACCCGAGCAGCCGTGACCACAGAAAACCCATTAAAGATACTAGATATCCACATAGATATATAACCCACTACCCATATACTCGTACTGTACGCCATGGAGCGTTCGCACAGCTGTAGTAATTTCGAGGGCAGGACGGGGGCCAAGGTCGTCGACGGAGCAGCGGAGCAATTGGCCGGCAGCAGTGAGCACCTGCCCAGCGCCCACTTTCCGCCCAGCAAGCCGCTGCGCAGGCGCAGAAAACTGCAGCGACAGCAGAGTGCCGTGGATACGGATGACATGGAATATGCCGCCGATCTGGAGGAAAATGCCGATCCGGATGGAGAGAACGTGTCGCCCGTCGCGTCCTTGCCCATGCGCCACATAACTGCCAACAGTACTCGTTGCCTGCGCCACGAGGAGTCCTTCGAGTCCTCCAGCACAGCGCCCGAACTAAGTCCGCAGGCCCAGAGACAACAGCGCTTCAGTAGAGTGCTCCTGCGGGACAGCTCCGCGTCCGTACAGTCGGACTCGAGTCGGTACTCCAGCGTGGATAGCTTGCTGGAGGCACGCAAGCCAGATCCCGAGGCCATACTCATCAACCTGGGCTTTGGACCGCTCAGCTCCGAGGATATGCTGTCGCGGATACCACGGAGGTTTCTTAAGCCCTCGCAAGTGCCTGGAATCGATACCGATGCCTTTGTGCAAAGACTGACTTTGGCTCGATCCCTGGCCGATTCGAGTGTTCTGGGCTATAGGGGTCTAACCGGAAATCCCGACATGCCGCCCTCCTCCATTGTGGCCAGCATCATGAAGCGATTCGAGGTCAACCATCATCGGAAAAACTCCATGGGCTCCATCAAGCCCAGCATACAATAAGGCCCTATGAATTCTTAGCCATACTCCATAAGTTAGTCAGCCAAATAGAGGACAAATGCTTACGTTAATTGTTGCCAAGCGGGGTTATGGGCGACCTCTGACCTCTGACCTGTGACCCATGTGATCGTCTTGTCTTGTCCATTAGTCCTTACAAGTGCCGCGTACTTAGCTGTTTATCTGTAATACTGTATTATTGTATTTGTACTTCCTCCCAACTATTGTGAACTCGTTTTAAGCATGTATTAAAGATGATATTTTATGAGACATTTTAAGAATTTGCGTTTTTCGGTCTATTTATGGTTATGGTGCCATTCGAAGGCGGCAGGTTTAAAGGCCTAAATTTAAATAAAACATGAGAGGCTTGAATTTTGCAGCAGATGTTTATTTACAACACAAAACAAAACAATAACTTAAGCATTCCAGTTCCAAAAGACTCGAAACGATTAGGAATGTTAAAGTTTTCAAGAAAATAAACCAGAAGTTTCCATGTCAAACACAATACGCAATAATTGCCGTTCAGTCAAGGGGACTTTGTAACTGGTCAAAAGTTAACCAGAGTATTTAATTAAAAAGAGCTTTCCAGAGTTATATAATTAGCACCAATAAAAACATTGGAGCCTTTCAGGTAAACAAGATTTCCAGAGTTTCCAGAGTTTTTGAGTTCGCTTCCAAGAACCCGACGTTTCTACTTGAAGACTACTTCATATTGCGCAATCTGCGTCACTATTAAATTTGATGATTGTTCATGTACATACGTTGAACAAATTTATTTGCTATATAAGTACATATTTACATATTAGGGTTTACTAATGCACATCGACACATATTCATGGTGTTTGCATTGTTCATGATTTTTTTTCTTATCTAAAGTCGGTTTCTGAGCGAGGTTTTATTAATAGCCAATGACTTGGCATCTTGAGTCGCATGCCCCAAGCAAATCAAACAATAAAGACGTATGTACAATATGTACAATATGTACATATTTGGGTACAGCTGGGAACGGAAAGACCCATAAGGGATTACAAAGTCTGCGGCACTCGGATCGCTTATTGATTTCAATTGCCCGCAATTGTTTACATACACGATTCAAGACGTGCTCACCACGGGAGCAGGGCATGCAAAAATATTATTTGCTCTACATCAGTACACATGTTGGGTTATAATTGGGCCCTAACCCCTCTGACCCGCTTATTCGGATGCCAAACAAATATGGTATAGCCGCCTGATAACCGATAATGGCATTTGCGCACATTTGTAACACCTTGAAGGCGACGCACGGTTCACAAGGAATTTCTAATACGTCCGCATACAGCTACGGGTAGACTTCTAGGTTGTAGAATGATTAAATCTATAGGGAATATCATAAAAATATCTAATTTTACATAAGTATCTTAACTTGGCATAGTATCAAGTATCTTCACTTGATATATGCAAATAACTAAAAGTAAATTTTGAAATTTCGAAATAAAACAAAATTCTTATTATATTCGTTGCAGTATTCCTTCGCATTAAGAAGTTATTAGTTTTAAAAAACAATCAATTTCGAAAAGTGAATTCTGGTAACGATACGGTTCGTTATTGCTTAAAAGCGCAGAAAATTATGCACCAAAATACAGCATACAATTCTAATCAGAACTGCTTATGTTAAAAAATACCATTTCTTTATTTATAATTGACTAAAATATTCTTTTCTATACATAAGTAGCCTATAATTTATAAAATGCCTTGACTAACAGACACTCAGCATTTTTTTTTTATATTTTACATATAACCGAGAAATACGACAACTGTTAACATTTAACACTCCATACCTGTCGGCGTTTTACAGTACTAGAAGTTATATTTGTAAGCATAGCTTGCAAACTAAACATTTTTTATATTAACTTCAATATCGTGCTGCGTTAATTACGTGAGTTTTTTAAGATCAGTTGATCGGTCATATATTGTTTAGGCCCTATTATTTTGGTCGCGACTGTTATTATGCATACTTGCATATATGTATGTATGGATGTACTTACGTGAGTGTTCGCGCTTTGGGCATATCCAATAGATAACGGTTCTAGGTCTGTTCATCGGCACATGACTCGCTTTATCTATCGATGGGATGTAAATTAATTCCCAAACAAAGCAAATCACAGCAAAAGCAAAGAATGAGGGGGAGAAAAGCGAAGAAAGCCATTGCCAAACACTTGCGAAACAGTGGGTGTGAATATTAGAAGACTGAAAGAGAGGGCGAATAGCCCAGTTATGCGAAAACCATTCCGCGCTCTTCACACTCATTCAAAATTTGCAAGTTCAAGGCGGATAACAAAAAAGAGAAAAAGTAGCGACAGATGCAATGTGCATACACATATATGTAAATACGTATGTACATATGTAAGTACACGGGCAGACCAAGAATAAAATAATTGAGGACTACGCCGGAAGAATGTGAAAGAAAATTAGCAAACCAAAACGGAGAGGGTTCTTTGCAAGAGCAAGAAATAGGAAAAACACCGAGCAAGTGCTATCGGCCATTTCAAATGTGTGTCAGGGCGTAAAGTTCTGCAAGCGCTTTGATTAATTTCAGTGTCTTTGGGGGCGTATAATTAATTAGTTTGCGTCACTTACCAGTAACTAAATATAAAATCACTAACACAGTAAAACACAAAAAACAAGTTCTTACAGAAATTTGGCGCCTTTTCTGCTTTCAAATATGTACATATCGGTAACAGCTGATGGCTGGACTGTCAGCACTAGCGCAATCGATAGATCGATATGTTGGCGTCACGCGTTAGGTCATTTTATAAATGCACACAGCAAAGCAACGAAATGCTGTTGAATTAATTTGTTTTTTGTTTAGTTTACTTTCAAACCTCGCCGATCGTACTTAATTAGCACCTCACATTTGCGCAGTGTCGAATTGCTTAACTTATTCGTTACTCTTTTGCTTGCCTGTATTTCCGTGCACCATGGCAGACGTACTTAAATCTGCAGGAGAAACCGCTGGCCCTAAATCATGTCTGTGTGGACCACGGCCAACACTTCGGGCTTAGAGACGCCAACAAAGTCGCCGCTCACCTCGTCGGTGCTACGGACAGCGAGAAATTCAGCGGTGATTACCACTGGGAATCACCAGCAGCACCACTTCCAGCACGTTGTGGCCGCCGCCGTTGCAGCCGCCACTTCAGTGGCCACCGGTCACCAGTTCCAGCAGCAGTTCCCGCTGCACGCACATCCGCATCCGCACCCACAGCACCACAGCAACAGCCCCACGGGCAGCGGCAGCAACAGCAACAACAGCGCAGCGTTCCAGCGTACCAGCATCAGCAACTCGCTGTTGCAGTTCCCGCCGCCCCCGCCCCCTTCCTCGCAGAACCAGGCGAAGGTAAGTTCAATAACAAATCTATTCCAATCTACGATATTTCCCCACTCCCACTCCCTTTCCCCCCACTCTTAAAGCGATGCTATGGAAGCTGCTCTCTTGCAACTCTCTCTCTTTCTCTCTGTCTCTCACTTTACCACTATCTCTCTCACGCGCTGACAACGGGCGCATTCAGCAGTTTAATCACGCCCGTTATCCCTAAGCTGTGACTTCATGATCGGTCACGAGATTTCTGTGCTAGATCTCGACAATTAATTATTATATTGGATAAAAAACAACTTCCGAGATTATTAGAAGATATTCAGATGCAGTTTCAATCATACAATTTATTTCATGTGCCATAAATTAGTTTACATTCTAATATTCTCTTTTATGCGATTACAATTTGCAAATTTCCCAATCAAAATAAAGCGAGGAAAGCACAATGACATTTGCTGAGTAGGCTGCCAGATTCAATTTGTAGATTCTACATAATTTAGCTGCAGCTATATTTATATATTTAGGTGTCTAAAAACGATATAAAAAGGACATCAACTAATTTGCTGTACAACTGTAGTGACAAAAGTACTATTTGTAACTCAGTGTGCTTAAATGATAAAAAAGAGATAGAAAATACCAAGTTTGCTGTCTATTGATAGTAAATAATATACATATATTAATAAACTTTAATTGGAAATTGTTTTCCGATACACAGTCGGTTAATGTTTTCCAGTGAGTTAGTCGAAAATATATTAATGCATTTTACGAAACCTCGTATATTTGCCACAATATATTCTCCCAAAAACGGTGATAAATACATAAATATGCTTATAATTGCTAAGTTCCGTCGTAAATCACGTATTACTCATATCTAAAATCACAAACCCCTGCTGAATGCGCCCGTTTGATTAAGCCACGCAATCTGACACATAAACACGACCTACGTTTCAAGTCGAACAAGATCGCATAGACACTCGAAAGTACACACAACAACGAACATACATATGTATGTTAAATCACAGGTATGACGACTGAGTTAACTGGCTGTTTTTGTTATTGGCGCTCAGCACTGGCAATGAAATTGCAAATGGTCATGAAAATATTGTAGAACCGGCCTCTAATTGGCTCCAAGAGTTGTACGTTTCTCTTATCGCGCCTGCTGTCCTTTTGTTTGTTCTTTTTTCATTTCACCGGCGATAATAAATACTCGCACCCACCCACCCACGAGCCCCACGAGCTGCAATTAAATTAAGGTGCTCCTTGGTCGGCGTCTCTGAAATCCAGGTGTGTGTTTGCATACGAATTTTGGCAGCGAAGGAAAATGAAACAGCACCCGCCAGCAGCTGACACCTTCTGTTTTTTGTGCTGCTTTATCGGTGGGACTTATGTATTTATATTCACATTTCTTAAGTGGTTACATTTTGTTTATTTTGGAGGAAGTCAGGCGCTCGGAGAGCCCAGGCAAACTGGTTCCATTTGACAGGCCAAGTTATTATTAACATTAACCAGATTTGTAATTGCTTAAGGCCAAAAAAGGAGGCACTTTCCATCTCGATCGGCTCAGTTGTATCGACTTGTTTGGTTTCCCTGAGTTCTGCTATATGGAATATTATTTCAATCATTTCTTGTTTATTTTCGTCTTGGCTTTCAGTTTCATAGTTTCATCCTCCCCGTGTACCATATGTTTTCTATAAAAAGTTGCTTCAAGATAGAGAAAACCATTTTAGTATTGTGTTTATATGTTCAATAGTTCTGCGACGTTTTGTAAGAGCAGATGCATAAACTGCTGCTCCCACCTTACAAACTGTATTTCAAGTCTGGGAGAAAATTAATTCGTTAGAATGTCCCATATAAACTTAGTTGCTGTAGATTACTTTGCCCAATTTATCTATAAAATAGAAACAATACAGATGTACTTCCCGCCTCTTTGGCGATGCAGTTCCTCCTACTGTTCCTTCTGACCTTCCCATCTGCTTATTCGAATGAAGGGAAGAAGGGGCTTCAGAGGACCCTCTACATAACGGACAATTATCACCAGAATGTGGTGTCCATTCGGACGCGCAAACACATTCGTTATTGGGGTGACAACCACTTTTGCGCCGGCTCCCTCCTCTCTGCCTGGTGGGTCGTCACCTCCGGCTGTTGTGTGAGCACCGTGCCGGAGAGCACCCCAAACAAGTCGAATAGTCGTAAGAATCTTAGGGTTGTGGTCTTCACCCCCAGTCGATTGAAGAAGCCATCTCCCAAAGACGTATTTCACGTTCAGAAGATTGTATTGGACGAGACCACCATTGGTGGCTGCTCTCAATTGGCACTGCTGAAGCTGGATCGCGGCGTTACTGGTCAAAGGTTTGCCATGATGCTGCCGGAAAAGGAGTTAAACAGAACATGGCTTTGCAGCTCTCTCGGATGGGGCAGGATTTACTACGTAAGTTATATACGGGAGGTGCTCCGCATTCTGTGCATTCTGTGTAACATGGTTTTTGTATTAAAACCCAGTAACTTGGTTCCAGAACGGACCCTACTCCAACGAGCTGATCCAGATCAGAGCCCAGAAGATATCCTCGTATAGCTGCAAGCCCGACTGCAACAGGTGCCTGTGCATGGGTAGCTATACAGGCAGGGGCAATATGTGTCAGCAGGACTTGGGCAGTCCGCTCTACTGCGATCACTTCCTGTACGGCGTGGCGCGTCGTAGGCAAACTTGCGAGGATGAGGGCTTCATGCTGTACACCAATATCTTCCGAAGCCGCAAATTCATCGAGGACACGTTGAGTGGGGCACCTTCGCCCAAAAACTCCTATGCTTTCGTCTACTTCTTTGTGAAACTGGTGTTAGCGTTTTCGTTTTCGGTAATTTCATCTGCTTGGATATGTTAATATTTCAAACAGAACACCTCAGGGTATATTAATCATACTTTAGGGATTATTCAGACAGAAACTGTCTTTCAGTTAGTGCAAAATATGTAAATTGAAGTACTGACTCATGCTTTAAATAGTTTCTGGCTTCAACATAATAATGTCAATAAGCTGTGTTACCACCTACACATATTCTTGTCTGAGGATATTGACCCACAATGTGGCTTTTTGGAGCGTTGTGTCCGTGGGTTGGAGTGACTTTCCGTCTGTGGATTGGATCTTGACTTACTAGGTGAAGTTCAGGGCCGTGTGTGCGTGCGTTTAATCACTTGACTTGTCTTCCCCATTCATCAGTTGATGATCTGATCGCTGATCGATTGCCAAAAGTAGCAGCAGACACCGTCCCATCGCCCTTCTCCCCCGCCCGTTCCCTCTTCTCACCACCCCTGTTACTTTTTGTTTTCCTGTAGTTTTGGTTTCGCCTCTTTCGATTCTTCTATTGTCTGGTAGCTAGCTCTCTTTCCGTTTCTATTTCTCACCCACTCTCTCTTTAAACGCTTTCATTGAAATGGTTGTTTGTACAGTGCAACTTCGCTAACCCGAACTTTTGGTAGTTGAACTTAATTACTCTTATTAAAACAAAAATTAAACAATAGCCAGGATTGTATGAAACTTCGTTTTCGTATTGTTTGCTGTTAAAATGTGTACTCGTATATATGTACACATATTTTATAACTTAAAAACAACCAATGAAAACATTGCTACAAATTTTGTTTTTGATTAGAAGCATTTTTGTTTTTATTAAAACAATATTCATAATTTAGTATATTTTGGTGTACTTACTTTTTTTTCTTATTCCGTTAAATGTATCTTGGAAAATCGTTAAAAAATATCTTAATATTTTCGAAATACATTACAAATTCTTCTCTATTGTAGCAATAATTTTCTAAATGACAAAAATCGTTGGTTGTGAAGTTTTTATTTTTCAAGTTCGTTGCTCGGGAAGTTGTACTGTCATAGTTCGATTGCCATTATAGTAGCTGTTGTTGTTTTTTTGTGTCATCGCAGGCCGCACCGTTCAAATTGATTGTCGAATTTGAATATACGTCGTCGCTGCCGCTCACCGCCGGTGCTTACCGCTCAGGCTGGCCGCTCCGCTGGCAGAGCCGCCGTATCAGTTAGTTGTTAACTTGCCATCGCCGAAGGAACAAGAGGCGCGAAAAGCGAAACGCGGACGCAGAAATGAAATCGAATTGAATGTGCTGTGCACCGCGCACCTGAATTAAATTCGTGGCGGAAAGGCAAGAATTACTATTCGAATCGTCGTTTTTCTTGCGTGACTCTTTTTTGCGGAAGTGTCGCCAGCATCCGCGACTGTTTTCAGTTTTCTTAGCGTTTCGCTTTTCTCAGCTACAAGCAGGCGATAGGGTACAAGTCTTGGCCTCGGCCATATCAAGAAATATAACAAAAAAAAAAAAAAAAAAATATGTGAAAAAGTCGGCAACAAGTGCCTGCGAAAAACTGTTTTTATTGACACATGTATTTTACATTTTATAAGACCCATAAATGTGTGTTTATAAATAAAAAAGTAAATATTTCAACGCACCCAAAAGACAGAGAGATTGCGGCGAAGAGAAGAGAGGCTACACATTTTCAGTGTGCGTGTGTGTGCCATTGTGGGTAATTGTTGATCAATTGTCATGTGCAAAAAAGGTAAAAACAATAACACCCAGCGAAAATCATTCAGCATCATCAATGGGAAGCATTGCAAAGTCAACCAAGTGAAACGGAACCTAATGAAAATCGCTAAAAACAACGAGATTACAGTGACAAGTGGCAAGTGGCAAACGAACTCTCTCGAAAGATTGCTCTCCATCCATACAGTGAATCGTCGTTACTGGAATTCAGCAAAACACGAGATAACTATGCAAAAATGTTGACAAGTCCTACGAAATCCAAGAAAAAGCTACGATAACACTAAAGCTCGAGTTCAGCGATAAGTTGATATTTCAAACACACGCTTCTCAGACCCAAGAACAGTGGAATGAAAAGTCGCCAAGATCAAGTGTAATAACATTAATATTCCAAAGACCCACAAACTGTAAAAGGTCGTCAATAAAATAAATATTCCTTAGCTCCCCGTTGGACGAGAGAAATATCCATGAAAAGGCCATAAAATCTATATCGCCCAGTTCAAATGGTTAAGAAATGAATAATAAAACTACTGCGAATCAAGTGCAAATTGAATGGTTCTAAGAAAGTGCTCCATAATTGAGACAGGGCGTTGTCGATAACCAACATGGGACCTTAATGACCTGATGGAATATTTTTTTTTATTTATTAATAAATGCTAAATGCCAGACATTGGAAGTCAGCCGATCTGTGCGGTGCAACTTGTGGAGCATAAGGATCGGTATTTTCAGAGCCCACCACATTTCAAGTTGCTGAAAAGCCTAAGAACTGAAATATAAGTAAGCTGAATTTTAATACTAGAATAGAAAACAGATCAGACTGTATAGAGAATCAAAATTTAAGAATCAAGCATACTGAACAGCAAAAGATACATTAAAAATTATATATCATTTGCATACTTAGCCAAGTTTTTATATAAACTGGACCTAAGAACAAGCCAAATATTCATTGTCGTAAAGAGCGCAAAGAATTGATCACAATCCCTATCAATATCAGACTGATTATATCTGATCCCCCCGAGCGAGAAAGCCAAGTTTGAACTTGAGATAGAAGTCCATGCCACCCTTTGAAGAGGGGGAAATCAAGAGCGAGGGACAGGAGCAGATACCTCTAAGGCCGCCCAGACGCAAGAGGAATATGAAGTCAGCGGACCAAGAGGCCGCCCAACCGCCGGCGGAGGATCACGAGGAGGAGCAATTGCTGCCGACCAGCGGGGCTGGCAACCTGCGTTATGCCCGGGCCAATTTGAGCCAGAGCAGCCTGATGCTGAGCCACCAGCAGGGCTCCTTTGAATCGTCCACCGAGCGAACGGCGAGCAGTGAGACCCTGGATGTAATGCCGATATCGAGGCGCTACCAGGTGCATCCGCAGCCGAACCGCTTGGGGATTCGGCAGACACCCTCGGCCTTGGCGAGCGCACTGCATGCCACTGCCAGATTGGCGGCCAGTGTGGATGCCTATACGGCGGCGGCTACAGCCACAGCGGCAACCGGCGACTACGGCGATTATATGCGCCCGCATCCGAACCCCGGTCACGCCCACCAGCAGTCCCTCACCCAGACAACCCAGCCCCTGCACCACCAGCTGCCCGCCCATCAACTGGGCAATCTGAGAGCGAGCAGTTTTGTGGGGTCGTCGCGGTATCTCTATCACAGCCAGTTCAATTCGAATTCGCCGCAAACGAGACGCTTCACTGCGCAGCGAGACGGCTCGCCAGCATTCGCGGCTTCAGTGGCAGCAGCTTCAGCGGCAGCAGCTTCAGTAGTAGCACCAATAGCGCCACTAGCACCACTAGCCTCCATAGCATCGCCCCCATTTGCGGCACAGCCGCCGCCCTTTCAGTTGCGCACCTACCAACAGAACCAATCCTACCGCTTTCAGCCGCGCGGACACCACCGCACCGCCAGCAGCAGCATGTCGCAGTCCGGCGAGGATCTCCACTCGCCCACCTACCTGTCCTGGCGGAAGCTCCAGCTCAGTCGGGCCAAGCTCAAGGCCTCCAGCAAGACGTCCGCCCTGCTCTCCGGATTCGCCATGGTGAGTGCACTTCTTAATTAAAAGTTTGAACTGGTACTCTTGATTATTAAGAGACACAATTTGATTAGAGATAGCGTGATTTCCCATCATTATTATATACTTAAAATACGTACGTCTTTTTTGCAACATAATTATACAAATTGTATGTAACAAATTAGTTTATATAGATTTAATCGAATCTGTTAGAGAGCAATTAACGTATGGCCAACTGGAAAATAATAAAAAATGCCCATTATAATTTACATTTTGTAGTGAAAGCGATTTGGCTCAAAAACCACATTAAGTGCACTTTTATGTGAATTAAAATGAACCCATTAGGAATTATTAGGCATTAATAATTCGTTGCAATTTTGTGGACTAGAATTTAACTACTTTTTTGCCCTTGTAGTGTGTGGTTCTACACAACATTAAGCCAACTCAATGTGCAGGGCCAGAAATGCTGGCAGAAACCACATAATCTTTTTATTTGGAAATGGCACTTGTGTTGATCAGCACGAAAGGCAGAAAAAGCCACCACGAACACGACATACACTGCCAAGACAATTATCATTGCACTAATAAGACTTTCCACTTGGCGAATCGCGCAACGAAATGCAATCTGCTATTTGTTTCGTTTGAGTGCAAATTTCCCTGCTCGCTGTCGTATTTAAGTAATTTCAATCATGACAGGGATATTGGGATATATATTTGTATATATATATATGTATATGCAAGTACATACATCAATAACTAGCCGTCTGTACCTTCAAATGTTCCTTACCAACATAATTATTTTCGATGCCGGCAGCAACAAATTGAGGGCCAACGAAATAGATTTCATTTTATTCCCACTATCGTTGTCTTGGCCAAACAAGTCTCTTAGCTGATTGCTGTGCATATATGTGTGTATTTTTCACCCATTAATTATGGGTCGTTTAGACGTTCTCAAACTTGTACAAAAGACTTTCCCAAATAATGGAAAATATCAAAGGGAAAACTTACATGATGCCTTCGTTAGTTTCCCAGCATTGTTAAACTTCCACTTAATGTCTAACGATTCTACACACGACACAGTACAAAATATATAAATTAATTAACTATAGCATGCGGTCCGTAATATTAAATAAATCATTTAGAAAATGTGTAAGTATTGCAGGTGCTGAATTATTAGATTAATTAATTAAGTGGCGAGGTATTCATGGGTCTCTTTTTTGGTTCGTCAACATGTTATGCATTCCACATGTACACCTAGCCCATTGAAGAATGGGAGGCGGGGAATTAGGGGGCGGAACAGATAAATTAGTCCATTCCGACCATACAATATAAGAGAAAAGTTGCTATTTGTTGCCAATTTTGCAATTTTCTCACGAGAAATGGCTAATAATAATAGAGGCAATGCCGGGGAATCGTTTCGATTCCTTCCTAAATGAATAAAAAATCATTAATGACGGATTTAATTTGCAATCCCCATAGGTGGCGATGGTGGAGGTGCAACTGGATCACGACACAAATGTACCACCGGGCATGCTGATAGCCTTTGCGATCTGCACCACCCTCCTGGTGGCGGTGCACATGCTGGCTCTGATGATCAGCACCTGTATCCTGCCGAATATCGAGACGGTGTGTAATCTGCACAGTATTTCCCTGGTCCACGAATCTCCGCACGAGCGTCTACACTGGTATATTGAAACGGCGTGGGCCTTCTCCACGCTGCTGGGACTTATACTCTTCCTACTGGAGATAGCCATCCTCTGCTGGGTGAAATTCTACGACCTGAGTCCGCCGGCGGCTTGGTCAGCATGCGTGGTCCTCATCCCGGTGATGATCATCTTCATGGCCTTCGCCATTCACTTCTACCGCTCCCTGGTGTCGCACAAGTATGAGGTGACAGTCTCGGGTATCCGCGAGCTGGAGATGCTGAAGGAGCAGATGGAGCAGGATCATTTGGAGCATCACAACAACCTGCGAAATAATGGCATGAACTATGGCGCCTCCGGAGATATTGTCTAGCACCACTTGGCGATCCGCAGTGGATCGAACGAAAAAGACAGCGGCTCAGGGCAAGCTTCAGATTATTTTAGTGAAACACATATATTGTAAATTTGTAGTTGATGATGGAAATTGTGATACGCAGAATTCAGTAGATTTCTATAGTAGATATATATGTGAACTGTATTGCGTGTGGATCGAGTGCTGTGGTCCTTTATTATATTTTGTGGCAATTACAAAGCACGGATATTGACAATGATAAAAGACCCCAATTGAAGCAATACTTCGGACCACCATGTTCGATGAATATTCCTCATAAATTAGCTCATATTTGTTACATATTTATATTGCGTGTATTTTAAATTGTATGCCGTATTTTTTGGAACCATCCTAGGCAGTCTTCCCTTTTTACGTTTAAGAACAGCTTGGACACAACTTGATTGATTGTCTTAGCCCCTAATTTAATGTTAGGCCAATTGTGTAAGCGAAACCGCGCTGTAATTTATACTGTATAATTTATGATTAAACGATTTTTCTATATACGGTGTTGGAGTTTTATTTTTATCCGTGATATATAGGTGAACAACAAATGCAGAATATATCTGCAATGTAGTATTTCAGAGACAAGTTGATATACATATTCTTACGTAGCAAAAAAGTAATTGTAATAGAAAGTAATTTAAAATGTACTGCAATAAAGTTTTATATTTATATATATGCCTAGGTATTCCAATAATTTGGTAAAATATAACAGTCTATTTTCGATGTTTACCCATGTAAGCTAAATAGCGCTGTAAATTATACGACTGATTAAACGACTTTTCTACTTTTACTTAACCGGAACAAACGATTTTCTATTGATGCAATGTCTTTGGCCTCCTTAAGTTTGCGTGCCATCGCCGTAGGAAGTCAAATGGTGGCAAGACATGCTGCTAGGGGTCGATTAGACAAGTGACACCGCACGCACACGGCCCCCAAAGTCGGCTTAAGCCACCGAGGACACCACATGGCACCGCCGCATGTGACAGACCTGCTCCCGCGCTCAGTCATCGCAGACATGTCGTGGCGGACGAGTGGATATAGTACCGGAGTGCGCTGTCAACGGTATCCCGGTGGCCGGTACCAGGGAAAATGGCTGGGCTTGCAGCCTCATGGGTTTGGAGTAAAGCAAACGAGCAGCGGACTAGTGTACGAGGGTCATTGGCAGAAGGGTCAACGGCATGGCACGGGCACTCTGCGTCGCAAGGAACTCGATGGCCGCACTGAACGCATCTACGTAGGTCAGTGGCGGGAGGACAAGCGGAGTGGCGAGGGGAAGCAGTTCTTTCCGGACGGATCCGTTTACTTTGGTCAGTGGCTAGCGGACCAGCGATGTGGTCAGGGGATCTTGTGGCAGGCGGATGGCGGCATATATGTGGGCGAGTGGCTCCTGGACAAAATGCACGGAAAGGGTTTACTTTTCACGCGTGAGTATCGTAAAGAATAGTTCTAAGCTTGCCACAAATAGTATAGTATTATTTATTGTTCTGAACTTGTTCTAAAATGGTGTTCATAGCAAGTGGGAATCGCTACGTGGGTCAATTTGAAGGAGGCTGCAAGTCAGGATCTGGTGTTTTTTACCATGGCAGCAATGGCCAGCGAATTCAGCGCGGATTTTGGAGCAAGGACATCTGTATAACGTCACTACTGTCCCTGCCACCAGAAGCAAATATTTAATTTCTAGTAACACTTACATACATACAATATATTATATATTTAAATACCAATACATTTTCAATAAGAATAAATAAGAACTAAGGAGACTACTATTTAATCAGTGACGGTGACGTGTGCGCGTGCTAGTGGACTCCGTTTCAGGAGCCTGTGGTTCCGACACCTGACGCCTCGGTCGCCTGGATGAGAGAGTCGCTGTCTTTGGTGTCTCTACTGGTTGGCGCACCCTAGCTCTGGTGCTCCGTGCACTCATCGTTTTTGCTGGCGTTTCTACTATTTCCAAGCTGTTGTCTAATGTTAGGACTTTACAGGCTTTTGCCGTGGGCTTGTGCTTAGCTTTTTCTCTACTTTTTGGTTGGTTCTTTTTCGTGGGCACTGAAGGTAAATCGTCGTCGTCGCTTATGTCGATCGCTTGGCAGGCATTTAGATCCACGTGATCCGAAGGTGGAGTGCTCTCTGTTCCGCTGCCACCGCTACTGTTACTAACACCGCTTGGTGGTCGTAGTTCCAACTCCTCGTAAATTCTGAATCGAGCTGGCTTTTTGGCCGACTGCTTGGCTTTGGCCGCCATATTCTTGACTGCTGAAGCTGATCCGGTTGCGGGTCGTTTCTTGTCTTCGGGTGAGAGATTGAATACCAAAGCCCGTCTAAGGGTTTTGATCTTTGGTTTTTCCTTGCCCCCGGGCTTAAGCTCCGATTGAGCTGCCTTTAGCTGAGCGAAGAAGTTAAACTCAAAGTTAATATCGACCGCTCGTGGCCGCATTTTAAGACCCAATTGAGCCGTTGATATAGCCTCTACATGCTTTCGCATAAAGCGAAGAAAGTTCAGATGAAAGAGCTGCTGGGCATGCAACATGGAGCACATAGCATTACTCGCCACTGGTTTTTCCTGCAGCCAACTATGCGCTCTTTCGTAGAATTCTTCCAATTGTTCACTCTTCCGCTGAAGAAAGCGGAGACGTGCATGAAGACAGCCCATTACGAAGTACAAGCATTGCAGCTGAGAGTTCTCTCGAAGATTCGAAGGGGCCTCATCCAGTGTCATGTAGCGATCTAAGTCCAGTTGGGGGTTTGGGCTATGTGGTCGCATGCTGAGTAGATTTGGCGAAGCCGTATTTAACAAATGCTGTTTCCTGATTGGCTCCACCAATTGGAGGAGATGCATATTGCTTGCCAAATCACTAATAGCTGGATCCTTAATCGCTTCCTTCTCTGGTCGAGTCGTTGGATTCAGCTGCTTTATACCCAAACAATGCTCGATGAGTCTCAACTTTGATTGCGCCTTATCGAAATTTTCCATTTGCAAATTGGTCCATAACCAGGCGAGGAATACCTCGATGGTTCTTAAAGCCAAGCCAGATTGCAGTACCAAATGTAGCGCAATGTTGGAGAAGGCCAGTCGTTCGCTTAATCTGTTCGCAGAGCACTCGGTGCTTTCTCTGACGAGAGTCGATAGAAGCAGCTGCAATGAGCCACCATCTAAGCTGGATAGGTTGCAGAAACTTCGCACATTGTCCAAGAGAGTGTCCAATTGTCGCAGGGGAGTCGGCAACTTGCAATTTGTCGGCTTCCTTTGCTGATACCCTAGTTGAAAGCGGACTGTTTGCAGTGTAAGCAATACAATATCATTTTTTCCTTGCCTTTCAGGAAACTCTTCGCGAAGTTGTTCCACTTGCAATAAAAGCAACTGGGCATGACTGTGGCATTCCATTCTGGTATAGTAACTGGCGAGGTGACAAAAACAGAGCATTACAGTTGTGTGCTGCCGCTTAAAGAATTTTCCGTTTTTCAGTTGAGGCCACAAATCATCCAGCAATTCCTCTGCTACTTCAACTTCCTCGGAGAGATTCAGGTTCAATCGCGTACTAACCTCATTCTGAGATAGAAAATGATTTAGGGCTCGGAGATAGGTGAAACGATCTTCCAGCCAGCGACCCATCCTCAGAAGCAGCAGCCAGGCATCATCCCCTTGTGATTGATAACCCATACTCGAAAGTGCATTGGCAGCAGCGATGGCATCGTCAATCAATGCCTCCCAATCAATAGGGGTTTCAGTGCTGCTCAATGGCTCTTGATCTGCTCGATTGAAGAAGTTGTTGAAAGCCGAGATAGCTTCACTAGCATAGATGACCAATCGCTGCTCTCTTTGTATATTCATCTGCCACAGATTCTGCCTGAGGAGCAGCTCCTCGAACATATTTTCTGTTATCTCCTTGGTAGAAACCTTGGTTTTTTGAGCCTCCAGTGCATCCAGGAGTAGTCCAACACTTGCGTGGCCCAGGCACAAATGTTCCATTCGACAGAGGGTACGTTGTTGCTTTAGCTTTGCATGAACCTCCGAGCACTTCTTCGAAACTGAAGCATCCTTTCGCATTTGCCTGGCCAAAAGTACCAGATGGTAGTCACTCATTCGGCAACGAATTAGCGATTCCATATGAGTCATAGAAGGACTCCTCAAATAGTGTAGTGCGGCAAAGAAATCGGTATCGTACAACTGTTTCGTCTGGTCCGTAGTAAGAGGAAAAGGTAGTGGGGAGGACTCATGCCACTCGTAGACACACCTACTGATTTCATTGCCCTTTTTTCCCAAATTGTGGTAGTACAAACAGATCTGAGATCTCAATCGGGTGGGATTCGTAATCGAGGCCAAATAGCCAGCTTGGATTCGACTTGCCATATTGGGATCCTTGCAATGGCAGCTAGCTTTGAAGAGGCGTCGGAGTAAGCTACTCATATCCTGGTCGGCAATCAGAGGTCGCAGCTTCTGCAGTGGCTCCAAAAGTGGCGGCAGCAAGGACATTTGCTCCGGACAGGTGACCTGATCGGCCACGTATGTCAGCTGGCGCACTAACTTGATGAGCTCCACACTGGTGGGACCCAAGCATTTCATGGTCTTAGCCACATCCATAGAGTATTTGACTAGTCCCAGCAAGGGTTTGTGAGGACTCTACAATAGCATTGAAATGTTTATAAAATTCTCACAAAATTAGATGAAATCTATTCATAAATACCCACCACATTTGCTCTCTGCTCCGCCGTCGATTTCCAATTAATATATGCATCCAATGCGCACAATCCATACGCCAAGATGCAGTGCCTCCGCACGCTCTTGCATGCCTCATGAGTGCAACTGCAGCCCAAGGGACTCCTCGTAACATTAACCGCCAAGCTAGCACACGTTTGAAGCAACTGAAAGTGCGCTGTATAGATCTCCACACTGCTATCTCCGTCAAACTGCTGCCAAAACAACTGAAAAGGGCTCTGCAACTTACTGCTACTCTGGTGGATAAGCACCTGCAGCAATTGAATGGCCACCAGAAAATCTGCTAGCCACTGTTCTTTGGCATGAGTGGCTCCCTTGTGCTCAAAGAAGTGCTGAAATTTGCTCGACAAGTCAATGTAGGTACGTTTAAAGTCGGCTGTGGGTTCCCGAACATAGATTAACTTGATATAGTAGTATATCAGCTGTAGGGAATAGCTGAGGTTTGATTCATGGCGAAATAGTTCCTTGCACATGCGCAGCAGCTGCAATGACAATTGCTGATTGGACTGTGGACTAAACATGTCGATTTGTACGAGCGCAAACGTAAGACTAAGGTACTCGTGAAATAAGTTGGCTAAGTCTGAAGTAGGGCTGCTGGCCAGGAGCATTAGCAGCGGGTTGAACATCTTGGCTAAACTCTCCGACGGCAAGAAGCTCAGGGACTTAAAGAATGTTCTACTTCGTTTGCCAAATAAACTCTCGTTTAGTTGAACTAGAAGCGATGCGCATTGAGTTATTTTTCTTTGCTTCATGGCCACGAAAAGTTCTCCCAGGGATTCCAGGGCATAGCTCAGGTGACTTGTGGCTTCCAAAGGTAGTTTTTGCTTCTGCAGCAGCACATGGAGACCATTGAAGTGGGTCAAATGAATGTCCAGGTATATTTTGTGGTCCGATTCCGCTTGCAGACGGCATGGTTGTGTTCGGATAAGGTTATACAGTTTTTGGCAGGCTTCAATTGACCGCTGTGAATGAAACAACAATTGGTTAGACAGATTCAAAATCTTATAGCTAATCCTACCTGCTGGCACAAGCCATGATGTATGTACCGTAGACTGGTCAAGTGCGCCTCCCACAGGCTGGGCTTCTCCTCAAAGGGAACTACGCGTGGCAGCATTATTCCTATGATGTCGCAGTAAAGATCCGAATTCTGGTGCAGATTATCTTTTACGGCAAGGCAAATATGGCGCAACACATTCACTTCGTATCTCAGAGGTAGTGCATCTCCAGACAACTCCCGGAATTTGGCCTCCACCGTTCTGCGGGCTTTCTCCACATCTTGGCGACTGCCTTTTAGTTGGCTGGCTATTTCACTAGACATTTTTCCACCGGGAATTGACACATTTAACTAGTTTAAGTAGACGCTTCCTTTTTTGTTGCTTTGCGCCAGAATTTAAGATCCAGTGTGACCGTACATGTTGGAGCTGAAAATCCGTTAACGATAATATCGATATTTCTAGTTCAGATATCAGACCTTTGTAAAAAATACTATACTTACATGCTCATTTCCGATAACGATACATACTACAAAATTTAAATACATATTTGATTATTGTAATCGAGTTTAAGCATGTCCAAATTTTTATTTTCAAATCTATAACTGATTTCTCGAAAACGTTTTAATTTCCATATGCTTAAGCTTGAATCAAATACCATTTCATAAAATTCATTTCACTAATGTTTAAATACTCTTAACTAGGAGCATTAAAATTCTGAAAATAAAGGTTAATTTTTTCCCATTCCCCGAAAAAGACAATTTTAAAATGATGTAGTTTATGTATTTCAGTTTCAATGGGCTGGTAAAGACACATCTCATCTCGTTAAATTAACGCGGGTCCTGCTTTAATAATAATCGGTTAAATACTCGTGTATTAAAAGAAAAGTCTTGTCTAAAATTCTTTGTGTATAAGATTTACTCGCCACATTCATTGAAAACACTACTGCCGTTGAATAAGTGGAAACATTTCGGTATGTGGTAAAAAGTTACTTAAAAGTATATAAGGGAAAACAATTCGGGATGCTCAATAGTGAGTGCTCTACGTTTACAGAGAGCCGCGGATAAAGTTTGTGTATCTGGGAGGTGGGTAGGTAATGGGTAACAATGAAAGCGTGGGTAAATCATCTTGAGCGGAAAGTGGGTGAAGTTGGATTTTGCTTAACTTATGCGTATTTAAAGAAGGAATGACTTAAGAGTTAGTTAGAAGTTCTTAGCAGTAAATTGTGTGATCGTTTTCACGCGAAACGTTGACAAAGCCGTAGTTGTAAAACCAAAAAAAAAAAAGAAAGCTGTTCTTTGATTTTTGTGTTTGATTGAAATTTGAAAGCAAGACGCTTTATGGTTGAAAGTTGTACAAGTTGCAATTGTTTAATCTTTAACTTAGTGGTAATCAATTGTACAAAGTGACTTCTTGGACTTCATGTTGCGAGTCCTGAAGGTGGCGAAGGTGTTAAAAATGAAACTGGAACTTGGGCTCGGATGAGGTTAAAATAATGACATTTTTTATTGGTTGCCTGCTGAATTTCTTTTGTATTCCTATCCGATCTTTTTTCGCTTAAACATGTAATTTCTTTTGTTTAGCTTTGTTTGATTATTACGTTAATTATACTCCTCCGCTCTTGCTTTGTTTTGGGTTGTTTGTTGGTTTTTCTTTTTGTCGTTTTTCACTTTCATTAACTTACATTTTAAAGAAACAAATTGTGGGTTTTCTAAAGGATTTATCATCTTTTTCTATCAAAATATGATGTGTGTGTGTGTGTTTGTTTTTGTTTTGTGTGGTGGTGTATATTTAAATTTATAACGTACAAAGACGATACAGCGACAGATCAAGAATTTAACCATCATGCTTTCTCTTCTTGCCTCTGACTTGCGACTCGTCTGGAAAGGAATGACAAGAAAATGAGTAAAGAACTGAACTACTGCTGGATGTGAGACTTGTGATTAAACTCACCTGCTTCCTTTTCGCCATCCTTGTCCTTGGCGTTTACTGATGTAGCCGATTCGTTTGCATCTCCATCGGCATCATCAATATCGGAATCCTCATCCTCGTCGTCCTCGCCGCCCTCGCCTTCTCCTTCCCAATCAGAGTTATCCTCTTCCAAATCGTCATTGTACACCTCAGACAAGGACACCTCGCCTTCGTCGCTATCATCGCTGTCCTCGTCACCAGAAACTGAAAAATCAAAGGTTTATTTGATTAAACCACCGTCGTTTTACATCTCGAACTTCCCTAAATCGACTTTTTCATGTATTCAACAAACCTTCCAACTACCATAGCGCTCCTTATGCCCTTCAGCGCAAAAAGGGAATCTTTACATTTTTCTGATTGATTTTTCTGCAGCATTTTCGAGTTAGAGAAGTTCGACTAATACTGAAGAAAAGTCTGGAAACGTTATGCTTACAATATGTAGCACTGCCCAAATTTAAAATGGCAAGAACCCAATAGAGCAGGATTGCAAAATTTAAGTTAGAAATTCTAGGAGGCTGCGGGGTGGCATTTATCACAGATTTTTCTTCGCTTGCAGCCGTAGATTCTCTTAGCTGCAACTCTTTTAAGTATTCATCTAATTCGTCTACTTCTTTGTCCTCCGATTGGGGAGGTGGTTTGTCCTGCAAACTTTTTTTCGCCTTTACCCGCTTCTCCAAAGCCTCGAGCTCGTCTAAATCGATTTCTAAACCATTCAAACAGAATGCATTGCACTTATCTGAAAGGCGACAAAAGCCAAGGTTGAATATATGATATTATTGTTAATACGAAGAAAGCGCGATCCACAATAAGCGATTAAGTTAAACAGACGGACAATGGAATTCTAATGGTGGTTAAATGGCAATCTTTTCAAAAAAAAAACCTCCTGAATTCAGATTTAATGCTTACTATCTATCAAAACATCGAATACCCACCTCCTTCTTCGTCGGAATCGTTGCCGTTAACCTCATCATCATCATCATCGCCATCAGATTGCACCTCTTCGTCGTTGCAATTGAATCTAGAATTGTTGAAGATGTTACTTTTACTGTTGTTCAAAAAAAGAAGTTTCTCAAACTCACCCATCTAGGAAATTTAACAATGGTAGCATCTTGAATATCTTCTCCCGGTAATTATCCACCTGGGTGGCATCGTTATTAAACAGATCCAGCACAACCAGATTTTTAAACTCCTCCAGGGGCTTAAGGGTTTCCAGATCCTTTATCTTGTTGCCGGACAAGTTTAGATATTGCAGTTTGGGGCTGGTGGTCAGATAGTGGAGGCCGCTCGAAATCCGATTGTCGGACAGTTCCAGCTTCTTCAAATTGGGCAGCTTCGGGAAACCTTTCAGAGTGGTGAGACCCACGTTAATCAAGCTAAGCGACTCCAGGGATGTGTATTCATCTGTAAGGCCAACGATGCTTGTACTACGGCAGTTGTCCAGATTCAGCTCTGTGATCTAGGGTTTAATAAGGTTGAGAGTTATTGTAAATACTTAATTTAAAAAAAGTTATTTAATAGGTAAATTATTATTTTTTTAAATTGATTTTGAATGAATTTAAACAAAAATTTCATTCATCGATAGTAGTTATCGGAAAACAATAAAAAACACCGATTTCATTTGGTATATTTGATGTATGCATTGTGGAATATTTAAACCGCGCAGCCTGGTCACATTTGTGAAAATTTTTGACGCAAAGCGAACAGAAAAAAAAATGGAGAACAATACATACGCAAAAATCGATCAAACGCTGAGAAATTTTTTTTGTTGAAATGCAAAACGACATTACATACAAAATAACCAATTTGCCGCTACTCTAAGCGAATTGGTCAACATTGCTACTGCTCCATCGCCAAATTGCACATATTTTAAATGCAGGCGACGAGGAGAAAAAGTGCCAACTCGCGTTTATGTAACCCCAAAATGTGTTTGTGCCACAAGCGTGTGTATGTGTGCGTGTGACTCGACACAAAGCAGAATGCGCAAAGAGAAGAATGACGAGCAAAAGGGAATTGACAAGGGAGTGGGAGGGAGATGGCAGTTGAAGAACAAGACAAGCCGGCAGTAGCAGCAACAAAACAACAACAATATGGTTGACCGTGACGTAGTTTAGTTGTTGCGCCTGTCTGCGAAAAGTGGGTGGGGGTGAGAGTGGGTGGTGTTTTGTGGTCTGATAATCTACGAATGAATAAATGTACACAACATACGCCTTTTGGAGGCTGTGCACGTTCACTTCAGATTACCCACTTATCAATATGTCACAACGCCACAACAACAACCACAAAGAAACAAAATGGGTGCCTTCAGAGTCCGTCTGTCTGTCTCTGTCTAGCCGAGAAACCGTTATGTGCTTACAGGGGACACTTTCTAACCTGAACTTTGTGTAAACAGAATTCAAGTGATGGTTCAAATTGATTTCATTTTCTAGGTAGTACAAAATTGGTTAATATTTTTATCCGGTTTCATATATTTCGTACTTCGTAATAGAAATAGTAATGGAAAGCAATTTTAAATTGTAAATAATCTTTTCATGGATATTCTGAATTTCAAAGTATATTAGACTCCTGGGATTAAGCAGAAAATAAAGTGGTACTTCCCCAAGGTGTAATATATATATACAGCTAGGGAAATGTGAAATGCAAAATTGGGATAACGAAAAAGTTTGTACAGAATTCCAAGAGAGGAATTTAAATGTGTTTGATCTATTGATCTTAATAACCCACTGAGCGAAGGGTTCTAACGATTCGAACGGCAGTTAAAAGTATTGAGTGCCTACTGTATCTGAGCAAATGTGTGGAAACGAATGCACACATCGTTTGGCTTTGACTTAGGCGCAAATGAGTGTGTATACGTTGCTATTTTTTGTCTTCTGCTGGCTGCGCTGTTGTTGTGGGGTGCATTGTGGGCGGGCAGTGGGTGGATGGGCGGCTGGGTGACCGCTGATTGAGATTGAGTAGGCTGGCCAGCCAGAGCGCATGTTTATTAATCAGCGGCTTTGTCTTTTCGCCTGCATTTCTTTACCACTTCGGGTGGGCGGGAGCGGGATGACTAGAGGCGATGGCGTGCAGGTAAACACGTTAGAGTGAGGGGAGAGAGGAGGGGGAAGCATAAAAGTATTATGACTGCGCAGTCAATATATGTATGTATGGATATACTGATATGTATGCTATGTGTCGATTATTTTGTGCATAAGTCGTCTTACGTATATGCATGTGTATCTTTTGTGCGTGGTACGCGTGTGTTTGTGCAGATGATGCGCGCGCTATAATATTGTTATAGATACATTTTGGTATCAAATAACCTGAAATTACAACATGCAGTCGAACACACACACACAAACACATGTTGCCCGTGTTTGTCACAATTGAAGGCCGGCAATAACAACAACAATCACAACAACAACGACGACGAGAACAGCAGCAAGAACAACAAGCGAGGCAGCATTGCCAGCTGTGGAGATAATACAATTCCAAGGGCTGTAGCTCGTCTGGCCCGAAAAGATCGCTTTCCATCAGCTTGCCGTGCAGTAAAAACACCGAGGGCTTGCAATTAAATATATAATACTTTGTAAAGCATTGCAAAAATGCACTCTGAAGGAGCATACAGCACTCAAGGCGCAAAAATGCGCGCACATGGCAACACTGGCTCCACATGCATACACACATACGCACGCACACCAAGGCATGTGTGTAGAATTTGCTTATGGCGATCAATTTCTTTTTTTCGTTTTTTCTTGTTGACTCCGCTTTGCTGCTTCTTTCCCAGCATTTTTCTCTATGGCGTCTATACACAAATTGAAACTAGATTTACATGATAATGCACACACACACACGAAAGCGTCGCTTAATTTGGGCTTCAATTTAAGTTTGTGGCGCGTGTTTTTTTTTTGTAATTCGCTTACCTGATTTACTTTGCGTGCTCGTCTTTCCAGTTCTATTCTCTTCTCCATTGCAGCGGCACTTGTTTGTTTTGGATGTCCTGTTTGGTTACACTTTTTTCCTTAGCGGATTCCTTGTGTTTTTCTTCCTTTGGGCTCCCCACGAGAAACAGCGCACGCACTGAAGGCAAAAAAGACTCGCACTCGCACACAGAGCAACACACGCGCGCTCGCACACGCTCACTAACACAGACGCAGCCTTGCAAATTTTTCTTTTTGTGCTTCTTTCGGTATTTTCGATGCCGCCACCGCTCGCTTTTCGCAGATTTTTATGGCTAAAAGGGAAGAGTGGGTGGGGGAGGGAGAAAATTAATTAGTTACTGGTGATTGTTGAAACAAAAAAAAAAATAAATACACAACTGCAACGGCTGGAAGCGACTGCATTGTAACGCATTTTCTTCGATTCCAGCACATGACGCGCCTTTTTAAACCGACTTTTGGAAATCATTTCGATGGTTGAGTCGACTTTGAGCCGTTTTTCCGGCCGAAAAAGATGCCAATGCTGGCAACACGCACTCACCTGGCGATGCAGAATATTTAAATACTTCGCAATCAATTTTTAATTGTATTTTCAACCAAAGCAAAACGCTAGAGCTGACAGTTCAGTTGATGGTTGTTCGATACCAGGCATGCTATCACCTGCAGATATCGATAGATATTGTCTAATAGTGATGGCAAAGCGTGTTGGAAAGTTGTACTAGCCTGGATGGGTGTGGGTATTTGCTACGATAGGAGCTTGTATTCGCTTAAGTGTGACCGTTAGATGCTTGGTCTGACGTAATTTTGTAGCAGTCAGCTTTTCGAGCGCCAAATTCAAATTCATCTAATTTAAGAGCTAAATTATGTGCACGTATTATTTATGTATTTCTTCTGCACAAAACCTTAAATTTTAAACCACTATTTATATTTTAATAAGCGGACATTGCAGCGGTAATCACAGACGGGAGGGTTAATCACATTTCAAAATACCTATTAACACTAAACGACGCCGTTAGCAAAATTGCGCCATAATCAGATGCGCGTGCATTCAACGGTAATGCGATGCTGCAAGACAGGGTCGCTGGGTCGGGGATATATAGGATTACCGTTGCGAAGCACGAACGCCTTAATTAGCCCTGCGAAAAGCGCAAGAAATAACAGAACAAAGCAGCATAAGCATGCTTATTTTACGCTGCGAAGTCAACATACGTGTACGCCATTCGAGGAAGTAAAGCGTTAACCGTGTGTTGACATGCCCCTTTAGCTTTTTCCAACAATCGTCACCCAAATGTACGTATGGGTACACGGGGCTCTACAAAATGGCCGCAAGGACGCGAACTTCCCGCCGTGACCGTGAACTTGGCGTTGCCCTAAATGAAGTAAGCGACTCAATTTGATTTCCTCGCCTCGTTTACCTGCCGCCCTTTATTCCTGATAATTTTAATGTGTGCTTAATGCGCGGCCGCATACGAAAACATTCAGGTATTGAAGTAATTGTTTTTGCAGCATCAAAGAAGGAAAATTACTACAGCCCCACACAGCGGGAAAAATGTTAAGGGAATATTTTATTGTAAATAATTTAATTTGCTGATTTCTTCAATATTTTCAGGCATTGTATGTAATTATTATTATACCATTCTGCTCAGTAAACTAAGTTTTATTTTTTATGATTTTTCTACGTGACTGCTTGGGCGTATCAATTAGTCGTCCTTCTGCCTGGGCAAATTTGTCAACCGTGTGTCCTTGCTCCACTTGGGGATACTAATAACAAGGTGGGAGCGGGTTGTAGGTGGCGGTCAGGTTGCTGGCATTATCTGCAGATCGGGTGCACAGGTCCTTGAGCGGCATCATCGGTTGCACCATCGAAGTGCCCCTGAGGAGCCGACGGGGTGTCTAATCTATTAAAAGCGCGTTAATTTTGCGAGTGTGCCGTCTATTTGCGGTCTCCAAATAGGAGCAAGTGCCACGATGAGCTTTTCTTTCAGCCACAGAATTTGTGTACTTGTGTGCCATTGGTAACTGTTGCTTTGGTAAGCATCAGCTTTAATGGCTTTGTGCTGGGCTCAAGTGAACGGAATTGAAAACAAATTTCCAGAGATTATGGTTGACTTCACGGGTGTGTTGGTATCTGTTGTTACCACTTTTCAACCCACTGGAAAAGATAATCGATAATATACAGGTTGAAAATGACTGACAAAGAGGAAAAGGAACATTTCTTAAAAAGCTAGTTTCTTTCGTAGTAAGTTATTTTAAATATTAATTTGGGTTCCATTAGTCTGTTATTTGAGTATATAAAATAAGTGACAAATTTTGAGAACTTGAATGGGCTCAAATTGAAATTAAGAGCATTACCTCCTAAATGACTTATTTTAAGGCCCATTAACAGGAAGTAACTACTGTTTACTGCCATCTGAATGGGTACTAATTAACTAAGTAAAGCACGGCGATGCCGTCGACGAAGGACTCTCTTTTGTGCTCTCTTCCTGGCCAAAAGACACACACGCACATTCGCACTTTCAGGAGACCAATCAACAGTTTGCCGTGGTGCGAGGAAAAGCTCTCGGAAAAGCTCGGGGAAAAGAGATGCTGCGACGTCGACAGAGGCGAAAAGCAGCAGCCACAAGTTGCCTTTTCGACATTTGCAACAGTTGCTGTTGAGTGGCTTCGAAAGTCGGACGTGGCGAAAGGTATTGCGGATAGATCCGGAACTCAGTCCAAGCGAAACTCTTATCAGTGGATTTAGCCACCTTTCTCCCTGTCTGCGTGTGCGTGTGCGTGTGTGTGTGTGTGTGAGAATGTGTTCGTGTGCGGCAGGGAAAATTGAGAAAAATTGAAAAGGCTTGTAACGGGAAACTAGTTCAAGTGCAGAAGCGCGAAAGTTGCCAGCAACAATGTTGCGAGTGAAAAGTGCAAATTCAAATTTTAAACAGCGAAATCCGAAGACATAAATTATAAAAGTAATCAAATTATATACTCACTCACATATAGTTGATTTAATTTTTGGCACATGTTTATTAAAATGAAAATTTCGTGGCACAACATGTGTTTCTCCCACCATGGAAAAAAGTGTTTTAGCGACTACCATAAATTCTAATCCAAAACAAAGCTGAATAAGAAATGAAAAATCTCGGCTAATTTTATTCAGATTGGAAAATACGATTATAATCTGACCTCACACACACCCTAAAACCAAAATGAAACAAAAAACGTGAAAGTCCCAAAGAAATTACCATATGTAACCTACACACAATCGTAGACATGGAAAATGTGTAAATGTAATAATAACACTGAACAAAAAACGTATGAGGAATAATTGCAAAACTGTCAAAAATGCTTTAAAACCTTTTCCTAGTTTAAACGACTAATACCCCTGTGGAATAACCTTGAAATAATATCTTTTAAAGTCAATAATATCCATTTTTAGGATTTTTAAAGCATTTTTGTTCTTTGGGAAAAACATATTCTCAATTTAACTTTTGCTACCGCACCCGCCCTAATACGAATTTTGTTGCCTTTACGCATTTCCCAGTGGTTTTTGCTCATTCACTGACTGTTGTTTTCTCTCCTATGTTTTTGGGGGACTTCGTGCAAACAAAGTTCCGTTGAATTGATTCGAGAACAGCATAAAACAAGCAGCAACAGGCAACCAGCAAACAATCATCGGCAATCGACAAGGAGGCAGGAAGAAATCACACGCTCCTCCTGAAAAAGGTGAGTACATGTGTACATGTGTACGACTCTGCGGATGATTCGCGTGATTTGCATTTCAAAGGATTCCCATATTATTATCCTGTCTGGCCGAACGATAACGATAATGTCAAGCGGCTCACGCGGCGTATGATTGATTGGGCCCCAGTGAGCGCGTTCCATAATTATGTTAACGTGCGTGGCGAACGGATTTTCGCTTGCATTTTCCAATAAAGCGATTTGATTCGGCGAATTTCGGGATTTGGCAGGAGCCAAAATGAATTTCGGCTTAATGTGGTGTACCGATAGCTAAAGGTATTGAAGCAAACGCAAATTGCTGTGTAAATATATGTATACGTATTTACATCGGGAATATTCTACACAAAACAAAAGCTTTCTGGTTGGGCGCCTGCGAAAGTACACGCGATAACATCCCGGAAAATAATGAGCAAATAAATGTTTAATAGGAAATTCTTTCAATTAATAGGAAATTCCTTAAAATTTTGATAAAGATAAAAGAGCATAAAGTTTTCGCATAAAAATCCATTTTCAAGTTTGTCATTCAAGTTAACAAATTGTGAGGAGTCAAATAAGTGATAAGCCGGAATTTTCAGTCTGTCCAAGCTGAGTTAAAGATAAATCATCTTTGCGGCTACATCAACATGCTAAAATTAGAGTTAACCTTCTGACCCAAGTTGAAAACTTCATCTGTGCACTCCGCAAAGCGTAAATTACAAGCCATCTTGGCAAGATTTTGGCCTTAAGTTGTAAGCATCTTAGTCCTTGTGCAAACTGCTCAACTTGCGAACAGAAGAAACTGCAACTTCCGCTAAGATTGAGTTGCAGCATGGGTTTAATCTAAAAAGTTTAATTAGCTGATGAAGGGGCTTGTTAACTTGCCTTGCCGAGCCAATTACAACACTTTCCAATTATTTTTGTATGCAATTCACTTCTTTAAATTGCATTTCGGTTGCAATTATACGGAATTTCCCTCTGCAGACGACTGACTTAATTGGGTTTAATAACTTAAGCCACTTAGAGGCAATTATGAGGCCACCGCCGAGCAGTAACCAATAAACACCGCACACTTCCTGCTTCACTTTTTTCCGCTCTCATTTAAATTTCCTGCACATCCTTCGTCCGGATTGTTTGGCCCTTAGCAGCTTTCCCGGGCCCGGGGCATCAGTCGCAGCTGTTGCGACGCACTTCAGCACCTTGACACCTGGACGTCCCCACCTGGACGTGTTTGCGTTCCGGCGCTGCATACTTTGCGGCGCTCGGCGTTCGAGTGATTTACCACTCCCTCACGCCTGATAATTAATGAACGAATGAAATCATTTTAAGGAGCTTGAGTGACTTATCATTTGTGCAGTCTTCAACTGCAGCGAACTGATTAAATCGCTATCAGCCATGTTTGTGATTTCCAACTATAAGTCATTCCAGCAAGTAGCTAGTAGTGCACACATATACAAGTACCTGCATCACATAATCCTCACATAACTTTAATTATATTTTTGTCTTCGCTTTTGTCAAAATATTTAGCCAACAACTGAAATGTTTTAGTTCCTTCACAAAAAGAGCTTAGTCAAATGGCTAGGGAAATTAAAGTTCATTTCAATAAAAAGCGTGGCATGCAAATAAACTTGCTTTGCCAGGCTGTTTTGCTACATTTGAGAGCCTATTAAAGCTATTTATTTTGATAATTTAAAATTTGTAGTTTAATGTGCCCATACCCTAAATATAATACACTTAATCGTCAAAGAATGAGGAACAAGGCGTGAGCATAAATACACATTTTTACTGCACAGTAAATTGGCATTAAAATTAATAATCTAGAAGAAACTACACGAAACAGCCCGCATTTCAACGTAAAAAAAAAACCATATAAAAGTTTTTACTATCAAAAACCCTCGACCGAGTTTCGTTGTTTTTCACTTTGATTTTGTTCTTCCCTTTTTATCTCCCCCGTTTTTTAGTTGCACTCGAGCTGAAGAGTTCGCGAAAAGTGGAGGTTCAGCCTGCGTGGGTTGCAAAATTCCAAGGGGCGAAGGATGGAGGGCAGATTTTAGTTGCGTTGGCATTGACATTTATGCGGAAGGGATGGGAATTGGGCTCGGGTGTAAAAAAGTGATTTTTATGGGATATTATATTATTTTTACTCAGCAATGGAATGGCTCGCAATGGAATAAATTTCGCGGAAAAGGATGCAGTCGAAACTGTTGAATAGGGCAAATGCTAATTTTAAAAAACTTCACGCCACATGAGTGCGATTTTCAAGGGTCGCGTAAAAGTCAGCGAAATGAACTGCTTACAAGTGCCAGGATTTTTACTACGCAGCTCATTTTATTTGGTGAATATGGTGGTGCAACTGGTAGTCGTGGAAATTTTACAAAGTCCCTGCTCGGGCGCCACTTTTGAAGTACACTTAACAATGGAGCAGTGCCATTTCGTTCTCTAACTCGACAGACAAATGAGGTTAGACCGAAATATCAAATTCGAGCAGTCAAAAACATTTTAATATTAGCTTGACAAATACGACAAATGGATCTAGGAAGATGCATCTTCTGCTCTTGGCTCACATACATATTTTAAAACAAGACTAATGTTTGAATAGTCTATTTTTTGGATCTAGTCTTCAGTGGCAGCACTTTCATTTCGTTTGACATCCATCAGATCTTTGCGACAACTTCTGTTCCACTATCTGCTGGCAAAGACTTAGGGTCTGGTAACACATAGCTAGACCCTCGCGGGTGCAGGTTTCCATGGGAGGCTGCTTTTGATTTTCTCGACATTTTGAGATCCTCTGGGTATAGTAGGTCTTCAGTTCCAATCGTTGACGTCGCCTCTGCATCCGCTGCATATAGGGCTGCAATTCGGATCGTTTTCTTCTGACACAGTTGCATAGGGAGCAGGTTTTCTTAAAGTGCTGCGATGGTTTTCTTTTGACATCCTTAACTTTCTTTACCTTCCTCTTTCTGGTGCACTGCTTGGGAACTTCCTTCACATTAGCTGTAGTATAAGTTTCAATATTATTGCTTTTAAACAAATCCGGATATGTTTCAAAAAAACTTATTTTAGAGCCATAGCCAGCATAAATTCCGATATTAGATCGGAAATTAGTAAAGGTTTCGCTTCAACACTCGAGCGGTCTTCATCGACAGAAATAGTTTTCGATTGCAATCTTATATCTTGTTCTTTTGCAGTTCTCGCAATTGGCTGGGTACCTATAATAGAGTTCAGTGCAGTGTCATCAGCTGCTTCTATTTCAATATTCTTCTCTGCCACTTCATGTGGGTCTCGTTGTCTTACGCTAATCCTGGGATAGGAAGTTGGCTTAACGAAGGCCAGATTTTTCCCACCGAAGGTCCAGCCGTGGTGATCGCCACTACGAACAAAGCTTTGTTGGATTTCCCGAATTTCACTACCATTATCCGAGTTGGTGATTTGACCTCTGTAGAGTGACACGACTGATTCGTTGAACTTGTTCTTTAAGTTCCTGATAAGTGATGCATCGTTTGGTGGCAGTCCTTTGAAGATTTGCGCTATGTATTCACTCGAATTTGGCGTTGGAAGCTTACTTAAAAGTTGGGACATACTTTTGGAAACAAGACTCTGTCTTAGCTCCTCAGACTTTGCTTCTTTGATGGTCCCTTCTGATTTTGACTTTCTTAATCTTGCCATCGTGCCGAATTTTCGCTGTTTGGATGCCTTTGTTTTACTCTTCAAAAATGATACGTTTGTAGAATCCAATTCGCTGTCGATCTTTAACGAATGCTGACTTATCGTTTTGGGATGTTTTGAATGTTCGTGAAGTTTTGTAGTTTCGCTTCTTGCTTTTTCCGTATTTTTTCGTTCCTTTATTAATTTGTGTTTCTTAATTTTCTTTGGAATTTGAGAATTTTCTGCTTTTTTTTTAAGCCTTCTCGAAGCTGCCGACGTGGTATCCTCATTCAGTAGCGGGGATTCTCCTTGATAATCGATTCCGAAAATACCATCTTCCTCACTACTATGATTGGATTTTACCGTTCTTTTGACATATGGACGAAAAGATCTGGTAGAACGTCTTGAGCTAACGATACTTTCTAGACTTGGATGGAATGCCAATATCGTACTAGTTGTCGATTTCCCGGAAGAGTGCTTACTATGTACAGATTTTGTACTTCTTCTTGAACTCAAGTTTTCTATCTTTGAGGTTTACTAGGCTTTTTATGAGTTCTATATATATCTGCTATGTTTGTGATATTTTTTCTTGATTCGCTTTCGCCTCTTGGTTTATTTATAGACTTTTGTCGAGACTTTCTTTTCTTGTCACTGACACTTTATGTTTTTCAATATCATTTTCTTCCTGATTTGGAAGCAATACTAGAGGTTGAAGTTTGGTGAGTTTTTGTAGACGATGTAGCTTTTTCTGCATTTCCTCTCTCAAATAAGGATCATAGGAATTTTGCAGCAGTTGATCAACTTGCAGCTCCTGACGTTTCCAAGCATGCCATTGTTCTGGGGTGGAAAACTTGCCCATTTTAAAATATTTCTGAACTTTCGAACGCTTAGACGAAGTTTTCTTTCTTGAAACAGTGCTCCTTGCGTTCCGGAAACAGGACACCAATTCCTGATAAATGTACTCATCCAAATCTATTCCTGGCGGCAATTGTTGCCCATTGCCGGGCAGCTTTAAGGCACAGTCAGTTGAGTAAGTTGAGTAACTGGCTCCCTATTTGGAGCCACAATTCTAGCGTTCTGTTCGATGCGCCTGCGAATGCCCGTCAGTCGCTCCTGACAGCCGTTAGCATAGTAGCTCCATGTGGCCCGGAACACCGAATCCCTACTTGGTGGCCAGTCCACAGTCCGTAGAAGAGGCGATAGTCCCTGATCTTGCCACGCAGACAATTTCGATCTAGCACACGGGTGCTCTTCAAAATGTTCATAGTCCTGGCAAACCACTAATTTGGTGCACTAACAATTTTTTGGATAGGATTTTGGCATACTTGCTTGACAATTTGATATGTTCGTTAAAGCGCCCATTTGATTGCTTTTTCTTGACAGCGCTATTAATTCACTATTGCCAAAATATACTTTCTTGGAGTTAACAGTTCTGCCAAGGCAACTAAGATTATGGAATTTCCCCATTACATATGAAAAGCAAACAATTTGCCTTACAAAACAAAAACGTTTAAAGTAATCAACCATATTTATTCAGTATCATCACTAAGATAACCATGTCCGACTCTAAAAACATACTAAATTCATCATGCATTGAAATGTTTCGTGGATTTTAGACCCACTCAGTTCGGCATCCAAACAAAGTTAGTATTTCCTTTTGCATCTGGACAATTGCAACCAATATTCGACAAGACGACCACAAAGTTTCAACGTAACCAGGCATTTCTTTAATTCGTGGTGCATCTTCCCAACATTGTCATTGCAAGTAGTCCTAGATTTGGAAAGGGATTTGGTCCTAGTTTCTGTGGGTTTCAGGTCCTGCGTTTTACCGAACTGTGTATCTGCACAGTACTGTCTCTCCCTCTCGGTCATTCTAAGATAGTACTGCTTCAACTGCTCCCGATCCTGACGCCTCCTCATCTCGATCATGAATGGTTCATCGGGCTCATTCTTTGGTCGACTAAAATCACATAATTCACATCTGTTTTGGCTGACTTCTGTCTGACAGGACACAGTTTTCCGCCGAGTTCTGCGTTTTCTCGGACAGACTTCGAACCTGAACAGGTGGTATTTGTATGGTTTCGCAAAACAGGAAGGTCGTTTACATGACCCAGTCTTACAGTACTTGTTTCTAAACTGCCTTCTTGGTGCTCGTGGTAGATTACCTTCTTTTCTCTAACCTTTTCTCTTAACCTTCTTGCCCTTTTGGGGCTGGGCTTTTCACCTCTGCGAAACTATTTTGATATAGGGCTGAATGCTGTGCGTGGACTCGAAGTTCTTTGCGTACGATTGTAGATCTAGGGGTCCAAAATCATAGAGATCGGTGGGCCCAGGACTAACAAAGTTCTTATCTATCATCCATTGGGTCATGCTGTTGCGCTCTAGGCCAATTTCCTTTTTGGAGTTATCTTGAAGGTGCGATGTAGTGGCATTCTCATCTTCAGACACGGCATACTTTTGGGCACGAAACTTTGTCCTCAACCTTGAGTTACTAACACCTAGTGACGCCGTCGAAAAATGTGAGCTGGATTTGAGATTTTTAATACCAGTTTTGATAGTATTTCTAACCTTACTAGTCCTAAGTTTTTCGAGGAAACCATCGTCAGAGTAAAAGTTCCTTAGAAGCTTTTTTTGAGATGGTTTTCCGGGCTGATACGTTTTTGAATAATTCTCAATCTTCGTCTCAGTTTTCAGTTCCTTGGAGTTTTGAGGATTTTTTTTCGGAAAATAGTTTTTTTTGGGGAACTTCCAGGAATTCATTTGAAATTTACTATGCTCTGCTGAGTTATGGGAATTCATCGATTGTGAAAACTTCTTTTGAGGAATATAGGATTCATAGTTGATTGCCTTGTTTGAATTCAAAGAACTATTTGGGACATTTCTGTTCATCAGAAATTTGTGGGAATGTATTGAATTCATAAAATGGTTGTGAACATTCCTTGCTTTCGGAAATTTCAAGAGCGGATTATTGATTTTAAGGATATTAGACCCACCTACTTCTCTAAAGTTTTTTTTTTGAAATTCTTTGGAGGATTACTGATTTTAAGGCTATTATGCTTCGTTAAGTTTATAGAAAAGCGTTGCGGCTTTTTAGATCCGCTAATTGTGGTGTTTGATTTTGATTTGCTTGCTGAATTGTTGATTGTTAAATCAAATAGTTTGCGCGGTATTTTTCCGAATCGTTCTTTTGCCAACATTTCTTTGGCGGATCGTCTAGTGCCGACCTTCTAAGCTTGGTTGAGCCAACAGGTATGCTATGGCATCCACGGCACACCCGCTCATAAAACTTTACCAAATTGGGGAGTTCGGGTTCCTCTATTATCCTCAGATAGTTCCTCGTTGCCTCCACGTTCTTCACGAGGTTGGATGAATGCGAAACAGGTGGACAACATGATTGAAGAGGATGAGAGTACTGTCCCAGATTGGGGGAGAACTTTCGGAGACCTTCAGCGGTCGCAGAGCGATGCCACGTCTAACACTCCACATGATTTACAGGAATTAACAATGGAAAAACGCTTAGAATCTTATGACTAGGAATTTATGTTATAGCAGGCATATGGATGTGTGCTTTGATTAATGCCTCCAAGCTGTTGATTCCCAGCCATCATTTTAAGGATTTAGCCTTGAGGCTTTGCGATGACGGATCCCGACGAACTGGTTCTTGGGGAAATCTTTGCCCCCATACGAGGCTGAAATATTATCCATATTATCCTCTGCTTTGGATAGCTTTGAGGCAAGATTGACACTTGTAATCTGAGAGATATGACAGGTCGATATGTTTTTTATAATATATGTATATTACTACGGAAGTTTGAAAACTAAGCAGTATACAGGAAATCATATCATGATACATATAACAAAGAGTCAAAAAAGTATATTTATTGCATTGGTTTTCTATTAGGGTGACGATTAGGCCAAGAAAATAAGCGGCTAGCATAAGTTCACTTCGTTGTGAAAACAATGTCGGGCTTTAATTATTTGATTGTGTCGTTTTGTATGTGTGGGCTGCACTCTGGCGAAATTAAAATATTCACTTGCCTCCGTTTTGCCGCTAAAGCGTTATAATGCAGTCAGATGCTGGCGACGCAGCCTTCCGTTTTGTTTTCCCATTTCCCATTTCCCAAGAGCGTTTCCCATGTGCGCCGCCCACACTCGCAATGAGAATAAGAATAATTGTTGTCTGTCCCTACCTTGAATCGCATTTCTATGCGCATTATGGCCACGACAAAGCCCCAAAATGCCTAAGGGAAGCCGCAATTCTAAGCGAGTTCCCTTTGCCAACTGGAAAAAATACCAAGGTGCAAGGAAACGACTGGTTTTATATTTAACAAATTGCGAGGGACCAATTAATTTGCTGTAGATGCAGCTTGAACTGACTAGTAGCTATAATTTGGTTGGGCTTCTAGTTTAGTTTGAATTCAAATTAAGTATTACATATTTCACAGGTTATTGGCCCACTTACCAAATTTCCAATTTGGCTTCTATCATCATGTTATTATCACAATGCATAGACATATGGCGGCACATCCGTTAAAATTTATTTCATGTTTGACTGAATACAAAAGGCTCAAATACCCTTGCCAAGTTCAAGTTCCGACACAGATATGGTCCTGATCAGATGAGATGTAAAAAGAAAATCCCCGACAAAAACGACACTGGAAAAAGCAAAGATGATCCATAAAGTGTGTTCGTTCTTATATTATATATAGAATTCTTATATATAGAATTTAAATCCATTTTTCCAGTGCTAATGAGATAGGTGGTACATATGGCTGTCTGACATCATAGTTAATAGCTTTTAGCAGCACTTTATCGCTAAGTTGCTATTTGTGTTAATTTTTTTGGGGGAAAACAAACTAAGCTGCAAGCTGCTTGTTTATTTACTCCTCGTGTGTGTTTGTGCATAAAACATAAATTCCCAGCGAATCGCATTGGATGCTAAAATAACACAGCTGTCGATGGTTGTACTACAATCCGATTTTGAGCAAAAAAAAAAAAGAAAAAAGGGACAGATAAAAGTGATTTGTTTAAGTCAATGGCAATGGGGCTGTAAACAAAGCGGCAGATATTATAAGATTAACACCGCTCTTCTTTTGATGGACTGTCGAAGTCGCTGAACCAAGTGTAAACATTTGTAGGTCGTTGTTTAGCAATTAATTTAAATATTAACATTACCAGGCAAAAGAAAAGTCGACGTCTCAGCGCGTGGCAAATAAACAATTCGCAGAGTAAATAGCAAATTAACGGTCCATAATCATAAAAAAAACGGTTTAAAATAATAATCGAAAGACGTAAAAATTAATAATTTGGCAATAAAAATGTAGAATTAAATTCCATTCAGTGCGCCAAACATATATTCAATTTGGTTCTCTTTCATATGCTCCACTTTAGAAGATGGCAATTAATTGTGAAATAGCAGTCATGTCCTGCTGCGGTTTTCCAATTATCTAAATATGGTGGGAAACCTTATGGCGTTTCAATTAAGCATGAATTTCCTGCGGTTAACCTAATTCGAATTGAAAACTGCGGGAAAATGCGAGGAAGCTTTTCCACATTTTAATGCATTCAAGTGCGGCCGCTCCCGATTTCTCGCTACCAATTTCATTTTGATTACGGATTGAATCCGACTCAAAGCATAATTGCAAACAATTAGCATGCTCAAGGACTCAGGATCCAGGACCCAGGACTCCTGGCCTCGAAACCGATGGAGAAAATGCCAATAATGATGATGTTCTATTATTCTAGGAGTACACACTTGACGGTGCTTTGTCATTCGCATTGTGGTTGGGCTGCGTTATTCGCGGATAGGAACCTGAAGTCCAAATCAATATCGAATTACACGCATGTCAGCCAAGGCAAACATATCCATATGCTTGTTTTACACACAGCGCAGGTCAAGACATTAGGTTGCCATTGACAACACAATGTGGATTATTTCATAAAAAATTAAAATATTATTTAACTCATTTAAAGGTTACTAGCGTTTCTTATTATTATTATTTATTTCTATATTATTACTTATTTTTATTATTCAATATTATTAATATTATTTATATAATATATATTATTTATAATATTGATATTATTATTTTTATTATTTATTATTATTACTTATTATTTATTATTATTATTTATTATTGTTTACATTTTATACTCGTACAAATGCTGTTTTAAATATTAATTTTAATACATTTCAAAGTCGTTTTACATATTCCTATACGTTACGAGTAAAATGACTGTAAAATATCCCAAATCTACATTTGTTCCAATATATTCGACATGATATGATTATCATCCAGTGACTGGTCTTGTTCTTGTCCAGACCAGCTGCATTATTTCATTTATTATTTAATTGGCAGAAGGCAGGCGTTTTTGGACTTGATCCCCTTCCATTGCTTGTGGGTACATGTGAAAAAAATAACATCAACCAATGTGATTACATTTGCTCCGAAGAACAAAGCCTATTGTGATAAACATGCGACCTAACATTTGCATAGATACACATAGATTGAACATTTTGAATACACTATTAAAATGTACCACATATTGTAATAGTAAGTTTATAAATTTCGCTTTGAAATAAAATATTTGTTCTTACTGTAATAGCAAATCTTTTTTTAATAGGCTTCACTTTCAGCCGGGCCAAGTGATGTTTATATATAGCCGATTATAATTCAGCAGATCGGACATGTGTGTATATGTATACGAGTATATATTTGCAGTAGAAAGTGCATTGTTGCAAGGTCGGTTTACACAATTGCCTTCTACGTAAAATTTGTTTGGCTGCTTTGCATTCACGTCTGATTGACTTTTTAATGGGCTTCACAGTTGATTGAATGGAAATTTCACAGAAATTAAGCAATCAATTGCGCAGATCGACTGCCAGAATACGAAAATGGTTAAAATAGCATTGTCCCATCGGCTAAATACTAACATTTTACCACCTGCTTACCTAATCAGCGCCAAACTCTTTTCAAGCCCATTATTAACATTATCACACACATGTGCTGGGTGGGAAAAAGTATGCTAATAGGCCAAGTAGCCAGGCAAATATTTTTTCAAACCCTTTAACCAAACGGAGCAAAGTCAGCAGCATTAATGGCAAGATAACAGCAAACAGCCAAAGTCGCCCAAAACAGCATATGGGAAAAACGACCCAAAGCCAAAGCCAAAGCCAAAGTTATGCCTAAGTGGCGGCTTTTTGCTTCGCCCCACGAGAAATGAGGAAAACCAAAATTTTCTTGCCCCGCAGCAACGAAAATAAATTAAAGGGACTCGTCAAATTTTTGCCTTGCTACGTATTTTTTGTCTATTTTTTAATTTTTCTACAATTTGCCGGCATAAATAAATGCAGGGAAAGTAAGTGGGAATGTCCTGTGGCCAGGTCTAATGATTGAAAAAAAGGAAGAAGTGATAAAAAGGAAAACTGTGGGCCAGTCTATCCCCTGCTCGTCGTCCTTTCGTTTCGGCTTTAATAACATTTTATAACGCTCAAACGTGTATTTACTTTGCTCGGGGTTATTTACTTAAATCCTCTCAAAGCCAAAACGCCTTCTCCATAAATTGTCCGTTCTGCTGTAATTTAATTTGAATTCTGCTGAAAGTTTACACCAGTTGCAGTGCACACAAAATACGGTCATAAAATATGCAACTTTGAAAAGAAATAAAAAGTCCTGTTTCAGGCAACAAAAGAGATTAAATTGCGTAGCCGTGTTCTGTCCACATTAGCCCCCATATTTTTTGTTTGAGCTCATTGAACTCGTTTTTTGCGACAGATAATATAAAATGTAGCCGTTTTATTTTGTTGGCATGAGTTTTTCCTTTCCTTTTCCATTTTCTTTGCACTTTGATTTGAATATGTGGGGATTTTAGCCGTACGCGTGTTTTGCAGGTACATAATCACGAGTTGGAACTTTTCCCCACATTCCCTACATTTCTTTCTGCAAATCAACCCAATTAGAGATTGCACAGGCCTCGAATGATTGCAGTCGGAAACTCAGTTTCATCACGTATACGTCATGTGGCGCAAGATAAAGCAGTCATAGAAATCTATTAAAAATCAATTTGCTTGAGGCAGCTGTTGTCTTCTGATAATCCGAAGTCTTCGACTTTATCCGCATCTAGTCGCTGTTTAATTAAAGCCCTCGACTCCCTAAAAGCCCGAAATTAATAAACGCAACACGTGCAGCGGTTTTGTTGCCCGTTTTGCCACGATGTTTTCCTATTTTTCCTCAATACTTTGTGGGTGGGTGGGTAGTTTGCAAAGCCAAGGCCTCCTGGACATGGGCAATCGCAAAGTTTGTCGAGCAAACCGCTTTGAAGTCTAATAGGATTAGTTCGCCCAGATGTGGGCGTGTCTGTCTATGACAAATAAACGCCCTTCTGCGGCTCCGGCTGCGGCTGTGTATCTGTATCTGTATTTCTTTGCCATAAATAATATTCAATAATGCTAAGCAAATATTTGGCATGCGAATATTCCTAGACGAGGATTTCTTATATCAGTAAATATTTATCATATCCACGGCTGGCTGGCTTGGGGCCGACGAAAACGAGTAACCTCTCTTTTGCCTTGAAAAAGTAATAAATAAAAATGTGTAAAATTCCTTGGCTCCCCCGGATGGTAAATTTGGACTATTATCTCTATTTTTCGATACAGCCACTGCATTCTGAAGAATAGTTTTTAGATTACTGGCTTGCATATATTATATTTATTTTTTAAGGGGTAGCTGAAAACGATAAAACACCACATAAACGCGCACAAGTTTGGTTAGTTGTAAATTAATAGTGAAGGAGAATCAAATTCCAAGAGTTGTTCCGCTTTGAAGTCATCCAGGCAGCAGTCATCTAGGCCTTGTCAATCACGCGATCATTAAAGACAATCCTCAAATCGGTCTTGGCCATGTTGCCGAAGGCACCGACCAACTCGGTGAGACTGGCATTGGGCAGACGCCTATCGAACGGATAGCCCATGGTGCGTCTGTCAGGATACAATTTGTCCTTCAGACCGCAGAACGAGTAAGCCGTGCTGCAGGCATCATTGGGTCTAATGGGCGACAAGGAGAGTGTCAGCTGATGATGGGAAATTGGGCTTACGAGTATGGCACTCACGTTTTGGGTTGCTGAACGGAGTCCTGCGAGTAATCGGAAATCATGACGAACAGGTCGAAGAGCATTCCCTGGGCATTGCCCTTCGGCAGCAGGAGATGCTGCGGCCACCCACATCCGCAAAACCTGAAGCGTGCCAGTTCGTCGGCGGCCTTGGGCTGGTAGTCCGCTCCAACCGGGCGGAAGGAGCGCTCGAAGGGAATGGCCACCGAGGACTCTGTCGACTGGCGGCGGATTGTGTTCTCACCAGGCACCACTGGGGATTAATTAAATAATGTTAATGGATCACGGGAGGATGTCAGAAATATATTAAGCCACCACAAAAATAGATTACTGCTGGAAACTGATGGAAACTACACTCTGCGCATACTTACAATCAACTGTGAACTTGTCCATTTCGATGGCCATCAGTCGCTGTTCCTCCAGAGTCAGGGGCTGATTGCGCTCATCCGCCTTGGGGCAGATGAAGATACGGCAAGTACCCGTCCGCATTGGTCCATTATTGGTCACGTTGAAGGTGTAGGTGAAGGGAGCATTCTGGAGATGGGTGAACGAGGCAAATATGTTGCCATCGGCCGCTGGACCAAAGTCCAGGCCAGCTGCCAAGTCGGCGCTCGACTTCTGCCAGTAGGTCAACAGGGTGTTGGCCCTGGTATTGGACTTGCCAATCTTGGCCTCAATGTAGTCCACAGTAACGCCATCGAAGTTGAGCTCACCGGCAACGTACGGATTCAAGCGGGTCTTGAACTTGTTGAACACCGTGTCGATGAATCCGTGCCACCTGTAGAAGATTGGATCCCTCATGGCCGTGGTCACATCGCCCATCACACCGAAGTCCTCCAAGTGACGATAGTCGGGATCGTGGGCGAAGGAGATTAGGTTGTGTCCCTCGTTGTGCAGATTGCCATAGAAATTATAGTTGATGGATAGAACTGGGGATGCCTCAATCATGTTGCCCAGGATATCGATGCCACGAACCTCGTCCAAAGGCATACGAACGCCAGACGTCTAAGGATCATACAGCAAAAATGTTGAATGTCTTCATATTACCAAAGGGCCTAACTCACATCTTCAACGTATCCTTGATCAATGGCACCCAGCACGCGATCGCGCCAGCGCTCCACGTCGGAGATCTCCACACGCCCATCCTGGCGGTCCACGTCCCTTAGCTTTTGGTTGGTCACTCGGGAAGGATAGGTGCGGTTATTCACACTAGACAGGATCTTTGGGAAGTAGCCCTCGGGAATCTCCACCCGCAGGTTGTTTAGCGGCTGCACCTTCTTCAGATTGTTGCAGAAGCGCTCCACATTGTAGCGCGCGAGGATCTGGTGGTGCATGTAGTAGAAGAGCTCGCCACGGCGATCCTTGTTGACCACCTCCACTGGTCCGGTGGTGGGGTAGACCAAGTGCCAGTGCCAGTGGTGGCTGTTCACACCGATGTCCTCACGGAAGTACGCCAGGCGCTGCTCATCCTCGCGATCCGAGGCCGTGTAGTTCTGCGGAATATCCACATGGACACGTGCGCCGCTCTCCCCAATTACATTGGCCTCCTGACGCGCATCCTGCGATAATATACATAAACACACCATTAACGACTTAGACTGGTCAAATAAACACTTCATTGGATGGAACCAGATTGATAGCATTGAGTAGGCCCCATTTTAAGGTCTTGAACTTACCCGGAAGGCGGAGGGTTCCACAAAGTTGCTCGGAAAGACCTGCGAAATGTTGGTAATGGGCACTTCACGCGTATCCTGGCGATGTGCAACGGCAACGGCATAGGCGTATTGGAACAACACGGGATTCACACGATCCCTAAAAGAAATACATATATAATACAATGCATATAATATTGACTTTAGTACCTACTTGGTGTAAACGGAAAGCGAAACAAATTGTCTGAGATTTGGAGCGCCCATGAAAAGGGTGATCAGCTCGCTGGCGATTTCCCGATGGCGATTGTTGAACAGGGAAAACTGATTCTTGAGACCAATCTTTTTGGTAAAGTCCAGATTGGGTACGTTGGCCAGCTCCTGAATGGGGATCTTCAGATCCACGTCCTTGGAGAAGCGATTGCCCACCTCCTCGGTGTCATTGCGATAGCGATCCGTATAGAAGGAGTCGGGCAGTTCCAGCACCGTTTTTCCGGAGTCACGGGTGGTGAATGCCGGTTCCAGAGGTCGCTGGAACAGCAGCTCCAGGGCTTTCAGATCCGTGTTGGTCATGGTTTTCTCTATGCAAATACACTTAACTTCACCCAACGAAGCCTGTTGGACAACTGTGATTTTGCAAGGCAGCCAAAGGCATTTTATAGTTAAAATGCGGTCCGAAAATACAATTTTTAAAAAGGTTCGTTATCAAATTCTAGCCACAAACTGCAATTCTCACAAACTCAAACGTTGTGGTTTTGCTGTGGCTTGTCTAGAAAACAGCAAAAAGTGCAATATCGCAAGAGTTGCCAAGCCGCAAAAATGATAAGAGAAATATTGTTTTCCTTAATCGTTTCCCCAAAATAAAATATTACTTGATTTTCAGTTTCATACATGAAGTTAAATGTCAGCGAACGTGAAAGTTTAAGTGTGCATATTATTTCAATAGTTCTGAACTTTTCAATAATTCTGCACTGTTTTACCAATTAATTATTTCAAGTTTTTTAAGTGTTATTAGTTCCGGAGAGGAAGTTTAAATTGAGTTTCTTTGTCTTTGCCGAAAGGTATCAGGGAAACCTTTTTGCGACCACGCGAAATACAACTCCTGAAGTAAACAGGACGAAGGCCACCGGAAAAGCTGCTTATGCACATAGAAATAACACCGAGTACTTGCTCAACAGGCTGCCAGACTGCCAGGCCCCCTTTCTACCTACCAACCGCCCACCGCCCACCGCCCACTGGGAGGCCATAAATTTGGCTTGGAGCAGAGGGCCCATGCCATGTCCTTCGACATGGCCCATAAATTAGGTTTTCGGAATAGCAGTGAGGGGGGGGGCATGTAACTAAGAACTAACTGCCAAGAGCTTTGATGATTAAAATATCTATACTGTAAATCAATTTTTGTCGCTTCGCCGTCTGGCCAGCAGAACGATGTTGTTGGCCAAAAAGCAAAGCGAATGGCAAAACTTTTGGCCATTGTCAATAATAAATGTTTCTGCCGACTTTGGCGTTGAAATGTGTGCGCATTAATCTGTGAAATTGACAGCAACAAAAACGAGCGCAGCAAGTTTGCATAAAAGTGCGGGTTTGGGGGAAAATTGAAAAGATGAATTTTCACAATTTCTGCACTCTGGCCATAACAACATGAAAATGACTTTTTCGGTCGCCTTTGTTTGCTAATGTCGATGTTCCAGCAGATACACAATCTTAAATTCATGAACTATGTCCGGAAAGTTAAGTAAGCAAATATGACTACGTATTGTATGTTTACTTCAAATAACTTAAGAATGTATTTTGTACTCATTTTTTTAGATTCTTTTTAGAGCATGCATATAACTTATTTATGTAAAATAGTAAAAGTAATTCAAAAATGCCGCATTACAGAGTATATCGAAGTTGGCTTTTCCTAGACTTTGTTAGCTTCACGCAAATATTTTTCCAAGCCATGCAATTTTTCATTGAATATTCAATGACAGCCATGGTAAATGTGCTCCAGATTCCAGCCCAAAAGACAAACTTGCTTTAATTAATTATAAATTGTGGGAAAGTGTGTGAGTGAGTCTCAGTACTTGCTAGTGTGAATCGAATTAGGACGAGGAAAGGCCAAAGCGAAGTCTCTTCGCCAGGAAACGAGCTGAGTTGGCTTTCACCGGCGAAACAAAAATAAAATATCCAAAACTTTTACCAACAAGCCCTAAAAGCCGCGCAACTTTGTAAAAGGCACCAAGCACTCTTACTGTATGGCTTTATGGTCGAAAGTCTGGTCCATAAAAAGGATTGTGGGCATGCGTTAATTACCCACTGGCTTGAATTTTACATTTTGGCTAAAGCACTTTGTGGCCAGGTTGGAAAACACATGCCTCCTCAAGAGCATTCCAAACTATTCATTAGTTGTGGGCCAACCGCAGGAATTTGCGGTTGTGTGTTATCAAAATTTCAATTGTTTGCCCACTTGGGCGCAAAACTGATTAAAGTTTCATGGCTCTAATCTGTTGGCAGCTTATCAGTTCAGTAAATGTGGAAGGGGTTTTCATAAAAAGGGTAATGGTTTGAAATGGGTTTCGAAACTGAGCGGTTATGCTCTGTTTTATCGTAAATAAAATGTAACATTTGTAGTTTCTAGTTTCGCATTAATTGTAATCCGAGTAATTTTTGGATGCTTCTACTCCAACTTTTCTGGCAAATTTAGATATTTTATCAATTTTTGTTTTTGATGAATTAAATAAACCCATTTATTGACAATAGAGTTCCTTGAATTAACTGGGGGCCTTTCCGAAGGACTTTGTGGCAGCAGAACTCGGCCAATTACCAGTTGGCCTTAATTAGTTTGGGTTTCTTGGCCCCAAAACTCTGTGTGGGCAGTAGATTCCCTCGGCCATCAAAGAAGGTGACAGGCGACTTTACCAAACTGATGGCCAATGTAATAAGACACATGCATGCAAATCCCTGACATCTAATTAAAAATCATTCCAGCTGCTCCAGGAAAAGAGAAATGGGCAGAAAGTGAAAATGAGCGGGAAGAAAGAGTAGGAGTGATTAACAAAGGGTGCGAGTGAGTAATCTCCTTAGGGCTCGGTAGGCCAAAGTCAAAAAAAGACACTTAGAGGAAAGTTGTCTTCGCCAGCAGTCGCTTCCACTTTACAGGGTATTCATGGGTTCTTTGTGGCACCATTCTGATTTCCTTCTTCTAAATTCTCCAGAGGCATTTTACTGATGACAATTTGCGATGGGTAGGTGCAGCTCTCCCTGTGGCAACTGCAACACATGGCCTGCCGGAAGTCCATTCAGTTACATTTACCGGTGACTGTGCCACTCGGTAACTGTAACAAATCACCAGCTGACGACAATGTCACATTTCTCACTTCATTTCGCTTTCCGCCCAGACAGGTGGGCGGAATAGGTGGGTTATTAGTTGCCCACTGCCTCGTCATCTGTCAAATGCCAAATTGCGGCAGCTGGTTTCAGTTTGTGCCGCTCCAAACGCCAGTCGAACACACTCAACTACAAGCGTACTCCACCAGTTGCCGCCACAATGTATCTCTAAATGCACTGGGAAATATAATTGGTTGTAGTACAAATATTACAAATATATTACAAATATTATTAGCTTAATGGCTTAATAGAATTTTGACCTTAGTTGAAAATAATAAGAAACTGATAACAGTCTATGATTATCTTTCAAAAGAAATCACCCAAATTAATTGTGGAAACCTTTTTTTCATACGAAAATAGAAGTGTGTTTATTGTTCTTTGGTGGGGTTATGCGCTTTTTCTCCCAGTGCACATCCATCTGTCCGTCTCAGTCTGTGCGCAGGTAATTGAACAACATTTGTGGAATGACATGGAAAGAATGGAAAGTGAGTGGAAAGGTAGCGACGGCAATTGTAACAACGGGAGCAACATCATCTGGCTGAACTGTCGTGAAAAAGAGGACTGAGAAAGAGACGGACACAGGCGGTTCGAAAGAGACAGAGACATGGCCGCGTGTCGGATGATTTTCTGCGATATTAACTCTATGGCCATATGCTCACCTCTGCAGATTTGTCAAACGCACATGAATGTTATGTGCCCTTGCAGAAGGCACTTTCATTAGGGCCAAAACTAGATTAGACATACACAAGGTGAATGAAAGATATTAGTACTTGGTCCATGTAATAAAAGTTTTTCTAGAAATGGCGAGCATTTAAAATCGTAGATAGACGATTTTCATTTTATTATTTCCTTGTGCGGGAGGGATGATAACCAGGACTTTGATTATTATATCCCCCAATTCTTTTATCTACTTGGGCCGCTTTTTCTCGCTTATCAGTTGAACACGTGCCATCAGGTAACCAGTGATCCACCTGAGCCCCTGCTGTTTGCTCTGATAACTGAGCTCGATGTGCACCGGCGTCTCCATGTCCACGGCGGGCAAGAGGTTCAAGTCCAGGCGAAATCCCCTGATGTAGTACATCAGGTTTGGCTTGAAAGGGCACTGTTTGGGAAAGTTGCTGAATCGCTCCATGATACTCCGGCCCAGGCGTACGAGGGGCACTTGATTGCGATTCGCTAATAACTGGCAGCCATCGGTGGTCGCATTGAGCAGGACGAAATCCGGCAGCGGTCGCCTGCGCGGCAGGACGATTTTCATAAAGAATTCATGTTCGGCAACAGGTTGTTTGAGTACGAACTCCATGTGCCAAGTGCGGCGTTTGACACTTTTGCTTACGCCACAATTGAACTCCTTGAGGATGCTTGAACCAATATCCTCGCTGCTGCACGTAAAATTATCCGTTTGCAGCTCAAAATTATTCTGAGAAACGCAAGCTGCAGCTGCAGAAATTTAATATATATTCAATGTGCTCATAATACGCACCTTGGCCTCCGTCTCCAATTTCCAATTAGAGAGCAGTAGAGGAAAATTAACATCCAAAATTCAGCAGTTATCGGTTTCAGCTCCATACTACGCGTGGCCCGAACAAAACCACTCAAATTATGCAATTCAACTAGAGTTAATGCCCAAATGCATCCTCTAAATAGGAATTTACCAGTGCAAACCAAAATCTGCTGATGCGTGACTAATGCTGCCATAACAATCATTATTGTTATACTAAATACATTTGTACAGACGAGCTTATGGATCAGAAGAAGCTAATTTGCTGCTTTCATAAGTACAAAAATAAACAATTAACAGGTAATTTAGACGTGCAAAGCAGGTTGTCTTAGCAGCTACCTTTTTAATTACAAGTGGAAACATAATTTGCATTAATAAGCATCCAATGAGCTCTCAAGTGCTTCATTAAATATAGCTGATTTAAGTTTAAATTGCTAATGACTTAGGCTTGTGATCGAATCAATAATGGCGTTGCCCAGTAATTACCCATAATCTCTTTGTCAATTAACGCTGCCACTCGAAAAAAAGAGATTATTACAAACCAGAGTGATTTGTCAAGAGGATTACAACCCGTACAACCCGTGCGCTGCCTGTAATTAATAATGGCCACAAATAGTTTATGAAAAAAATGTGCTACAAATAACCTTATTCCGGATTCGTGAGCTTTGACAGCAACATGATGTTTAGCAAGTTCGCTGTCATAATTATTGGCTTAATCGCCTGTTTTAATCATACCAAGGCCGATAAGGTAACATTTTGCAAAACAGGACCTTGGAGTTCGAGCTCTTGATTTGTTTTTTCTTGCAGGCCACTTTCGACATGGTCTTCACGAACTGCTCCTGCAGCAGTGAGGATCCAGATGGCCTGTTATCGAACCTGAAATGTGGCTTGAGCAAAAGCGTGAAAAGGCCGTCCTTCAATATTGAGCTGAAGTTCCAAAAGCCGGTGGCCAAGTTCTTTGTAAATATGAGGATTGTTTTACCCCGGCGCCTTGGCGAAGACTTTACGCTGTTTAATCTATCCGGAATCGATGGCTGCAGTCTGCTGTCGAACAAGAACCAGATCGCCTTCATCCAACTGGGCCGCAAGCATATGGATCAATATAGCAATATACCCAAGCGATGTCCATGGCCCCAGGACGTGAACTACTATATCCGTGGATTCCGCTCAGATATGGCTGCCATGCCGGCCTTTAATTTTGAAACGGGAATGAATCTGTGGTTTGAGTTCGTTGTGAACCAACAGAAGCTGATTCGCGGATTTATCCAGGGCAGAGTGCAGCGCAGAAGGAATTCCAAAGCCGTTGCTGGTGGGGATTAATCTGTGAAATCTGTAACTTCAACTAAATTCTGTATATGTTTCGTGCTGCTAAAATGCTCGTTCAATAAAATTGTCTTTTATTTGAACGTGCAGTAAAACAATTTTTGAAATTACTTGCACTCAAACTTTTTGAATCAAAGCTTTCCACGAATGTCACTGTGTAATTCATGTGGGCAGGGCAGGTGGTAAATGGGATGAATAAAATTGGGGCAATTGAGTTACCATCTGAGTTCCATTGGCTCTTCCTTTATTGGTCAGCCAAGTGCCCGTGTGTGTGTGTGTGGGCTGTCCAGAAAAGCATATTTTCGCATTTCCAGCTTTTCCGTTTCCCCGACAGCCGTTTTTCCTCGCTTTTTTTATGGGGCACGTGCTGGTTTTTCGGCATCCTGCAGATCTCGTTCTCCAAAAAAACGCCACATGCGGCAGGCGGAATTAAAAATTCCAAGCTCGTTTCGCCCTCTTACAAGGCGATTTCGCCTCAACGTGGTTATTAGGTAGCTCTGCTACCAAATAAGCCGAATTTGCTTAAATGTACGCCGGTTTGGACCTTTGGCGTGAGGCAACTCCCAGATGCTGGCCATATCTTGAGTCCCGAGGGCGTTTGCATTTATTTTCTTGTTGTTAATCTTCTTTAAAAATAATTTCCTTTCGGCCAATGTGGTCTGCTCACACATCTGCTAGGTGAACAGGAAGTAGACCATTTACAACATTTTTTATGCTAATAAGCTCAGTTCATGTAAACTGTTTATTGAATTAATACATTTCTTGTGAAATTCACACAATGGCTTAAAGGAAAGCAGATAATTTAAAATCTTTAGAAATGTATATAATCCATTAAAATACAATATTACTGATTACTTTTTGCATTTTCGTACCCTAGTAAATTAGTTTCTATGAAATATTCATGGTTGCAAGCCAATATTGTAAAAAAACTATTTTTTCACAACAAGCTTACAAGTTTCTATGCGAGCCTTTGTTGAATGCAAATATTTCAAATAAAAGGTTATCTTTCTGGTTAACACTCGTTCGATGAATGCGAATATGCAATGCACATTTATGAAATTGAAAACTTACATTGAGTTTTGACCCGGCCCACAGGGGCAGCACTTGCTGTGATTATTTCATGCAAAAATAACTTTAGCCGCCGTGTTGCCTTGCTGAAAGAAAGGAGGAAAAACTCGTGCTGAGAAGGAAACCGAAGTATCATCAGCCTAATCATGTGGAATAAGGCGGAAACGGAAATTGCACACACACTAACGCACACACAAACAGTTGCAGATGCCGCCGCATGTTTGCGTGTGTGCCTGTGCACATATAAAAGTGTATGTTTACAAGTGTATGTGCATGTGTTGGGGCTTACCAGATTGCAGAAATCATATGCTGCCTGCCACCTGATGGTCGCCGGAAATGCTGGAAATGAAAATTTTGCGGTACAACCCTACAGCCAGTGGGAATATGTGCGGTTTTGGTGCATGCACAGGCCCCTTTCTCATGGAATTTTAATCAATATCGCATTCGATAGCAAACCGAATACTTTGATAAGGCTAAAGGTTGCGGGCAGCACTAGCTGTGCGAGCTTATCAGTGTTTTTGACAAGCCATCGAACACAGGGGTGTGTATTAGGATGGGGTTCCAAAAATGGGCTCTGACTAGCGAATTAGATCTTCCGGCAGTGCTTTTAACATAGGCATATCAGAATAATTGAGCTATGCTTGTTAAATATTTGTTAAATATAATAGTTAAATGCTTGGTAAATATTTAAGTGCTTAGTAAAACGAAGTTCATTCCTTCGAAGTTTTTAATACCAATTCTTCTTTGATGGCCAGTGAATATCCCTTTGGAATAGATGCTTTCGCTGTATTAACTTTCGTCACTCCCTAAATCAACTTACCGCCAGTGACGTCGTTTCCTAATCAGTATTTAACTTTTACCCACTTCTGCCTCCCGAAGCTTCAACAGCTGTCACTGATGCGGTTGCGGTTATTTGTTACTGCCATTTGACCGCTCGAATCGCTGGTGAAAATTATTGCGAGCGGCACCTGCGGCCAGAAGCAAATTACGCGTATCCGAGGGTAGAGAGCAGTCGATTTTGGTGTGCACACCTCAACACACCGCAGTTGTTGGGTGTGCGAAGCGTCTGTGTTAAATGGATTCGCAATGTTTTCCATTTAAGTTCAGTTTTCGCATTGTTCGAATGGCTGAATGAAAAAGTGTTGGCGAGCAAATATTTTCATATCAATGCGCTCCTGGCTGGAAAAATAAAAACAAATGGAAGCCCGTCGAAGAGCAAACAATGCCATGGCTATACTTGTATATCAAAAAAAAAAAACGCATTTAAATAAATACAGTGAAAGCTCTTCAGGGTCAACTGTTGTGTTGTGTTAATCAAAAATATTGAGTGGTTACAACACGACATTATAACGAAACTAAAACGTAAAAAAAAAGTATTATGTATTGAGGCGTTCATTATTTATTCTACGAAATTTTTAGAAAATTTTTGCAATATTTCAAATATTTTAATTGATTTGCTATGTCGAGCGTTGACTGTCAAAAAACTTTCAATGACATGTGCGAACTTTTCATTTAAGCTGTTAATTAATTCTGTTGGTATTTTATTCGATCGAATCAAACCACATTATGCTATTGAGCATTATGTCAACCGTTTGAGGACCGCATTGCTGAAATTTAAACAGAAAGTCAACCAAATTAACGCCTTCTCCCCTTCTCCCCGCCATCTACTTGCAGCTTTGCCACGCAACAAGCCGCGCTTCAAGCGGCGCACCGGCCCCACCATTCCCATGCCAGCCCGCAAGGGGCTGCTAGCGCCCCAGAACACATTCCTGGACACCATCGCCACCCGGTTCGATGGCACCCGTAAGTGAAATGCCCATGCCAATGTCCATGTCCATGTCAATGCCAATGGTAATGCTAAGCGATTCCTGCCGAGAGTCCAAGTATGAGTTTTATATGATTTCCTCCGTAATGTAATATTTATGACACTTTTTATTGAGGGCCTCGGACTGAAGTCTGCATAAGCCAAGGCCCGCATCGTTTTGGCCAACTCGTAAAAAAGTTCGCATAAGAGATTTCCGGGCATAATCATTCGGTTTTCCTTCGTTTGCACTGAAAGAAGCTGAGTGTGAGCGCGATTTCGCAGCATAAGCATATGGGATTTGTTTCGTGCACTGAGAGAAATGCGCTAAGAAAGTACTCATCATATCTTTTCGAGCATATACATTCATTTTACTTTTATTGCACTCAGATAATATTGTTTTTTTCTATACTTTTTTAAGATTGAATTTTTGTATTTTTACATTTTATTATTATTTCCGCCGTGTGTGGCACATCAGGGATCGGGAGGAGATGTCAGTTAAGTGCTCGCGCGTAGGGACCACTGTCGAGCAGTCACGAATTGCTGTTCTGTATGTGCGCGGCATGTGAGGGTGGGCGAAAGAGGACCTTATCCTTATTGAAAAGCTGCCCATCCTGCATGCAAAATGCCGCTCAGTGTGCGGAGAAATTAAAACTATGTGCGCAGAGGCCCGCCTTTTTCGCGAAATACAATACACGAGAGCCTGCTGGAAGCCCTAACAAAATGAATTCCTTTGAGGGAAAAATGTTTTACAGTAAATTAAACTTCGCCTCGTTTGGCTGCCGAAACATTTTCTCTTGCTTGCCGCGCAATCAAATGTAATGATCTGAAAAGGAAAGCAAAAACATTTCATTCAAATTACTTATTCCCTTTGTATGCTTACATTGTAAATAGTTGGGAACACTTCACATTTAAACTGAAAAATACAAGTATGAAACGTATGCTTTAATGACCAAGTAAAGTGAGAGTCAGTGGACTGGAAACCATGTTTTTTGTTATCTTCGCAGAGGCTTCGCCAGCTCTCATCGTTTGCTTACACTTACCCGATCGATTGATTTGGGCCATAATCTGTGTCCTAGATAGCGATGTCCTGCACAACTTTCCACTTCCGTTCGCCAATTGGAATCGTTGACAGGACACACACGTGCTGACATTGCAGGGATCCTGCCAGGAGAAAACATGTCAGTCCCCCATCATATAAATTAATTGTTTTATTTCGCACACAAGCAGGCATAGGGAGCGATAATTGTCTTTACGAGTTGTCACAAACTCTGAACACGAAATGAAATGCTCAGCCGGCAGGGGGATTAAAAAGGTTTTACGAGCCATAAATAATAAAATAAGCATATCAAATGAGCCGCAGTCAGTTCGTTGAGCGTGTGGATGTCTCTGTCGCCGGCAGCCGTTAAATAACTCAAACAAAAAGATTTCACTTCCGGTTTCCCGGAGATTGTTCCATATTTGTTACGGCAGAGTTTCACGAACTAACATTGCCACACATATTTATACCCATTACTCGTAGAGTAAAAGGGTATACTAGATTCATTGAAAAGTATGTAACAGGCAAAAGGAAGCGTTTCCGACCATACAAAGTATATATATTCTTAATCAGGATCAATAGCCGAGTCGAACTGGACATGTCCGCCTGTCCGTTCGTCTGTCCGCATGAGCCCCACGATCTCAGGAACTACGAAAGCTAGAATGTTAAGATTAAGCATGCAGCTTACTCTTTCGCACTTCCACTAGCTCAGTAACGGGCATCTGATAGTCGGGGAACTCGTGATGTTGCAGAAATTCAAAAGAATTATGAAATGTCCCAAGGCTGAAGTTCAAACTCCATAACTTAACTTATCTTAATCCGATTTTGAAGTGAAATGCCTCTAAATGTTTCTGGCGCAATTATCTAAAAATCTGCATTCAAATTTAGAAATTTTTTTTTTTCAAATTTTTTTGTCACTTTTTTGATGTCATGATGTAGAAATTTAAAAAACTTGAGAAATGTCCCAAGACTGAAGTTCTAAACTCCATAACTCAACTTATCTTAATCGGATTTTAAAGTGGCATACCTCTAAATGTTTCTGGCGCAATTCTCTAAACATCTGCATTCCAATTTAAAAATGTAATTTTTTAAAACTTTTTATGTATTTTTTCTGATGTATGTCTGTAGAAATCCAAAACCGTTGAAAAATGTCCTACGGCTGAAGTTCCATACTCCATAACTCAACTTATATTAATCGGATTTTGAAGTGGCATACCTCTAAATGTTTCTGGCGCAATTCTCTAAAAATCTGCATTCAAATTTAGAAATTTTTTTTTTTCAAATTTTTTTGTCACTTTTTTAATGTTATGATGTAGAAATTTAAAAAACTTGAGAAATGTCCCAAGACTGAAGTTCTAAACTCCATAACTCACCTTATCTTAATCGGATTTTGAAGTGGCATACCTCTAAATGTTTCTGGCGCAATTCTCTAAAAATCTGCATTTAAATTTAGAAATTTTTTTTTTTCAAATTTTTTTTGTCATTTTTTTGATGTTATGATATTATAAAAATTTAAAAACGTCCCAAGACTGAAATCCTTAAGTCCATAAGTCAACTTATTATAGTCGGATTTTGAAGTGGCATGCATCTAAATGTTTCTGGCACAATTCTCTAAAAATCTGCATTCAAATTTGGAAATTTTTTTTTTTTTAATAATTTTGTAACTTTTCTGATGTTATAATATTGTAGAAATTCAAAAATGTCCCGAGACTGAAGTTCTAAACTAAACTGAGTTCTAACTCCATAACTCAACTTATCTTAATCGGATTTTGAAGTGGCATACCTCTAAATGTTTCTGGCGCAGTTCTCTAAAAATCTGCATTCAAATTTAGAAATTTTTTTTTTTCAAATTTTTTTTGTCATTTTTTTGATGTTATGATATTATAAAAATTTAAAAACGTCCCAAGACTGAAATCCTTAAGTCCATAAGTCAACTTATTATAGTCGGATTTTGAAGTGGCATGCATCTAAATGTTTCTGGCACAATTCTCTAAAAATCTGCATTCAAATTTGGAAATTTTTTTTTTTTTAATATTTTTGTAACTTTTCTGATGTTATAATATTGTAGAAATTCAAAAATGTCCCGAGACTGAAGTTCTAAACTAAACTGAGTTCTAACTCCATAACTCAACTTATCTTAATCGGATTTTGAAGTGGCATACCTCTAAATGTTTCTGGCGCAATTCTCTAAAAATCTGCATTCAAATTTAGAAATTTTTTTTTCAAATTTTTTTGTCATTTTTTTGATGTTATGATGTAGAAATTCAAAAAACTTGAGAAATGTCCCAAGGCTGAAGTTCTAAACTTCATAACTCAACTTATCTTAATCGGATTTTGAAGTGGCATACATCTAAATGTTTCTGGCACAATTCTCTAAAAATCTGCATTCAAATTTGGAAATTTATTTTGTTTTAATTTTTTTGTAATTTTTCTGATGTTATGATATTGTAGAAATTCAAAAAAGTCCCAATACTAAAATTCTAAAGTCCATAGCTCAATTTATCTTAATCGGATTTTGAAGGTACATACCTCTAAATGCCTTTGGCGTAATTCTCTAAAAATCTGCACTTAAACTTAGAAATTAATTTTTTTGTAATTTTTTTGATGTTAGTAAAAAGTATGCAAAAATATTTAAATTTTCTTTGCAGTCGTTCATGAATTTTTAAATACTGAAAGTTTTGCTTTAGAAGAATATAACGAATTTGTTTTTATTTTTCCTAATGGAAATCGAGTCCTGCGTCCAATCAAAAGGCTTTCAACAAATTTAGCACTTTAAATATTGACATTTGATACTTAAGCTTCCACTTAGTGCAGTCATTACTAATAGTCACTAATTGGAGTGCAAACAATTAAATTCGATTTTTCCCACATGCACATTTATTCTTAATGCGACCACTGCACTTTTCACGAACTTTTTATTGATGGAACACATTAAGTAAATTTGCTTTTAATTTGTTGGTTATTGCGGTGCCAGCAGCATAAAGTATTTAACAATCAGCTTGCAGTTTTCCCCGCAAGAGGCCAACCATTGAGTAATGGATATTGAGTGTAAACAATTTACTGGCAGTATTCCAAAGTTGCGACGGCGACAAGCCAACCTTGATTCCTAATAAATGCGATTATTGCAATTACTTTCCATTTGTAGAACGTATCTTAGACTGGCTGATATTGTTGTACGACACACACATGCAGATTAACTGTATTGTGTGCCGTATGAGTTTTCATTTTGATCTGCCATTCAGCCGGCTTGTCTTTCAATTCAATTTGTTCCGTCCACAGCGCCACTAACCATATATAACTTTCCATGTAATCTGTCCATTGTGTCGGCAATTACGATCTCACTCGTTCTATTCACAGGACCCCAGTTGCAGGATGGTATGATTTTGCAAGGATGTGAGTGAGTGGGTGGGGAGCATTTCTATTTATGAAATTGAATTCAAAAGGTAAATGTAAATAAAGAGGAAAGGACGCTGGCAAAAGCTAGTTCGCATTGGATATGCTATAAATAAAATCACACAGCGCAAATCCTGGAAAGAAACCTTTTGCTGGATTTCCTTTTTCGGGATCGTCGCAGGAGCCAAGCCAGGATCCAGTTTTCGGAATTGACCAAATGGCACATAAGAATTTCATTTCCTGCACTCGCAGGAACTCGAAGGAAAATTTAATTAAATACTGTTGAGATTTTGAGTTTATTTCAGCGCTTGCACAAATGTAAAAAAACAAATACCAGCAAGTCGCAGACATGAAGGTCAAGTGCAAATGGCAAAGCCATAAAAAAAAGGGAAAGGTTAAGCTCATAACAATATGGCTTTGTTCGGAAAGAAAATGAAATATGCTAGAAAAACGGGGATTTTATTTATGAAAGTAGTTTTTGCAAGAACTTCAGATTGTTTATATTTTCTTTTTTGGATTTGTGTGCGGGGAAATATAGTTCAATTAATAATATATTACGTATTTACGTGTTCAATGACAATGATAATGTATATGAAATCCTTTTTCTGGCAATATGGAAAAGTGCATTTCAAGGAGACATTCAGCTTGAACCCGTCAGTCTTATTTCCCCATGAAAAGGACACGCAGCAGGACTTGTCTTATTACCGTTGTTTGTCGGGACAATATTTCATGCCAAATGAAAAGCAGCTGAACAGCATCTTTTACCATCGCCCAACTGCTGTGCCCACTGTTTTTCCCCCAGAAGAACATTTCCCGCTGTCATTTCAGTTTTCCCCAGTTCAACCAACTTTTCTCCTCCACTTTCAGACTCGAACTTTGTGCTCGGCAATGCGCAGGCAAATGGCAATCCAATTGTTTATTGCTCGGATGGGTTCGTGGATTTGACAGGATATTCACGCGCGCAAATTATGCAAAAGGGTAAGGACGATCCATCGGACAGACTCAACTTATTTAACACTTGAATACTCATTTGTATGTATTGTGCCGACTTTATTCAATTGCCAACAAACGCAAATATCCCAAACTCCGGCCCAAATTCCGCCGTACACGAAACAGGCTGCTCATGTCATTTCCTTTACGGACCGGATACGAAGGAGGAGCACAAGCAGCAAATCGAGAAAAGTCTCTCCAATAAGATGGAACTGAAGCTGGAGGTTATTTTCTACAAGAAGGAAGGTAAGCCCCCTGCGAAATTACGATGTGCGGGAATGTTGCGAGCATTGTTTTCTATTTGCCTCCTTTTAATTAAAAATTTTCCCGAAAATAGGTGCGCCAAGTGCGAGATAAGGAAATTATTTCGGGGTTTGTGGTCACACAAAAAACTTGTTAAGTTTGGGTAGCTAAATATAAACGAGACATTATAAAAAATCCGAATCTTGATTATGAGGGGCTTGAAAAATAAAAAAACACGTTCACTATAAAACTCCTATTATTGGTCACTACCTATTGCTTCCGAGAAAGGTGGCTTTTGTGTACATATAGCGTGACTTATTGGTTTCCCACGAATGACAAAAGTCGTACAAGTTATCAGAACAAGAGTGAAAAGTTGCCAATCAATTGTGGTCTCACCTGCAGAGTTTTCCGTGCTAGCCACCATCACCCCTTTTCTTATAAGCGAAGACTGCGGCGTCCCCATCTTATTTTTGTAGCGATGGAAAACTGTTTTTGATTGAGTTAAGCCGACAGACTTGAACTAGTTTCCTGCGGTTCTCCGGGGTGTTCGCGTTCATGTCTCAGTCCCAAAGGACACCGATTCATATCCTTACTGCCTGCCACGGCTCGTCGACTAGCTGGGCGTACAATAAATTGTGCTCTTAACATTTTGGCACGTCCAGGCCGCGGTATTTTGTAGTCCTAATGAGGTCACGATTAATCAAGACCAACCCGATGCAGAGATAAGCCCAAGATGGATAGATCCATTAACTTTTCGTGTAAGTTTTCTAATTAGCGAAGCGTTTAAAACTTTTAACCATTTGCAAGCGACACGGTGCCTACACTACAAGAAATACAGCATCAACGGACAATGTATTGATGCTTAGATTACAAAATATTAAAATGCGTAAATGCATGTGTATGTTTAGTCAAGCCAAACAGCTATTCAAACTTCAGTTAGTAATTCTTCATTAATGGTTAGAAGAGATTATTTTGTGCCAGTGTACGGCACCCTTTGCCTGCCCCTCGGCATTCTTTTCTCGTGTGTGCCGGGGCTATGTTTTATTAATTATGCATTGGCTGCGGCGGACTAAGGGCGAACTCGATCTAGTTGACCTCGGGCTGGTGGCTTAATTAGCGGCAGATAATTAAAATGCAGGCCGGGACAATAATTGCGGTCTAATTGAATTGCCATGCAATTTATTTATCAATTTCAAGCCACATAAATTGCTGGCGCTTTTAAAGCGTTCAACAGCTAATTACAAATTGGGCCAAAGCTCTGCTGGACTTATCCGTTTTTATTTGCCTACTTTGTGCTACCATCGATGTTCGGTTTTCATTGGGAAGGCTTCAATTATGCAGCCGCAAATGAAAGTCACTGTGGTGTTGCACACTACGTGGCCAAATATTGAGCGAAGCGACCGCAGGCCACGTGGCGTATGCGCGATTCGGTGAAAATCACCTTCCCTGCCGCTGATTAAAGCAAAAACTCATTGCAGGTGCTCCCTTCTGGTGCTTGTTCGACATCGTGCCCATCAAGAACGAGAAGCGGGATGTGGTGCTCTTTTTGGCATCCCACAAGGACATCACGCACACCAAAATGCTGGAGATGAATGTGAACGAGGAATGTGATAGCGGTAAGTATAAGCAACTGGTATGAATAATGAATGCACTAGCTAAACATCAACTGCCGAATATCCAAGCGTGCACAAAAGCCACAGAAACACCCACTAACACACACACAAACGCGCAGACACGCAGACACTCAATTCCCAAATAATAATTTAATAAGCACCAACTCGACTCATAAGCTCCAACACACTGACACTGATGCATTCCCTCAGATGAGAAGATTCGGCCAAATATCATGAATCAGTCCCAGAAGAAGGCTGAAATATTGTGACATAGCCCCAATGTGTCTGCCGCAAATTTGCGAATAAATATCAGTGGATGTGGTCTACCAAAAACGCGACTTAGAAGAATTACAATTAGAATGCATGAAGCTTTCATTGAAATAAGAATAATTATTAAAATAAATATAAGTGTTAAACATAACGAATAATAATTTAAATAGAGCACCATTATTATTTCAAAATTGTGTAACTCTTAGTTTAAAAATTAAAGCACATATCTTTGAAGACTACTCCTAACTTTTACGAAAGTAAATGCAGTAAGTTGCTTAAATACATTAAAATTTGCTGTTCAGCAAATAAGAGAATTTGGAATTAAGCTGTGGCAATAAATCTCGGGGCAGAGTATTCCTCAGTCAGGAGCCATAAAAATGTGTGAATGCTACCTTCATTCGAGCTATGTCAGCATGTCACCTCAACTCTCGGCCAGAAATATTCCTATAAAGTTTTGCGGAACTTTTGGTTTCGCTTGGTCCTGGCAGAGAGCGAGAGTTTTTGGTTAGCTTTCTGGCCGAGAAGCTGGGCAGGAAGGAAGCAAGGAAGGTACTCCGCCTGGCTGCGGTCGCTCCTTTGAGTTCTTTGCCGACTTTTCATCCGTTTCCCCCCTTCCTCACCAGCGCGTGTCCCTGACAACTGGATGTATGCGTACCATATTTCAACGTTAATTTAAATCTCGTCTTTCATGCGCCGTTTTTGTCGTGTCGGCTCTGATTTGTGGCTATAATCTGTGTGCTAAAAAGCAAATGAATACTTAATGCTAATACTAGCAATGAGTCGTATTTAATATTCGCACTTTGACTAGCAACTTTCACATTGATAGCGATTTTCTTCCGGAGCTCTATCAACGCATTTTCCTTAATTAACCCGCACCAAATGTCCTTGTTATATCTTTTGTTGTTTTGAGTCCTTCTGCGCTTCCAGCTGAGCGGCATCAAATATGCCCTCTGTCTAATTTACTGGATTAATCACACAAAAAAGTTGGACACACCGGCACACGTGTGCTGGCTGAATCCCCAAAAGGATCCAGATGCTGAAATATTGATGCACCACTCGAACAGTTCTGACAGCAGCACAACTTATTCCGTACTTTCTCTGTACTCGGGAATCGCATGTGTCGCCGTGAAATGCTGCTAATGCAGGGATAAAAAACAGATACCGCCCACTGACCTTTTGGCCTGCAGCTTTATTGCCATCGTTATTCATCTGTTGTTGCGGTCTGTTTGCCTGTCTTCTGGCCTGCAGATTTACGGGTCATGCAAACCGAGCAGAAGCCACTTGAAGTTCGACCAGGAGAATCCTAAGAGGATTTGCTGCACTGCATACTCGAGTGTCAGGCCGCCAGGACCTTCTGCTCCATGGACTACCTGGCATTGAAGCTTTAAATAATTTAGTGCTCCGGGTATTGATATACGTGTAGATAGGGAGTAAACTGGAATGGGCTTGAAGTGCTGGATGAAATTTTAGTTGTCCATGGTTATTAAAATATTCGTTTACAAATTAATTGTATAGCTTAATACCGATAATAATGGTAATTCTTATTTAATTATCATTCTTATGGTTTGTTTTCAGTTAGCTATAGAAGCAGCAACAAATACTACTCACATTCTATATGGCCAAAATGCATACCGCCAACAGGGTATAGCAATTCACACCAAATGCTTGGCAGATGTTGCATGTTTCGCACTTGGATTGCAAGTGCCACAAACACCTATTGCACTTGCAACACGCACTTATCGTCCTTCAGCTTCCTGCCGTCGAGGACTTGCCACATGTAATTGTGTTAGATAGACAGAGACTTACACGACGGCCAACATTCGGTAATGAATTCCATTAACTTGCTCATTGAGTGGCAGCCCAGCAAATATGGCCAGAACAGTCGAATGCAATGCAGTTTATATCGAATTAATGTAGTCTCAAACCAAAGCAGCGGCCGGTCTTGATTCAATTTTTGTTAATTTATGTAAATGAAATTAGGTCCGAGCCAACCAACCTTGGCAAACCCAATTTCCAGCTGGAATCAAGCTGGGTGGAAAACTTGAGCGTCGATCTCCGTCAATGGGAAATTAATGCCGTGACAAGGGAAAATGCGGGTCGAGCAATTCAAAACTGTAAAGACAGCTAATTAGGCGGGCAATTTTGCAAATTTGCTTTAAAGCACATTTTGATGAACCGGATTTGAAATGGAATTATCATCAGATCATAATCGTTATCGCATTGTGACAGTTATGCGATGTGACCATCGTTTCACACGTCATTAGGCCTGTCAACGAATTTTCCCCTCCAGTTCCCAATGAGTTGTGCATATTTCGTTAAAGTATTTCACTGTGCCAGCAGGCATAAAAACCATTTGTGTATGCATGAGGTATTTTTTTGTATCTTTCATTTTTTTCCTCACCTTTTTTTTTGTTGTATTCAACGGCTGTTGCTCGGTTACGGATAAAAAGTATATATACGTGTATATGTATCCGTGAGGTGACCGTCCCGACTTAATTGGCATTTTGATATGACAGCAACGGAGTCAAACTGGATTTTATGTGGGCGGCGGGACTTAACATTGGAATCATATTTTGGTCAAAAATTGTTCATGGTAGGTATACGAGTACAGCATAGAAAGGGAAATGAACGGAATGAAAACAGGAAAAACAGACAAATGGGCGTGGCAAAATGGCGACTTTCTTGCCTGCTATTTGCATAATTTTCTTTGCTGTTTTTGCGCATAATTAGTACACGTTTGGGCTGCGAAACGTATCAAATTCATGCTGGGTCCATTTTTCACCAACCAGCTAATTGTTATTTATAGCTTGTGCTTTTTGGACACCACACTCAAACAGAATTAAGTTCAATTTAATGGGCTCTTGGCGCTGCCAAATATACGCTATTTCGAGCTTATTTTGATCGAGCTTTGTTTGTTTGGCTGTGAAATATGATGTTTATTCGCCTGATTTGTTGGCCTGACCCGGACTTGGCCAATATTTGTCGGCCACTGGGGGAGATTATTAATTGTTTGTCAATGCTGGGTGTTCGGTATCTCAAAGGTGCGAGTGGAACGAATTTTGCTTGTAATGCTAGCATTCTTACAAAAAAGATTTAGGCAATACTTTCGGTCAATTTGAAAGTTTTTCAAGCCAAACTGAGCAAAAACAATAAAGTAAAGCCTGTGTTTAGTGAGGAAACTTTGTTTTCTTAACGCACAAAAGTTAACACCATCTGCAAAAGTTGAATTTTCATATTTTCCCTCAAATGAAAGTCAGCAAAAATAATAAATGGCGCCGGGCATTAAAAGGGGGAAAGCTGCATTTAACTTGTCGGAAAGTCGAGAAAATTCATGAAATTCTTCTCGAGAAGTGGTACATTTTGAGGGAGTGCATATACACACATACACCTGCAATTTTGTGACGCTTTAAAAATATGTGTGTTTTAAATCAAACCCAATGCGCTTTAACTAATGAGAATTTTGAAACACCAATTTAAATAAACCATGCCAATTAATTCATAACGTCTTATGTGTCAAATTCTATGTGTTCTTTCTCTTTGTGCTCTCTCTGCTATTACACACACACACAAATCGATCCGGTAAATCACTGTAATTACAAACCGAAAAAACCTGCCCGTCCTTAAATATCCTTGCCACCACCCGATTTTGTTTGCGTTGCTTGTTTTTTTTGCGACTCTGTAAGTTTTTGCCCTTACAGCTGCCCTTTTGGGCGCTCGGTTCCGGGCCGGCTCCAATGCCGGAATGCTCGGCCTGGGCGGACTGCCCGGTCTGGGCGGACCGGCGGCCAGTGACGGGGACGCGGAGGCGGGTGAGGGCAACAATCTGGACGTTCCCGCCGGCTGCAACATGGGTCGCCGGCGCAGTCGAGCGGTTCTCTACCAGCTATCCGGGCACTACAAGCCGGAAAAGGGTGGCGTGAAGACCAAGTTGAAGCTGGGCAATGTGAGTATAACCCCCGGCGTGAGTTGAGTTGGGTTGGTCACCCACTCGATGACCATCCGCAGCAGCAACTCTGTAGTTAACATCAATGTCCCACGTCGAACTCAATTAAGTGTTCGTCTCATGATTTTAATTGTGGTCCGCTTTGATACACGCTCAACCATTTGGGTCTTTGATATGTAAAATAGTTGATGAAATTTAAGCCACAATTTTGTTTGATGTTGATGAAAAACGTGTAAAAATCACCAGAAAAACTGTCTCAATTTCAAAAAACTGCTTCCTTTTTTGTGGACAACGACAGTTAGCTTGATACGAAAACCTCATGATGTGATTAAAAACGGTTGGCAACTAATCGTTTTAAGAGTTCAATTATTTTAATTCACTTTCCGTGTTTTGTGTCTGATTTCATTTAATGCCATTTGCCACAATCTATTTTGCAGAACTTTATGCATTCGACGGAGGCGCCGTTTCCGGAGTACAAAACCCAGTCGATAAAAAAGTCACGCTTGATTCTGCCCCATTACGGGGTGTTCAAGGGCATCTGGGACTGGGTGATTCTGGTGGCCACCTTCTACGTTGCCCTCATGGTGCCCTACAATGCCGCGTTTGCCAAAGCGGATCGGCAGACAAAGGTATCGGATGTGATTGTGGAGGCGCTCTTCATTGTAGGTGAGTGGATTGGATGGACTCGATTGGAGGCATATAAACGTATTTATTTCATGCTTGAATAAAAGTACAAGTTTTACTACTTATTGGATAAACGAGCTATTGTTGCATATAAAAAAGTAAATTATAAAATATTGATTAAATCCAATCTGTATATATATAAATATATATAAACTTCATTTAACATACATATATGTAATGGAAGCTATTGACGTACCTCTGGTGGCCAATCATCATCACCGCACCCGCTGATAACCCTTTCCCATTCCCCAAAACGGACATCAATGGGTGTCCTTTTTATGGGCCACCTGTGGCGGCCAGTGCCGCAATCAACGCAGTCCTCATGCTCCTCTGGACGGGACGATGGGGGGCTGGGAATTGAATTTGTCTCGTTGCTGGAATTGTAAACATTGTTTCAACGCTCACCTTTATTGCCGTTTTATTGCAGATATTCTGCTAAACTTCCGCACCACCTTCGTGTCGCGCAAGGGCGAGGTTGTCTCCAACTCGAAGCAGATTGCCATCAATTACCTGCGAGGATGGTTCGCCCTGGACCTTCTGGCCGCACTGCCCTTTGATCACCTGTACGCCTCCGATTTGTACGACGGCGAGGTGAGTAATCGAGCCATTCACTGCCGACTATTGCATAAATTTGGCCGACAAGCCATGCATTTTTAGGCCCAGATTTCCATTTGGGCAGCGAGAAAGAAGCTGTCTTGTAGTATCTACGATGCTAACATAGTTACAATGCCGCACTATTTCGGTTGAAGTTGCCAAACAAATTGTTGGGCCAATTTGGTAAATCCCCCGGCGCCTTTCGCCCAAGGTTTGGCATTAAAAATTTATGGCCCAAATTTCAAGTGGTAAATGGCCTTAAGAGATTTGCATAAAACTATTTTGCCCACATGCATTATGCATATTCAAAGCTCACAGTTTTGCATTGGGCCACCAAATCGGATTATACAGAAGTGTGCAGTTGGGTCGGAAAATGTTAAATTAAGTTAGCTTTGTTTAACAATTAGGGTCTGCAATGTGTGCAGATTAACATTTAAGCGTTGGTATGAAAAAAGTTGTAAAATTAAGCCTTAAAAGATAGTTAGAAAGATAGTTGGTAATGCGATTAAGCCATTCGTAATTAAACAACCTTTTTTTATAATACCTAGAATCAAATGAATACAATGGAAAGTTGAGTTTCCAACATATATTTCATATCTCTAATTCGCATTACTAACCAAACATACGAGATGGCAAATGCATTATGCATTTAGACAGCTTTTTGGCATAAAGCGCCGTCTCAGCACTTGACCCCTTTGGAGAGCAGTTGACGCTCATTAAGCCGATTACATTGGCCAAAGCATCCGCGGCTGCATTTTTTTTTGGCTGGTCCGCGTTTTAATTACGAGCTGAGTAGACGGCCAACGACAGAGCCATGACCCAAATGTGCAGCAAAATAGAGCTCTTATTTTTAAATACCAAAAAGTGTGTCGGTTTGGCCCCTGCACTTTCCGCAGCAAGCAGCTTAAAGCCTTAGTTGCAGTTATGATGACATTGGCCACCGTTCGCTGCTGCCGAGGAGTGAAAGCCTCGAGCGGTCATCGCAGGACAATGGAGCGGTCCTCCAGCGGGATTATGTTATTCAGCTTTCACTTGGCTCGTCGCACTCTTCTTCTAACCAGATCCTCCTGTGAAGTGGTCAGCGCACTGATTGCTCCAAGTGGAGAACGCTGTCCTTGCCTTTATTGACAGTCCAAGGATATCCTGGACGTCCTAACAAATGCCATTACAGTGGCGCTTCACAAAGATTCCACTTGGAGTTAGGCAAGTTGACAGTCTGTGCATAAAATATCTAGGTTTTCCATCTTTGAAATTATTGCGAAACCTATTTATTTAGATACTCCAAAAGAGTAAAATGCATCTTACATTTGTTTGTAAAGCTATTAGTTTCCTACCTTTAAGCTATGTTATTTTGTTTTAATAAGAGCTTGAAAAATTATTTAACTGAAAATCAGTTACATTTTTCTTTTATTTTGTATTTTTCGCATGTACTGGCTTTTCCCTGTTGAATTATCATTTGAGCTTAATTTCTGTCGAACTCAAGTTCATTGATTTTCTTTTACCGCCCCGTCATCATGCTGCGGTTTTTCTTAGCTGTTTCTTTTCCAACTTCCGCTGGATACACTGATCAAATACAAGCGGCTTTTACCCAGCATTCCCCTCCCCCACCACCACTTTCTGTGACTTCCGCTCCCGGAAATTTAGCCGCGTTCTGGGATGAGCTGGAAAAGTTGGTTTCTTTTTGGGAAAAACAGCGGCGTGTGCTAAGCTGCTGACACAAAAAGTTTCGATAAAACTTTAATGTACTCTAATTGTAAAAATTTGTGACACTCTCGAAGCAAAGCAAAAGTTGGTCAGAAGTCATTTATGAATGTATTTGGGGCTTCAACTTTTACATTTTTATACACTTTGGTATTTATTTTATACTTGCTCGCTTTGCATACAATTTGAGCTAATGCACTTGAAACTTTTGCATATTTAGTTTGGGCCAAAGTTTTAATTATCTGCGAGACCCCAAAAAGGCAGTCAGTCACTGGGAAAAATTCGAGTGAGTTGGATGATGAAGTTGTCTCTCTTTCTTCTTGGCGCCAAGATGTTGTCGCTTTTGCTGCTCACACAAAGTGAAAAGTAAACAACGGCAGCGTGAGCAGGCGGAAAACTTAAGCGAAGAGAGAGACATTGCCGGGGGGGCGGGAATCGGGGGAAGTGGGTGGAAAATCAGGGGAGTGGAAAGCTTACAATGAAAGTGAAAGCGCAGCACAAATTGCAATGTGAATTACAATTCGTCCAGATGTCGTTTTTCCCTTTGTCCTTCACGTTGGCAGTAGGACCTACGCACTTTTACAGTGCCAACCAAAAGTGTTATATTTAAAAAAATATATTTAAAATTTTCGTTAGTAGTATAATATAATACGCACTTTTACAGTGCCAACTAAAAGGGTTATATTTAAAATTTACATTAGTAGTATAATATAATTTGAACTGTAGTAAAAGTAAAATTGTTAAAAACTTTAGTAGAAAGAATTTAAGATTTATTCGGTAAAGATATGTAAAAATGATAGTAAGAGAATTTAAGCCGACAGCTTTATAATTTCGATACGCACTGTTTGTGCAATAGTGCGTGCGGACTGCAAATGAAAGCGAGAGAGAAAGGTGTAGCTGTCCGTCTATTGACACTAAGCCTAAATGCCCAACTCAACTGTTTGTAAATCTTAGCCCATCTCCGCTGCCAACACTTTGTTACGTTTTCATTACCTTTTTCTCGTATCGCATATTGCATTTTCAGAACTCCGAAGAAGGTGGAAGAAATCGAAAGATTCACTTTTGGTTTTCTTAAAGTCTTAAAGTAGAATTGCTTGGCATTAGGTGCAAGAATTGTGGTTTTCGCATTTTCTGTTTTTTCTCGTGTACTCGTAAGCGGGCTTTAAGATGGGGCTTCGTCAGCGGCAATCAAGGACGAAAAATAAAAATTTTCATCTAAGGTTAAACGACGGCATTAGCCTTCAATTTACTGAAGTTTTACGCTCGGGTCAGGACCTTCGATAAGCTTGTTTATGTTTGCATTAGACTTAAAAACCACCTCCCATTTATCAGCCACTTCATCTTTTCATTTTTTGATGACATCCTTTCCTCAGAGTACGTCCCTTTTTCAGCGCAACCATGCGGGCACTGGGAAGTTGTCAATTTTGTGATTTTTTAGTGCGGACCCTTGGCAGGTCAAATGAATACTTGTATAACAAAAATTGAGATGGCCGGAAGAGTGGGCACCGAATGCGCACATTTAAATGCCCTGAAAAGTAGGCAACAAAGGCCGGGGAAAAAAGTGAAACACGAAGATGAGCTGGCGGGAAAATGCGGCTGCAAAAAAAGAAAACCAAACTAATGGACAGTTCGGAACGCGAAACAGGCGTGGCACTTCGTCACCATGGGCCTACATTTTAACAACCTTGAAGCGGTTCTTTTGGCTATATGTACCTTTTTTATGCACTTTTTTCTCCACGCAGGAATCGCACATCCATCTTGTGAAATTGACGCGTCTCTTGCGGCTCGCTCGTCTGCTGCAAAAAATTGATCGATACTCGCAGCACACGGCCATGATACTGACATTGCTGATGTTCTCCTTCACACTGGCCGCCCACTGGCTGGCCTGCATCTGGTATGTGATAGCGGTCAAGGAGTACGAGTGGTTCCCCGAGAGCAACATCGGTGAGTTGGTTCCTCTGCTGAAGGTCCTGCCAAGTCACAGTCGCAGACACAGCGGCACAGTCGAAGTGATAGCCCAATTTGTCGAACGGATACATTTTACACACATTTCAATTACTCCTCTGTTCCTAATGTGTCATAATATTTCATAATGTGTAAACTGTTCATGATCCAACTATAGTGAATTAAAGTTTATACTCTTAAAAGTTTAACGACGTCTCTTTCGAAACAATATGTTTACGACTGTCGGATGTTCTGATATCAAAAAATAATATGAGCACTTATTTAGAAATGTGTTTGTCGTACTAAAACACAAATGGCACTAAACACATAATTTGAGTTTATTAAAACGGTAAAGAAGTATTTCACTTTCAAGACTACAAGTTTAGAGCTTTTTTATTACATTTGTTGATATTTTTAAAAATAAGCTACTGAACAATCTTTATTCTATAACGAGCTCTGATAGATTATTATTTGACCACTAAGTTAGTCTGTATTTTTTGTATATTCACTGCTAATATTTCGACCACCACTGTGTATTGGGCTGAGTTTTGAGAGCGTGTACCGAAGGTAATTTCGTTAGTTGGTTAGTGAAGTGAACAGTGAACAGTGAAGAGCGGGCCGTCGTTGGGCGCCAACTGAATTTTCCGGCTCCCTTGGGCCGCAGTCTGCCAAGGCAAACCACCTGGGCCACCGAAAACCAAACGAACCAACCAGCCAGACCACCCAGACCACCCAAACCAGCCAGACCACCTCAAACACCCAGTACACGTGTGGTAAATGAATATTGTGTTAGCCGAGGTTTAAAGTTTTCATACGGATTAGCGCAGAGTGCATCAAATCGAATCAAATCATCTCATCAGTGGTGTATACACATGCTGCCATGGGGAAAAGTTCTCGTCATGATATTTTCTGGCACTTAATCAGTGGGTGGAAAAATCGTTCAGCCCTGACTGACACGAAAAGTTTCGCCTGCTTTTTCCGGTCCGTGCAAAACAGTTTTGCCGGAATTTGACACGAGCTGAGAATTCAGAATTCAGAACTCAGAACTCGGACGAACTGACAGACTGACAAACTGGAAGTCGGAAAGTTAGGCCTAGTCATTGTCAATTTGATAAGCCCAATTTGTTTGGCCTGCAAATTGTAATTAAACGCCCTACTAAACCAGTTTTCTTCTCTGTTTCCTCTTTCTGTCTTCCCGTCGTATTAAATGCCTCAAGTATTCTTCACAGGTTGGCTGCAGCTTTTGGCGGAAAGGAAAAACGCTTCCGTCGCCATTTTGACCACGGCGGAAACGTATTCCACGGCCTTGTACTTCACCTTCACAAGTCTCACATCCGTGGGATTTGGCAACGTTTCGGCGAACACAACGGCCGAAAAGGTCTTCACCATCATCATGATGCTCATTGGCGGTGGGTACTATAATGTCTGACTTGCAAAATATGCTTACAATGAGGGTAAACTACACTCGAGTTATTTGAGTCCCAAAACTGTAAAGTATTTAAAGAATGCATTCCCTAAATATAAGAATAAAGTTTGTGAAACGGGCTTCGCTGCTTTTATGGCTTAAGTTATAGCATATTCTTTGAATAAATTACTTAGGAAATTGAATCGTAAGGCAACATTATAAAGTACGAAAGGTCTATTTTAGCTGTTAAGGAGCCTATGCCTTAAAATGTTTTTGCAAAATAGTTAGCCACCAATTAAAGCGTGTAAAAATAAACCGCAAGATATATCTCGATCTCGACAATATTATGTTGTCATATTTAGGCCTTAAAATTCTCGCCGAAATGCTAAGCCATAAACAGGAACTAGAATGTAAGTAATGAGGCCACTTTATCAATGGCAAAAACTGGGGCCCAAATGTAACTTCACGAGCTGCGTTCTTATTACGAGCGGTTATTAGGTCTTTTGGTCGGCCAACCCGAGATTAAATGATATATCGTATCCATTTCATTACCCAGCTCTAATGCACGCCGTGGTCTTCGGTAACGTGACTGCCATCATCCAAAGGATGTATTCGCGTCGCTCGCTGTATGAGAGCAAATGGCGCGACCTAAAGGACTTTGTGGCCCTGCACAATGTGAGTATGATTTCGATGGGGACTGCGATTGAGATTTGCAGCGGCCGCAGGGGCTCGTGTTATAAATGAAACCCCTCAGGAAGGAACCCCAGAGAAGTGCCACTCGATGGATTTTATTAGAATGCAGCACACATTTTCCATATGCCACGCAACGCTGGGCAGGAAATGGAAAATGGAACGGAAACGGAAACGGTCGCTCAAGGCCATGAATTGCTGATTCCAGCATATTCCTGGGCCAAGTGTTTGCGTGGCCTACAACCTGTTGATGGGGCAAACTTGAGCGTCGCTCCATTAGGCAGCACACGCGGCGTATACGCAACGAGCTGCACCCACGCCGCATACGCAATGCGCTGCACAATTAAGCGCATTTGTGCGGCTCTCAACCGCGAAATGCATGCAAATGAAGTGAAAGTAGCGCGCCTCGCAGCTCATTTAACGCCGAGACGGCAGAAAGGGGATCTAATGCAATGCGAATGCAATTATAATTTATGATCTCTTCATTGCAGATGCCCAAGGAGCTGAAGCAGCGCATCGAAGACTACTTTCAGACCTCCTGGTCACTCAGCCATGGCATTGATATATACGAGGTGAGCACCGAAAACCCGATTGCCCAAAGGCATATCCGTCTCCGTGCATTTGAGTGTGTGTCATAAATGTTGAAGACAGTACACTGGGGAATACATTCAATGAATATTCAATAAGATATTATATATTCGTATAACATAATGGATGAAGAGGTTCCCTGGCCTGAAAGGTGACTGATTTTTCTTATATACCATATTCTTTAGTTCCCATGACACTTCTGCTGCTTTTTGAAACTATTTGTTTCTCTGTACGTACCCCAAAAATATGATTGGCAAAGTTGTCGACGCAGCAGTCTATCGGTGGATTCGACTTGACTGACTTCACTCAAACTTCAGATCCAGAATCAGTAACCAGCATCAGAATAGTCAGTGCCAGCGGCCTTTTCCCTCCGATAAACGTCTGAGCCCTTAATTAAGCAAATGACCGTGGGGTTATATACAGTACTTTACTTCGACATGTGACTTATTGATTGGCTGCGGGTCAAATGCCAAATGTGTGGCGTACCTTTGATTGGTCATCCGTGTTCTGCTGTTCTGCTGTTCTGATGTTCTGATGTTCTGATGTTCTGATGTTCTGATGTTCTGGAATTCTGGTAGTTCAAGCGCACTGCCATTGCTAGCAGCACCTGAACAAAAGTTAAAATTAAATATCGAAATCACATGTGGAAAGGGGCTGGCTGGTTGGCTGTTGCCCGGATTTTCCTGTGGCCTTTCATTGTGTTTTATCCGTGTGTGTGGCCATCGGGCGGAATCTGCATTTTAATTAAAAATTTTTACAATTACATTAACTCGAGCAGAAGGGAAGACATGCCGTTTGTGCACCTTATCTTCCGGCTGGAAGCTCAAGTGCAATAAGTGCCATTGCCTAGCAGCACCTGAACAAAAGTTAAAATTAAATATCGAAATCACATGTGGAATGTGGTGGGCTGGCTGGTTGGCTGTTGCTTGGATTTTCCTGTGGCCTTTCATTGTGTTTTATCCGTGTGTGTGGCCATCGGGCGGAATCTGCATTTTAATTAAAAATTTTTACAATTACATTAACTCGAGCAGAAGGGAAGACATGCCGTTTGTGCACCTTATCTTCCGGCTGGAAGCTGTCGAGTGCAATAAGTTCCCAGCTTGCCTGCGCTTCTTTCTAATTTGGTTCCGAGTCTAATAGTAACCATGTGGTGTTGTGTTGCTTTTGCTTCTTGTTTATTATGTTCTTATCGGCTTTGAAATTGTGGCAATATAATTTCAGACTTGAGGGGATAACTTTTCTGCAGCTGCATGGGAATAGCTTATTGTTGGTCGACAGAAATCAATCTTTGAGGATGCTTTGCACTTTGCAACTTCAACTTGTTTAAACTTTGTTTGGCCAGTCAGTCAGGTGGGCGGTGAAAACTATTTTCCCCCACTTGCCGCACAATGAAACTAAAAAAAGCGCAGCCCAGTGGAAAGAGCAGCGATTCCGCTCTTAATTGCTATTAGCAGAGAGCAATGCCAATCAACTTTCCCCCCTGCCACGCCCTTAATAGTGTTAATTAAAACCCTCTTCAAATAAAACCCACTTTTATCCCACGATCTAGTTGGCTGTGCGATTGGCATTGCCTTTGTAAGCTTATATTAAATGGACTCTTGCTTAAGCCCACATTTAAGTTTAATGGTTATAAAAATGGCATTGTTAATAGGTATTTCCTTTTTCTTGCTGTATCAGCAAGTGTAGTGCACTTTCCGGTGGCTTAGGGCTGCAAATTAATAATGGTTTCATCTGCCTTTGAAGTTTAACCTTCATATACCTATACACGGTATATGCTGCATAAATCAAACTGCCAGTTGGCTGCACGCGATGTGAAGAACTCGTCTTACCTAGTAACTGCAATTAAACGTCGATTTTCGTGTTGCCTGCAAGTTTACGCGTTTGGGAATTTCGGCATCCCTAAATGGAATTTAATTTAATTACAGACCAAACATGAAATATAGACAGACCCACGCACACGACCCGTCGATGCCACAGGAATTAAAGCACCGAAATTGGGCGGGCCAAAGGGGAGTTGACGGGCTGGCACTAAATTAAATTGTTAATTTATTGCGCATGAAAATTAACTTGCGAAATGTGGTGATCCCCCACCAGCGGGATTTTCAAGTCAGTTTCATGTCTACAAAAAAAAAAAAAAGAAAAGCCATGAGAGACCGCCCACTTTCGGCCAGTATGTGCGCAATTAATGTAAAATATTTTACACTTCAGTGAATACAAAAGGGAAAGCGAAGACGGAATGTACCATAAATAACAATTCTTTGGAAATTGCCCTTTGGGGACCCAGAAAAAAAAGAAACGGCATACGGCATACAAATAGTTCTAAATGCTGGCTTTAAAACAAAGAAGTACATACATGTTGATTAAATTATGGAGCTATTAAGAATTAGTTAAAATGAAAATTAAATCGCATACAGTTATAGTCGAGAAGAGGTGCTATTATTTTGAACACAGCTGTAAATTTCGTTGAAACCAGGACGTAACCAAAATGGAATTGGAAATAGGTTGACATCTAGTTTGGCCAGAAATAGTTGCACTTTGCGTTGGCATTCGTTGTGAATTTTAAATTACGATCTGACTGGCCTGAAATTGATTTATTTGCTTTTGGCCTTTATTATATTCAAACACAAACACACAATTTGTCCGACTGTTTATACAATTAACTTGATTTTACCATAAGCATTTTCACTGAATATGAAGCCAGAAACCACAAAATTGGCTAACCCAACAGATTTGGCCATATCATTTGCGGTCCAGTTGGCAACGAGTTTTTCGCGATTTTCATCCACATGAATAATGCTCGAGCGTAATCAGCCACTGAATCCCTAGAAACATGCATACTCGTATGGACAAATACAGAGATGAAAGTCAGAACAATAGATGGGTGTGGAGGGTAAACAAGAAAGATGCAAATTCCCTTCAATTTCCATGTTAATCCCGAAACACCGACAATTCCCATCCAATACACTCGAAACGAACCAATGGAAAACATAAGAACGTATAAAAAGTGGAGGGTACAAGGAAAAATATAATTATACCCTTGCAGGAGACTGCGGATAATCAAAGGGATTTTCGTTTTCGTAAGAATTCGTCTTTTGAGGAATATCAACTTAAGAGTGAGTTCGTGATTAGTTATAAAATTTCTTTACCAAATTTAAAATGGGTTACAAAAGCATTTCTTGATTAATTAACTATTGATTTTATAACCACTACAACTTGACATCCAACAAGTTACAGGGTATCTTACGTTTCTTTCGCATCCACAGACACTTCTTCCATCTTGTATTACATATTGCAGTTGAACAACAAGCAAGTCCAGATAATCTTGAACATTTCCCTGGTGCCAGAGTAAAATAATGCCAAGCATTTCCCTTCCAATTTTCAGGCGATTCAATTTTCACGTGTATATTCCGCTTTCCCTTTTCCCTTTTCGATTGCGGGTGTGTGTGTGTGTTTGGGGTGGTGATTATGCTTGCCTTTCCACTCATCTTTGACTCACATTTTCCTTTGGTTTTTCCCCCGACTCGCAGACGCTACGCGAATTTCCCGAGGAGCTCCGTGGCGACGTTTCCATGCATCTACATCGTGAAATATTACAGCTGCCAATATTCGAGGCGGCCTCCCAGGTGAGTTTCAGACTACACTTAACCGAATTTTGTACTGCAAATAAATGTGATTTTAATTTTGGGGAGTGTTAGGGTTACAACTATTTTATTTGGCGGGTAACAATATAAAATAATTGCACTTAGCTTGAGGGGAATTAAATACTAATTTTAAAATGAATTAAGAACCAAATATGTATATTGATTAAGGAAAGTCCCCACACTTTTTCGCTGTGCACCTGTGCGATTGCTCTTTTCCAGGGGTCGACGAATGTGTCGCTTTGAAAGCGATTCAGCTTCAGACAAATGGAACGAAATGGCTGCGATGGCAAAATAATCAGCAGCAATGTGAAAACGGGGAGCGGGGGTGCGGGTGGGGGTGGCGCAAAAGGTGGGGCCAACAGGTGGGGGTCAGGTAAAAAGAGAAGACGATGGCCAGGCGGCGAGCAGTCAAAAGTTAACTGCGGGCTTAACTGAAACGTTCTTTGGGCTTCGTTCGTTTCGTCCTTTGTCGTCCTGAAGCTCAAACACACGCAAACAACGGCATACAAATAAACAAATGCGCACACATGAAAATTGGGAGTGCCTCTCACACACACAAGGATGTAGGCAAGGACTTTTGAAGGGGTGCATCGAATACGGCAGATGGCTTACAGGGTTAAAGAACATATTGAGAATATATTCATTCCTCTTATTGGAATGAGTTTTATTATGAATGAGACTACTATCAGAAAATAACAACTTACCATTTAGTAAGATATTTAGTAAGATACTTAGATATATTCAAGTTATTTTACTAAAAAGTATCCTAGACTTCTCTGCCTAAGCCTCTGGCCACAGGTAAAGTTTACGAGCCATCTCACTGAGGCGCATGCTTCCTCTTGCCCTGCGGGCCAAGTTCCATTCGTTTGACTGAAGCGAAGCATGAAAAAGGTTTTTGGCCAACAGCAAACTCGTACGCAAAAATCCCCTCGAATGCAAGTGTGTGTGTGTGTGTGGTCGAGTAGTTTGCGATGGCCAATGTCAATACCCTTGTCAACCGCCAAAAGCTTTAATGGGTGCTCACTGTACTGCTGCTGGAGATGGGGCAGATGGAAATCATTTTGGTAAAAGCCGCCTGGCTTAAGCTAGAGATTGTGCAGTAATTGATTTCGCATCTACGGTTCAACTGCTCCGTGGGTCGAAAGTTCCATGACCCATTGCAGTTGCTGGGGTCACACGAAAACAATTGAGCATGGGTCTATGTAGCTAGATAGATTTTGCATTAAAAAACATGTTACATAAGCAGATACAAATATTTGTAATAAAAATATTGAGGCAAAGAACAAAGCACATGCTTTTCGGATCAAAGCTTCAAATACCAATCGTTTCTATAGCAGCTGCTTCATTTTGTGTTGAATATGAAACAAGGAATTTCAATCAAAATTTTGACAATGCATATAAAATACTCTTTTAGTACACAAAAGAGAAATAATGGTTCATGTTAAGCGGATTGTTCTGATTAACAAGACGAATATTTTACAAAGAAAACAAGGGAATTAAACGTAATTAATTCCATTCGCTTTTCCTTTGTTGCATGCTATCAGGAACTGGAAACGAATAGCTTCTTGTTTAAATAACAAAGAAATATCCAACGCATATTAACAAGATTCTTTAGTTATACATATATCAAATTAATAGCCAATCAGTCAATTTCTCAACGATATGTTCTATGACCCCGATGTTTTCCGATACCAACAGGTCGTTTATAGTGGTAATGCGATTGTGGTTCAGTTTGTTGGAAGGATGGAGGGATGGCAGGGAGGTGGCAGCTAATGAAATGCAACTCAAGCTAAGTTTGAAAGCAAACAAAACGGGGCGAATTGAACGACCGAATGACCGGACAGAACTCACAAAATAAGAAAAACTGAAGCCGAATGACAAAGGCGGACTGCAAACATTAATAAAGCTTATTCAGAAAGGCAAAGTAACGCAAACAAAAACCACTCAACAGTTATAAGCGCGCTTTAAGCCACTTTTCGTGGCAAATACGTGGCTGGGTGGCTGGGTAGTTGCATGGTTCATTTCTGCGCAGGGGGGTGTAGGAGTGGGTTGCTTGGTCGGTTGTAAGCCGCAGGACGCATTCCGAGGCAAGGACACACAGCTGTTGCCGTGTGTTGCCATTGCGCAAATAAAACGCTGCCGAGCTAAATGCTAAATGCCTCTGACCGCGGCGAACAATCGCATTTACTTGAGCCACCGATTTGCTACACTTTCCATTGCAGGGCTGCCTGAAACTTCTGTCCCTGCACATAAAGACGAACTTCTGCGCGCCCGGGGAGTATCTGATCCACAAAGGCGATGCCCTCAACTATATCTACTATCTGTGCAACGGATCCATGGAGGTGATCAAGGACGATATGGTGGTCGCTATTCTGGGTGAGTCCTAGTTAACTTATTTTACCATTGTTTAATTGGGAAGTATCTTCGATAGTTTATGGCTACAAAAATATCATTGCTTAGATTTATTATCTTAAAATTTGCCCAACCACTTTCCGCTATTCTTTGCATAACTTGTTTTTATGAACATTTTTTATGACAATAGATTCTGTGCTTCAACGCTAATACCGCATTAAATGAATTTTAAACTGTTTACTTAGCAAAATTTGATTTAGATTTTATAGGGCTTTTTTTTCTCTGCCTTCACTTTTGTTTAAATTGCTGTTGATTTTCACGAATCGATTGTCAAATTTCCATTTTGTTTATATTTCGACTAGTAGCGTTTATTGAACCTGCGCCAGTTCATTCGCTTCTGAAAACCATTTGCACTTTGGCCAAGACAGTGAGGCAGTCATCTGGTTGTTTATTCATTCATGGCAGGCGGTGTCATCAACTTGAGCAGGGCCATCAAGTTGGTCTACTACTTGGCCCAGACAAATGCCAGGCTCTATTTTTATGCTCATTGATTCTGTGTAGTGCTGACCTTTTCTCGTCTCCTCAACAGGTAAGGGCGACCTGGTGGGCTCCGACATCAATGTGCACCTGGTGGCCACCAGCAATGGCCAGATGACTGCCACCACCAACAGTGCTGGCCAGGATGTTGTCGTCCGCAGCAGCAGCGATATTAAGGTAAGGCCCCACGGCGCCCCACACTGAAATCCATCGGCAGCTTTATGGGCAGGGTTGGCCGTAATTAAATTTAACTTATTTTTACACCGGCAACTCAAGGCCGCACGTGAATGGAAAGCATTCATATGGCAGAGTGCTGGGGAATTCTGAATCGACTTTACTCTTCAATGAGATGTAGTTAAGGAGCATAGTTTCGAAGAAACATGTAAAGTATTCAGTATACAAATCCTAAATACCTTGTAACTTAGCATTCAAGAAAAACCAGTGGCTGTCTGCACCTTGTTTTTCTTGATTCCGGGTAAATGGCCGAATAAAAGAGCTTAATTGCCGCTTGAGCCGTTGGTTGCCGAGACTTTAATTATTTTTTTGTATCATAGTCGGGAGTTATTTAGGGATTAAGCCAGTTGCAATTTCAGGCTGTTCGTCGTAACTTTATCTCGATCCTTACAGCGACAGCGGTTTCGAGAGGAGGTACCAAGAGGTTTCAGGATGAGTGCACAGCAGTTTGAATTTCGCCTGGCATACCGGGTTTTACATTTTTTGAGTTTCTGCTCGCAAAAGTCAATGGGGCTTGAGAGACGGATGGTTGGGGCATCCTTCTAACCGCGTTTAGGATTTCGCGTTTTCTCTTACTAATTATGGCAATAATCTCGGGGCGGTTCAGGTTTCAAGAGCTTCACGCCTAATTAATTGCCATAAACTCTTGTCTGGCAATTGGAGGCCACTCCCCTAGCGCTCTCTTAGCTGGTAATAATTAGGCGAGGAATTTCCAATTTTATTGTCGCTTAATTAGTTGCGGAATGTGTTTAATTTATGCATAGTTCGCCCACGGAAAAGTTCTCTATTTGTTTCTCCTTTGTCTCCCGCCATTGTTCTTGTTGTTGTTTGCCTTTGTGTTTGCCTATACCTTTTCCTTTTGCATTTATCTCGTGTTTATTTGCATGTCTGCCTTGGCGGAATAAAGTGCAGACACTGCGAGCATCTGACGCCGCGCGTTTTCCTCCTTGTAGCGCCACTCCGGCAAACAAGGCGGCGCACGGGTCGTATGAGTGATACTTCTCCCCACGTGTTTGTGTTTGCCAGTGTATGTGGGGGGTTGGAGGCAGTTGGAGGCACTGTGTAAACGCCAAGATGGCGCACTCGAGTATGTAAAGAAGACGCCAAGGCGTCAACATTGCCAAGTGCGTTGTCTGAAAAAGCACACAATCGACCATGGAATACCCTATAATCAGACATTTTCAGAGCTTATACTATTAAATGCACTTACATTGTGCAAGCAGCTAGCTTACTAAATGTTGTAGTCTAAACTACATTTCATATAAATTGATGTATATGCTTTTTAAATCGAAATACTCGTTATTTATCATTTATATGTATTTTATAGCATTCGGATTTTAATTTTAAAAGTCAAAAACAATATGTAGGCATCAATCATAGTTCATATAACCCTGGGCTACCCTAGGCTACACGCCGTTTACATGGCGTTTTAGCTTTTTCATGTTGTTCATGGGCGCAAACACCAGCTGCCACGCCCCCTCACACCAAGTGCATAATCGTTTAACGCCAAAACGACCTTTGACGCACTTGCCATGGTTTTTAATTTAACTTACATGTTTTTCCGGATTTTCACTCCATATTTTCCAGGCGCTAACCTACTGTGATCTGAAGTGCATCCACATGGGTGGTCTGGTGGAGGTACTACGCTTGTATCCGGAGTATCAGCAGCAGTTCGCCAACGATATTCAGCACGATCTCACCTGCAATTTGAGGGAGGGTTACGAGAACCAGGACTCCGATATTGGACCCTCATTTCCGCTACCCAGTATCAGTGAGGACGATGAAAATCGCGAGGAGGCCGAGGAGAGTGGCAAGGGGGAGAAGGAAAACGGAGGAGGTCCACCTAGTGGTGCTTCTCCGCTGCACAACCTAAGCAATTCTCCGCTGCACGCAGCACGATCTCCACTTCTGGGCATGGGCAGTCCCAGGAACCAGAGGCTGCACCAGCGGGGCAGATCTCTGATTACCTTAAGGGAAACGAACAAGAGGCATAGGACTCTGAACGCAGCCTGTAGCCTGGATCGCGGCTCCTTTGAGGAACCTGAACCACTGGAGGAGGAGCAACTGTCGGGCGGTAAAAGGCCATCCTTGGAGCGCTTGGACTCTCAGGTGTCCACCTTGCACCAGGATGTGGCCAACTGAGTGCGGAAGTTCGTAATGCCATCAGCGCACTGCAGGAAATGACCTTCACATCCAATGCCATGGCTTCCCACAGTTCCCTCAAGTTCCCTCCAGCAAGATCTATACCCAACATTAGTGGAGTTGCGGCCACAAGATCTGGAGTTGCAGTAGAGCACGGCTTGATGGGCGGAGTTTTGGCAGCCGCTGAACTGGCAGCGATCCAACGTAGTTCATCACATCCTCCCGAGGTTTGGGGCAGGGATGTCCAACTGCCTACTAGTAACACGGCCAGTTCCAAAGCACCCTCACCTGTGGAACCCAAGAAGTGTATGACCAGTAGGAGCAGTCAAACGGACTTTTATCGCATAGACTTCCCAACCTTCGAGCGATTTGTATTGGCCAATCCTCGTCTGGTTTTGGGCCTTCTGGGCATTGAACCCGCTATCAAAAACGAAATGGATCTGCTGCAGCAAAAGCAAACCCTGCAGATATCACCTTTGAATACGATTGATGAGTGTGTTTCGCCGTCGGATCCCAATTTGGCCAGTTCCAAGGAGAAGCTAATCACATCATCGGCAGTTCCGACACCTGGTCGCATTTACCCGCCTCTGGATGACGAGAACTCCAATGATTTTCGCTGGACAATGAAGCACTCGGCCAGTCATCATAGCTGTTGCAAGAGCACGGATGCTCTGCTGAGTCCAGAGGAGCAGCCCCAGGTTTCCATACTTCCAATGGAGCCAACTCCTGCGCCGCCAGTCCAGGAAGTGAGATCCACGAAAAGAAGCATACGAAAAAGCACGAGTGGCAGCAACTCCAGCTTGTCTAGCAGCAGTTCGAGCTCCAACAGTTGCCTGGTGTCGCAGAGTACGGGCAACCTGACCACCACGAACGCTTCGGTGCACTGCAGCAACAGTTGCCAGAGTGTGGCCAGTGTGGCGACCACGAGAAGGGCCTCCTGGAAGCTGCAGCACTCGAGGAGCGGGGAATATCGAAGATTATCCGAAGCCACGGCTGAGTACTCACCACCTGCCAAGACACCGCTTCCTGTGGCGGCAGTGAGCTACGGGGGCGACGAGGAGGAGAGTGTGGAGCTCCTGGGACCTCGACGGAACTCAAGGCCCATCCTGCTGGGCGTAAGCCAGAATCAGGGTCAGGGACAGGCTATGAATTTCCGCTTCTCGGCGGGGGATGCCGATAAATTGGAGAAGGGTCTGCGCGGACTGCCCTCCACTCGCTCCCTCAGAGATCCGAGTAGCAAATAAGCAGCCAAAAGGAGCCATTCGCATGCACACCGCCGTTCGTGATTTATGTCCTAATTAATACTGAAACAGAAAGACGCTTGTACATTTAATATCTCTAAGATACCCACACGAGTTTGGTTGTTCATCTGTATCCCCGTAGAGTTATCGAGAATACCTTCACATATTGTAAAGCATATCAGACACGCAAGAAGTATTTAACAAGCCTGAAATTATTTTTGTGAGGCTCAGTTGTTAAACGGAGATGATTGTTATTTTCGTAGCGAATAAGCAAAGATATTCCCACTCAGAATACATGAAAACATATGTCAGCGGAAGTACAAAGCCTATAGACCTCCGACTTAAGATAAATACGAGTACGAGTATATCTTGCCTAGCAACTAAATATTAAAAAGGGTGAAATGTTAGTTAAGTTACACCAGCCTGGAATTTTGTGTTACAATAATGTGGTGCATGACATTGTGTTGGGATCTTTAGGATCTGAAACCGTTTGGAGATTTAGGAGCCATATTCATACAATAGTAAACTTGCTCCTAAATTTGTGACAGAAAATCTCGCCCCGATATAGGAGTTCTCCATTAATCTAAGATCTGGAATTTAAGCATAGTTAGGCAAGCTTAATGACAGGAATATCAAACGGGGATTCAACAGATTTGTAGAGACTTAAGCAGTAAATTTATTCTAGTCACTGGGACGTGAGTTAACCTAGATTATTACCTAAGATAATCGACAATCGTGTGCTACATATATCGAATGGACAGAGTTCCACTTCAAAAGTGAGATCTCGGACATTTGACTAAAAAGTAATTTGTGATTCCAAGCGAGAAGGCAGCTCAACTCTCAGCTTGATTCCGTGTTGATAGGTTGGCTAAAAGAAGTTATCAACTAAACTGTGTAAATTTCTTAAGTCCCACATATATCCTGAGTGTATATATATAGTATATATGGTATGTGTATATTTACTCCCAAAAATCTATAAAGACTTGAGCTTCATTCTATCCTTGATGTAAGCATCCTATGATAATAAGTTTTATATGTGTTTAGATGGATACATATTTTAGCCATAATGATGCAGGATTATTCAATTGAGAACCTAATAAACGTTTTTAAATGTTTTAACTTAATGTTATCGAGACTATATACTTGTATGTATTATATGTGTAGTTATACATCTAAAGCATGAAAGGATATTCGATACTTCAGTAAACAATAAACTTGATGTGACACACTAACCAAAGACTGTTTTCTCAGTGTTGAATTTGACGTTGTGGTGTCTCCGATTTTCCAACATCTGCTGCTCCACCTTCTCTCGATGACTGCGTGATTTTCCCATTGACATGAATGGCGCTGGCTTTAATGCGCTTAATTCAATCGGTCGATTGGTATCGTCCCATTGCCATAATCTGGTAACCTGACTGGCAAGTTTTTGTGCGTCAAGTTCGCATGTCAATTGGGGTATTAAGCCCTCGTTTTCAGGTTCCTTATGCTAAAAGAGATAAGCGCATTAAATCGAAAACCACACATTATCTGAAATCACGGAAGAAATCACTAATAATGGATTGACATATGTTAGGATGGCTATATGTTATTTTTAAATGCAGATATTAAATGTTAATTTGAAGGTAAGTGTTAATTATGTATTTTTCATTCCATGTATATTATAACTACGTATTCTACAAGCCAGCACAGTTACATTCTACATTTATAATTGCATGTTATGTATAGAAAGCTTTGGAATAAAATTGAACTAACAAATACTTAAACCACATACATTTATAAACATGTTATTTAAACAATTTTGAAACTTGCAGCCAATTTTCGGTTTCAAAAAGTAATATGTAAAATAACTCTATACTATGTATAATATACAATATTTTTACATTTGCATGTCCCTATGGGCTACAAAAGCTTTCCTTCTGACGTAGAGGCAACTAGAAGCTTATGTCCTTCAAACAAATATTCCAACCACGTAGAACCCAATTCATAGCTTAGAGTCCTCCAGCTTTTGCTGCAAAATAAGGTGCTTGACACAACTGAAATCCCATTTAAATGAAGCTTTCAACGATATGCTCGAAAACCAAAAATCGGGATGATTAGCTTTAAAATTTACTTATCATATGCCAAAGTGGACAGAAGAAATATTTTTTGCACTGGCGGTGGGGCTCTAATTAGCTCTGAGCCTCATTAATGCAGCCATTATCACAAAAATAATTTATTTAAAAACTTTGCCGAACATTTTCGCTGATAGAAACGCTTTTGTGCGTAGGGGATGGGGCAACATAGGGAAATGAGAGCAAACTGAATGTTAATAACTTGAAACTATTATCAAACTCATTGCGGTGTGTTTTCCCAGTCTCATTTTCAGTTTCAGCTTGCTTCTTTTCTTTGGCAAGACAAGAAAAACTACTCGAGCAAAGAAATTAAGCTAACTACTGCTATTTTTTCACTGTTATTGTGGTCGCAATGGCACAAATGCCTCAGTGGGCATCCATAAAAGAGCATAAAAGTGGGCAAAAGTTTTTCACAAAACTTTGCAAGGATTGTCGACTGGCGGTTGTGGGAGTGGGAGTGGGAGTGGGAGTGGGAGTTTCCATTGGAGCTTAGGAATTGTCGCTTAATAAGATGCGCTTTAATTGCCCGATCGAAATCATTGTCACTGTCCGAAATGCGAAATTTCCAACGTGGACTATGTGTAAGTGTATATTGCTTTAATTAGGATCGCAGACATCGGGGGCAATTAGAGTGGCGGCGGGGTGAAGGGCGGGCCATTCGCTTAATTACGCCAAAACAAATTGGTCCAACGCACGCCCTCCGATTTGAAATTTCGCAAATCCGAATTTTGGACATCCGAATGAGTGTGTGATTTCGTTGCAGTAATTGACGAAATTCATGAGACCAGTTGGCCAAACAAGCACAACAAAGGCCATTGATCGCACACAGATACGCCGCAAATATTCCGCACACAGATACTCCATACATGTGCAGCATTGGGACCAGTCATGAGGGTGTAGTAAATTGTGCTCAAATTTTGGTTAAAACAATACCAGCTTGCACATACGGATCTTTCTGCTTCTGCATAAAATGGCTGCAAAAAAGTTCAACAACTTCTCCCAAATGTAATTGAACTTCCGCTGGCATCTTTAAGGGAACTCAAAACTGCTGGAACATACATTTTAATCAACCAGTTTGGGTAGAAAACTTCAAATCAACAAGAGGAAAATAAAACAAACTATGCTACATTCAGCAGGATGCTGTTACTCGGTTAGTTTACTTCATTTTTGTACCTTTTTAACTCTGAATAATAAAGTTTAAGCTTTTTACTTTCGCATTGGCTCTTAAGTAAATGTTATAGCTCAGTTAAGTGAAAAGGCTTCTATATTTCGGAATATAATTACATTAAAATGTGCTTCTATTGTGTTGGACTACATCTTTTATGGTATGTTTTATTGTTCCTCATAGGAACTCAGTTAATTGCAAAATTGTTTCGAGTATTTCGCCCACTACCGACTTTAGTTTCGCCTGCACGCCAATCGCTTTCATGCCGATTATATATTTATGTCGTAAATTCCAAATCAATCGAAAACTCACTACCGCTCGATGCTGAAGCATCCAAATGCTCCAATAATTTCTAATTTATTTTAAGTAAAAGGGCCGAGGCAAAGGAACATAAAGCAAATTACCAAACGCAATCGATGGAGCGGCACAACAAGCCACGGGCCACTGCTAAAAAGTGGGCTGGGTGAAAACTTTTGCACCAAATAAAAGAAATGAATGCCCGTCGGTGTGAGTTAAGTATGAGTGTGTGTGTGTGTGTGTGTGTGTGTCTGTGTGTGTGTGTAGGTAGAGCGGGTGCGGAAGGAAGAGGTGAGCTCCCCACTAAAATTCAATTGAACTGCACGCGGGCAGTGCAGCAGTGGCAGTCATCTTGCAGCTTCCACTCAATGGAGCGCTGAGAGAAATCCTAATAATGAGAGATATAGTAAAAATATATTTATAAATAATCCTGGCACTAGTAGAATTATTAGATATAAAATATATAAATACATATAAATATAAATATAAAAATAAATAAAATATAATAAATAAATATAAATACAAAATATAATTTATTAAATATTAACAAATATTTATAAAAAAAAAAACACTGTACTTAAAAATATAATTTAAGCGTTAAATGATATTTGTAAGATTAAAAAACATGTTTAACAAGTGCTTGGCATAATGATATTTTTTAGTTCCTAATTATATTTTTTGCTTAGCTTGGCAATTCGAAATACTTTTTGGTGCATGGCTATGGAGCCGAGCAGCTGAATGGCTTGGGGAAATATGGGGTGCACTTTAAACGCGTTCGAAGGAAAAGTCAGCGAGTCAGTAGTAAGTCAGCCGCGACTTGCGAGGGCCATAGCCATCTGCCGTCCATCCTCCGTCCATCCTGGGACCCTCGATTGGCGATGGCCAATAGCGGATTGCCGACAGGAGTTGGCCCTAATGTGCGGTTCATTACGCCGGGCTGAGCGCACTGCCGGGAAAACACAGCCTCGTGTAATCGTATTAAAAGGATTCAGGGGAGTAATTAGCAAAGCAGCAAAGCGACACCCGGCTCATTCAAGCGTCCTGGCCGTGTTGACAAGTGGACAGCGTTTGATTAGCTAATGGGATTCCGCTCCAGTTGCATCCGCCAAAACCCGCGGCACTTATTCATTGCGAAAAAATCCCTCAATTGCCCGTACAGGTAACAAAGAGGGCAAGTTTCACTCAGCTGCCGTTTGCCGTTTTTTTTTTACTCTGTGCTACCAACTTTTTGCAACTTTTGTGGCAACTTTTTGCCACATACACTCGACAAAGGGAGGGGGTGCAAGGCGGCAGGGGGGGAAGGGTGGTGGTGGCAGGAAATGAGTGACTGTACGAGAGTGGTAGCAATTTTTACAAAAGCGGCAAAAGTTGCCCCTTAGACTCTTTGTCATGCGAAATGCCACACCCCCATTTCGGCATTATTTGGCGAAGGCTCAAGTTTATGGCATGCACAAAGCATTCAGTTAATACGCACTTAATAGTCAGGTCATAAATTTTAAATACTGCTAAATGGCCGCCCCAAGAAATGTGTTCGAGTGTGCTTATATTAATGCCCAGATATGTAAAGCAAAGCATGCATACAAAATCCACACGCGAACACATACATTTATCATTCCCAGCCCGATTATCGTCTTTTACATCCAAGACAAAATATTCGTTGTGAGAAATTTGAGATACTTGAAAAAAACTACATGAAATTTAGATATCAAGCAAATATTTATGTATTTTAATAGGAACACATTCTCTTTTGTGATGATTTAATATATATGTTGTGGCATTTTAGACCTAAGACTGAGTACCTCCTGTCATTTTTGTGGCACACCTGATAAAATTTATGGAAACATAAACGAAATGAAAATTTAGGAAACCACTTTGCATTACCAACAAGGGAAATATCGAGTTCTACGGAAAGTAATAAGAAAGTTTTCAGAATTTGTGCAGCTTCTGCTTCGGCCATACCTCTAACGAGTTACATGGAAATCGGAGTGATGTTATCAAAGTAGATCCACCCACTTGGTAGGGTTCTTTGGCTTGTCAGCCAACTGTAAGTACTCGAAATTACAGTTTTCAATTACCAAACGTTTAGTTGTCGTTGCGACCTTGTGAGCAGGAGTTGCTGGCAGTTAAAGTTCGCCATCCTTGGGGGCAAGGATTTTATTGCTTGTCTCAAAGTTTTCGCTCGCCCTGTTTTACGACTTTGTCTAGCAACATTTTTGCACGAGTGTATTTATGGGGCAAGTGTCACCCGCAAATGCAGGCCACACCCACACTCCCACATCCATACATTCCACGGAGTTCGCCAACTTCGACGAGCGCATAAAAATGATGAGTTATTTGTTTTTTAGTGCATAATTTATGAGTTAAATGAGTTTTTCATATGCGAACGCGTGGCTGACAGTATTCGTTATGGCTCTGGGCGTTGTTCTACAGATTTGTCAGTGGCACATAGAAGAAATGGAACAACGGGGAGCCACCAAATCTCCGAATCCCATGCGCCCATACACCAAACCACCCATACACCCATACACCCATACACCAAACCACCCACAAACATGCATGTTGGCTGTCTTTTTATTTATGACTTTTACGCGTGAAACTTCATTCGAAAGCGTTTAAGTGGAAGCACACACGAAAAGATTTCCTCACCCAGGACTTGGCAAACTTTTGTTGCTCCACGCACACCAATTCAAACAAGTACAGACGAAAAAAATATTAAAAAATAAGCAAAGCATAAATCGCTTGAAATGGTAGTTAACTGGCGCCCAAGTGGGGGCATTAAATTTTAACGGTAAATGCGCGAAAAGCGTCGCAACTTTAAATGAATTGTTTGGGCGCGAATCCTTTTTTTTGGGAGGGGGCTTGGTTTGGAGTCCGGTCCTAAGTCCTGGTCGAGGTCCTGCTCCGTGGGTCCATGTAAATTAGAAGCAGCTTTGTTTTCGCCAGCTTTTTGTTCCTGCTCAGTTTTTGTTTTTCTGACTTCGTTTTATTTTGTTTGCATACACTTACTGAGGGCGAAGTCATTTTAACAAGCTGTTTGCGGTGGAGTCCCTAAATATTTTATTAACAATTATTAATTAGCAACATTGATTACATCGCCAAGCAGTCATGATACAGATTAAAAGGTTCTTGTTAAAATCAAGTCAAATATTTCCTGTAATAAAGCTTATTCTATAGAATTAAATAATTGTATTTTTCACTATACTTTTAATAGATTTTAAGATTACCGAGTGTTTTATTTCATCTTACTATTGTAATATCAAATATCAGCCTGGAAAAGGAATGATATAAGCAAGAGTACTGAATGTAATTGAAGTTGAATCGCCTTCTATCAAATACTCTTTAAGAGTATTCCAGTTACGGCCTTCCATTTGCAGTTAGAATTGGTGTTTTCCTTTCTTTTTCACTCTTTGCATCTAGCGTTGTTTTGTGTTGCTGCCTGCTCTGTTGCCGATTGCTTTGGCCTCTGGCATTCATTTGGCAACGCTTGGCTGATGAATCTGGTCCCGAATCTCGGGGATGAGGTGGATCCCGAATCCGCGCCACTCGTCGGGTAGCGGTGCTGTCCCGAAATGTTTCCGGCTGGTGTCAGGCCATCAATCTGACCTGCGGCACCGCAATGTGCCGCAATGGGGAAGATCCAGATACAGATGCAGAGATACAGATACGGTGGCCGCCGCTGGCCTCTAATTTAAAAACTCTTTTACGCCGTCTCGCCTCAAGTGCGCTGCCGCCCAATAATGTGAATTTTATGTAATTGAAGTGGCAGCTGCTGGGGCAAGAACAGTGGAAAAAAGGAGCTTTGGAAAAACACGTTGAGAAATGTAATAGCATAACTCTTTGGCAGCTTAGGTTGGCTCTGCTCAATGCCCAATGCCCTTTGCCCTTTGCCCACCGCTCCCCGCTCTCCGCTCTCCGCTCACCGCTTGCTGCTGGAAAAGCCCGAGGCATTTTAGCCAATGTGACAAACTGTGCTGCGGTGCATGAAAGAGGGTGGGCGGAAAAGGGAGGGGGAAAACTTTACTGCGGTGGCCAGAGAATGCGATTTAATGATCTGGGTCCTTCGGGATCAGAAGGCGAGTGGGCTATCGAATTCGTTTCATTGCCTTCCATTTGCAATTATTCTAGCCCGGTTAGGGTAATAATTTATTGGCTGGTACATTCCATTCAATGTGCCGGATTTCCGTGCATAATTAGCCATATATTTCGATGGTAACGAACAACTTTCGTGGGCATAAACTGAAAATACTTATTTACTTAAATTTAAATATTTGTTAATGGGCAGGAGTGCCTATAAATTTTTCAAGTAATTTTATCTCTTGTCTTCTGAGAAAATCTTTTATAGTTCTGTACAATTATAAGCGTTTTGTACATTGTAATAGCATTGAATTTATTACGGATGAAAAACTCCTTGACACAGTCTAATAAAAAGCTCGCAATAATCCCCATTTTCCTTTCGCAATCCAACCCATAACCGATTTTTACGCATGGCATATTCTATTCACACCCATTTTCGATGTGTCCACACTTTCCCGGCTGACAAACTATTCCATAATAGAATCCCAACCGATTCATTCAATTACTTTCCCACTGAAATCACTTTTCATGCTCTTCGGCACAGGGAAGTGACCCTTTTTTCCTGACCTCCCACTTTGGATCGCCCCCCACTCTGCGGATTTGTGCGATGATTGGTCTGGCCACGTGTCAATTAAAATGAGTTCAACGTTTTAAATAAATCGATGCCCGATGCTGGGACACTAATGTGATTAAGCGTCAAGTTCAAATTAAACAAATACACTGGCAAAAGTCAACATTCCAGCCATCGCAATGGGCGTGTGCGCCGCCAATTGTGGCTGCAAGTGTCCGGAAAATAAACAATTTTTAAATCGAGTGCTGGGCGGCATAAATTATGAAGCATTTCGGATGGCACTGGCTAACTGGAAGCTGCAAGAATTAAAAATCGCGGCTGCTGACGCATTAACATTCAGGGCTTTTGGCCACATCAAAAAAGGTTTTTTGGCGGGGGGGAGGGCGACAAGGAATTAAAAAATCCCCGAACAACATTTACATGTTGTCTGGCAATAAAAGGCGTTGCTAAGTCTGAGGTTAATTTTCGTAATGCGATGTAATTTTTAATGTGGCACCAGGAAAAGGGGTGCACCAATGGAGCGGCGGCACGCAAGGGGCATAAAAATTCATTGCCATGAAAACAATGTACAATGTACTCGTATAAACATTGTAAATCCGGCTGATGCTCTGTTGATCCTTGGCATTCCGTGAAATAAAAATGAGATCGACCTTCGGAATTGAGAGGCAGTGGGTAGAGTGGGTCGCTCCGCTCCCCAATGCCCTTTGGCTGCATACAAAATTAAATTTATTTATTTTCCGCTTGTGTTTTTCCATTTGGCGGCTGCGTCAGGATTGGCGCAATTACACGCTCGTCCTTCGGCAATTAACGAATGCTGGCAAAAAGGCAACGGCCAAAGGGAAAATGCCGATATGCAAAAGGGCGGAAAGTTGCAGCACGGCCCACTTATTTATCAAATCGTCCTCGTTTTTCCCACACAGCCCTTGGTCATTAATCTCAAAGACAGACATAAAAGCAATGCTTTTTCGGCCTTAATTAAAGACGCATATTGCCCGCATCGTTTTTTATTTTTACAGCTTTTCTTGGCCAATGCTGCAGCTGCTTCTCCATGTCCGGTTCAAAGTAAAGCATAAACAAATATTTGTGAAGGGAAGGTGGGCTCATTAAAGTCGTCAGCACTGCGAGTTGTCTAATTGCCAACTAATGAATTCCACTTTGAGCACTCCTCGCTTTGAAAATATCCCTTGGGTTTTGTTAAAATTCTACAATTAACTTAAAGTAATTATAGCTAGCTCTCACCTTAAATGAGTACTTAATTTACTCTACAATTTTAATATGCGCCCACTTTTAAAATTAAAAATTTATCATGTTTTTTTTGAGATATTTTTTGCGTTCAATGTGATTTCAGTTGAAATATTGCATTGCAATTAAACGCGGCTTTCACACATCTCGGCCATCTATATAATTAGTTTTCTTACAACTAAAGGGAAGCCTTTTAATAATTAATCAGCAAAATGGTTGGTTTCGGATACTATTTGGCTTTGTGCTAAGAATAAAAAACAATGGCCGCCACAAAGAGATGCGAATTAGAGGCCCGAACCGGAATAATAAACAAGCGGGCCTGGACAATGGGAATCTTGGGAGTGCGTCTGGCAGCTTGGGGTTAAGCTGGCATGCCCCCAGTTGACCCAAGAACTTTGGCCATAACACTGCAAGAAGCAGGCTGAAACAATTACAAAACTGATTAGAAAATCTGGCCAACCCAAGGCAAACGCAAACACACGCACCATTGTTTCGGCGATGCCCTCATCTGGATTTCCGACTGGTATCTTGTATCGCACGGCTCCTCCGGATGGGATCTGCTATCTTGGCGTGGGCCAGCAGAAAAAACAGACCGCACAATTTGCAGTAACAACAATGGGACAACGCAAAGCCAACAAGAGGCGAACGAGGCAACGAAAAACTATACCAAACAAGGAAGCAAGGAGTGTGGGCGTGCTTGTGGGGCGTGGCAGCCGCAACCTTGGTATTGAAAATCGAAGCCGAAACGGGCTATCTAATGCGCTGGGTTCGCCCAGACAAAAGTCTTTACGGTTGACTCTAATCGAGTTAGTCAGCGACACCTTAAATATTCTACGAGTCCCTGACCGAAAAAAGGTAAAACAAAGGTCGAAACCCGCAAAGGGAAGCTGTGTAACCATATGCGGTTATATTTACACTCGGAAAAATAACAGGCCTTGAACAAAGAACAATAAAATTAATTAAATTATTAGAAAATGTTTTTATTTCAAATTACATCTTGTGTGCATTTTACATTTAGGAAAGTCTTCGTTGCTTTATACTTATACTTTGTTTTAACTTTTTCTATGTACAGACAGATCTATTTAAGGCAAAATTGTGAGAAGTTAAAAAGTTTTTAGGCATTTTGGTTGGGTGGTTGCCCCTGTTTGTTTTCCTTTTTGGGCCTATGAAGATGAAGCTGGCTCCGAGCACAGTGGCATCTCCCTTTGCACGGCCGCTTGGCCATTTAAATTGCAGCTCTTGGCCCTCTTTTCGGACAGCTGGCAAATGAGTTTAGGTAGCTGACCAAGCATCGCCTGCCAGTTTGGCTTTTCCCTCTTCGCATGCTGCACTCGGAGCCCAAATAAATTTCGACTGCCCCCCGAAATCGAAGTCCCCGGAATACCCGGTATCCCCGGAATCCCCGGGACCTTTTTTCGGACCGATGCCAATAACGATAACAATAATTGCCGTCCAGGGACAAATATGTTCACCATTTTCCAATAGCGTCAACCGATGTTTCTTTCTAATAAAAAATGAACGCAGCGTGCGCACAGCTGTAACTGTAAAAGCTTTTCAACTGTCCACTTCGGCCGCATATGTCAATGTGTGTGTGTGTGCTTCCCCGTCCGTGTGGGCACTGTGCATATGGGTTTCTGTATGTGTGTGCGTGTGTGTGTGTGTGTATCTGCGTGGGCGGTGTGCCTGTGTGGGTGTGACCAACGCCAATGTTTTGCTTGATTCCACATTTGTTTGTCCATTGGATTTGTGTTTTTTTTTTTTTTTTTTTTATTTTGCGCTCTTTTCTCGATTTCTAGTATTAGGACCTTTCCCCTTTCCACTTTCCACCTCTAAATTTGGTTCCTTTTTTGTTTTTTTAAAGCTCTGAAATCGATTTGAGTTAAACGTTCTTCAAGCACTGGCTACCCTGTTTTTGTTGCTGTTATTTGTTATTGTTTCTGCCGTTTGTTTATTTATTTGTTTTGTCGTTTCACGGAGCATGGCGCAAAACGCTCGCCCTTTTGGCATGCTGCTTCTGGCCTGCGATACTTTATATATAAATATATATACATATGTGGAGTTATACAAATGGGTCCTCGTGTGGGTCCGAGTTCTGAGTGATTGCTTGGGATTTGCCGGTTCCATGGACATGGGTATATGGGTAGAGCTTACAAATATGAGTCACTTTTCACCAGACGGACTATTAAGCCTTGCCCGATGCTAAATTAACAAATGGGCGGCATTCAATTGTCGATTTAAGGTCTATAATAGGTGCACCGGAAGTTCTATTTAAATGATGCATTTCCTGTGATGCAGTTTGTATAAAGGGAAAATTTGAGGAAAACAAATCTAAATTATTATTCTTGTCAATTATGTCCATGGAAATTCCAAGTGCTCAGATCCCACCGGAAATTTATTGCCCGTTTAAGCTGCTGCACTTAATCCAGTGATTGTGTGTCGCAAAAGTGAGAAGGATACGGAGACCTCTGGACTCCAATGGCGATTGCCATCAAAGCAAGAGTTCAAAAGTAATTTACCCTCAAAGGGAATGAGCCAACCAGAGCAAGGGAACTGCAGATGGGCATTTCATAGCCAGCCAGAGTCCCGTTTCCGTTTCCAGCATAAATAGCTGCCCGATGCACTAATATCCTCGTATTCCCGGCCTCTGTGGAGCATCCTTTTTGCAGCCTGGCACACGGGCGGACATAAACTTACTGCCTTCCAGGATCCCATTCGTTTTGTGTGTGCGCCTATCGGCTGAGGGAAAGTTTTCTAATTAAGTTACTCATACGCACCGGGTGCCCGAGTGCATATGACTGACGTGAAAGTAATTTTCATAAAGGGGAACTTGTGGGTGGGGCCATTTTCATGCTGGCTGTGAAAGCGAAAACCTCTAAAAAACTTTAAGCTCCAAAGTCAAATTGCCAAGTCGGCTTTAGTTTCATCCTTGGAAAAGAGCGAGTGCAGTTTATCTTACGAAACGTGAACATGGTGAGCAATTATCTCAATATATTAAAGTTGTAGTGCTAGTTTGATTATCTTAACTCGCTTCAATTTTAGAAAAATCTCCAATATTCCCTAATTTCCAAAAAGTTCCTTTAAAAATGTAATTTATTTTATTATCTGATTTAATTATTTGGTTTACTTTTCGATTAAACTAAGAAAACAGTTTATTCTCATATAAGTTGATATGAAGATTGATCGGTTGGAAGAATGCTTACTGTAGCTGCCATTTGCCGGGCTACAATCCCAAGATACTACCGGGTGCCCATTAAATGGACTACGCTGCGTCTTTGACGTGCCTTATGGCCCTTTGGCCTACTGGGAAGGCTCTGAAAATAAGCTGCAACATTGTAAGATTGCTGCAACATGCTTAACATAATTATAAAGTTGCCTGCACAGCTCGCCCCCACGACTTTGTCGTCCTTGTTAATTCAGACACTTTGCACGTAAAATGTATGAAACACTTTTTCCCCGCCCGCAGGCATCGTCTCCGTTGGCTCCGTCGGCTCCGTTTTAGCCTTCTTAGCAGGTCGTCCTGCGATTTCCATTTCCCAGCGCTGCGGCTGAGGCCGCTGCTTGTTTTACTTTTAATTGGAAATCTCAAAAGATTAGTTATGCTTCGGTGCCAAGAAGCCGCTGCAAGCCAGGCCAGGCCCTCGTAATTGGTGCATTGCAATTCAAGAGCCCGCCATGCACGGCTGCCTGTCTTGAGGCCAAGTGTGTGTGCGTGTGTATGTGTGAGTGGGTGTGTGTGTGTGAGTGTGAGTGGGAGTGTGTGCCTTTCAAATTGTATGCAAGCAGGTCAAATAATGGCAACAAACGAACATTTTTCATTCACCCAAACTTTGCGCATCCATGCAAACGTTACGTATACGCAGCGTTGCCGCTGGAGCCCTTAGCTGCGGGTTGCGCTGCTGGTGCTGCCAATCGGCGAGATTTGCCGCTATCATTAAGTTTGGCAGGGCTTAAGGAAAATTGATGAAGTTGCCAACTGCAAGTGACAAGAAGTAACTCCACGGCCGACTTCCAGCAGATGATTCAGATGCGCAGCGTTCCTCAATCATTTCCACAATCTGATATCCCACACAGGAGGGAGAAAAAGTTGAGAAAATCTCATACTAATTGCTTTTCAAGCCAGCGGCCAAGGGCCTGAGAAAGAAAACATGAAAGGATCAAGCCACAGGGCAAAAATATAAAAATACAATATGAATATAGTCAAAAGCGGTGCGAACGAGGGGCCAAACTGCAGTTGGCCAAAGTTGTCAACGGCACACAAAACTTTGGCGACAAAGTGCAATCAATGGTGAATTATCACCCATTTCAATGAGCCGCGCTGGGTACCCAGGAATAAAAAAGTCCAAAGGGAAAAACTTGAAGTAGTGCCAAGAAAAAATAAGTTTCAAAAGCGAAAAAAATGTAAAAGGAAAACGAATCCATTTTAAAGGCTTCTTAGCGAGTTGTCAATAGCATAAAAGAAGCGCTGAAAAATTATTTCATTTTTCCATTTACTATATTGGCCGTTACAATCGGTTGTTAAGTGATTGCGCTGACAATTGACAAGAGTAATTGATGAAAATGGAGCTATTTCTGGTTTAAATTTTTCTTAAGGCTTGCCTATCAAATTTGCTGTTAAAGGATTCCGAAGCAAAATTTGTGGTGCCACAAATTTTGTAGAGCTGAGATTGAAAAAATACTTGCCACAGATTTTCTTGGAAAGTTCACCTAATAGGTGAACTTTTTTATGGCCAAAAGGGGAATCTCCATGTTTGACTTACGCGCTCATGACCTTTCACTAGTATAAGGCCTTAAATCTTATTTTCGCTCAGACAGGGAATTCCCAGTTTGTCTGGGGAAACAAGCACATGGTAAAAGTTTTGGCTGTGAATGATTTACGATTTCAGCTTTTCTGGCCATCTGAACTTGGCCCTTTAAGCCCCAGCAAAGAATTTCATTTTTCTGCTCTCGTGGGATATAATATCTAAGTATTAACTTTAGCCGGCATGAGTCTTGAGCAAATTTACAATTCTAAATTTATTTCCTGGTTTTTGGCAAGACCTTCCTTATGTCACAAATACTTTAATTTTAAATTATTGCTAGCGGTTCAATCTTTAACTTTAAAGTGTCTCACTTCGCCTAACACCTCGGCGGCACCTGAGAGGTGGAAAATCCTGCTCCTTTCACCTTCGGACAGGTGACAGTTTCAGTTCGCCTTTTGAGCGCGACACACCAACACTAATGCGCGACCGCATAACGGTAATTTATGCAGACATATTGTATTTCAAGGACATGCTCATTACGCGCCACGCACACCAGTATTGTTGTTGACCAGGTAAGCTGGAGTTGGCCAAGAAGAACAAGAGCGGCATTAGCATTTCCAGCCAGCGGACTTGTTGTTGCCAGTGATTTTCAAAACATCGCGAGGTAACATCATTTTTCGAAGGAGAATGTTTTCTATTATATTACCAACTAATCCTATTTGAGATCTGAAGGATGATAATTTTCATATTTGGTATTCATATCATTCATACTTTAAAGTTAATTTCAGTAACTTGATCTTACTTTTTCGTTTGAATAATATTTAAGTCATTCCTGCTTGCCATTTAAATCCTTTAATAGATAATAACCTTGAATACGTCTATAAGGTAGACCTTTTTACGACCTTAGAAATATTTAATTCAATTTGACCAATTGCCATAAGAGGATATACCTGGTAATGTGCTACGGAGTAGGGAGTTCGGAGATTCGGTTAGCTCTCCTTATTGTTTTCGCTTCCTTTGCTTTATGTCTCACCTTTATGTCCTGTGGGTGCCCCTAAAAGCCCATTGTTCCATTGTTTTTGCTGCCGTAGTTTGCCGTAGTTGTGGCTGCTGTTTGCTTTGTTTGCCGCCGGTGGGTGTTTGGCTTGTGGGTGGTGGTGCGGCGGCGACTGAGGGGACAAAGTGCTTTTAGTAGTTCGGCCTTGTCCACCGCAAGATCTTCTCCACCAGGAGCAGAGAGAGGAGCTGGACCAGGAGCAGAAGCAGGAGCAGTAGCAGGAGCAGGAGCTCGGCTTGTCATGTCTTTGGCCGGGCATTAAGTTAATGCTGCGGCCTGAAACGGCACACAGACATCCTTGACAACCCTGACACTTCCACTTCCACTCAGGCCGCAAAACCAGACTTGTCTTTACATTTGGACTTGGATCGGGGTCCGTTTGTGTGGGCGGGCTTGTCGGCTGACGTTCATTAAGTCATTAGGCATTGTTCCGGCTCGGCTCTCGAGCTGCGAAATCCTGCGGTGTCTGTGCCAAGCAGGTGAGAAATTGCTTAATTGTGATTTCAACGCATATCAGTCAGAGGTCCTGACCTCAGCCCGATGCAATCGAGTTCATGGTCAATGCGATTTAACCACCCTTAGTCTTGAGATTCGACCACAGACCGAAACTGTGTTAATTGGAAAGTGTGCTTGTCAAGTACATTAGGTAATGGAGATTTTGAGGAAAGCACATTAATTGCTACAAAATAGATGGTAAAATAAACAAGTTTAGTAGCACATTTTAATCTGCGATTACTGGGGGAGCCTTTCAGTAAGATGTTTGGCCTACAGCACCGGCCTGCAATTTATTTGAGTGAGCTGCAAACGCTTCCTTGTTTCAGGCTGCGGACTAATGAGCAATGTACGAAGGACCCTTCGAGCAGAAACCCTTTGCTTTGGGGGAAAGCTCCACGCTTTTCTCAGCGGGTAAGCTTCTAATGCTTCTCATAGCTCGGGCATTGCACTTTAATTAAGGAATGACATATAGACACACCAGTCCAGCTTCCTGACTCTTTGCCATGGGGTTAATGTGCTGACAATTGTTTGCCCTGTTTTTCCGCCAGTCGTTGTTTATTTGACTTATGTTGACAGTCGCGTGAATTAAGCCCCGCTGAAAAAAAGGTTCAAATTTTGCACAGGCAAAAAGTTTTTATCACATTTATTTAAACAATGCATAAAGCATTGTCAGCATTGCATTTAAGCGTTTTATTTATGTGGACAATCGGTCACAAGCGGATAAAGTCAATTTTTTTAGTTTTTGTATCGTTGAAGTATTAAAGGTAACTTTGTTTTTTTTTTTAATTAAAGTACTTTTTTTAATGATTTAAAATTTCATAACTTTTAAGGTATTCACTGTAATTCTTTATAATATTAGTTCACATTTTTAAGCTGCCAACTAAGCACATTAAAGTTACAAACTTTCATAAAACTGACAATTTTATAACATGCTATAATTTAGCTCGTCCTATTTCTGCAAACATTGATTTAAGATTTGACCTGTTGAGCATCTCAAGCGAACCCATATCAATTAGCGTTCGATTCTGATTTGCCCTAGACGCGACCGAAAACAAATTTATGGCCAGACAGTGGGGCACACGGGTCGGATGAGATTTCGTCGTGAGTTCGGCTTGGGTTTGCTTACTCAAGGATGCGTCACCTAGCCGGCAGCAAGCAACATATGGCATTGTGTATTCGTATATGGCTCGGGGATTTTGGCCTTGTCGTAGCGACAACAAAATGGCGCAGTTGCTGGAAAATTACAATTCGGTTTCGGGTTCTGTCTTATGTCACGCAGATACTCACATTCGTTGGATTTTATTATCGTTTTGTTACGTGTGCTTTTATTGCCGCCTGGCAAGCAAACACTGGAATGTCGGCTACGCTGCGTATACGTGATATGTGATTATCTTGGCGTCAAGCGTTTGGCCGACGCTTGTTTATTGGTAAGACCCGAGCCAAATACCTTTGACAACAAGCCACGCTGTTTCGTTAAATTACGTCGACTAATACAAACAAACAGCAATCATTGCTGCTGTCGACAAGCAAATCGAAGGGCATATTGAATTCCTTAGCAGCAGCAGGCGAGTTGTTGACCGTATTGTTGACTTTTAAAGCGTGCTTAAAGCCCAGTTAGCCCAACTATCCAACTTTGGCATTCCCTAGGTTGCTATTTCCCACCGATTCTTCCCGCACCCCACGTAGCGTACGTGGTATCCGTTTGCTGATTATTTAAAAATTTATGAAGCCAACCAAGCGCAGCTGAAAACTTTTGCACAAAACTAAACAAACTGCATCAACAAAGAAGAGGGAGTGTATAGTATAAGTAACAAACACGGCAACATGGACGACGACTACTATGATGACGACGGCAACAACAATTAACAACAACAACAGAAACAACGGCGACAACGACAACGTCGCCGACAGCGACAACAACAACAACAACAGTACCGTGGAAAACAGCACTAGCACTAACACAAAAGAAACAGCGAAAAAAGTAAGCTGCAAGTGTAAGTGTGTGCACTGAAAGAAAACAAGTTAATGTTGACACTTGCATGCCGCTGAGGGCCAACAAGAATTGTATTTTTAACAATTTAATTACTAGGACTACCAGAGTAATGTGCAGACCGTATCTCATCATAGCTCCAATAAAAATGCTGAGTGTAGTTGAGTATACGTAAGTTGCTTTAAAACATGATAGCCCAAAATGCACGTAAGTCCAGCTTAAACGCATTGCGAACGTTTCCGTTTTAATTTCTCTAAGTGTACGGTGTGTGCTGCGTATTCCGCTGGCGAGTTTCGCTAACCACCGCAAGCATCCATGCACAACACCACCCAAATGTCCGTGTCCTCTACCACCCAACCACCCAACCACCCAAGTTAGCAGCCAAACGTTCGCGGCACGCTGATGCTGATAATGTGCAGCGTGGAAAACTTTCAACATAGTTTGCTACTTAACTCGAGCGTAATAATAAAAGTGCTAAATCTTTGCTTATATTCACTTTGAAAAGGAGCCGAGGGGCAGGGGTCATGGGTCAGCGGCTGCGGCAGTGGCAGTGGCAACGCAAATATTAAGAGCCACAAAAGAATACCATTAAACGCGAACTTCGGACTCCACACACACACACACACACACACACACACGCACTCTTGCACGCACACCATTTTCCGAAAGGTGAAAACCCAAAAGCAAAGCGTCAGCAATTATACAAAACGCTGCAAAAGCAAGCCAGCAAAACAAGCAGGACTACAAGCGGCAGTGTGGAAAACAAAAACAGAAAACGCTCTAAAGTTATGTATGAAAAGTTCTAGGTTTTATGGTGTTTAGCAGAAAGTTGGCGAAAAGCGGAGGAAAAACTAAGACCTGTGAGCATAAATATTTTCATGATGCGCACTTTAATATCATGGGCCAGAGCAAGATGGTATTACTTAGACCAGGGCCAAGTTGGTAAAACTAAGCTGATGTGGCATGAATGCAGTTTCTGAGGTTCTGGCTTACCGATTTAATTTATTTTTACTGGTACTTATAAAAACATTACATATTTATTGAGGTTTGTTAACTTGAAAGAAAGAAAAAGTGAATGAAAACTGTATAGGCGAATTAACTATGATAAAAAGAACATTGAGATTTCATGGGTTTGGAAAGCATAACGGCTGATTGTTTCGATAAATATGAACAAAAGATGAATATATCCTTAAAATGGTATTCCCAGATTCAAATCAAACGGAAGGATAGCCATGTCTTGTTTATCTTTAGTTATATTTGGTAATTTCTCCAAAACCATTTGACCAATAAAGTGCCAGTTAAAGTCAATATACTTTTGTCTTCGTAAAATATTCACGCGGTTAATGAGTATATGTACATAAAATAAACGTGTTCTACCGAAAATATTCCAGTTGAAATTTAAGTTAAATATTTTTGATAGCATCGAGTGCTTGACAAATTATGCTTGTCTTTTGCATCTAGAATTTATAGTTGTTATAACGTAAAAAGCACTCTGGCTAATTAAACATAGAAAGCAATCAAATTAATTAACCCGAATCAACACGATTATTGGGTGGTTGTTGAAATTTCCAATCAAATTCATTTATGCGCATGGTCTTATCTAAACAGAACCCCACCTTCAGCCAATTGTCACCGAATCCAGCAACTCATTTGCATTTATTTAAGCCACACTATTAATGTGCCAGCTTGAAATGGATGCCACAAAATTGAATTGTTTCGAAATACTCATTAATTCGACATACGTGTGTGTATTTGCTAATATTTGCACAGGAATTCCGCTGGCAATTCTATGTTTTGGCCATAAATATAAGGCTGTCTGATATGGCTAGACTCTGGCGATTTCCCGGACTTTCCGGCAGCTTTTCGTCCGCCACGTATTTTACTTTTTACGGCATTCATTTTTCAATAAATTTGATTACGCAGCGCTTTGTGATTATTGGTGCGTACAAAAATAAATTTAATTTTTTCCAGCCGCCCGGCTATCGCCTAAGCTGGGGCGTGGCTGCGGGCGGGGTGCTTCTGGCGGCTATCATAAAATATATTGGCCACCGCTCCTGGCCCGCCCAACGGAACGCAACTCAACTTCGAACTGAGCCGTAAGCTCGTAAACTTCGCGCCAAAATAAATAATAAATAATAAACTTGCGCTCCGTCCGGCAGCAGCAGCAAAATTTGTTACACTTTTTTAGGTCGCTCGTATCGGAGTTTTTGGACCATCGTCCACCTTTTCGGTTCATATCCGTGTCCAAATGGCCGGGCTGATAGGCCGGGGCTGGGGGACATTTGGGCGGCCGTTCACGATTTTATCCGGCCTGACATGAGTCCAGGGTATCAAACCGGGCATGATGTGCCCATGGAAGTCCGGAAAAGTATTCCACTCTTATAAGCCGTCAATCTCAAAAGCACCGCATAATTTCTCAAATAAATCTAGACTTGATAAGTTTCTGTTTTCAATTTAAATTAAGTTTAATTCGATAGTTTTTTCTAACTTTATTTAAAGTGGGCATTTTTTGAATCAACTGTTTGGCGTACGCGATATGTCATAGCTGCAACGCGTCCTGTGCCTTTTGCACGTGATTTTATTTATGATTTTTGCTTTGGCTTTTCTTTGCTCTCCCACCCAGCCTACATACACTTTTTATGGCTTTCGCTGATCGCCGATGGTACAGCGGGAAAAGCCATGTTGACCTGCGAAATGCAATTTTATGGCGCTTAATTTTGAAATCCCTGCGCCAGCTCACGCAAATCGCATTCTTATCGACCCAACGTTCGAGCGTGGCTTATTACCAACATTCGGTATCGCAGCCAAATTAAAATGCCAAACCAATTTCTGGTCGGCGGAGGAGGGCGTGTCAATTAACTGGATTCCCAGCTGCCAACTGCCAACTGCCAACTGCCAACTGCCGATGGGCTGGATTTACTGAACCGAAATAAATGCTTATGCAAGTGCAGGCGTGGACGCGATCGCGTCGGCCTCATATTTTAATCGAGTTATGAGTATGAAACAGGCAGAGTCTTAATTAAATTGCGGATTATTTATGCAATATGAAGTGCGCATTAATGTTGTAAATATTTAAATGCGTGTAATAATGGCGCATTAGCTATGTAAATTGATATGCGGCTCATCATGCCACCCTTTTTGTGTGTGTGTGTGTTTTTTATTCGCTCCCGATTTCTTGCAAACATCCCTGACAGAATTAATCAATTAACCCAGTTGAGGGGTTATGAAATGGGCAAATTAAAATTAAATTTCCACACATTAAGGTCAGTGTTGAAAAACCAGCAGGCAGGCATACTTCATTTTTCACTGTATATTTTATTTATTGGTTTAATTACCCCCACCATCAACTCTTTGTTTCCTAATAAATTTGAATCAAATTGCAATATATCAAGCAGCTAATGACCTAATCTGATGTTAGATAACTTCCTTTCATGATAGTGATAAAATAAAGTGAGCTAGTTATATGTATATGTGTTGTGTTTTGCAAAAATCGAATGTATCGACCAGATATACAAGTCTATCTATGCTGCACCAAGTTTGTTCATTTATTCGAATCCTGTTTGCAGAAGTGCGGCCAATAAAGCTGTTGCTCCGTTTATATTGGCCCAAAACCGCCAATAGTTGGCCACGCCCTTTGCTTGTCGCTCCAGATTGCAGTTGGCACTTTTGCCGCTGCAGCTGCAGCTGCAGCTGCCATGGCTGTGGCATTTTTTACGATGCAAATCGAACAATTTGCACTTTTATCTCGCAAACGCGACTTGCACGCTTAACGCCGGCGAATAGCGTGATTTATGTGCAATAGCTGTGGGTGGTGGGCGATGGCTGGTGGGTGGTGGGCGGCGACTGGTGTTTGGTGGCTGCAGCATGCATCTCCATAAAACAAATGTCAGTTAACACTTCATTTGTCTCTGTCGCGCCCAACAAAATTCAATTTGAATGTAGAAAGGCAGAAAGCGAGTTAGAAGCGCTCCAATTTCCTCCATCCACTTACCCGTGAGCTCGACTTAAAATGGCATAATTAATGCGGATTCCAGCTGCTCCGCACGGCGCCACTAACAAAACTAAGCACAAGTTTATTGGCAATGTCAATGTGCTGGAAGCAAGTTTGTTCACTTGCAAGTAATTGAAAGTCATTCTTTATGCAATAATAAATGGCTTTCTCGCACACTTGGACAACAGTTTTGCCAGAACACTTGGCAAATCCGCAAAGGCGTTTCAAATAGCTGCGAAAAGAACGCCATAGCAAGAACTTGATATGGATATAAAGAGATATATATATTTTATAGGAATTTCTTCAAGTATTTACCCTTCAGGCTTAATCGAATAAGTCATCAGGTTGTTGCCCGACTTACAACGCCTTTTCGCTCAGTGATGGCTTGGCCTCCTTTGGGCCAAGTTATCTCTTCTTGAGCGGACAACAACTTCAATTTCAGTTTGAGCGTCACTTTGATGCATGCGTCAGTCCCTCGTAGCAGCTGCAGGACCTCTTGTATTCCGCTCCTTCCGTTGGAAACCTGCTCCTCCTCCTCCTCCTCCTCCTGCTCCGCCGAGCACACCCACCCGGAGCCACCCACATTGCGGGGGGTGGTGCTGTGAGATAAACAACTGATGGCTGGTCGTTTGAGGGCCATTAGCCCGTACGGAGTCTCTGAAGTCCGGACTCTGGTCTCCGGCAGTCCTGACACATTGCCAGTTCATCACACAACCCAGTGACGGATTCAGTCTCGGTTTTGGCCTGGCTCAAATGCCCCAAGTGTCTGGGCTAACAAATGTTGGCAAATCGCTGGGCAAACGGAGCCAATCAAAGATATTTACGTGTGATCTCGAGCTCTTCCTTTTCTCCGGTTCGCTGAATGAAAAGTCGGATAAGTTCAGCAAAGTCCGGTCAAGCTGAAGTTTTTAATTTCCATGCGATAGCATTGTGGGTGGGGTGGAGTGGGGTGGGTGGGGTGCTCAGATGGTGCTCAGATTTTAATGCGGAATAAATCTAATTAGTGAAATCAAAACCTAATCATGCGTTAACAATTTATGCGCTTCATCCGCGTTGGCTGGCAACAGTTTTTTCCCCGAATTCACTCAGCCCACTGGATTTTCCACCTCTGCAACATTTTCGCCATTATGAAAAGCGCAACGTTGGCAGAAAACGGTTTGTGTTTTCTGCTCCCTTTTATCCATTCACTTTTTCACGTTAAGGGCATTCGCTTTGCATTCAATTTTGGCTCCGCAACATTCACATAAAGTAATTGAGTGCACAACATTGAATGCTGTGGCAAAGGATGGAAAAACAAAAGAGTCCAAACGAATCAAACAAGTGAAAAAATAGTTCAAAAATCCCTTTGCAAAATATCAGTTGGAATAGACTTTAAAGTATCCTGGACTACTTACCAACAACGTGTAGTTTCCCTGTGTTTTGTTACCCCTATTTTCAAAATATTTGTTAACTTTAATGCTAGAATGCTTGCTTCATTATATTATTTTTTCATTTTAGAAGACTGTCTTGGCCAAGTGAGTTTCTACCAACTGCCAAGTGCAGCATATGTTGAGCTCCTGCTTTGAGTTGTGCACTCTGGCTAAGTTGCGGAATGATTAATTTGGCCCCATTTCACGTATTCTCATAGTTCAGACAGATTTCAAATACTGACAGGCCAATGCAAACTGCATTATGCAGCCATTTTGTGAACGGCATTAGCTTAAGGTCTTATTAGTTTGTTGTGCGTATTGCGGGTATTGCATTCCAATAATCAGAGAAAAGCTACGCAGCTTTGCTTTAATGGCATTAAGCCATTATTGTTTTGAACATTAATTATTTAAGTCGGGCCTGATATGCTCATTTGCATGTGCAGGGCATTAATACTGCTTTCGTGTGCTTGCCTTTTGTCAGGACCATTACGTGGCAGTCCAAATTGGAAATGCGAGACAACTCGAATGCCATTTCCCTGACAGTCCCCTTCCACCAACGTTCATACGAGTATGTGTATACATCAAATTTTCAATTTTCCATCAGCCTTCGCACACAGAAAGGGAAAGCGTTTAACATTTAAGTGCTGCAATTACACAGTTGGATGTATAGTACACGTATTTATACGTATTTAACTGCTCTATATTACGCTTTATATTTGTCGAGCCGCTGCTAACTAAAACTTTTATGGTCCTCCATAAACAGTTGTCGGCGTTGGACTATTAAAATTTTATGCCTCGCTTTTATAATGATTTACACAATGATGTGCAAATGGGGCGCCAGACACAAGGAACTGATTTCAATTTGAGATTCCGTCGCACTTAATTGGATTTCGCCGGCTTAATTACCTTTTTGCCCAAAATTACAATTTGTGTGCGAACAATCAAAGTCGTAAAAAAGCTGGCTGCATGCGTTAAAGTTCGAAAAGGAAACTCAACTTTACACTGCGGCCAAATCAATTAAATAATCTATTACGACTTAATGATGCAGTGTAAGCAATTTTACTCTATTAAGAACTCAAAAATGTCTTAGATTGAAAATAGTTTCTATTAGTATTGCAAGCTTTCTCTGCTGCCAAATCACATAATCCTAATGCGTTAACGCCTAAATAATCATTTCCTATGCGAATTTTTTGTCCGTGCAACGCGTCATGACGAACGATCAGCGGAGAGCTGGGAAGGGGGAAATCCTGTCCTGTCCGGGACTAACAAATATTTACACAAAATTTATAGCACGCGCTTTTCGCCGCTCCCCGCGGAAAACCCATTCCCAAAAACGAACCAAAACGAACCCTCGGATAAGGGTAAGCCATGGCCGAAAAGTTGACAAACAATGCGTGGCAGAGGGCCGGTTGGAAAAAATCAGTTCAAAATTAAAATTTGCCTCCACAGACTAACGAAACAAAAGCTGACACGAGAAATGGAAATGGAAATGGGAAAATGGGCGGGGAGGGGCGGGGCGGTGCGAATGACGCACCCCGGCAAAAGTCACGTTTCATGGGCAAAAATTATGAAAATGCCAAAAGAGGCGCGTAATTTGAAGTTTGATCCCTGACCCCAGGAACCAGATTGAGGCTCTGTGCTTTCGCCTGATTGCTTTGGCAAATGAGGCGTTTTTAATTAATTCATCAGACATTCAGAGACTCGGAGACTCGGAGACTCAGAGACTCAGGCACTCGGACATCGGACGTCCAGACATCGAAGCCAAATGAGTCGTGGCATTTAAATTAATTGAATTTGGCACACAACAATTAGCCATAGAATCAACACGCACACCACACTCTGCACTCCAAAATTTGGTTCGTTAAAGATTTCCATTTTAGATTTAAGTCGGCGCGTGAATCGCGATGACTGCTGTTGATTTTCCAAATTTGTAAATGACTGCGAGATTCCGCATAATTTTGCGGCCTCTCGGATTGACGTCGGTTGTCAGGACTTTCGGCTTAATTAGAAACTCGTCTTTGGCAAATGCAAAATTTGCCCGCTCCTTGCCTGTGGAAAATCCTCCTCCTCGTCAGCAGTCTGTCGCTCTGTCAAGGGCTTAAATCAGTACACAAAACCATCAAACTCCGTGCCACCCATCAGGGATGCGGAATGCGGAATGCGGGACGTGGGACTTATGCTCCTCGCACACTCATTAAAATTCAACAAAATTGTTGCCAAATTAACTCAAACATAAGCGAGCAATAAAATTTCCATATTTTCCCTAGCTTACTGGCGACAATAAAGGGACGACCAGCCTCGAAATAAAAAGATTCAACCAAACTACCCAATGAAAACACAAATATTGAAACAGACGGCAGCGGCAAACTTTACTGAAAGTGTTAATTACATGCACAAGCTTAAAGTTGCAACTTTAATACGACCCTGGGGAGTTTCAGAGCCGATCCTTCTGCCACAGGACCTTCATGGAACTTTTTGAGTACCCCCACAACATTGAGGGACACCTGAATTGCCAGGTGTATAATTTTGCAGGGCAGGGTAGTTAAAGGCACTGGGCATATTACCCATGTGTAAGCATTAATAAGTATTAAGAAGTGCTTGGAAATACCTTTGACCAAAATCAGTCATGGAGTCTCCAAAGTTATGAAATCGTCCTAGTATCGCAAAATGAATATTGCACAAATATTTCAGTTAGTTGAATTGCAGGTGTTACTGCACATTGCCAACAAAGATACTCGTATTTGCAGCATACAAATTGCCCAAGTTCCCTTTCACACCGTACTGATTGAGCATTATTGCACAGATAATCAGCAGATTTTAATAAACATTCAATCGATAGCCCTTGGAAGTGAAGCAGGCATCTATGAAGCTGATCAAATGGAATTCAATTAGGTGATGCGTAATCCCCAGCATTTGTCTCCAGCCTCGATTTAATTAAGCTCCTTTCGTGGCGGTGTTAGCCAACCCTCGCAGCCTCAGCGCACTGCAATTTATATCTAATTCAGTTCAAAGATTTATTTACTATGCCCCGTAATATGGGACTTTAATTAGCACTCCACTTGTTGGCAGATGGAAGGGTGGTTCGTTGGCGAGGAAACAAACACGCGGCAATGACACTGAAAGTGGCCGCGTTGCATTGAGGAGGAGTGAATTTTCCCCGCGGGGTGGGCTAAGTGGACTAAGTGGGCTAAGTGGGCGTGGACGCGTTCCAATGTCATCCTGGCTGGTCAGAAAGGGGCAATAATGAGGAGGGAAGGCCCCTCCAGCGCTTGAAGAGCTTGTTGTGACTTCTTTTGTCGTTTTTATTTATTTTTTTTCGGCTTCGCTTGAGCTTGAGCTCGTTTCCTGGGTGTCCTTGTAGTTAAGCAGAATTTTAATTGATAAATTGCCACTTGGGCCATTACTTGTCGCTGCCGTGCCTCCGGGCGCCCCCACGTTTTCCACCACCCCCACCGCCACCTCAGTTTTCCACAGCCCCACATCGCTTTGAATAATTTGCTAAAGTTGCGAGCAGAACGGAGGAAACTTATTGCCCGCTGCGGTGGGCTCTTTGGAGCTGCGGACCCACTTTTGGACGTGCTGTTAGTAGCGTTTACATCATCAAATGAAATACAATAAAATACTTGGACTCATTTAAAAAGCAATTAAATATTAAAAACACTTGTACAATGCCGACTCGACTCAGCAAGGGGAAAGGCGAAAGGGAGCTTTGGTGACTTTTGGAATTTTGATTGTTTCTTTACGTTTCGCTTACAAGTTTTTGCGGGGAAACGCGACGGGGGGATTCTGTGGTTTTATTTGAGTGATTATGCAATTAATTAAAATCTCCTCGCTGGTGGCTGAAGCCAAAAACTGAGCCGTGGGGATTTGCCTCCAACGAGTGCTTCCCCAAACCATGTAATTGAATTAAGATCGGAATGCGAAAGTAGCATAATCGAGTGCTAAGAAACGGGCTGAATCAACTTTCTGGCCATTCGGGGACTTGATCCTGGAATTTCCTTACCGGAAGTCAAGTTTATTTGGACAACCAGACAGGAGATTGGGTCGAAAAAAGTCGAAACATAACTGAAAAAAGGCAACTTGGAAAGGAGTTGGGAGGAAACAATGGCGTGGGGAAATGGGGAAATATGGAGGATGGAAAAGCAGCACAGATAACCGTTCAGTTATTCCATTAATTTGATTAGAGTTTCTGTCGGATCCGAAGATAAGGCCATCGAAAAGCAAGGGAAAACAAAGAAAAGCGCGAACTTGCGAGGTGGCAAAGTCGCATCAAAAGATACTTCGATATAGTAATAGATATATTATAATAAAAGATGCGATTTTCATTAAATAAAGGGTAGTATGTTAGTCACACATAAAATTCCGAAAATAACAATCATGTTGCTTATGCTTAATATTTAAGTATATACCAAAGTCTTAAAAAATAATTTAAACTTTTCAAGAACTGCACGGTGAATTATGTTATTAACTAAATTTAATAAATGAACTAAAAAGGGTCTGAAAAAAAAGTAATGGGACACTGTGCTGCCCATCAGGCGAATCTAGAAAACCCTTTTCAAGAGCATGAACACTCAGCAACACGCGCAAGATAAAAACTGCACGAAAAGACCGAAAAATAAGGGAATTTGTCTTGGGGGAGCGGAAGCCATCTCATCCACGTGGACACACCTTATGAAGTGGTGTTATTAACTACGGCCTTACGCTGGGCAACTTATGCCTCATAAGAATTTAACGCCCGAATGCTCAAATTGTCAATAAGAAACTTGACACGCCCACTTCGCGGTGGGGCTGTCTGTCTGGCTAAGCCAAGTTGGTAACATTTTATGCCACCTCAGTAACACACGCATACACACTACGGTTGGCATTAAACGGCAATGTCCACGCGTTTTCATTAAGCCAAGTTTCGGCGTGTCCAAAACGAACAACGAGGCCTGGCAATCATTTTTTATGGAGCTGCGCGGCCAGCGCATCAAAAACCCATTTGGCCGCCATTAACTTGATTGAGTCGAGCTGTGCGAGCGGTGCTCCCGGGTTTTTCCACTTTGTTTTTGCCTTTTTTCTTAACTTTTGCCACTTTTTGGGGGCGTTGCAAATGAAAATTGATCATGGCTTGGTGTCCCTTCCATGTTTACAACTAATATTTCTAAGGATTTCTGAGGTGATGCGATCGGCGGTGACTTCGGGGCCATTAGTTGTCATTAGTGGGCTTTTCCTTAATTAAACTTTACCCCCCAATCAGTCATTACAGGGTGTTTGCCGTTTGCCGTTTGCCGTTTGCCGTTTGCCGTTTGCCGCTTGCCGTTTTATTCGCAGTCACTATCTTCCCACTCATTTGTCATCTAGCCCACGGCATCTGCAATCCAGCAGTTGTTTGCTAATTAAAGGACCAAGTCCACGGTTCAGCCCCCCATTGCCAATGCCAAGATTGTGGTCCTGTCAGACGTGCTCCACTCCACCACTCCTCCAGTGTTCGGCCCCCAAGGGGTTGACCTACTTCGGCGGACAGGTGCTCAAGCACTCCCACTGATTTGCCACTGCGGCTCAAATTGGCTTTATTCAGGCTCTCGAGGAGACTCAATATTGTCTCAGTTCCTGCACGGTTTTGCACAATAAACATTGAAAGGAAATGGGGCCTTGTTATATTTAATGTCGTTTGCCAATTTGGTAAGGAAAAATCTGAATAGTTCGATAGTGCTTGAAGCGAACATATGCTAAGTTCACTTAAGGCTTATTTAACACATGTTGAGCAAATCCCTGGGATGCTCTGTCCCTTGAGCCAATTACGCAGTGGGGGCTCTTCCTGGACTGCCAAAACTGCTGTCTCCAGATTCGATTATGGCTGCGCCTTAACCCTTCGGATTGGCATCCAAAAGCTGGATGCACAACGAGCTCGCAGCTGAATCCAACTGTCACAGGACAGCATATTTAAGCTCAGTTGGCTTACACAAAATAAATAAATGTGATTTGTCATTTTGCAAAACATGAAATGGCAGCAGTTGGAACAGGACGAGTAAACTGTTCGGGAGAGAGCATTAAATTGCAGTCAAATGGCACGCTGTGTGCATTCCAAATGCCAAGGATCCTGGGCATCCTCATCCAGGACGAGGGAGGGTGGGTGTATGTATTAAATTATTCGAGCGTGCAGCAACCAGACGGAGATACTTTCGTATGCAACACTGAGCAGTCCGTCCAAGTCCAAGTCCACATACACACACTCGACTGTTTGCCATGTGACTTTTGCCAGATCAAATAAATTTTGTCTCTTGCACGAGGACGAATCCAGCGGAGCTTGGACAGGACAGGAGGCTAAGCTGCAGAATGCCTCCTCATCAGCAAATCAGCCCCAGCATCAGCATCAGAATCAACATCTCAATCTGGCAGCAAGTCTGGGCCAACTTAAGAGCCATATAAAATTCATTCGACCGAGCAGCACAGCAACGAGCTGCAAATGAAATGGCGAAACAAGCGTGTTGAAGCCACCTGTCAGTCCAGTCCGCCAGGTGACAGAGAAAGTGGGAGCAAGTGCTTCAGTCGGAGACTCTAATGGGGAATCTACCAAAGAAGTTAGGGACCTTGCATTGACCTTCAATGCCTCTGAACTTGCGAAAGTCGACAACTAGTTGACTTTGGGCAAATATTCAAATAAGATCAAATTTCGTTTGTAGTCACTTTATTTTGAAGTTTCCACAGAGGAGCCAATATCTTGTGGTACTTTTTTGTTTAATTCAAAAGACTCACGAATGCAAATAAATGCTAGTAAGTAATGTGCTTTATTTTTTGATTAAAGATTTAAAGGTAAGCCTAATCTTTGATATACGAGGCTATTAGCTACATAAAAAACATTTTTATTGTACGAATTTCATTGCACGACAAGACATACACGTACATATATGAAATACATCATCACTCCAACTCGCTAGGCGGGATTTCGTTGGCATCAACTTTAATCACTTTGTATAGGCGACGCGGTTGAATGATGACGAAGGAGCAGACCAAGGCCTTGCTGACACTCATCACTCCGCCGGCATTGTTCATGAGTCCGCAGTAATTGGGGGCCGAAAATACGGTGACCAGTTTGCGGTTGGCAAAGAACTCGTATCCGTCCTCCACAACCTCATGGGCTCGAACCATTAGGTCCAGGTCGAAGGCTCTGAGAAAATCGCGCACTATGACCTCATCGAAGGTGAAGCTGACACCTCGATCGTTGTGACCCCAGCCCTTGGTAGTGTGATTCAGATCCGCCCAAAGGAGATCGCACAGGATACCCTCGTCCGGGACATCAGTGGGTCGCCGGATCAGGCCGATCTGCTTCAATCTCTGTAGCGATGGACTCAGTCCTCCATGGCAGCAGAAGATGCGCCCACCCACCACCGCGGCCACCGGAAGCCAGTCGAAGCAATCCGTGAAACTGCGCCACAAGCGCACAGTGTGCCTGCGCTTGATCTCGTCGTAGAATCCGTAAATTCGATTTATACTGGCACACTCGTGGTTGCCGCGAAGCAAGAAGAAATTCAGCGGATACTTCACCTTGTAGGCGAATAGCAGACACATCGTTTCCAGCGACTGCTTACCCCGGTCCACGTAGTCGCCGAGGAACAAATAGTTCTCCTTTGGTGGAAAGCCGCACGCCTCGAAAATCCTCATGAGATCCGTAAACTGGCCATGAATATCGCCGCAGATTTTCACCGGAGTGTCCAGTTCCAGCAGCATTGGTTGCCACCTGATCACCTCAAGGGTCCTTTGAACGAGTCTCTCGATTAGTTCCTCCTTAAGTGTGCACTCATTTCCATTCAGCGAGGTGAGCTCTTTTATGATGCAATCTATTTCTTGATTAGTTAAGACGGCCATCGTAACCGATTTGATTTTGTGTGAAGCGAACGTAATTTTCGTAGTATAAGTTACTGTAACGTTTTTTACAAATGGAAGTGATCTTTTATATTTCTTTTGTTTTACAAATATATTAGTGAAATTAAAATATTTTAGAGCGTAAGACTACTTCTATATATGCAAGGATAATCTTCCGGCTCCGCTCTTTCCAAAAAATCCGTATCTTAGCCCAGACTTGACTGGGCTTAAAGCAGAAGCGTTAAAGTGCAAAAGATTTATGGAATTTATTTATGTGCCAGTTAAAACGGCTCCAACGGTGGGCGGTGGTGCGAGTGGGCGTAAGTGGGGTGTAGTGGAGGCCATCATCATCATCATCATCGTCGTCGTCGTCGTCGTCGTCATCATCGTCTAGGTTGTCGTCATCGTCATCTCCATCAGAAGCGGCATCACAATTTTCGTTGCGGCGGTGTGGACGTAAGCGGATTTGCGACAAAACTCATTCGCCATGGACACGATGCCACGCCCACACCGCCCACACCGTCCACACCGCCCACACTGCCCTCTCAGCCCTGGAGTGGACCCCCCTTTGGGCCCACAAGTTCGGCTTGGCTTGAATCGCTCGGCTGGTCAAAACCTCCGACGTCTTTGCCGCTTGTTAGCAGTTGACAGCAAAGAGCGACGGGGCTAAATCCTGTTAAAATTTAGTGCAAAATAAGATAGAATGCTGGATGCTTAGCCGGGAAAAAGGAAAGTAAATTATTCGTTCTTCACTCTCATTGAATGCTGTGTACGAGCAACGTAGATTTTGCCGCTTTTCTTTTGCCCCTTTTGCGCTGCTTTCTCCCCTGCACTTTCCATTGAAATGGAAAATATAAAATATAAAATAAATAAAATAAAGTTCCGACTGGCCATATACATAAGTTTCGCCATTTTATTCGCTCAAGACCAACCAACATAAATATCTTTGTATTCCGCTGGCCCATAAATTGTCGCCGAAAGCTCCGAAAACAATAAAAATAAATGAACTTGAGTGAGTCTTTGCACTGGTACCGAAAATGAAACCGAAACCGAAAGCGAAACCAAAACCCAGAGACCCGAAAATAAAAAAAAGAAGCCCCAAATTGGAACTGGAACTCGAAACGAGGCAATTTGATGTTGATTATTACTCGTCCTTCTAGTGGGAATTACTTTTCTCGGCTATGGTTTATGTGTTCCCGGCTATTTTGGCTATTAGTATTTATGGTCCTGTCCACTGCCGACCAAATCGCATTCTAAATGATAAAGAATTTGCGGCGTATGTATCTTCATCAGCTGGTTGGGAAAAGTGACAGAAATAAACTAATAAAATGCATTTAAATGGGCAAATTGCTTGCTCATCAAAAGGAATCATTATTTTACGGGCAACATATGTTGTATTGAAATTTTCAATTGCTATTAATAATTAGTATTCAACAGTTTCTTCCTTTGGCAAGCAAGTAAAACCATTTCCCATTATTTTCCCAAAAACATGAGTCTTCTGAAATGCACCAAAAATGTTTCAACCTTGCAGATATTTTCGTGTGTCCAAAACTTGCACATAATCGAAATATGCAAATTATTTCACCAATACACCCCCATTAAGTTTTCATTTTCAAAAAGCTGATTATTTCATCGTACATTGCCTGTTCCTCAATTTTTCGTACGAGTCTTCATTTCAAAACTGAATCTCTACCGAAAATGTACTTCAGAGTTCTTAAACAGAGTTAACAGAGTTTCTGTTAGCTACTTTGCCCCTTTTTTTATTGGCCTAGAAAATCAAAACAAAATTCATATAAATGCTATTATTTATGAGGGACGCGGGGAATGGGGAGCAGTGGAGGACACATGAGCTGGACAACAATTGAGAGAGTTGCCAAGGATACAGGACATTGGGGGGCGGAAAGGTTGCTCCTAAGTCTCAACACGTGCTCTCAACTTCTTGGTGTACTCCCGTACTAAAGTACTTCATGCAATGCGCGTGGACCAAGTGCACTCGGGGAAAATATCACTGACCAACACTAAATATGTTGAAATTTTTTCTCAATTAAGTTGAATTGAAGCTGAATTAGAGTATTGTGTATACTCGTATTTCACTTTCAAGTCCACTGATTCATCCAGACTGCAGTTGGCCTAGAAATTTGGTTGAACATTCAACAAACTGAAGAATACAGTGAGTACGGTGCATTTTCTAACCGTGTACTGCTCAACTTGCCACTCGACCTATTCGCCAGCTCGTGTCGGTCGCCTTTGGTTGAAGGAGGGACATCTAGAAGGCAATAACAAATGGCGACAGTTAGGATGTGGAATGCAGTTGTATTTCACTAGCTTTTTCCATTGCTCCACTCGCTTTTGGCTTAACATTTCACTTTCCACTCGAGCTCCATCCCTCAGCCCGGTTCATTTTGCACTTTTTAGTGCTCCGTGTCTGATTCAGAATCTGCTCCTTCTACACGTGTCGGTGACATTTCCCCGGGCGTGCATCCCATAAATATTTGCAAGTGGCAACTCACATCGAACTTGTTTGATTTGCCGCTGCTGGAGGAGAATGGAAATGAAAATGGAAATGAAAATGGAAATGAAAATGGAATTGATGCAATTGAGAACTCACTCTATATGGCGCCAATTAGCAAATACGCGCTTTAATTTACATCAATTGTTCTAACAAATTTTTTTTGATCTACATTTTTTGTTATAATACTCCATGATAGCATAAATTGAATGGTGCAAAATGATTGAATTCATGCTTTCAATTAGTTTTGTTAAATAAACAGAACAAGAAGGCTTTTGGGGTGAAAAAACTAATTTCATTTTTGATCCTGTTGTACTCCGATGAAATTTTAATTTTTGAACTCACACATTCATCAGGCAAATAAGAAATTGAATAATGAAAAAATCCAAACTCACAACTGATTTAATGCACCTAAAATCTGGCATCAAGTGGTGCAGAAGAGGGACATCAATAAATGCAATCTGTAAGCAAACTTTGAGTGCTCGAGGAAATCTCCCCGGCTGTCCGGGGCTTGACAACTTAATGTCGGGCTAGAAAACAATTTGCATGGCCTGGGAAATGCCAGCTGAGGCCACAAATAAATATTGAAACCGAAAAAGGCTTTCGTGGCCAGTACCCAGGGGTAAAATGGAGCTCTGCTGGTCCCAGGGGCCTTGAAGTCGGCCTCATAATCTGATGCTAGTTATAAACTCCCAGCCGGCGGCCGGACCAAACCAAAGTCATTTATATTTGTGCCCAAAGAGTCTTGGATTTCACAGCAGGAGCAGCAGGAGCAGCAGGAGGAGCAGGAGCAGCAGCCGGAGCTGGCAAATATAATCATTCATGGTTTTCAGAGCATGAATCACATGCAAATGGGCAGGGCCGGTGGCCCGTTGTGTTGCCTGTGCAAATAGATTCATAAATCAGTATGAAAATATTATTTGATTTCCGTTTTCACAAAATGCCACAAAAGAAGGCATCCCTCCCGCACTTTTCCGTACCCTTATCGGTGTCCAAATCCGAATTCTGAGACGTTGTCGGAAGCTACTAATTGGAGCATAAAGTACCAGCAACAAATGTCCGGGCATTATTATTATTTTTGCCTGCTGAATGGTCAATACCCTTATGAAATTTGAATAAAATTTGCATGACTATGGTGCAAACTTGAGAGTGAATAAAGGATGATTCCCGAATAAAAAGAATGTATTGCTTGAAAAATAAAAGATGAAGTGCCTATTAGTGGGAGGACATGAACTTTGACAAATTGTATGAGTAAGAAAAAGTTTGATTATGCAAAATAGGCCCATCTCTATCCTGGCAACCAAACAAATATAAAACAAGATAGAATGCTATAGTCGAGTTCCCCGACTAACAGATACCCGTTACTCAGCTAGTGGAAGTGCAAACGGGAAATTTCAACATTTTCTGGAATATCGGTAGAAATTGGGGAAAAAGTAATCTCAACATTCTAGCTTTTGTAGTTCCTAAGATCGAGGCGTTCATACGGACAGACGGACGGACAGACGGACAAGGCCAGTTCGATTCGACTATTGATCCTGATCAATACATGGTCGAAAACGCTTCCTTCTGCCTGTTACATACTTTTCAACGAGTCTAGTATACCGTTTCACTCTACGAGTAAATATATACATATACACGTATAAATATACAGGTATATGTATAAATATACACGATATTTGATTGTGCTAGAATCAAATCCAGGCTACAGAAAGAGAGTATTTATGCTGCTTCACAACGAAGGAAACTCATTTTTTCCCAACTTCCCATGGCGGAAGCAAAATGTTGACATTGCGTCATGCGGCCTGTGAATTATGTGTAGTATATCTGGCTTAGGCCATTGGCAGTGCAACAATGAGCACTTCCGCCTGTCTGTAGCGCCTTTATGTATCCGCAGGGACTGCGACTTCCCCTGCCCTTGGCTTCCATCTCGATTTCTCATCGCAATCAAGCGGCGCATCCACAAAAGTATGCAACACCATCTGGGCATCGGCGTGTCCTTGCTTTGGTGCATTTGTGGATTTGTGCATTTGTGCATTTGTGGATTTGTGCATCTGCGCATCTGTGGATTTTTTAACTTGTGCACTTGTGCATTCTCGCATGGCCAAATGTCTTGGTTCAAGTCGTGACAGTCGAAATGAGTTCCTTTCTGCTCATTGTGGCACAGCGGTCGTGTGGCAAGCTGCATCCCCGACCACTGCTTAATATTTCCGCTTGCACACTTGCTTATTTATTATGCTTCCGCCATCCTGCGGCGCCACAGTGGCCGAGGAGCGGGGCTGCGGGGTTGCGGGGTAGTCCCCGGTAAGTTGGCTTCTTTGCTTATTTGCCCTAATGCCAACTCACTTGACTTGGCCCATCGGGCCAGGGAGTAGGGCGCTGGTTCTTGGAACTTGGCACTTGGCACTCGGGACGCAACTGGGAGTTGTCTGGCTCTCGGCTGCGTCATGTTAAGTGCCTACATAGGATAATCTGCACATCTCAAGTCGACTTTATGCGGCCATTGTGTGTGGAGCCTTCCATGGCCCTCCTCCTGCAGCCAAGCTGTGCAGTTGACTCGCAAGACGAGTCGCCTGCGAGGCTTATCCTCATCGCCATTTTGTCTGCTCGGCTCTGCATTCGGCATTGGCTTTTTGCGCCGCCACAGTTCCCCCGCCTTGGCCGCTCCCTCCACTGACGCCTTAAGTAATTAGCATGTTCAGCGCTGGCGGGTCAGCTAGATGTGGGGCAAAAGTGGGTGGGCCAGCCCGGCAGGCGGTGCAGATGGACCCACTGCTGGCTCTGACAACCGCTGAGCCACTGCACAGCGGGACGCGGCGGGGCCAATCATCCGCTCGAGTTGCAGTAAGAGGACACGGAAAGAAAGGAAAAATGAATGGCAGGAAAATTCCACAATACTAAGAATGTGATACGATACTTACCAACAATTTTAAATAGTCTATGTACTGATCTTAGATGTTGTGATTTTTAAGCTGGGTTCAATGATTAAACAGTGTCTTAGAGCGCACACTGCACTCATAGTATGGGGATTATTAGCTGGAATAGCTATTATACGTCGTATAATTTAATGTTCAGATTATAATATTTATAAGTAATATTTTTACATCTTTTACCTTGCTGATCAGCATCTCAGATTGCATGCACTGCCTGTTAAGTCTGCCTGTTAAGTGTCGTTTGGCAACCGTACGGTATAAAGCCAATCAATCGGAAGTCGCATGTTGAAGTCGCAACGTGGTGGTGCAACAGTTGCAGCTGATGTTGCTGGTGTTGTTGCAGCTACTGTTGCTGCTGCTGCTTTTCGGGCACGGATACAGCTCGTGCTTGGGTAATCGCGAAAAGCAACAATGCTGCTCTTCGATTCGCGTGTCGGTGCCACAGGTAGTTTTCACGTTTGGCCACGTGCCGCATGGCTAATTATGTACGTGACTCACCTGGGAGTTTGCCTTCCGAATGCCTCTGGGCCATTGCACACTACATTGTTGTTTGTGCTGAGCGTGTCATTGACATCATTAAGCTCTTTGGCAGAGTTGTCTAAATTTCCAATAGATTTCCCAGCGAAGTTGTGTGCCGCACACACTCGATGCCATTTGGATTCCCGATTGCCGAAGCACATAAAATTTCCACATCTCGCAGCTTCCTCTTTTCCATTTTATTTGTCCTTTTCACAGCCACGTTTGATGTCATCGCTGATTCTGTGGTCGCAGCGGGCTCGTCTTCTAAGGTGCTTACCACATCGGCGACATTGACATCACAGGTGTTGGGGTTCCGAGTTAACAAGAAAATTGTTGTTTCTGTCGCCGTGTTGCGGAACATACAGCAGGGGCCACACGTGTTATCATTCGGAAAAGCATTTCACCGCAAGTTCACTCAAGTTCGACAGGGTGGGCACTACAATTGGTGTGAACAATCACACCCAACTATTAAACAAATATGTAGCACCCAAGAAATTGTCTAACTAGACTTTTTCTCTCATTCAATAATTGTTGAAGTGCTGCCCTGTTTTATAGCTAACGCACAAAAACCTCTAGAGACATTTAATTTTAAAAAAGTCTTGCTATAATCACTCGTATGTTTTTCAATAATATAGAATATTGATTTTCTCAAATCTCCACCACTTGTTTTTCCCTTTTCCACAACTATTCACTATTGTTTTGGCCTGTCCTGTGCGTCTGCGAGTGTCGTTACAATTTTCCATCAAACAGAGAGGCGAACTTTCATGTTATTGAAAAGCGTGTGGGGACGAAGGGAAAACAACCTTAATGCTAAAAAATATCAAATGACTCCGACTCGTCGTTTTCACAGGATGTGTGTGAATCTTTTGCCACTCTTTGAGCGCATTTGTGTGTGTGTGGCCGTCTGTTTGCTAAGCATTTTTAAATGGATCCACCTGCGATTCTGAATGCCAGTGTGTGTTGCTGTGGGTGTGCATGTGTGTGTGTGTGCGTGTGCGTGTGCGTGTGAGTAGCACATAAGTTGCCTTTCATTGTTGGCTTTGTTTATCCTGTGTGTCGCCAAGTGCGTTGATTAAATTTTCCGTAAACCCTCGCAGGGTTTCGTTGTGTGTGCGAATGTGTGATATCTTATTGCACGGCATTGTATTTCGTGTATTTTGCAAAGATTAAATGCTCGAGTGCGCAGCGCTTTGACAAGGTGATATAGTTTGATTTGGTGGCAGACACTCGTATATATTTGGCAACCTGATTACTGAATTCGCCTTGGGCCACAATAACAATTTGCCGGCATCCATTTCATGGCCATTGCGTGTTGAAAAATAGCGTGTAACAAATTGTTTATAAATATTTGCTTAAGAGTTGCAAAGCAAGGAGCATGTGCTGCATTGAAAATATTTAACTTAAAGCTGTACAATTAATTTGAAATCGGGAGTAATGCATACTTCGCATACTTGGTATAAATGGCATAGGGCATAAGATTTCAATCTCATCAACTTTCTATGGTGTCGCGGATTTGCGTGAAGTTCGTTATTTAAACATTTCGCGTTTGGGACCCTTCAGCTTTAAAAGCAATTTACATTCGATCTGACTTTCATCCTTTGCTCCCATCGTTTAGGGTCCTTTGCCAACTGCATTACCACTACATTACACACACACAGAGACACAAGCCGCTCTGCCACTCATACATACGCAAGTTCGCAAGGACTTCGTCTCAATTGCATGGGAAATTTGCATAAGTTGCCAGCTGTCGTCTGGCGGCGTTTTCCGCTTTCCACGCTGCCACGCCCCTTTATTCTCCAGCTGGAAAGGCGCTCTGCAATTTAATGAGCAACTGCAGATACATCTTAAGCGGCAGTTAAGCCCATTTTTCTCTGGTTTCGGGCAAATATTTGCCGCTCTCCCCAGGACGCATCCCAATGCAAATCGCAGTCCCAAAGGAGCCAAACCAATTGCACCCACAAATGCAGAAAAAAGAGTCAGCGGAGGGAAAGTAAAGGGAAAAGGGAAAAAGGGGAAAAGGGGGGCAACAACGAGCCACTAAACAGAATGCAATTTGCTTGTTTGACCCAAATTGTTGTGAGATTTGCCTTTCAGCAGCCAACGGCTGAAGCAGCACCAGCTTTCCCGTTTTGGCCCTTTCCGCAGCTGCCTGTCTTTGGCCAAGTTTATCTTTTTGCAATTGTGCAGGCAGCGAAAGAAGCACCCACAGCAGCCCAAGCAGAAGGAGTCTGCGCCAGGCTCATCCTGCCGGTCGGATAACAATGGAGCGTTACTTTCACTTTTCCCATTGTTTGGCGCCAACTGCATTGCATATTTTCCTTGCACTTACTCCAACACTGAGAGAAAAAAAGCGATAGTCGTGCATTTACCATGCGGAACTTTCTTGATTCATTATTTTAAAAAGCTCTTTAGTTACATGTCTCTATACAGGGAGGTTTCTCTCCGTCAAATTCCCCTTTTTTTTTAAGTCACAGAAGATCGCATTTCCAAAACTATTTTGCCAGTGTAAGACCAAGCTGCAGCTACCCCTGCAGCCCGGCTGCATTCCGAAAAGGGTTCAACAGGCGAGTGCAGGGCGATAAGCACACAGACACCTGGAGACCTCGGCAAAGGCACGTTCCGCATTTCGTTTGCATTTTCGGTTGCGATTATTGGCACTTTAAATGTTAACTCCGCCCGACTGAACCGCCACAGCAATTGAAATAAGAGCCAGGCCAAAACAAAAAGGAAAGGCGGCATTTGTTGTTCTTGTTCTGATTCGAATTCGCAGTCTTATTCCATTTGAATTGAGGTGGATTGGTACGGTGGCCAGGTACGGCGTGGAGTAATTTTGTTTCACTTGCTTTTCCAAAGTTTGACAAGCGGCCTGGGGCCAAGTGGTATTTATTTATATATATCCTTGAACAAGACACTGTGTGCAAACTTGGTGGAGAAAGGAGCAAAGTGGCATCCAGCTTTGTTAATTTCCTTTAGGAATTCCAAGGCCAAGTTGCTGGAACTTGCGAGTTTCGACGGTGCCGGCTGTTGCTTCCCACATGGCTTTCTAATGTCTTAAGAGCGAGTTTTGGCTAATAAGCCCCACTTATGTGATGAATTATTTACCTTTATTGAAAGCGCCCAGGCTCCACCTGCTTCCCCTACTTCCCCCACCACCTCTACTCCGCTGCATGTGCTTATAATTTATTTAAATAAGCCCCTATGACGTTTTTAATTCACTGACAATGATGTCAGCCACTGAGCCAAGAGTTGCGAATGAGGGCTGGCTGGGTCGGTGGGCGTGGCGGGGCCCACAACCTTTGGCCCGGCATAATTTGAATATTTCTGGCATAAAAACAAGCGCGCAAAACAAAATCAACAAACAACTTTAGCAACGACAACGTGGCCAAAAACAGCGGCAATGAGGGACCCCACCATTGGCATTATGGGGTCTCTCTCACATACCCTGCAATTTGCTGAAAATTGGCGGAGATTTAATATTATGTTTATTTTGCCAAAGAGAATTATGTATACAAGCAGTTAGTTTGATTACATTCTTAAATTTGGCGGGGAAAGAGAAAAACTGACAACATATTGTTAGGCAGCAGAATGCACACGAAATTTAAGGTGTTAGTAAATATTTTTAAATCATTATTAAGAATAATAATTGTTAGTTTACTTTCTACCCATTTGTATAAATACTTGCAATAGCTTACAACAATGAAAATGTAAATTGTATTTAAGAATTTAAGATACATTTTCCACGAAGTAAATACGTGTATATTATACGTGAAATTCAAGAGCGTTTGGGTTCTTTGCCATAGGGACAAGGCCAACAAATGAGCATAAGCAAAAATCCCGTCGCAGCGCAACAAAAAAATGTATATAATTTTTCTCGTGGAATTTGCAGCATAATTTCTCTCAATTTCTGCGGGGCGGTAAATGGGTGGCTGGTGGCGGCCCCACCCTTTCAAGGTCCAATCCCCAGACCGCCGAGCCATTTGTTGTAGCCGCTAAATGTCAACGGGAGCTTCAACATGGCAGCTACAACATCATCTCGCATTTAATATGCGTGCGGCTGGCTGTTGTGGCAAATAATTCGCCTGATGATGATGGCCATGCTGCAGGAGAACTATAAATGCCGGCAGGTGGAAAGCGGCGACACTCGAGCTTCCTGCCGGAATGTGCTCGCTGTAAAAATTAGCATATTTAATGCGAGCAGCACGTTAGGTTATTAGAGACACATTCTCACCGTTCCGCAGAGCGTGAAAAGCGTGGAGTCAGGGAGGGGGCACTGCTGGCGACATGGCCATGTTGCAGCATGTTAAACAATCACGCCCACACAAACGTTAAGTAAGCAGCGGCAAAAACAGCAGGCCGAAAGACAGACGACGGGCCTGAATTTTGCATAATGTTTCCTCGCAGCCAAAAGTCCTGACTTCAAGCGGGCTGCACTGAGCGAAAAAGCAGCAGGAAAACTCGTTACAGTGATGCACTTGCATACAATATTGCATAGCTATTGCTCTAAACTCACTGATTATTCCAGCTCGTATTGTAAGTACAATAGTACTTTGTACCCCCTCCCCCCTCCCCACAATTATCAAATGGTATTTGAAAGGCCAGGATACATTTCTCGTTGTGCACCAGTTGGGGGCAGGGCAATGAGCCCGTAAGCTACTTAGTTTTTATTACACTCAGCCGCATTGTTTTTTATGCTCCAGTGCAGGCGGCAGTCCAAGCTGAAATCCCCAGTGAGCATGGGGCTCATTTCCTTCTGCGGCACGAGGAAGCAGCATTCAGGAGCGAGGAATGTCCCTTTTTGTGCTCAGATCTTTCACGCCACTCGAAAGTGCAAATTGCATGAAATGTTTTTGTTTCAGCTCCGCTCTTGAGTCCTGTGCTTCAGCGTCCTGTGGCGGCGATCGCTTTAAGTTGCGGTGGCGCTGCAAATATTAAATATGAATATCTGCCGCCAGCAGCCAGCAGCAGGCACCGCGTGCAATAATAATCACGTCCTAGCCCCGCACGTCCCTCCACAAAAAGGTGCACATTGCTTGCACTGCCATCGGGATATGCTGATATGACCGACCAGTTACACGTGTCGGTCCGCACCCGGATCGGGCTCTGGTTTTCGGTCTGGACTGGCTCCTGACACATGGCAGTGCAATTTTAAGTGCTGCGATAAGGGGACAGCAGCCAACGAGCGCGGTGGCCACCAACGACGACCAACGCCAGCGATAGCGATTTTCATATTGCACTGAGAGAAACCTAATTTGTGGCTGAGTGTGATTATTATTATTATCGCGAAGAGGCAGGAAAACTAACTTCATGTGCTTCAACGTAGATACTACTCCAGGCGGCAATTTAGTGCATACTTAGAAGAAAATTGGCATGACACGGAATTTAAATGTATTAAATATGAATTAAATGCGAACATTTCGGCAGTGCCACACTTTTTCCCCTCTCGCACACACGCACGTGGCCACGTGTCTGTGAGTGTCCTGGAGATGTTATCAATCATGGTTTCTGGTGTGGATAGTTGCGGATAGCGGCGTGGTCAGTTGCAGGGTCACGAATGTGGGTCGCTGGCTGGGCACTGGCTGGGCACTGGCCGCTTGATCCTCTCATTAACGCTTTAACGCACAATTAAAGAAATTTGCGAATTTAATGCGTCGAATGAACTGGGTGAACGAACCGCTTTGTACAACACGTGTCGGCGCCAAAAATAAAAGTTTGCTGAGACAAAAAGTTGGAACAAAGAACAACAAATGGCGGCGGAATGGGATGATAAACTCGGATTTAACCTGCCAACGGGAATAATCCCGAAGGACATAAGTCCTTTGCTGTGTGTAGGTATTTGTACTTGGTTTGGAAAAAATAAATACTAAAAAAAGAAAAACATTGAAAGCGAAGAATGGGTAGCAGCGAAGGAAAATGTGTACAACTTTAATTATTTTTATATATATAGTTCATGGTATTTTCTGCAGAAATTGATAAAAATGCCAAGTGATAAAAGAAATTAAAAAAATATTAAGCAATTGCAGTTTTACGACCCCATCTTTATGGAGACCACAATTTCCTCTATCGGTGGAAAAATTCATGGCCCAGCACTTACAGTTCATTTTCCCAATTTTTTACGACCACTCCAGCCAGAATAACATATTTTGGCTGGGCCCACAAAACAGCAAAAACATAGAGCGATGGAGCTGCAAAACTTTACTTTTTATTGTGCCTTTTTATGCGTTCCCTTCTATTTGCTAGCAATTTCTGGTGTAACAATATTTTGTTTGTCTGCTGCCGCCGGTGCAGCTGTTTTCCTTGTTAAGGTGCCAAAAAGCGTTTAGCAGTTTAACCGCTGACACACCCCAGCCAGCGCCATTGGCCTGGCCAACAGCTGCCTGGCGCAGAGCATCTCAATCTTGGCCGGGTCTTCGAGGTCCTGAATGCGACGCTGAGTCTGGGTTTGTGTTTCGCCTCGCAGGATGTAGCTCCATATCCCTCATATTCTCGAAGCGAAGCGGGTGTGTGCAGCGTGTCTGGCAGTACTTGAGCTGCTATTTGGAGCACACACACTCACACACACACTCGCACACACTCACACACACTCACATACTCTCGCATCCTGCTCCTTTGTTGTGGGGAGCAATTTTACTTTTTGTTTGCTGGCACGCAGTGCTTGTTAGTGCGTCCGTAAGTATGCTACAGAAATTGTCAGAATATCCCTTCGGCTTGCCGTTTGTCAACCCACCAAAGGAGAAATAAACAAAAAATCATGGGAATTTGAAACAAGCCAGACATTTTTAGATTCCATTTAAGTTTCTATTTAAGTTTGAGCCCGGAACGGGATGCTTTTTAATGGCCCTAGAAATTGGCCAAAACTTAGGGTATAAGCTGCAGATAATTCCCAGATAATAATATAGTACGGGAGTATTATGTTCCCCACACAAGAGGCAGCTACGATTGCCGGTAAAAGCCACAAGCAAATATGTGTAAGCAACTTTGAAATTGGATTTGTGATGCATTCGCACAACGCCAAGTGCAGATTTGATTATTTGCCATGTGGCAAGCACTCGATTGCTTACAAACTCGGTTCGAAAAGTCACTTCTTCAGTGTGTTTGCCCAGTGCTTGTGGGGTTTTAGAATTTAGTATGTGGCCACATGCAAAACCCGAGCACAAAACTCAAATTTTCCCGGCAAATAGCAGCACAAACAGTTGGCCAACAAAGCCAGGCAGTCGGCAGCAATTCGGGAATGTCAATATCGAAAATTACATTATGATTTACCATCACAGCGAGCTATTACAAAATTGATTTCTTGACCTTTGGCACTTTCCCATCAGCCAAGAGTTAGAATACGTAGCAATAATTAATTCCCCAAATGACTGGCAACAGTTGCCTAATGAGTCAGTGCTCTGCAGCTGTGTATCCCGTAAACAAATAAAACACCTTGGTCTTGCCTAAGCCGATTATGATTATCATAACTAGCTCCTAAACAGATTTAAGTACAATTCCTTCATAGCAAAGTATCACATTTTGAATATTTTATACTGTTTTCAGCTAAAAGGACAATCCTGGATCGCGCCCACACGCACTGCAATATGAATATACATTCATTGCTGCTGGTCAGGGAATGTGAATCTGAATGTGAATGTGAATCTGAATGTGATTTCGCTCGTAATGGCAATTTAACTAACACACAAATCATTGTGTGCAGCGCCACAGGGCGGGGCAGCAATCTAGTGTAGCATGCTGTATGCATATGAGCATCACGATGACATGCTCATACACAACAACGATAAGGTGGCGGCGAGCATGACAAATAACCCAAAATGGAAAATCTGTTGATGCTGGGAAAACCGCACATCAGCCGGGCCGTTTCCACTCGGCTGGGAGTTATGCAAAATCAATGCATTGGAAGGCCGGAGATACGAGATACGAGTTTCTACCGACACCAAAATGTTGGCCAATTAGCAACTGCAACTGCAACAGCAACTGCAATTGGGGGGACAGTGAGCCGGGTCAAGATGCGGCATCAGATTCAGCACGTTCTGGCCATGTAAATTGCATCCAAGTGTCATGCTCCTGTCCTGCTGCTTTTCATGCTGAACTGAGCTGCTGGACTTAATCCAATTGAGTTGGCCAGAGAGCCTTATTACATTATTTATAACCCGGCCAAGAAACAGCCTGCCCGCCTTGATAAAATGGCTTATAGTTTTTATATTTGATGAGCCTTAAATTGAGTCGAGTTAGTGACACTTGGCAAGGACATTCGTTTGTCAGCAGGCCGTATTTTTGTTATATCTAAATGAATTTATGTGCATGGCAAATTTCGGGGGTTTTTAACAAATTGATACCCCCAGCACCCACCACCCCGACATGCCCGATACCCTCGAAACTGATTGCATTTCAATTATTTAAAATTTGAGTCCGGCATTTTTTGTGCATGCATTTCGCAAATGAATTTATCTATTTGTTTTCCGCACAATTGCCTGGCATTTGGAAGGACTTTTGATTGATAGGCGAGTGAAATCTGCACTGTGCACACACTTGATTTCATAATTCATTTAAGCCCTTCGCAAATAGAAAACGGTTTCAATTGGGCAATTTAATTAAAATATTGTTTACGCTGGCCAAAACCTTTACTCGTGATCTCTCTCTCTCTCTCTTTGCCAGCTAACTTATGCGGCATTCTTTGTGGCTATTTCCATAGCTTTTCGGGCAGCGTTTATGTCCTTTCTATGCAAATTTCTTTGCTCAGCAAGGGGGCGGGAAATCAGCGTCATAAAATTGTATGTTGTCTTCTTTTTTGGCAAGGCAAATATGGCGACAGAAATGAAAGGAAAAGGAAAGCGAAGCCAATGGTCCTTGCAGCATGGAAAACACATTGCGAGCGCCGCATATTTCACGTTACTTATCTTTATCATTGCCAACTAATTTCACAGCAACCAGAAGGGCGTTGCGGGAGGGGGGGCGGTGGCATGGGAGGCATGGCCAATAGACACACTTGGGCCGGGTCTGAATACGAAATATTTGTTTATTTCTAGTTCATATCTCTCATGTGCGCTACACTTGCTTCCCTTTCACTTCGTCCTGCCCCCGACTTTGTTCCTGGCTTTTGTGGCATGTTTGCGCCATTTTGCGTTTTTGTTTATGTTTAGCTGGGTCATTGCGGCCATTCCTTATGGCATACATATGTACATATATACATATGTGTATCTCATTGTGTTGGTGTGTGTGCTGGTATGGGTGCGGGCTCCTCGCTTAAGTGTTTTTATTGTCTTTTGCTTAGGGTTAAGTTTTGTCATTGCCACGCTTTGTTTATGGCCACCCCGGCCACTTGGCCCCGTTTGCTCCTGGACCCTGTGCTTTTTTGTGGACATGCCATCGAGCTAATCCTTTTGTTTTATGGCATTTAATTTATTTTTAAAGCCTTCTGTTCCTGCCGCACAACTTGTTTATGGGCCACAAATAGACCGGCAGCCATACCGTGGCAAAAACTGTATTTGTTTAGCATGCTTTCGCCGCACACAGAAAAAATTCCCGAATTATCTGTCATTGAAACGTGTGTATCAATTGAATATATTCAATCGAATATATTTAATTCAAACAGAATGGATTTCGTTTTTAACAACACAACTTTGTTCACATTGAAGGCTTCAAAAAAGAGTGTTGTCTTTTTTCTGTGACTACATGAGTGCCAATTTATTTGAATTATTTTTCCCTGTGCATTGCGCTGCTGCATGTTTGCCATATGAATATTGCACGCGCCCTGTGCTTTTTTCCCGGCAAAACATGCAACAGGCCATGTCCTGTCACAATAATTGGCTTCAGCTCACCAAACAAACGCAGAGCAGTAGAAAACTAAACGCGCTTTAACCCAAAGCAGGAGTGAAGGGCAGAGCATGCTCAAGTAATTGGCAACACAACTGCAACATAACAATAACAATTCAATATGTCGGCAACAGATGCCCCCGATCCGGCCATAGAAATCCCCACCCACTCGTGTTGTTTTGGCCGCCTGCACTTGTAAGCTTGGCCTAATTGGCCCTCATTACATGAAAGAGTTTTGCGTGGGGGATTCCAAGCGCAAATAAGACTCATCTGCGTGTGTGGTAATGAGTTCGAATATGGCCACGCCCCCAACATCTGCTGATGGCCATCGAGGGAACTGCTCAGAAACAAGAAGAAGATAATAGAACACTTTTCAAACTGAGGGGCTTCGCTTACACAGATACCAAGGAAATCATCACGAAATGAATTTCATGACTGACATAATTAATTGGGAATACAGTTTTTAAAATAATTAGTAGTATGACTAATGTAACTATATTCTTTAGTTTGACACAGACAACTTTTAAAATCAAATGAAAAGAAGTGAATGAGAAAATGCAATCAGAATAAATTTGTTGTATCATCTCTTTAATTTATTTAATTTCTATCGTAATTCGCAATACATTTTTCGATTTTTTACAGTGCCTATTCTGTCCCATCTATTTCTATTTCCGCCTGTGGTGGTTTCAGGTATCTAAATTGTCCTGTCTAAGCGATGACGGTATCCGCCCACCTATGTATACTAAATCGAGCTCGATTAATCGAAGGCTGGTTTCTACGAGTATGTGTGCTTAGTAGTACGTGTGCAAAAAGTTGGCCAAATAATTGTGTTCCATTATGCTCACACAAAAGAGGCGAATGCGACCTTGAGTTAATGGTTGAGATGTTAACTTAAAGTGCTTTTAGGCAGCCAGTAAAAGTTTCGGTAATTGGACATTCAGTAAGCTGGGGCTTTAAGAGGCTTTCGAGGCATTTATGAATTGATTTGATTGCAAAAGGAAGCATCAAGCAAGGTTGAAGTCAGGTACGTGAAAGCTAAACAGAAAATATTAATAAATGCCTTAAAAATGCGCTTCTAACACTGAATTTTCCCCATGTTTATTTACCTTAAACAATATGTGCTTAACCACAATTGTAAACGAATTTGCTTGCTAAATTACCAATTACCAAGTTTTCTCCAGTCACCGTATAAATTTATTTGTGGCTCAGACTAAGTGAAAAACGCTCAATTGTGGTCAACTTAAAATCAGTTTTACAAAATTGTGCATCGATTCAAGAAGCTGCCGAAAGGTCCTAGCCACAGGACAGGGATTAGGAGTCAACAAGGAACAGGGTCTGGTGTCCTGGGACACGAAGACCAGAGCTTGAGTGTGCTTCATGCACTCAAAACTAATGCCCTAATGAATGGCGATGGCTCTGGAAGGCTCTTCGTCTGCCACTTTCAACTCTCACACACAATGGCTATCGATTTCTGGCTGGGGGCGATAATAAAACCATTGGCAGAGCGCTTCACAGGCTCCACAGGCCGCCCTCGATGAGTACGTGTCTGTCATTTTGAATTACAAGACGCGTCTAAATGTAAGCGGTCTTGTCGGGCAACGGGGCGTATGTGTAACGCCTTCGGAAATTGCTGTGCTTTGCATTCGTTTGGTGCGTCCGCTACTCCCAAACTCCCAAACTGCCAACTGCCAACTGCCAACTTGTAGCATAATTGTGCGTCGTTATGTTTATTATGAAGTGCCATCGCACACATACTTGCACAAAGGCACAGGCACTCGCATGAATGGCGAAGCACTTTAAGTCAAGCAATTGGAAACTAAATTGGAATTTTTATGACAGGCATCAGGCGGAGTCAGAGGACTTGGCATCCATCGGCCGACACAGTTGTGTGTGCGCATTTGACCGACAATGGCCAACTCTTCCCCAACTCTGCACATAAATACACTTATAATGCGTTTTGCATTTGCAAAATTTCCCCCAGGCCCCGTTGTGTGTCTTTATGCGTTAACAGGGCCGAAACTCACGCCTTTTGACCTTTCGGCCATTTCTGCTCAGTGGTCTATTCACTGCTGAGCATGGCTTAATGAATGCCCAAACGCCAAAGTATGCATATTTAATGCCGAATGGAATTAGTCGCAGACAATGGCCCAGATTCGCAATACCAAATTGGGTTTTTATTGGGAATGCAGTCCAGTAAAGTCTCGTGGCACTGAAAAACAAACGAAATGCATATTAAATACAGCAATGGTTTTGTTTGTTAAAAAGAAAACGCATTCATGGCCCATGTGATGCATTCTTTAAAACTTTCATTGCAAACTCCTAATTATTTTTGTGAATTGAATGCCCTTGGAGGTTGCTTTTGTTTATCTAAGAAATGTATAAACTACATGCCATTCAGGGAGTGAAAGTACGATCCTTGAGTGCTTGCTCTTCTGCGGTTTCGACAAGTCCCTGTGGATAGATGTTTGCTGACTTGGCTTTTCTATTTGGCCGCCTGCAGCGATGGCCACGCCCAGTCTGAACGCCCCTTGTGAGTGGCTTTTGATAGAACACATAATAACAATACATTTGAGGGTGTGTTTATGGTCGTATGCAGAATCTGTTGCCTGTTGTGGGCAACTTTTGTTGCCGTTGTGTTTCTGCTGGAATTTGCCTCTTGGCCATTGGCACACTCGCATAACGCAAAACGCAAAACGCAACACACTCTTGGCTCAATCTGCTTTTGGTTTTATGTGTGTCTATGTTTGCGCTTTGTTTGCGAGCTTGTGGCTGAGGAGCTGTGCTGTGCTCGTTCGAATGCGGTTGTTATAGCCATTAAACTGCATCGCAACCGCACTGCTCCTCCATTATTTAAGCCAAGTTCGCAACTGCTAATCTGCACTCTGTTTGGGTCAGTTCATTAAACTGGGTTTCGCAATTCAACAGAAATGAAATTAGCAACAAATCAAACTTCCATTGAAGGGGAAACTTTCTGTGGTCGAAAGTGGGGCAATTTTAAACTTAATTAGCAGGAGTTCTCCGGTTCGCTCGAGTCACTCATGCCTTCGCTATTGCTGCAAGCCAGCCCAAGGATGCTCAAGTATGCATGGCAGAAATCCGAGGCGCAGTACAGGCATCCAGTATCGCTCCGGGTAGCGCCATCAACTTCATCTTCATCTTCATCTCCGTCGCCATCTACATGGCCGCCGTCACCGTCATCGCCATCGCCGTTGCCATTGCCATTGCCATTTTCATCTCTCGTCATTTCCGGCACACACAATTCGGTTTTATTAACTCAAGAGCTGCGAGTTGTGGAGACAGCGATGAAATGAACTGCGTCGCACTGAAATTGCCCTGCCACGCTTGAAAGTAAAAGGAAAACACTACTCGAACTTTCCGCATTAATCAAGAGTCCAAGTGCCTGGTTTTTGTATTTCGCATAATTTTATTATGTTTTATTTGTTCATTTTCTCATGATGGTTTTCTCTGATTTTTGTATTTTTTTTTGCTCGGTAATTTTCGTTACATTTAACTACACAGACTTAAGGGCTAGAAATTATTTCTGCAGTTGCACAAATCGATATTTACACGCAATCATTGGAAGCTATTTCCCAATCCACTCGTTAGTGAGTCGCCAATGCTTTTGTATTTGCACGTTGCTAAGATAGTTAAAAGTTATGTCGACTAATTAAAAATTGCTAAATATCTCTTATCTTAGACAATTAGTTTATTTTGATTACTCGGTTCTCTGCTTGTTTTTCGATTTTAACCTTTTGATTAACAACATCTGTCCAAACTTTGCAATACTTATAAACTTTCCCCTCTGCCACACTCTAAATTTGTTTGCACGCTCTGCAAATAACCGTTTGCCATTCTTAAACGTAATAGTTATTTATGTAATTTAGTTTAACAAATAATTTATTTACAGCTTAACTCTGAATGTTTTATATTCGAAGAGCATTTTCTCGAGTAAAACCAAATTCCTTTAGCTAAATCCATTTTAATCAGTTAAGAGTTTGTCTGTACAATGCAGCATAAATCAGAGCCGAATGATTGAGTGCTTGTGGCTGAAACTAAGTTCTTAATCATAGACTGGGACTTGTAAAAATATGAATTCTAGATTGGAAATGCACGTCAGTTCTTAATATTGAGCTCGATAGCATTTGCACTGCCAGGACCCGAAAATACACGTTTTCGTTACATATTTTCGAGATCCTTGAAGTGACATGAATTATACTATATGTCGGCTCTCTCCCTCGTCAATTTTGTGTTAGTAGTCTGCAAGGTTAACATTTATATAATACATGTGCGGCATAGGCTGCATCCTGTGGCTAAGTATGACACTTACACATTAACGAAACACACACATACACGCATACATATAAAAGGAGAGAGTTTTCTTTACTATACATGCACACCTGCTATGTAGAGAGAGATAGAGTTCCTAAGTTCTGGTTTCGCTTGTCTGATAGTTTCGGCCTAGACGTTAGGTGTATGGTAGTACGTATGTATGTATGCAGTGGAGAAGTAACTAATTTTCGATTGGGGCTTCCGCGGGGGCAACTGGGAATGAATAGCCAGTGGGCTCGACTTCGACCGGCTGATGACATAGTTACAAGTGCTCTCCACAAGGAGCCAGCATCCTGGGGCTGCTTCGTTTTGGGCCATCTACATCCATCTACACGATCTTCATATATACACTCGTGTGGAATATCCGATAGCCGCTGGCAATGATTATCATAATCATATGCAGCTGGGATTGCATTGTCTTCGTGGAACCGCCCACATGTCCGTGATACATGGCTGCCGGATTGTCGCCTGCAGGAGAGAAGTCCGGAGAATATGAAAATGAGATTTGCACAAAAATTTAATTAAAAAAACACATACACACACTTTCGCACGCAAGCACACATACCCACACATAGAGCTAAAACACACACATGGCCGGTTAAAAGCAAAGTGTGAGCTTAACCAACAAAATGCTAATGAGCGTCGTCGCTTCATCGCGCCAGAAACTTATAAATTATGACTGGCACTAACTACGTGGGCACTCTTTGTTTGTGTTAGCCGCCACCCTCTCTTTCTTCCGCCCGGTACCCACTACCCCCGTCTCTTTCCTTTTCGTTCCGCCGTGTTTATGGCCTGGCTTTAATGGCAGTTTGCCTGCCAAATAGCTGGATGTGCCGCACCGTGCGCGGGCATTTTTAATCCACATGCTTGCGGCCGTATAATTTTCATAAATTACTTTTATTGTTTTCCCTCTTAGCCAACAGAACCAAACCCCACACGCCGCCTGATATATGAACTGCAAAAGAGCAACCGGATACTGAAACAGACACAGGATGCCGCAGATACAGATACAGATACAGATACAGATACGAATACGGATAAAGCTGCCGTGATACAGATGTACGAATATTACAGATACTCAAATGAGCAGTCCTTTGTTTATTCAAAGTTTTAATTTCATCTGGTGGACATAATTGAAATTTTCTGGCACAGAGCGAGGCTTAACTCGATTGTGCACGGTTAAAAAATGGTGCACTTTTAACTCGGCAGTTAATTTAATTATTATTTTCGGAATACCAACGGAAGTTGGTCATACGTCATACGATTTGCAGCATTTGGTTGACAAAGCAATAACCAGTAGCAGGCGTTTTTTTAATCAGGAATCACTATTAAGCTGTTTATATGTTAAAAAAGAAAACGCGAAAATATTTGTAAATATCTGCACATTCTTACCCTTGAAGATGTGCACCAGAACGCTGGCTGGTTGCGTGTTGCTGGCGACGCAGGTAAAGTTTCCCGAGTGCTCCCGTCGCGTCCGCTGAATGGTGAGCTCAGAAGATTGAAAGTCTGCAACGGACAGCAACGAGGAAAATGATGGGTAAGTGAGCAATGGATATGGCCAGATGGCAGGGAGTAGGGAGTAGGACGAAGGGAGTAGGGTAACCAGCACTTACCCGGCTCCGTTGACACGTTAATGCCCCGATCGATGTCGTAGTTAATCATGCGGTTGTCGTGATACCAGAATATGTACTCCGAGGCCTCCGTGTTCTGCACCACGCGGCACTGCAGGCGCAGCGTCGAGCCTGGGGTTAGATATCGAATCGGAGGACCTGTGATCTCGGCGCGGGCTTCTAACAAATCGATGTGGGTTTTGGCGAAGGGAAAAGTGGCAGACGAAAAGCATTTTAGTTGGTTTGGTGTCAGAACTACCACTATGTTCCAAAGCTTAGCTTAACTAGTATTTTAGACCACATACACGTATGCAATTAATTAGTGGGTAATAAACAACTCAACTTATCCCATCGTATTCGCATTCTATTTATGATTATACCTTGCATGGATACCTTGGATTCCCAGCTCAGAGGTTATATGCCAGCTTCCCTGGGTTCAAATCGAGTCGACACCTTTGTCATTATCTAACTAAATGGGCTAGCTTTCACCGCTGACAGTTATCAATTTCCCTTGGAGCCCGGCGAAAGTGCCCCACAAATTTATGAAATACATCTGGCAGACAGCCCAGCTCCACTTTGCCGAAAGAGGAAAATCTATTGCCGGCCTGTCACATCAGTTTCCATGTACGCATGTATGTTGGCTGTTGGGCAAAAAGAGTGGCTTTGTTTTTTGGGGAAACTGCCAAGTTGAAGGAGCCAGAGCCAGAGCCAGAAAAGGCCATTAGGCGCAGCACATTCAAAGTAAATTGTTTGTTAAATTCAGAATAATGTGCGTCAGTTAGCCAAGGACAGCGCGATGAGTTGAGAACTTGCTGAGTCGTTTGCCATTTGCCCCCAAAACCGAGTTTGCAACTTAAGAGCCCCAACTGAACCGAACCCCTTTTTAACCCGTCCAAACCCATCCAAGCCCATTCGAAGCCATCCAAACCCATCCGAAGCCATCACAACCCATTCCACCGTTGGCATATGGACATTTCTAATTTCAGCTTGAGCGCATTCAGAACGTAACGAAAATGTGGCAAAAACTAGCCGGGCTCAGAACTCATTCAGTAGGCTTTTTGCACCCCCTTTGTTTACACCGGAAGAGAAAAGCCATCAAGGCGTGAAATTATAGAAAATCACCAGTGCCCAGAGCGAATCACAAATAGAAATGGAAACCAACGCAATAGACCGAAAATCTAAAACCGAGGCCGTAACTGAGGCAATTCCGGCCTCTACTTACCGACGACACTCAGGTGCAGGAAAATCGAGGTGGGCGGATGGGTGGACACCTGGCACTCGTAGACGCCGGCGTCACGTAACTGCACGAATTTGATTTGCAGTGTCCAGTCCTGCAGGCGAAAGAGGAGGCCAGAAAAATGGTTAGAATTAAAGAGCATCGGAGACATTGGCCAGGCCGCCTGGAAGTCAATTTGCTGCGCTGCCGTTGTGAAAATATTTTGCAATATTCTGCACTGAATTTTTGTCACGTTTCGGCTATTCGAGGCCGACCGACCAGTGCAAAAGCTCACAATGCAGCAAATTTCCACCAGGAGGCATGGAGATGGAAAACTGAAGGATGCACAGGGAAAAATAGGATACGTGCCGTGTATTTTGAAGACAGAAAAGTATTATTAGATTGTGGACAAAATATAAGAACGTTATATTACGTATACGTAATGTAAGCACAAGTTATAAAAAGGAAAAAAGTAAAATAGCTGTTGATTGAGGGAAGTATGTACTTCAGGTACTTCAGATACCCTAACTGTTATGACAAGTTTTATGAAACTAATTTAATTTTGAAAAAAATCTCTTAGTGCGTGTTGGGGAGGTATACGTTTTCTTGAGTGTAAGATACTTAATCTCGTATGCAGGACTCCGATCCGTTGCAATCAGCACATCCTGTGATTTCGCCACCCCCCTCGCATCAGCAATGCAAATTAAATGGAGGAGCAGGACTCACCTCGGAATGCTTCAAGTGCGTGGCACTGAACCGCTCATCGCTGCTGTACGTTGTTAATCCGACCGTAAGCAGATGATAATCCTTTTTTCGTATCCACGATACCTAAAAATAAATGGATGGGTTGTGGGTTAGAGTTCGGTGCTCAGATGTTGCTCAGGGAGGGGCCAAATACATTAGCCAAATACAATGGGATTCGTTTGCCTCGAGGGCTTCCTTTTTTGTCCGGGCTCGAATATTTAACATATGGCCGGTCCATCCGAAGATGGGTCCAGGCTCTCTGTCCTGTTGAAATGTTTGCCAATCCATCAAGACGGGACTAGGACGATGACAACGACTTGATGATGATGCAATTTTCGAAGGGCACACAGATACAAAACGGCTTGGGAAAAAAATCAAAAAGCAATTACGTGTAAGAATTACTACAACAGCAACAATAAACATAATAGCAGATTGATTGATCCTAGGTTCAAAGTTCAAATTGGCTACCTAACTGTAAATAGACAAACAAACAAACAAATGGGCGGGGCTCCGCTCCACCCAAGCGCCCACTCTCAACAAAATAGGGGGCGTGTTCCCAGCACCCTCGCTCCTTTTCCATTTTCCTCCGCTTTTCCATTCCTGAGTGTGTCTGAATGTGACTTTAGCTAATCTTAAATGACCATTAATCATTTCGTCATCTACTTTTTGCGCACTTTTCGCCTACATCAGCACGCACACTAACACAAAGCGAAACACTTTTCCTAATATACTAGTGAAATATTTGCCATTTAAGCACGTGACTATTGCTGGTAAAACGATTTTATTAATGATCGTCTAATAAAAAAATTGATTATCGAGTAAAGGTTTATAGAAAAGGATTCCCCATTTTTTGGCAGTGCAAGTTCTGGCAACACATCTATTAGCTGTCCATATGGGGTTATTGCCTTTGGAAGATGATGATTTGGGGGCTCTGTTGAAAAGGATCAGAACCAAGCACCTAAGCGCGTGTATCAATCAATTTTCAATTGATAAGGATTTTATTTATTGGCCAACAAAAAGAATAAAAACGAATAACGAAGTAAAAAGCAAGGGCAGGCAGTTACTTTCAACTTTCCTGCGAAGGTTTTCTTTCCAAATATTGACACACGCGCGCTACAAACTCAAACTGAAACTGCCACAAATTCGAACAAAACCAAACAAGAAGCACACTCCGCAGAGCCGGCAACTTGGAATTAAGTTGAACGGCACAGAAATTGTTAAATCAGCTGCGTTTGCCAATAAAAACGAATTACATTCTCCGTGCTTAAATGTTTAATGCGGCGTATACGCAATGTGGCGCAGCAGCAGCAGCAGCAGCATCAGCATCAGCAGCAGCATCAGCATCAACGGAGGATGGATAATGGCGCGAGTCGAGGGACTTACCCCCACAGCCAAAATATCATAATCCCAGTCGAGTTCCAGCGAACGTTCTGCTTAGGAAATCCATAATATTCCTGCACTTTCGCCCGGCTGTCCGAGCAAAAAGAAAACAATATTTCAATGTAGGGGAAATTTGCAATTGAATGGCAAGCAGTCGTTTATTATCAAGATTCTGCCCGGCATATGCTAGCAAAATCTTTCCATATATCTATTCAATACAATCTGTAACAGTAAAATCCGAGTGTGAGGCATAAATTGCGCATAAATTCCGTTTTGGCCCTCAGCTCCTAGACGACGACACACATCTCAATATATACATATATATATATATTTTTTTAGGATTTTTACGATATTTATGATGGCAAAAGGGACTGCGACTGCGAGCGCTACGTGTCTGCAAATAAACCATGCAGCTAGCCAGAAGAAAAACACAAGAGGAGTCGAGCAGCCGGAGGAAATGGCGAGGAAAAGCAGCGGACGTGGATGTAGAAAATTCGAATGCCTGGGGAGTAGGAAAGGGTGCCAAGTGAAGCCATCAGGGGGCGTAAAATGTGGCGGCAATTAATCAAAAGCCTGCGAATTCCTATCCCTTTTCGCAGGACTTTTTATGTGACTGCATGTGAGAGGCTGTGAGTGCGATTGTGTGCGTAAATAAAATCGCATAAATCTCAGTCGCCTGTCCTGCGTACGCATGTGTGTGTGAGTGTGTGTGTGTGTGTTTGTGTGTGTGGTGGCATCTCCGCCGCAGCCCACGAATCCTGCGAGTTCTGCGGCTGCAGCTGCGGGCACGCAGATAATTGTTTACATTTTACCTTTTTTTCAACTGTATGCAAAATAAAAAGTGACGCTTAATTTATGGCCAAAAGCTACAGCGCACACACCACAAATCACTTGTTAGCAAATTTATGGCAAATTTATGCTAACTACTTGTCTGCCACGCTGTACCGCCAACAGTGCGCCAAAGGTAGGCCATTCGCAGTACAGTGGCGTTCAATAAAATAATATTGCACTTTTGCTCCAACATTCAGTTAGCTGCATTCCATATTCTATTCAAAAGATCCCAAAAAAGTTGATAGTTTGTATTGGATTTTTAAAAGAGAATAGTTGTTAATACACTTGCCATAACACTTATAAAATGTATTGGGTCTTCAAAATATGTATTACTACCCCAGATAGCTTTAAAAAAGTTGCATGATGGATCTGAAGTAGCGCAGGTTTTCAGAAACCCAAAAATGTGTCCCTTTGAATGCCCACAGCTGTGGCTCTGGTTAACCTGCCAATGCACAACATGTCGACCTATCCTGGAATCTCGATCTCTGACAGCGGGCCCCACATGCACGATTTCTATGTAGGTGGGTAGATGGGTGGGTGGGGTGGACGAGGTGGACGAGGATGTGGCCAGGAGCTCCGATTTCGATGGGTTTGGGTGATTGGGTGATTGGGTAATTGCATGGCTTGGTGGCTAAATCTATGCAGAAGCCGATTGCAACGAAGTTTGTATTTACTTTACTTTTCACCCCTCGCTGGGCCCGGTGAAAACTTTTGATTGGCTTTTGTTCCGCTCGATGTTGCATGTTGCTGCTGGGCAGTTCCTGTTTTGTTGCCTGCTATTGACGCACATTTTTGTGTGCTTTATGTGCCGCTGTCCGACCAATTTCCGCTTTGCCACAATCCCAGCGGGCAAACTGGCTTGTAAAAAAGAACGCAGCAGCAACTTTTTCAATGTGAAAAAGTTTTAACAAGCGATTTTAATAAAATTCTATTTAGCAGCTGCAGCGGCAACAGCGGCCATTTTGGTTGCAACTTGTCCCCCCTCCCCCCTCCCCCCTCCCACCGTACACACAAATGGATGTCTGTGTTCATTTCACATGTGGCTGCAGTTTGGCACTCGGCTCCCAAGGGGGGGGAAAGTATTGATGCAGGTGAAGGGGTGACCAGGTTTGGGTTTTTATAAAATTGCATTGCTCATGGGGGAAAATAGTTTCGGCAATTTCAGGTTATAAAGCGGATTCGCGAAAACTGAATAACATTTCAATTTAGGCGCTAAACAAAGTGTGTAAATATTTAGAATTAATTAATTTAACTGATGCACCTAATAGCATTATTCTTCTAAACACAAACTAGTCAGCGCAAAAATATGTATGTTTATTAAAACACTGGAGCTGCAATGAAATCCATTTAGAATAGACCGATATATCATAGGCCAAATAATTTAAAAAAAATTATAAAGCATATGAAAATAAAGCGTAGTTTTCCAAAAACTGAAAGACTACGCTCGATTTGTTTACTTGACTAGCTTCCTGAAAATTTCGTACACCACTCAATATTTAAGATGACAACTTTTTTATTCCGCCTGCAACTAAAACCCCTTTTCTACTCCACTCATCCACTCATCGATGCGAACTTTTGCCCGCTTTTTAGCTGCAACCACACATGCATAATTGAGAGCAATCGAAACTCAAATTGAGCTCAATTCAGCGGAAATACATATTAAGTGCTATTACTGCATAATTAACCAGTGATTCTGCAATCACTAATTGCAACTCACACTGAATCCATCAGTGAAATGGAAAGTTCGATCACGAACTGTTTTAGATGGAAAGGTACAATTTGAAGATGTACATGCACTAAATAGAAATGAAAACAATGAGGCTTTCGGGTGTTTGCTGTCCCAACTGTATGCTAATATTTTCCACCAATATTTTCCACATTCACCCAGCCTTGGGCTCGGCAAACAATCAGCCATTACTTTTGATAAGAGCCGCAGGACAAACAAAGAAAAATAAGTGGAAGTGAAAATTACCATAGCCTACTTTTCAGCAGCTGTCAGCGGTGGCCCCGCGTGAAATGCGATTGTTTGCCCGGCACACTCCCATTCACACTTAATGGCAGGCATTATATTCGGGGCCCAGGCATTGATGATTGCATTGCAATTAAAATAATTATGATGATCCAGGCGGTGTGGGCGACGCACAGGCAAAAGGTTGCCGCGGCAGTGAACTCTGACCTCCCAGCAGCACCCAGTAAGCAGCACCAATCCTCGCCCGTGTGGTGGTGCTTAATTGTTTTAGGTTGGGGTCAGACCTCTCACCGCCCTTTGTCGTCGGCCCAGAAAAGTTTATAGAAATGATGAAGCCATTCTCCATACGCGCAAGATGCCAGCTCAAACAAAAAATCTGGGTCAAATTGTTCCCTTTGTTCGGGACATTTGTTTTAATAAACATTGTGACAGGCAACAGAGGCCGGATTACACTGAGCGAAATGCCAGGCCCGAGCCATTTCTTGTATAGATTTCATGCACCAAAAAGCCAAGCTTATCACTAAAATGTAGTTACGGATTCTTAGTTGAATCCTTGCAACTTCACCACTCACATCAGACTTGAGAAGCTTTTTCTTGCAGTTACATACTGCCTGGTTAGTATAATATTTTTCCTGTGCACCAACAGCTGGATCAACATCCAGAAAGGACCCTCCAAGTGGCATGGCCTCCTTCATCAAGCTGTCGACCAGAATGTCTTATTAGCTGGCAAACAACTCTACGACCATTGTCCTGCCAGTCCTGCCACTCCTGCCTGTCCCCGTGAGTCGAGTCGAGTCGAGTTGAGTCGAGTCGAGTTAAGTTGAGTTGGTTTAATTACGGTTAAGGCTGCCAGCAACAAAGTGATAATGATTTGTATGCATTCAAAAAGGTTTATGGCAATTTTCGAGCCACATTAACTTCTCGGACCGGCGCCCCCGAAAGTGGCCATATTTGAGTTTGCTTGGTTGCTCTTATAATGAGCTTAGTGCCCAGCCTGTCTCTGTAGTTGTGTATTTTGAAGACACACCTACAACTGCCGAATGCCAACGTTATTTCTAATTAAATTGGATTTTTCAAGCAGGACAGTTTTATGGCCAGCCGCTTCATTTGAAATGTGTATGTTGCCCTGGCGAAGTCTTAAAATATTTTCTTTCTTGTTGATTAAATAATATTCAGCTTGTTCGGAGTAAAAGGAACATTAACTTAGGAAAAATTGCTTTAATTAAGAACCGAAGAGCCAAACTTAAAAGTGATATATAAGTTTATTAAAATGTGACAATTCAAAGTCAAATAGAATTATTGTGTTATATGAGTTTTTTGAGAGTTCGCATTTCACTGGTAATTCCAGCGGGTAAAAGCAGCTGAACAAACAGAAGCTCAGACAAAAAAAGATACCACGGCCCACAGACCCAGATATAGATGTACACATAATATACACATAATATTTGAGCCCGAAGGTCATTGCAACCATAACTGAGCCTGGCAGTAAAATATTTTATAATATTTTATGTTTTTTTAAGCGACAAAGAGCTACAGCGCAGTGCCACTGCGTGTGTGAGAGTGAGTGTATGTGTTTGCTTGAGGTCCTTGCTTTTTGTTTGTTGTTCTGAGACTTGAGTGCAAGGGCCTTAAGCTCACACACACACACACACACGCATACACCCGCACACAGACACACACACAAACTTTTCATAGCTGAGAATGTGAGCAATAAAAATGAGGAACACATAGAGTTCACAGAAAAATGGGAAACTGGAACACAATGTGTATTACTTTGTTCGCCCAACAATTCCACAATGGAATATAACTCATGCAAAAGCACATTCACTGCCACATTGTGTGTGCCAAATTTTGAGCGAAATTTCAAACGGGTTTCGAGAGCATAGACCAAGGTGAAACTATGCAAAAATTATGATTGTGCAGGAATTATGTGTTTGTTTTGATTAAGCTCGGCAGAGCGTTGCCGCGCATATCCTGCATTATCCTTTTGCCAACTAACCCTCATCAACCAGCCATGGCTAAGTTATTTGTTTGTTTTTTGTCTCGTTGGCTTCCGTTCTATATTGACTTTGGTTTCGGCTCAGCCTTCGCTGCTCGGACAAGGACAATTTCAATATTATCTGATTTTAAAGTTTGCAAATTAGATGTGCCCACATACACACGCATACCTACGCTGGGCTGCCCTGCACAAACATTTGCGTAACCTTTTTTATCTAAACGACTTATCCAAACCGTAGGGCCAGAGCCCCCGGCGTTAATTTTCATAAAATACCAATTTCGGTGTATTTTTATCCGGCCAAGCAGGGGAAAAGTGTTTCAGCTAAAGCTATCCGCACTCTCACTCTCGTGCAATTATATTTTCTAATCTGAATTGGGGAACATTTCCCAGAAAATTATAAATAAATTACCTTCTATCTGAGCGAACGGAGCATTGGAAGCTGGGCGAACATTCTCGAGTTTTCAGCATTTAAGCTTTCGCATTTTCCATTGTCGGAAGCGTCCCAGAATCTTGGCATGCTGTGAGCACATTTAATTACTGCTACTTTTCTCTATGAAACATCCCAGGGACAGGAGGCGAGTCTAGACATTAAAAACGACAATTTATCTAAAAAGTAATTAAGTGCTCAAGTCACACAGACGGGCGCTGGGCCGCCTGCATAGCAGGAGCAACAGGACAAACATGGGAATCGGCATCGCCGGAGGAAGCGGAATTAAATGGAGTTCGGCTGCAGGTCAAGGAGATGGTTAGGGGGTTGCGGGGATGGTGGGATGGTGGGAAAGGCCATGGAGAGAACCAAGTCAACTGAAAGTCGTCGGGCGACATATATATGCGAACCTAAATGGGTTACAGTGGCTGCCCCAAAAGTGCAACATGCATATCCCTTCAGCACCTTCCACCTCAATCACAATATTTAATACTTTGAAGAGTAATATCCCTATATGATCTAGCGAATTTATTTTGCAAAACTTACTCATCGATCTGCCAGCCAATAAAAACTTATGTTCCACTCTTGCCTAATACCATTTTTCAGGTTTTCTCTACCAAATCCTTTACTATCCTGCCTAAGCTTTCTGTGAACATAACTTTTTGGCAGTCCTTGCTGTGCCATAACTTTCTGCACTGACTGTGGCTGCTGCTCGAGTGGTGATTTAGTTCAATTTATGTGAGCCGGATGCAACGGGCATCACCCTTTGGGTGATGGCTGCCACAGGACACACGTATTTGCTTAGTTTATTTTAAATGCCATTTAAGCTGCTGCTCTCGACTAATACCCTAATGACATATTTTAATGCCCGCCCAGCCACATACGAGTGCCGTAATTCTTAATTCGAAGTGCTCTTTCCTCTTTTTCGCACACACATGCACATTTGCGAGTGTGTGTGTGTGTGTGTGTGTGCAAGGACTTCTTGCTGCTCGTGTCATTTGATTTATGGGCTTTAAATTTGCCAGAAAACTTCCTCTGCTGGCAAAGCAGATTTGTCTGCAAAACGCATGGAAATACTCTTAATTAATAGTATTACTACAAGGGAAAGTTGTCATCGCTTTGTACGAAGAAAGCATTATGTGTACTTAACTCTAAGGCACTTTACTCATAATAATTCGATGTCGACCCCGCCCACAAAACCCAACCACTGCGTAATGGAAAAGCGACAAAAATTAAAATTGCATCAAAATTCTAAACAAAGCCGTGCGCTCGAGGAAGCAATTCATTTATTTAATGTTTCCTGCATTTTATTGTCGTCTAAAGCAAATTTACGACTGCGAAGGCGCAGACAAAACAATGCCCGATTCGCGGAAATGTTTAGTGTGTGTATTCTTCAAGTATAAAAAGGACCTTTTTGCGGGAATGGCATAGACAAAGGCGAGCAACTGACAAAGCATTTCGATTGCGCATTCTGGCGCAGTGCAGAGCAGTCGCAAATATGGAAATCACTTGCCCCTGGTCTGGAGGTGCACGTTTCCTGTCCACTGAACTTGCAACTCGCATCCCCGCACACTCGCACACGCACACGCACACATCCCCATTCCCATCCCCATTCACAGTCACATTCACATTCACATTCACAGATGCATTCGTATCATGCCCGAAGCTCCCTGCTCAAGATTTTAATGCCACACACACGCACACACACACACACTGCGAGGGCAATGAAATGAAAGTGCATTTTCCATTTAGACGCAGAACTTGAAGCCCTCAAAGAGCTTTAAGTAGCAGGACACAAATTTGAGTCGTTTTGCAGTACCGCCCCAAACAATTACTAATACTATGAGGAAATCTGCGGAAATTGGGGACTAACAGCCAGTTGGTAAGATTCAAAATGTAGCTTATATAATATACCCATAATTTGTAAAATAAGAGACTGTTGAACTGACAAGCTGGAAAAAAGGGGTATCTGATGGTACATACTCTCTTGTTTCGAATTGAAGCCCAGAGCACTCGAGGATATTTCTTCCCGTGTAGTAGCCCAATGAATTCACGTCTCATTGGGGATTTGGTACAGCCCTCTGTTTGCCAATTAAGCAATGAGTGCGTGAAGGGTTTCTCATATGTATACGAGTATATGTATACACCCACTGCATACACAGCAGTGGCTAATGAATGCATCTGGCGCATTAGTCAGAGCTCCTTTGAGATCGATGCAATTAAAGGGTCGGCTGCCCCAGGCGCATTGCAATGAGAGGGCTAAAACACGATGATAATATTTTGCTAACCCCAAAGAGGCCATGCAGCACAATTTCCATAATACAAATTGCCGACTTATTAGGCCGAGACCCAAGCCCATTGTGTGTCCCATATAAGCCGGGGCATCCCCACTTGAGCACGCAGCCCAGCAAAGTGCCAACTGGCTAACACACTCGCGCACACTCGCACACTCGCAGGAGCCTACGAGGACTTAAGTGCTTATTAACTTCCGCACACTTGAAGGCACAATTATGAAATCGTCAATTTAAACCAAACACGCTGCAAACACGCACCGGGGTCATTTGGGATGGGCGACGGAGCAGCTGGCTGGCCTAATCGAGTGTCCGACTTTTAGGAGGAGGCGGGATAAACACCGCCGTGTCCTCGGGCCCGAGCAGCAAATACACAGAACGTGACGCACACCACGGCGTATGAGTAATAACTCTAGACAAGCGGAAAATTAATACCACTTGAGGCTATGGCATGTCAATGCCGCACACCCGCACACCCGCACACCCACACACCCACACACGCACACACACCCAGTCTTGGCGAAAGGTGTAATTTGTCTCCCAGTGCCATCCCCTATGGGCCAATGTGTCTGTGGATCTGTGTGTTTTCATTGTGCTGCCAAATGACCCACGCAGTCATCTTGCTCGGACCGAAATGTCCTAAATCTGTGTGCTTACTACCATATTAGTTAGCCTCTGGGCCGAAACGAAGTTCCTGACACACAAGTGCCCTCGATAAGCGGAGCGGCTTAATTAAATTCTGTCGCAGTTGGCAGGTGGAAATTGAAAACAAGTCAACTTTAGCCGGAACCCGGGGTAAATGGCCCAAGTTTTAGATTTTCCTTGCACAAGAAAATGAAAGTCTAAATAAAAACACATACTTTTGGAAGTAAAGTGAAATATGTAAATTGGTTGGAAAGCAATATCAATACTTAAGGCATTTTGGTTTTCTCTCAGCTTACTAAATTAAGTGGCCATCATATTTTGAGTGTAATTGAAAAATGCTACATTAATACAAGTAAAACCGACCAATAATTCAAAAATATCTTAAGTTGATCAAGTAAATCATGTGCTAACATATAAGTAAATATGCTTTCAAAGAAAGCACAATTCCATTTTATGTGCCTCATTTAAATTTCGGAAAAACTTTCATCGCATTGACTTGATGAAATCGGAAGAGAATCGAAAATAAAGCACTTGATCGATCTGGGTCTCATCAATTAACATTGAATGCTTTTCCATTTCCACGAGGACAAAGCCAGGACAAAGTCAGCCTTACAGTGTATATTGACAAAAGGCACTGGCACAAAAGTCATCATCGTCGCCGTGGTCGTTGTGCGAAGGCAAACAAAGCAACAGTGATGGATTTATTTTTAATAAATTATTAAAACAATACTGGGCGCACTTACCACCCCCTCGCCGATGTGGTGCACGGTGCAGGGAACGTGGGCGGTGGCCCCGATCTGGGTGGTGACCACCGTCGAGTTCTCGGTGCCGAAGTACATGGGCGTGCCGAAGAGGCTCTCCATGCCGCCCTCGATGCCGTTGCTGGCCTCCAGATGGTTCTCCACGGGCTCCGGCCGGTGTACTGGGATGGGATAGGGTCCGGCCGTATCTTTGGCCTGGATCCGGGAGTGGGAGTGCGTCTGAAGCACCGCTTCCTGCAGGTGTGTGGGCGTCGGCTGGCTGTGGCCATCGATCACATTGGTCGAGTCGAAGCTGGTGATGCTGCTGCCCCCGGCGGATGCGGCACTTTGGGCATACGGCTGTGGCACGGGCACCGGTTCGCCTTCCTTCGACTGTGACATAATTAAATTTTGATTTATATGCCTCACTGATGGCTCGCTAGCCGGCGTCGTCATCGTGGCGGGGGCTTCTGTGCTTCCTCCTCCCGGCGATGCGGATGCTGTGTGTTCTGCGGAGGGAGAGACAGAAGGGGAGACATTTTAAGGGGAGGTGACATTTTAAAATGTGTTAATATATGCGCTGTCCGCCGGCGCCGCAACAGTTTGTCGGATAAGCAATAACAGCGTGAAGTCAATTAATTTGAATGAGCACCCAGCGCGTGCGTATACGTAATATTTTACAACAGATTTTCATTAGCTTGGGCCCAGCGAATCTGCATAAAGTGACAGGACTAATTAAGCCGGCGACCTTATCACGTTGCCCTGCGTCTGCCGGCTTACACAGAAATATTATTAAAAATATAAATTATATAAAAAGCTTAGCTTAAACGAAAGGAGAATGAAGTCAAGCCCGAGAAAGTTGTTTTGGTCAAAAGATTAATAATAAGTTTAATGTAATGAAATAACTCATAATGTCTTTGGTAAATTCAATAAATTTTGAATTATTTACATCTAATTTCGTTGGCATATTAAGCTTCCCCTAAAATCCAAAAGTACAAATGCCGTGTTGTACTTATCCTTTTATCTGGTTATGCTTTCGTGCCCACAGACACATAAGCATTTGAAACAGTTTAAAGGACACCCGCAGAACAGCTACCACATAACATACGAAAATTCGAGTTTTGGTTTTATTTGCGCTGCGTAATTTGTGCAAAATTCGTTGGGCCAAAAAAATAATATTTCACAATTAAGGATAATTGCTTTTGGCAAACACGTTTGAGTCTTGTTTAGCAACGGTAATTAGGTTGAATTCGCCATGCTGTAAATTCAATTATGACAATGCATTTGGGCTTGTTTTGGATTTTGATTTTCATTTTGATTTCTTGGCCACAGAATCTGGTGAAATTTTCTGATGTTTGGCTTTCATTTGGCCAGCACCATGTCCATGGAGACTCGCTTGTCATTGTTCTGTACGCTCACACCATAAATAATGTATGCCAATCATGGGAAATTTATTATGTTTGGCCTGACGATGATTGAATTTGAGGACCAGTGCAGTTCAGTGGGCAAAACGCCTGCACTGAGTGCATTGAATAATGCAAAATTAATTAGTTATGGAATTTGCCATGGGCCAGGTTAGCATCAGACTTGGGCCCTTAATTAGCACGTTGCCAAGACGCCAGATATGCCCCTAATCGAATTATTCAAAGAAATTTTAATAGAATCTCTCGCCTTCTGCACTCCAAAGGCATTTCGCTCGAGTCCTTGGCAGAGATGTTTGAAAATCAATTTACCCAGCTGCGATCTAAGCGAACAATCGAGTCAATCAATGCACCTTCTTCTGATTGACACCTTAGAAATCGCCGGATAGCTCCTCCAATTGCCATGTGAGAGTGTGTTGCCACAGCAATTTGCAATTGCAGCGGTGCGACAGAGGGATTCCTGATTCTCCAGGTCAACCAGCTCTCGCATCTCGGATTTTGCACTTTGCGGTTTCTGTATTGTTGTGCCGTGGCCCTCTGGCCTTATGAATACAAAGAAGCACTCCGGAATCTGTCACACTCAGGACAAAGTTTTTTGCTCTGCCATTCGGCTTAAATTGCTTCCATAGCATGGCGGCAAACAATTCCTGCTAGCAGTTTGGCCAGCATCTCTATATTTGTAGAAAAAATGTTTCATCCCCAGTCAATCTGCAATGCCAATTCATAGATTTCTTCTATTTCTTTCAATGAAATTTCTCGAAGTGCATTAGCTGGCAGGACTTCACGTCCTGCACGCACAAAACAAACAAATAGCAGCTTTTGCTATTGCTATTGCTTCTTCTGCTGCTGCTGCTTCTGCTGCTGCTGTTGCTGCTGCTGCTGCTGCTGCTTCTGTTGCTGCTCATTGGCACGCAGAAGTTGGCCAAAACTGAATCGTGGCATTTTCGTCACGTTCGCACGTGACTGACTGCTTGCGACATGCAGCTTTTCCCGCCCATTTTCCGGGTTTTCCAGCTGCCCGCTCACCATCCACTACATACGTAAGCGTAATCGTAATCGCAATGGTCGCTGGCGGACCGCAAAACAGCTTCTGAACTAGTTGGCAGTTGTTAGAGCTGCTGCGGTGTTCGACCCACTTTCTGCCGTGTAAATTTGCATTCTTTCGATGGCTGGTGCGACTTTGTAATTGAATTTTTCACGGCGGATTGTTGGACTGCATCCGGTTGGCTGTTCGTACTTTTTCTTGTTTCCGGCGGTTGGGCTTTGGATTTACAATCGGTGCGCAGTGTGCAACCGCCGCCTAGCTGCGGATTGTCAACAGCAGCATGAAGATGCGCTGGCTGAAAGTGCAGACTCAAACGCAAACCAAGGAACCGCAAACATATTGCACCAAAGCCATGCAGATAGTACAACATTTTTGGTGGGATTTGCCAACTTTTCGTTTCGCGAAACATTCGCAATTTGTGTGTGCGTTCGCTAAAGTTTCATCCGCTCCTCCCCGCTGCCCCGCTACCCCGCTGCCCCGCACCACCCGCTCCTTTGCTTGAACATTTTAATCAAAAGTTCGCTGCAGCAGCTTGCCCCACCCCCTCCTCAGCCCTTCCGGCAGTCCCGCTGCTCAACTAATATCAATGATTTCTCATGTGCTCGTGTCGACGCCCCACTGGGGCAGTCGTGGAATATTTATGCTCCTTGTGACATCATGGTTTGACATTAATTAAGTTTGCTGGCGCTCACACGGCGTATGCGTGATGTCGAATGAACGACTTCCGAGTCTCGTTTTCCGCAAGCGATGCATTTTTCTTACGGAAACAAAGAATGATGGGAGTGTATCGTGATTTCATGGAATTATCTAAACAAGACTGCCAGTGCTTTTTAAGATAAGTAAATTCTCTTTTGGTTCACATTTAGCATTAGTTTAAATAGCATTAGCCAAATTGCAGCAGTTGAATTGCCATTTGGTACATTAATTGGTTTAATGTCTCTGCGTTGTCATCAATTAAATTACAGGCTGCAAAAAAGCATTTACAAATATCATTATGATAATTGTGCGGGCTAGCGACATCCTGTGCTTGAATCATTAATTTCATTTGATTTCATATTTAATGTTACGCACATTGTGTGCATAAATTTCTCTAATTAAAACACAAATAAATGGCGAGTACATTTCCGATTGTCAGGCCTTGCAGCATAATTTATTCCATTTGGATCTAACTAAATTTGCGGTGGCAGTTATTTGCAACAATTGACACAAATGCGGGTCAACTTTTAACGGCCATCGAGTGCACGGGGACAATTGAGCAGAAAACAACGAAGCTGGCAGCGTTACGAATAGCAAAGTTTTAATTAAATACATGGTCAAATGGTGAAATTTAACAATTGGTATGTATCTTCCAAAAGGCCAGCTTCAAAATGCTGGGGCAAATTTTAAAGTAAACTTTAAGCTTTCGAGACCGAGGATGTTGGCAGTTGGCAGTTGGCAGTTGGCAGTTGGGTGCTAGCTTCATTACGAAACTTTTCCGCTTGCGGATGGCTTGGCGCTTTCTGTTTTTATGGCAAATATTGTTTGTTGCCAGAGTCGAAATGTTTGCATTTGACACTTGGCGGTAATTTGTGTGTAAATGCGTCAATGTGGCCCCTGACCTCAAGCCTGGGGCTGGGCGAAGATTTGCCGGGATGGAAAGGGGGGGAGGGGGGTACTCTTCGCCCACTCGCAGAGCCATTTAATTGAAATTCCGGAAAATGGTCCACGCATGCCTGCTTTGTAACTTTGCAACTTCTGGCCCAAAGTTGATCGTTTGGCCAAGCGAAACGATTCACTTTGCGACTGTCATAATTTTCATGGCCGCAAGTGTAAAATCAGATAAGTGCGCCACACACTTGCCGCCGACTATTCGCCCATTTATTTTCCAATAAAGCCCTCGACAGGGGCGTGGCAATCATTAATGTCGCGAATCCTGGACTCAGCATCCAGCATCCAGCATCCAGCATCCCGCATCCAGAATCCAGGATCCAGGACCAAGCAGCTCTCGTAAAAAGGCATTAAGAGCAAAAGTAAAGTGCCTATTTAAGTTGAGTCATAAAATTGGCTTTCTATCTGACCGAGCAGCGCAAAGGAAATGGCAGATGCTAGGCAGGGAAAGCAGCCATTTTTGGGCAGACTCTAGGGCTGAGAATTCTAATTTTATTTATTTTATTTCAATTCGTGTCTAAGTGCTCAAGTTTGGGTTTTATTTTGTGGGCTCCTAAAATAAACTACCGAGTTTTAAATAGTTGCGTCTGAGGGCTAATTGCAAAGTCTGGCAAGGGGAAGGTCTTGTTGTCAGGCACTGATGAATTACTGAAAGTATCTATTTTAAGTCGCGATTTCAACCGCACTTAAGGCCTCAATAAATAACATCCGCATTGTACACATACACATTGTGTATAGCCGCACAGTGGATTCATAAATTGCGACAGCAAAATAAATAAGGTACAAATTCGCCCCAGCGGGTATTGTATGAGTATCTGGGAAATCCTTGATCCACAGCCTTGTGAAATCAAACGGAAAGGCGGCAAACAGGAAGGAATTCATATAAAAGAGCATAAGTTAAGTGAGGGGAAATGCTTTTCATGCATAATGAAGATTTATACATGGAGGAGGCCCGACATTAGGGGCTTTGCCAAATTGCAAGCACGTGCGAATTAGAATGGAAATGCGGTTGAAACCTAAGCCAAGAGCAAAGATCCAAGAGCCAAGAGCCAAGAGTCCACGGCTCGGTGGGCACTTTGAATAGTCGGTCGAACCTTTTGGCCCTCCAATAAATGTTTAGTATCTCTGGCAGCGGCGGGAATGTGGCGAGTACATAAAATTAAATTGTCAACTTCCGTAATGCGGGGGCATAAACAGAAAACCACTCCCACTGAAGCGTTCGCCGGCTGACCGAAGTGGCATCAAAGTGAAAATATTATTAAACGAAACGAAAAGTAAAGCAAAGCACCCGACAGTGCGACCAGTGCCACGAAATCGGAGACAAAGCAGCCGGAGATGAAGGACATGGCGGCCCTCTCCCAGCGAAGGCAACTTTTTGGCAGTCCACTTATTTCGGGCGACCAGACACACTTGACAGTTTCCACAAAGCAACCGACGGCGCCTGAAGCCCGGAGTCGCAATATAAGCTTCGGCCTGTGCCGGATGTGGCAAATTTGGTGGCACTACATGGGACCGAAAATAACAGAACCGAGTGTAATCAAAATCGGAATTGAGCTCAGCTACCCTCTATTCCCGCAATTGGCAAGGGATGTTGTATGCACATGAGGTGGACTGGATTTTCACAGGAAGTCAAGTCGGAAAAAAAATCGAGGCTGTGAAAGGAATAGGATTTTATGGTCACTTGGCCTGCGCACTTGAGACCACTTATGTAGTTTTGCGTAAAGGAAAGGTTATTGGTGGACTTAATGTCTAGAAAATGCTTTAGCACTATTAAAAGAATTGCCGCAATTTGCAATACTACAAATATTTAACTATGATTAAAAATATTATTTATACAGGCCAGTTTATAGTTTAAGTTTACAGTTTATAGTTGAAATGAACTCTGTATAAGTTTTTGCGCCAGTGCCATCCCCTGCTTCCATGTATCCCCTTTCCGGTAAGATCCTGCCACCTTCGGCACTTAACTTGACAGCGACGTCACATTTAATGCCCTTGACGTCGTCTATTTAAGTTCAATTTATTTGCGCCCAGGCGGCTAAGCGAATGCCATTGATCGATTCTCGGCAAATGTCCGCTGCCAGGCAGTGAAAAGCTGCACAAGCGTGTATCCTGGCGGTCCCTTTTGGCCCGCCCCCTTTTGGGCCGCCCCTTTTGGCATCACCCATCCGCCGCGTTGACACTGGCGTTGACTTTGCCGAGATTGGGCAAATCTGGGCGATGGGACGCCTTTTATGTGGCTCCTTTACATTTTTCGCCTGCGAATGTTTTTCTGTGTGCTGTCACATTTGTCCCTTATCCATTTTATGCCGCTGACATTTCCCACTAAGCCCAAATAGAAAACGGGCTTAGGGCCCGTCCGGGAAATATGTCCGCAAAAGGACATAGAGGATATATCGAATTTTAAATATTTGCTTGATTTGTTTGTGGCCATAATGCCATCAGGTGAACTGCCTCTGATTTCGGTCGGCTGGCGCACTTTGTGGCAATTAAACATGCTCTCTGCCACAAATTGAATCCTGCGGTTCGACTGCTTCACCTCTTTGGAAAGAGCTCACAAAGTGCTATGTCCCAATGATGAAGCCATCGATTTCCGCTGACCATAATTGCTGAGGTCTACATTGTGCCTGAGCGAAACCAAAGTTTCCATACCAGTCAGCAAACTAAATCTGTTCAGCAAATGTTGAGGCATTTCTGGTGCACTCAATGGAAAGCAATGTATTCCGTATGTTTGCTTATTCCATAATACACGCTCGATTAAATTGTTACTGCTAATGGAAATCTAATCTGTTCCGAGAATATGCAAAGCCACAGGGATGTGAAGTTCTCAAATAATTCACTGATACATCTTGCCAGCACACAAAACGTCTCTTAGCAACTTAAAACCTGTCCGTGTGTGCACTTGAATTACTCAAACAACAGCTGCAATGACCGAAAAGTTTACCACACCGACACACACTGCGTATACGTAATGCCAGTTTACCGAGCTCAAGCTCAAAGTTTTGACTTGTGCAGCTTGTTGTGCCTGTACTGCACTGTTTAAATGTACTTTCCAGCTATTATTTAAACAAATTGACTTTAATTCAGCAGCTGGCGAGTTGCACAGTGCATGATTTCCGACCATTAAAACCTGTCGACTGGCAACCGACTGACAGGTGCCCTAGGATTGGGGCTCATAGTTGAGATGTTGAATTCGAGCAGTTCGTGCCACATAAACTAATTGCAGTTGAGTGCGGAAGTTGCTGCAGCAATCATTTCAGCTTAAGACGAAACTTTCAGTGGTTGCGCACACGAAATGTTGGGGGAAACACCCGTCTTGGGATTCCGTTTCACGATAGGTGGGTGCACATGGGATAATATTTCAGCAAATATTTATCGAGTATATTTTAGATTGCAGTGCATACTAGCAGAAGCAACTTGTGTTTTTAAACAGTTTTAAGCTGCAAGTTTAATAAAAATAGTCCACTGAATTATTTATATACTTGTGTATTTGTAAAGCCAATATAGCAGTATCCTTGTTCACTCCCTGTTCATTGGTAAGTTGCAAACTATTGGCAATTGTTCAGAATGCGGCAGCAGCACAATCACATGGGGAAAACATTTCATTTTGCGAGGGAAAAGTTTCTCGACCAGTGGCCATTGTTGGCTGCTTTCACCAACTCGATGGCGACTTATTTAATTTGTTTTGCTGCCACATGCAACGTGCACCTGAGCTGAGTTTTGTTGGCTCTTCATGATCGGCGGCGCCCCTGATTGAATGCACTTCGGATGGCCTAATTACCAAATCAGTTGATAGCCGGGATTTATGGGGCTTAAATCTATCGTGTCATAAATCTTTGCTCTGCTTAATGACTTATAATTCATAATGGATGGACATTTATTGATTTTGAAATTCATATAAATCAATTAATCGTATCGGAAAACGGGGCAACTATCTGCAACAAATTGTAGGCACTTCTTTAGGCCAAGGACAGCAGCTGCGGCCTGCTGAGGGTTTTAACCCACTTGGGCCAAAAACTTTTCCACTTTCCTGTTTACGGCCACGCCCCCAACGGCTTCTATGCAAATGTCCGGAGTACAGCCCCCCAACCCGAAACGCTGCCACGGAAAGTGAGGCTGCAGCTTGGAAAATTGAGAAAATTAATTTCATTTCAAGATTTACTTCTTTGAAATTCTATTTGCGTGGCAGAGCCGCATCTCCATACCATCTCCATTCCATCTCCACCCATCTCCACCCGTCTCCACCCATCTCCACCCATCTCCATCTCACCCGGCGGCCATGTACGACAACATTTCAACAAGAGAAAACATTTTTTGTTGCTGCCACTGCTATTTGTGACTGGGCCGCGTGGCATAAATTTATGAACGGCAAAACATTTCCACATGCTGCTGCGCTGCTTCTGCTTCTGCTTCTGATTCCGCCTTTTGGCATGCCGGCAAATCTGCGGCAGCAGCAGGAAATATTCAATCTATGCGGCATGTAGGACCAAAATCTGACTCCGAGCCCATTGTTAAAGCAAAGTCAACTGGGTAAATGCAAAGCAGGGCAAATGAGCGGGCTTTCCATGCCCTCGCATGAAGGGTATACAGATATCTGGCTGCCACTTGTGTTTCATTTGAAAGCATCAAAAGTTAAAGCTACTTTAATGAGGCCGAAACGATTTAGCAGCTGTTCAGATATTCAAACTAATCTATATTGAAATTGTGGCAATTTTGCAGGTGAATTCTCATGATTTGATTTCCCATTGGCTTAAATGCATAACAACCTTAATTTATATAATGTGCTACTGTGGACTATTATAGTTTTTTGATGCTTTGATATATTATCCAACAAACCTGTTTAGTTTGGCTTAAGGCAATCACGATGCACTCAAAGGAATGAATAGATGGCACAGTAGCAGTGTGCGAAACTAGAACTTCTTGCGAATTTCGGGTTGTTGTTAGTATCTCGCAAGCTCCTTTGATACTCGGTTACACAGTATCTAATGACTGAATTTGTTGGCCCAGTCGCTGGCTTGCTGTCATCATCATACTTGCCCTGCTCCTTGTACTTGTCCTCGATGCCATTCTCACCAACCCTCAGTTTTTCTCGGGGAGAACTTCTTCTTTTCGGGGGAATCCCCCACCACCGCATTGTGACAGTATCATTAGGCAGTCGCTGGCGGCTCTGTGTTAAGCGTTATCATTTGTCCTTGAGCTGGTTCAAATGTGGCCCTCGCTGAGCTTCGGCTTCTGCGGCGGAGTCGTGCAAATTGTCCCCCAAAGATTAAAGGCAACAATGGCAACCACATCCTAGTCAATACACCCCCTCCAGCCCTCCGCCAACCATCTTGTTGTTTCTTAATTTTTGCTTAGCTGGCAGCCGGCGAAATGTTATCTCTGTTCATAATTCGGATGTTGTGTTGGTGCGTCACTCGAGTGAAATTTAAGCGGCCCAGTCATAAATTATACTTGTGGCCCTGCCACTTTCTCTTCGACTTTCGCCGGAGCACACAAATATTTGCATACTCTTCCGGGAGGGGGCGTGGCCGGGGCTAACCGGTCTCAATACGTTCCAGACCATAATCAGAAATCTGCCGCAGCAAGTCGCTTCAAATGTTGCGTCACTGAGCCACCGAATTACCCAGATACTCAGATACTCAGATACTCAGCCACTGAGCCACTGAGCCACTGAGCCACGGAACGCCCACGCACTCACAAATGTTCATTGCCAATAATTTCGACGGCAATTTTCATAAATTAGCCTCTTGTCTCTCCCTGTCTTCCCTTTTGGCCAGCAGCCGCCAAAAACTGTCAACTACTTGAGCTGTAATCCAAATTGTTACGCAACGCTAAACTTAAACATACTTATTTATGCAAATACAGTGGAGAGTCGGTGGGGCGACTTATACTTAATTTATACTTAAAATCTAATAAAGTTAACTGTAAGTTAGGACTACAAATGTACCTTTGTCGTTTACCAAAACTTGCCCAATCGAAATGCTCTTCAGCAAATGTGAACTTAGCCACAAATGATTTATACTTGTTAGCGCATTACTACTGTAACCACCACTTCTTCCGCAACTCATGTGGCAAAATTTATTGAGCTTTAAACTTTAATTTATATGAAGCACACCCACTTTAAAGCCGGGCCAACAAGGGTTAAAGCCGCAATGCCAGTGAAAGTGTAAATTATCACGGTAATTAAGTAGGACTCACACACACACACACACACACACACACATACATGTACAGCTTGTTTTCCGACCCCAACCCCTTTCTTTGGCTGCATGTTCAGTCGTTTGGCTTTAGGACGCTTTGCGCGGCTCATAAATTTATAATTTAATGGAAAACCCACAAAGACCAACCGCAACCTCAGCCCGCAGCCAAGTCCTCCAAATATACGAGCAAAAGTTTAATTTGAATTCGAAGTTGGCGAAAAAATAATTAAGCTATCGAATCTTCGAGGGTGGATACAATTGTAGTAACAGTTGGTAGAAGTAGTAATAAAAGTAGGAAGCAGTATTAAACAGGCGAATAAAACGGAGCAGTTATTACTTCACAAAATTGCATAAACGATAAATATTATTTAGCCAACGATTATTGTATACTTTTAGTTATAGACAAAGCATTTAAATTATTTATTTGCCATTAAATTTGCGAGTTTTCCGTTTGAATTGACCCTCGTTCAGCTGGCTGACCCCATCGCGCGGATGTCCTTGACAACTAAACCACCCGAATGTCCGGCAATTTGCCCCGTCCCCCTTTTTTCAGGGGGGGCAGAAAAAAGTTGGGGGGGGGGGGGGCTGGGAAATTAATTACCGCATCATGGCGCGAAAATGGCTGCGCTAGGCTAATGCCTCAAAAGTCATGTCCAACTTTGTGTGCTCTCCGCGTTGTGCCAACTAAAAAGTTTCTAATTACGACCCTGAAACCAGGCTGAAACCCACCTTACCACCCCCAATTTGGTGTTTTTATATGCCCCGTTGATGTTGATGTTTAAGTTTTTAATAACATTTGCCACGGTGTTCCGTGTTTCGTGTTCTGTGTTCCGTGTTAGACGCCCTGCGTATTTAGCTTTTCCGGGAGCTGCGATGAGCTGGGGCAAGGACTAAGGAGCATGTTAATACAGCCAGCTGGCAGGCATGGAAGCCATGTAAATGGTAATTACACTTAAAGCCATAATCCAGCTTTATGCCTAAGACTCGCGCCTCCGCTGCTAAGCTCCGGCTCGAAGGATTACGGCGGAGAATTACGGCCGGCCCCAAGGAGCTGGGGATGCGTATTGCTTTTTTAGCCAGCCCGACTCGATTTAATTTCGCCGACTTTAAGTTCTTTTCAGTCCAGGATAAATATTCATATGGGTTAATTATATAAATTGTCCAATGATACACCAGAGCGCAGTTGCTGGCAACTTTTGGCAGTTACGCAACGCAAGTGGCAAGGAAAATGGGAAGTAAGGCAAAATAACTTTCAAGTCTGATTATCCGCATACAAAGTAAGTGGGCTGTTTGGTAATCAGCCGAGCGACTGAGCTGCACTGAAACGATTCCGCCAGCCGACGGTTTTCCCATATGCCCGGATCCGGGTCCGGATTTTGGTTTAAGTACCAAGTACCAAGTACCAAGTACCAAGTACGGCAAAGGGGGGAGCATAATTCCAATGGCATGGCGTACTCTAACTCGATGGCTTGGTGTCTTACGCATTTGTTTTAAAACGCCGGCTAGGAAGTTGCGACGCCATTTCGCCTTGGATTTTGGCGTCAATGCGCTCGTTGGCATTTAAAAAGCAGACAGTTTGCTCTAGTTGCCCCAACGCGCAATTACTTAGAAACACAGTCCCGGAAAATATGTATTTATATCTAGCCGTGCATCTGTGTGTGTGCCTTCAATATATGCTTGCATATTTCTGGCAAAAGTTACAACTTTTCTTGGCCAAAAAAAAAGGAGAGAGAAAGACAGAAAGACAGAAAGACAGAAAGACCAGAAAAAGTGGAAAGAAACGGAAAGGCGGAGAACGCAAGACTGGGAAGAAAGTTTTCACTTGAAATTCAAGCAATTGCTTTTGAAAAGTTTCAATTCCTGACAGTGTGTGTGCGAGTTGTTAGGCAAATTCTCTTTATCCTCCACGCGGCAGACCAAAAACAGAAAACAGCGCAACGAAACTGAATAAAACCAAACCGAAGCGAGTTGAGTTGAGTTGAGTTGAGATGGCGAAAAAAAAGGAAAAGTTGCCTAATGAAATTGTGTCAGCGGGCTCGGCCTGTCCCGCTTGGAAGGCATCAAGAGTGACATAGAACACAAAACGAAATCAAGCGCGCACTTGAGCCAAATTAATTGTTAGCCCAACATCTTCGCTACACTGCAAAAAAAAAGCAGTAGAGCAAAGTTACTGATCGATGGTTTAAGGCGTGGTTTGCAACTATCAACTTTTTGCAACTTTGCAACTATCATTACTTTCAATTCTGTGCACTTAAATTACCTTGCTACTATAGTTCTCCAAAGCCCAGCACACTAATAGCTAATATTTTTCAGTGCAATTCGTCGCCTGTCCACTTACGCAAATCCAAACCATTTTTTATGTCCTGCGAGCGAAAATAGTAATTACGCCAGGCGAAAAGCAGCGAGTTAACCGGTCACTTTTCGGTTTTTTTTTTCCAGACACCGAACCAAATCAGCTCGTAAGCCGAAATTCAAGTGGAGACTCAAAATGTCCTTAGATCACAATCAGGCCAGCGCTCTCGATACGCGATGATGGGCCGGCTTTGCCAGTCTGCGGATGGGGTCCAAACTTGCGGCTAAGACCGCACAGAAAGGAGGCCAAGACAAAGGTAAATCACAAAACCATTTGCATTCGCTTTCGACGCGGCTTAAGAGGTTTGCCTGTCAGAGGCCCAGGTAAACTTTGGTCGGGCCAGTCTTTAATAGCCTGCCATGACTCGCAGCTACGTATCTGCCCAAGAAAGTTGCCTGCTGGTTGACGGAAAAGCGGAGGGAAAAAAATGGGTCGAGGTGAAAAGTTGCAAATTGGAAAATCAGGATAGCAGAAGTGGGCCTGGATGCGAGCATCAGTGTCAGGCAGCGCTGCTAAGTGCAACTAAAAAGTGTCTGAGTGTTGCATTTCGGCTTGCCCACTTCACTTTTTCCCATCCGCACATGTGCCACAGAGAGAATAATTTTATTGGCATCTCTTAAAATGGGTATTTTAAATGCGCAACATGGCCAGCAATATGATTTATTCATGAGCTCAATATGCCGCAGCTCATTTTGTGCAGTGTTAATGGATTTTATGAACTAAAAAATATCTCCACCTTAGTTTAGCTGCGATTTGCTCTAAATGGTTATTTACTAACCAGCACAAAAAGTCAAGAACAAATATTTGCCAAAACTTCAGGGAAACCAATTAGATTTTTAAGCGTCGTAATGCTCCGCCATAGCGGCTTTAAGATAGCCTTGTTTTTGGCTCAGTGAACTGACACACATGGCCATGTCTTCGCATTTGCCATTGCCAAAAGGCGGCGCCTCCTTTGAATTATGTGGAATTTACGTGCTTTCAGCGCTTAAAGTGCAGCCATGTGCCCGTGTGTGTATACTTTCGGGTGTGTGTGCGACTGTGGTGTGTGTGTGCGACGGTGGTGTGTGTGTGTGTGTATGGGACCATTAGTTTTTGTGCTGATTATTATGGCCACCGCAGCGCAGCGCAGCGCAGTGTAGGGATAGAGGCATCGGCAATGGGGAGGGGCCACGCCCAAATGGCGCTGCATTTGTAACAGGTGAGCTTTATGGCTCTGTTACCGTTGCAACGGTTTCATTCAACGTGATGTGTGTGTGTGTGCGTGTGTGTGTGAGTGAGTGCCCCTGCATGTTTCGTATTAAATTATGCTTGCCAACGCGCTTACCACCTCTACGCTCTTGGCCACATTTCCACGTGTAGGCCTTGACCCGAGTCACAGGCACAAGCCGCAGCACAAAGTCTGATTGCCACCTCCTTCCCGCTGGGCTTCACCTATTGCCACGTCTGGGTTTCTCAAAATTATGATGCTGGCAATGAAGACATATTGGTAAATGCTTCCATCAGCCCCACCATTTCAGCAGCTCGTCAATCATCGCGCGTCATTAACAAATGCATCCTTTATCCGTGTGTGCCAAACGACTTTCGCTTTGTCATCTGCCATTGTCACTAGATTATCCTTTTCTCCCCGATCGGGCTCAAATTACTATGGGAACTCAAACAAGGTGGGGTGATAAGGGGGTAAATAGGGCATTAGCTGATATTTATTTACCAATAAGGAACACACCAATAAGTGCAATGCTTCAACTAACTCATTAATGGTTGAATTTCAATCGTATAGCATAATAAAATATATTCAATGCTTTAAATTCACGTCGTGTACGAGTTGATCCTTAATTTGATTACGTTTTTTGAGTTAAAGAAGGGGCATGAACAGAGCCCAATCAGTTCAATTAAAATATGCACATCAAGTGCGAAGGCAGTCAACTATTAATTTCATTCGACTAATTTGGACATGCGTGGAGCCCTATTCAACTCTTTGCAAAGGCCTTTCACTCCATCGTTTTGGGTTACAAAACAAAGGAGAAAGAGCTCTGATATCGGGTGTGTGGCAATTAACCAGAGCAGCCAAGAAAAAATGCGAAACGGGCGGCAGGATGGAGCAGCTCCTGCGATAGTTAGCCCAATTAACCCGCCCAGCCGCAAGTGGCCCACTTATCCCTAGGCAGGCATCAATGGGTTTAACTTTTTGCCCGACTTTCACAGCAATTTCACAATTTCGAGCGGAGGTCTTCATCATGCACCCACACACACACACACGCACACATAGTGGTGTGGGCCATGAAATTGTCATGCTCTACTAACTGTCCTAGCTGAACTGAACTGAACTAAACTAAACTGCACTGAACAGAAGTGAACCGGGCTAAAACTCTTCGCAACTGCAGCTGCAACTGCAATATGCGTCTGTTTTTCAGCCATTTGAGCCACGTGGCTGCCACACAATGGTGCATCTCTTTGGCGGGGGTGGCGCAACCAGATTAAATTGAAAACCGTAGGGAAAAACTTTTGATTCGATCTGTCTAATGGAAGACGGGCCAGCATATTGGAAAAGTTCTTTGAAATGAAATCGACTCTTTAAGTACAGCCATGCCAATTTTATTCCTCGATTCCGAAACAAATGCGAGTGGAGAAATAGTGGATACGAAATGCAAATGGAAAGTATCTTATAAAATGTGAGTCAATTCTTCTCTTCACTTGCACTTTTCGGAACCCGGAATTACAAATCTAGTGAGCAGTATCAAACTAAAATCAATACTCCCATTGCTTATTTGGATGACCACTTTGGGATGCCATACAAAACGCTTGTTAAGCATCGTGAATAATTGAATAAGTGAATATTTGCACAGTGTATTTACATATTTTTACCGTTTGCTTTTCAGCATCGTTCGATCTTTTCTATGTGTATACTCAATCGAGTACATTGATGTGCACATCCAAAACATTCAAATGGGGTGGTGCCCTGCACACTTTTTCGGCCCCAAAGTGACATGCTGCCCCTGCTTAGCATACAGCCTGCAGTGCGGTGGAGAATTTGGGGAAATATTTTTTGGTTACATTATGCAAATATTTGGATCCATTGAGCTGCGGATTTGGGTGCAGCGACTACAGCGACTACAGCGACTAGTAATGCATTTCCTGCGACCCCGCTGGCCTTCAAAAAATCCCATGGCTCGATCCACAGACATGCACCGCTGGCATAAATATTGATTTATACGAGTATGAGCCCTAATGTACGTGTATATCTGGGCACGTTCATGCGGCTGGCTGGCTGGCTAAATATTAATGCGCTCCAAATAAAAAGCGGCAGGCGCAGCTGAAATTGCTTGTCTATCTTTTTTTTAGTTCGCAGCCCTAAGCTGGCGTGCATTCTGAATATTTATTTCGGCCTCTGTTTATTTCTATTTCTATTTTCATTTTCAGTTTTGGATTCTGTTTGTTTTTCGTTTTCGTTTCGTATTTCGTTTTTGTGTTTGTGCATTTTTCATTACAGCATTGACAGTGACAACGACAGCGACAGCGACAGGAGTGTGTGCCCCAAAAGGCGTGTGCTGCTGTGTGGCATGCAACAATGGATGCGCTAGATAGTCGCCAGTAGCACTCGCCGTTGCTGTGGTGTGTGTGCCCTGCCCCTGGGGCTCCACTGTGTGTGTGTGTGCGTGTGCAAGTGTGTGTGAAGACGTGGCACCTTTTTGCCGTTTTGTTGTTATATTGTGACGACTTTACGGACTCCCTCTCCCCCCATCGACGTGCTTCCCGCGGGGGCACGCACAAAATGTGGCACAGCCAGTGTACTAGTTTCACATATCGCAATTCCTTGGAGTCGAGCACCAATCACTGCGAAAAAAACCGCTTACACTGAATATTGAAAGAGTATGATAAGGCGTTCCAGAATGCGAGAAATAAATATTAGTTACAATTGAGCCAGCATTTTGGATTGGTTTTAAATAGCACTAGAAATTGAAATGGTATTTAAATAAGGTATCATTTGTATATGCTCCAACTATTTTGGAAAGAAATATTGATAGTCAGGCTTTTCATATGCAGAATATAATTGAAATGATTAATTATAACAATAACATGCAGCTATATTTCGAATATGTTGGATACTTTAGTATAGGCAAACTGATATTTGGTTTCAACTGTTAAATGATTCCAAAGGGAACTAAAGGATTGTCAAGGGATTAAACACAAAAAACAAGCATACCAATTTGAAACACTATGCACTGAAATGATCTGACCCTGCTGAAGATGATTAAGATATTTTCAAGTGATGAGTTTTTGCCGCAGTGCAATTTCCATTCCACTGTTGGCGTGTTCAATAGGTCCATTCGCATTTCCCCCATAGGACAGGCCAGCATTCTGCCGCTTTCCCTCTGTCTTATGGCCGGGCAATTTCTGGCTTTGTTGATTGCTTGACAAATTGCTAGTCAGCCAGTCAGACAGACAGAGAGAGAGAGATAGAGATAGAGAGAGAGAGAGGGAGTTGCAGGGCGAGAAAGAGAGGGACGATGGCGGCAGGGGGCAGCTTTCAGGGCCCTCAGTTGTAGACAAGTGTTGCTGTTGCCGCTGCCGTTGCCGTTTGGCGCAGGGGAATCCCTGATTGCCGTTGTTGCGGTGTCAGCCATTGACAGGTGATGCACAGGTGATTTCCGCGCTCATCGCCTGACCTGCCACTGCACTTGACAGCGGCAATGAAATGTAACAAATTAACGATTTCCCGACTTGGCGATTTGGCCTTTGTTGCGGCGCGTCCGTGATATTTGCCACATTTAATTTGATATTTCGCCAATTCGCCTTTTGACAATATTTCATGCATTACAGCGACGCTAATTGAATTAAATCGTGTTCGTTGAACAGTACTGAATAAGCGGAATGCGAAGCGAAATTGAAAAATCGGTGCATAAATAAATAAAACAGAATTAAATGCGTCATTATTTTTGTGTAATTTTTACGCCTCGTTTTTATGTGGGTTTCCATTTGATTTTTAGTTTTAGTGAAAAGTCATGATGTCTGTGTGTCTGTCTGTGTGTTTGTGTGTGTGCTACTTACCACAAATGCCGCATGCCGCAATATATGCTATTATAAAAATGACTGCCGCTGGTTTTTGCAGCCTGTCAAGGACACGGCCGTGTTTGATGCGATATAATCCACTTGATGCCGGCATTTTGTTGCTGTGTATGTTGCACTTCTTTTCCGCTTGTTGTTGCAGCTGTCAATTGTTTTGCATTTGTGATTGAATTTATCAGAGCTTTAATTTGATTTCATTTGTCACTGCACTTGCATTTCAATTGGATGGCATTGTATTAATTAAAACGTTTTCCTCCTGCTCTAATTGTTATTTATATTTTTTAGGCCCACACAAATATTAGGTTATTTGATGTTTTCTTTAGCTATGTTAAGCCTAATTAAATGCACTTTCTGCGTTGATTAATGCCCATTTGATGTGACCACATGGCTAAGCGCAATTTGCAATTAACTTTCCATATTTTAATTAAGCGCTTTTTTGCATTGTTTCATTTTCGCTTTTTGTCTGACTTGCTCGTATTTAATCCTTTAGTCACATTTTAGCTGGGGGCACGTGGCTGCCATATGCCAGCACATTTGGAATTCATCATTTATTGTTCCGCAAAAAAACGCTCACGTTGCATGGACGTTGCGCATACGCCGCGTTGACCGCACCAAAACTGCACTACACCGCACCGAACCCGTTACCGCCGTGGTCAAAGTTCAACTGACTGGGCAGCAGCGTGGGAATTCGCCTGCCAGCCAATGGTGTTGGTGTTTGGCCCTCGGTTGCACGGCTGCTGCTTTTCCTGCTTTTCCAGCGCTACAGTGCTTTTCCTTCTGCCGTTTCAGCCGCCTGTCTGTTTACTTTACGCTTTCGCACGCGACTGACACGAGGACCCAAGGAAAAGCAGGCAACACCAGCAGCAACACCATCAGAAGCAGCAGCCGCAGCAGCAGTAGCAGCAGCAGCAGCGGAAAAGTCTGCACGGACTTCGTGTGTTTGGCTCTCCCTTACGCTCTCTCAATGTCTCTGGAAGTGCCTCTCTCATTTTCCTTTGGGAAAACACTCAAGTTTTATAGCATCTTGGCTTCGCGTGAAATGTTTGCTTAATTGGTCCTTTGAAACCGAAACCGAAACCCTGCCCTGCCAAATGATATATATACACTATGCAGTTTAAGGGAGGCGATAATGCAGTTTGTTTGATTAATTATTAATTACCTTTTCTATTAATATTTTAGCATGATTTAGCGTAGTTACCTTAAAGCAACTCAGCACACAACTTAACCTTAAAAGGTTATCTGGCTTCAGAAATCATTAAATAATACAAATTAAACCCTTAACAAACGTCAAACACTTCTTAAGTTCTAAACGCGTATGATTAGTAAGGGCTAATTAAACACTACAACTTTTAATAGTCCACTATCTATTTGATAACAAAACTAAGTCTCAACTTAACAAACTTACATATACAGAATATTAATTAATTTCCAATTTTTTTGAAGCCAAATAAAATAGATTTTTTAATAGTGTATATATTAACATTTTAATTTGTTTTCAAACAGTTTTTGGTATTGTCAATCCTTTGCGAACAGCTGGCACGATTTTTATAGCAAACATTTCTAGCACACTCACTACTTCCGGTCCTCTCTCGCTTTCTCCGCCTTGTGGCTCGTGCGCATAGTTGGACTCTCTCCGCTCAGTTTCCTGCTTTCACCACTCTCTCATTTTGTGCAGCCAGTTCGCCGAGTGACGAATGCACCTTCGTCACGCGTCTCGGCTCCATTCGGGGGCAAACAAAGCGCCAGCAAACCGCTTCAATTTGGGTTATTGTGCTGAAATTAGTTGGGACCAAGTTGCGGGCCCTCAGCTGGGCGAACTTAACTTTCCATTTCATCCAGTTCATGGTTTTTTGGCCACGTTTGTGCTCGCAGAAGTCGATTGCATACTTTGGGGCTAGCCCGAAATCCGAACTAATAAATGGCTAACACGCTTTAGACCTTGTCAGGCTCTGAAAGCATTTTCGCGTCGAACGCTGCAAGGCCACATTCCGCTTCAATTCCCTGGCTAACAAGAATAACGCGGAAATGTTGAGCTGAAACGCGGGTGTCATAAAAATTCGAAAATAACATATATAATATAATTTAAATTATTTTCATGCATAAAATACGTTTCACAAAAAGCTATTTGCCAGCTTTTGAATAATTAAACTCAAGCGAATCTCAAATATTTCATTTAATGAGTTTCACATTCTGTTGCTACTTCAAATTTAATGCGCTAGAAGAAAAATGGTCGCTGCTTCTGGCCAAATTGCCACTGGAAAATCATAACCATATATCAGGCAATATAAAAACCTGACCATTAAACATCTAGTCGTGTATGTTAATTCCCCAGCCCTTTCGCTCCTCTCGATATCTGGTTCACTGACCCACTCAATCTCACTTGCCGCCCAGTATCCCTGTACCTCAGTATCCCAGTATCCTAGTATCCCAGTATCCGTATAAATGGCCGGCGATTTCTGTTGCCTGAGCACATAAAAAGTTACACTTGCTGGGTGCCTTGCTTTTATTTTATGTACCCGCAGCCGCAGATTGCTGCAGCTTTCATTATCTAAAAACAAGAAAATCACAGACAATCAGTTAACGCTGCTCAAGCAAATAAACTCGTCAGGACCGGCAAAAAAGGCTGTGGTGGTGAAAGGCAGTAGAAAGTCGGCAGAAGAAGAAGCCCAGACGGGCAAGAAGTTTCCTCCTCGTGTGCTTTTTCGTTGGAGATCTCTTGGCAAACTCAAGGAAAAAGTTCGTCCAGAGTTTTGCCCGTTTGTCGGTTCCAGTTTGCAGTCAATGGTGCGTCATTATTTTCATTTATTGGCACAATCAGTCAACGTTTTATTTCCGGAATGTAATTAGGTAAGCTGCCATAGACAAAGGCAAACATACACAAACGCTCACACACACGCTCACACACACGCGCCGGAAGCACGCACACAGATGCAGATGGAGATGGAGATGGAGCCGCAAGAAGAAGATGCCACCACGAGTGTCCTTTATGGCACAGTAATGCGAGAAGTTTAAGCTCAAGTAGGGGCAGCCAGACAGCCCGGGTTTCCAAGGACCCTGAGTCCCTGAATCCTCTGCGGAGTGGCTGCTGATAACCTAAAAAGCGGTAAAGCTTAGTTTTTATATACCAAAAAAACGAATTTTTTAAGTCTTGCAATATCAATATTCTCCCAACCATTTCTATTGAAGCAGGTCACATTAAATATTTAAGTTATTTATATGAAAACTAACATAAACTTTTAAGGTGGTAAATGATTTCGTTCAATTTCACGAATTTTATTTGCAATGAAATGAAACTTAACTTTAAAGAGATTTCTTTTAAGTCATAAAGGATAAAGAGTGTTAAGAGTGTTTTTAAAAGTAATTATACACAGCATGTTTTCAAAAACATCGAAGTCATTTATAAACTAATATTGCTATTAAAATTGCTCCTCTCAATGTGATCTTGACCTCGTCTCGCCCCATTGAAGTACTTGCTTCCCCAATGTAAACAGGCAATTATTTGCATACCGCGTGGGGGCAATTTGCCATGGTGCCCAGGGAAAGTGGGTTAACTTGCACCAATACGCGGAGTGATGGCGGGAAACAACGTCTTCGATGCTGAGCCAAATTGAAAACAAATGGGCAGGACCAATAGATAGACGTCGGTGGGCGTTGAAGAACGAGGGGGAATTGGGACACCTAACAAGGAAAAACATTTCCTACCAAATGGCAGTGGAAGTGAAAAACAAGCTGCAGCAGCCAGCGAAATTTCAAAAATGCTGCCACCTTGTGATGAAGCATCAGCTTCAGCGTCAGGTAGCTGAAAATGGAAAACTTTTGGCGCGCGGAGATGAATTGCTCGCTGTGCCAGCACACAATGGCCAGGTAGAGGCCGGGAAAACCCTGCACCTCCAGGAAATCCCACGGAAAACCCCACGAAAAACCGGCAGCTGGCAGTGAGTTAAGCGAAGCGTTCCAGATAGAATTTGAGCGCAGTAAATTTTTCAATCGACTCGCTAATAAAGGCAATAAATATTCGATTCGCTTTCGTTTGCCTCCGTTTCGTTTCGTTTCGATTCGATTCGATTCGTTTCGTTTGAAGTATTTGCTTTTTGCTTTCGACTGGATACACTCCCAGCTCTATAATTTCCACTTGTATTATGTTTGATAATCCAGCAGCTTCCCTCCTTTCTTATCGGCTATTTTCCTGCAATTCTGCTCGCTTATTTTCAATTTTCTTGCCGCTTTGTTTTGCTTTCCCACTTGTTAGTCAGTGCGACAGCGAAAATTTCATTTCATTTCACTGCATTTTACGTTAAATTCAATTTAACGTGCTGGTATTTCGCCCAGCCACCTTTTACCACCCCGACCTCGGTTGGCATTATTCCGGCAAACATAGCTCACAATTTCCATCGCTTACACCGCCATTTTCCAACATCCAACAACCAGGGTGCATTGTTCGCTGCCCGTTGTTCGCAGTAAATAAAAGGCGACGCAACAAAGCAGAAATGAAGAAATTCCCCAAAATGGAAATGTGTCACACAATGTCGTTTGGGCTTTTCTTTTTCCACCGACTTTCCCGTGGCAGCGTGTTAAGCGCCCAAATGAGCCGCAATATCGGAATCAAAGGAATTGCAGGACACAAGAAAGGACTATGGCCATAACCGAACTGCTGACTTCGACGAACTGCCGCCAATAGTTTTACAGCCGCTCATTTTCATTTTTCAAACATTTTTCGTGGCATTTTCCATTGGCATCGAGCGCCACTTAACCAAATTGAATATGGAAATTGATTTTTATTGTAATTTTTCTCGATTCACTCGGCCCTTCGTATCACCCCCACCCCCAGCCCCACCCCCGTCAGATTAGATTATCCACCAGTTGGCATCATCGATTTACCCAGGAATTTTTGGCGGCGAACTTTGGACAAAGTTTATTGAAATATTTAGCGGGAACTTAAGTAATAAGTTGCCGAATCAGTACGCAAAAGATTAAAGTCCAATAAACCAGAGAAGGGAAACTCTTTGCCAGGCGGCGAAAACCACTGGCTAAAATTGGGTTTTCATTGGAAATTACTGGTAAAAGTTTGTCCACCAGATAGTGATGGGCTTTTAAGCCCTTTGCGCCGCAAATTAAAGTCCCCTCAAGTGCTTTCAGTCACCTTCAGATGTTGCAACAATGGACTTTCTGAATGTCCTCCGACACTGATTGCTCTTTTTGAAATGAGACTGCTGATGCTGATGCTGATGCTGATGGCTTCCACTTCCCCCCAAAAGTTCTTAATTATTTTTGCACTGATGGAGCAGGGCGAAACGAGCCGCCTAGTGGCCAATTATCCGCCATAATGCGGTGATTTAATTTAAAAACCTGTCACAGAAAAGGCATGTGTCAGTGGCGGTCCCTTCTCCGGCGGCTTTTTCCATCTGACAAAGAAGCGCGAAACGGCTTTGTTTCGGGCCATATCTTGTTAATTATGCCCAAGGCTGCGGGAATGGGATGGGAGTGTATGTTATATGATGACAATGACACCTTTGCATGTCCGAAGCGCTGCAATTTACGACTTAATCTGCGCTTAACCAGGCTGCAGAGTCCTTTGTCTTTCGTTCGGTGCACTCTTTTCAGCTCCCCCAAACGAACAAGTCCAAAGCCAGCTTACAGTGCAGTTTATATCCGCTTAAATCATTTCATTATGGCCAGTTGGACAAAGGGACAACTAGCTTAGTTTGCTGGCCAGGCCAAAACCTAGCTGAAACACAATGCACTCGATGCAGGCTCGATTGCTGTGGGAAAAGGATTCGACACATGCCAATAAACTTCATCCAATTATGCTCTACCAGCTTGGAATCTTCTAAATTGGAAAACAAAGGTGGAGCCCCTTAGTTTGCCTGCCATGTTTGCATTTTAAGTAAATTGAGAGTTAATTTTTATCCTATCATCCGGTACTCATGAAATAGATTCGTTTAAGTCTGCAAGTAAATGAGTCTTACAGCAATCCAGCTGCCAAGCGGATGTTCGTTTCATTGTATCCACAATTTTGCTGGCATGTGCACCCACTCCTCGCCATCTTGCCACAACAATGGCCGCAAAATTTCAGCCAGATCCTGGGAAAATATGGCCAATGAAAGGGCTCGTTCCCGGCTAAGACGAAGAGTTAGGGCTCATTTATCATTCTCCTGATTGATATTTCACAATTAATAATTGCTTGACGTTCGAGTTGATTGGCATACTGTGAAAATTGTGCAGATTGCCTAGACTGAAATGTAAGAAACTAGAACTCTACGATATGGAGGAGTTAAAATAATTTATATAACAACTTGTATAGCAGTTCCATTATTGGCAAATTTGATCCAATATCGAATATGATTCGCTTTTGAGATTTGATTTCATCGTTGCAGCTCCGATTTCACTCCATTTCGACGTCCACCATGGCCCCGACTTACCACTTAATCCCGCTTAAGTAGCCACCCGTTCCTCGTTCCTCATTTCTCATTCCCACTCCTGCGATCTCCTTTTAAAAGTCCTGCCGGTGTGCTGCCGCCGCAGACCAGTTGAAATCCCGTCCAGATCCTGGCCGAAGCCGCAGTCGAAAGTGCAGCAAAAATCGAAAGCGCTGGTGGTCTTTGTCTTTTGTTTGCTGATTGCATTACGTTCTCGGAGCTTTCGGCAGATCTGCTGGAATATACATACCTCTCTGTATGTAGAGCAAAAGTTTTAAATTAAAAGTCCAACGCCAGCTTATGGAACAGTTTATAGCCGCTTAAGCCGAAGGAAACCATACGGACGGGATTAAGTGGCTGCGGATTGAAAAGAGGCGAAAAATTTCCACTTCATGGTCGAAACAATAGACTCAACCATTGACCAATGTTATCAGCGCCATAACATAAAACATAAAAAATATAATTACTTACTTTTAGCCAACCCACCCACCCATACTTTTCAATTGTCAAATTCACCCGAATTTGAAGTGACGTCAAACAAATTTCTGGCGAATTTCTTTGCCTGTAATAAACAATTTTTGCCTGTTTGATTTCGCTTGCTCTTTTCGGAACTTTCGAATGAAGTCTCTGGGGGAATGGAAAGTAAACTGTTGGCACATGTGTGTTTATATTGCTAATAACTTGACGTCTGCCTCTGTATTTGTCTTTGGCGAAATGAAATTAAATTCCTCGTGTCAGTCGAGGGAGCATTTAGGCTCCAGCCTCGTTTGCAAAGCGTTGGGGCTGCGGTAAAGGACTCCTCGTCCTGTCACAATCAGAAACGAAGGCCCCGGGTCCGGAATGTGTGCGTTGCAGCCAGGGTGCTAGCCAGGGATATGTGGTACTCGTTACCCAAACTAAAATAGAACTTTGATGTCGGGCGACAGCAGCAACAGTTTGCTGGCCAGCGAGGATGGCACTGGGATAATAATGGCCACGGGTTCGGGGCGGGATGGCGAGTCCTAATTAGTTTTTATTACGATGCACATGTTGCTGCCATTCGTTGGTCAGGTGCTTTCCACTTTTCCGTTGTGCCACGCTACACTGGGCAAAAACCTGTGGCACATATAGCCGTTTGCATTAGCTGACTTAATAAGTTGCATTTTCTTATAAAGTTATCCTAATCGGCACTCGTATTGGTAGTTTGGTTGATGGTTGATGGGCCGTTTGCCCATAATGCCCTTTACAGCCATTAGCTAATGGCTACCCCTTTTTTGCAGTGCACGGGCAACAAAAGTGGCAACAGTCGCTTCCGATTCGTGGCTGGGCTGCTGCCGGAACCGGAAACGGATGTGGATGCGTGTGTGCCGGGGTCCAGCGCAGCAAATGCAACTGTTGCAGGTGAAATGCAACTGCAGGTGCAACAAATGCAGCGACCTATGCAGGGCTTATGAGTACTGTGGAGTGGCTGGGAGTGGTTTTAAGTGCAAAACGCATCATGTGGTTAATGCACTTTAATTGCCCTTGGCCATTCCAAACTAACCCGCTGGCAGTGGTGAACAGTGAACAGTGCTGCAGTACAACCCACCTGAACCACCTGCACCACCTGACCCACGTGCACCACCTGCACCACCCACTGGCCCGTGCGCACCATTTAACTTGATTAAAATTCGCATTTGGATAACTTTGAGGCACTTCTAAGCCGTAACAAAGGCGGAGCGCAGCACTAAAACGTAATATCCACCAGTAAAATCAACTGGAAAGCCCGGACCAGCCAGTAAATCTACGACACACAAAGGAAATGTTACGGCTCAGCCTCTCTCGCTCGCACGCCGAGTGCCATCCCGCTCTCTTCCGACAATTCCCCGGCGTGCAATGAAAGCGTTAATAAATTTCATGAGTCCTCCTCGCATAAAAACTTCCGCCCAGCTTCCACGTCGACTCGCTTTTCTCGCTTTGAAATGCAAATTTCTGCTCCTACGCTGCACACCGCCGACCTCTTGCAAAAATGTAAATCACATTCACAATCAGATTAAATCTCAATAAGCATTGGACTAAAATTCAAATGCCATTTTGCCATTAGACCGCACAAACATTATCACAAAAATCAAGGCCCCCAACGAAAGTTTCCCGCAGCTCTGTCCCCTTTCACAATTTTCCTCCGATTCAGCCCAGCCACACATATGGCGCAGCAGGCGGCATTTCCCATTTCCCATTCCCCATTTTCTTCTTAGTATTTATTTAAAAACATGGCAGCAAATGCGGAGCAACACGAAAATGTTGCATTGAATTAACATTTAGGGAACACAAAAAAATGTCCGTGTTCGGCAAACAACAAGAACTGAGCTACATGTTACACATTTTTAATGTTCTCTGATGGCGCTGGGGAAAAAAAAACAATAATAACGCACGAAAAAAGTGCAAACTAAAAATAAATTAATGCAAATAATTTACAATGGAATAAAGTGTTGACAGCGAAAAGTTTTCCCTGCGAAATTTGCATAAAAAACTTATTACGCATTTACCTTTGCAGGAGAGGCAATCAACTTAAAGCGCAAAGGGCCCTTTCAACATGTAGAGTATTCAAGGGTGCGGTGAAAAAAATGGATATTTAAATGATCGATTTTTACTAAATCGTTTTTAAAATGCATTTAATAGAACTTACTAAGTAAAAATAATATATATAGGTAGACTTCGTAGAACAGCAGGGTATTTCAGGCCAGTTTTCAGTTTACTTAGATGCATATTACTACTGCACTCCTACTCAACAGGTTTTAATGTCACCTATCAAATTAACCATATTTTTTATAATATATTTTTTATAATATGTCAGCGGAAGAAGTAATAACTGCAGCTCAACTGCAATACTTGTCATGCTTCCTTAAAATCATCGACCAAACGAATAGTGTCTATTAAAACATATTTGATTTGATTTACGAATCGGTAAAACATTCGTCATGTTTAATTCCTTGTATAAATATCTAAACATCAAATAAATTAGTTTATTTACGTTGGTTTCATTCCAAATGCATAAGTGTATGTGCAAACAAAAATGTATTTACACTCATTGGAAATTTACGGACACTTTCACGGTATTTAATTTTTGTTTGCCATCACAATCTTTTCGTGTTCGATTTACGAGTAATGAATGTAAATTCATGTTTAATGCTTTAATGTCTGCTGCAATAATATAAATATGTGTAAGATCCTTTTGGAGAGGCTTCCACCAGCGACTGCAGTGCTCTTTTTCCGGATGCACTCTTGAAATTAAAACTGCCATTGTGCGTGACTGTCTAGACCAAGCATTTATTTGCCAGTTGAGCTGCAGTAAACAAAGGAGATGACAGCGCCAAAGGATGAAGCATTAACAAGAACGGCCGCAAACAATGCGCAACAATATCCATCCTTACCATTCTGTCGCGCACCGTACGCAGCATTCCATTTTTAATGACACCAGTCAACAGCGAATGCGCGCAGCTGGAGGTTGTGGACCAAAAGGACCTTCCGCTCGTATTTAAAGCGACACTCGAGCTGTTTCCCCTCATAACTCGCATAAATCATTGCTCTTTTCGGGCCCGTGTAATGAAAGTGCTTAACAGCTACTCGAGATCTGAACAGAAGCTGAAGAACACGCTGAAACAGATACATAAGCCGCAGTGTAAAGCCACTTCAAGCGCATTACATGACTTACCACTCCATGGATTCCCAGGAGCAGGAGTCACTCCACTCCACCAAAGTGCCAGTGCCAATGCCAGTGCTAGTTGGAGTGGGAGTGGGAGTGGGAGTGGGAACCATCAGGGTGAAATGAAATGATATGACACCGGCAGCGACAACCCAATCTGATTTGGGAACGTGGGGGAACCATGACTTGTGGTTTACCTTGGTGACTGTCAGGACAAATAAGACGGCTGCCCACATTCAAATTAGCACTTGTCGCCCGGTAAATCTTTCCTCCCAGCAAAGTTCCGCTGGAGCAGATGCGCCTGGCAGGCAGAACACTGAGAGAAATGCCGAAGGTAGTTAATTATCTTCTTATGGGTATATGCACATACACTCTTATCAATTTGTTTATTGGGTTATTGTTACGAGTTTTTTCCTGAGCCTCGTTCAAGATTGATTGCTTTTGCCGGCCATAACACTCTGGATTCGCAGACAGTCGTTCATTATTATTAGGTTCTAATAAATAAATTATATGATATCTGCAGAATGATATCCCATATTTACAGATATGTTTTTAGTGTAGTACCACCAAAAGTTGGCTCTGCCTGCACTTTATGCTTTTGATAAATCGTTTCAGTTGCGACGACTTTTCCACAAAGGTGCTTGGAACAATATCTCAGCTTATAAATCTTGTTTGGTCTATCGCAAGAAGTATGCGAATCCCCACATGTGTAGCCATTTTCCCCAGTTTACCTGGGCGTTGTGTGTTTTTGATAAATAAGTGGTAGGCCCATTCCCAAGATACTTTTCCAAAATGTTCTTGTACACACACATTGAGTGAGCGCCTCGCTAATTAGATGATAGTAAATTCGTCAGCCAAACATTAGTTGATTATTACCTTTTTTCAATTGCTTTTTTTCAATTAGATCGATATACGAATTCGGTTCGTGGCAACAGGTGATAACTGAATTCATGGAAATTGGGGTTTCACTTTCGATGACCCTAAGCAAACAAAGTTCCTTATCAGCCTTGGCTCTATCTATTCCGAGAACTGGCTTGCAGCTGTTAGATATATGGCCATGTAATGGAGAGATTGAAGTCCCAGCTGAAGTATCTATTTAAGGTTATTTCCTAAATCACTGACTCTTCGTACAGAAAGCGCTACCAGCAAGCCGAATGGCATGATTCAGCAGGGTATAATTAAGTCTTATATCATAAACGGCAGAGATAACAGCCAGAACAGACAGACTTTCAGACCTCAGGGGGGTGTGCTGACTTATCAGACGACACGCTCCCTGATTGAAGTGTTATTTAACCTGCCAACCGTCTATCTTAGCCTCATTGGAGATGAGTCTTAGCTCTGAAAAGAGCCAACTGCATGAGAATTGCTCATGTCTTCTACCCAGAATTTATCTAATCATATTGCACTGACAATTAGCAGCTAATTTTGGACCCTGATGGATATTTTAACTGGGATGCTGAGGTATAAAAGGCGCAGCAGTTCTTCAGAGTCACCAGATTGAAAGTAATTGAAGCTATAAACATGCAGCTTTTCACACGAGTTATCCTTTTGGCCGTAACCGTTTTCAGCGTGAGTTCTATTACCAATTATGGTAACTGTGGTTTAGGTCCTGTCGAAAACAAAGTTAAATTGTGTCCTTTAAAGTTTGATAGGGAAAGCACAAGCACACGCAATAGTCAACAAGTGTATTGTTTTGGGAACTATCTTTACAACTTTTTTTAATTCAACGCGATTGGGCGAATCGAATCAATTTTAGTGGCGTGTGTAAGCTGTTATCACTTAAAAAGTTGATATTGAAAAATAATCAAACTTCGATTGCCGATCTTAACCACGTATATTGAAAGATTTTAAGTGTTATATTTAAGAAATACTCGTATGTATTTGAAATTAATTGCTTAAAGCAATAAACATTATTTTGCCATGATATCAGGTCAGTGCCGTGCCGCGTCTTGGAGAAGATATTGGTCTGGAGCAGGTCCTGTTCCGCATGGTCCTGGGTGAAGCTGAGGGTCGGGGTCTGACCCCTGCTGCCCAGACTTGTGCCAACATCTACGTGAATGCCACCGGTAAGAACGGCGATAAGTTGTCCAATGCCACCAATGCTTGCGAGGAGGCAGCCGATCGCACCAATGGGGCCAACACCCAGGCCACCAACGCCACCATCAACCAGATCCGAGTCCAGTTGTTGACCCTGGAGCAGAACCTGCAGTTGTGCCGCAACGAGACCGATTCGGCAGTTTTCCTGAACTGCACTGTGAACTCTGTGAGTGTGTTTACGTTACATACAATTTAATTCACATGGCTGAGCCCCACTTTCCACCAGTTCGACAAGAACCTCCAGCTGCTGGACACCTCCAACTCTCAGGCCTACCGAGCTAGGTCCCAGTTCGTTTCCAATGCCACTCAGGTGAATGCCGAGAAGTCCAACTGCATCAGCTCAGCTGTCAGCGAGGCCAAGGTTCAGTCCATCCAGGCGGCCAATGACTTCAACTCGTGCCTAGATAAGATCCCCACCCAGCGTGAGGTGCCAAAGCAGATGGAGCAGCAGAAGAAGGAGCTGCAGCTCACCCAGGTGCCCAAAGAGCAGGGATCAAAGATACCCCAGCAGATGATCGAAGATCTGCCTTTGACCAACTAAGTTCAGAGAGAAATAATTAATAAACTGCTCAACTTCACAGAGATCAATCCTTTTAGAGATTCTTCTAGGTTTACTCAGAACTTAAATCTGAATCTGTAAGATCTGTATCTGTATCTGTAACAATCAATATAGACAGCTTTATCAATTAAGACTCATTAGGCCGGGTATTTATCGTATTACCTTACATTATAATTTTGATTTGGTTTTTTCCTTAGCACTGTCACCGCAAATTTTCCTTTGTTATTAATGACCAATCATGCCATCAAGCCCTCTGAGAACATAAGCCGCTGGAGTTTCCCGAACCTCTAAACGGTTACTCACCCCGTTGAAAGATTTTTTGCCACTTCCCCACCCAGTTCCGCATTTGCAGGGCTTTATCAAGATGATGACACTCGGGCCACCCATTGTTATCATCAATTAGAATGGTTAAGACTTATCACCTGCCCGTCCGACAATTTGCTGATTGCGTTGGGCCCCCGAACAATTATAGATAAATCCAATTTAAAAAGGGAGAATAAAAACAAAATATAAAAACTAAAATGCGCGCCGCCTTAAATTGGTCACCTGCCAGCGAAGCCACCTCAGAAACGATTCGAATCGCCATGATGGAGGTTCCCTGCAAAATTTTAGCAGTGTGTCTGCTGCTCGTCGGCGCTCAGGTGAGAATACCAAGCCCACTGAGAGCTGAAGACGGCGCACAAGGGTGTGGGCTTATATAATCCTCAAATGAATTCCCCAGGCGTTTGCGGCAGTTGACGCAGCCAGGAGTTCCAAGGAGCTCACCTGGCAGTCCCAGTTCTACGATGCCGTGACTGGAAAACTACAGGAGCCACTGGCCGACGAGCTCATTGAATTCGAGGAGTGCACTGCTCTTTACACTGTGGACAACATAGAGATCCTGCTGGCGGCTGGCTACAAGATTCGTCGCTGCGGCAAGTTGGAATCTAAGGATATTGAGAGATATTTGGAACGCCAGGATGCCGTCTCCACAAAACGCACTTTCGAAAGGGAGTTGCATACCTGCGCACTTCGCGAATCGCACCATGACAACCATCAATGCTACGTGGATACCGTGAGTTTTTATCTCCGACTTATTCACTTTTACAGTAGAACTGTGACTAAGAGTATTGTTCCGAATAGGTTCTGAATCTATTCAGCTCGGTGCGCCCTTACCGCTACGATCGTCGCCGCCGCAATGCCTGCATTCTCCGTGAAGTGGAAAAGGCACTGATCAAGCTGAATGCAGCTTCCATCTCTCTGGCCAATTGTATTGCCCAGAGTCAGCCACAACCACTGCCGCCCCAGAACAGCACCGTGCCACCACCGCCTCAAAACACCACAGCCGGAGGACCTGGATGGAACACAACACAGTTCCCCAACACCAATACCACTCCCAACTTCACCCTCACCACAATTTATCCGAACGTAAATACTACGACCGAGGGTCCATGGCTAGGAAACACCACTACTCAAGGTCCATGGTGGGGAAACACCACTACTCAAGGTCCATGGTGGGGAAACACCACTACTCAAGGTCCATGGTGGGGCAATACTACTACTCAAGGTCCATGGTGGGGAAGCACCACTACTCCAGGCCCATGGTGGGGAAACACCACTACTCAAGGTCCATGGTGGGGCAATACTACTACTGAAGGTCCATGGTGGGGAAGCACCACTACTCCAGGCCCATGGTGGGGAAACACCACTACTCAAGGACCATGGTGGGGAAATACTACTACTCAAGGTCCATGGTGGGGCAATACTACTACTCAAGGTCCATGGTGGGGAAACAACTCAACCGAAGGTCCGTGGTGGGGAAACAATTCTACTGAAGGTCCATGGTGGGGCAATAACTCTACTCAAGGTCCATGGTGGGGGAACTCCACTACTCAAGGCCCATGGTGGGGAAACAGCACTACTCAAGGTCCATGGTGGGGAAACAACTCAACCGAAGGTCCGTGGTGGGGAAACAATTCTACGGAAGGTCCATGGTGGGGCAATAGTTCTTCTCTAGGTCCATGGTGGGGAAACACCACTACTCAAGGTCCATGGTGGGGAAACAACTCAACCGAAGGTCCGTGGTGGGGAAACAATTCTACGGAAGGTCCATGGTGGGGCAATAACTCTACTCAAGGTCCATGGTGGGGAAACTCCACTACTCAAGGCCCATGGTGGGGAAACAGCACTACTCAAGGTCCATGGTGGGGAAACAACTCAACTGAAGGTCCATGGTGGGGAAACAATTCTACGGAAGGTCCATGGTGGGGCAATAGCTCTACTCAAGGTCCATGGTGGGGAAACAACTCAACCGAGGGTCCATGGTGGGGAAACAACTCAACCGAGGGTCCATGGTGGGGAAACAACTCTACTGAGGGTCCATGGTGGACAAATACCACCCAGACTCCACCGATCTGGAACACCACTGCCTGGGACACCACCACATTGGGTCCCAACTGGAACAGCACCACTCTTGGCCCCAACTTCAACTCGACTCAAGGTCCATGGATCGGCAACTCAACCCAGGGACCCTTGAACACTACCGAAGCTCCTTCGTGGAACAACACCACTGCTGGTTGGAACACTACAACCGTGGACGACAGCACCACCACCAAGGGCAATTGGTTTGACAACCTGATGCACGAGATTGGATCCCTCTTCTAGACCCAAAAAAGCAACGAAAGGCACACCTTAACTATTAGGTCAGTGCACTAAGCTTTAGGAAAGCAAATAAATAAAGTTATCAGCATGGAAAAGCTTTGCGATTATGCTCGATTGGCGGGCCAATCAATGCGGGCCGGGTTGATAAGTTGATAAGCCATGGCCTCCAATGGGAAGCGGGAGCTCCGCAAATTAAACAGAGACCGCAGCCACCCACTGGGTAACGGACTGATTAAGATTTATTAGCCAACTGGGGGGACCACGTGTCGCAGACGGTTGGGCAAAATGATGGATTTCAGTGAGACGTCAGCAAAATATTGCCGATACTCCGGACGTGGCCTTGGGCATCCGCTTGGAGTGGATGGGCGACTCCACCAGAAACCCGCATGCATAACGAGCTCGGAAGCTCCATAATTAGTTAGGATCTAGCGATGGGGCTTCAGTAATGAGCTGTCTGCTTTACTGAGTTGTGTTTGCCAGCTAAACCAATAAAATAATCATGGATTAAGTAAACGTTATTGCTGGAGCAGAAATCACAGAGGCACTCCTGCAAAGGAATTCGAGCAGCCGGCCGTAGGTTGAATAATTGCACACGGCTGGCATTTGCATAACCTCATGTCTGGCAGTCAGCCTATAGACCGGTGGTGCAGAAGAGGTGCTGCGGTGGGGCTGCGATGGTGGTGCTACCCTGTGCTTCTGCCGCACAAAGGGAACTGACCTAAACAATGGAGGTATGCGCAAAACTTTTAACCTCAGCGGCAGTAGATAAATCAACCTGGATCATCACCCACAGCATTCGTTGTCAGCACACACCTTCATTGTGTGTCCTGCGAAGGGTAAATCCCCGACAGATTCAAATGCACTGCGACAAAAAGGGGGTAATGGTAGGTCGCGTTCTAACTATATGTTATATAGCTTTGGGATCTTTCTTTTAGCAGCTACATCAAATGCTATATCAAATACAATATATCGATTGCTGTATCAAATATTATTATATTAAGCTAAGTAATTTTCTCGCGGTGTATCCTCTCTCCATTTCATTGGTTTGCCGGGGCTGCCAGTTACATTTACGCCGCTGGAAGTGTGTGTGCTCAAACATTTTCCCACACTGACCTGGCCACTGCAGCTATAAATTGCAGCAGGACCTTTGCCCAACGCGTTTGTATGCGTGCTAGTGTTTGCCTGTGTGTGGGTCAATATTTTTTCATGTTAATTCAACTTGCATGGGTGCGGCACACGGGGCGAATGTGTGATGGTGATGAGGCGAGTCCCGGGCTCCTGGAATGTAAATCAAGGCGGATGCCCACTACCGAATCCGAATCTCACTTTGGATCGCCATTACGCTTTAACTTTTGCCCCGCATCGAGAAAAGTTTTAATGGAAGTGCTTGGATTTAAGCGATCAATTAACATTAATTGCCGAATGCAGGGCGAAACTTCATAAAAATGTTGGCCCTAGGTGATTAGATTAAAGACAAAGGATTGACCCTTTGGAAATCAAAAGTTTTCCACGGCCAGCATCCCAAGCATAACACTTAATCCAACGATGAGCGTTACGATGTTCTCCGCTAAATTGCCAATTAAGATTTTTAACGATACTGCCCGTGAAGACTGGGAAGATGGCAAACTTGAAATTAGTAAGTCATTAAAGTGCGACCCGACAGGGCAAAAAAGAGAGCAACCTGTCACGGAATCCTTAAAGTGCTGCCGCTAAAAGGTGCGAGTGGGCGTGGCTTTAAGGGTGGTGGTGGTGGTGGGCGTGGCCATTGTGGGAGACACAGCAGCCGACAGGCTGACGTTTGGGTAACTAATAGGCCTTATTTGCATGTTAATTGCTCTTGACTAAGTCAACACCAACAGGAGCAGTAGCAGCAGCAGCAGCAGCAGCAGCAGCAGCCGCATCAGCGAGGGTAAACGATGGCATAAAAGTATTATAACAACAGTAGCACAATTTCCCAAGCAACAAGAATAATGGGCGGGCAAGGCGGCTAAGGAAAAACGCACTCAGACTGGGTGGCTGACAACCAACTCACATTTTCCATTATTTTCAGCCGAGCGGCAGCAGCGGCGCCGAAAAGTAGGCAACACCCGTCTAATGAACCCATTAAATTTACCAGCCCAATTAAATTATGCTGCCATTTTTCGTTTGTTTTAGGCCACACCACAAGCCAGCACATTGTAACCCGACATTGATATCTCTGTGCTGATAAATCACTAGCGTCACATTCCCCGATGGTGGCCATAATTGTGTGTTGTTCGCTTTGCAGCATGCAACATGCAGTGCTGCACACACTCGTATTTCACAGTCAGTCCGCAAACTATTTGCCTAATGACATCACATAAAGAAGCGTGCCACAATATTCCAAAAACACAAATAAATAAATAGTTTTTCTTCATTTGCCGCTTGCGTTTCCATTTATTTTAATTTCATTTTTAGAATCTGCATATGCATTTCGCTGTGGTGCGTGGTTTTGTGGGGACGGGTGGACGAGTGGACGAGTGGACGAGTGGACAAAGTGGAGGAAAAACAGATATAACAATTTCTCTAACTAACGCCATCAGCAGATAAACTAACAACTGAAACTTTGGCATACATGCGAAAATATGCAAAACTTCTGGCAAAGCTAAGTCAAAGCCGTATATTTTGCCAGAGGCGAAAATAAATATAATCAGCACAAATATTTGTCATTTTTGGACAAATACTTTAATATTTGTAAGCTTTTGGCACACATTTTTGCATAACTAGTTGATTAATATTTACATTGCAGATACATATAAAAAATCACATCTAATAACTAGCTAAAATTTACATCACCTTGACTACTTATTGAAAGTCAATAAGTCAGGAAATCAAGCGTTTAAACATAAGTTTAACAAACTTTCTTTTCCGGCTTAAAAAATACTACACTTTTAAAATGGTCTTCTAAATAAAATATCAAGGTTCTTAAGTTCATTTATATTCAAATATTTACATTGATTTTAGCCCAAAATAAACTAGTTAATTTGGGTACAAGTTTATACAAAAAAAAAGCTTTAATGCTCTCGAATGTAATTACTCATTATGCTAATGCAGAGTCCCTTAATATAATTATATAAATTTGACAACTGAATGGGAACGCATTTAATTGCAACAAATCAGAAGCGGAAAACAAAACAAATTAATTGAGCTGAAAATGCTAGCCATTTTGTTAAATCGATCAAAGTTAATTGAAGTCGGTTCGCGGCACATTTGCATGTCATACATATTTAACAAACGGAAAAACACTCGGCATTCATGAGTGCAACAGCAGTGGAAATTAGCATAATTTCCACACGCAACATGCAACACGCGGGCTCTAATCAAAGAATTACCCTTCGTGCTGCTCAGCAATTTGCGCATAGTTATGAAAATGTACAATTTACCGCGAACAGAGACAGTCGAAAAAACAAGTTAACGAAACTCCAAATTGAAGCACACAACTTCAGCCCCATTTTGTGGCACATGCAAGGCCAACACACAACAATTGCCGGGCACTAAAGTTCGTACGAGCAATCCCGCTATATCGACCTCAGCACATCATATAAATAAACCATTAATTCTCAATGAAACAGTGAAACAGTAAGCAGTGAAACAGTGAAACAGTGAAACCCTTTGCCACGTGCCAGAAAAAAGGGCCAAGAAGCAACTGAAATCACATGCAATAAAAATCGTAATTTGTATAGTAAATGTGTGAGCGAGGTGTGAAAGCCATAAAATCATGAAGATATGCCACGTGCAAGGCCAGGTGACTGAGATGGGGGAATACGGCCGTTTGTGCAGTGAGTTACATACTTAGCCCACACTTAGGAAGCTCAGGCTGCTAACTATGAAATAGACATAGTCAGGTTTATCCTTATCTTTTACCGCAGGCCATGCCCATAAATTCACAAGTGCGCCCATTAACGCTCGAGTCTGGCCGAAGTCCTTAAAGCATAAAAGCCGCGTCCATAAATTTGCCAGCCTAATACAATGTCGCCTCGGCCAGCGAGCATAATGGCCTAAGTAAGCGGTTAACACTAGCAGCAGAGTGAGGGAAAATTCCCGGCGAAAAGCCGAGGGAAAGCCCAGACAATGGCTTTTCTCGACCTCAGCCGCAACTGCGGAAGACTCCATTAAATTGTCAATTGTAGAGAGGCGGCAGTGAAATGAAATTGAAACGAAAAAGTACAAAAAAAAAAGGAAGAAAAAAACACCTATATATGTATATAGTGGGAATATATCTGCATATCGGCCTCCTTCGTAATTGAACTCTACAATTGTTGAATTTACTGCAATTTTATGGTCTTCGGTGGACGCAAATTGTGCGCTCGCTGATTGAAATAAATTGAAGCTTAATGCCCGCGAATATTGAAAAAAGTTTTCTCGATTTAATGGGCTTCTGATTCAATTACGTATTCGCCGTGTGGGCCAGCAGCCGTCCGCATTTATCATAAAACTGGTTACCCGGCCATAATTACGGCTATACAAGTACTGCCGGCAGCTCCACATTCAATCAGTTGGAAAAGTGCACACCTAAACAATTGAACAATTGAACAATTGAGCAGCGGAGCCATTGAATACAACTATACAACTTCGTGTAAACAATTGTGCACATAAATTGGCGTGTTATGTTAGTTTTGGGGGTAATCGCTTTTTGGTAATGCTTTGTTTTCCCCATTTTCCCCCATTTTACCCCATTTTCCCATCTTTTTTTCGCCGCCACCATTCAGTTGCATGCCACACGAGAGACTGGCTATTCAAGAGTTGCCATGTGCATGCAGCTGAATGCATTTCCCGCGAAGCGTAGCTATTCGCGTCCCAATCCCTTATAGTTATTTTTTGGGCTGCCTCAGCGGAAACCATAATGGTCACATAATGATACAAATGCCACTAAAGGGGTCATTATGCGAGGCACGATTGAATTATGTTACATGCACCGATACCAGTGAATTTGCAAAGTATGGGTACAAATTATAAAATTACTCGAAATAAAATGAACTTTTTAAAAAGGACTTCTTGTTTTCGGCGATATTTTGCCTATATATATTGTGCCATATTGTCTATGGTCTAACATGTTTTCAAACAACTGCATGTTTCAATCAGGAAGGTGCAAGGCAGACACATTTGAAATGAAACACCAGTGAAAGGATAAACATTTATCCACACTTTCTTCATTTAGCTCTCATCTTAATCTTGCATTACTTGTAGCATTTCGCAGCCTGCTCAACAATTTGTGGTGCTTTTTGTGGCAGCTGGAAAAGCGCATTGCCTGCCACGTCCGCCTTTTGTTTTTCCTTGCTTTAATTAAAAATGTGCTCGCCTGCTTTTGCTTCTGCTTTTGTGCTGCTGCTGCTGCTGCTGCTGCTGCTGCTGCTGCTGCTGCTGCTCGTAAAGCGAATGGCAGGCGACTTCCGACTGGGATTAAAATCAATGTCCTGTTCTCTGTCGCTCTCTGACTTTGGCCCAACCCACCAACCCCCAACCACCCCATCCTGTCAAGGCTGACGGGCTGAAGGACTGAAGGCCGCTGGCTGAGGTTGAGGCTGCTACGAGGCTGCAACACTGAGAAGGAGACAATAAATTTCATATTGCCATAGGACATAAAAGGGCGTGTATAATATGCAAACACAATCAACGCGTCAGGACAGTTGCAGGCAGGCGGGCAGGCTGGCAGGGGGAGGGGGTGGGGGGCTTTCGAAAGGGGTCGCCATGAAAGGATCGCTCCCAGCCCCCAGCCCCGCTCCCGCACGCATTCACATAACAATTCAAGTGAAGCACACATACGCAAATAAATGTAAGCTAAACTTTGAAGTGCCAGGCAGGCACATATTGCATATGTAATAGTTTGAGTGTGCGTGTGTGCGGCCTGCGTGAGTGTGTGTGTGCATAAAGCAAAGCAATATAAAAGGAAATAAACCGGCGACAGCACTGCCAGCTTCAGAAACTAAACGAAAAAAAAAGAAGAAAATATGGAAAAATGGGCGGCGGAGAGCAGGGAAATATAAAAAGAAAGCCAAAGGAAGAAAAATATGAAGAGCAGAAAAGTTTTTTATGTGGAGACGTGCAGAAATTTTTAATTTGCGGTTTGCCGGAGCTGAATCCGAAGCTGAAGCTGAAGCTGAAACTAAAGCGGAGCCATATAGCCACGGCTACATAGCTAAAGCAATAGCTCTGCGGATGTCAGGCGAGCACGCCGCTTATTATGATTTACATATTTTCTATGCGGCTCCGGCAGCGGCCAAAGTTTGCCAACAGTTGGACATCCCGAGGCTCAGACAGAGCACATTTTGTAATTAAAGTTCACGAGGGCAACGTGGCATTCAGCATCTACATTCGATGGAAAACCGGGTCCTTGCCTTCAACTCGCATTGTTGCTCGCTAGCCATTTTTATTGCATACACCCAGGCGCGCCAAGGAGCAGGCAGGATGGATTGGGTTGGGCTGGGCTGGGCTGGGCTGGGATGGATGCCACCAGCCCAAGGACCCCAGCTGCAAACGAGTTAAGTGCGCTCTAAAATATGTGCGGACACTGAGAGAAAATATTTGACAATTTTAGAGTTTTACTACACCAATATCGAATCGTATTTCAGCCATTCTCCAAATGAAAAGAGGTGGTAAAACCAATGTAATATTATTTAGTGATAATTTCCAAATAAAAATGTTACAAAACTGCAGTGTCCACATCTCGAACTTTTAAAATAGAGTTGTTAATCCCTTTCTCGCAGTGCATTAACAAATGCGTTGACGTGCATACTTCAGACGCAGCTGAAGGAGCATCTGCAGGAATACCGGGGAAACGTAGTGCAAAGGAGTCTGGGCCATAACGCACCCAACAATGCGAAGTCCGCTTCCTGATCTGTTACGTACTCCGACCACACAGCCGCCCCCTTAATTTCGCCCCTCGGTGTCTGTCATTTGCATATTTAAATTGCAGCCAAGCAGATTGTCATCAGCGCGTTTTAAACGTTGATAAATGTGTGCCATAATTTTACGTTGCACGCACTCACTCAAGCTCACACACACGCACACACACACACACACACGCGCGCACTCACACACACAGACACACACTTGCAACGAACAGCATTTTAAATGCTCAACACGGCGTATGAGTAACTTGCGGCTGCTGCAACGACTGCCACTGGCGCACAAGCATCTTATGATTAATAAAGTTTTTCGATTTACTTCCGACACGCTTTCATCCCGCTCGCTTAGCAAAAGCGTTTAATCAGCTGACGGCGGTACGGAAAGGATATGCGAGTGCTATAAAAAGTGGCATATGAGCGATTAAATCAAGTGAGCAACAAAACGCCTGCAGCTTATCAAGAAAATTAATATGCTATTCATGTTTAGTTAACAATTGTCTGCAATTTGATACACCCAGGAAACGCACTTAATAATTGAAAGCCATTCTCAAATTGGTATGAGAAAATGGTGACGTCATAAGCTCAAATACACACACCCAATCATTTCTACTTGTATATATTTTCCTTACCAGCCTTTTCCAACGCAGCCAGTTAAAATGCTGGTCCTGGCCACTCTTGCAACTCATTCATCGCCCTCTAATAGAGTCTCAATGTGTTTGGCTTGGTCAGGTGCGTACAGCTTGGACCTGGCAACTACCGGGAACTAGCGTGCACACCAAGTTATGGTTTATTGTCCTCCCAGCTCGAAGCAGCCACAACTCCGCAGAACTCGCAGAGAGCAAACAGCGCTGGAGCCTCGGCAAACAGGACCAATCCACCGGCACTCCCTCCGCTCATGGAGCTAGGAAAGCTAGTGGAGCTAGTGGAGCTAGGGGAGCTAGGGGAGCAAACATGGGAGCCAGAGCAGCATGAGTAGCAGTTGGCAAACACAGATCCACAAACACCGAACCGCCCTGAAACTCGTGCGCCGCCTTCTGGACGCCCCATTCTGGGCCATGCACCTTCCCCTGCTCCATCATTCACAATTTGTTTCAATTTTAAATGCGTCGACGTTGAAACCACCCATTCAACCACCCAACGCCCACTGAAATGGGCGGGGCTGGCGGTCGGCGTACGTGTAGTTTTGGCGGGCACTGTGTGGGTGCCCTTGGCTGGTTGTGCATTTCAGTTTCAGTTTGAGTTCCATTTTGAGCGCGCTCTCAAAAATTATCACAGAGAATGTTTCAGCGCCGCTGTCGAGTGCGAAAAGGTTGGCCCCGCACTTAAGCAATGTCAACAGCAGCGGAGGCTTCACTGTACAAAAAGTATCTAAGATATTAAGCTGGAATGAAGGCGGAGCGTAACCAAAAAGGGGCGCGAACTATCTTATATTAAAGGCGGTGTTATCAATTACATTTATTAGTAATCAGAAATTGAATTATATTTTTATTTTTATTACTAACATTTTTGGTAAAAAGCATAGATTCCAAGCATTTTAAATTAGAAATAATGTTAAGGGATGTTTACTCCAAATGGAATGCGTAGCCCTAGTGAAATGCCCCCTCTTGTGTGGGGATGTACCTCCTAATAGCCCGACAAAATGAAGAAGAACATTTTTAAATTTCCATTTGATGTGGCTTTGCCTCAGTGTCGCCACTTTCCCCCCTTTTCCGACTGCCGGCGGAAGGAAGCGAGAAATAGCTGGAGCAAAAGCTGCCGTCGCACGGAGACGATTCGTTGTCGCCCGGCATAAGCGTATTTGCTGAAAACGTAACGCTTGTTAGGACAGATAAGAGCGCACAGGATATATCCACTCGAGGCGGCCACACAGGACGCGGAGTACTGGGAGGCCGGGCCAGAGTAACCGGAATACAGGACCCAGAGTTGGAGTCGCAGTAGCAGTGGCAGTGGCAGCAGCAGTGGCAGTAGCAGTGGCAGGACTCGAGTGGGAGTGGAGCGGCCATGATAAATGACATGTTTCATTTGACATTTTAACAAAGTGTTGAATTTTTGCTGCTTACTGCAAGCTCGTTGGTGAAACATGAAAAAGTGAAGCGAGCGAGGGGCGGGAATCTTGGCACGTTTTTCCAACGTACTTGTTTTGCTTGGCATTATTTTTACCCTGCCAGTTCCGCGCGAATTGTTTGGAAGTGTTAAATAAACCCAACCGCCAAGAAGCCACCGCCCACGAAAATATACACAGCAAAGTTACATATGTATGTATGTATGTATGTACATGGCAACAGTATAATTTTTCAATCATGTTCGAGTGCTCTGGGTGGAACTGAAAACTCAGCTCAAACAGTGCGTCCTGTAAGTACTTTTCCCCTCGAAGTTCGCATTCATCTGGCAAGCGTCAAACAATTTGGAAAACAATTCTTTTTACAGCCAGCGGATTGGGAATGACATATGCGATTGCTTTGGTTAAATTTTAATCGAATGGGTTGTGTTTTCACGTCGTCTCGAAATCGAGCGATTTTCAGTGACTTTGTGGCATTGGAAGTTAATGGATTTTTGTACTTAAGAATTAAAAGCTTCGCACTTTAGAACGCAAATTACAACTGAACTTTTCTATTGCTTTAGAATATTTCTATGATCTACTATTTACCACCCCGTTTTGATATATCTAATAAAATGTACAATTTTCTGGCATCGGTCTTAAACGGTTTCCTTTATAAATGTTTAATTGCCGAGGCAAATGAAAAAAAATGAAAGGCTCAGCGAAAAGTTTTGATGTATTGCCCCAAATGAAATTCGCACAGTTCAACATTTCGGGTGTCCTGTAGCCGATAAAAAACGTTGCAAAAAAACATGCTGCAAATCCTGCTGTGAAAAACTGCCACCCAACAACACCTTTTCCGATGGGGGGTGGCCCATTTAATGCACTTCAAATTGACAAGTAAAACCGCAAACATTTGCTGACCCGCAAAAAGGGGAAAAAGGCCAAAAGGAAAATGCGCGGCAATGTGAAAAGCGGTCGGACCAATAAACCAGAAAAAAGAAGTGCTCATAAAGGGAACTGAAAATAACACATATATCGCATAAAAAGGAGTCGCTACAGTTAAACTGTGCCAATACACACATGCATTTGCATACAAATGTGCGGCGTGGCATGCAGCAAAAGCACCCCAAATGGGGCCCAAACAAAGGGCACAAAATATTTTTAAAATGGCCAAACAAAAAAGTGCAAACATTTAAGCGCACGGCCAACTGAAGTGAAAGGCGGCGAAACAGCGAAGCTGAATTGCTGCCAACTCACTAAAATGCTGAATGATGGGAATAAAAAAATGAAAAATAGGGCGGTCACGCACGCACAAGGGCGTGGCAGTCTGCGCCAGTGTCTGAAACAAAGCCAAGCCATAAAAATAAATATAAATTTAACAATTTTTCTTCTGCCCAAACCATTTATGTTTGTCCGTTTGTTGGCAGCGCATCGTGCACAGGAAACAAATTTGAATAAAAAGTGATTGAAGATTCATGCCATGGGCTTAAGCATGGACTTCTAATGAAAATACTACAAAATATATATGTATATTTAAATATATTTAATGTCATTAAAATGAACTCAACATCAAGATCTGATATCATCGAGATTTCAGAGCGTAACGTAGTGATATAGTTTACCCAACTTTTTTTGCAGTGCAGCTGCTGACACTAGCCAACTGTCCACAGCAGAGACACTTTGTTTTTGCTTTCTTTCGTTATATTTGGGTGTGCGGCGCGTGTGTGTGTGTGTTGTGTGTGTGTTGGGTGGGCGGTGTGGGCGGTGTGGTGTTTGAGGTCAGAGCCCAGCGCTCACCTGGACGCCTTTTTAGCGGTTGACAATGCTGCGTCGCGTCGTCCTGCCTTTTTATGAATTATTTCGTAATAAATTTTCGAAAAGTGTTTTTTCGTTTATGCAGCGGGGGGTGTCACACACACACACACAAACACACACACACAGAGACACACACTTTAACAAAATTAAACGCCCCATTGAGTGCGTTGAAAGTTTGGCCGGGGTGGGCGTGGTGTGTCCCAGGGCTGCGGTTTTTTTTTGTACGCACAAGAGAAAAGAAATCCAGCCGGGGCTGCAAAACACAAATATTTAAATTTAATTAACTTTATTTACCAGAGCCTGGTTGCGGCAGGCCAAGCTATTAAATTACAGATGGGCGGGATGGAATGAGAAGTGTGTGTGGGGCGTGTGTTTATCCAACAACTTTGCGTCAATCAAATCGAAGGCATCGTAAAAGTAGAAGGAAGACTAAATCGCTGGTAACCACTTCCGGCGGAAGTGCGATTTAGTTCCCTCACCACTTTTTACGATCTTCAGCTGCTAATTTGGCGCAGTTGGGTCGCTGGGCCGAATTAGCATTAAAATAAAAATGCGAACTCTGTTAAACAAATAGGCCCAAAGGGATCGGGCCATGGATAAGTTATCCCTTTTGTCATAAATGTGCGTTTCGTAGACATTTCCAAATTGTAATACATCCGCTCAAACACACACACACAAACACGCACACACGCACAGGGAAGAATGGGGAAAACGGAAAAGCGAGCCGCATATGCGGGGCATTTGTTTAACTGAAAACTGTAGCCGGAACGGAAACGGAAATATATGCTGTCAGCATTTTATTTGTTTGTGAGTGCGTGATTTTTATGCTTCTCTGGCCAGGGCAAACAGGCCTCTGGGCCCCGTCGACTAAAAGGGCTGCAAAATAATAAAAGAAAACGGCCAAGGCACGAACGGAAAGCGCCTTAGCAAAATGCGGTGGGTTCCCGTCTAGGGAGCCTGGGGATCAGGGGGTTAGGTTGCCAGAGGGGGCAGGCGGCCAAAGGGGGAGGTACTACTGGCATACAATAGCCATGGCCTGAAGCATCACTTTGTTAGCCGCCATTTGTGGAAATTGTTTATGCGAGTAGTTTTGCTGCTGTTGGCGCCCAATGAGCAAAAGTCCTGGGCAGCCAATCTAAGCTACACGGAAAGAAAAGGGCTTGTTGATATTGAAACCCATATATAGGGTTCTTCGATTTCACTTAAAAACCTCGATGTGTCGCTCATAATTGTAGTTGCATACTTGAAGACTCTCAATAGTGTAGCATTTATACGAAGGCAATATATATAGTTTTTTTCTCAGTGTCTGCAAGGCCATTCGCCTTTTCAGTGTCCCACCGCCAGCTGGTGAATTTTCCAGCATGGCAATCAGCAATGCAAATGCGCCTGCAATAGATCCCCGCAATTAAAGTAACACCTCACGTCCGAGCTGGTGCAAAAGCTAATAAATGCTCATACGCCCTGTGGACCGGCGTTGGCCTGAAGTGGCAAGTTTTTGCCTCGGAGCGGAGGCCCATTGTCGTGGGCCGTGTTGCATCCACATAAATAACTGCGACTTGGCCTGGGCGTGTGTAGACAGCAGATAATGGTCAAGCTGGCAGCGCAGAGCGGCAGAAATATTGTTTCCGGTTTTTGTTTTCATAAATTACACCGCATAAATTGCGCATTCAATCGTGTGTGTAAAAAGGCCAAGAATAAGAGGGTCTTTGGCTTTACGATGTTTTTATTTACTTGGGCCTGCGTCGTTTGGGCCATGTTTGCTTTCATGTTTAACCCGCATCTACAATTCAATTGATTTTCAGTTGCTCCCTCAGTTGCTTTTAGCCAGCCCTCCAACAGACCAGCGGCAGTCATTTGTAGAGTGCTCCAGCCGAGGTGTTTGGCCAATAAATTGCGCCGAGTGTGTGTGCGGCGCCTTTTTGCCTTTTGTTATTGTTGCTAAATATGCGGCAGGTGGCAAAGTTTAATAATGAAACACATAAATTGCCAAAGGTTAGCACCTCGCCGAGAGCCACTAGCCCTCTCGATTCAACTGGAAGTTTTAATCCGCCGCTGCCCGCCAGTCGGTAAATAACTCCAGGTGCTGGCTTGTGTGTATGTCTGGCTGGGCTATTCCACTTGATGTTGGCCCAAGTAAATTAGCAGCTAGTTTATTATGGAGCGCTTGACCCTTTCCCAAAAGTTCAGAAAGTTCCGGCAGTCCAATTAAAATACTTTGTCCCACTGTTGACTCATTCGAGTGGTCGGTCATCTGTGAATGGTGAAATGTGTGCGATTCAGTGGGCGATTCAGTGGGATTCAGTCCTGGGCGCTGGGTCAATGGCAAATGCCCAAGTAATCTGCATTTCTCGACAACATCATCCATGCATTTATTCATTAATGTCGTGGTGCAAACGAACAAAGAAAGTCCCAACGAATTATAAACACATTCTGGGCTTCAAATCCAGTCTAGACGGTATAAATCAAGATGCCCCCGAGAGGGACAGTTCGAAATGAATACATTACACGACACTAAGATGGATTTACGCACAATCAATCAAGCACTCACATATACTTGGTCATAAGAGCTCTAATGTCCGGGTGAGCTATTCAAATATTCATGCTCCATGGGGTAGTTCTTTCATCCAAATCCACCCAGCCTCTATCCCTAATAAGCCCGTAAGTCAAGCGATTGCCATTCAAGTGCCATTGAGTAGCAATTATGGGTGCCCTTCAATGTGCACATCCGTAATATCGAGAGTGCCATTACAGTTTCCGATGCAGCGTTCAGTTTTGATGGTTTCACACTCAATGCGAGTTCCACTGCCATCCGTTTATGCATGTCCTGCCGTTGTGGTTGGCAGCTGCAAGGATAATACTTCCGCTCGATGTACAAGTATTTGCATATCCATGGCGTGGGCATGTACATTATTTGTTAATCAGCTTGTTTGCTTTAATGCTCTCGATGCTTTCACATTTGCTTAGGTGCACCAAGCCATTGTTTGCTGTTTGCTGTTTGCACAACTTATCTGCGGTTTTATGTGGAGTCCATTAAATCCCAAACGATGACCAGCAGTTGCACCTGCTGCGGATGCCACTTAAGCCAGGGCAAATGGATGCATCAAGGTGGGGCAAATGATTTCTGTTTAAGTCCAATTATAATACGATATTCAATTCTAGACCACATACGTAATTTAAAGCGGCGTAAATGCCAGGTTTTTATAACGCAAGGCAAATATGAAATGCAAACGCATAACCGCTAACAAGATAGTTATTACATTAATTACACACTTTATAATATAATGAATCCTTCCCATAAATACACATATTTATGTAATATGGGGCACATTTTCAGAACCAAACCTATTAGCATAGCTACGTACTTATATAAACTTGGCAGATATTTATGATCCCTTATTTATCACACTCAAAGGGAAACTTATGGCCGTAGAAATAGGCTTATTTAGGAGTACATCTTGTGGTCGAGTTGCTGCAAGGCTGTGTATAAGCCTTGTCCCTTGACATTTATTGCTTTATCACTTGGAAATTCTGGCTCGCACTAATGGGCGGCCATGTTATCATTGGTTCTGGCCATATTTCTGGGATGTTGGCCCGGGCGATGGCAGCGATAATAGGATAACAAATGTCAATTGTTGTTGATCGCGGTAATTTGTTTTGATTTCTCTGCGCCAGCCAAAGTTCCACGGAATCGAACTGCCAATGTCCCGCAAACACTCGTTATTATAATGGCTATATTTGCTTAAAGTAACTAACAAAAGACCGTTAGCATGTGTGCTCCCTCGACTTAGCCGCAAATCCGCTTGTTGTCATGCCATTTGCCGTTTTATCGACATCCGTAATGAAACAAACATAATAAATGGCACTGCGATGTACGTATACGTATACTTCGAGTCCGTCGGGGAATTTGAGCGTACTTCTGCTCCCAAGTAAAACGCCATTGCATTAACGAATTAACGAGATTTATCCGAAATTTGCCAGCCTAGACGATGAGGCAGATGTCGAACCTCCTGGTGGATGATGGAATCGGATGCCACATGCTCCGGGCGGCTGGTAAGTTTAGTAATTACATGTCAGGTGCCTGCCAGCTCGAAGCCCACTCTCGAAATTAATTTCCTTGGCCCACTAAAATCTAAACGTTAATGCGAGCAATTCGATAAGCTTGGTTGGGCGTCGCTTGGGCGTGGCAAATCCGATTTTAAGCCGGGAATCCCCTTTTCAAGTGCGATGCCATGATTAAACCCACACCCCTTATCCTCCCCGCGGTCGCTTTCAGTGTGTGTATTTAACCCGAGTGTAACGGAATTAAGCACACCCACTTGCATGGCGCCGAACCAAGCGTATGGTCGACCACCCACTTCTAGCCACCTCATTTAAGCCCCTGAAGCAACAGGAAAAGCAGCTGCACAAAGAGAAAATATGCGGGGACTTTGGCTCAACTTAGTGAATTGTTCGACATGTACTCGTAGACTGTTTAATCAGCTTACATATGCTGATAACTTGAATCAATAAGAAATGCTGGATAAGTTGGGTAAGTTCATGCAGAACATGCACCAGCACTTTTTTTGTATTTGTATTTCGACTAGCAAATTTCCGTGCAGTGCACAAGTTCCGGTCGTATTTCCTTGGCAGTCGGAACCGTCGAAAGCTGCAGACAGACCGCCGAGGGTGCTCAATGAAAATGGCCTTGGTTTGGATTCACACACGCACACCCACACGCACTCACACACGCACACGCACACTCGCTCACACACACACAGGCACATGTTAACCGAATGGCTCTTCGATTTGGCCAACTGACCGCGTTTAACTGGCTAAATAGCGTGGCAGCAGGTGAAAAGTGGGTGGCTGGATGTTTCGGCAAATTAAATGCCTCAGCAACAAGACCATCACTGTGTAGCATGGCTTTGCATATGACAACGCTGCGCTGCACTGCGGACGCTGGGACAACGTTACGTATACGCGATGTGCTATGTAAGTGGCCGAGGGCAATTGCACTACCGTCCGTCCATCCGACTGCACGGACTTGCACATGTTGAAATGTGTTAAATTTATGGTGTGATCCGGCACTCCGGCATTGCCAATATGCCATTGCCAAGCCGCCAGCTAGCCCCAATATTTATGGCCCAGACGTGAGCACATGTGCCAAATCTCTGGCACCAGCTGAATGATGAGACCATATCAGAATTATGACTTAGTGTGGGAGCCCTAACAGGAATTCCTGAGACGCTGAGCTCATTCACCTTTGTGAAAGTCATGCGAGTGCAGCTGCAACTGCATCGGCAATTACTGCAGCTCACGTAAAAATCACGTAAGTTTAAATTCACTTTAGCATCATTAAGACAAAGTGCGCACATTGCTGCGGTTCTTTTTGCTGCGAGTGTCTGAGGTGGATGCCGGGGAAAACAGTCTAATGAAAATTTAAGTGGCGCATGCTTGATTTAGCAAATGAGCCGAGTATGCCAGCCAACCAGCCAGCCAACCAGCCAGCCAGCCGACCTCATTGCCTTTGTGTATCCGGACTCGAGACTCCGGGACTGAGGACTCCGTATTCTAGCTGCTCGAGTGGAGAGAGGGCCGGAGTCGAATATAACGTAATTTTCGAATTAATTAAATGACGCTTATGGAACTCGAAATTTGCTGGCTCTGCAGTTGCCGTTGTGTGTATCGTGTGTTTATTGCCAAATCGAGTGGACGGGGGCTAAAAGGTTTTCCCGCTGACGATCCATAAATCTGACTTTAAGCACGCCTAATCTCTGGTCAAAGTCTTTGGACCCACCGTGGAGCGCCGTTTGAATGCAAAGGATGTCTGTTGGTGGTCAGCGCTGTGGCTCGTGGTTTCCAGTCCAGTCGCCGGAAGTTCGGACTGTCTCATCTCAAGGCTGGTCATAACCTTTGACCCATTAAGATAAGCGAGGGCCGTAAACGTGGCCAACAAACAAAGAGGCGAAAATGAATTATTTGACTAGCCAGTTGGCTTGCGCCCCCCAAAAGCGATAAGCCGTTTAGGTATGGGCTACACCCCAACAAAAGGGGGGTGAGAATTTCGCATTTCACTACCAAATTAAGTTCAATAATTCATAAATCCTGGGGAAATTATCTGCCAAGACGCGGCCACGTAAACAATAAATGCTCTACGAGTATTAAAGTGCCTAACCTATATAGCCAACTTAATTGTTTCTTTATTGGCAATATTTCCACTTGTAAATTTAGCTGAATTTCTTTCTGTGCACGTTACTCTCATTAGAGCGTGCGACCGAGCTGAGCCATCATTCTCTTTCGCCCCCACCCATATATCTCAGGCGAATCCGAGTCCGAATCCGAATCGAAATCGAACCCCAAATCGAAATGCAAATCATTATTTTAGCAGCTGGAACAGAAGCAGCAGGAGGTGGAAATCTGGGAAAATCGTGGCGATGGTGAAGATGGTGGGGATGGTGGGGATGGTGGACAGCAACTGCAGGCGAACGTGGCATGGGCAAGTCCACGTCTCATTGCGGCACATTTCGCATAAGTATCGCACTCAGGGAACTTATTGATGCGCATAAATCAGTGGAACGCGCCCCAGGGAAGGGCCGGAAAAATGTCGGAGTGCGGAAAAGCGGGAGAGTGGGAAAGCGGCAAAAGCGAATAAAGTGGGAAAATCAGGAGGCGGACAGTGCAACTCTCTATGCATGCGAAATCACTGCAGTAGAAAATTAGAAAATTTTCGGCTCTGCCCCAGACAGAAAAGCCAGTCAAGCTTCGGTTACATCGGCACTTATCTGGTTTTGATTTCTGCACCGAAAAAAAAGGCAGCCCATTTCTTCATAATTTATATCTAGTATTTATCTGAAATATTTTTATAAGCTTTAACTCTAAAATGAGAGAAAGCTAAATAACTTGTAAATATTTGTAAACGAAATCTAAGTGATGGAACATTTATACACGACTTTCAAATGTAAGTATAAAGTTTTATTTTACTTACAACAAAAAAAAACTCTCAGTGTTCATCATCCATCCCTTTCCGTCCACCCTATCCATCCCATTCACACGTAAGTGCAAATCGCATAGCAAGTGCAACATCTGTGGCATGCAGAAATGAAGTCATAGAGAATCGCAGCAACCAAAAACGTGACAACGCCGCCAAAACGACAGCAACAGCTGAAGAACTTGAGCGACATCTCGTAACCGGCAAACAGGGTTTTCCCCGAGCCTTCCACCCGCCGTTTTCCGCCGCCCCCCTTTGGAAAATGCCCTTTCCCTTGGCAATGCCAGTGCAAATTGCAATTAACGTTGGACGCCCTAATTAGCTCAAACCATCTCGGAACGAGCTCGTTGACTAAGCTTTGAGTGCATAATTAGGCAAAGACCCGTCCCGAAACGGGGAAGGTGTACTGCGAGAATGCTTCGCTAAAATATTTTTAAACATCACCTACTTAGCAGCCAATTAGCTGGGGGTGGGCAAAGAAGCCACCCGAGGTATTTGAGGCGCCTTATCAATTACCTGTATCATCAATCAAAGGCACTTTGCAGGTGTAAAGCAACCGAAATAGCTCCAGCTTTGAGGGGCTCTCGATGGCTGTGTGCTTGGTGTTGTTGCCAAAGATAATTTATAAAAGTGGGAAAAAAAAGAGTGGCAAGCCAAATGACGAATGAAATATGGTGGGCAGGTGAAAACGAAAGCTGCCACATAAATATTATGAAAATTAAAACGCGTTCAACAAAGTCGACAACCCATTACGCTTTAGTATTCAATACTCTGGTCTTGGATTAAAATGTAGCAGCCTTAAAATACTACCAAAATGAGCAATATTTTCTTAAAGCTCTTTAAATACCATTTGCAAACAGCCACATTGATATTATCTTTAATATCAATTAACAGTTGAGCGGAGAAAAATGAAAAACCACTTATCTTTCTCGCCATGTTCAACAAATCGACGTCACTGTGCTGCATATTCATCTGCCCACACTTTCGAGTTTAATTAACATTTTCCGTATTTGCAAAAAAATCCACAGGATGGCATATGAATATCTCACAAATTAAATGTGACGAAAGCATTTAAAAACATGCATACATTAACGAGTCGAGGGCGTTTGAATGGCAAAACCAATTTGGCCCCGGATGCCACATGAAATAATCAGTACGTAAATATTTCTTGCTGCAGCATTACAATCGAGATGCAACCATAGATGGAGGCTCTCGGTGATATTTGCATTGCGATTGCATATTTTGCTCCCTCCACTCCATTTGAGAATAACTTTTAACTTGATTAAAAAATGGCACGGAGCGAGCGGAAACGGAAGTAGCACCAGCAGCAGAAGCAGCAGAAGCAGCAGAACCAGAAGAAGCAGAAGAAGCAGCAGCACTGCAAGTGCAAAGTGAAATCTTATGCAATTAACTTAAAGCCAACTTGACTTGGCCAAAGGACAAGCAAGGCCAAGTTGGAGGCGGGCCAGAGATGAAGGCCGTGGCGGAGGCGAAGGCGGAGGCGGAGGCGGAGGCAGGAAAGGATTGGATACTGGCGTTACTGGGGGACCAAAGAGGTCAGCGTCGCTTCAAAAACTAATTGACATCGTTGCTCTGGCAGCCGCTGACAGCTGGCGCTGAGAGTTCTACATCGGATCCTGGTCCTCATCCTGCTGCTTTCCGCCCATCTGCTGCTGCTCCTTCTCGAAGGCTCGCAAATATTTTCACAGCTTTCGGCTCGCTTTTTAGCCACACCGAGAAAAAAGGGCAGAGCTTAATTAGCACTTATCATAGCTTGACCTTTCAGTTTTTGGTACAGCACCAGCTGAAGATGGTAAATCACCATTGTCATATAAATTAGCTAAATGTTGGGAAATGTCTAATTATGTGACCATATGTGTACTTATTAATCAGCATACAGTATATAAACATTATACACTACGCAATATTTAAACTTAGCCCAGGTCATGCTAATTGGCATCTTATCAGAATAAAATAATTGATATGACACTAGCTAAGTAAACAACTCTTTCATATTTATAGCCCTATCGCAGTGTGTTACCAAGTACACTGATAGCTGCCGTGAAGATATGGTGAAGATAGCAAAGCGGGCAGGAGTTATTTCTCGCTGTGCACACCGATTCCTCAACTCTTTTCCCTTGGCAGTTTTAATTTAATTTTACACCGAATTCTGCACCCTGTCGTGACCAACGTCGTTGGTTGCAGGCGCCAATTTTCGCGCGCCCTTTTGCGGCTGCACTGCAGGATCAGAAAGGAACTCGCCGCGCCACTGACGTCGGCAACTATTGTCAGGGCCATTAAAAAAGTTTAGTCCGATTCGAGCTGGCACGCTTAATGGCCCAGATTTTAATCAGAAAATGAGTTAAAAGCCAGCTGGCGGCACCGTCACCGTCACAGTCACCGTCACCATCACCATCACCGCTTGACGATATCCTTCTGCCGCTGATTATTGTGCTGCCTTTTGCCACAATTACTTGCACACGTCGCCGAAGGCCGAGAAAGAGCCGAAAGTCGCAGAAAAAGGTGCCACAGTGCCTGCCAAAAGTGATGGCACACCGCACATTGCCGGAAAGTTGGGCGCATTATAAAAGTTTTATCTGCTGCAGCGACAGCGGCAAAAGTGACGGGAAAACAAAAAAATGCATTAACCACAGACGAGACTTTCGCGAACATTCATCATTATTTTTGCTTTTCTGGAGGTGCAATTCCAGTGATTTAAGAGATAAGCAAAAGTTTTCGTTGGAAACTCCCGATAATCGTGGATAACATTTTATGATACGTACAATCAATTCGTATGTAGGAGTAAAGTTCTGGAATGGAAAATGAAACTGTATTTTACGTGTTATTATCTTGCTTCGATTGAATTCATTTAGTTTTAAGTGTAAGACAACTTATTTTTACACTTCAAAGCGATTATCTCTGATCGTGCTCAAATCAGAAATGCTCATTGTCCACAGAACAATCAGTGAACTAATCGCACACAATACCTAAACGAAAACTTGCTAGATTAGCAGCAACCCCACATGACTTCAAATGTAAATAAGTCAGACCATAAAAAACCAAATGAATGAGTCATATTGAATTGCGAGATCTAGCGATGCTAGACAAGCGCCAGACTAAGCATATTAACTCAAGTTCGCTTTAACTTTTTGTTTACACCGAAAACATTTGTTGTATCTCATGAATATAAGGGAATTTGAATGGGATTATTTTTAGATTTTTTTTGGGTATTTTTGCTGCTTTAAGATTTATATTTAACTCGGTTAATGACCCAACGTGGTAAATTCTTGATATTAATAAGAGAAATCCATTTATTTTGGATTATCCATTGTGGTGATAGATCGTTAAATCGCTGTATACCATTTTATTGACAAATAATTTGATTTTTTTAAATATTTTTCATAAAATCACAACATTTTTGAAATAGGATGAATCCAAAGTTTTATTAAAAGTAATCCTGTAGGCAAGAAGTTAGTAGTTAGAGTACTGCTGCTGCATCTGATTGCTCTTCACTAGGCCCCAAGGCTGCCAGGTGATGGGTGCTAGGGGCTCCAACGGCTCCATCGGCTCCATCGGCTCCATAGGTTTCAGGGTGAACAGGGGCGGGAAGGTGTTGAACTGACCGCAGGATGAGCCGCTGCACTGCGTCTGCGACTGGTAGCCATTGCCCGACTGACTCTGGCTCTGGCTCTGGCTGCCGTCCTCGGAGGTCTGCGTCTGGCAGCCGGGACCGGTTTGAGTCTGGCTCTGGAAGCCATCGTCAGAGATCTGGATGCCATTGCCATTATTGCATTCCACGGGTGCCGCCTGTAGGAGAAAGCGGATAGAGGGTTACGGTTACTCGATTGTCACCAGCTCGGTCTCATTTTCATTTCCATGCTCATTTTCATTTTCATTTTCATTTTCATTACATTCAGACCGGATAGCACGCACAGTCCGGCGAGAACAACAGCAAATGCGACGATTGCCACGCGTTGGCCTTCCATGCTGAATGTTGAATGTTGAATGTTGAATGCTGAATGGGTAATGTTTAATGGTCCGCGAACAAAATTCGACTGAGCACAACCCAGTGTGTGTGGGCACACTTTAAAGCGCTAGCAGCCGCAAGCCGCAGAGATAATTGAATGTATCGCCGATAAGGCCCACTCCGATTGAATATTTATTATGCCCGCTCGCCAATCGAAAGGTGTAAGTTCAGCCGGCCAGACTATTCGGCGATTTTCTGTTTCTATTCTCCCAGAGTAGGTGAAAACTTTCCGTCGATTCTGCTGGGCTGCTGGGATGATGAGACTGATGAGTGTCTGGCCTAGAAGCTCTATCCAAGTGACTTGAGCGTGCCAGAGATAACCGAATACTACACGAAAGCATATTTCAAAGAGCATCTATCTGTATACAGTGGAGAAAAAATTATGCAAGCTACACATTTCAGCGACTTTCTATTTTGCAATATTGTCGTAGTTTTATTATTTGTTTTGGCTTTTATTAAAGTGACAATAAACAAAATTTACTGAACCATAAAATACACTTTTGGTTTACACATTTGGTTTCTTGGTGAAAACCACACAGGTTTTATCACCAACGATTTAGACATGTTAAAGCTTCAGATGCCAACTCCTTAAAGGCCAAAGAAGAACCCGTCTGTGGTAGAGGTGGTCTGCGGCGCAGATGGCGATGTGGCAGTAGTGGTGGGCACTCCGTACTTCAGGCAACTGTCCAGCAGATCGTAGGTGGCAGCCGTATCACGGACGTAATTGTTTTGCGTGGTATTGGTGCACTGGTACTCCGTGCTCTGGATGGCTTGGATGCCCGAGCTCAAGGAGCTGGCCGAACTGGCAGCATTGCTGGCCAGGTTGTAGATCACGGAGACATCATTATTAGCCTACAGGACCATCCAAATCAATTACTCAATACTTGTCTATGTCAGAGTAGTTCTTCTTACCGCGTTGGCGTAGCAGTTGAAGAAGTTGGTGGTATCATTGTTACTGTTGCAGGCGGTAAAAGCACTGCAGAGCGTGGAAACGTCCGACTGGTAGGTCTGCTGCTGCTGTTCCGCCTGGGCGGTCAGATTGGCGGTCTGGGCATTGGCGGTGTTGATGCATTCCTGATAGGAGGTCGAGAAAGTGGCCGCCAGTTGGTTCAGCAGGGGCATGTAGGTGTTAAAGCACTGCGTGGTCACGTCCTCAGAAACGAATGTGTCCAGACTGCGAGCTTGCACCAGATACTGGTCCAAAGCACTCTGGACCTGCGTATTGGGCTTGGCCTGGAAGCGGAAGTGGTTACTATCGAAAAACAGGCGGATGTGGCGTATTGTTTACGTTGGCTGCCGAAACGGTGGCGATGATAAGCACGGTGCACAGAATATTCATGTTGACGGCTCTTCCTTTACTGGGCCTACTGCAGACCAGGTCTAAATGTTTTATATACGCGGCTGGTCGGTCAAATGATGGATCCGTTTGAGCAACTTGAAATTCGTGTGATTTTTTTGTTGCTAGTGAATGGCGATCAATTAGGTAGCATTAAGGGGTATGACCAGACGGCTCCAATCGATGAGTCAGGATGAAGTGCGGATAACAATACTCGTATAAGGCAGACAACAAGCACCTGTTGTTTCGACTTATCACAGGTAGTTCAACGGCTTAAGAGTTTACAATCCATGGAATCGATAGCTGTAACTATTGGGTAACGAAGCCCAATATCTTAGCAAAACTTTTGCTATCAATGTGTCATATTAAAATATTGAATTACTTTCAATATCCTTGCAGAGGGCATGATTTCGCTGAGAAATTTGCAATGCACTGAAGGAAACATTTGCGGCCATATAAATTCTTGATCATTAATATCGATTTAATTGAAAATTATTCCCAGCTTCGTTGTATGAACCAATTTTTCATAAAGTTTCCATGCCGAAAAATTAATTGAAAATAATATAAAAGATATTATAGATTTGTTGCTTTCCATCATAAATTTTTTTTTTAATATATAATTACTGCTAGGGTATATAACCTTCGGCTATAACCTTCCAAGCAGCTTTCCTTTCTGGTTTTAAATAACATTTGCTTTTTGACCAAAAGTATGCAACATTTGTGTCTTACAATCTTTTTTATACCCGTTACTCGTAGAGTATCATTTGCACTTCCACTAGCTGAGTAACGGGTATCTGATAGTCGGGGAACTCGACTATAGCATTCTATCTTGTTTTTAAATTTATTTGCACAGGAATCGTTCAGTGCCCTCCGAACATTACCGGACGAGAAAGATCGAAACTTAGAGTATGGTACAAAGAGCCTAAACTAGATTACATTTAGAAGTTATTTATAAATATTTGAACGCTTAGGGAGATCACAGAGGATTTTGTGTTACCAGTTTGTGTATCTGTGTATTTGTGTCTGTGTATCGGCTGCTGTGAAGGTTGATCTGTTCACCAATCAGAGTTATCCGGAGATCCCATGGGATAGCGTGATGGGAGATCCTACCAAAGAAGCCCGGATGCACACCAAGCAGCACGTGTTTAAACAGTTCTCAGTTGGTGTTTGGAGACCGTTCGCCATACATGGATGGCATAGGTCCATCGCCTTGATGAGTAGGACTTTTGTTGAGAGCTTAAGTTTGCTTGACCGCAGGAGCCAGTACAGCTTTGGAGCTTTTGAAGGCATTCTGTCTGTGATATGGGCCCTCGAAATATCATTCCACCATTGTAAGTTAAGGTCACCAAAGCGGACGTAGCACAGCTAATGGCTGTATTCCACTTAGCTGCCCAGAATTCAATGTCGTGCAGCCTTCCTGTACTGCATTCATACGTTGTTAAACTCGTAGATTATTTCTGAAATAAGTTTACTTCTATTGCTTTAAATGAATGATTTTTTCCTATAAAGTAAATTTCACTGTTCATATGAAATTTGTATGGGACACCTTTTTAACATTTTTTTAAATGCTCATTTATTGCTTGCGATTACTTGATGTTGTGACTTAAGAAGATGCCGGAGTGCCAGCAGCGGCCGTGGTTGCCGGGGCAGCGGTTCCGGGTGCAGCGGTAACGGGGGCAGCGGTTACGGGTGCAGCGGTTACGGGTGCAGCGGTAACGGGTGCAGCGGTAACGGGTGCAGCGGTAACGGGTGCAGCGGTGGTCACAGCCACAGTGGTATAAGCAGCGGTGGTGGACGATGCCACAACAGTGGTGCCATCAGTGACAGGAGCCCCGCTCGAGCTATCAACGGGGCTGGATGAGGAGGGGGCGGCTGTGGAGGAGGTGGTGGTGGGCACTCCGTACTTCAGGCAGCTGTCCAGCAGATCGTATGTGGCAGCGGTATCCCGGACGTAGTCACTCTCCGTGGTGTTGGTGCACTGGTTCTCGGTGGCCTGGATAGCCTGGATGCCCATGCTCAAGGAGCTGGCCGAAGTGGCGGCATTGGTGGCGATGTCGTAGATCACAGAGACATCACTCTCGGCCTTAGGAAATAAAACGATTAGTTTTAGGTACTCCTAAAGCTTGTTTCTCCAAAATTGACCTAGTCTTTGACCTTCCAACATAAACTATTCTGTGTACCATTCGAAATTCGTTCGTTTAGTTTGGCACTATGAGGGGAAGGATCATCTAGCTTTAACTCACCGCATTGGCGTAGCAGTTGAAGAAGGTAGTGGTGTCGTTGTCGCTGTTGCAGGCGGTGAAAGCGCTGCAGAGGCTGGTGACCTCCGTCTGGTAGATCTTCTGCTGCTTGTCGGCCTCGGCGGTCAGATTGGCGGTCTCGGCGTTGGCGGTGCTGATGCAGGCCTGGTAGGAAGTGGAGAAGGTGGCAGCCACTTCGTTCAGCATGGGCAGATAGAGGTTGAAGCACTGGGTGGTCAAGTCCGCGGAAACGGTGGCATCCAGATTGCGGGCGTGCACCAGATACTGGTCCAGGGCACTCTGCAGCTGCAGCTGAACATTGGGCTTGGCCTGCTCAAGGGAGAGCCAAACTGGTTATTGCCGGAAGGGTGGTGGATATAAAATAATTTGTTACGTTGGCCGCCAGAACGCTGGCGAGGATTAGGACACTGCACAGAAGCTTCATGTTGGCGGTCGTTTTGTTGGCGGCTCGATCTTTACTGTCGCTACCAAGGAAGGGGTACAAAACCTTTATATACGTGGCCGGCGGTGCGAATGATTGATCCGTTTGGCCGAAATGATATTTTTGCGAATATTTTCCTGCTACCGCGCGTCGATCAATTAGGTAGCATTAATGCGTATGCGTAATGCCCAGACCCACAAATTGCTTTGCATGTGCATTCCCATTCGATGCCAAACACGTGTATTCAGGGTCAAAAGCTGATAGCCAGAAGATAAGGTGGCCAGGAACTACCGGAAGGCCTAACTCGCGGTTCTTTGAACTTATCAATGGTAATTTAGCGGCTTAGGGGTTTACGATAGATGGAATCGATTGCTGTAACCAATTGGTTAATACATACCAATATCTAATGAACCATTTCCCACTACTGGTTATCGAGTGACGTAATTCATTGCTGAGACGAACTTTCGCCGGAAAAGTTTTCCCTTTAACTAAAAGTATGCAACACTTTTTGCTCATCATCGAAGTGCAAAGTTTGGGAGCCACTGGATTGTTATTTGCAGACGAACCCCAGCGATAAAAAACCCCAGCCTATAAACAAACCATACATCACTGTCAGATTACATTAGCAACTTTCGGTAACTTGACGCTTCAATTTTGCTTCGATTTCCGTCAGTGTTTTATCGTCATTAGTGCCATGAAAACTACTATTATTCTGCTTCTAGCCCTTAAGGTAAATAAAAAATATATTATTTATTTTGAAATAATAGTAACTAACTTTCAAGGCATATGCTGAGCCTCCTCCACGAACTCTGAACTCATTGTGTTCGTACCTAGATGGTGGAAAGGAAACTGTTTCGAGTCTGGGCAACACCAAGAACTGTTTTGCCCGTTATCTACCAGAACTGGAAAGTGAAGGGGCTACCTGGTCGCAAGGATACAGCGCCTGTCAGAAGAGTACCATTACCGATGAGCAGTCCTTGCTAACGGATGCCGCTGGGGCTCAGGAGAAGATTCGAGAAGCTGCCATGGGCATATCTTCTTTTATTGATCAGTGTTTGGACCTGATGGAGTCCCTGGACTTTTTCAATTGCTTTGCCAAAATGGTGAGTGGCTATCCGTTGATTCAAGACCTTTTTAACCTCAGTTTCCTCGTAGGCCAAGCTACAGTTGGCAAATGTCTACAGTATTTCATTTAATGCCACCGAGCAGGCAATAATACTAAATAAGAAATTAAGTAGAATCGAATTGGAGCACTATCGGTGCACAAATCAAACCGAACAAAAGTATGTCAAAGGAACCGATACAATCTTTCGATCATTGGATCAATGTCTGCAGCAAAATGATACACATTAATAAATATTTATTGTACTTCCATGTATAATAGAACTTAACTATGAAAGTAATGCATAATAGACTTAAAATATCTAAGATGTATAAACAAATAAACAAATCATAAAAATTTAATTCCTATCAGCAAATAATATCAATTCATAGTAAATTAGAGTGATTTAGGTGCTTATATGATGGTGTTTATTCACCCCTTATCATTGTGTTTGAATTGTGACAGATAAGCGGTAATTACTCGTTCAGCTCGTCGATTTCCGATCGACATTGAGTGAGGTCTCTGTGTGCCTGCCTTAAGTCCTCCATGTACTTCTTCTGGGCATCGAGGCCGCAAAGCAGAAACGTACGATGCACTGCATCGTAATCCTCATGCAGTTTTGTATACGCACTCGTGGCATTGTAATTTATTTCGGTCAGAATGTCTAGGTTTCGGATTCCCTAAAAAATCGTGTACACAATTAATAGTAATCTTGAACATAATTTAGGTAGTTAGATAACTTACGTTTCTATTGATGCACTGAAAGTACTCCAGATCGTCAACCAATGTGTCGCAGATTTGCATATTTCCGCACACCGCACTGGATCCCAGCTCGATTTGGAGTCGCTCCAGTTCCACATCGACCTCTAGATTGATGATGGTCTCATTGGCATTCAGTTCGCACAGATCGTAGGAATCGGAGAAGACTTGTGAGGCGTTGGCACAGGCGATGGTGAACTCATCGTGGCATTCGTCTATCGTGAGATCCGGTTCGGGGGTGGGCAAGTCCGGGACCTCAGCAGCCTCCGAGAAACCCAGAAATAGCACAAACAATAATAAGGTATGCAGCCCGTAGAGGCGACAACGGGTCTCCGTTCTTAAGAATCGACGTGGTGCTTCCATTTGATCGCCGGTCTCGAATGCCTCCAAGAACCAACGAAAATGCTCAAGTGCCGAGCGTCTAATTGATCATTTCCTAATAAGTCGGTTCTGCACCATTCGGTTTTATTGACCAGCCCGAAGGCCAGATAATTATGGCAAGTTCAGGTGTGCTACTTATCTACTATCGGGCGCAATGATTGCCAGTGTCGTCCAGTGGATCGAAGTCTTCAGATCTGAGGGTAGTGGCAAGCACCAGTAGCACACAGTATGGCGCCTGTCTGGTTGGACAGGCAAGATACAGCTCATTACTCCGTCATCTATCGGCGATAAGATTACTTCCAGTGCCGCACTTAAGACGGTTAATCCACTTGGCAGCCCACTTTAAATTTGGAATTCAAAAGAAAAAGAATTCATACAATTTCTAAACATTTAATTAATGTTTTAATCTACTAATAAAAAATTGATTTATATTTTTAAGGACCCCTTTTGGACAATTTTGCTTGCGTCACTGCTTTCACCTTTCTATGAAAACAATTTGAAATCGAATCCAAAAGTATTCTACGCTTTATACGCAGCCAATTTTATTACGACGTCTGCGGTTCTTAAATTTTCCCAGTAAATGCAATAAATAATTAAAAATTCCTCAAGATTAGAAGAAGCGCTTAAACAGGTTCCAAGATCTCCTCTGACCGAAACGCACGGATTTGTTAATATCTTCCTCAGGCGGTCGCTCGCTAGTGGTAGCGGGTGTTGTCGTGGTCACAGGAGCCTCAGGAGTAGTGGTGGTCACAGGAGCCTCAGGAGTAGTGGTGGTCACAGGGGCCTCAGGAGTAGTGGTGGTCACAGGAGCCTCAGGAGTAGTGGTGGTCACAGGAGCCTCAGGAGTAGTGGTGGTCACAGGAGCCTCAGGAGTAGTGGTGGTCACAGGGGCCTCAGGAGTAGTGGTGGTCACAGGAGCCTCAGGAGTAGTGGTGGTCACAGGAGCCACAGGAGTAGTGGTGGTCACAGGAGCCTCAGGAGTAGTGGTGGTCACAGGAGCTTCAGTAGTAGTGGTGGTCACTGGAGCCTCAGGAGTAGTGGTGGTCACAGGAGCTTCAGGAGTAGTGGTGGTCACAGGAGCTTCAGGAGTAGTGGTGGTCACTGGAGCCTCAGGAGTAGTGGTGGTCACAGGTGCTTCAGGAGTAGTGGTGGTCACAGGAGCTTCAGGAGTAGTGGTGGTCACTGGAGCCTCAGGAGTAGTGGTGGTCACAGGAGCTTCAGGAGTAGTGGTGGTCACTGGAGCCTCAGGAGTAGTGGTGGTCACTGGAGCCTCAGGAGTAGTGGTGGTCACTGGAGCCTCAGGAGTAGTGGTGGTCACAGGAGCTTCAGGAGTAGTGGTGGTCACTGGAGCCTCAGGAGTAGTGGTTGTCACTGGAGCCTCAGGAGTAGTGGTGGTTACTGGAGCCTCAGGAGTAGTGGGGGTCACTGGGACCTCAGGAGTAGTGGGAGTCACTGGGACCTCAGGAGTAGTGGGGGTCACTGGAACCTCAGGAGTAGTGGGGGTCACTGGGACCTCAGGAGTAGTGGGAGTCACTGGGACCTCAGGAGTAGTGGGGGTCACTGGGACCTCAGGAGTAGTGGGAGTCACTGGGACCTCAGGAGTAGTGGGGGTCACTGGAGCTTCAGAGGTCGTAGTGGGATTAGACGGTTCAGGGGAAGCCTCGCCTCCATTTAAGCAGACCGTCAGATTCTCGTCGCACGAGTCCAAATCTTGGGCGTATTTCAAGCGAGCCTCATCCACACAGGCGGTAAGGTCAGTCTCGATCACTTGGTACTTGGCACTGATGCGGTTATAGTCCACGCTGGAGTCACTGTTCAGGGTGAACATTACCTTGTAGCTGTCGGAGGACTAAAAGATAACACATGTTACTATTTATATTCGTTAAAGAATTGACTAGACTAGACTGACAGTCTAGCCTTTATAAAACACTTCAGCTCCTGTCTAATAATACAAAAGAATTATGCACGCTCTATATACCATAAAGGGTTTAATGGATTCGTGATAATGGCACGCTTATTGATTACACTCCAATCAAGCAATAAACAATACGAATAAAAATCTTGACCAATTTGTTGCTGAAGCACATTTTAAAGAGTTTTCCATTATAACTGTTAGTGGTTGAAGATGTTGATCATATTCTCGAGATCTTCATATTATACACTGCAATTTATTAGTGACTCATTATTCTTACGGCATTGCGGTAGCAGTCGAAGAATTCCTGGCCATCCGCAAGGGTATCGCACTGGGTCAAACTGGAGCACATTTTGTTGGTGCGATCCAGAAGGGCTTCGCGCTCCGAGGCGCTCTCCTCAGTGAGCTGGTCGCGATCACTTTGTGCGGTCCTCAGGCATCCGGTGTACTGCACATTGTAGCCCATGATCACGTTGGTCTGGTCCGTCAGATACTGGTTGAAGCAGTCATTGACCTGGGCTGATCCATCCCGTGCCTCGGGAGCGGCTATTAAAGTCCGAACGGCGAACTGCTGGCGTTCCAGCATGGAGACTAGGTCTGCGGGATGCTTGGGAACCAGGGCAAAACCACTGGTGGCCATAAGCAGGCACAGGGCGACAGCGAACTTCATTTTTGGTCTTCCCACTTAACTAACCGACTTAACGGATCTCGAATTCGTACTGAATGCTACTGGCTAATGGTTCATATTTTTATAGCCCTGTTTTATCATAAATTTCGTTAGTTGGAACTGTCATTGGGAAATCTTTAAATCATGTTGATTAAAAGCTAATTAAGTTGCTATCGTGCTCCTAAAATCGGCCATTATTCCTTCCGATTTCATTTTTAATAAGTTTTTCAGTGACCCAACCATCCATAAATAGCCCTGTTATCTGGCATTGGTAATGGCTATTATAGCTGGTAGCTTATCGGCTGACCGCTAATAATTGATTTCCTAACGGATGGTTAGCCAAGTGTGGGTAACACTGTACTTTGGCGCCTCAACGAGGACTTTAGCTTGATAACAGGGGATATCTTTAGTGGGTTACACAATGAATCACACGGTTCTTTTCTTCAAGTTTTATACTCAGTGTTCGCTTATAAAGTCACGCACAAGGAAAAACACTTATTCTTCTTATTTTCCAATAAATAATGTATATATGTATATTTATTTGGGCTTTCTTCATTTATGTGTTAATACAAAATTAGCACGACGGCTTAGTGAGTTTTGAACCACAGCTGTAGATTCTTAAGAATCTTCTGGAGGTCATTGCTGTTCTGAGGGGAGAGGGATCTCAAGTCCTCCTCAGGTGCCGCTTCCTTTTCACCTGCGCCACCTTCCGTGGAAACAGATGAGGACTCAGTAGAGGATTCAGTTGAAACGGAGGACGAATCAGTCGAGGAATCAGTGGAGGATTCGGTGGACACAGATGACGAATCCGTCGATGAATCGGTGGAGGAATCAGTAGAGGATTCGGTTGAAACGGAGGACGAATCAGTCGAGGAATCAGTGGAGGATTCGGTGGACACAGATGACGAATCCGTCGATGAATCGGTGGAGGAATCAGTAGAGGATTCGGTTGAAACGGAGGACGAATCAGTCGAGGAATCAGTGGAGGATTCGGTGGACACAGATGACGAATCCGTCGATGAATCGGTGGAGGAATCAGTAGAGGATTCGGTTGAAACGGAGGACGAATCAGTCGAGGAATCAGTAGAGGATTCGGTGGAAGCGGAGGTGGAATCAGTCGATGAATCCGTGGAGGAGGCCGCAGTGCTTGAAGTTTCCGATGGAACAGGAGCGCCAGCAATGCAATTGCTCAATTCCCCGTACAGCTCAGCATAGTTCTCTCCATAGGCCCTCTGCGTTTTGTTGGTGCACACCTCTTCTTTCACCTTGATTAGACGCACTTCCTCCTCCACAGCAGCCAGCAGCTCGGAAGCGTTAGCGGAGATGGTGAACATGGTTTTGGTGTTGCTGGCACCCTGAAATGGAGAACATGAGAAAATTAGTACGCTGGAAAATAATGTTTCATCATACATTTGCGAGTGATTCATGTCAACTTACGGCTTCACTGTAGCACTTGAAGTAATCTATGGCGTCTTCCTTGGCACTACATTCGGTGAGGGCATTGCAGGAGCTCTGGGCGGAGGCGTCGATGGCATCTCGTTCGTCCTTGGTGTTGTCGTTGATCTCTGAGACCTCCAGAGCAGCTTCATCCAAACAAGCGTTCAGATCGGCCTTGTACGTCTCCACCACGTCGTTAAGCAGGGGAAGATAATAATCCAAGCATACAAGGGTATGGTCACCATCGCTGCGGAGATCGCGGGATTGTATCAGGAACTGCACCAAGTTCTGGTGCGGATTGTTCAGTTGCAGCGGAGAATAGGCGATGACCTGACTAAGGCCAATGGCCAAAAGGATAGCGCACAACTTGACTGCCATTTTAGAAGGAGCAAACACTTGTTCTATTACTATTCACGTTGTAACTGTCCAAGCGATCGATACGTACTTATTGGATCCAACTAGCGCCTACAGTATTTATAGGCGTCGCGATTGGAGTGGTCCATAAAATGGTATTCCTGCCTTGGCTTCCATTAAAAACCGCATGTTATTGCCATGTTATTGTTCAGCTTTAGCCTATCACTCGAGCTATCTCAAAAACCCGGCCCTAGTTATCAGTCTTATCGGTTTTATAACCGTCACTCTTTTGGGACCCACCCAGCAAATCCAGTTCAAGGGCTTCCATCACCCCGCTCCCAACATTTTTATTCACTTAGATCAGCATTCGATCGAAGTCTATACTTCCCAGAGTTGATCTTCATTCGCAATTAACTGAGCCTACTGAAAAGGAAGCACATTCCTAGGAATTTAAGTCTAAACTAATCTAATCTAGTTGGAGTGTTTATAGTGCGAAATCACACGTGTGGTCTATATGTATACGTCTTGATTCCAATTCAATTCTTGGAATATTCACAAACCTCTTGAAGGTATCGGGGTACTCCGATTGTATCTTATTATTGAGTGTTGTTGGTGAAAATAAATAATTTCGACAAGGCCTTCGACTTGGCTAAAAGTAAACATGTAGGCATAGGGTTGAGTTCCCCGAACTGGGAAGTAATAATTGTAGACCGCGGATTTTAGGATTTAGCAACCGTTGTCAATTAATTTTCGAGTCAATATTCGGGCACAGATTGATTACTTGACTTTGATATAATTGCTATGACTAATGACCGAACAATATACACTTCAACCTTATCAAAACCGCTTGTCGGTCACTTACAGGCGGCAACACAATAATTACATTTGAAAAAGGTTAATGACTCACTTGGCCCATTATTGCTGCCTAAAAAGAAATCTGTCGTTGAGATGGTTGGCCAAGATTAAAGCCGTATTCATCGCATACCTCTGAATAATTATTGCAGCCCAGTGCAGTGCCATCAGGAAAACAGGAGCTGCCGGAGCAAGGACAACTTCTAATTTGCATATCTTAATTGCGTGTTCTCCTTTGAGTGTGTGTGTTTTAGGTATCGCATTTCCAACCAATAGACAGTCTGCAAGGATGCAGGGATGCAGGGTACTGGGAGTTGCCAAGTTATTGGCTTTATTTTGGCAAAGTGAAATCTCCCCTTTGCACAGCGCTTCTAATTTGTTTTAATTGCAGTGACAACAAGGCCGCCGGCAGCTGCACAAACAATAACACCACACGCAATTAAAATTGAATAAAAAACACCGCTAGGAAAATGGCTCAACTGTTTATTTAACTGTTACCGCTACCTTAAAGTGTCCCGTCCTGGATTTCCTTATTCCTCGCCCTTTTTGTTTGTCCTGCCCGGGGTAAAGTTTTCCCAGGCTGATTTACATGTTTGTCCTTCCAACCCCACCCCCACCCCCACCTCCTCCGACCGTGTCCTGCGGATCTTTGATAAACTTGGACTGATGGCAAATGCAAAAAGTTTTATTTGCATCACATCAGGTTGGCTTCCTACTCGGTTTTCCACCTAGATCGGTCCGTTAATTAAGTAAGTTGCAATGGGTTTTAGTTTCTCGTTTGAGTTCCCAGATTGACTTCATCACTTGATTCCATCTGTTTGGCTTGAAGATTGGAGCCAGTCCTTAAGCCATTGCCATTACCCAAAGGCCTTAGGCATGTTTTTCAATTGCATGAGAAGTTTACCGAAAACCGGTGAAAGCTGTTCAGACGAAGATTGAAGCATTCTTGGAAAATAAATGGCGATTTCAACTGGCATGTACTTCATTCTTATTATTGCCAGTTTTCCATGCAGTCTCAAAAGGTATTTAAAATATAGTTTTATAGTTGAACAAGACCCCATTTTCAATTGCTATGCAATGGATGGAAAAATGTATGCTAATAATATTTCCCTTAATCAGTTATTCACTATTTAATATAGTCGCTTTTCAATGTTCTTGTTTAATATTTTATTGCTATTGACCTTAATATTGATCAATTCTTAAGCCATATTTCTGAAAATACTGTCCAGTTTTCTAGCAAATCGGCCACTGCTGTTTTCCATGGAACTAAAACGCGCAACTGTCGCTGGAGATCCCGTTGATGACGTACTAATTGGTGCGGGTGTGGTTACAGGTCTGGCTGTGGAGCTAGCAGTGGAAACAACGGGGGAGGCGGTGGGGGTGATGGTGGGGGTGGGCGTGGTGTAAGTGGTGGTAGTGGTGGTAGTGGTGCCGACAGTGGTGCTACTTTGCGGCACTGGACTCAGACCTGCCAGGCAGCTCTGAAGAGCTTGAACTGACTCGCTGGAGGTGATCTCATAGCTCCTGGACGATTCGTCGCAGCATTGATTACGGGTGAACCCAAGTTGCTCGACCTCCTGACGCAGCAAACTGACCTGGGTCGAAGCATTGAAGGCCACACTGGACAAGTCCTTGGATCTTATTGGACCCTGTAAAATGCATTTAAGTATTTGTTAGCCGGGCAGCGCAACCTCTTTTGATATTGGGAACCTCAGAGTTACCAAACACGAGCAATTGTAGTTAAAAAATCAATTCACTTATCACTCACCTCACTGGCGTAGCAGGACAGAGCGTTCTCACTGCTATTCTGTTTATCGCAGTCCAGCAGATACATGCAGGAGTCGAAGGTGGTATTGCTGATGCCCCAGGCAATGGGTACGTACCGCTGCAGGACCAGTTCGTGACCGCCATCATAGGTGGTGATGCACTGATTGTACTCATCCACATACTCCTCATACTCGGATTTGAAAAGATCATTGTAGTAGTCGAAGCATTCTAATGCCAGTTGTGGATTATTACGCTGCATATCGCTGGTGGCGCTCATTATCTCAAGAATTCGCGAAGGACCAGAGATAAGACTGGGATTGGCAATGGAGGAGCCGATGGCCACGGCGGCCAGCAGGATGGCGATGAGATAGGACTGCATGTTGCTCGCTTTGAGGTTCGTTCGAAACTTGCTCCTAACTGGCTACTGGCCAACGTATTTATGCCAACTGTGTGGCTGCCACAGACTTAGCAATCGGAGGGGCTTTTCTCCTATCTTAATGCAGATAAGACGTATCAGTATGGCAAACACGCTACGCATCGGACTTGGTCTACTTTCATTTCCTTGAGGAATCTGTAAACAATCAGGCTACGACAAAATGGCCGTGGGTCGTCCCCATTTAAATCGGTCATCGATTAGAGGTCATTGAATTGAACCCCACCGGAATGAATGTACATCTAGGAATATACGAGTTTTAAGTGCGAAAAATCCTCTGATATCATTATTATTCGCCACTTTCCGCCGTCAGGCTTGCATAACCCAGATAATAACCACAAAAACGCACTTTGACTGGCAAGAAGAGTAGGAAGGGGACTCCCAAGTAAAATATTCTATAGAATCAATTATTTAAATTTCATAAAAATGTAAATTATGACTGGAACTCAAATTGGAGTATGCAAAATATTTTATCGCACAAAAGGTTAACATGATATTAGTGCTAAGCCAGCGGAAATTAAGTAAATTGATGAAGTGAACACATATCACTTGACTGGCATAAACAAACACAAGTTTAGAAAACCCGGACATTAAAATTCCTATGAGTTCAAAATGTTTTTTTTTTTGACCATCTCTATTTGGGTTTCGCTATTCGTTAGTAACGTTAGTAATGGCACCCCACTCATAAGTAATTATCAATTTTGAACTTAATGACCAAGTTCATATAATGAGATATATTTATTCTTCACTTAAGCATTCTTTATCTTTACGCTTATCTTGTTTATACCCATTTTATTTATTTACTATTATTAAATGGTTATTAATTCATTTATGCCACATTAATCATTTCGAGCATCATGCCCTCTTATCTTCGCACGCCCCACTGTCTCGTATGCGTGTGGTTAGGAGAAATTCCTCGTACTTTTAATTTAGCTGACTGCGACAGTTCCAAGAACTCGATTGATATGGGTTTTCATTTGCCAAACAAAGGATAGACCAATTATATTTGCTCTTGAAATTATGAATAATGCACAAAATAATGAAATATTGCCTCATTCCTGAAGAAATTATTGCAATTGCTGTAGATTAATTTCTTGAAAAGCATGTATGAGGTCAAAGGCACTTAACCCGCTCATTACATAAATAAAAATATATTCTCTCTCGTTGTAACGTACAAATTCGAATATTATGAATGCATAACACAACTCTGGATGAATAGTTGTAATAAAAGCACATAGTTAATTGAATTTTATGAAATCTTCCATTTTTTCACAACAAAGTTAATAATTGAGTTGCCCAAATATTTGAAAATGAACGCCAACGAGCAACGGGGCGTATGATTAATTTTATTTACCTGCCATTGCAGGTATGCAGTTCGTCAGCTGTCGCTGGCTCTTCTCCTTGCTGAGCTGCATACTAAGCAGTCGTTTTGGAGCAACTCTTCTGCAACGGAAATAGGAGCACTGCAACAAATTTGTGCTGCTCTGACAAACAGTGTCGAATCAAGACTTTTAAAGAAACCAGTTAAAGGAACAAACATACTAGTAAACAAATGAAGAAGATATATTTAAAAAAAAATAATCGCAAGCTACCAAAACCCAATATTGATTACTGTTAGTTCAAAGTGCCCAAAAGGCATTCGTAATATTTTTCGCCCAGTGGATCCGAGCTGTCAGGACGAAATGAAGTCGAGTAGCGTCAGCCGGCTTTCGGTTCCCTTGAGTTCCGCAGAGTTTCCCTGGATGGGGAGAAACAGCCGCTGATGGATTGTCAGTGGAAGGACGAGCTGTTAAATGGCGCACAAATAAGTGTAATTGTTTTGTAAATGGCCCCGTAGTAAAACAATTTCCAATGCCACTCCGCGTCTGCTTCCTGTCAGCCAGCTGGGTGGTAACTCACTCGTCAGCCTTGCACTTGAGTCACACCGAAGAAAAATCACCTTTCGCATTAGCCATAATTTAATTTATAACGCCCTCTTTTCAGCACTGTCAACCCGAAGGTATTCTACAGCGATACGGAACCAAAGAACGCACTGCCTAAGTGAGTAATTAACTATTGCTAACCATAAATAACTAAAGTGGCCAGGAAACTTGATAACCCCATTATCGGAGTCACATCCCATCGAAAACAACGGTTTCCAATCACAGTTGGGTCCATAATAGCAGGTTCATAAAATCGAGAGTTCATAGAATCAAGAATTTAACAATCAGGATGGCGCGGAAAGAGGAAGTACGCGTAATAATGGTAATTAACTTTTTAGTTTAATGCTATTTTTTAAAACCGGATTCAAGTGGATACTGAAATAACTACTTCTAATTGCATTTTAAACTTAAATCTCCAACCAGACATGCTGTACTGCTGATTTAATATTTGCAGGCTATTTAGTTTTTTATCAGATATAACTGCAATTTATTGAAACTTCAATGTGTACAAAATAGCTTAATTTATTTTATTTTAAGTCAATTGATACAGTACTTGCTAGGATCTAGATTTGTCAAGCCTACGGCATACAAAATATCGGCATGGAAACGACGACAGTATTTTGAAGAGCTGCTTATCGAGCAGACATGTATACATGCGTCATCAATTGTAGATACGAAACGTTTCCTTAAGCCCAATAATAAAAGGTGATAACGATGTTCGATCGCAATTATCAGGTGGTAATTAAAAAGCGTATATAGCGTATAGGTTTGCCCTTTCATACTTGCACTGAACCGCATGAGCGTGGAAAGCTAATGAACAATTTCGTTTAATATAGTATTCGATTAATTTTACAAGCACTCGCCACATAACGTATACGCACTGATGTCACTGTCCGTTATTACGGCTATTATTATCATTATTATTATAAACTGGGAACACTGCAATAACAGAGCCGGATTTTACGATTGCCATAACAAGAAGCGATGGCAATTAAAGGAGGACGCACTCTATATATACACACAGATACAGATACAGATACAGATACGGATATAAATATCCATCCACAGCAGCCATAAAGTTGCGAACTGGACACGCTGTAACTTTATGGTGAGCGCGTGAAATTCAATTAAAAGCCATGTTCGATATTAGCTACAATAGCTGCGGGATATCCACATAGATAGATGGTCGGCCAGAGCGTGGCCGAGTCATAAACGAAACTTATTGAATAAAATTGAAGGGCAGCAAATAGACAGGCAGTCGGCGGTGGCAATGGCAGTGGCAATCAGCCGCCAGAACCCCGATAAGCATGTTTCCGTGTGAATGCCGGGAGTTGGGAATAGAATAGGGAATAGAGAGTTCGGTATATGGGATAGTTTTGTGTGATTTATGCCCCAACAACAGCACCACCATCGGCATTTCGGTGGGCGTTTAATTGCCCCTGGATGCGGCACCCAATGTGGCTGGGAATGCGGCGGTGGATGTGCGTCACTCTCCATAATGATTGTACGCTGATAACGAGTCGGCAGCTTATATCACTCTCATGCAGTATACGTTGTATAACTGACAGGCTGCAGTCCCAAAATTAATTAAACCAGAGCCACCACACGGTGATGGTAATAATAGAAATGTACTTGGCCTTGTCCTTGGTCGCGGATACTCGTGGTATGCACTCGAATTTCACTGGGTCATGCTGAAGGAACCATTCCGGTAAAATGCAATCTAATTAAAAATTTTCCAAGCCGCTGAAAATGCATATCGCATACACCTCGTTTTATGCAGAAATAATAATTTTTAATTGCAAAAATGCTGGTGAAAATAAAGCTATTCAACTAACCCCACGTTATGCATTCGGTGCACAAAAAGAGAAATAAGAGAAGTTTGGGGAAAAACAGAGATCTGCATAAATAAATATAGAAACCGCAAAGCATGACCACAGAAAGTATACATACATACACAAAAGCTGCAAAACTTGTGGCCACTATTTGATCAACTTTAAGATGTCAAAGTGCCGAGCAGCCGGGAAACAGGCAGTGAAAAGGCAACTGACAAACTTATGGACCAAGTAAATGTCCGAAAATGAAATGAGTGAGGAGCGAAATAGTCGAAAAGCCACAGAAAGCACTGGCGTTACGGAGAAGTCAACAATGGAGGAGGCAAGTTGGCCGACTGCAGATGAGGACTTCGCATAAAAAATGGTATCCTCGAGGACCTCAGAAAAAACTGTGCTCTGTGTGGGCAATATCAAGCAGCAGACTGAATGAGGGTGGACCAAGCCAAACAAATGTAAAGTTTATTAGATCTTAAGTGAAGGCGCCGGGGGAGTTGCGGAGGGCCAGTAATGGCACAACGTCACATCGCCATCTGCAGAATGCAATAAAGGGGCTTAACCCAAAAGCAAACGCTTGGCAAATATGTGAAGCAGCTATGAAAAATGCTAAGTTCATTCGGAGAGAAATCACACGAAACTGCATCTTGTCACATTTGCTCGGTTTCTTTAACTCAACAAATCCCATTCAATAAACAGTCTAATTAATAAAATGAAAATGAATATATTTTATAGTTTATTTTTGCAATGGTTGACTTGTCGATGGATTTAACTAAGCTACAATTTAAAATATCAGTTAGCTAATTGTAACTCGCACATCAGCTGCCGATGTTTGTGCAACTTAAAGACAAGCTGATGAATATGCCCCAATAACTCGATTCAATTTGCGTCAGCGTGAAAATTGCTATATGGATATACTCGTACATGGTGGTTGTTGTACTCTCACAGTGCTTTTCCTTTGGCTTTTCCTTTTTTTTTGTAGCTTGTTCCGATATGTCAGTGAGTTAGTTTCATGTTATGGCCATAAATCAAGCCAAAAATTCAAATGTTATCAGCGCGGCGGGATATTCCACTGCAGTGTGGGTGCGTCTTCCTGTTCACTCCTTCTCTATCTCCCTCTCCCTCTCTCTCGCCGAACTATCCCTATCTCACTCTGACTGCCAACACTTGTGGGGCGATAAGCAAGCTGCCACCGCTCAGTTAGTTGCCCCTTCCACATTGCTATGCACTTTATATACTGCCGCTGATGACGACGCCTACAGTGGCGTCCAGCTTTATCCTTCTTACTCTGTAGCTACAATGGGGGTCGTCTCAATAGCAGTCACTCTCTGGTGTGTCATTGAAAAACAGGATGAGGAGATGTATTCATATATATACGAACGTAAATTTATTAGTTATCATTATATGAATAAAGGCAATTCATATACTTTTATAGGTAAAGGATTTATGAATAAGCATTGAACTATATTTTAAAACGATAATAATTGTAATACTAACCAAGTACTCATCATTACAATTCCTATATAATTTCATTTGATCATGGTTCTTCTTTTTCATATCCGTTACTAAGAGAATGATCTAGTTTGTTCTAAAATAAAGGCATTTGGCAAATTTCCTGCACTTTTTCACTGACGACGCCTGTATTTACAGGCTTTGATAGGGGAGTAATTAGTTTGAGCGTTCCGCTGGCTTTTCCGCTCCCAATGTCAATCTCTCTCCTGTATACATACAGGTGGCATATCTGGCCGAAGCATCGGCCATGGCTCTATACCACTGCTAACACTTCTGGCCAACATTATAAATGGCCAAGCATCTGGCTTCTGGTCGCTCATTCGCAACAAAAGCCAAAACCAATTGGCAGAAGCCTGAACGAAATCGCGTCGCGATCGCTGCGAACCGTCGGTGAAAAGTTATAGAAATTTGTTTCGGTGTCTGACACACATATATGGAAATAACTTCGACCACTACGAAATATGAAACAAGGATCTGCCAGTTGTCTTTGAAAATTAGCCCACACCCATCAGACTCCTTGAATATCCACAACAATCAGAGAAAGGCATTAGCATTGTTGCGCCATGTGTTCCAAAGCATTGGTAAGTTCAACATTTCTGTGAACGGGCAAAAAATAGAAATACAAATTTGGGTATTCCTTCTGCACTTCACCATGTTCTCCACTGAAAACAATTATGAATGACTCAAAATACGAGAAGAGTGTATTGCAGTTTTGGATTTCCCAATTAAAGTACTGGCGCAATTATCATTCTCCTATCTGAAAATGACCATATACAATAGTAGCATAGCTTCGATTCTGTGTGATTTGGGTTTCACTGTTTTATAAGCCCGATACAGTGGGAACAGCTTAAAGTTATCCTCGCAAGAATGCATGTGCAACTGCAACATCCTCTTACCAGGGCACGATAAAACTTACATGAGCTTGGATCTCTGGCAATATGCAAACAGTAATTGAATTAATGCCATGAGCCAAACGAAATGTTGACCGAACCTACCCACACATCCACACACACACATCCACACCCACAAACACACACACAGACAGAGCAGCTGTGCACACAGCCAGACAGAAATGGTTTGAAAATTGGAAATTAACAAAAAGAGAGCGGGAAAAGCGCTGGCACAAATTTAGCTGAAAATCCAAACAAAAAAAGGGGTGTTAGTGGGGGGGATGGGGGATGGGGGGAAGCCCCACTGAAAGAGGATGGGCCTGTGTGCATTTGCCATGTTGCTGCTGTTGTTCGTGCAGCATGCGAATTAGTGTTGCCACTCGACACTTTGTCCTGGCCAAAATCTGAGCCATGGCTGAGAAGAACGGGCGAGTGACAGCCGGCCATCGCCGTCAGCAGAGAAGAGCTTGCACTTTTCTTTCGAGCGCAGTGGGCCTTTCCACTTTCCACTCTCCACCGCCCATTTCCCATTCCAGTTTCCACCCGCTTTTGAATGCTTAACGTGTCACTTGGCTGCCTCAGAGTGTCGGCATGCAACTCGGCCAGCTGCAAAAATATGCAAATTAGACATCAAAAATGCTTTAATGAAAATTCCGCCTGCGGCAAAGAAAAAAAAACCCCAAAGAAACACTGCCAGCAAAAAGCGCTAGCACACTTACGCCACAACTAATGTACATTTCTTGCTCCGTCACTTTCAAAGAATTTAATGCTGGCCATGGCAAAATTGATTTCGCATTTTATGGTGGCCGGATGCTGATTAACTTGGCCCATAAATCGTTGCGTATGACGAATGGCCGAGTTCGTCAGTTTGGCAGTAGTTCGCTAGTTATCATGAAACTGACACCTACATATGGATGTGTGTGAAGCCATCAGGGGATTAAATAGGTGTTACTGATTACTGAAAAATGCAGCTTTTTTGCACGGCTTAAATGTGCCTGCACTTACTGCAGTCTCTTCGTTAATCAGTTAGCTTCGCTTCGCATGAGCAAATTAAATAAATTTTGCAATTAAAAGTTGCACTCCTTCGGAAGCATTTGTCAGCGCAAATAAGCGTAAATTAAGTTTGTTTTGCTTCTGCATTTTTCCCTTTTGGCCATCGCCTGTTGCCAACCCTGAATCCTGGCGAGTACCCATCCCAGGATACTTCCCATTCCCACTTGCTTTGTTGAGGCTGTGCTTCCACGACCGATGGCTGTCATTGTTGGTTGGGTTTGTTGTGAATACCCTTCAAAAAAAATGAAAAGTTTCCAGAAACACAACATAGCACTTTGAAGTACAAGCTGTTTTATTGCATTAGGATGGACTATTTAAAATTAAAGGAATGTTGATGCCTACTAATATGATTATGATTCACTTTCGATGAACAATTACCTTTTGATTCATTGGAACTTGGCTAGCTAGAAGACCTGCCATGCATTAGGGTATCCAGTGACCAGCTAATTGTTCCCATAATTTTATTTTCCATTTTCCATTTTATTTTGTTTGCTAAATGGGTAGCACCGCAAAACAAGGATGGCAAGTGCAGCTTCCGCTGCAACTAAAACGGAAACAAAAATGAAAATGGAAGTGCAACTCAAACGGCAGCCGAAGCTGTGACTGTAACTCACAGTCGCATTTCATGTTGTTTTAATTACTTTCTGATTTATTTAGAGTGGTGCCAAGGAGCGTGGTACATCGTTGCATGCCACATTGTTGACTATAATTAGTTGCATTGTCACCTGAATGCAGCCAAATGAAATGGCAAACAAAAACATGTTCCCAATTTTGGGCTGGCCGAAAAAGCATGGGCTCGCATAAAATGTGTTCAAACAGCCAAATTATATTTACATTATTTAAGTGCAATGACAAGAATTTCCACAGGAAATTCGGCTAAAAACAACAAGCGCTTTGCCTTTCACACAGAATTAAATTAGGTTCTTGTCTGCACACAAAATGTGTTATGACCCGAAATTAGAGCCGCATTTTCATTGTTTATTGTTTTAGCCATGCTTTTCTGTCCCTCCTTCATTAAAATTTGTATTTGCCGATGCTTTTCTCCTGACTTCTGCAAAGTCCTCATCTAAGCTCGATAGAGCTTAAAGAGAATCAAGAGCCCAGTTTCAAATTGGTACAAAACAAATTGTGTGATTAGCATGTGGTACGTGTTTTTGACGCTACCCACAACCGAAAAACACGCCAGTTAAATAAATAAGTTCGGCCCAAATTGCATCCATTCTCTGTGGTCATGTTTTAGCAGTGAAACTGAAAAACATTCTGGCATTCAGTTAGCCATAAGCTACGCGTATGTAAAGTAGGTAACCTTGTCGTTAATGTTCGTTATAGGTTTCGAAGTTTTACATGTCATGATTTTGGAAAACATTTCTGCAACGCATATTCACTTTCAATAAAACAATGATATCTTTGCACAATTTACGGCTTAGACTCAGGCGTTTGTGTTTTAATTGCTTGCCAATTTGTTCATATTAAATGCATTGCTTTTCGATTTAGTGCCGCCACGATAGTCTTAAGATTTATATACCATTTATCTTGTTGGAGTTTGGAATATGTGTTCCTGTAGCCAACAAGTTCATTTCCCTTTTCAAACAGGAAACATGTGCCTGGGAAATGAGTTGACCTGATTAAATGAACCAAGCTGAAACCACGATTCGCAGCACCAAATTTGCATGCACAACTAATATTCGGCGCTTAAATTAGTTAAAATTGTTTATATTTAAGGTATGATTTTTGGGTAATCAACTATCTCATTCGGAAACCGAGTTAATTTACACCGCAAATGGGTTTTGTCGTTGCCATGACAATAATGCTAATTAAATGCAACTAAAGTTGGCCACCACGCAAAATACTTTTGCCAGGACCTGTAAAATAATAACGAAACTCCCCACTTTCGTCCTGCTGCCTCTTCTCCTCTTCTACCTCGACAGCTGGCAAACAAAAGTTAACGTAAAAAATGCATATTGCATGCGTGCCCAAAATTTAATTGGAATGCAAATGCACTCCTTTATTCGTGTGGGTCTTTCAGCCCCCATAATTATGGAGCCCTTGGGTCCGCGACCGCACTTATCCTGTCTACAATTACACAAACTAATGCCATTTAATTAAGTTCACACGTGCCACAATTAAATCTTCAACACTAATTGATGGGAGTCGCTGTGTGTGTGTGTGTGCGTGTGTGTGTGTGTGTGTGTTTGAAGGACATTGGGTTCATGGCTCATCTGGTTTTTTTGAAGCCCCAAACAATCTCACGTAGTCAGCAAACGACAAACAAATAAACGAAGGAGTAGCAAAAGGTGTAGGACGAATCGTGTTGGGAAATCATAAATAGTTGCTCCCCAGCCCCAAAACGTATCCTTTTCGATGGAATTAGACTAAGCCGAATCTGCGAGAGAAAGTTAGATTTCCTGAGATACGGAGTTACCTTTTTAATAAATATTTCTTGTATTATATTTATTATTTAAAATAACTAAATACACAATGTTATGCATACAAACTTGGAAAATAAGTAAAGAATCAATGGTTTAAGTGTGGGATTTCTGGAATTTAAAAACCAACTTAAAGTTAGGTATTGCTAATAATCTCTTGCTAAAAAAATAATTCAAATATTTAAATATCCAAAATGATGCTTATGATGGGACAACTAATACTCCCCAATAATTTGACTACAACATCAGCACTCCGAATATTTGGCACGATTTCTCCTCGAGAAGGGCGTGCCAACTTGAGTAACGTCACTTTTCGAAAAAGGGCGGGGCGGATTCGAAAATTATTTAGCAAATTAACAGGCTGACAAGTCAACTGTGTGTGCATTCGGAAGTGGCTGACGTGGGTCCAATGGCTATGTGACCGGATTGCCAACAGGCGGCAAACTTATGGATGGCCGGCACGCAATTGCTTACCTTGGCCAAGAAAGTTGGCAGTGGGCGGGGCTGGTCCATGGCCATTAAAGTAATTCTCCTGCTGTTTGTTTTTGGGCAGTTTGGTATTTTGTTTCGGTTTGGTTTAGCTTGGTTTGGTTTGGTTTGGTTTGGTTTGGTTTGCTTGGGTTGGGTTGGGCTGTGTCTGCTCACCCACCTGGAACACTGGCGTGTTGTTGCACTTTGTAGTGTCCAAATATTTTGATTCCGTCTGAGACCGCAACACAAACACATGCAGCGTTTATTATGTGTATATGTCGGCTTAATGTCCTGTTAAAGCCGGCTTAGACCGGAATAAGGACACTTAGGGGAGAAGAATGAGTGAGTGGACATGTTTTCCTGTTGCAACTTCTGCAACTGTTGCAACTGTTGCAACCGAAGCTCCGTAATGAAGTTGCTTGTTATTAACAATTGAAATTAAAGCAAGACTTAACAACCAGCACGCACAGAATGATGAGAAAAACACGTACAGAGAGAAGAATAATTCGAAAACAGTCAAATTAAATAGTTAAAGTCATATTGCACATTAAATGTTACAAAAATAATAATAGTGAAAATGGAATTCCTTAAGAAATAAAATAAATTCTTAAGGCCAAGAAAGTAAAATAATAATAATAAAATAAAGAAATACAATGACACATTTGGGTGAAAAACTTGTTTTGCCGTGCCTGAAGTTAATTAAAGCCGCCAATCTGCTGGTGCCACGCCCCCTTCTCGGCCAGTGCCCCAAGTATTGCACTTGGCATAATTTGTGCAGCCGGCAGAAGCTCGTATATCAGACAGCAGGCGACGGTCGGCGTTCTCCCTTTCTGAATTCGACAACTCAGCGAACTGAAAAGCGGGAAAAAATAACCATGGAGAAGATGGCCAGAGCTGGGCTGGCTTTTCGAGGCGGGAATCCGCCAACGAGGTCAACGACAGGCCAAACTGTCCGGCAGAGAGCAAACTTCAAGTGCGATTGTGTCTTTGTGTGCGTGCGTGCGCGCGCGCTTGTGTGTGTGTGTGTGTGTGTGTGTGTGTGTGTGTGATGGCCAACACTTGGCGGACAATAAAACAATTAAACGCAAAGTCAACATGGCGAGCCAAAAAAGTTAACTCCACTCGACCCGCCACGCCCCACGCCCCCAGCCCCAAAATAACCGCCGCAACATCGACCGCCCCCAATGAATTGAAATGGGAATCGAAAATGGAATGCAGCTGGGCCAAATGCCAGAGCCATTTGAATGCAACGAACGCGCCACATGCGGCCAACTATTGCTACTGCTGCTGCATTTGCCACGGGTCGTATACTTAATCAAAACCAAAAACATACACCAACGCACTTGGCGGACTCTCTCTGTTTTTGGCCGACTAGTAGCTGGCAACTTTAATTGGAATTTATGGTCGGACACTATGTGGCTGGGTGAGTGTTGCTTGAGTGCCGCGCTTTCGAAGCTCTCCAGGAGATTGGAACAGGTTACGTCATTTGCGGGGCTTGAGCCCATCTCGCCTTGAGTGACGTTATCCGTAGAAAGTTCCGCCATGCGCCGCACAAAGTAAAGAAAGCGAATACTATTCGGTTTCCTCTCAGAAAGTTCCAAGGATGCGGCACACACTTCGAAATAATGATGGGGCAACATGAATAATTTCTGCATATATGTGGAAGTGTTTAAAGTTTGCCTGAAAGCGAATTATATATGTACACGTGTACGCAAGATAGCACGCGTAGCAAAAACATATTTTAAGCTCTGAGATATGAAGACACTGATTCTACATTTTTTGGTTTCAAAAAACATTTATTTTTCTAGTCTAACTGAATAACAGATTAGTGCTTATAAGAAATATCTCTTTAACATGGATACTTCATGTTTGAATGTACTATTTTAATAAGTTTTCCATCTTGAAAACGTAAAGTTCATCTTTCTGTAGGACTTAACCGCACTTTGTAAATTGCGCCCTTGAGTCGCCCAATTAAGATTTTCCATCTCGGGCTGCACTATGATGGCATATAGGAGGGGAAATGGGCCAGTCAACCGCACTATCAAATCTTCGTCAATCCGCAAGACCCTAAAGGATATGAAGCCATGAAGAGTGCTTCAATCACCACGCCCACCCAATCAAAATTTAAATCGTTTTGTGGGCGTTTGCTCCTTGTCTGTTGTTGTCTGTTTCCGGGACATAATGAATGGTTGGCCATCAATTGACCGAAGCTTCGAGCAATTGCAATTTGTGTCGCCCGATAATTGTCCTGTAACAGGACAAGTGCAATCGTAAGCTGAACTCTGTGCTACTTGTGCATCCGGAAAATATGGCCGGGATACATGGCAAAAGAAGTAGGAGGATGTCGTCGTGCGCTCAACCATAAAATAAAAGATAATCATTATTTTCCTAAGATTGAACATAAATTCTTCGCGTGCGCGCTCCACCATTAAACGTGGTGCAGCTTCCCCGGAAATGCATCAAAATTCGCTGCCTTCCATCGTATCAGTTTCAGTGTCTGCGGAGCGGAGCGGAAATGCGCTAGCGCAGAGGAAAAGGAATAAAGTACGCACACACACAGTGGCAACCGCACACCCGCAGCCACTCACACACACACACACACACACAAACATGCACACACACACACATGCACATGCACGTGCACATGCACACTCATGCGGCTGGCAGGATGCAGCGGTAGCCCGTGGCCTTTCCAGCTGCAGGACATGTGAGTGTGGGCAAAAGAGTGCTGGGGCGTTAAGAATGCAACGCCTGCAGCTGCTGCCGACCGGATGCAGCTCATTTCACTTGGCCAGGCAACAAAATGCAGGCCCAGGACTCCCATCCTGGAACCATCGTTTGTCTGCACCCACCGGGATCAGGAGGATGCTGAGCGGGATGAAGATGCATTGCCGGCTTGATTTAATAAATTTTCAAATATTTTCTCGCAAAATATTTTACTGCATCCACGCGACTGAAAGTCAATTTAATAAACTGTTAAGCAAAGTGCCAAGGCTATGGGGAAGTATGTGTGTACATATGCAGTTGGCTTGCTAGCAAACAGGGCATACTCTTACTACTTAAATCCAGTCTATTAAATAAAAATATTCATCCTGATATTAACTTTAAAAACTATGTGAATTTGGTTTCCTAATACTTTGTTTTTATATTTATTCGAAATAATCTTTAAAAATGCTTTAAGATCATTTAAAAATACATACTTTTCCCAAGCTATGATTAATACATACATCAGCATATCTCGCAAGCTTTGTTTTAATTTTTATGTACCCTATAACTTGCAGAGGGTATTGAAATCGTTGGGCAAAGTGTGCCAAAGTAATACGTAATGTGTTCGTGAAAAGCGCTGTGCATGTATTCTGCCACATGTATGTATAGCTATATGATTTTCAATGTGTATGTGGGTATATTGCTCGCGTACTCGACGACATCCTCCATTAAAACTTAAAAAAAGTTCGCTCGCTTAATTAAATGTCGCATAAAATGAAATCTTGAAACATTTTTCAACCACAAAAATAAAAGGAGCCTTGACTTTCCCTACTTTACGTGCCTCCATCGAATTTCCACCGAGTTTTCCACCCAATCCCCTCGATTTCCAACCACCACCCACTTGAGTTCATCAGCGGGTGGCACCGATGTCGAAGTGATTAAATTGGGCAACCATTAAAATAAATATGGCGACAAATGGCTCAAGTGTGAGTTGGGTATAAGAAGTGGGCCAAAATGGGAGTGCCACTCCCCTCGGCTCATTAGGCCACAAATGCGATGGGATTGGGGATGGGTATGGGGATGGTAATAATGTTTGGGCTCAGCCCAAAAAATTATGCTTAAATTTGTGAATTATATGCGCCGTCTGTGGGAGAAATATTTAATAATTGACTTTTTGCACAGGGAAATATGAAAAGCCTGCTGAAAACGCAGGGCGGGGCAAGCTAATTGAAATCAATTTGCCAGCCAATCGACTGACCCCATGCAGATGATTAGGTCAGTCCTTGGCTGACAAGGTGGCAACATGGCTATAAGTGCGGCAAGAGCTCCTTGAGCTCTTGATGGAAGTAGTCGCTCCTTTCTAGCCATCTCCATCTGGCACTTGAATGCGACAAGCGGCCTCGTCGAGTGCTGGCCAAACTGTCATTGTGAGTGGGTGGGTTGCTTCTTTGCCAGCCCATCAGCCCATCAGCCCATCACCTGACCCACACGATCACCAGACCCACCAGACCCACCACCTGTTTTGCAACGTCCTGAGCTGGCAATCAAGCTAAAAGCACCTGGCCAGGCCGTGAGCTTTGCTTATTTGTTTGAGAACTAGTGGGTGGGAGATGTGGGTGACTCTGGCTGGGCGGCACTTTGGTCCATTGGTTGGACCCGTAAATCTTTCCGCACACTTTAGCAATTTATACATAACCGCCGGCATTTATTGTCACTTTTAGCTGCGAGTTCACCACCCCAAAAGGCCACCCAACCAACCACCCAGAAAGCCCATCACGTTTTGCTATTTACATTCGCTATGGCAACATGGCGAAGCAATTTTTGTACACTTTTTTGCTCCGCTTTTTTTCGTAGTGCCACGATAAAGTCATCTTCTTCATTTGCAGCCGCCGGCTGTCCAAGGACCAAAACTTTATTTGCCACCGAACCGCCAAATGGCAAATGTCACGTTGCAGACTTATTAGCGCTTCTTTCCCGCCCAGATAAAATGTCGCTGCGAAACGAGATTAAATAATGCTCTTTCTGGCTAGGTGAAATACACGGCCAACTTCTTGCGGGTGCTGGGAGAACAGAGTTTTGCATATTTGTCTTGAATATTTATCAAATTGCCCATACGCACCGTGGCCACGAAAGAGCCTAAATGTCTGTGTGATTTATGATTGGGGAAAAACCGTGGAACAGGGATGAGAACGGAAGGGTGTGCCGGGCCAGCAGCAGTGTTGATGAATTACTGGCCATAATGATGCATCATTATGTGGAACTAATTGCGGGCCTGGCCCACAGTCAGTCATTTGGCATTGTCAATTACCATCGCCAGCGAATACCGTCGGTCGGCTTCATAAATTAGCTTCGCTGATCGAATGAAAGTTTCATCAATTGTTTATTGGGCCATGGGGCTCACACTCGACTTAACCCATATATCAAAATCACGCCGTGGATTTTCTGGGGCAGATGTCACATTTAATTGGATTTTCACATCGGCCTTTGTTTGCTTTTCGGCCACGGCGTCCTAATAAGCTATTAAATAGGCGCCCCAGGCGAGAGTTTTCCCCCTCACCGAGAGCATAATTGAGGGCAACACCTCTCCACCATTCCTCTCGTTCAGCTATCCCCTTTCCAGGATTACTCACAGGACATAAATAACACGAGGACTTCCGTTCGCCATAAAATTGACGCGTCGCTTGGCCAGAAGGCGAAATGGCGCCCTGAATTGCCAATGACAACATTTCCGTTCCGAGGACAACAAGCTCAGGGCCGCAAATCGTAAATTTCAATCAATGGAGCACTCGACTCTCACTCAATTTCGATTCGATCCCCTCAGAAAATCTGCGCCGAAAAGTGGGAAACCCGTTAGTGCCACGCCCTCCGCCAGATGGTGCTTAATTGCAGGACTTACGAAATTCACAGAACACGGCACAAAATATTCGAATATTTTTAGATTTAAGTGCAGTAGATAGTTTGAAGTTCTATTAAATATATGTATATATTAAAACAATTAAAAATTAACTTAAATAAAATGCATCTCTGCTCAAATGTTATAACTAGATGATAACTAGATGAACATTGTCGGCAAAAAATAAAAATTTAGAATATTTATAAACACAATTAGAATACCTAACAATGAAATAGGAATTATAGTTTCTCGGTGCATCTGCAGCAGCAGCTGATGTTGAAAACCCCCAGCAAGTTGGAAAACTTCATGCGAAGCGAATGTGTTGCAATATAACTCGTAAATCATTAAAACTTCGCTCATAAAAATAGGCCAAAATAGGAGTGTCACATGGTAGAAGATGAAGGGTGTGTATTGTAGCACATATACTCGTATATATATGCCCATAATAGTTGTCCTTGGCCCTTTCGGTTAATCGAAAAACTTTTACCAAATCATTCCGGAAAATTGCCACTGAAAATAGCCGGCTAACCGCAGGCAATTTTAGCCCCATTTTTTTGACTAATTGCCAGAATTTCCGCGCTTAGAGAAGCTTTAACTTCGATTTCGGCCAGGCGAAGTCCCAAGGAGAGGGCATCGGTGATATTAAACCCGTTTTCCTGCAACACGCAATTTATATGCACATAATTACCAGCAGGCATCCTGATTATACGAACCTAACAAGCTTTCTAGATCACATGGCCGGAATGGCATTTCATGTTCACCGGTACACGTTATTTCATCACCATCAAACGAGAGGCCTATAATTACAATAATAATCGTAATATTATCAATGTTAATTAGCGATCATCAATCATGCGTTTATTGCATTCCGTTTATTTAGCTTGGAAAAATAACAGCCAGTTGCCAGTGTATCGCCAATTAATGAGCAACAGTTGATTAAAAAGCATGAAAATATTTACGACATATACTCAGGCAGTTTATGATAATTACATCGCTCCAAGTATTGCTCAGACTTTAAGGGGAAAAATACTTGCATATAGCTAAATTATTGGTTGATGAACCAATGACTTTTAATCACATACAAGCATAAGAGTTTAAAGGCCAAATATGGTAATTCTATATGCGCTTCCCAGTAAATCGCAGCCGCAAAATGTAATTATTTATACGTTAATTACAATCCTCGGTGTCTGGCATTTTATTAAATTGGCTAAATAATTCATTGGCCTGGTCTCTCTTGTTGTTTACTACATCAAATCGATTCCAATTGCCTTCTGTTTGAGCTAAATTACACCGCTTGAGTCTCAGTTGAGTGAAAATCATAACAAAATTGGCAAATTGGTGAAAATCCCATTGAAACATTACGCAGCTTTCGCTTCCAAGTAATACGACAGCTTTCAACTCGTAAAAGTATTTACGTCCTTTGTATCTTTGATTTGTTTTTAATGCGACTCTCGCTGCTGAGGCAATAAAATGTTTTGACGGACAGTGTCGACATGAAAGAGACAAGCACACTTCACAAGAAGGAGACGGAACAGTGCTTCAAGAAGGAGACAGTCTGAGGGTATGAAAAAAAAAGACGGCATAACCAAATTTGAGAAGTAGCGGCCAGCAAGCAAATAAAATTATATTGAAAAATTTATACACAATGTATAAATATGTACATGTCCTCGTGACAGAGAGACGTTTACGACTAAGTAGCCTGCATGTGGTTGCAAATGTGCAACATAAACTTTTATGCCATACAGAGTTTATATTTACCGCCACTTGACCTTTTTCAATTTTTGGCTGCCCCCTCTGTTGTATCTTTATGAACATGCAGGACTTTGAAAGTGTTAGGGTCTGGGGTAACAGGACGTAAAGGGTTTATATCCCGAAAGCCTACTTAAATATGGATGAGATGGAATTGAAGGCGAACAGAAATTTCACTGTGCACGGATTTATTTTGCTGGTACAATCTTAATTCATAAATGAAATAAATATTTAGTCTTGTGGAAAAATAAAGTTAGTTAAATCACAACAATCTATTTATTCGTATTATTGAATTATTTCAGTCCTCATGAGTCCAGTTGGCCACCCTATTTGTACCCTATATACGGTTAATTTCCGCTAGCTCTTGATTGATTTTGGGATAAGCCAAATGTAATTCCCGTAATTAGATCATTCCAATGACCCAGAATTGAGTAATGTCCCAAATTTATTGAAGTCCCCATTGGCATCGCAATTAGATGTCATTCAAAAATTGAAATTAATTTTCGCAGCCATGACAAGGCAATTAATCGTGTGTCCTCGCTTTTTGCCAGCGAAATTCTTTGAAACTAGATTTTCCACATTCCACACGTACACTCGTATGCAAAAGTGCATAAATCAAACAAAATTTGCCAAATCACGAACCTAATTTAAATGTCACAACAGTAGCAGCAGCGTTGACAAAGGGAAAATTTATAAAAAAATATAAAAAAGCAGAGGAAAATTCCATTTTGGTTATTTTTTGCGTATGTCCTTCATGTCGCCGCTCTGTGCGTTTATTTATGCATTACGAATTACTTGCGACTTTCTTGCATTTGTCGCACTCGTTTCCGCCGATGGCCACCGCCAACCGGCAGGAGATTTCCTCGATTTTTCACCGATTTTCTTTGAACTGGTTTCGTTGTTTTTTCCTTTCTTTTTCGACTGCACGCGCGATTTTCGCAGCCATTGGACAAAAGGAAATCGAAATTAAACTGTCCAAGGGGCTGTGCAGACCAAAAATTTACGACCGTGCGCGTGCTAAACGTGGCCCAGACACAGGAGCTTTTCGCCCGTCCGTTTTCCGATTTCGCTCCGGTTCGCCCCTTCCCATTTTCCGCTTTTCCCGTCGCCCACTTGGAGCTGCGTGTCCCTTCATTTGGCCGCAAACATCCGCTCAGTGAAATGACTTTGTGGCTGGTTTTACATAACCCTGACAGACAGTCGGAGTAAGAGGAAAAGCGAAAAGATTATTGCAAAGGCGGGGGAGTGCGGAGTGCGGCAGGACCAGCAGGATTAAGTCCTGGCGGTGCTTGCATGTGTGCATTTGATTTTTGGCCAACATGAATGTTAAATGCACATTTGTTTCCGGCCAACGCAAGCTCATGATTATTTTATTGAGCCGTTTCTCCGGCTTCTGTAGCCTTTCGCGCTGAAATTGCCCTCGACATGCAATTCGCCAGCTGATTTAGATGCGCCACAAACCCTCGTTGCATTCACATTTCCAGTAATCTCGGCAACTTGTATTCATACTTTTGGTTGCTGCATATAGAGAAATTACCGCTTAGTTAGTGAACATTTACGTATATTAATTAATTTTAATTTATTTTTCAATTTTCATCAACTTGAATGGTGATGGTGATTGGAAGACTTGAAATTTTCAAGAGTAACTAGTTGTCGAGCTCCTAAATTAGAGAATATTTTGTATTGTTTCTCAAATCAATGGTGTCAATCTCACGGTGTACTTACACATGTGGCTCGCCTAGTCTTGAGTGGCTTTTCCGGATCGTTGCACGCACAAATTGCCACTCGAATGGCTGGCTTACCTCCACAGTATCTGTATCTTTGTACATTCGTATCTGAATCTGCAAGTGCTTTGCTGTATCTTTGCAACTGTAAAGACGACCAAGTATATCTGCATCGCTGGCTCGCAACTGAATTTCACCGAGCACAATATGAATAAACATTTTCATAACCCGTATGGATTTCAACTACTTGCTATCCTGCTATCTTGCTATCTACTTAGCTGACAATCTCGAGTAACTCAATTTTCAAATTGTGAAAAGGGTTCCCACTTTATCCAGCATTATCCGCTTCGGCGTTTGGAACTTTCATGATTTGGGCACAATGTAAATACAATCAAATGCTCGAAACCCCAAGGAACAGCTTGAACCTTGTTTAGATTTGAGCTCTTGCTGCACACAAAATTACTACTCAACCTCAATCAATGAAAACTCAGCACGAGGTCAGTTCACGGATAATGTCATTGAAAGACATTGAAAGTTCCTTCCATAAAAATGAACGAATGCATAACTAGTCTTAGTCCCAATCTGCATTTATGTGAAAATATACAAAATAAAGCCCGAACATAATGAAAAGTTTTCACCAGATATCCTTTAAAGAAACTTTCATCAAAGATCGCAGCAGGACATTTTTAAGGCTGCCTCTGTCTCGAAATCTTTTTGCAACCTAACAAAAGTTTGGGGTCTCTTGAAAATAGCATTTTAGAATATGTGAGATATTTATTATATTTGTGAATGCATTGCTAGATCATTTTGAAAATTATGTTCCTGAATTGTAGCACACTCATTTGCAATTCCATAATGTACGAGTATGTGTTGATACAAATAAGCGCTTTCACAGAACTCACATAGAAGACAAAGTGGGAATTTGTTTGTTGTCACAGGCTGATGTATGGCACCTACAAGGAGATGTTTGAAGTGCATTCCAAGCCGTAGGCATTGCTGAAAAGCAAATGCTATACAGACACACCACATCCTGTCACATTTATGAGGGTAAAGTTGGAACATAAATTGGGCTTGTGTCCTGTGCCACCCACTTGAACTCAACTGAAATGGGGGAAGTGCAATCGACGAACGGGCCAAAGTTTTCAGCAAAAACTGCACAAATAAACAAAGAATGACATTTTGAAACGGCAATTCCAGAACCAGGACATGATTGTCATTAAGTCCTGCCACATAAATAAGACAAATGAAAAATGAGTCAACGGAAGTGGGTCTCACATGACACTTATTGTTGGCAGCGGCTGCAACGAAACTTCAAAGGCATTTCCGCTCAGCCAGTGCAGTAATGACAACAAATTCTATGTGGTAATTGCAAAACGTTTTTCTTGACCATCTCAAATTGCAGCCAAGTAGTGGAAGTTTTTGTCCACTTCCTCAACTGATTGAAATGGAGCGAAGGCGGCGGGGAATGTCCTCGATCTGAGTTTCGTTTTGTAATCTCAGTCGGGGTGATAAATTGATGCATGAACCCCAAGGCAATACCCAAAAAGATTTAATAAGAACAGCCGGCAAATATTTGCACACTTGAACGGCTCAGGGCGCCTTAACTTCGTCAATGAGAGAGATTAAACTTTTGCTCCAAGGATGTCAAAGCATCAATTTGTCAGGCGACGACAACAGCTCAAAGGATTGCCAGTGGAGGGCAAAAGCAATCACAGCACCACAGGAAGAAACATGTAAAAAAATTAAGGCTACCTAGGATAACATTCAGCTGTGGCAGAGAAAGTACAGCATGAACTAGACTTGAAAATTAAAACTTTTGAGATGTGATTTCACAAAAGTCAATGTCTTATTAAGATCATAATTATAACCACTTCGAGTAACCAGTAAGAATGTTCAAAACATGTTTCTTATAATATATTGTGCCCAAAAAATTTGTTCATCACTGCTGCTGCGTAAACAACTCCATCGAAATTATGAAAGAGGGGCTGAGACTTTTGTCATTCTGACATATTTTAATGCGAATTTACAACAGCCTCGAGGTTTGGGTGAGGCATGTTCCGGCCACTTGAGCTGCCAGTCCCCTGACAGTTGGTCAACTTTAATTTTCAGCCCTTTTCTGGAATGCCGTGCCTTTCGGGGCTGAACGAATACCCCATAGCCCATTCCCCATTCGGAGCCACATTTTGTGTTGCCTGCTTTTCGGCGCCATCTCCCGGGCGACAGGCAGCGTAGTAAATTTAATAAATAAGTGGAGATTTCTGCTGGATGCCTGTTATTGTTGGTGCGGCACACCTCAATCAAAGCATGTGCCACACATACTCGCATGTGTATGTATATGTATATGTATATGTATATGTATAATGGGACAGACAAGTTCTGAGCAGAGGACAGGACACAGCAGCCTTCTTTCAACAGGGTCTTCAATAATATTTTACACACGCGACAGACAGCTAGACTTGGGTCGCTGTCATGTTGTATTCCCTTTGGGTGGTCCCCGGCACAAAAGGGCAAATTGCAAAATAGAACGCAATAAAGCGACATCGAATAGAATATCGTGAAAAAAAACATGTTTTCTGCGACGAGCGCAGACTCTAATATTATATAAAAAAATACAAGTAAATGGTATATAATAGGGTGCTCTATTTAAAATCATTTGAATAGCTCACTTTAGTTAGCGAATTGGTAGAGAAACTAATACTATTATAAATTCCTAGGAAAGACAAGCCATTTACAGTGTGCCATCTCTTTGAATCCCAAATGATATGAGCCTGCAGAAACACCAACGCATACATCATTTGCCTCGCCAGAACGGAGAAAATAAAACGCTCAAGTGCCATTTATCTCACTGGCCCAAAACTTTCCAACTGACTTTCGCCCGCACACGAAAAAGTGTGGTAACCAAGTGTGAATGTGCGGGTGAACTCTGCATACTTTCTCCTTCCTGTCCTTGACACTTAAACACACCCTCATACTTTCCTCGTTTGGTGTGAGCTAAATTGATTTGACAAATATTTTTCTTGGCGTTTATTACATTTTTTCCGTTGGCATCAGCATTGGGAAAATGGGAAAAGGCTGCCGATCTGCCCTTTTCAGAGCGCGTAACCCGTCGCTGGCAGGGATTACGCTCGCTATGGCAACAATTTCAATATGCTCCACTAGCAGTCAGCTAAGGCACTCAGAAAAAAGGGGATTAGATATTAGATTTTCAAGCGATTATGCTTCAAACTGGCTAAGAGTATTAAATGAAAGCCGTGCAACTTAGCCGCTTTCCTTAAATCCTTGGCAATTATCCAGGATATGAGAATATATTATGTACTACGAATATTTGAACTGAAAGCAAATTCTTTTATTCCTGTGCACACACAACCTCGCCCTCTAAAACGTACTATAAGGATGCAAGAATTCCACACGATGCCACAAACACATGCTTGGGGCAACATTTAAATACATGGGGTTGTGTAAACGGCTGAGTGAGTGTGCGTGTGCTGATTGCATTGTTGCACTTGTTGCATTCCCTCCACACACACGCTCTCAAATCCGCTTCATGTAAATCAATATGAAAAGCAAAGCATACCAAACAATCTGGAATTTTTCCAGCCACGCCAAACTTTCAGGAAGCTAACATAAGCAAGCCAAAGGAATATATTTTTAAGAGAATATTTTTAATTGCCAGTAAATGAAACCAAATTATTCAAGGAACCAAATTACTTGTTTTCTGCAGTAAAAATAAATAACTGCTTTGATTAAAGCAATTTTCAATTCTGTCCGACTCGTGCGGAGCATTTGACCTATTGACCCACCCCCCCCTTGGTTGTAAAGTTTCCCACATCCCACAGTGCAGCATCCCACACATGAAAAGAACTAAAGTGTAGGAGGACAATGCGGAAAACTACTAAAACTAAAATCGGGCATTATACATTTGGAGCGCAATTTCTGGTTACCATAGATGGTTCGGTTCGTTGTTGGTCCATTGAGAGGTTGGATCTAAATGACCAGCGGTTAAAGGTCGGCGGAAAGCCAGTAATGCACTCGCCTTCGAAATTGGCAAATGAGGGCCATAAAAACCAGGACCACAAAAAGCCAGTGCGTTGCAAGAGGCACTAATTGCAGCATTAGACCACCGATGGAGGCTTCAGCCGGATCAAAGTCTCAGTTGACAGAGTCGGAGTGTATTTAACTTCTCCACCTGCATATGGTAACATATAAGCAGTGCTGGCAAGCTGCAGATTCCAACAAGTCAAGTCGCCAATGAATACAGTAAAAAAACGCCTTAAACATAACAACCCAGGTGATGAATGGGTCAAACTGCAACGCCACATTATAATATACGCCACATATTGATATTTTTTCTCTTTTATTAGCTGAGGAGTTAATTAAATCATTTCGTAAGATATAATTTTTAAAAAATAGGTAGAGTGGAAATTATATTAGAAAACACTTCGTTCTAGCTAACAATTCGTTGTCTTCAACTGTAGCTAAAAATCAGACATGCTGCCAGCAGTGGTTGTCGCCCACCCTCCATCCCTTTCTAACTATCTTTTACTGTCTCTTTCATGCTGCTGTAACAACACGGCTGCGACTTAGAGCAGCAAAAAGTGAGCTACGTGCAGATGCCTCACCTGTGATAGAGGTGATTAACAGGATTTGCAGCCGGCAAGCTACCAATCTGCTACTTTTACCAGTTGTCCTGTTTGCGTGTGCATGTATGCCGGTGTGTGTGTGTGGGTGTGTGGAAACATGGTAACCGTAGATGGCACACATGGCGTATGCGTAACATTAAATCTAGAGGACGGCTCTTGCTGCGGCTCTTAATTGAAAAACCAACCCCCAAAACATAATCTAAAATGCCGACAACTGCTGGCCAGAGAACATGACAACGAACTAATCCCGAAAAACTTTGAAATTGGCAAAGTTTGGGCGATTAATTAAAATCGCTTCATGCCATTGATGAAACAATAATAGGAAAAAACCAATATTTGACAATTGCCAATAAGCGCCAGACAGAACCGAAAAAATAACAATAACAAGGGGGATCACATCAACAGCAACGAAAACAAGGACCGACTGAGCAAGGAGCAACAATTAAAACAAATCGAGGGGAGAATTGCATGCTCATGTTATTGCAGTTATATAAAAACCACCGCCCACACCACCCACACCGCCCACACCATCCACTCGCCCCGAAAAACACACCACTACAAGCATGCAAATTGGTACTCTCCCGCTTAGTTGTGTTGTTTTTCCGACTGCTGCCAATGCAAGGACCAAGTTTTCCTCGAACAATTGCCGCCGTGCAGAGAAATTCAATTGAAAACTGAAGGGTCACAAATTTATGCAACCTATATGCATCACAGTCCACCCGTATGCCCACATATACATATGCTAAAGGCATCGCCGGGTAACTATATATATATATATATACATATATAGATATATAGATATATATATAGATATATATATAGATATATATATAGATATATATATATATAGATATATGTTCTGGCCAGGTGAGCAGCTGAACATTGTCTGGCCACATTGCATTTTGATTGCAAAAATGTAATTGAATAGCAGCCGAGCTGTTCGACGTAGAAAAAAGCGAAGACAACAAAAACATAAAATAATAAACAACCAAAAAGCGCAATCATTTGCATAAGGCACCAAAACGCTGTGCGAGAACTAACACCATAAATTATGAAATTATATTTTCAATTGCCCCAGCCGGTGTTATTGTTTTTGTTATTACGCTGGGTTGTGCAACAAAAATATATGCCGAAACACGTGAACCGTACTCACTGCAACAGCAAAATAAATCGAGGCTAAGCGTCTTCCATAGTGCTGCAATTCAATGGTTGTATTTCAATTAAAATTCAAATGAACACGTTATATATAAATCAAGGAGAAACAGCCCTATAAGTTCATATAGGTCATTGCCAAATAATACACCGGGTACTACTGACGCATCCTGAATTTAATTACACAGTTTCAACCGCTTGTAATTAAAGTTAACTTCACCAAAACATATGTTTAGTTCGATTGGATCTTAGTAATTTAAGGGGTTCAAATAAAGCTGCCACCAAAGTGAAGTTTTCTTTGTTCTGAAGCAGTTAGGCCCAGGAAATCGGCTTATTGGACCCACTTTAAATCACACAAAGAGCGACTGCCCGCAAAGCCACCTGTAAGCCGCAAAAAAAGATAGCACACAAAGTCCGCCTTCGCACCTGGCTTTATCAGAAACAAAACTAGGGGAAATCCAGGTCTACAACAAGAAGGAAAAACAAGGAAAAAGGAAAATAATTCAATTCCATAAACACTTGTTCACACAGTTCACGCAGATCACGCGGTCGCCTTCGTAAGCTGCGACTTGGACCGACTTGGGCGAAACTTCATCAACACAAATTGTGAATTCCATACAAATAGTTTGACAAACTTGCTGGTCCCCCAAACTTGGGGGCGGTCCGAGGAAGTGGGTGGTCCGAGGAAGTGGGTGGACCGAGGAAGTGGGTGGACCGTCGGTGAGGGCGAGGCCGAGATAAATGAAAGAAGTTTTGTGGTAGGCCCGGCAAGAGCATAAAAGAAATCTTATAAATCCAGAGCGGCAACAACACTTGCATATATCCGTGATACTGGCGCATATAGCCACATATACTACACTTAAACAAGTGATTGGTCTTGTTGAGTATCTGGTTTTTGTGTGGTAGTAGAAAGAGAAACCAGAAATGCAAAGTTCGGGCGCTAAGTTGTACAAATTTTTGCAGTGCATGTAAAAACCAGATTGAGACAAAAGAACTTGTAGAGCGACAAGGAAAAGTGGGTACAGGAAATGGAGCCGCTGGTGGAGCACTGTGTTCATATCTCAGTTTTGAGCATTTCCGGCGCCAACTATTCGGTCACGTAGTGTGTGCCTCTAATGAATGTAGCTGTACGACTATATCTGGATGCCTATATAGGATAGGATAGGATAGGATAGGATGCGCGTGCAGCGCATTATCGCTAAAGGTCGCCCAACTATTTTCACTTGGGGCACTTCTTTTTTGGACAGACCACATAATCAGAGGCATCGCACATAGCCACCAGACACAAATACAGACATGTCTGAAAATCTTGACCGAAAAGTTTCTCAACCTCAAAGTGGAAATCAGAGGAGAGCCACCCGAAAACTTTTCATCCTATTTGGGTTCGGTTTTGGTCCTGACGTTATTCCATTTTCCGAGCACATTGATTGTCAACATCCAGCAGGGAATTCAACTTTCTCTTAGCCGGCTCAGTGGGAACTTGGAGGCTGTTTAAGTTTTCGGTTTCGTCAATCGGAATTTTGTTGAGTTCTTAGTTGAATTAGCGGTCGATTTCAGGTTGCAGCACTAGTCTACAAAGTTTTCAAATAACAGGCAACCAAAACTGAAATCTTAGTTTTAATGAAATTAGAAAGGTTTCGATGGTTTTTCTAGTAGTTTGATAACAGCAAACGTGCTTTATAATTATTAGGGTAATTTTAGACATGTTGTAATATTTCTCTAACTGATAACAGCGGTTATCAGCAGAGCGTATTCATTATCATTTGATTCCAATCGCAAGGCTTTCCCTAAGTATCTCAATGTTGATAAGAACTAAATACCTATCTACGTCACTTGCATAACAATTAAATGCGAATTTGGGGAAGAACAGAAACTAAACGTAATGTACTTGAAAACTTTCCAAGAAATAAAAAAGTCAATTATCCAATTGACTGGTAGCACTTAGGAATTGATTTAATTGAAACGATTGATGACAACTAAGACTACAATGAATAACCATAAAATCCCTTTAGAAAACCCTCATTGGCTTTCCCACTAATCCAGTGGCTTAAATATCCAGCAAATATTTCTATAAACCTATTCATTGGATGTCTAATCTCATGTGATAAATATTAATCCGCATGCATTGTTTGCGATACGAATTGAGGGGTATTTGCATATCAAGCCACCAACCCCCCAACCCCCCGACAACTGTTGACACTTTGCAGTTTATTAGCCACACAACAATTGTTTAACATTTCCGTTCGTGCCGCACCGTTCTTATCGAGCAAATCTCTTTGTTTCTGCCACATTTGCAGCTGCTCCTGGCCGTCATTCTAGCTGCTCGCTGTTTTGGTAGTGGCTCTTCCAGACGAACGCTCGCCCTGGCCTGCGAGGAGGCGATGGAATCAACGCCGGGGCTCAAAAACAATAGATATAGCTATAGAAGCGCCACGGACAACAACTACGACGATTACAACTACAAGTGGGTGCACGGGGATGTGGACGTTGATGGCATTGCAGATAGCAGCGAGGACGACAACAATGACAACTATAACTACAACAAGGCATCGGCCAAATGGCAGCAGCAACAGCAGCAACAGCAGCAACAGCAGCAAAAACTCTACGGAAATCCCATCCACAGCATATACGACAGGCAGCAACATCTACAACGGCAGCAGCAGCAACATGAGCAACTGCAGCAACAGCAGCAACAGCAACAGCAGCAACAGCAAATCGAGCAACAGCAACAGGGAATGGGAATGGGATTGGGTTTGGGAATGGGACTGGGGCAGTTTGATGATGATCCAGAGAATGCTCGCAACGACTTCCGCCTGCAATTGTCCGACTTAAATGCGGCCGTTCAAGGTATGGGCAGGTTTGCTGTTCCCCAGGACCAGGACAAAGACCAGGACAACAGCAATGGCTACAGCAACATCAAGGACAGCAGCAACATCAACTGGCTGCAGCCAGCGGAGGAGATGGAGCAATTGTTGCTGGCGCGTCGCAGCCGCAGCAGCAACATCAACCAAAGGTAAGACCAGTGATGGAAGAGGTAACATTTACTTTAACTTATATTTTAGCCAAAAGTAATGGCCAAATGTCAGCACCAGCTCAAAAAAAATAAATTCAAAAAGTTCGGAATTTTGTTTCAAATGCTTGCGAAATGTTGCATCTATTTGAATAGTCTTTTTCTTATTTTAAAAACCTTAACTGATTAGTACCCGAAATTAGAACACATAGCATTCAAGGCATCAAGGAGAGTATGAAAAATTCGATGAAGTGGCTGGCAGCGCGCATTCATGAGTTCAGATTCCGGGATGTGTGGCCGCATATGATGGGAGCCGACAAAGGGGATCCAAGCCGTAAAGCTCGCTCAAGTTGCAGTTGCTACTGCATCTCCTCCTGCTGATCCCAATCCATCTGCAGAAGCCATCCATCCCGGCAGACGGCAGTCCGTATAATCTGCGCTCTGGCTTGCTGGTTGCATATCAACTAAAAGTCAATGACGACATCCCATGACGTAAGCGTGAGCACAAACGTAAGCACTTAAGCTGATTCCCCCAGTCGGCTACGATTTATCCCCTTTGTCAGATTGAACGAGATCAGGAGCTGCAAGGATCATGTGCATTCTGAGTCAGGGATTACGTAATCTGCGTCTTGCATGCACCAACAAAAGCAGCAACATAATATAAAGAATATAAAGGAATATTCCAACCGAAATATGACTGAGGAATCCTTGGAGAGGAAAAAGCAAGTAATTCAAGTTGCTCTCAGTAGAAAGGATACCCTGCCTGTGTGATTTATCCTTAATGCGAATCAGTTGAATATTTATACCCTATGAAATGCAAGCTTTTTTACAAAATATAGCTTGTGCAAATTGTCGGCTATCACTAGGCACCAATAATTGTAAGAAAACTTGTATAATAATATTAATATTAAAGATGTACATCCAAGCAAAAGCTTAGCTGTCAACAAAAATCGATTTAATATAATACTCTTAGAAAGCATTCACATAAAAACCACAAATTGTCTCTGCTACAAGAACTCACAGCCATATAATAGCAGCCCCTTTTTGTGCTAATTTAAGCCAGCGCTCACCTCAACTATTCCAGCTGCATTCATTTCAAAACATTTTCACAAACTTTGCGACAAAACTATCAAAGCCGTTGTTGCCCTGAAAGAGGGCTTCAAAAATGCCAACGCCGCTGGATCGGAGGGCTAAAGCTCCGGGGCAGGAAGAATAGGGAAAGGAATGGGCAAGGGGATGGTATCTGTATGGGTATCAGGGTATGGGAGATGTACTGAGTCATTGACAACGAAAGGGGAAATCCGCTGGCAGGCAACGACATTCGCGAAGCGGAGAGCTTTGTGCCGCGCCACAGGCTCAGGACAACGCCGTCACCACGAGCACCTCCTGCCCACCAATCTGAATGGCCCCATCCACGGACAAAGCCGCGCGCCAAAGCGAGAGCTAAAAAATTCATTGGCATTTGCTGCAGTTGAATGCAAAATGATGCGCTTTTGTTGGCCAACTGGAAAAATTGCAGAAAAGAAATGGCGGCCATGCAAATAACAAACGTCAAAAACGAACTTATATTTTTTAGCCACGCCACCGCAAGCAAATTCACATGGAGAGAAAGTAATTTAAAATGTAAGATCATTTTACATTCTTGCATAAATAACACAAAAGTGTCCAGACCATATTAAGCTATTATTAAATGTGTTCAAATTAAATTATGCAATATAAAAATTGTAATTGACTATGAGGAAGTCTGATAATCATGGTAGGATGTTCAAATATTTGTAAGTTTTGTACATGATTCGTACAGATTTTTCTTCATGTGTAAAAACGCTTTTGCAGTCATTTCCGCTTGCCTGCGGCGACATCAGGCAGCCGTGGAGGCGAAAGCAGCTCCAGTGGGCCGCGAGATGAGAGCAGCGCTAATTCATGGCCAAAACTAACAAATTTCCATGCATATGCAATTTCAGGTCAGCCATGGATGAAGCCGGATCAGGAGCAGGACCAGGACCAGGAGCTGGGGAACCAGGTCAGCCAGAGTACACCAACAATGAGTTACCATCTGGCGGTCTAGATGATGTGGACATTGAGGGTGAGGAGGATTACGCCGGACAGGAGGAGGACGCAGACGAACTGAGTTCCCAACTGCCCTACGGGATCCAGAATGTGCGCAAGCGCCGCGTTCGCAGTGTGATGCCACCGGAGCCTTTCCTGGGGCCCAATCCCACCTCAGATGGTGTAAGTACTTCAATTTAATTGAATATTATAATAAACATGGCTGGATACTATACTAACAATTCAAACACTCCTGCCAAAGACATTAGAATAACTAGAATTCTAGTATAAAGTTATTTATGATATTAATTAGGTGATATTAATTAGTGCCTTTGCTTCTGCCCATTCACAGGTGGTCACTTATCAGTCGTTGTGTCCCACAAATCGGGTGACCGTGAAGCTGGAAAGTGGCGATTACCGTCCCAATCACTATGTGGAGGTCACCTGTGCCCACAGCTACTCACCCCAGCCCTCGAGGAACTACAACTACGAATACGGGTACAGGGGCAATGAACTGCTCCGAGCTCTGCTCTCCGAGCGAAGCGAGAAACGAGAGGTGAGCTACATAAATTAAAATAAATATTCAGCTAAATAACCTTTTCGATACTTTCATTCAGATCTGCTCGGCGACGGGCTTCTCGTGCATCCAGCTCAACCGCACCATCCACCTGATTCGACTGAACGACGCCTCCGGCTGCTGGGAATCGGAGACGCGGACGGTGCCCTCTGGTTGTGAATGCATGTGGCCGAAGCACAGCTACGGCGACATAGCCTTCTACCATCAGGCGCAAAAGAGACGGGGAGGCGTGAGCGGTCTGCGACCCCATGCCCCCATCAATGTGGATTACAAGCCTGGAGTGGGCTACCGCCAGCTGACCCTGAGGACGAGGAATCCCAAACCAGCTCCCCGCAGTCGACGCGAGGATATGGGCTACGAGAGCTACGATTTTAACTAGTTTTCAAGGACTACGCCTAATTGGATTCGCGTGCCTTTATTGATGGTTTAGCAACTAAGTTTGATCCGCATAAATTATTTTTCGCTTAAGCTTAGCATTTAGTGAAGAGAGAGTCCCTAGTAATGGTGTATAAAATAAACGAACTACAATGGAGCAACAAAAGTTGGCTTTTCATGAAGAGGGATTAATGAAATTAAATTGCATGTCCCACTGGGCTTTCACTTAATCCCGCTTCTTAATCCAGTTTGTGTGCAATTCTGTAAATGCATTTGGCTCAACACCTAACGATATCCCTCGATTGGATTTATTGCCTGCGGCTTTATCGTAAATTAAAAGTAAAGCGGCATTTAAAACATTTATAACAAACACTCGTGTATTGTATAAATCAATGTAAATCCCAATGTAAATCATCCCTAATGAATGATGATGCGAGGACGTGTGCTATGATAGCATCTCCAGGGGTTGGGTGCCCACTTTGGACAGGAGCTCCTCCGTAATGCTCGCTATCTGGGCATGTAAATCCTCCACAGGCTTAGTGGCATCAAACTGGTGCCAATAGCTGCCCTCATTGGAGCAAATGCGATCGAATACCTTGGCCACACGACCCTGGAACTCCACTTTCTCATAACTGTAATGGCATTGTAATTGCAAAGGATTGTAATATTGATGGTAATTTTAATGCAGATGCTTTACTGACCGCTCTTCGCCGTATTGTCCGCGATTTGTAAGGTCAGTTGGTGGTGCTCTTAGGTAAAAAACTGCATCTGGTTTTATGAGCCCCCTTTCCGGAGCATAGCACCAATCGAAGTCCAATCCTTTGGCAGCACTATATGCCACTCCAGAGAATGAATATCGATCCACAACCACTGTGCGGCCCTCAAGCAGATTCTGCTTCAAGTAGTTCATGTGCTCCCAGCGGTTGGTGGAGAACATTAGGTGTATCACCTCATCCGGCAGATCATTGGTGTTGGTTAAATAGGAGTTTATCACCTGGCCAATGACGGAACTGCGTTCCGGAAAATTCATGGGCAATACCGGAATACCCTTTGAATTCAGGCGCGCAACTAGAAAACATCGCAGATTATATTAAGGCATCTTAAGGATTCCGTTACTTACCCAACAACTGGCTCTGAGTGGACTTTCCGCTGCGGTCACAACCTTCAAATATTATTAATGCTCCACGTTTTCCCGCGTTCATTGCAAAATAAATGTAAATGTAAACACACATGCACACACACATACATATACACATGCTCACATGCATCGATTTCCATATTGATTTTTCAGTATTTATATTCGTGCTTAAAATATTCCGTTCGGGGAGCTCCCTCTTCGTACAAATGTTGAAAGAAAATATTTTAAAATAGGTAATCCAAAAACTTTTTTATAATTAATTTTGTTGGAAAAAGTGACCGTAGAAATAATCGATAGTGGCAAAGAAACATCGATGTTTCCCAACGGGGCGAAATATCGATACTGTGGAATGGATATCGATTTTAGTTCCAGCTCTAATAAATTACATTTTGTTTTTAACAATTTAAAATTCACGTAAAAACACAGAAACAAAGTTGCGGCATTTGCAAAATAATATTTAGTTAGGTCCCCTTGTTCGGTGTCCCCTTGCGCGATGTGTTAGCCGCTTAAACGGCACCGGCTCATGCGTTTTGGAGCCCGTTTTCATTTGCCTGCGCTGAGCGACCCAAAACAAGAAAAATTTGCACGCAGTCGCAACGAATTCGCAATGCGCTGCAGCTGAAAATTAAGAGGTACAACCTAGCATCCCCGCCCCTGACGATAATTAAGAAAACTGTGTCTTCGCAATAATAAATTATTAGCCCTTTGCGCATACGCCATTCAAAACTGATCATGGATCAGTGGCAAATAAACAATGTTGTCAGGACGTTCGGCAGTACAGAGGACCGCGTGCGTTTGGCGTAGCGTGCAAAACAACGCGCTGTCATCTGTCCGATAGGTTGTGTTATCGACTGTTCGCGCAAGGACCACGAGAGCGGCGAAAGAAATTTTTTTTGCCTTTTCCGAGTGGGTTGGTGTGTGGGTGGTGTGTGAAAAAAGTGCGTGCGGTCTTGTTTATGGGTGAAAAAGAGCAGCGGCTGTCCGGCCGGAGTTAGCAAATTCGTGTGCAGGATCCTGTCCAGCAAGATTAGGTCGCCTTTCCCTCCAGCCGCACCGTTTCCAAATTCCCAGCTGTCGGATTTTCATTAACATTCCGCATTAGCCCAAAAGATTGCCTAGATACGACAGTCCATGATCTGGGTGACATATACGAGCACCCTAAGTTAGCTGCCGCCGAAAGAGATGGCCAACAACAACCATCCGCATCCTGGGCATCTCAGCCAGGCGGCCCAGAACGCCTCCTGGAATCCATTACAAGTAAGTGGGACTAATATCTTTGGTCAAAGCCGAAAGCTGACATTCACTTAATCTTCAGATTCCTTCGTACATACCCCGCCAGCCGCAGTTGGCGCACATGTCCAACGAACGGCCCGGAATGGTGCGATCGCCGTTGGCCTGGCACGTTTCTGGATCCGTTTCCTCCCAGCCTCCACCGCCACCCGATGCCATTTACAATTTCATGTCGGCCAATCACAAAAATGTAATTAGGCCAAAGCGAGAAACCGTCGAGATCAAGCTGCCAGTTATCCAGATCCTAGTAGTCCCCAAAAGCATGCTCGATTTCTTCGCCATTTGGCCCGTAGATGCCTTCTTTAGTATCGTTTAGTTTAGTTGTTGATATCTCTGTTTGCTTTTTGATGCCATTTCCTGTATTTGTTTAATTTATTACTAGCAAACAGTTATCACTAAATTCGTATTTTCATTCTCAGCTGGACCACCACCATCAGATGAATCCATTGCTGGCACCGCCCTACTCAGGAACATTGCCATTCAACTCCATGGACTTGTCCTTACAGTCCGCACGAAGTGCGGCCCAGCCGCTGGCCAAGCAATCGCCGAATCAGCAACCGCATCAGACCCAACAGCAACAACAATCCCTCATACATCCCCCCAATTATCCTTCAATGTAAGTGCATTAATTTTGTATAAATTAATTTAATTCATCCGAGAAATTTCTCTACGAAACAGTCAAAATCTCACAACCAATGCCACGCCCACCAGCGCGCAGCTGCAACAGCAGCAGCAACAGGAGCATCTGGCAGCCATGGCAGCTGCCCATGTCAGTTTGCTGCATTCCAGCCGCCAAAATCAGGGAGCCCCATCAGGTAGCCTCAGCAATGGAGGCGACTGCGAGTCTCTGCTTCCGCCACCACCGCCAACATCTGCTTCTGGGAACACTAATCACACTGGGAGCAACAGCAGCAGTAATAGTGGGAGTAACAATCACATAACCAGCCCGCACTACATGCAATCTCGCGATGAGAATTTTAAGCTGACGCAGTTAAAACGCAGCTTTGACCCCGATCTCTCGGGGAAGAATCCACAGAAGGAAAAGGATTTTGGATACCCTTTAGCGAGCTCAGCGAGCAAACTGCCAACGCACAATGTACAGCAGCAACATGCCAACAAGAAACGTAAGACCCATGGCACGGTATATAGAATGATTACCATATTAATTTAACATCTTTTTATAGCCTCACCTCTACGAAACTATCACCAGCAACAGCAGCCGCCTTACAACTTAACCCCCAAATACAATGGACCACAGACGCCGCCTACGCCTCAGTCTCCGCTGGCTGCCCTTCCTCACCAGATCTTATCACCCACTATGGATTACAATCAACTGCATCTGCACCATCAGCTTAATAACTCCAGTGGAGGAAGCTACCAGCACATTCAGCAAGATCAGACGCAATCACAATCACACCCCCAGCACTTGCACTACCACAATCAGCATGCGACCAGCCAAACAGCTCCACCGCCGCTTCTACCACCTCTCTTAACCAGCGAACAATTTCACGCTCAACCACAGGATGCGGGCCAGCAGCAAACAGCATCCTCAAGTCAGCATCAGACACATCATTCCCGTAACGCGCAATTAACGAATCTCGATCTGGCGGTAAAACACAAACCAGAGTCAGAGGAACAGCCTGTTATAACTGATCTGTCCTATCGAAACTCTGAGGCAGATAAAACTGCAGCGAATCCGGTACCCGAAGCTCCTGAGTCTCCCTACCTGACCACCTCCAATGAGGAATCTTTGGAATCAAACAGTAACAGCAGTAATAGCCGAAAACGCCGCAAACGAAAGGCCAGTATGGTGATGAGAGTAACCCCAAATGAAAATGCCCCAGAGGGAGAAAATAACAAGCCGCAGCATCAACAGCCAGCGCACCTCAACAACAGCTGCAGCCCTAAAAAGTCGCCCAAGAATGGAGGCTGTGAGTTTCAGCCGTTCAGTTCGCAAAATCAGTCGCAAACCCAGAAGGAGAAGACGCCGCAAGAGAACGGTCGTGGAGGATCACCTGCTCCTGCGGAAAACAATAGCAACAGCAATAGTTCCACACTGTATAACGACAATGAAAACCCCAAGACCAAGAAGCAGCGGCAGGCCCTGCTGCAACGGAACCTTACAGATCAGCACCGAATGCAGCAGGACGATGAGCCTCCCAAAAAGCATACATCTCCTGCAATGCCACCACCTAGTCCGCAGAGCAATAGCAGCAGCAGCACATCCAGCAGCTCTAGCGCAAACACGCATAGCAGCCAAAGTAGCCATGCCGTCAATAATAATCCGAAGCCTGAGATTAATAATAAGGCAACTACGGATACCCCTGCATCTCCTGCCCTCGTAGAACAGGGCGACATCGATGCTAAGCCGGCGGTAAGTGTGCACGAATGTGATGAGGAAGAGGAACCAGCTGCGAACAAGGAATCACCAGCGCACCCTGTCCCACCCTCCTCTGCTGATGTTGCTGCGCCTCCTGCAACCGAATCCCCCAAGAAATCATCACCTGCTGCCAACTCTGAGTCTTGTCCCTTTGGGGAAGTGGAGGATAAGCTAGAGCAAATGTTTGCCGGCATTGAGGAGGAGACGGAAAGGATATCCAGCCCAGAAAAGCCAGCAGAAGAATCGGAAGCGATGGTTGAACACGATTTAACTGCCCAGCTGGCTCTGGACACTACAAAAACGGTCGATACGCCAACGGAAAATCAGACCTCAATGCTTGCAGTCCTGGCACCCAATCCAGCACCTACGCCCGAAATTCGGCCGGTTGCCACCAAAGCGGCGATGAAGTCTACGATGCCCAGCCCCGTGCACAGTTCCACACCCCAATCTCGCTCCACATCGACACCCTTGGCTGCAGGAGATGACAGTAAATCGAACACCCCTGTTCCAGCTAAAGCCCCCGTGCCCAGGAGACCGCCACCCCGTCGACTTTCCATGGGCATGGATGCCTCACTATTGCGTTTTATGATCGACGATCCGCCTGCCAAAAAGCCAGGTCGTAAAAAGAAGGTGATTAAAGAGCCGGACTTCGAAGATGATGACAAGCCTAGCACCTCGGCGGCAGCTGCTGCAGCTCTCGCAGCTCGCCAACTAAGCGAAGCGGCTACTGCTACCAAAAGCAAACCTGCCGCCGGAGGAAAAAAAAAGAGCGCCGTGGTCAAGGGAAAGAAGGGATCAGCGGGAAAGGGTAATGCAAAGAATGCAAAACAGAACGGAAAAAAATTGGCCCGAAAACCAGCCTTTACCACCGACGAGGATAGCACTCCGGCGCCTACAAATGGAGGGGATCCGTTCCCGAGCTGAGATTCAAATCTCCGTTTATACTAATCAAACCGGATGGAAGCGTGAGCATCAAGAACACACACAGTGCCGAGGACGTAAACGAAAAGCAGACGAAGGCCAAAAAGGCGCCGCACGAACGAAAAAACTTGCGGGGAATGCACAGCTCCACGCTGAGCAATCGTTATGATGCGGACACCACCGACTCCACATGGATATGTGTCTTTTGCAAGCGGGGTCCTCATAAGCTCGGCCTAGGTGATCTCTTCGGTCCATATCTAGTGACTAGCGACTGCGACGAGTATCGTGCCGCTGTGCAGGCACCCGGAGCACAAGACATCGATGGACTATTCGTTAACAAACGGAGGCGCGAGGACATGGTGAAGGGGCAGGAGCGGAATCTGCCCGCTGTGCCTGCCACGTTAGCCACCATTATGCAAGCACCTAAGATAAGCATGGTAAGACTTACATAAAACTCTGCTTTCAAAATTAACAACAAACCAAATAATGTACAACTTTATTTTAGCATAAACGTAAGCGCAAGCAGACGCACGATAGCTCGATATCCTACAGCGACGATCCAAATGAGACCCGTTCACAATGCTCCTCCGTGGACCCACTGGACTGCAGTGCCGAATCCAAGTTTGTCGAAACGTTTCGCGGCATGGGAAAGACCTCGGAGAACGGCTTTGAAGTTTGGTTGCACGAGGACTGCGCTGTTTGGAGCAATGACATCCATTTAATCGGAGCCCACGTCAACGGATTAGATGCTGCTGTGTGGGAAAGCACGAGGTACCAATGCGTTCTCTGTCAGCAGACGGGAGCTAGCATATGTTGTTTTCAAAGGTGTTGCAAGGCCGCAGCGCATGTACCATGCGCGCGATCGGCAAACTGGAGCCTAAGCGAGGAGGATCGCAAAGTATACTGCCAGTTGCATAGGCATGAGCCTGAAATCGTGGAACCCATGAAAACGGAGAGCATAGCGCCGGTGGAGGCTCCAGTTGCTCCACCGCCAGCACCCGCACCGCCACCCGCGTTCAATATTCATTCGCTTCCCTGAGTACGCGTGCGCGTCCAGAAATGCCGCCTGGTCGCCAAGCGTTGAGCGTTAAAGGCACGATCCCCATACCCCCGACTGCGTATCCAAAACCCTACCGAATCCGCAGCTCGCTGCACCTTTTACTTAAGCTTTGTACATAAGTTTCCGACAGCCGTCGTCGCCAGGAGGGCATTTCGTAATCCAAGAAGTGATTTTGTATAAATCCGCTGTACATTTTAAGGCTTGACGCACAGCACAGAAGATATCAAAGCGTTTGCCACGTTATAGTTAGGTTCCCTCCCTAAAACTTTTAGTTGTTTATGTTTAAGAGACGTCCTAAATTATTTTTTCGCGTAGTCCAGAACTTTACATTAGTACCTTTTAGTTCTAACTAATTTTAAAACCACCAGCCCATGTCCTATGCCCATACCCATCTGCATCACATACGCCTCTTGATAATTCAGTTTAGTTGAATTCAATCTGTTTGTATCAACAAATACTCCATGCCATACCGATATTCAACTAAGTTAATCAAGTTAACTGAAGTAGCTATGGGAGATTCCAATTGATATATGCGATGTGAAGTTGCAGTAAAACAGCGTATATATAGAAAATGTTTGACACCAAGTAAGCGAGAACATTCGAAGCCCAATTTAAAATGGAATATTGTAAAACAATATAATATGCATTAAGAATATTAGTAATGTTTATTTAAGTGAACAGTTAAAGCCAGCAAAATGAACCCGTGTATTGTATTCGTATTCGGTAAGGTCTGTACGTATTGCTGATAATTTTAAAACTCTAAAACGTATAAACAATAAAAACTTAATCTCACATGCAACTGGAGGGCGAACTTGTTCTGGTTTTTGTAAATTTTTTCGTTTTATTTATCAATAAATATGCAAAAATATACACACACATAAATACGAGTAGAGTATGATTTTCAAACAGGTGATCTATAGTACAATTGTTGACTTAGCTTAGGCATAAATAGTTTACTAATTTAGCTATAAGTTAAGTTCCTAGTCCTAGCTCGTTTATCTCGAAATCTCGTTTAGAAGCGCCGCAACCGGCGTCGCAGTTGCTGTGTGATATCATTGGGCAGTCGGCCCACGCTGCTCTGTGGTACATCGTAGGATGTACGTCCGGCATAGAAGGCCCGTTCCCGGCTCTTGCCAGATCCGGAGAAGCTGCCCTTGCCCAGGGTGTCCGTGAGTTGCAGCTGACTGGCCGAAACATCGCTCCGCTTTTGGGCCAACTGCAAGCCAGGTATCAAGCCATTACCCAGCGTGGGCAGCTGCACATTCAGGTGATCCACGTGGCGTCCGGCTATCACCGGTCCCTGTGCAATATTTCCAGTGGACACCGCCACGGGCGGAGCCAACGGCGGAAATTGGGGCAACTGCTGCTGCTGCTGATGGTAGGGCACGAAAATATTGGGCGTCAGATAGGGCTGCTGATTGGTGTGGATCGTGGTCCGCTGTTGTTGCTGCTGCTGGAAGTGCTGCTGCTGCTGTTGCTGGTGCTGCTGCTGCTGTGGCTGCTTATATTGCTGGTAGATACTCTGCTGCTGAGGCTGTTGGTATTGTTGCGAGATAAAGCTCAATTGCTGCTGCACAGGCTGTCGTTGCAGCTGCACGGACTGATGAACAGACTGCTGTTGCTGTTGCTGTTGCTGATGCTGTTGCACGGACTGACGTTGCTGCTGCTGCACTTGGGGCTGCTGCAAAGGCAGAGTCACTTGCTGCTGATAGTGTGTCTGTTGTTGCGGCACACGTTGTTGCTGCTGCAAAGTGACAGGAGAATGAATTTTGCTGCTGGTTGCAGGACTCTGGCCAAATTTGTTGTTAAGGAAATCGTTGAGGGAGACATAGGAGTTGCCTTGGCTGCTGGTCACTGGTGGTTGAGTGGCCAAGCTGGAAATGATGCTGCTGGCGGAGTTGGGGGCAATGCGCTGGCCTTCAGCTCGTGCAATCACAATTCCGGGCGGAGGAGGCAGCACCGACGACGGAGCTGTTTGTTGGGGGCGAGCTGGTACAGTCAGACTGGAAATAGCTGCAGCAAAATGTATTTATTGGGAAGTCTATCTCTTGATTTTGATAACTCCTTACCTGGCGCTGCTGCTGGCTTAACGTAGCTGCTGCTGACCGAGTGGTGCTGCTGCTTGGCCACTTGATGTTGCTGCTGCTGCTGGCGATTGGAACCCTGCGACTGGGCACTCTTAAAGTTCTGCAAAACGGATTCGTCAACAATGGCACGGGTTAACTTATCAAAGGATAGGAAAGCGGAGGCGGGACTAAGACTGGATGTGGTTTGGGATTGATAGGGGTGCCCAGCGATATCGCTGGCCGTGTGCGTGGCATAGACATGTGATGGTGATTGTTGGATGGGTTTGCTGATTTGTGTTGCCTGTGTGTAACTATAGCCACTATTATAGTTCGATGCCAGGGCGGAGATATGTTGGTTCAGCGATGAAAGCGAGGATGTGGGGCGCAGTGTGGTGCTCGGTGTGGTGGTGGTACCCCGAGTTCTTTGGACGGGTGCCTGGGTCTTGAAGTTCGAGTAGCGATTCTTCCCGCGATTAACGTTAACGGCGGATCGCGAAGATGTGGCCGCAATGTAGCTTCTAGGAGTGGAGCTGGTGGAGCTGCTGCTGGTTGCAGCATTACTGCTACTGACTGAGGCTCGTGTTGCTGGTGTGTACACTCGATTGCCGCGCTGCACCTGGAAGCGTTGCAGGTTGCTGTGGACGGTATCCCAGTTGGCCTTGCTTGGCGCAACCTTTGTCTCGCGATCAATATCGCGCACTGTTAACCTCTTATTGGGACCTGGTTCTGCTCCACCGCGAATTTGTTGGAATGAGGTCACTGTAGTGGCTGTCGCCGGGGTTGTTGTGGTGCTGGGCAAGGTCGTTGTTGCCTTTGTGGTGCTCCTGGTGGCTTGGGATAGTCTAGAAAGTCGCAACCTGCTGGCTGCCAGGCGTTCCAGGTAGCTTCTTGTGGGTGTTGTGCTCCTTAGCGTGGTAGACGCTGTTGTGGTTCGCACAGTGGGCAAGGGGCGAATGTGGGCACGCTTCAACATGGCCCCGGGGCGATTCCTGCGGTAGCCACGAATCCGTTCCTGAGTGCTACTGATCTCAGTTACCACTTCGGTGGATGTGAGCATGACTGGCGTGATGGGGCTATTGGTTGTGGTACTGGTGACCACCACATCGTTCCTTTCCAAAGGCTTTTCATCATCATGCGAGGTCAGTTGCACACCTGCCAGCAGCAGCTTAGCGGCCTCTTCATGCACATCATTTTTCTCAGAGTATTCGGTAGTCTGCTCCACTCGGACCTTATCCTCACTTATGGGCAGACTGGCAGTGAGAGCAGCTGCCTGTCCAATGGATTCGATGGCCGACTCTTCCCCGGTAGTCACCACATCTGACAGTGGTGGAGCCAAAAACGTGAGTGGTTCCGCGGGTGGGGTGGGGGTGACCTCAGATGCCACTAGCGTGCTAACTTCCTCATCCTCAGCGGGTGGCAAAGTTGGTGCTATCAGCAGTTGTTCTATTGATTCAGTGGCTGGCTCAGTGGTTGTAGAAGTGGTGCTGGTGGTACTTGTTGATTTTGGAAATTTGAGTTTATGCTCAATGGATTTCTGATCTTCGGTGGGTATCTCATTGGGCTGTTTTTGTGTGTTTTGTGTGGTTTGTGGTTTTGAATTGCGTAATGTAAGCGATAGTTGATAGAGTAGCAATTTAGATAGAAAGATAGATAGAGATACAAAAAGTTAAGATATTGAAAGTAATAGTGGATAGTTGAGATAGTTGAGATAGTTGATAGAGTTAGTTCAAGCATTGTGGGAAAACTCACCGTAAATCTGACAGTGCTGGCCGTTTGTTTTGGTTTAATATAGCCATAGCCCGAAGAGAAGCTGCCCTTTCCGTTTTCGCCCTGCATGGAGAACCCACGACTTAGGAATCGGAATGGTTGCTTAACTTTCGTCGGCGCCATAGATTGATAGCCGGAAACGGAGGGATCCACATCGGTGGATACCTCATCCAGCAGATTGTTAATGTTCGATACAAGATCTTGTTGCACGGCCTCGTCCTTCGTATTTCTTATATGCTTGATGTAATCGGGTGCCATAATCTCTACATTGGCTGATTCCGAATCGGTTAAGGTCTCCAAGCCCGCGTTAACACGCTCGGCAAAGTTCTTTTGCTTTTGGAAGTGGTATTCCCTGGGGTATTCTGCCACAATATGGGCATTGGTGTGATCAAACTGAATGCCTGGATCTGACGAAAGTTCTCCCAAACTGTTCACATAAATACCCTCGTCTTCGCTGTCCTCAGGGTTAATGCTGCCTACTTGCACAGCATTAAGTGGCTCACTTTTCACGTCTTCTCCGCGACCAGCAACTTGGGTTTCATGATCATCGGGCCTAATGGCCGCAGGTCGACTCAAAACACCACTAGCTCCACTTAAGTCTTTGCTATGACTGTGGTGCGGATTCTGAGACTGGGATTGGGTTTGTTGCAAGGCCTTTGAAATGGTTTTCATGGGGTACTCCATCATGTGACGCACGCGCTCCATCATTTCGTGGGTGCTGCCCACGGTTTTCTCCTCGTTCATTTCATAATACTTCTCAGAATCATCGCAGTTCACATTGCGGTACCAATCGCAAACGAAGTTCTTCTGGCTGAAGAGCGTTCCGTTGGGGCAGAGGAAACCGAATCCTTGAGGTGATCGGGCTGTATGGGCACAAATACGGAAGGCCTGGCAGCGGCTTTCTACATCCGCGTAATAACCTGCAATGGTATACAAATGATTAAAGACAGCTCTTAAACAGAGATTTCAGTTTTCGATCACAATCGCTAGATAATAATATGACCTATTCATTTAATTTCGAAAAAGAAAACTGAACAGGTTTATTTTTTTGATGTTAATTTTAGTTTTTAAGTTACCCACCTTCATGTCTTCCCTTGCACACGAAGCTGGTCTTTGGCGGGGCACTTAGAATGGGATAATCTACGCCCGGCTCTCCGGGAATCGTGTGCCGTAGGTCGTACTGCTGATCCGTGTACTCGCTGGACTTGTCCGCATCCTCGAAGTGCTCTCGACTGCCGCTCTGGCCCTGGGCCGCACCCACCAGGAGGACGAGAGCCAACCACAGACAGGAGCTGGGTGGCCACATGCTGGAGAAAATTAAATCGAAAACATGTAAAACGTATTAATTGTGACATTCGTGAGCTGCGCTTTGCGACACATTATTCATTAGGCTGATTGATAAACCATGAATCGCACCGAAACCCATTGATTAAAATGTGTGTTTTGGCCCATTTGCATACAAATGCGGCGGACAACGGAAACACGTAAGTGGCCGAAGATTACCATATAACATATATTTGGTAGCGAGGCGTGTCCATAGGCCCTACGTAACCGAATCGAGCGGATGCTGAATGATTTATGTACCCAAACAAATGCCAAAAAAAAAAAATATCAAAATTTACAGATAGACGATGACTTTTTTGCAAAAATGTACGAATATATTTGCGTGGGGTATGTCGACAGATCGGACCATTTACGGCAAAGTGTGTTCATCAAATGGCAATTAAATTCGATTGGGCTTATCTTTTGGCTTACCAATAAAAGGAGGCAGCAGGTGACCCTGAAATTCAAGCTTGATCTAAATGTTAAGCCTCTTCAACATTAAAGATCGATATCGGATCAATATGAAGTGTTTAAAACTTCTTTCCTTACCATAACAACCATTAATCACTTGGCATTATTTAAGTGATGGGCAACGATTATAAATCATAGTGGAGCCTTATTAGAACGTGGCTAATTCCGATTTAAGCAAAGCAAATCGAAACTAAACGCAAACAGAAATCAAGTATTCGCATCGCTTCCAGTTAAGCACTCGAGCAATCAATTCTCGATGGCTTTTGGATCGGCTGCTGAGGTCATTTGGAGCTATTATGTTTTCCGAATGATATGTGCTGACAGCGGAGTTGGATCCAGCTACAGAAACAGATACATTTCATATTTCATGCAAATTGAAACGAAAGACTTAGGCAACGAACTCTCCACACGGTTCATCTTCACTTGTCTTCGTCTTCACCCTGAATGATTACCTCTAATTGTTCGCATTGATTGTTGTGTAAGGAAGCAAAGCGTAAAGAAAACACTCCACAAGCTGTTCAATGAAAATATTCAGTGGCAATTGTTTGCAAAGATTTGATTTGGTTAGTGCAACTTGAAGACATTCAAAGCTGGCTAAAATGAAAACGAATAGTGGCTGCTAAAAATATGTTCACAATTAAACGGCACCTATTGTTTGGAAAATACTGTATTTGTCTAATTGCAATGATAACTCTATCGTTTATATAAGATTTGCTGATGATGTAACAATTGAAAGACCATAATTACAAGCAAAGTATAATTGCATTGGTCCGTTGACATTCCCCGGCAGTCAATAACCTTCCCGCAAGTCAACAAACTGTAAGCTGGCCAGTTCTATAATGACTATCTAAGCGACATCTAATTGAATTTTAATGATCCATCTTCAGCCAGAAGCTGTGCCACCGTCCCATCCACACACACTCGATATGCAAATGTCGTGGGGAAAATGGAAAATGACCTCTTCATGAGATGTACTCATCTTGGAATGCCCAAGATGACCACTCGCGTTACAGAGACCATTTACAATTCGACACTTTCAGGGTCAATATCAAGAGCAAAGCACGAGATCCGAAAACAACCGACAACGAGGAAGCATTCGGTATAGAAAATGTTTTACTTCTCATTGTTTTCAATGATCCATCAAAACATTAAAATGCCAGACAAACGATGATTAAGACGAGAGCCTCAAACAAGAAGCCAAGAACAGGGAAGGAAAATTTCAGATAACAGTCTTTGCATTGAAAATGAAACAAAAAAGAGAATGGATAGACACATCAAATGTTGGTAGTCCAACCAAAATATATATTAGTTGCTGTAATTCAAATGCCTCGATCATTACTTTTTATGAACTCTAACTGAGCCTGGTGCAAATTAATTGACAGCACGTTTTCGAGCCGGACCGCAGTGAACCATAAATCTTGAACAGATATCACTAGAACGGGTTACCCCAGTCGGATATTTAATTATAGCGAATCTCTAAGTTTGGCTCCATGGCGCCGACAAGCCCATCATCGTTGGGTGTCATCCAGCGGAATTGATTGCTGTCTCAGGACTGAATACCCATATGTATTTATAGCTTGATCTCAATCTCGGCCCGGGTCTGTTCCGCCTGCCATGTCCAACCCCATTTGGATGCTCCTTCTCACGAGCAAGCTCCACAGTTGTGAAAAGCCCGCAAATTCGGAATTTGCTCAGTTATGGACAGATGACGTAAATCTGGTGCGTAACCCACGAGATTGAGAGTGAGCCACTTCTGGCTGTCTCGCCGATCTCGGGTGCTCCGTGATTTGCCGTTTCTATATCCGTTTAGATATTTCGTTTCAAGAGGTCGAGAAGTTTGCTATGTAAACATATCATTTACGGATTAGGCATCATTACTTTCGCATAAGTGATGAAAAATGAGCACCTTGGCTAGTAATGGAAGTCTTAAAGTTCTGGCATTCTATTCAAATATATAGGTCAAAGTAGAGCGACTGAAAATTTGTTTTGAGATATGTGTAAAAATAATGATCTTAAAAGAGCCAATATAATAGCATTTGAAACGTATATAAAAGGCAACAATTTTATTCTAATATGAAGCGTTTTATAACTCATCCTCTCATAAATATGCGTTTAGAAATAATATCACCATTCCTGTACACGTTTTTAATCTGTCCGTTAAAAACGGTCGATTCCACTCTAATTTATCAGAATATCCATATATATATACATGTATGTATATATATCATAAATGAGCTTACTGCATTTTAAGCTTTTTCAATTTGGTGGGCGTTTGACATTTGTCATGCTCAGCTTTTTAATGAGTATATATTAATTGTTCGCATTTGGCTTGTGATTTTATCTGTATTTGTTGTCCATGCAGTCACATTTTTACCTTTTGAATCTCCGAATTAAGGAATGGAGTGAACCGAATATTAATTTGGTTTCGCTTTCGGTTTTCTTTTTAATTTTATTTCGGTAGCACTGAAATACTTTAGGTAAACAACTTCACAGACACTGGAGCGAAACTAATGCATTATCCTGCCAGTCGGTTGGGATTATCCTTGTTCACTCAATAGACACCGGTTGCGGAGCGGAAAAACCAGGCAAACTGAACCGTTCGAGCCGCGAACTTGAACTGAACTCGACCATCCAAAGGTAATCGAAATATTTTGGCCGAAAAGAGTTCGGCCAGCAGCAGCAGCATCCAAAATCAACAGCGACAACCAGACATTCAGACCCCGAGGTATGCGTCAAAGCAGAAGATACAAGCCCAACCGAAACCAAAACCAAAACCAAAACCAAAACACCAACAATAGCCCAATCGATTGCGTATGATCATGATGATGATGATGATGATGGTGATGGTGATGGTGATGGTGATGAGGTTGATGTTGCTGCTGGGAAACCGGTGACAACCTGCTGCTGCCGAAAATGTTGCTGCTGCCAGCCTACATAACAGTATCTCCAACTGATACTGTCCATAAAAATACAAAGTCACAAAAGAAAGGGGCCAGCCACAAGTTGTCAACTATCTTCCTTGAGGGCGTGTTGCATGGGATATAAGACAACAGTGGGGACTCTGAATGAGAAAATTGAACTTAGCAGAAAGGCGTATAAGTGTTTTCTTACTAGGTCAAAAGCGTAACTTATGCTTAAGAGGGGATGACCTTGAAAATGTATTTAAAGATGTCAAAAATTAATTAACTAGGAATGCGAATAATGAATGATGTTCATAGATATGCTGCTCTACTTCTTAACTGTTTTTATTTTAATTAAAACCGAAGTTTAAGTAAAGCAATAATAAAGTAAAAAATGCTTGTTTTCGCCTGAAACTCCTATAAAAGTAATAATGAACAAGCTACATTTAAGGGTTCTTCTTTCGACATTCTACTGTACACATCCAAAACGCTTTCGTTTTCACTTCGATTTGGTTTTCACACGGACTGAAAAATCGGGTTGTTGCCAGATTCCTTCCAAGTGCCGCATAATTTATCGTGCAAGTTTATGAAGCGGCTAAGGCCGATGGATAGATGGGGGTAGGGGTACGTTTAGAAGCAAGGGGATGTTGGAGCCCAAACCAGGGGGCCTGACTTCCGCATAGGAACCTTAGACCGCGTTTGAGTATCGTGTGACCCAAATCTAAAATTTTAATTAAACAAAAGCTCGATCAATTAACATTAAGCGCTGCTAAGCAGCTGCACTTGAGGCGCGTTTTTGGCTCTCGGGCTCTTTTGGCCAAATGATTGATGGATTGCGATGGCGATGGCGATGGCGATGGCGTTGGCGTTGGCGGTGTCATGTGAGCGTGGATCTGAAGATCTGAGTATCTGAAGATCCACGCGTATCGAACGCCTTGGTTAGCATTCTACATATTTTAGTTTGAGCGCCATCCAGCGAGCGGACAAGCTGAAAAATTGTTTGCCACAATATCTGCCCCTGATCCGCTTAAATGTTTTTTCCCATGTTTTTATTTTCGCCGATAAACGTGTCGAACAAGTGGCCAAATATTTGCCATGCACTGAGAAATATATACCCACCTGATATATAAAAAAAATCTTACACAGGTGCTTTGCTTCTTGAAAGGCTCAGACAAATGATGTTTAACATATACATAAGTACTAATGTTTATGTTTTACACAAATAATGTTAATCTAATGATTGGGAAGTGTTTTTTTTTAGTGTACTACTATGCTAAAAGTGCGATTCGAGGGCTTAACTTACAGGCCAGCAACTGTGGCAACATTGAGAAGTGGGTCAGCAACTTTCAGTGCCACATGATCGTGTGCATCCCTATAAAAAGTGCACCGGTGATGCAACTGCAACCGAGTTAAACGCCAGTTGAAATGCATTCCGGAGCTGCAGTCGTCTTCATTTTGGCAGCACTGATCGCTGCGCTAATCCTGCCCAGCCCAGCTGTAGCCATTCCCATGGAAGACGACACCGTAGACAGACCAAACACCGATTATCCAGCCTTGTTCAGAGCCTTCTTGGACCTGGGAAACGCCCTCTTCGGCACCTGGAGCCCCGACGGGGCATTAGAGGAGTTTATTCGAAAGCAGGAAACTCAAGGGCTTCGCCATTAGCGTATACCACCATCCCCACTGCTCCCCACTTTCCACAGCTGTGTTGCATAACTTTCGCATGCATTCATAAAGACTTCGACAGCCAAGAAGAGGGGATTCAGCGGTGGTGGCGGTCCAACATTACGTTTTAATTATGCACGCTTCAGTTTTGGCTAGATCAGCCATCATTACCACTTCGTTTGGCATTCGCTATCAGATATTCGGGGTTTTTTCCTCTTGTAATACCCTGCCAAAAGAGTATTTTACAGGCTACTTGTTATTACAGCTTATTCAGAAAATAAAAAAATCCTTGACAACCAAAACTTAATCGAAATAGTTACCATTCTTATGTGTTAATGGACATTGCTTAATTTTGAAAATGATTTTAGTATTAATGTATAATATTTATAGCTTAGTCTTGAAAGTCTCAAAGTCTCTAGACAAGGATTATAAATTGTTTAATGAAAATGCAACTGAAAACAGCATATCAAAGCGAGTTGGTAAAACAGTATAAAAGAGTATTTCCCTGATTGATGGTTCAATCGAATCTGCTTCACACGTCTCCAATTTGTATCTTTTCTAAGCCTTTTGGCTATGTGTTATCTCGGAACATGGCACTTTATATGTTTTCTTTCATTGGCAAATTAGTTATTTTTTGACAAATCCGCTGAAGCCAAGACAACAAGTAAATAAATGGCTAAATGAAGGCGAATAAAAGCAAACACTGTCTGCCTGCCGTTCGCCATTGTCGGACATCGATCAATTTGACTAATCATATTTATTTATATTTCTACCGACGCACAGTACCAAATCCCAGACGTATTTATGCAAACTACCACCTACTTACTGCCAACGAAAACGCTGATCATTATGCAATGGCCATAGAACCCAAGCACTTGGCAGTCAGTGGCGGCAATTGATGGAATCGGCTGATCGGATGATGAACGGCCTGCCGACTTGAATGGGTACAATCAAAATAATCACCTGGCAAATTCTTTCAATTATTCCGCATAATAAATGAAGCAAACGATTTGTCTGCGGCTCGCTTCCAAGTGTTTCCATTGTGCTGCTGGCGAGTGTTTTCTTTCCATAAATTAAGTAACACAATTGCTGCCCCATCGCCTTTCATCATTCATCTTGCTCCACTAAAGGCCGTTGCCATATAGATTCCACTATATTCGAATAGTGTTCTAATGTTCCACCTGCGGCGAATGCGGGCTCAATATCTTTACTTCCTGCACGTGTCATATAAATTATTGAGTCTGCACATCATCATTTCGCCAGGCTTTAATTGCGGGTTATCGCTGTCGAGATAAATCGAGAAGAGATTTGCCTTCTAAACTATTATTAAAACTGAATTTGCCAACTCAGTGGCCAACTCAGTGGCCAAGAACGCGATACACATCGTTTTGCCAGGGAGAACATAAAACAAGTGCCTTTATTTTCAGTGCTTAGATCACGTGCCACACTCATCAATAATTCGATATTTAATGGGATATCTTCATTATTTGGAAAAGGGTATGGCCGCCTGACCCGCAATTAGGGTCTATTATGTTAATATTAATGTTTCCATTTTACAAAGAAGGTGAATAAATGATCGATCGTATAAAACTTGGTTTCTAAACTCGTTCTTAGGCTCTTACTCACTTTTAGCTTTATTTTTCTACCAAATATATATACAAATATATATACAAATGAGACCCAAAGACCCCCAAGACATAACATCAAATGCAAAGCAATATTTGAATGGCCAGACATTGGGATCTGCCAGATGGATATGATTTCCCATCCGACGCTAATTAAATGCAAATCCGAATGCATTGAATCCGCAAAGGAGGGTCTCAATCAAAATCAATCCATCGATGTATTCATCGAGGCTTAATTCGATTACCAGCCGGGTGGGGGAACATTCAGACACAAATTTTCGGTGACCACCGAGGGATTGGTGACTGGGTAATTGGGTGATTGGGGAGCAGTGGAACAGGGAAACAGGAAAACAGTGAGACAGTGGACAACAGTGGATGGGTAATCATCATTAGTTGGCTTCAATCATTTGTTTCCCGCTCAAACAGTGGGCTTAGCATGCAAATCGGCCAAGTGGAGGAGCCATTCCCACAGAAACCAGGCGAAGGCGAAGACTGATGGGCGTCGCTTCTAAACGCATGTCAAACACGGTATTACACAAAATGTTTTCAAAATTATTCGAATAAATCAAAATTAACGCACGCACACACACACACACACACACACACACGTGAGTTAATCGAACGCTGTGAACAGCCAAGTTTCACTTTCGTTCGAGAAAAAAGTTCCCGAATATCGCTTTCAATTTATATAAATGCATTAGGTGATGGTCTTTAGCTTCAAACTTGGAAGGTGATGTAAGCAAATGTCCGATTGGTTAGTAGGCATTTCTAAATCAAATTACTTGCATTGATTTGGTTAATTGCCCGAGCCAAAAACTGTGTGAAGCTCCATTTCCGTAGCCCCAAGAAAAATTCCAACGATTCGGTCTCCCCGGCCCAAAAACCAACAAAAATCAAAATAATCAAACGCCCATTACATCACATCAACATACCACATATGCAGATGGACCCAAAGATGCCGGCAAACGGCGTCTGACAAACACATGTTAATTTGGATTGAGCTCAGAGGTACGGGTACCGGGTACCGGGTACCAGGTATCTTGTATCTTGTATCTTGTTTCTATTTCAGCGTCCCCATTTCTTTCCGCCGCTCGCTCATATTATTGATTTCTTTTGGCAAACCAAATTTCATAATCACACGCCGCTACTCCGCAGCTCTGCCGGATTATTATCAGCGCCATAAATTAATCAGAGGCGCTAGGGACAGAAAATTACATTTGATATGATATGGTGGCTCCCAGTTCCAGGGATCCCAGAGACCCAGAGACCCAGAGACCCAGACACCCAGCCACTCAGACCCAGCGCCCCAGAGAAATGCATATGCAAATGGAGGGACAGAGTGGCGGGCGCGGAATCGCTTTGATTTTGCCGGAAAGCAGGGGAATCGCCAGGGGAATCGGACTTGGCTGATGTGCAAGCAAGGCATTAATTTAATTTTAAATATTTATTATGCATTTGCCGGCCGCACGTTTGTTTTTTCATGTTTTTTTGTAGTTTTCTTTTTGTTTTAATCGCACGATTGCCACAAAAACTAGCCAAATGCCAGCGGAGAAAGTGGAGGAGCTGCACCATGGCACATCCCATCGCTCACTTGACCAGATCGCGCAGTATGGGATATTTGAAAACTTATCAACTATACAAAACCGCAGGCAGGATATTGAATACAAATAAATGAATTTACAACACAAGATTAACAATTGTAAGTTTTAAAGTTTCTGAAAAACGATTTCGAACTATGAAACTATGAACTATGAAGTCAGCATTGTTCTTAGCTTTCAAATGGGAAAAAAGTCTCGAAAACTCTTGAAAACTTTTGAAAAATTAAGGGGTTTCCGTCTGCACCATTTGGCATAAGCATTTGTCATCGATTAGTCAGCTAGAGCTGTCGGCACATCATAATCTGATTCGGGCATTTAAGCCGTTTACAGTTTGTGATTTCGGATTGCGAAAGGGTTTTTTTGTTTTTTCGCCACATTAACAATCGTTTATGTATTTATACGTTTATGGCCGCCTCGCAGCCTTTGCATTTTGATTGTGAATTTAAAAAATATAATTTTCCCTAATTTTTATGATATTTTATGTAACGCAGCCATTGGGGTTTTCGGGCACTATTACATATTATACCACCTGCCACAAATATTTTCAGCGTAGGGCAGGGCAGGAAAGGCGGGACTATAAATTAATTTATGGCCAAATAAATCATAGTTTTTAATGGCGATGGGTTGTCGATTTAGGGGTTTTGGGGCTTGGTGTTGCTATCTCGGTTCGTATACGTATGTACATATCTGGTGTAAGAATTCGTTTCCCAAATCAATCAAACACTCACTTCCAACTTTATTTCACTTTTTATTCGTATAATTACATTTTACATATTTTCATTGGGGGGTTTTTGAGTTTTAATGACATAACACACATAACATGATCATGTGTCACATTACATATAGACAAAACTTAGTGAGTGTGTGGGGAGGTGTAGGCTTAAGACTAATAAATGTGTTCTCTCATCTTGACTCGTATGCCTTTATTTGGTGTTAATGAACAGATCTTCACGCATTGTTGCCACTGCGAATACATCTCACATTAAGATTAATAATTTCAATCAATTTTGTGAAGATTTTGCAAAGCAGACACCGCTACACTCCCACAATTAATTTGCTGACTACGATTATGCTCGTATCGTATCGCTGGGTCTGCAAAATCTTCTGACAAAATGAACAACTTGTGTGGCGCAAACAATGTGCACGATATATCTGTGAGTCTAGTAATTATGGGAGTTACGCATAACTGCCCCTATCTATACATTTAATACTGGGATTGACTTCTTTCAACGGTTACAGTTCGCTGGGGCTTAAGCTTAGGTTAGGATCGCAAATCGCGAAGCAATCATGCACATTGTGGCCAACGTGATTGCTTAGACAAAATACATTTTACATAACGCAACTTTACGCTTAATCAACTGGTGCTGTTTAGGGTAAAAGTAACTAAAACTATTGCTCTCGAAATTTGCAGATGGTGTGAGTGGAGTAATGGGGATACGATAACATAACTAACATAATTCGGATTCAAAAACAAGCAAGAAATGTGGAGACAAAACATGACAGATTAAACAACACGATTCATTATTCATAAGGATGTTCAGCTTTTAGCTTGTACTCTGGCCAAAAGCTGAACATTTACAAAAATGGCTTATTAAACATTCATAAATATAATTATAACGATTATGTAAATTGTATTTTATGTTGTATGTTCGATGTGAACTCCTTTGTTCCACCCACTTCCTATCAATCTCCAAAATCCAGCAAACATTGCAACTGCGTTTCCTCTGACAAATATTTGCTGAAAGTTTGGCAAATCGACCGGACATGTGGTTGGGTATACGACTTTCCGACATTCGCCGATGCTTATGCTTAACACTTAAAAATAGTATACGTATAATAGATTCATTATTCGACGAGTTTCATCAAGCATATGACCACAAACGGTTAATGGTTGTCTTGCTTTGAAAAATAAATCAAAAATTTGTTCATTTTCTCCTTAGACAGCGTGCCTGGTTTATTCGCAAATGCGGATATCCTTCAATTTTGTCCAGCACCTACGAGGTGCTCAAAAATTTTGTATTTATTTTTGAAAGCGATTGCCGCATGCAGCTAAGAGGTATCAATAGTCCTTTGTTCATCAATTCAATTCAAGTGGTTATTGAGCTTTAATCTTAAGTTTAGGTACTGCAAATATTTGCATCTGTTCATTCTGTTCATGATTTTGTTGGGTTTTCATTAAGTCTAGTTATTGTTCGATTCTCGATTTGGATTAACAACGTTGCGGCTCTGTTAAGTGTTCGCCTCTGTTCAGTGTCGGTTACTATCAGTTCGATTCGTTAATCAATTCTCAACAAATAAATAAAATAATAACACCAGTTTGCACAACTTGCACATAAATAAATAAATAGGTATTAACTAATAATTTGCTATTTCAAAACTGTTTCTTGCATTGCTTCTCTTACATTTCTCATTTTTCTTCTTTTTTTTGAATTTGCACACAGCTTGGTTTTTGGATTTTTTGTTAAGGTTTGCTTTGTGGACGGGTATTTTAATTGTTTTTTCTTTGCTTTGCTTTTATCATGCTTATGTGCAACAACAAAAATTGCAGTTAATAAGGGTTTAATAAGGAATTTTTAGCGGATTATGCTTATTTCATGGCATTGTTGAGCCCCAGCTTGCTGAGGATTTTCAAGGCATTGCTTGCAGCATCATTCTGCGACTCCTCGGAGCTCTTGCCAACACCATGGCAGATCTGTGGCGGATGAGTGGACAATGTCACGATGGTCAAGAACTCGTTGTGGTTGCCCTTGGGATAGTCCGAGAAGTTTACCTTAATTGTAAAAATGAAAACGAATGGTTAGATGCAAGTTGCGTTTGGGTTTTCCATTTGTATGTGTACCTCAAAGTCCAGCAGCTTACTGAGATACAAGAGCTGCTCCTTCATGTGCACTCCAGCACTTTGTGTGTTGCTCGTACTGTTACTGCTACTATCCATGTTGCTGCTGCTGCTGTTTCCGCTGTTGTTCTTACTCTCGGCGTTGTTGGTGCTTTCCGTGTTGCCCCCAACATTGCTGCTGTTGCTACTCACACCACTCGTATTGCTGCCTGTTGAGGTATTAAGTGCACTCTCACTAGCCGCCTCTGTCGCTTGCGAATCGCCGCTGCTGCTGTTGCTGGTGTCGCCTGAGTTGGCACTGGTGTTGCTGTTCTCCTCTGCTGCAACTGCCACTTCCTTATTGGCATCCTCCTCTTTGGATTCCACGCTGGCTTTGACAATTACAACTTGATCCCTCTTTTTGGCTGCTATAAAGGTAGAAACATATTGATAAATATACTATTTTATATTTTAAGTTGGTCTAGCTCACGTTTCTTGTTCTGGCGCAGTATTAAAATGCCTGGCATGGGACCCACTGGCGTTGATACCATGGGCACTTCACCTTCCGTAGTTGCCTCCACTGCGGGTGCTGTAACGGCAGACATTGTTGCCGAAGTGCTGCTTTCCTCCGATGACTGTGTTTCGTTGGTAGGGGACGTTTGAACAGCTTCCAGCAGTTCAAATAGAGCTACAATAAACAATTAAGTTAATTAAGGCTTTCCTAGCTTTGTGTTAAGCATCATTAATTTACCCTGCGCAGCATTTCGCTTTGCCAACTTCTTGCTGTTGCCGGTTCCACGGGCTGTGCTGCCGCTGGCGGAGACCTCCATAACGAACTCCCGTCGTCGAGCGGTCTCATTGCCGTTTTTGGCGATCAGCTCAAATATGGGTTCCTTTTCCTTACGCGTCTGTTGCAGTTGAATTAGCTTTGTGATGGGGTTATCCACATCGTCCATGTCTATCAGCTTGTCCTTCGGCGGATTGAGGCGTTTACGCCTCTCCGGTTTGCCCGTTTGCGTTGGACCTTCAGTGCCCGACACAACCGAACCTTCTCGGACCGCTGCCCCACTTTTGCCGGGCGTCTTCACTTTAATCCGCTTTAATGGCGTCTGTTTGGTGGGCGTAAGGGGCGGCAGCTTTTGCAACTCAATGAGCATCTTTTCCGCAGCACGCTTCTTGGACACTTTCTTGCCATTTCCTTCTCCCTCGGTGACAATAGATCCGACAATGCAGGCTGTTATAAAGTTTTTCATGTGTGCCGGTCCCTCTTCTCGCAACACCTTAAAATGAACGGTCATGTTGCGTTTAATCCCGATTTCGTGAACCTGCGAGATGGGCGACTTCTTGTCGCCCTCGTCCATCGAATCCTCGAGAGCCTCCTCAGAGGCGGATATGGCTTGTGTCTTGAGAACCTGCAGGGCTCTCGCCGCAGCGTCATGTTTCGCTTGTTGCAGTGTGCGTCCAATGCCCACAAACTTCTGCTTGCCCACAAAAAGGGTGATTTTGCTGGGTGGCGTAGGCACAGATGGGAATGGACCATTCGGTCCATGATGTACATGAGCTCCGAGAGGCGGTGGCAGCGCAAAACGTGATGGAAACTTCGGAGGAAACGGTCGCTGGCCGGGTCCATGAAAGAAATGCGGATGCATCGGCGGCGATGGGATGGGCACAAATCCATTTCCAAGCCTTTGGCGCAGCGCGTAAGCAGGTGGTGGAGGTTGTTGCGGCATCCCTGGACCTGGCGCTGTTAGTAAATGACCGCCGCCAAACTCCGGCGGCACTATGGAATCCGTGGGAGGAATCTGAGTGGGATCCAGCAGGTAGAAGGTGCGCTGTCCCAACTTCATGGCTAGGGCGTTTAATTCCACCGTTGGCGTAATGTGGGTGCGCATGGGGCCGCCTTCTTCGCTGCGTCGAATTTTCGGCGGCGGATGCTTGTACATGGTTTCCTCGATAGCCTTACTAGCAGCCAAATGTTGCGCTTTCTTAATCTTGAAACCATCCGCCGAGTACTCCTCATCGCCCAGCATCAGTGTCACCGTGAAGGTCTTGCAGTGGGCAGGTCCTCGTTCTCCAGTCAACCGATATTGATGCGTGATCTTGTTGTACCTGGCCAGCTCATTGACCAGGCACATTGGGGTCTTGTCTTTGCCACCGCGGCCTGTGCTGCTTGTGTCCTCGTTGGACAATGTTCCCGTGGCATCGATGTGCTCCGTGCTGGCATGGTCGTCCGCTGAAGGTGGCTCCTGTCTAGACTCCGGTTCCTGAGGAGCTTCCTCTTGGCTTACAGGCTCGCTTGCTTTGACTGTGCTGATGCTGATGATGGTGTTGTTGGTGGTGACATTATTGATGGTCACTGGCGGCTCATGCACCGGGGTTACTTCTTGCACCACTGGTGGAACCACCACCTTCTGATTCCTATAGGTATTCTGCAGAATGGCCTTGGGGGCATAGTTGCTGTTGCTGTTGTTGTGGCCGCTGTTGGTGTTGGCATTGCTGCCATAGTGGTTATATTTGGCGGGCTTCGCCTGGCTCATGTAATAGTGGGGCGGAGGAGCGGCATAGCTGCCCAGATGGGCGGCCATGTGGTGCGGCGGATGCGGAGGAAGCTGATTGTAGGCGAGAGGAGGCGGAGGGTTGCCCGCCAGAGGATTGAAGGCCTGTGGCGGCGGACCAGGAGGCTGATTACCAAGAAGGCCGTTGCTGCTACTTAAGTGCTGGTGCTGTTGGCGGATCTTCTGCATCTGGTTGCTGTTGGTAGTGATGTTGCTGCTGCTGTTGCTGTTGATGTTGCCGTGGTGATAGGCAGCCCCAGCCGCAGCGACGGCGGCGGCTTGGTTCGACGACGTCTGCTGCTGCTGCTGTTGCTGCTGCTGAGCGTGGAGATGGTGATGATTCAGACTGCAAAACGGAGGATAGAGCAAGCAAATTGGTTAATCGATGGCCACAAGTAAGAGCTCCTGGGGCGATGCGCTGGCTTCTGCGGTTATATCAGCAAACAATGCACGCCAAGAGGATTATAGAGACCATCGAGACAAAAGTGTACATCGACTGGCGTACGGGAAAAACAAAACACCAAAGAGCGAGGTCCTAGAAGCTTCTTTCCCCACCCCTCTGCCGCATGTTGTTGTTCCTGCGGAATCGCAGACAACAGCGGCCACGCTGAACAATGGACCAAAATCCTAACAAAGCACAAAAGCCGCATTCTCTTACGCATCGTGTCATTTTTCGCCAACTGTCAGTTTCAATTGAGACGCACCTACTGCGACACCCTGCTCCTGCTCCTGCAACCGCTCCCTACCTTTCCCGATGATCGAGGGTAGGATAGCACTCCATCGCCTTTACCTACAGCCTCGTACATTTCACAAGACGAAGAAATATTTTTGGCAATTTATAATCGCTAAATCAGTACGAAAACGAGCCTTCAATTAACATTGATATGGGCAATTTGTGATTAGGATCAGTTGATATGCGATAAAAATGTCCTGCGAAAGGGAAAGGTAATTAATTGGGGACTCCTTTTATCAAACAAGTCTCACCAATGTGAGATAATTGTGTTGGTAATTGAGCCTCTCTTTTATTTAAGTGATGTATTAGTGAGTTCCAAGAGCTTTAAAACCTATCCATATATTTAGGATTTTTTTAACATTACCTTTCACTTGCAAGTTATATAGTTAAGAGGATTTTATTTAATTTGCCAAATCTCATCCTTTTTCACACACTTTACTATTTTGCGAACTTATTAGAACCCGATTCAGTTTCTATAACTTCATTCTTCTTGCATATTTCACCTCTCACTTCGCACCGATAAAGGGCTATCATGATCGTTTAAAGATCGTACGCAAAAGTACGTTAGAATCTGCGAACGGCGACGAACTCAGCTTACTCCAATCGCCGGTAATAAATTCATGTGCGACCCGATGCGACCGGCAGGCAAAACGCAACTGAATGCGGAACTGGATGAGCAGTTTACTGAGAGTTTGGCAAAACATATGATCGCAGACAATACGAGGAGGCTAAACTCCTGGAGGCCGAGCCGAAGGATCCTAGCGAACGTCAAGGATAATTGCAGCGCAGTCGGCAGGGCAAACCCGTTACCATCAAGCGGAAGTCATGCTGAGCGCGAAAGAACAAAGAGCCACTGAAATTATAATTTATGAGTTGAGAAAATGGGATGATGAGTCTCACACCGATTGTCAGTGACAGGAATTAACATAATTGCCGCAACGCATAAAGCTCAGACAAGCTGGCGATCCGAGTCGATGTGGAACCTCTCTAAGATCCAACTGAGCCAAGGAAATACATTTTCCTCACCTGAGATCCACTTTCAGGCGACGAGATCCATTCAGAAATAGTTAGAAATATCACCTTCCCTCTGATTCTTATTGCCTAAACAGTTTTATCTGCGATCTTGATCTAGATGTTATCCCATATTATTAACACACCTATCTTACAGTTGAAAATTAAATTGATCCCTGTACGTAGATACGGCAATTCTTCCAGACTTGGGAAACCCATTTTACCCAAGTAATCCCTTTCTCTTTACATCAAGATTCAATTGAATGAAGGGGATGATAGGCATTTCTGAGATCTATCTGAACGAAGAAGGCCATAACAACCATAATTATAAATGCTAAGCTGTAACTGAACTCCAAATGGCACCACAGTTCATGCAACTGATTAAACCAGTTCTACCATATCTTTCTTATCTTTCTGTGCTACTAAGCTTTATCTAGTTCAATTGCCGTGATTCCTTACCGTGCGTGGAGATGGTCGCGATGTGGAGGCTGCTGGGGCGGCTGCTGCTGCTGCAGACTGGGGGCTAGATGCTGCTCCATGCCGGGATGCAGATGCATGTGGGCATGGCTGTGACTGTGGCTGTGATGGTGCGCAGCTCGGATGTGGGGCGCTGGCCGGGCGGCATGAACGTTGTGCTGCATTTTGTGGAGCTGTAACCTTTAGGACTCCCGTATGAACCAGCGACCGCAGCTGCAAGGAGGAAAGAAGCATGGATGAGACGGGGACAAACAATGTTTTCCCTGGCCGCACAAAAGGCCCTGGAGGTGTTTCTTTGTGCGGCGATTGTACGTAAACAAGTTGCAACTGCATGCGGGGCATATAAATGCGAAATGCAAATGGACATGGTGCACACGCATATACATATACATACATATATACGCATTCATATGTATATATGGTAGAAATGCAACTGAAGCGACGACATCGGCCTAAATCAAATTGTGACAGGCGGCGGGTAGAAGGGTTCAAATCGGCTGATTCGCTGCCAAGCAACCACTCCTTGTTGCACTTTTCTGGTTCTTACGGCCATTCGGGTTGCCTTGTGCCTCTGTGTTTTGGTGAAATCGGATAAAATGCAGCTGCAGTGCGCAATTCAGGTTTCGTGCATTCCGTGCAAGGGGTTCAAGGACCCAGACCCAGACCCATACCTAGACCAAGACCCAGACCCAGACCCAGATCCACATCCATGGATTCCGTTCCCTTCCATTCCATTCCGTAACCCCATTCCCATTCCCATTCCCATTCTCAGTCCAAATCCGAAACAAGAGTGGCATAACGATCTGCAGTCGCAACTCACCTTCTTGCGCTCCCAAAACGATTTTCGTACGCAATGGTCACGGGAAAATCACAGCAACTGAATGCAAAAACTCCGTTCGATCGATGGGCGCATGCACGTCCATTCATGCGGGGTGGCCTCGATCGCGTGCGCAACTTAAAAAACACTTTAGAACTACTTTAACACTTAAATTAAATTGATAAACCTATTTTGCACTGTGGCTGCGGATGAAACTCGAAAAATAATGGCTTCTGGGCGAGCGGGAAGCGGGGTGGTTGCGTGCGGCGGTGTTGGAAAGCGCGCGCGCAGAAGTGCCAGGGCAGCACAACATTCGCTGTGGTATTTTATGCCAGCCGAAATCGATAACTGTCAGAGGGCATACATTTTGTTTTTTATTTCCGTAATAACGGAATATTAAGAAACATTTCTTAATAAATATTTACATTTAATTAATTACTACTTGATTTAATACATTTACAAAGTTAATTGTTAAATGTTTTCAGTATTTCTTGGGAAAAAAGAGTAGTATTTTTAGGCGCCAATGCTTAAGGTCACACTGCAAAATATTATTAAAAATAAAAACTTATTTTTACAAACTTTTAGCATGAAAAAGTCAAAAATGAAACAGCAATGGCTATTTAAAGAATTCCCGATTTCGTTATATATATATGAGTCGATCCCGGGGAAGCCCCCAAGGTTGCTAGATCAGGAAAATGGTGACGCCATCTCTTCGCCTCGATTGTTTTGATAATGTTTTGGCTGTGACTCATTCGCCGGCTGGCCGATGGCTGTTTTCACTTTTGTTGTGGCCCCGAACGGCATTTAAGGCATTCCGGTGTAGACAGCAGACCAGAAAACAAGCACACGCAGTTCCGCGATTACACAGCACACCCACAATTAGTCAGTTCGGTTCGTCAATATGTTCGACTTCAATTTGGAATTTGCGCGTGGAGGTGCCCGTTTCACCACCGAACTTTTCCAGCTTTTGAGCGCTGGTGGGCTCAAGGAGAACGTGGTCTTCTCGCCCTTCTCCATCCAAACGTGCATTGCTTTGGCCTTTGCCGGATCGCAGGGAGAAACCGCCGACGAGATCGCCAATGCACTGCACTTTGTGTCTAACTTTCCGCCGGAGGTGGCCCAGACCTTCCAGTTTGTGCTGGAGAAGTACCGCAACAGCAACCTGCTGCGGGTAGCCAACAAGCTGTACGTGCAGGAGGGCAAGCAGCTGAAGGCCGACTACCAGGCGGCGATTGAGGAGCAGTATCATTCCGAGGCGGAGTCCATTAACTTTGCGCTCCCCGATGCCGCCGCGCAGGCCATCAATGCCTGGGTGAATGCCAAGACTCAGGGCAAGATTACGGAGCTGGTCAGCGCTGACTCATTCTCGGACAACACTCGGCTGGTCCTGCTCAATGCCCTGCATTTCAAGGGCAGCTGGGCGCACAAGTTCAGCGAGGAGCGCACCGAGGAGGATATCTTCTGGGTGGGCGAGGAGGAGGAGGTTAGGATCAACTACATGAACCAGAAGGCCAAGTTCAACTATGGCTACTTTGAAGATCTGGGCTGCACTGCCCTCGAGATGCCATACCAGGACTCTGATCTTTCCATGTTCGTGCTGCTGCCCCAGGAGCGTATGGGAATTTACGCTCTAGCCGAGAAGCTGAAGACTGTGAACCTGGTGGATTTGGCCGACAAGTTGGCGGTGGAAGAGGTCCATGTCAAGTTCCCCAAGTTTAAGGTGGATTACTCCCTGGAATTGGCCGAGAAGCTGAAGCAGGTAAGGAAAAAATCTTTAATAAGAGTCCCTATAAATACTTTTTTTTGGGGGAAAGGGTCGTAGCTTTCGCCACAACTAAGCTCAATTCGGGGTCAGTTTTTTTTTTACATAACACAGTTCCTTGACCTCATTGCGTGTTTGAGGTGAAGTAAGAAGTTATTTATAGCGATAGCTCAATCAATTTTCTTATAAAATCCATAACTTTTTTTATGGCCACGTTGCAGTGCTGCAAACCGCCCACAAAAATGTTTATTGCCCACTTATCTCTAAAATTCCGTCAATTGATGTATGTATTATTTATAGTAACTTATCGCCGGTAAGGTAGAAACGTCTGAGATAACCAAAATGAACTGCCGTATTGCGGTGGCAGCCAGTGGTTCGTACTTAAGATCATGTATCAGCTGCACGATCCTAAAAAAGTTATGGAATTTTTGTTGCAGTCGAATGTGACACACATCGCGAACCTATCTTATCGATCATAAAGCCTCCAGCGGATATGACTTCATTAGTTATTTACTGGGCACTTATTTACTTTCTTTATTTACTTTATTTACTTTCTTTCAGCTGGGAGTCACGAAAATGTTTTCGGATGGAGCCGAGTTCAACAATCTGCTGGAATCCCCCGAGGGCGTCTTTGTGTCCAACGTGCTGCACAAGGCCACCATCGAGGTCAACGAGGAGGGCACGGAGGCGGCGGCGGCCACCGGCATGATCATGATGACTCGCATGATGACCTTCCCCCTGCAGTTCCAGGCGGACCGGCCCTTCCTCTACGTCATCTGGAACAAGAAGAACATCCTCTTCGCCGGCGCCTTCGTTAAGGCTGCTTAAAAGTCAATTTCTCACCCTTTTTGTATTGTTTGTATTGTTGTTAAAAAGTATTTTTAAATAAATAAGCGCTCCATGACTAAGTTACGCTTGCTTTTCTAACTGCCAACTGGAAATTCTTTGTAAATGTAAACAAATGAATTTCATTTAAACACCTTTCGACATAAAGAATTTGAACTATTCGAAACTATACTTCGAACGCTGCTAAAGTTTGTGTAAATGCATAAACAAACAAGAGGCAGAAATAACAATAAAGCAATATACACGTTATGCTCGTAATTACTAGATATTTAAATTTCGCGCATCGCGTGAAGCCTTGCCACCAAGTTCGAGTGCTGTTATCGATTGCCCGTCCGCGCACAATCGAAAAGAAGTCTCGGAATGTCCTAAAACTAGCCAAGTGCCAAGACCAGCCGATTTGAGTTTGCGCAGAGCGCGTAAAACCAAAACGAAGAGAACGCAGGAGAGTCGAACGGTAAATCGGTCGCAGCAGAATAAACTTTTAGAATCGCCAGCGCGAGAACCGTCTTAAAAGTCCGCATACAAAAAGAAGGAAAGGCGGCCGCCTATGGCAACCTGATAAGCAAAACAATCAGAAGCAATTGGTAAAATCGAAACGAAATGAGCCGGAGGAGCGTAAACCAGGACACCACTAGCAAGTCGGAGAAGATGCAGCGCTACTACGCGGAGCGCGAGACCACAGGACCCGAGTTCGGTGAGTTTCCCTCGGTTGGCAATTGGTACACAAGGGATTCAGAATCAGAGTAACCGGGGCTCGCAGAATCAACCCCCAAAGCCAAAGGATGTGTCTTCTGCGCTTAGGGGTGGCTGTTTCTGCTGCGAAGAAACGTAGAAACCGAATCAGAAAGCGAAACAGATTTTAACGATTTTTCCCACAAATCCTTGCTGGCAGACGATCGCCTGATAAAGCTGGTGCGCTCCAACCCGGCCATATACGATGTCAGCCATCCCCACTATCGCCGTAATCCGGTGCGAGTGGACATATGGGATCGCATTGCCAACGAACTGGGCGCCTCCTGTGAGTACATCACAATTTATTCACTGCGTAGATTCTGTCCATAAAACCACCCCATTTTTCTTACGCCCAATGTTCACAGCTCGATTCCTGCAGACCAAGTGGAAGAACATACGTTACAACTATCTGCAGGAGGTCAAGGCGATTGAGACTGGCCAGGCGAATCCAAATGTGCGCAAGCGGCGCTTCACCGAAGATCTGTCCTTTCTGCAGAACACGGCCCAAACCTACAATGTGAAGAAATCCCTGAGCTACGTGACTCCACAGAATGGAGGAGGAAGTGACAACGACAGCAATAGCTTCTTCTATCCCGATCCGGAGCACCTGAAGATCGACGCCTCTGAGGGCTACGACATCATCGAGCTGGACAACAGCGACGACGGCTCCAATAGCGACGACAACGAGATTGTGCCCGAGCTGCAGCTGGTCATGGGGAAGCCCAAAACGGAGCTATCCCTGCCGACGACACTGAACGGCACCAGTAGCAGCAATCACAGCCAGGAACACGACCACGCGAGCTCTCCGGCCTCCTCGCCCCTGCTAACGCCCATGGTGGTAATGGGCAATGGCTATGATCAGGAGGTGCATAACCAACAGCAGCAGGCAGAAGAGCAAAAACCGCTCAACAATCAATCGCTGTCTAACGGAGAAGTGACCATTGAACCCATTTACAAGCCTGCGGCCATCAGACGCACGTTACCCAGTGATTTTCTATCCAATCCCTTCAAGCGTAAGGTCACCAGAGCGCCGCTTCAGAGCCAAGAGACGTCGTCCTTCAACGATCCCATCGAGCTCTACTGTCTCTCGCTAGTGGACACACTTCGCAGCATGCCCAGATCGGAACGGGAGCGGGTTAAGTTCGAATTCGCCAGCATTCTGAAGGACGCCAAATACAAGGACGAGTGCTAAGGCGTCACCATTCTATACGTACAATTCTTGATTAGTAACCTTAGCGGTAGAAAACGCACTCAAACACTCCCACACTTCATTTATAAATTATTATACTTACATACCACTTGTAACACTACGTTTCGCGTCCTAGGCTAAGCTCTAGGTTAATTTGTGTTAGGATGAGGCGACATGTGTCCATATCTATTCAGTTGTATCAACATTGAGTCGAATAAAGTTATGCACAAAACAAAGGTAGCAGCAAACAGAGTTTCATTGTTTCAAACTAAATAAAACATTTGATTTCATGTGCAGCTCAACGCGGCATTAAACAATTTATTTTCGATTAATAAAAGTAGTGTGTAAAACGTATAACCTAAAGCGTGCGATCTTAAATCGTCTACGATCTGAGCAGCCATCGTTCCACTCGATCGTTTAGTGCAAACTAAAAATCTTCTACCTGAGCCGAGGCCCGCAAAATCCCGCCATACAAAATAAATCGAAATCTTTACTGATTCTTCGAGTCTTTCTACAAGAACTGGTTAGTCTATATATCATATATATAGTGCTAAAGGCATATACAGATCATTCATATGAATATAGTGATTATTGTATGAATCAACTAATAGGTTAGACAGAGTACGCGATGAAAATTATCGTGTAAAGAATTCCATTTAACACTAAAAACAATTTTTCGCCAGTTAAACGGCTGAGCTGCTGCTACTTAATATAAGTTACAACTCGTGACGTGGCGTATTTAGAACCGAACTCTGCGTCTGCAGCTGGCGCCTGCTAGCCTCCTGGTCCTTGTTGCCATCGTCCGTGTCCAAAATGTCGGACAGATCATACATGGGCTGATAGGAAATCAGTTCGGAGCCACTGGGTGCTGCTTGAAGCAAATTGGTTAGTTTTGAGCGGAGTAATTATAATGATACTGATTTACCAACCAACCTTTCTTTTCACTGCTCATGCTGTCATTGGGAAACGATAGGCCATAGTTGTCCATCAGATCAGAGTCGTTAAAAAGCTGTAAGTATACAAATAAACCACATTCTTAGTTTGTTCAGTATGGGAATTTTCAGAATTCAGAAATTAGGGCCAGATATGGACGTTTTGCGCTGACCTTTAAAAGCAGCTCGTCCTCGGGCAACTGAAAATTGGGCGTCCTGCTAGGCGCCTAATCATGTAAATAGAACATAAGTTAAATCAGCTTCGGGTCGGACAAACGGACAGCTAATACATAAAAGTCGTAACTTAATCTTGATACTTACACCCATGAGCATGTTTTGATCAATGGCCACTCCATCGCCACGCAGCAGATCCTTCAGTGTTTCCAACTCATCCTGCATGCTGTCCAAGTGCCCGTGGAGATCGTCACTGCAACAGTAAGAATTAGCCGCTTGATTATGGCTTATTCGACTTGGGTTTGAATGCTTCTGGTCTACTAACACTGAGGCCATCCTGAGGAGTTGACCGGTGTTGGGATCTCGGTTACTTCCGTTCTCAGCGCCAGTGTATTTGGCCACAGCCATGCCCTCTTCGTCAGAGGCTTGCGCCTTGGCCGCTGCTTTCGATGTCGATGCCTGATTGGCATCAAGCAGAGTACTGTTGGTGGGCACATCAAAGTTGCTGGCAAACTTTCCGCTGCTTACTGTCGTTTGCCCAAATTTCTGCTGCTGGTCCAGTTTGGCTGCCTCTTCCACGCGGTCAGGAAGCAGAGCGTCCTAAAAAGTTAAAAGAAAAAGAGTAAGCAACTACGTAAAGTTGCAAAATGTTCAAAAATTGCTTACTTCAAAAATATCCGTCGGCATGTTCTCACTGATAAAGTTAACACTGTACAGATCCGAGTTTGCGGGAGTCATTAGCTCCATCAGTCCGGAGCTGTTTTCCGGCTCAGACTTGATAATCATTGGCTGGACCATCGCATCAGGTTGGGTACTATGCTGGCTGCTCGTCCGTTGCGCCTTGGGCGACGAGCTATCTACGAGAATCTCTCCAGCATCAATTATAACGTCTCGTGCCTGTCGCCGCTGCTTGTTCTGCTCCTTAAGCTGCTGACGCTTCTGCTCCTGTTCCCGCACCATGGGCGTGGTGAGCACATTCTGCTCCTCGTGATAAGGCGGACTGTTTGGCACCTCCTGGACATGAGAATCGGGCGCCTCTGTGACCGTGTAGACAACTTGTTGGGCCGGCGATTGACTCACACTTTGGGCCATCGGAGAAGCGGCTCCGCCAACTAGAAGATTGCCGCCAGCGGTTCCATTTCCCTGGAGCAGCAAGTCCTCCACACTTTGATTCGAATAATCGACGTTGTGCGAGCTAATGCTTATGTTAGATCGCGGACGCTCAACGGCCAGCGGAGAGACACTATCCTGGTCGTACTGTGATGCTGCGGTGTAGCCACCCGGTGATGGATTCATAACCTCATCAAGAAGCTCCTCGCTTAGCTCGTGGATAACCGGACCACCGCCACCCTCGCTCTCGGTCTCGCTTGTTGTGCGTGCGCGATCAATTTCCGGCGTATCGTTGATCATCAACTGCATGTGGCGCTTCACGCCAGACATGTTGCGCGATGGTTGCACGATGGAGATTAGGAACTGGATCAGTTTGTTGACTATCTGTTGCTGCTTAGCGTGCTTTTGGCGCAGGCTGGCAATCTCTCGCCATAGCACCTCGTTCTCCTGTTTCATGGCGGAGAAGCGCGAATCCAGATTGTCCTGGCGTCCTCGCATGACCTTCACATCGCTGAGGATCTTCGAAACGGCCTCCTGCTTCAGCACACTTTTGTCGTCCCCATTTTTGTTATTCGATATCTTCCTTTTGATTTGGTCCAAGAGAAAAGGCGAGTTGCGTTTAAAAAATGGATGTGAAAATTCAATTTCGTCGCGATCAAAACGTAATCCGCCGTTGTCAATAGAGGTGATCTTGTGAAATCCATCTGCAAAGCACAAATGAAAAATTAATTTAGTTGATGCATCAACGGAGATACTTCAAATGCACTTACACATATTCAATTGCCTTATGAAACTGGCCATGTTATTGTGCTTGTAGTTCAGAGGCAATAGTTCCTTGGCGAATTGCGCTTGATTTTGTATAACGAAACTTTGGCCATCCTGTGAAAAATAAAACGAAAAACGGAAGCGATATGAGAGTCATGCTGATATGTGGTTGCCACAAACCTATTAGCGGTAGACCGCAAAGTAAAAACGATAAGCGTTCGCAAAAACGAAAATAATTAGCTAATTGTAATTATATGTATTGAAATATGGTAGTTGTAAGTTCTTGTATATCTTCTCGTTATGTTTATATATTGTATAAAACGATAGCTTAAGCAAATGATTTGAAAAGCGTTATAAGCTTGAAGATGTAAATAAATTCGAATTTTAACAAAATTTGTCAACTTCGTTCCAACCAGTTCAAAAATTTGGTAATATCAACGCTCAAGTTTTTTTAAAATATGTATATAACCTGACTGAAAGTGGTATGCGAACGGTATGCTTATCAGTAAACTCTTCGTTAAGAGTGTGTGGTAACCTAAGTGAGAACCAATTACTCTTATCTTAAATGAAAAACCAAGTGAATGACCAAGGGAAATTTTTCTATTGACAATTGGAGATGGAAAATTTTCCAGAGTTCACGCACGTACGCATGCAAATTGCAACATCAACAACAACTACAACAAGATGAATATGGGGGAAGGCAACTCGCATACGTGCGATGCGGCATGGGCAACAACAAGACAGAGAGCGAAAAGCGAGGGAGAGAGAGAGAAGGAGAGAGAGAGCTTGAGACACCTGCAAGCAAAGTCATTGTTGTTGCCATGCTGATTAGCGGTATATTGTAGGAGGGGAGTCTCTGGAAAGGTAAATAAACAATATGGCGGCGTAGCCTTACCTTGGTCCAGCAAATCAAGCGATTGGTATCGGCATCGTCCACTAGGCGCCACAATTTGGCCAAAAAAGCCGGCACCCCACTTCCGATGGCGGCCGTGTCTCCGTAAGAGTGCATTCTCCTGGAAGGCAGCTGCTCCTCCTCGTCGTCCTCCTCTTCCTCCGATTCGTGCTTAAACTGCACGGCTTTAGCAGATGAACGCGACCTGGACATATAAGTGACCAGCAGCCTGGAAAGGAGTAGTCAATGAATTCACGGCACACAAACACACACGCTTTTTTCCAGTTCACAGTTCACTTTTCCACGCTTCTGCATGTGTGTCGAGTGTGTTTGTGTGGGTGCGGATTTCAGTGTGCGTGTCCAGGTACACAATACATATGTAAAATGTACATATGGGTACAATTTTGATGTGAAAGTTGCAGCTCTGATCGAATCGAATGTTTTCAATTGCAGCCAAGTGCGTCATTCGAGCCCACAACTTGCACAAATGGAGCTCCAGTTCTTCTTCTCAATGCTGCACCTACCTACCTTAACAATTTTGCAGCTCACAAAGCTTCCGCGGAGTGAAAAACTCGCGTTAAACACGTTTAGTTTCAGTATTACACTTCACTTCCTATGTGTACCGATTTTGGTTTTACAGTTCTTCGGTTTTTATGTGTTTTTTTCGCGATTTAATCACAAGTGAAAATTTAATGAAATCTCCGTCAAGTAAATTTGCTTTTGTTCGCAACGTGACCAGTTTTGAAAAAACCCATCGAACTAAAGTTCGCTGCTATTTATAGCAGTTCTGACTGTCTGCTTGGTCCTCTGGTATTTTTCTAGTATTTTCTGGCGCGCAGCTGCGTATTCAAACATTGACCCCAATTACTGAATTGATCATTAGACTAATAATTTATTAAATAATTTGGCGATTTATTCTTAAAGCTGATACTGAAATGTTGTCTGTGTTTATTTACCGGCTACTCACAGCAATAATTAATGGGTAATTGTAGACACTAATACGGCAGTACTAAATAGGGATTTTGTTATTTAGTATTTTCCATTTGATAACTTTGATTAATAATAAATTAAAATTATATTCAGATGGTTAGTTCTTAAGGCAAGAAGTAAAGAAAAATAATTAAGGGAAATACATATTTACTAAGCCAATTTACCAAAATTTCGAGATTAAGATATGATATAAATTGGTCCTTAAAAAGTTTTCCTCAATGTTGGTTTCGTTTTGTTTCTTTAATTTTCTTATTTGGAGTGTATTATTTAATATCTGAATGAAATATAATATTGACTTCAATGAATCTTCACCAAATACGTTAATGTTTTTTCTAGTATTTTCCAGCACCAGACCGCCGAGTCTGCCAACACAATGGGAATTATAAAGTAAATTTGCAGTATATATCATTAATTTCGATATTTCTATGCAGAGTGTAGAACTTGTGGTGTACAATGTCCAATATTCAAGCTACGTTTCATTATTTATTTTAATAAAGATCAATATATTCCGAAAGCATATATTGTTGTGGTATATTTAAACAAGTAAAATGGAATGAGAAGTATAATTCTCGGATGCGGTCACACTGATGTGCATATGTTGAAAAATGGCTGACACAAATTAATTTTCAAGTGATTTGTTTTGTGCATTTTCGCTGGTCTTAAAGATGAACTTGGAACAACGACGTTCAAAGTCGATAGCCGAATCAATTAGAGCAAAATGCTAATTTAATACACGAATCGAAACACACTAAATGGTGGGTAAATCGGCTCCCGAAACTAGAAGTGCCGTCGTGCGTGTGGAAAAGTACGAATGAGGAAGACACAGAGAATACAAAAGGGCCCGCTCTCCAGTCCGTGTGTGTAGCAAAAGTGTGCATGTATGTGTCGGCGGGCAACAACAAATTCGACGAAAAAGGCGCCAGATTAATGAGCTCGTGTTAATCAGCGGGAAACGATCGCAAAATCAATGAAAAACGGGTAGCAAAAAGCCGGCAAATCGAACTGAAGATCCCTATTTTTCAGAAAAGACTGCGCACAGGAAGAATTAGCCCATATAGCACGCACACACAGCCGCAATGATGAACAACCCTTTTCACTTGCAACACGATCATCCGCCGCAGAACGTGGCACATCCGTTCATGCAACAGCCGAGTGCCGCCGGCCCAGGAGCTCCTCCGGCCACCTACAGCTACTTAGCACAGCCAGCTGGCCAGCAACCGCAGTGGATGACCACCACCTACCAGATCCTGCCACCCAACACAGGACCTGCCACGGTGGCCAAGCGCTACTATGCCACCACTGGTCCGCAGACCACGCATCCAACACATCCCAGCACCATCCAGATCACCAATAGTTTCGCTCAGCAGGCAACGCCACCGAAGCAACAGGCGGCAACAAACTGCAGCCCTTTCAAAGCCAACAACATACGTATCATCTCGACGGCGCCAAGTGTATACAGTCTGAACAAGTCGCCGCAGGAAGCGCACTCCATCTATGCGCCCGTTCAGTCTTACTACTTACCCAGTGGCGGTAGCCAAGCTGCAGGACAAATCAATCTGCTGGCGACCAGCGGAACGGGCAAGCAACTGCAGCCTCCGCCGCTGGTGCCTGTGACCAATTCGTCCTCACCGCCCTCCACCGTCGTGTTAGACCGCATAAACATTTGCATTAATAACCACTATACGGAGACGCCCACTTCGCTAAGTTCATCGCTTAGCACGGCCCAACAACCTTCGCCCATCATACCGGCCATCCAGCACAAGGCCATCCTGCCCCTCATCGACAGCAGCACGGCGGATAGCAGCAGCTGCAGCAGTAGCTCTGTATCCAGCAGCAGTTATAGTGGCACCGCGACCACCTCAGCAGCAGTGGTGATTGTGGATGAGCCGGATTCGACAACCACAACGCCACAGACACCACCAACTACGCCGGAGGCGATGAGTTCACCCGGTAAAGATTCACCCTCTCCTCCGCTACTAGCCACGCAGTCGCTGCTCAAAGGCGTCAACTCAATGAAGCCAAGCTTTAAGACCGTCGAAGCAGCACCGCCAACGCCGCCAACTCCTCCATCACCTCCACCGCCGGCACCACCAGTTGCCGCTCCGTCGCCAGCGGTCACATATGCGCTTCAGGAGGACGTCTTCATCAAATGCAACGATGGCAGGTTTTATCTGGGGACCATTATTGACCAGACAACCGATCAATATCTTATCCGTTTTGATGATCAGTCGGAGCAATGGTGTGAACCGGATAAGCTGCGCAAGCTGGGTGGCGGCAGTTCGGTTACCGCTGGCGGAGGGGGTGCCTCCAGTTCGGACTCATCACATACCTCCCCCAGTGGACCCATGTGTGTGGCCTGCAAACAATCGGATGTCGAAGACGTGGTCGAAATTTGTGAGCGCTGCGGACGTGGTTATCATCGTGGTTGCACCGTTGAAATTGTTACCGGTAGCGGAATTTGGAGTTGCAAGCGCTGCGCTAAACCCATGAAAATGCAACAGCCCGTCAGCCATAATATCACAAAACCTGCCGGAATTTGTCGCCAGTTGCCCTACCATGTGAGTATTCTACGAACCTAAGCCAGCGAATCAGTTTTCTAATCCGGTTTAACCTACAGGCGGATAAGCTCAGCTGGGATGAGAAGCATCGGGTCAACGAAGAGCAGATCTACTGTTACTGCGGCAAGCCGGGTAAATTCGATCACAACATGCTGCAGTGTTGCAAATGTCGGAACTGGTTCCACACACAATGCATGCAGAACTTCAAGAAGAAGCTGCTGCGCGGCGATATGTACGTATTCAATAGCTTTTCTGTGATCAAAACTTTAATAAACCTCTTTTTTAAGGTTCTTTGTGTTCTGCTGCACGGTTTGTAACAATGGCATGGAGTTCGTCCGCCGCATGCAAATCGACTGGGTGGACGTGCTCCACATTGCACTCTATAATCTGCGGAAGCATCAGCACCAGAAGTACCATCACCTGCTGAAGGACATTTGGCCCTTCATACTCGAGCAGCGCAACCAGCTGCCTATCTGCGAACAGTGGCGCACACTGCCCGAGACGACATTGATGGAGCGTCTCAAGCAAACCCTTAAAGACTACTCCGATAGATTTGTTTGTGGCAGGGAGTTTAAAAGAGCTCCGGCCTTCTATGCACTGCGACATAGTGGACCGCCACACATTCCCAAGGTATTCCTTGAGCACCACGAGGAGCTCTCCGATGAGCTGCTCTTAAAAAAGTTTAAACTCATGCTCATGCCCGAGGAGCCTGAAGGAGGAAGTACCAGCGAACTTCCGAAAAGAGCTCCCAAAGATGTGTATGAGTTTAATACGGATGAAGATGACCCAGTCGAAACCAGCGAGGACGAAATACCCATCAAACAGATCATCGATAAGGCTAAAAAGCAGGCCGCTCAGAAGGCCGATGAGCATGATGAGTTGCCACTGAAACCGGACCTCGACGACGACAATGCCAACGATGGCGATCCCGGCAAACTACCAGCCCCCATTCCACCGCTGCTGGACGCAAACAGCAGTCGCAAACGCAAGGCTTTCCGATTGTCCAAACGCTATGACAGCAGCCGAAATAACTGTGATCTATCATCCGACGAGAACTCAAGTAGCAGTCGGGGAACCAGTTCGTTAGACCTCATCATACCACCGCCGGTCAACTTTCTGGGACGCAACAATCCCTTCCTTATGGCGACTCCCAAAAAGGCGTCGCAAGGACGAAGTATCGGTGTGGGAACTGGAGTCGGAGTAAATGGTATCATCAACAGCATTTTCAAGCTTAAGGGCACCTCCAAGGAGCAGCCGCGCATGGTGCGCACCATCAAGCGAAGACTGAGTGCCAAAGACATAACTATAGGGCCCAATCAGGAAGTGCGCAGACGACGCACTCGCCGCCTGACCACGGCCATTGAGGTAAGAGTTTTAAATGTGTGGTTACTACAGTGCCTTAAATGTTTTTCCGACTCCACTTAATAGGTCATCAGCACCACCACCATCAATCCCATACCCAGCCACTACCTTCCTATCTATGCCAAAGATCTGCAGCCACCCGCGCCGCCAATGGGAAAGCCTACACACGGGCGCCTATTGCGCCAGCGGCCACAGAAGCAGTCACCCAGCCAAAGCCGCCGCAACTCTACAAGCTCGACAGCAACCAACAGCAGCAACAGCATTGGAACCCCAGGCCATTCCATGCTGGATTTGAAACAGTCGGTGAACAAGTACTTTGGTGGCGCTATGAATCGCATAGATGCTGGTGAGCCGTTTGCCATTCGGGCCAAGCGGCGCATGGGAAATGGACAGGTCCAGTACCTGGTGGAGTGGGGTGGAGATACTGCGACAACGGCGATTGGATTGATTGGAAACTGAACCCTTTGGCATACCGACTCATTATTAATTGTATATTTATCATTTCCATTATCATTTCTCTTCGTTATTGTGTATTAATGATCGCTGCCAACTGCGGGCCTCTTTATTTGTTAATGTTTAAAAGTTTATTACCAACCCACTGCCAAAATAGCAAAAGAATGTTCAAAATATTGGTTCAGCATTTAAGCAATACAATGTTAAATGGTAAAAAAAAACAAAAAAAAAATGCAAAAAGCAACTAAATACAGGTTATAATTGTGCAATGGCAGTTAAGTGTTGCAGCAAAACAAATTTCCACAAAATTGGTAAAAGTATTACAAGATTAATCTGGAAGCCTATGTAACATTCGCTGCTGAATGAAAACGTATTCAATAATGTCTATTAAAATGAGGACAATTCAGTTAAGATCAGTACTGTACTTTAGCGATACGCCCATGTATATTTTTGAAAAGTATACATTAAAATGGGAAAACTCACGCAAATCATGTCATGCATACAAAAAACGAAAAACTCTTGATATACATACATACAAATTTAATACAATTTAGGACTAGTTCAAGAATTTTCACCCATAGACTAGGCAAACTAAACAATAATGATTTAAGCCAGTACGTTTTATGTTTAACTATTAAATGCTACGCAAAATCAAAATTGAGTTGAAGTCTCAAGCCAAGTGAATTTTTGGCAAACCAGAGCGAAATATGTTTAATGAAGTATATAATGCCCAAATAAATGTTTCGAAAAGGTCACGTCTTTTGAGATTTCACTCGGAAAACCCCAAGTAGGCGATCAAAGTGACACCTTCCTTTGAAGTTTGTCAGGCTCCGACTTTTGCGTCGCCGCTTCATTAGGTACTCGAACGCCAAATAGGGCACATGCAGCAGACGTGCAAAACGGGAAAAAAAACAAAAAAAAAACCCTCGGCTATCCTTGAGTGTTGTTTATTTCGTAGAAAATCACAAAACCCTTAAAAAATATACCAAGCTCTGGTGTTGGTTGATTTCAATCAAGAACATCAATCAGGAACATCAATCAAGAAAGGAAGTGCTCGAGCTCTTCTTGGAGTGTCGACAGCCTCGTCGTTTTTTCTCGGATTTAGGTAAGTTCGCTAACTGGGGGGTCCCAAAGATGGGATTGTGCTTTTTTTTGGGTCAAAGAAATTCGTAATTTAAGAATCATTTTCCAAGTCATGCTAACCAGGGTTGCCGCCGCCACGCCAACTAGGCAATCTTGCAAAATAATTAAAAAAAAAATTTTCAAGATTGAATTGCGTTTGGATAGACAAAGTTTTCAAGAAAATTGCCAAAAACTGCAGAAAATTCCTTTTTCAAAAGTAAAATGAAGCAGGGTTACCAGCGAGTCCGTACAAGTATTTTATTAACGCAATTAACTTAAAAATTTGATATCTTTTTTAAGTGTGAAATTTGTATATAATATTCTAAATTAGGTTTAAACAAAATCGTAAAATTTGTAATTTTTGCGCTCTCGGATTTTTTAGTGACATTTGTTCGATTAGTTTATTAGTTCGATTAGTCCCACTAACCAGTGGGATTTTAACGATATTTTGTGGGGCCATCGCTAACGAATCTACTCTCTACGAGTCGTGTAGAGTCCGTTTACGTGAGCGGTCGTGGATTCGCTTTCAGCACACGGCTTATCACATATTTTTTGTGAAGAAAAAATATATAAAAAAAAAATAAAAAAAATATTAAAACACAAAAACGTAACAAAAAAAATTGTAAAAAGTAGCAAAAAATTCGAGCAAGTGTTTGGAGAAGTAAGTACTGTGAAAAACTATTGGTTTTTAGTAGTGGAACGAGTGAGAGGGCGCGACGCAAGACAAAGCGAATAGTGAAATTTTTCCATCGAAATTTGCTTTGTTTGTAGTCGTTCTACGCTCAAAAATGGCATCTAGAAAAGCCAGCTTGACCGCAGAAACGTGTTCTAGGGACCATATTTGTCGCATATTTTCGGGGAAATTAAAGAATTCGCCAGAATTCGAGCATGCAAACGCGTGTCTATCTGTGTGTATGTGTGGAAATTTTCCAACACGAAGAGAAAGAGAAAAGGGGAGCGCAAAGAGCAACAACAAAGCACATGCCAACGTTGCCATGTCTACCGACTGTCACATGTACCAGTGTTGCCACCCAGACACACAGACAGAGAGACGAATAGAAGAGCAAAAGCCACGCCGCTTTTTTTCTTTCTATTTCACCGCCTGCCTGGTCGAATCCATCCGGTCCGTAAAGATTAAGAAAAAAAACCCAAATTTTAGTGCCAAAAAATTGGAAATTAACTGTTAAAAATTGCAGGTAGACCTGATCACCAAATATGGCTTCTCTATACGTCGGTGATCTCCCACAGGACGTCAACGAATCGGGACTTTTTGATAAGTTCTCGTCTGCTGGTCCAGTGCTGTCCATTCGTGTCTGCCGCGATGTGATTACCCGTCGCTCGTTGGGTTATGCCTACGTCAACTTCCAGCAGCCAGCCGATGGTGAGTAATCCATGCAATAGTAGTGTAACTTTGTAGTCGTAATGCCCTTAAAAGTAGCCCCCTTCCGCGCGAAACAAAGAAAACACGTGTGCAGTTTTGCACTCGCTTACTCACACACGCACACAACCACATGCCGTACAGTGGGGCGAGACGCACGTCCAAACTGGACTTTATGGAAAGATGGCTCCCATGGGAGACCAGATAAACGGCTTCCAAGTGTTTCATAACTCGCTCCACAGTGCATTGCTTACGTTAATCTTCTCGCGCACACACACACGCGCACCAGTGTGTACACACACACATGCTTGTATCAGTTCCAGTTATTCTGGATGGATACTTGGTTAGTGCGGGGTGTTGAAGAGGGCCAAACAGCTGGCTCGTGGCAATCATCAACCGTTCGCCTAGAAATTTCCGCCTCAATTTCGCACAAAATTGCAATTATGATGGAATAATATGGTTTCATACTGCCCAGACAGCTTATCGCAGCCCCGCCCATTGCTGGTTTCATTGTTTCATTGCCCGTTCTCATCGTTTTATTTGTGTGGTGTTTGTTGTGTGTGTGTGTGTGTGTTGTTTCCAAGCGGCAAACTTGTGGGCACGCATACGCACACGTCGACGCGCACAAACATGTGTTCATATTGTTGTTTGGACCATTTCTTTTTGGCCTTCATCTATTTTAGGTTATATTCCATTAACTGAGTTTCCGCACGTTCGCTCTTAATACCTTGTATTGCCTCTAACTTTTGTTTTGCTTTCACTTTCACAAATCTTCCCTGCTATCTGCATTTCAATCCATTAACACTTCCAAATTCTTAACATGTCAGTGAACTGCTTTTCGGCCCCTCTTTCGCCCATTAAAGTCTTGTTTCTTACAAAAAACGAAAACAAAACTTTCACTGCATAGTTACTGCTTCTTCACTTCCCGTTGTTCGCTTACATTTGTTTATTCAATTAAGCGTACAATGGCACAGAGCTGGCGGCTGGTGATGATTACGCTGCGTGTGAAAGCCTGTCGCATTCCAGCAAGTTTTTTGAACTCTAGCTATTAAGGTTAGGGCGGAGTTACAGCGCTGTCAAAATGAAATCACCTCGTTTTAAGCTAGTAAAACACTACCGTATTTTCCCGGATATAAGTTTCTTACACTATGAAGTCAGTTGTACTTGACGGCTTCAATTAGATATAGCTATTAAATACTTATCTCGCAACTCCTACCCATTGGTTGGTCAGATTTAACCCTTTTTGACACGACTAAGATTCAATGTTGCCAGAGAAAGCAATGCAACTTACCATGCTGATGGGTTTTGCGTACCATCTGCAGAAGTAGAAGCATAACAAACACTAAATGCATTATATGATTAGGTCCAAAGGTTGTCCCCTGCCACATCTACACCTTCATAGCAACTCCTACCCATTGGTTGGTCGGATTTAATCCTTTTCGACACGACTAAGATTCAATGTTGCTAGAGAAAGTAATGTAACTTACCATGTGGGTGGTCGACATATAGCATCCATAGAAGTAGAAGCATAACAAACGCTAAATGCATCATGCTATTAGACTCAAAAGATTGTCCCCTATTGGCCGAACTAGATTTTTAGCAACTTCTACCCATTGGTTGGTCAGATTTAACTCTTTTTGACACGACTAAGATTCATAGTTGCCAGATTAAACATCAGACTTGACTTACCATGTACTACGCTGCTTTTGTTTATGGCGAGTGCAGAAGTTGAAGAGTCACAATGTCCTTTAAGCCTCTTTATCCTGTAATGATCGTTAGGCCCAAATGGAATCGGTAGTAAATAGACACTTTCCCATCTTTCATCCACAGCTGAGCGTGCTTTGGACACCATGAACTTCGACCTGGTTCGCAACAAGCCCATCCGTATTATGTGGTCTCAGCGCGATCCGTCACTTCGCCGCTCCGGTGTGGGCAACGTGTTCATTAAGAACTTAGATAGGGCCATCGACAACAAGGCAATATACGACACTTTCTCCGCCTTCGGCAACATCTTAAGCTGCAAGGTAGCCACCGATGAAAAGGGCAATTCAAAGGGCTATGGATTCGTCCACTTTGAGACTGAAGAGGCCGCAAACACGTCCATCGACAAGGTCAATGGCATGTTGCTCAACGGCAAGAAGGTCTACGTGGGCAAGTTCATCCCGCGCAAGGAGCGCGAGAAGGAGCTCGGCGAGAAGGCTAAGCTCTTCACCAATGTGTATGTGAAGAACTTCACCGAGGATTTCGACGATGAAAAACTGAAGGAATTCTTCGAGCCATACGGCAAGATTACCAGCTACAAGGTCATGTCCAAGGAAGATGGCAAGAGCAAGGGCTTCGGATTCGTTGCATTCGAGACCACAGAGGCTGCTGAAGCGGCCGTTCAGGCCCTGAATGGCAAGGACATGGGAGAGGGCAAGTCCCTGTACGTGGCTCGTGCCCAGAAGAAGGCTGAGCGCCAGCAGGAGCTGAAGCGCAAATTCGAGGAGCTGAAGCAGAAGCGTCACGAGTCTGTGTTCGGCGTCAATCTGTATGTGAAGAACCTGGACGACACGATCGATGACGATCGTCTGCGCATCGCGTTCTCTCCGTACGGCAACATCACATCGGCCAAGGTTATGACCGATGAGGAGGGTCGCTCCAAGGGTTTCGGATTCGTGTGCTTCAATGCCGCAAGCGAGGCTACCTGCGCCGTCACCGAGTTGAACGGCCGCGTCGTCGGCAGCAAGCCCTTGTACGTTGCTTTGGCCCAAAGGAAGGAGGAGCGCAAGGCTCATCTCGCCTCGCAGTACATGCGTCACATGACCGGCATGCGCATGCAGCAGCTGGGACAGATCTTCCAGCCCAACACGGCAAGCGGCTTCTTTGTGCCGACCCTTCAGTCAAATCAGCGCTTCTTCGGTTCTCAGGTGGCCACCCAGATGAGAAACACCCCGCGCTGGGTGCCCCAGGTGCGTCCCCCAGCAGCTGTACAGGGTGTCCAGGCCGGAGCTGCCGCCGCTGGTGGCTTCCAGGGTACAGCCGGTGCGGTGCCCACTCAGTTCCGTTCGGCTGCTGCTGGAGCGCGCGGAGCACAGCCTCAAGTGCAGGGCACCCACGCTGCCGCTGCTGCGGCTAACAACATGCGCAACACTGGAGCTCGCGCCATTACCGGCCAGCAGACTGCAGCCCCCAACATGCAAATCGCCGGAGCCCAAATCGCTGGCGGTGCCCAGCAGCGCACTTCCAATTACAAGTACACCTCTAACATGCGCAATCCTCCAGCGCAGCAGTTGCATCAGGCCCAGCCAATTCCACAGCAATTGCAAGGAAAGAGTAAGTTTTAGGTCGACTAACATATGTACGATGTCACTAATCGCACATGGCACCTCTTTGCTATTCCTGCAGATTCTGAGAAGCTCATTGCCTCGTTGCTGGCCAACGCCAAGCCGCAGGAGCAGAAACAGATCCTCGGCGAGCGTCTGTATCCGATGATTGAGCATATGCACGCCAATTTGGCTGGAAAGATTACCGGCATGTTGTTGGAGATCGAAAACTCAGAGCTCTTGCACATGATCGAGGATCAGGAGGCCCTCAAGGCCAAGGTGGAGGAAGCTGTGGCCGTGCTTCAGGTGCACCGTGTCACCGAGCCCGCTAACTAAGCTCAAACAGCTAAAGCGGATGAACATTTTACAAAAACACTTTACACCCAAAAAGTATGTAATCTACAGATTTCCTGAGCAGTTCCCTGAAGCTTTCTAATCTCTAATTTCTTTTGTCCTTGCAGTTTTCCACTAATCTTTCAATACATGAACAACAATTCGCATTCACTGTGCTTAGTGCACAGAAGGATCGCCAAAAAGGACACACATTCAACACAGAAGAACGAAGCGAAAAACTTAGGCTTTTTCTTTTCTAATCCCAAGAACCAGAAACATCAACAAAAGCAATTTCAATCATTTAATTTCGAACGCATTTACGCAAGTTTACGAAGCAAAAAGAAGAAAGTCACGAAAAGAAATTCTACAGTCCACTTATGAATTCTTTTTTTTTTTTTTTACATAAATATGTTAAATGAAAAAAAAAACGGAAAAATGTAAATTGAAAAATACTTTCATCATTGCTTTAACTGAATCAATATTATTTTGTATGCGTATAAAGAAAACACCAAAAACCATTACAAAATAAACAGATTAAAGCATACATGTAGACAGCTTCTTGCAAGTATTGAAATTGTGTTTTAAAAAATGTAGACAAGTTTCTAGTGTACACTTTTTCCACCCACACTTTCAAACAACAACAAACAACACGAAAGCGATATGTAATTTTTTTCAATTCTTTTTTCTCAAATTCAAACTTTAAGAAAGCTTTGTTTAGAAAAAGAAACGCGACAACCATACACTTTTAAAAAAGCAAAGAAAAAACAAAAAAATTGCAAAAGAGTTAAAATAAAAACGAAAAAATGTAAAGAAAACTGTGCAGATAACAGAACAGAAAGAAAGAAATAAAGAGAAAACCGCAAGAATATGAGAGTCAAGTTTTTGCTACTTTGAAAAAAGAGAGAAAATACAGAAAACCAACAACTGAGAAAATATGTTGAAAAAATGAAAACAAAAGATAAATCTAAAAAACTACAAAAAAATTGTAAAACCTATGTAAAAACAGCAAAAAAAATTATATAAACACATACACACACAGCAACACACATATTAAACAACACATGAAAACGCTAAAGCGTAAACAACTTATGAAGCATATTAATAAACAACAAAAACGGGCAACAAAACCCGATGGCAAGAAAGCAGGCAGGATTTTTATGATTACACTAGTATCCGAGCGAAGAAAACATGCATATGCATTAACATTTATAAACATTGCAAAAACAAAGAAAAAGAAAACATCTGGTAAGCGATTTTCGTTGCGTTCCGACTTCTGTCTGTTACAAAGGGAATCGAGAATATTACCAGTAAATGTTTTTACACCATACATACACAAAATTATATATTAACGCAAGAGGAATAAAAAAATGTCGCCGCTCGGGGCAGTGAAATACATATTTTTTTATTAAACAAATCGAAAACTAAAAACAAATAAAAACCCAAGGAAAAATGATTGAAAAAATTGCAAAACACAAAACCACATGTATGCAGAAAATGCAAAAATATTTTAAAAAAATAATGAGAGTAATACAGAAAGAAAACATAACCAAAACCCGAATTGGAATGTTCGTTCAAGGGAAATTGCTATACACATTGAGAGGGAAAAAGAGGAAAACTTTTACTTTTCACGAAATATACGCAAGTCAACACACTTCTATATATAGCAGATATATATGTATCCTTATATATTAAAGCGAAATAAAACATAATTTGTATGATTCAAGAAAATAGGATCGTGCAACTTGACTGCGCATCTTCGAAGCAAAAGCCTAGCAATTGAAACCATTTGAAGAAATTGTAATAAACGCAGAGAAAGTCCTTAAAACACCTTTGTACACCCAACAAATTTAATTACAATAAAATTCCACTTCGGCAAAGGATAGTGTTTTCATTTTTCAGCGGGATGTGGGGGTGGGTTGATCCAAGCTTAGATGTTTATACATAATAGTTTTTAATATCTATTTGATATAAACATATATGCATGTATGAATTTGTTTCATATGAAATGCCATATACATATGTAGCTTGTAGCAAAACATCATTATATAATAACAGACAAGTTTTAAGCATAATCGAATAAACTTTATTTAATTCTAGCACATTCAAGTATTTAACGAGCATGGTTAACATTCAGAAAGTGAAAATATCAAAGCGGGTCATAAAGAATACAGCAGAACACATAAAATGCAAGATTCTTAAAAGTAGAAACAGGAGGCTAATGGATGAATAAATATATGGCCGAGAGCTGGGTTCCTCTGCGTGGGCTAACGTGGGGCTCCAACCGAACACATTCATTCCGACTAGGAGGCACTCCCACATGAAGATTGTCAAGTGTCCGGATGCCTAATCCTCGTCGTCGTCATCATCCGCGGGCACGAACAGATCGTTCTCCTCCAGGAAGTTGGCCACGTTCTTGCTGATGGTGGCGCCCACGAAGAGTCCCGGTATAACGGCACAGAAGATGGCCAGCAGGCCGAAGGGCATCTCCTCCGGCTTGGGCTTGATTGCTCCACTGCGGAAGTACACGCTGGACATGTGGCGCTGCAGGATCCTTAGGTTATGGGGGTGTTCCGCCACACGGCGTGAGACCCGCTGCAGGGCATGGCTAATGGGAAATGCCAGGCGTGAGACAATCATGGTTGTACGCTTTAATTATCTCTTATTTCGATTTAAAGCCAAAATTTGTCCAAATTTGTGTGTAGATTGTGATTCAAGCAGCTGATTCAGCCAGTTGTAGTGTTGAAAAGCGCCCCGGCGGGAGTCCACCCCCGCCGGGGAGTGTGGTGTAACAACCAAAAGCGCGCGCAGTTTCAATTTCAAATCACTGCGATCCCCATTTGTTTATAAATAAAACACGTATTCTCTTGGGTTTGCACATTTACAGTTTGTGTATATAATTATTTTTTAGAGCGTATACAATTGCTCGGCTCAGTTACAGTTAGGGTGGCCACGTATAAATATAAATGTTTCAATAAATTGCCCTTAACTAGTAAAATATACTGATTTTTGCTTACATCAGAGTTCTTGTAAGGATGTGTTTGATCTAGGATTACGGTTTAAAAACGATTTTATTTGATTATCGCATTGATTTTACCTCTATGGGCTGCAGTTCTAAATAAGAAATGAAAACTTGTGTCCAAAGAAAAGCAAGCAATGGCAGTTATACATAAATATAAATACATATTCTGTAGTTACATAAGTGGGAAAAATCACAGCAAAGCAATGCGAACCGAAACTAAATCGGAGCCAGCTGCTTTTGTTGATTAACAAATACAATGCAAGTACAGACGCTCGTTACGGCATAAATAATTGGCTAAGATGGAACTAAGTAATAAATACATGGGCACATATGCCCGTGCGTACAAATATTTATTAATAATTGATTTGTGGAGCTATTCTTCGTTTTGCGCACTTCTAAATACTTGAGGAGAATATTGTGAGGCAATGCGATGGAAATGGTTTTGCGATCGATTCTCTAGTACACGTAGCCTAGGTAGAAAAAACGCAATTGTTTGATGTACGCTCTTCAAGCGGGTATGTGGACTCTTTAGACCTTAAAACTATGTATGAAATTGCACTAAACACGTAAGGGATGTACACATAAATAAAATGATACACGGTTTGTGAAACGATCGAATATTGGACAACATCTAATCACTTACAAACTAACTTTTCAAGTTGTTTCTTGAAACGTGGTGATCAGCCAGCGATTCTACAGATTGGACATTTAGATTTACCTTCGCACCGCCGCGATTATCGGCAGATATGAAAGGCAATTTAGGAAAGAGAACTTTCTGGATTCCTCGCCAATGGAGCAGCTGCTTTGGGACCCCACCCCATATAGGGCGGCAATCAGAAAACACCATTCGAGTTGAAGTGATTCACTCGGTGTGTTCAAAATGACGAGTCTGTGCAGAATATTGTTCAATCTAACAATAAATACTACTAAGTAATGCCCCCCTTGCGGAGGGGATTACAAACAAATACAGTACATAACAAAACGTAAATGTAAAATTGCAATTTTCAGGGCGTCTAATTTGAATATGAGATTCCCTAAAGGTGAAAATTGCAATTTTTGTGTGTGGGTGTTTTCCTTTTAAGCATACATACATAAACAAGCTGCCCCTTCGAGCTGTATCCTCCGACTTTTGCTGGAGTGATCACCAAACGCGACCTGAAATGTGTGGGCAGACCGGCAGGATGGGAGGCATATGGTGCGGGGGACACCTCCTCAATCGAACTCTGCAATGGAGGGCGAGGACGCATTGCGATTCAAATCGACACGAACGCCAGTCGCTGGTCCGCTCTGCCCGGGGGTCGGAGCTTTGGCCTTTGGCGCGGTTTCCCCGTCGCCTGGTCATAAGTCCTGAAAGCGACGCACATCCTCCCAGTAGTGCGATGGCACCTCAAACATCTTGGCGGGGATGTTGTCGCGGAACTCGAATTTTTGGAACGTCACCTTGGCGGTCACCGTGTGCAGTACGGGTATCTCAATCTTCACGGGAAAGCCCGTCGGTAGCTTCAGAGTGACGAATTCGCGCAGCTTGTTGATGTGTTTTAGGGGTGCCACGACTTCCAGAACGTCCAGCAGCATGTCAACGCTAAGTGGAAAGTCCTTGCTCATGGCTACCGTGGCTCGCAGCGTCTTGTTGGATTGCTTGTGCACGGGTGTCCTGCCTAACTGTGGGCACTTACCGACCTCCGCATCGAGATACTGCCGCCAGGTGACTGTGGGAGGTGGCGGAGCCTGCAGCGAGCTACGGCGCGGGAGCTCCGGCAGCGAGATGCCATTCGGAGCCGTTGGTGTATTGGTATCCGGCGGCGTGGCCGTGTGTTGGCTACCTAGGCTGGAGCGGCGCGTATCCGGCTGCTGGTTGCCACCCTTGGTAATAGTCTCGACAATGGCGCGGTTCTTTTGTAGATCCTCGTGTGACAGGTGTTCCCGCCTCTTTCGCTGCTTCAGGATCAAGCCCTGGATGGTGTAGATTTCGCACTGGTACTGGCCCCCAATGAGCTCCTTGCGATTGGCGCGGAATATCCAGCCGCGTTGCGCCCGTGCGAATTGTATCGTCTTGGTGGACATCTGGGTGGCCAGAATATCGGTCGACATGAGCACATCCACCTCGTCCTCCATGTCTGATTCCTCGTATCGCAGCCGCTGAAAGCACTCCTGCTCATTGTCTAACAGAACCAGGGATTCCCTTGCCGGTGCCTCTCCTCTAAACAGGAACGATATGTCTCCTCGCTCCCAACGCATATCATTGAAGTCCACCAGTGTGGTGTCCAAACGAATGGAGGCACCCGACTTGTACAGCCGGCAGATGTCCGAGGGCAGGATGCGGGAAACCAGCGGCAGCCACGATTGAAAATCCCACTTAAATTCCATATAGAAGTCCTGCATCTGGCGCAGCGCATTGACCAGCTTCTCGCGCCGGCTTTCCATGTGTTCACGTGACTGCAGCTTTAGCATCCGCAGCACCTGGGTGATTGTCTGGCGGTCACCGTAGCTGATGGCCTCGGACAGCGGGGACCAACCCTCATTGTTCTTGATCTTAACGGGGGCGTTTTGGGCCAGAAGCAAACGGACAGCGTGCTTTCTGCCCAGCATTACGGCCAGATGGAGTGGCGTGTTGCCATGTTTATCCTTGCGACCCACTTCGTCTTGGGCTGTGCTCAAAAGTAGTCGTCGCTGCAGCGACTTGATGTCGTCCTCGAAAACGCTTCGGTGCATGGGATAGTCCAGGGTCTCGGATGTCGGCATCACAGTGGGCAGTGGCGGAGCCTTGGCTGTGGGCGTGGCTGCGACCGATGGGCTGGTTGTGTCAGGTGGGCGCTCCGCTGGGGAATCACCGTCACCATCGCCATCCTCACCTTCACCGGCCGATTGGTACTCATCCGAATCCTCGCTCGACGTGGACTTGGCGTCCGACGCCGCTTGCTGCTTGTGCTTGTCGCACTCGTCCTCCTTTTCTTTGGACATGCCTCAGCTTTTCTGTCACCGTCGCGTCTTCCGTGGAATTAAATAAATCAATTCGATTTTTTAGTTTATCTGGCAGTGTTACCAGATTGAAAAACTTTTATAATCCCTCAAAAGTCTTTCACGGCTTTCCAGCCCTAACCAAAATCCATAGGCGAGAACGAAACTTGTAATTGCTTTAAATATTTGTATTACCCTTTTGTTGTTAATTTTCCTAAGCCAAAAAGCATATCTCCAATGCCATGGGAAGTTAAAGAGGTTTTTGAAATGAATTTATGTCGGGCTTCGTAGACTGCTTAAATCAGTTGAGTGATAGGCTCTACTTAATCTTTCACTTCTTGGGTGTTCTAAAAAGAAATACATTTTGCACATCCAAAATTTGGTTGTTCAATTTCGTAAGCTAACGTTAACCGCGCTGACCTGGCAACGCCGCGCACAGGTGTCAACAACAGCAAGGTGCTGGGCAGAAGGGGCTGCGAAGCGGGGCAGGGGCACTCAGCGAATGTAAAATGAATTAAACGGAGAACGAGACGAAAACAAACGGAAACAAGTGTCATAATCCTATCCAGAGCAGTCGGAGATAATGTCGAGCGATGAACTGTATCGCGTAAAGTACTCTAGTTCGCGCTATCAACGTCAGCACACGCCCTTGAACGCCAGTTCCTTGCATTGGCAGCGCCAGCAGTACGGTCATGAGCTGGACGAGATGCTTCGGCGACGTCTCCTGGCCTCGCCGGCTTACGTCGACAGGCTGGAGCAGGAGGCACTGCTCGTCGGTCACGAGGGCTGCGTCAACTGCCTGGAGTGGACCACCGATGGCCTGTGGCTAGCGTCCGGATCCGACGACTATCGTGTGATGATCTGGGACCCGTTCCGAAGGAAGCGTGTACATGTCATCAGGACCAAGCATCTGGGCAACATGTTCTCTGTCAAATTTCTGCCCAAGACCAACAACAGCATTGTGGCTACTTGTGCAGCGGATAAGTTCATCTACGTCTACGACATCAATCACTCGAACGAGACCCTGTTTTCGTGCAATTGCCATTGGTCGCGGGCGAAGCGCTTGGCCACCGCACAGGACTCGCCGCACATCTTCTGGTCGGCGGGTGAGGATGGCTGCATCCTGCAGCTGGATATACGGGAGCCACACCGCTGCCGCCCGGAGGGAGGTAATGGTGTCAGGCTCTTGAGTCTGCACGATCAGGTGGAGAACACAGAGGCCAAATGTCTGGCCATTAATCCCAGGAGGACAGAGTACCTAGCCGTGGGCACCAACGATCCTTTTGCCCGGGTTTACGATCGCCGCAAGCTGCCCTCCACCGACGGCAATGGTGCGTACTTGAATTTGCAGGCTCCGCAGCTCATATTGAGCTCTTCTTCATTTTAGGTCTCTCCGCTTGCGTGGCGTACTATGCACCCGGACAGATCGTGAAAAACATCAGTCGGAACATTGTCCACGAGTCGCGGGCCATCACTTATCTTACGTTTAATGGCAATGGCACGGAGCTGCTGGTGAACATGGGCGGCGAGCACGTCTATCGGTTTGATCTGAATCATGCCGAGCCCCCGGTTTTCTACGAACTGCCCGCCTTCACATCAACCCTCGTTCAGGAGGTGGAGGAGCCGGTGAAGACGCCACACAGAAGTCGGACGCTGCCCTCCAGCATAGAGGTGCATAAGAGGGCGGGCAATGACTTCCTTGAGAACGGCAAACTTGTGGATGCAATTGATGCGTATTCAGCGGCTTTGGCGAAATATCCGAAAGGAGAGGTCCTCTATCTAAACAGAGCGACGGCTCTAATGCGACGCGGCTGGTTTGGTGATATATATGCGGCTCTTAGAGACTGCCACGAGGCTCTGCGTCTGGATCCGAGCTATGTGAAGGCACACTTTCGGCTGGCCAGGGCTTTGCTTGAGCTGCATCGACCCACGGATGCGGATAAGTGCTTGCAGGCACTCATTCAGCGTTTTCCCGACTTCGCTAACAATCACGGCGTGCTCATGCTGAACAAGGACATCAAGAGAATCGACGACATTCGGAGAGCGCCGAGCCACCCGACCCGGAGCCAGTGGAAACGGAGGATGGCTTCCGCTACCTGCGGCTGAAAGACGCCGAGTATGATCTCCGTTCGACAGCCCGCGACTATATGCAACGCTATGTGGGCCACTGCAACATCACGACGGACATAAAGGAGGCCAACTATTTGGGCAACCAAGGCGAGTTCATAGCCGCCGGTTCGGATGACGGCAATTTGTATATTTGGGAGGGAGACACTGGCAAGATACGCGCCGTTTATCGGGCGGACAGTGCCATCGTGAATTGCGTGCAGCCACATCCGAGTATATGCATGTTGGCCACTAGTGGCATTGACCACGACATAAAGATCTGGTCGCCATGCGCCCCCAGCGCCGAGGAGCGACCAAATCTCGTGGCGGATGTGACGCGCTTCGTTGAGGACAACCAGCAGAAGATGCGCACTGATCCATTCGAACTGCACACGCGCAATGCGTTCTGTTTCAATAACTAGGAACTGTAGCTTGATCTAAAATAGCTGCATTGTGCAGCAAGCGAAATCCAATCGGCAATATATCAAATATTAGTGTAATTTAAGCTAAGCGAACATATTTTGTTAATTTGTAAACGGATTGCTGTATACAAAGTACGAAGCTTATGAAGATGTTATGAAAGACTATTAAAATAAATGCAGACATGCAAACCAGCCTGTTTTAATAAAAAGCTCAGAATGGTTTGCATTTGTGTTTTTTCATTAATTATTCTGTTTATTTACCGTAGTTTCTTTAAATCTATGCTCACATGTATACATATACATACATATAAATATTTTACTTTATGTAATAATATTCAAGTATAGTTATTACTCAGTTTTATTTTTCTTCTAACGTATTTCCTTACTCTTTTGTTTAAACTTTGTCAAACTGATAGCTTCGCACTGAAACAACTACTCTTCGTTTTGTTATCCATAAAATATATGTATCTCGCGTATAATCAGAAGTTTGAAAAGAAACCGCGCTTGTCCACACATGAATTGAAGTACAATTTTGCATTTGTTTCTATTTTATTGTTTAAATATAGATGAAAATGAGTTTGTCTGTCTGGAGGCGTGGCATGTCTGGGTTTGTAGTTAGTGGCTTAAAAACTAACCGAATGTGTTGTAATATTCGCGCCCGTTGTGGCTTTTTTCGATCTACTTGCACATTTCACACTATATTTATAATTATCTTTATATATTTTTAATGGATCTTCTTTAATTACTTTACAAAAGTGCGTTTTTGTTTTGTTTTGTTATGTTTTGTTTTGCTTTAGGGGCTGTCCATATCGTTTTATTTATACAGAGTGGTTTGTATTGTTAATAATATATTACAAACTATTTTATGCAGAAATTAAACGAATACAAAATTCAAATCAAGTTCTGTGGGGGTTGTCGGTAAATGTTGTTTTCGCAATTTGGTAGATCAGATGTTAATGAGTGGGTGTGGGAGTGGGCGGTCGGATTTGGCCTCCACCTTTACTTTACAGGCTAATCATTTCAATCTGTCAGCTTTGTGTGGTTGTCTGTTGGTTGTCTTCATCCTCTAGTGTACTCTTACATGAATTTGTATACCAAATGTCGCTCTCGTAATGTTGTTTCTTTCGCCGCTGGTTGGAATTTTGTTTTCTTGCATACATATACGTTTCTTATAGTTGGTTGTTGTTATTTATTATGTATTTTTGTTTCGTTTATTGTTTAATACCATCAACCTTCCCGCTTTATTGAACTGGGTGTCTCTGCCAGGCCTTTCACTTTGAGGCGATCGGCGGTCTTAAGAAATGCTGGCAATTGTTCCTGGGACACGTTCACCTCACCGGCGTACATGAACTCCAGTATAGCCTGTAGGTGAATATAGGAGACATCTTTCAGGATGATAATCGGATGCTTCGATGGGTTCTCCTGCGGGTGCATGCACATTATCAATCGATTGCTTAGTTATTTTGTTATATTAAGTGAAAAACTCACCTCCAGTAGCGCTTTAAAGTAGGGGCTGCATGCAGAAAGCACCATTTTGTGGGCTTTGCAGGTTTGGCCCTCGCAGGCGAGTGTTACCTGTGAAAAATAAGCATTTGGAAATCAGTAAGATCCGCCAGGCATTTTCACCAAACAAGCACCAACAACGAGAGCGCAACAAATTAGGCAGAAAACGCAGAACGAAGAAAACACTCAGGTAAAGGAAAAACGAATTGAGAAAGAGAAAAAGAGCGTTAGGGCCAGGTAGCTACATAGGTAGTCAGACCAAGTGAGCTCAGCCGGTGACTGACCCTCCACAAGGGGCGGCCACGAGCCAATCGGGCCAAGAGTAGCATAACAAACCTCAGCGCGCCCCTGGACTGGTCAACTACAGTCGAACTTCTATGGCTTGACTTTGACTACATGTATAAGTGACTATTCAAATTAGAATGATATCTAATACATTATATCTAATAGTTCTAGTGCAAAAAACTCGCCTGTAACTAGATATTTGAAAGGATTAATTTGGGTACTCACATCTGTGAAGCTCTTCTCGTCGCGCAGGTGACGGAACGAGGTCACCATATTCGTTTGAAAATCGTTCCATTTCAGAAAGAACTGTTGATCCGACGACATCATGAAGAAGCTTTTGTTGGTGGGGGCGTCGCTCGCTGGACAGAATTCTGGGAGGGGGGTGGGGGCTGGAGGCTTAATTTGGACTAGTGGCCTAAAGGTTCACCGTTAGATGGGCTTAATTCGCAGCGTACCGCTTAATCCGTGGCTTTTCGCTTGGGTTTTCTTTGGCGCACTCTGCAAGAGAAGTAAACAGACAGCATTAGCAAACGAACGGCAAGGCAAACAAACAACAACAGCTTGGCGAAATTAGCAGCGAGCGTTACGAGAGCATTGCAAAAGAGCACGTCTCTGGGCCAATAATATTCTCCAAATATAAAAGTGCTGTGGCGCATGTGCAGCGTTTGTGCAGTGGGAAATGACAGTTCGGAATGCACCGCGTTACTCTGTGCATGTGTGAGTGAGCTGGAAAATGTCAAAGTGCTGAGCCAGCGCTAACTGAAAACAGCAAACAGCTGCCAGCAAAGGTTAAGCAAAGAGGCAAAAATATCAAATCGTCGCTGGCTCGCTCTGTTGAATGCCTTTCACTTTTCAAGGCAATTTCTGCATTTTCAGTCGTACACACATGTGTATGCTTTGCCTATTTGAATTCGAATGCGTCACAGTGGCTTAGAACGCAGGATTCGTCTGTTGCACGCGATGCACTGTGCAGCTGCCGATGGCAATGTATTTTTGGGTACACTCCAGTAAAATAGCATTCATTCCGTGGATTTTGGACCAAAAAAGAACCAAGATGGCGGCTCCATTCGCACTTCCTCCATTCAGTGACTTTGTCTTCTCTTCACTTCATTTCACTCCCACTCCATCCCACTGTGCGGCCAACATGTGTTTTCCTTCTTGAGGAATAGCGTTGTTGATGCGACTCTCATATGCGCTACACTGGCGGCCGGCTGTATGTTTATGTAGGCAGGGGAGAGCAGGGCATCCAGTTCGCCGCCAGGGTTTAAACTTTAGTCTCACGCTCTCTCTCTCCCTCTCTTTGGCTAAGCGCTCTCAACTTTCAACTGCCGTTATGATTTCGCAATTACATTACAACAAAAACAACAATTTAAAAGGCAGAGCAGACATCGCTGGAAATTCAGCTGCATAAGTGTAAGTGTGTGGCTGTGTGCGAGTGTGGGCTGGCGGCGGCAACTATCTCGCTTGCTCTTGCGCCCGGGGTTATCGGTAGCTTCTTCTAGGCTGAGTGCATTTCGTTGAATCGTGGATGTTGAAAGTTGTCTAATTTCCGAACTATTGATTTTTCCCCTTCCCCGTCAAGAAACTGCATTGTTGCTTCTTGAAGACCAGTTTTGGTAACAACAGGAGAATGGAAAGGAGCGAATGAGGCGGTGAGTAAGTGAGTGAGCGATGCGAGCGACAAAAACAACAACAACAACTGTTCAAAACGAGTTCCAACGAAAGTTGCAACACTCTTAACAATTTGAGTAGCGCCAATTGTTGTTATTGCATTACTCAATCGGGAAGAACTCTACACTCGACGGAATAGTCTTCTCGCCTGTGGTTTATTCCTTTTCATTTCTTTTCTTTTGTTTTTGCCTAGACAATGGCGGCGGCAAACGTTCGTGGGATGCCACAGGAACCACCAAAATGCCTGGCGTCACTTTAACCGAGCCGCCTTTGTTTATGCAAATATTATTGTAATATTTGGTTAAAATTGGGTCGCGCTTCGCGTTACTTTTTATTTCATATACATATGTACACGCAGCAGCAGCACGCATACAGTCACGTCACGCACACATACAGTCGCCATTCACATACACTTGTCTTTTTCCACACACTTTCCTAATCATTTTATTTTGTGCGCTACTGCTTTTTACTCGGCGTGTACTCTGTACTTTTACCAATGCGTATATCGCCTACCGACCGCCGCAGGAGCAAGCTAATTGCGCCGTGGACACGCTTTTTCTATATCTTTTTGTTTCAATTTTAATACATACACGCTTTTTTTGTCCCGCACTTAACTCACCTCTGCTTTCTCGCTAACGCTGCTTTCTTTTTTCTCTTTCACCGATTTCGATTTTCGATAAACTCTCGATTCTTCGATATGAATCGGCCTAATTTCGATGTGTTTTCTTTTTGTCAGCTAATGAACACAAACTGATTTGCTGAAATACCATTTATTTGATTTATACGTAAACTGCTTTGCCTGAACAGATGCCTGTTATGTTGTACACCAAATATCATAAATATCGTTCAGATCTATCGGCTAGCAGCCCTGTCTAGCTAGATGGTTGCGTAGCCTCTAGCTTTTGTCTGGCTGTGAGAGTTCTTGTAGGCATTGCGAAATGTTTAAAACCACACGTTTATATAAAATTATAAATAAAAATGTGCTAATCACATGTTCGAGGCTGCAGAATACGGCCGCCGCAGAGGGACAGAGCTTTCGGCAGCGGGCGTGGCTGCTCGCCAGGGAGCGGTACAAGGATCATGAGCACGTTCATTACAGCTCCGTTTTGGAAACCAAATTAAAACCCTCTTTCTTGATTCCTGAGGAACATCAGTATTTTCCCGAAGACTGGATGGATGACTACGAGTTCTATCAGGGCGCCAAAGAGGGGGCGAATAGGCAGGGCACTCCGGATCCTTCGCTACCTGTCTCCAAGGTTCCATGCAACGGCTGCGGCGCAAACCTGCACTGCTCAAATGCCTCTCTGCCTGGCTTTATACCAAGTGAAATATTCAGGGGAAGAACGCAACAGGAACTTCAGACAATCACCTGCAAACGTTGTCACTTTCTGAACCACTACAACATCGCCCTGGATGTGGAGGTGGCTCCATCGACCTATGTGGACACCATATCCAGCATTCAGGACAAATTTGCACTGGCTATCGTGCTAGTGGACCTGCTTGATTTTCCCTGCTCCATTTGGCCGGGCATGCAAAATATATTGGGCACGAAGCGACCCGTCTTCCTGGTGGGCAACAAGGTAGATTTGCTGCCACGGGACTCCAACATCTATCTGCAGCACATAAAGGATTCCCTGCAGCGCGAATTCATCAAGCATGGTGGTGGCGATGGGCTGAATATTAAGAATATCAGTTTGATATCCGCCAAAACGGGTTATGGCATCGAGGAGCTAATAACGCAGCTGCATAAAACGTGGGAATACAAAGGGGATGTCTATCTGCTGGGCTGTACCAATGTGGGCAAGAGCTCCCTGTTCAACATCCTGCTTAACTCGGACTACTGCCGGCCGGAGGCCACTGACCTGGTGCGAAAGGCCACCACCTGTCCCTGGCCGGGAACTACACTCAAACTGCTGCGCTTTCCGATCTTGCGTCCATCGAGCGATCGAGTCTACCACCGCTTCAAGAGATTGGTTTCGGAGCGCAGCGCGAGGGCGGCGATGGAAAAGGAGCGTCGCGCTGTGGCAAGGGAAACGGGATCAGCTGCAGCTGCTCAACCAGTGGCGACGGTTGGACGCACCTTCGATCGGCGCGAGGATGTCAATGATGCCTTTGCCATGGCCGCTGGCTCAAGGCCGATTACAACGCTAAACGATCGGCATAAGGAGTACAAGCAAGCGCGTTGGGTCTACGACACACCGGGCGTGATGCAACCCGACCAAATATCTCCCCTACTCACCGCCGAGGAGCTGGTAAAGCTGCAGCCCACCACCATGATCAGACCCCGCACCTTTCGGTTGCGGCCCCAGATGAGTATCCTGCTGGGAGGTCTGGCCAGATTGGATCTGCTCGATATAACAAGCCCAAGGAAACAGTATGACTGGCTGAAGGTGTTTGTATTTGCCTCAGAGCATCTTCCCATCCTGATAGCAGACACACGGGCGGCAGAGAGCGTGTACAAAAGATACGTGGGATCGCCCTTCCTGGGAGTACCCTTCGCCAATGAGGATTTGGAGGCCCGCCTGCGACGTTGGCCCGGATTGCAGTGCAGGGACGAGGATTTTGTGCTAGCAAGTGAAGAAAGGAACGAGGGAAGGCTTAACTGTGATATTACACTCAGCTCGGCGGGTTGGATGGGATTCCTCCTGCCGGGCCACTCGGAGTGTCGTCTGCGTGCCTGGACACCACAAGCGGCAGGAATTTACAAACGTGAACCCGCTTTAGTGCCCCTGGCCGATCGGTTGGTGGGCAAGCACATAAGGTATTCCCTGGCCTACAACACCACAAAGCCTTTTGTTTTCAAAAAATAAAGAATTGATTATTTGCAGTTATATTACCTAGTTGTTTTTTAAAGTGCTTTCTTATATATACTAGCAAACTGATGCAATTTAAGCAGCTTTATTTATTTTTAGTATCCCTCATTTTTTTTCAGAAAGTATGTGAATGTGAATTAAACATTATTTTTAAATTTGAAAACAAAAACTTCGTTTCTTTTAATAAACTAAAACATATTTTCAAACTATGTAACGGTAGGTAATGTAAATAGCGGGTCCTTGTTTTTAGCGCATTTCAGCACTGGCTACTCGCTACATCTTTTTAAAGCGAGTTGGCAGTGCAGCGTATAAAAATCGGTGCTGCCATTTTTAAAAAAAAAATATTTAAGTTGTTTGTTTAAATACAGATAAATAAAATTAGTTTAACATTAACATTATAGTAATGGGTACTAAAATGTAACTTCATTAAATTGCAATTGGATATTAAAGAATAAGCATTCGAATTTAAAATTAACGTTTTAATTTTCATCCTCCCGCCATGCGCAGCACTATCCCGCTATTGACCACCAAAAGAAGCCAGATTTGACGGGAATAAGGCGGAATAAGCAGCGCTGCCGCAAGTATCCACTTTTTCACGGGCAACAAATTGACAAAGAAATTGTAAGATAATTTCCTGTGGCGATTGCTGGTAGCGCAAAAGCCACTTGCCTCAAAAGCGGGCTTAAACAGAGTCCGAGCCGGAAGTGAAACATCGCAGGGAGCGCGCATCCCGTGTAATTAGCGTACTGCGACGCACCAAACTTTTTTTTTATTGTATGCCGTGAGCGAAGCGGAGGTGGAGATCGGGAGTTCGGAATCCAGAATCGGGTATTGGGCATTGGGAATAGGGACGGGAGTCAACAGCAGGAGTCGGAGGCTATGGAGCAGAACTCAAACAGCAGCGTCGCGGAGACGTTTGCGGACGCACCAGCGCCGGACGCAGAGTACGGCTCTGAGAACTGCTCCGGATCCGGAATGTCGGTGGGCGACACGGTGAGCGCCAATCACGAGTTCCAGACCATGAAACCGGGTCCCGGTGTGGTGCACAAAGTGATGCCGGTGGCCAACAGCGCCAGCAGTGCCACCGCAACCAACGGTCGGACGCGCTCCGAGATGCCGCACAGCGAGCTGGTAAAGATGCTGTACTACCTGGAGGGCGAACTGCAGGCACGGGATGTGTGCATAGCCGCACTGAGGAACGAGCGTGTGAAGCAGCTCATCGCCCAGCTGCGCACCAAGCGACTGCAGCCCAACGATCCTTATGCGGCCATATTCCGGGACAAGATCGCCCTCAATGGGAATCTTATATCGAGGGAATCGTCTACGCAGGCGGCGCAGGCAGAAATGGAGGTGCGCCAGATCATTGAGCAGCAAATGGAGCAGCAGTATCAGATGGTTAGCAAGCAGAGGGCCACGCACGTGCGTATGGTCAACATATTGACCGAATCGCTGGAAAATAATCAGCGAATGCTCCAGGAATTGGAGGAGGAGAAGCGGAAGCACGAAAACACCACGGCGCAGGGCGACGACATCACCTACGGCCTGGAATTGGAGCGCACCAAGCTGAAGCAGGACCTCGAGGAGGAGCGCACTCAGGTGGCCAAAATGGAGAAGGATCTGAAGAAGCTTCAGGAGACGCTTGAGTACGAGCGCAATCGACAGAAACAGATCGTGCTGCTGCTGATTGCGGAGCGTAAAAAGATCCTCATGAAGTATATTGAAGAAGGTGCGTATGACCATATTAGCTTTGCCACTTTGTGTACAATTATATCGTTGGTCTGCAGGAAAACGCTCTGAGGATCTGGCCCAAATCCTGGCCGAGGAGAAGCAGCGGTCGGACACCATTGCCGAGGGTCTCGAGGAGGAGAGCAAAAAGTCGCTGCGCATGGAGGAGGAACTGGAGAAGCAAACGCATGCCATGGAGCAGGAGCGGAAAGTGCTGTTTGCCAAACTAGCCAAGGAGGAACTCCGGTTCGTCAAGCCCAGCCCTTGAATCGAATCAACAAACTATATAACTTGTACCTCTGTTTTTCAGAGTCAAAGAGCTGGAGCAGGAACTCAACGCCCTACGGAGCGAGCATGAGGCTCTGAAAAAGCAGCAGCTACTGGGTGGCAGCGGCTCATCCGTGGCCGCCGCCAAGGCGCGACAGTTCAGCGGTGAGTTAGCCAGACGAGGCACTTCCACCTGGAAACTGGCTGTTGTAATTATATATGGTTGCCCTCCTTATAATTTTCTATATACAATCTTTAACTCTATATATATATATTACTTTTTTTTCGAACTCCTCTTGAAGCCGAAATCTTTTGTTAGAAAAATGTTACGCAATTGCAAGGTGATTTGTTTTTTGTTTTGTGATGTTCCTCGTGCACCTCACGTTGCACCACCCCAAAGATCACGCATCCGCACTTCCACCCCGCACGCTCGCACCCCAGCGATTGGAGCACCCGACCAAAAGCCAGAACGTAGCCAGTTGACACCAGTGGCGTCCAGTGTAGACTTTTCACAACCATGCCAAAACATTTCCACACAAGCCAGGCCTTCCCAGAAGTCCTTCAAATTCTTAAGACCTATGGGGCTTCTGGTTAGGCCAATTCGCCTCGGAGATCAGAAAATCTAGTGTTTTACGAAGCTGTCATAGGCAGCACGCTAATCCCATCTCTCTGCGTTTTACAGACGACGCCTGTGCCACGCCCCCCATGGTGAACATCGCCAAGATCGTGCAGCCAACAGCCACGGTTAGCAGCATGCCGGTTTCGGGACCACAGACCGGCATCGCCCGCTCCATTGCGCCGGGCCAGAACATCCGAAGCGCTGGAATCGCAACGGCGCCCACGGGCACGGCCACAGCAGCAATAGCACCACTAGCTGCCGTGCTCAACCACACTACCAACACCACTACCACCACCACGAACAACACCACCAGCAGCAGCAACTCGAGCGGCAGCGTTGGAGCAGCAGCAGCAGCAGCTGCATCAGTGGAGACGGCAGCTACTGTTACCGTGCCCATGGTGGCGCCACCCTCACCCTCTCCGGCCAAGATGCAGCCGACAGCTACCATCCAGCGGGCGCCCGGCGGCAAGTATGCCGCACTGGCTGCGGCAGCTGCCCTCGACCAGACCACACCACCGCATCCTCATCCCGTTCCCATTGCCGTGCCGCCGGTTACGGTGCCACCAGCGGGAGCCCGTGGAGCACCGCCCCCCATACCAACCAAGCCGATCGTGCCTCCCAAGCGGGAGCCATCGCTCTCCCGGCTGGGCTCGATCACGGGCAGCAGTGCCATTGCGGCAGCTACCGCAGCCACCACGACCGCGGGTACGGCGAAGCAGAATTAGACACCTCCACTCCACTCAGACTCACATTAATAACCGATATTGGGCGTAGGATAAGCGAAATACTCAAGCGGCGTAGTCCCTCGATGACCGCGCTAGGCAACAGGATCCTCCATCCCGAACTGACCTTCTCTTTTGCTTTTTTAAAATGTTTTAGTTCTATGTGTCTGCGAAAGTTATATGTCTTTCTTTCGTTTTCTATTATGCTTATTTACTTTAAATTGTATCTACAAAAGTATTCAAATTAGTTTAGATATTATTTATTGGAATTTTACAAATCTTTTGCAATAGGAACTTTAGGCATATATGATATGACAATCCTTTACACTTCAATATTTATCCATTTATTTAATATTCACACATTCAACTTCATTGTCAGTTCGGGACTGCAAACTTAAGAGGTAGTCTAAAATCTTCTTAAAAGTGGAAACGATTTGATTATCGAGTATCTTCGGTTGCCTAGCGTGATTTGGCATGCAAAACATTTAGGAGAAAAGTTTGTTAAGAATTAGAATGATAGTATACAGTGCGACTCCCCAGGCGGCCTCTCATCTAAGTTTGGTTTAGTTTTTATTGTTTTTTACCAAGCGATATGATATGATACATTTTATAACGCCGTTGGCGGTCCGAGGGCCAAGCCAAGAGACAAGCGACTTTAAATGTAATTCCGTGCGTAGTGAGCGAACATTTGTACAAGGCCGTGCGATTCTCATAACAAGTAACAGCCACAATATATGATAATTATAAACATACCCCACAGATATATTTATATATATATGTATCCACGCATATGCATGAAACTATGTGTACTACCCTTGTACTCTGTGCGTTGTTTAATAGTTCTTAGGTGCGTCGAATACGTGTGTAAACTTCCTCCATGTGCAGCTAAAATACTTGCTAGTGTTTGATTTAAATATTGTTCTAAGTTCGGCCTAAGCACCTTTGTTTTCCCTTTGCCTATCCGATTACCGAGAAGTTATCCTATAGATTTACCCACGCCGTTCAAACTAGCATAGTTTACCAAGACACCATTCGAGCATTCGCTGGGACTGGGCAGGTTGGAGCTGCCCCCAGCGATTGCGTTTCACTTATTTTACAAATGCGTACTGTGAACATCCCTCCAGCCCCCAGCAGCTTGGAATTCCTTTTAGTCAAAGGGCAGCAGCCAGTCAAGTAGTGTTGTTGGTACAATAAATACATAGCAAAGAGGCACAAGATATAAACAAAATGCGTATGAATAACAAGTTAGCAATGCAAGCGATCTATAACAAATTACGATGTATTGGAAAAGCGTAAAATACAAAATAAATTACATTAAAAATGCATTCAAAATCACACCACTGGCATCGTGTTCTCAATGATCAATGCTCGGGCCAAATTGCGTGCGCAGGCCAGGCGCATGAGGTTTAGGATTTCGTCGACGTTCTCCACCCGATAGTCCTTCAACAAGGTTTCTGTGTGGTGCTGTGAATATACCAGAGTATCAGAATTATTGGACATTGATAAAGCAAAAGCACCGCCAGACATACGTTTCCATATTTGGACACGTCGCGTTCGATGATGGGGACCAGTTCGGTTTCAATATGATGCAGAATGGCCACCGTTTCCTTGGCGAAGATTTTTGGATCCTTTGACTCTAGCAGTGGCATGGAATCGATGAGCAACGAGGGCCAAAAGCTAATGGAATATATATGTTACTGATAAATGTATTCGTAGTAAACACAATATCTACTAGTCTGGCGTAATTCTGGATTCCAACAGATTCACTAGAAGCTGAGCGGCAGAGAGAAAATCGCGGGTGCGGTAGAACTCATAGAATTCGAAATACTTGGAAAGGAACACCAAGCGCGATGAGACAAACATTCGGCCCCCGACATTGGCAATGGTGTCCGGGCAGAGCATTTCTCCAGTCTTCGAGTAATGCTAAGAAAAGTACCGATCGATTAGTATGGAAAACTGATCCAAAACCAGCTTCTGATTACCTTCAAAATGAAGTCTGCTACCGCCGTTACCAGCAGCACGTCCTTGGAGCGAATGGCCCATTCCAGGGCGTTGCCATATCGCTCCTTGTCGTATGATCGCTTTGAAAGCACCTTGCAGATCTCCTGTTCCACGCCCATGAGCCCGCGCTGCCTGGCCAGGTTAATCAGCTTGGTGGCTTGCCGCTCACTGCGCAAAGTGATGCGGGGCAAAAGCAGTTCGATGGCCGCCTGACCCTCCTGCTTGCAGCAGTCCAGATAGTCGATGCCCAACTGCCACATGTTGTGGGACATCATCAGATAGCTGCCATACTCATAGATCATTGAGTGCCGCAGGGCCGGCAAATCACTGTCGGTGTGGGTATGGGTAAATAAATATACAGAATATTGATTGAATATGAATTGAGACAATAAAACTCACATGTTGTTCTGATCGAAATAGCTCTTCAGCTGACCACAATGATGTATTAGATCAATCAAATGCGTGGAGAACCAGTGGGTATCGTTTAGTTTTTGAGCATCGTATATAAAGAGCTTTATATCGTTATCCATGAGCTGAGAAATCATGCGGTTCATGCTGCAGAGCTCTCTTTCCGGCCGGAGACGATACCATCGGGTTAGCCAGTTGGCGGCGGCTATTTTCAGCTCAAAGGGTTTGCAGGTGGGCTTGGTATAGAGCAGGTATCCTGGCAGGTATTTATAGCAATCCTGCGACTTTTTGATGCCAGCATCCCACTGCTCGTTGTTGCCGGCGACCAGATGAAGTACCTGCTCTAGCTCTGGCTCCGTAGCAAATGAACCATTCTGGATCTTTCGTTCCGTATCCACGTGCCAGTACTCCCACTGGGAGTGAAACTTTTGCAGGGCATAGCCCTCTTGATAAACCGGCATGGACTTCAGGATCAGTTCGGCCGCCTTGAAGCTCGCTTGTCCAGCCTTGCGATTCTGTGAGAGAATAGCCCTCGTGACATCTATTTCGCCAAGCATAATGAGTGACTTGACAATGTTCCAATAGTCATCAGACTCGCTGGCCTCCTCGGCCATAAGCAGCAGATCCGTGGCACTGTCCTCTGCTTGCGGAGAGTGGAAGCGCGCCCAGTCGAGCAGTTGGGGCACCACCAGCTGATTGCTCTGAATGTACAGAATCTCGAAGAGATGCCACAGGCATTCCGCCGCATAGAAGACAACGATGGCCTCACTGAAGCGTTGCAGGCGCGCTTCATCCGTCTGCACCTCCGGCGACATCTTGGCCTGCTCCAGCTTCTCCAGACAGGAGCGCACGATGCTCCGGTATACCCGGGATATATTCACATACTCGGCACGTGTGGCCCGCGGACCCAACTGTTGCAGCGTGGCGAATGTGGCATTTGCCTCCGCGAGTACGCTGCGTAGAACGGGCTCATCAAACAGCGTCGTCTCATGCGCCATGTAGATAAGCACCGGATCTTGGCCAGCCGTCTCTGTGGGAGCATCCCGCGATCTGTGCGTCACATGCCGGTAGGCGCTGAGTGCGATTCGTGAGCCCGGCAAAAAGACGCCAGTGAGTGTATTGCCGCAGCGGGTAGCTAGGGCATCGCCAAGTTCCTAGATAGATGCATTGGGGTTTTATCCATCAGAAACCTGATTTGTGCAGCTACTTACGAAGGATCCGGAATGTCGGTGGGCGACACGGTGAGCGCCAATCACGAGTTCCAGACCATGAAACCGGGTCCCGGTGTGGTGCACAAAGTGATGCCGGTGGCCAACAGCGCCAGCAGTGCCACCGCAACCAACGGTCGGACGCGCTCCGAGATGCCGCACAGCGAGCTGGTAAAGATGCTGTACTACCTGGAGGGCGAACTGCAGGCACGGGATGTGTGCATAGCCGCACTGAGGAACGAGCGTGTGAAGCAGCTCATCGCCCAGCTGCGCACCAAGCGACTGCAGCCCAACGATCCTTACGCGGCCATATTCCGGGACAAGATCGCCCTCAATGGGAATCTTATATCGAGGGAATCGTCTACGCAGGCGGCGCAGGCAGAAATGGAGGTGCGCCAGATCATTGAGCAGCAAATGGAGCAGCAGTATCAGATGGTTAGCAAGCAGAGGGCCACGCACGTGCGTATGGTCAACATATTGACCGAATCGCTGGAAAATAATCAGCGAATGCTCCAGGAATTGGAGGAGGAGAAGCGGAAGCACGAAAACACCACGGCGCAGGGCGACGACATCACCTACGGCCTGGAATTGGAGCGCACCAAGCTGAAGCAGGACCTCGAGGAGGAGCGCACTCAGGTGGCCAAAATGGAGAAGGATCTGAAGAAGCTTCAGGAGACGCTTGAGTACGAGCGCAATCGACAGAAACAGATCGTGCTGCTGCTGATTGCGGAGCGTAAAAAGATCCTCATGAAGTATATTGAAGAAGGTGCGTATGACCATATTAGCTTTGCCACTTTGTGTACAATTATATCGTTGGTCTGCAGGAAAACGCTCTGAGGATCTGGCCCAAATCCTGGCCGAGGAGAAGCAGCGGTCGGACACCATTGCCGAGGGTCTCGAGGAGGAGAGCAAAAAGTCGCTGCGCATGGAGGAGGAACTGGAGAAGCAAACGCATGCCATGGAGCAGGAGCGGAAAGTGCTGTTTGCCAAACTAGCCAAGGAGGAACTCCGGTTCGTCAAGCCCAGCCCTTGAATCGAATCAACAAACTATATAACTTGTACCTCTGTTTTTCAGAGTCAAAGAGCTGGAGCAGGAACTCAACGCCCTACGGAGCGAGCATGAGGCTCTGAAAAAGCAGCAGCAACTGGGTGGCAGCGGCTCATCCGTGGCCGCCGCCAAGGCGCGACAGTTCAGCGGTGAGTTAGCCAGACGAGGCACTTCCACCTGGAAACTGGCTGTTGTAATTATATATGGTTGCCCTCCTTATAATTTTCTATATACAATCTTTAACTCTATATATATATATTACTTTTTTTTCGAACTCCTCTTGAAGCCGAAATCTTTTGTTAGAAAAATGTTACGCAATTGCAAGGTGATTTGTTTTTTGTTTTGTGATGTTCCTCGTGCACCTCACGTTGCACCACCCCAAAGATCACGCATCCGCACTTCCACCCCGCACGCTCGCACCTCAGCGATTGGAGCACCCGACCAAAAGCCAGAACGTAGCCAGTTGACACCAGTGGCGTCCAGTGTAGACTTTTCACAACCATGCCAAAACATTTCCACACAAGCCAGGCCTTCCCAGAAGTCCTTCAAATTCTTAAGACCTATGGGGCTTCTGGTTAGGCCAATTCGCCTCGGAGATCAGAAAATCTAGTGTTTTACGAAACTGTCATAGGCAGCATGCTAATCCCATCTCTCTGCGTTTTACAGACGACGCCTGTGCCACGCCCCCCATGGTGAACATCGCCAAGATCGTGCAGCCAACAGCCACGGTTAGCAGCATGCCGGTTTCGGGACCACAGACCGGCATCGCCCGCTCCATTGCGCCGGGCCAGAACATCCGAAGCGCTGGAATCGCAACGGCGCCCACGGGCACGGCCACAGCAGCAATAGCACCACTAGCTGCCGTGCTCAACCACACTACCAACACCACTACCACCACCACGAACAACACCACCAGCAGCAGCAACTCGAGCGGCAGCGTTGGAGCAGCAGCAGCAGCAGCTGCATCAGTGGAGACGGCAGCTACTGTTACCGTGCCCATGGTGGCGCCACCCTCACCCTCTCCGGCCAAGATGCAGCCGACAGCTACCATCCAGCGGGCGCCCGGCGGCAAGTATGCCGCACTGGCTGCGGCAGCTGCCCTCGACCAGACCACACCACCGCATCCTCATCCCGTTCCCATTGCCGTGCCGCCGGTTACGGTGCCACCAGCGGGAGCCCGTGGAGCACCGCCCCCCATACCAACCAAGCCGATCGTGCCTCCCAAGCGGGAGCCATCGCTCTCCCGGCTGGGCTCGATCACGGGCAGCAGTGCCATAGCGGCTGCTACCGCAGCCACCACGACCGCGGGTACGGCGAAGCAGAATTAGACACCTCCACTCCACTCAGACTCACATTAATAACCGATATTGGGCGTAGGATAAGCGAAATACTCAAGCGGCGTAGTCCCTCGATGACCGCGCTAGGCAACAGGATCCTCCATCCCGAACTGACCTTCTCTTTTGTGTCTGCGAAAGTTATATGTCTTTCTTTCGTTTTATATTATGCTTATTTACTTTAAATTGTATCTACAAAAGTATTCAATTTAGTTTAGATATTATTTATTGGAATTTTACAAATCTTTTGCAATAGGAACTTTAAGCATATATGATATGACAATCCTTTACACTTCAATACTTATCCATTTATTTAATATTCACACATTCAACTTCATTGTCAGTTCGGGACTGCAAACTTAAGAGGTAGTCTAAAATCTTCTTAAAAGTGGAAACGATTTGATTATCGAGTATCTTCGGTTGCCTAGCGTGATTTGGCATGCAAAACATTTAGGAGAAAAGTTTGTTAAGAATTAGAATGATAGTATACAGTGCGACTCCCCAGGCGGCCTCTCATCTAAGTTTGGTTTAGTTTTTATTGTTTTTTACCAAGCGATATGATATGATACATTTTATAACGCCGTTGGCGGTCCGAGGGCCAAGCCAAGAGACAAGCGACTTTAAATGTAATTCCGTGCGTAGTGAGCGAACATTTGTACAAGGCCGTGCGATTCTCATAACAAGTAACAGCCACAATATATGATAATTATAAACATACCCCACAGATATATTTATATATATATGTATCCACGCATATGCATGAAACTATGTGTACTACCCTTGTACTCTGTGCGTTGTTTAATAGTTCTTAGGTGCGTCGAATACGTGTGTAAACTTCCTCCATGTGCAGCTAAAATACTTGCTAGTGTTTGATTTAAATATTGTTCTAAGTTCGGCCTAAGCACCTTTGTTTTCCCTTTGCCTATCCGATTACCGAGAAGTTATCCTATAGATTTACCCACGCCGTTCAAACTAGCATAGTTTACCAAGACACCATTCGAGCATTCGCTGGGACTGGGCAGGTTGGAGCTGCCCCCAGCGATTGCGTTTCACTTATTTTACAAATGCGTACTGTGAACATCCCTCCAGCCCCCAGCAGCTTGGAATTCCTTTTAGTCAAAGGGCAGCAGCCAGTCAAGTAGTGTTGTTGGTACAATAAATACATAGCAAAGAGGCACAAGATATAAACAAAATGCGTATGAATAACAAGTTAGCAATGCAAGCGATCTATAACAAATTACGATGTATTGGAAAAGCGTAAAATACAAAATAAATTACATTAAAAATGCATTCAAAATCACACCACTGGCATCGTGTTCTCAATGATCAATGCTCGGGCCAAATTGCGTGCGCAGGCCAGGCGCATGAGGTTTAGGATTTCGTCGACGTTCTCCACCCGATAGTCCTTCAACAAGGTTTCTGTGTGGTGCTGTGAATATACCAGAGTATCAGAATTATTGGACATTGATAAAGCAAAAGCACCGCCAGACATACGTTTCCATATTTGGACACGTCGCGTTCGATGATGGGGACCAGTTCGGTTTCAATATGATGCAGAATGGCCACCGTTTCCTTGGCGAAGATTTTTGGATCCTTTGACTCTAGCAGTGGCATGGAATCGATGAGCAACGAGGGCCAAAAGCTAATGGAATATATATGTTACTGATAAATGTATTCGTAGTAAACACAATATCTACTAGTCTGGCGTAATTCTGGATTCCAACAGATTCACTAGAAGCTGAGCGGCAGAGAGAAAATCGCGGGTGCGGTAGAACTCATAGAATTCGAAATACTTGGAAAGGAACACCAAGCGCGATGAGACAAACATTCGGCCCCCGACATTGGCAATGGTGTCCGGGCAGAGCATTTCTCCAGTCTTCGAGTAATGCTAAGAAAAGTACCGATCGATTAGTATGGAAAACTGATCCAAAACCAGCTTCTGATTACCTTCAAAATGAAGTCTGCTACCGCCGTTACCAGCAGCACGTCCTTGGAGCGAATGGCCCATTCCAGGGCGTTGCCATATCGCTCCTTGTCGTATGATCGCTTTGAAAGCACCTTGCAGATCTCCTGTTCCACGCCCATGAGCCCGCGCTGCCTGGCCAGGTTAATCAGCTTGGTGGCTTGCCGCTCACTGCGCAAAGTGATGCGGGGCAAAAGCAGTTCGATGGCCGCCTGACCCTCCTGCTTGCAGCAGTCCAGATAGTCGATGCCCAACTGCCACATGTTGTGGGACATCATCAGATAGCTGCCATACTCATAGATCATTGAGTGCCGCAGGGCCGGCAAATCACTGTCGGTGTGGGTATGGGTAAATAAATATACAGAATATTGATTGAATATGAATTGAGACAATAAAACTCACATGTTGTTCTGATCGAAATAGCTCTTCAGCTGACCACAATGATGTATTAGATCAATCAAATGCGTGGAGAACCAGTGGGTATCGTTTAGTTTTTGAGCATCGTATATAAAGAGCTTTATATCGTTATCCATGAGCTGAGAAATCATGCGGTTCATGCTGCAGAGCTCTCTTTCCGGCCGGAGACGATACCATCGGGTTAGCCAGTTGGCGGCGGCTATTTTCAGCTCAAAGGGTTTGCAGGTGGGCTTGGTATAGAGCAGGTATCCTGGCAGGTATTTATAGCAATCCTGCGACTTTTTGATGCCAGCATCCCACTGCTCGTTGTTGCCGGCGACCAGATGAAGTACCTGCTCTAGCTCTGGCTCCGTAGCAAATGAACCATTCTGGATCTTTCGTTCCGTATCCACGTGCCAGTACTCCCACTGGGAGTGAAACTTTTGCAGGGCATAGCCCTCTTGATAAACCGGCATGGACTTCAGGATCAGTTCGGCCGCCTTGAAGCTCGCTTGTCCAGCCTTGCGATTCTGTGAGAGAATAGCCCTCGTGACATCTATTTCGCCAAGCATAATGAGTGACTTGACAATGTTCCAATAGTCATCAGACTCGCTGGCCTCCTCGGCCATAAGCAGCAGATCCGTGGCACTGTCCTCTGCTTGCGGAGAGTGGAAGCGCGCCCAGTCGAGCAGTTGGGGCACCACCAGCTGATTGCTCTGAATGTACAGAATCTCGAAGAGATGCCACAGGCATTCCGCCGCATAGAAGACAACGATGGCCTCACTGAAGCGTTGCAGGCGCGCTTCATCCGTCTGCACCTCCGGCGACATCTTGGCCTGCTCCAGCTTCTCCAGACAGGAGCGCACGATGCTCCGGTATACCCGGGATATATTCACATACTCGGCACGTGTGGCCCGCGGACCCAACTGTTGCAGCGTGGCGAATGTGGCATTTGCCTCCGCGAGTACGCTGCGTAGAACGGGCTCATCAAACAGCGTCGTCTCATGCGCCATGTAGATAAGCACCGGATCTTGGCCAGCCGTCTCTGTGGGAGCATCCCGCGATCTGTGCGTCACATGCCGGTAGGCGCTGAGTGCGATTCGTGAGCCCGGCAAAAAGACGCCAGTGAGTGTATTGCCGCAGCGGGTAGCTAGGGCATCGCCAAGTTCCTAGATAGATGCATTGGGGTTTTATCCATCAGAAACCTGATTTGTGCAGCTACTTACGAAGGCGGGAAAATTGCTATCGCTCATGCTGGCTTAATGTTTTTATAAACTCTGAACTAACTATTCGTTGCCTGTTATCGATAACCAGCGGCGGCATTTGTCTGGGTCTATCGGGCGCCATCGTACTTCGATATCACCCACTTTTCCTTTTAGTATATAAAGTATTGAACTTTGGTATTATTGAGTGTTGCCGGTAAGGTACTATTGACTCCGACGCTGCAAATTCTTGTTTTTTTTATGATGGATTTGTCGCCAAGCAACCAGATTGAGGACAGAAAACCCATCCTAACCGCCGACGGCCTGGTCCAGACTTCGAACTCCCCTTTCGAGCCGACCATATCGCAGGAGACCCAAACATCCAACGGAATCGGTGGTGGTCAGTGCCAGCTGACGGTCGACCAGTTGGACATCGAGATTCTGCCGATAATCTACGACATTGTGCGCTGGTGAGTGGCCATCTCGGATTCTGGGGGCCATTGCCCCTGTTCGGACAGTGCCGAAGACCGCCAGCGTTTGGCAGCAAGTGCGCACTTAGTGCCGGACCTTATATAACCTGGGCTCTTTGTTTCTTTCAGCGTGGAGAAGGATCCTCTGGAGAACGCCGTTAAGCTGCGCGAGTCCCAGGATTGCAACCACAAGGTGAGTCCTTGGTTCGCCATAAGCTATCACAGCTATATGCTTGATTTGTAGATATTTGAGCTGCAAAAACGCTTCGAATCGGCACGCGAGCAAATCCGCCAGCTGCCCGGGATCGATTTCAATAAAGAAGAGCAGCAACAGCGACTGGAACTGCTGCGAAATCAGCTTAAGCTCAAGCAGCAGCTGATCCGCAAGTACAAGGACACAGAGTTCTAGGCGGTGGTAGTACAAAAAAAGTGTCGGGCAAGATGGTGCTGCGGCTGCTGATGCGATACCTTGCCAATAACGAGCAACTCATCCAGCGCATGGCGGAGAGCTATCCCATGAGACGCACCGCCCAGTTGGTCGTTTCCCTGATGTACCGCACCAAAGACTTGGCCAGGACGCAGGGACTGCACGAGATGACGCCGGAGCGCTTCAAGTGAGTGAGGGAGGTTCATTTAGCAGAATCCCAATCTGACTAGCATTTTGCCAATTCTAGATCCTTTGTCAACATGTTCAAAAACAACGTGCGACAAGAGCTGGAGGGAGTGAAGAAGGAGCTTAATAGCAAGAAAAAGAACTAGGGTTCAGTAATTAACTTGGTTGACTACAGCAATTGTATATACGCGGCATGATAAATTTTAGTAAACACAGATGAATAAACATTGAAGCCAGAACATTAATTTCAGTGAATAAGCCTTATATTTATCGGGCTATCACCAACTCTGTTAGAAGAAAAGCAAGTCATATTTTTGTAGTCTGGAAATTGATTTTATTAAGGTAATTAAGAAACAAGAAAATCCTTATCCATTGCCATTTTCATTAGTTAGTTATCTTAACTCTAAAAACTGAATGGCTCAGATTGTCATTCTGAAACTTTAGTTTTACAAAAGAATCAAATAGTATCATAATATCTGCATTTACAACGCTTTCAATTATATCTGCGTCAGCCGGCAAATAATTATAATAATTTTTAGTTTACATAGATATTTTACTGAGCTGAATTTAAAATTTCCGGAAAAAAGTCCCGCCTGTTGCAGTAAATCAAAAAATAATTAAATATCATTTCTGTGAAATGAACGTAGGTTTGAACTAAAGGTTTTCAAATGAGAATAGCATGATTAAGGTTGATTAACCTGCGTTTATTCAATGAAAAGTCAAATAAAATCCATGTTGCAGTGACGACGGTTGCCTTAAGTCTAGTGAACAAACAAAATATTGAATTTGGTTTGGCTTTTCGCACAATGTACAGTGGACGAGAACGGGACACGGAATAGTTTATTGGGGCACGTGCCACTTTAGATTAGAAGGTCGCAAAATAAATTCATCCAATGATCTTTAAGAATTTCAAAAATACTTTAGCTTACAAAACTAGAAAGAAACCAAACTTGAAGGCGACGCGACTCACTCGGTGAGGGCGGCCGGTGTGACTTCAGCCGACGACGACGATGAGGGATTCTCGCCGAGGGGCAGACCCAAAGCGGTCGAGCCATTGGATAGATCAACACCACCGCCGGACGGAGTCGGACGGTTATTTCGTTTCCGCTTGCCGCCCCGCCGGCTGCCACCCTCACGCTTGTCGCCGTTCTGCTTCTCGTCGGCATTGTCCTTGCTGCATCCGGCTGCCGACGTGCTGCCCTGGCCCTGCTGGCGGTGCTGGTTGTTGCTGCCGTTGCTCCCGCCGTTATGTGAGCGCGACTGCATCTTGGCGGGCTTGGGGCGATACGGGCTAGCGGCAGCATTTGGTAGGGGACGTAGTATGTTGCCAACCGCCTTGGTGCGTCCCTCGCGGAAGACCAGTCGCTGACCAGCTCGTATGTACTCCGGCTGCTTGATGAACCGGAATTTCACATGTGCCTTGTCGCCTGTTCTCAGGCAATCGCGCGACATGTGAATGATGGAGGCCGTCTGGCGGATGCTGCCGCAGTGCACCATGGCCTGGTAGCGCGCCGATATCGTCGTCGGGTGATGGAGCACCAGTATCTCTCCCTCGAACTCCCAACAGGCTTGCGGTTTGAGATCCTGCGACACCATTACCATGCCCTTGCGCAGATAGGCGCGCTTTATTTTCTTTAACGCGAAACTTGCTGTTTGGCCACAGCGCACGCGTGCAACGTTCATGCGCTTTCGATGGATGCTCTTGATGGTGATGGGCACGAATGAACCCACCGCGTCTGGACCCAGCATCAGGCAGTCGTTTAGCCGAATAGTGCCCTGAAGGCATGTTCCAGATACAACAGTTCCAACACCCGGCACCGAGTACACGTCGTCGATTTGAAACTCGGCCGGCAGACTCTCGGAGCCGGCCATCCGAGTGCTCAACAGGTTGAGGAACATTTTGAGCAGCTCCAGGTTATTACCGGTCACATTCGACACCTGGAAGATGGGGCACAAACGCTCGCTAACGAAATTCGTAGCGCTTAGGACAACGTCGTCGTGCGAACGCACCACAACCGGCACCTTTCGACAGCCCTGCGATTTGAGCATCTTAAAGAGTAGCTTCATGTTTTCCTGCAGCACGTTGGCCGGGCACATGTCAATCTTAGTAACCACCACAAAAACGGGCACTGCTAGAGCCAAGGCCAGACCGAGATGTTCCTTAGTCATGCCTATGATGCCGGCATTGGCGCCAATCTGTGATGAGGAAATCAAGATTAATGGCACGCTACAAAAGCTAAGTAATGTACTCACCATCAGCATGCCAAAGTCCGGAGCATGTCCGGTCATGCCAAAGACGGTGGTTTTCAGGTAGCGCTCGTGGCCCGCCAGATCGATGAAGGTGATCACCTTGGCTGAGTTCTCGCATATCTTCACCCAATCCAGGTGGCCGTGGTCCGGCTTGTTAACCACATTGCCCACACCGTCGAAGCCGAGAATATCGTTGCCCACAGAGCTGGTGCGTCCACTTTCGATTTCGTGCTTGTGCCGGAACAGTCGCTGTCGGGCGTGACCACGACCATTGTCCAGCTCACCGTGGGTGAGCACGCCCAGTAATGTGGACTTGCCTGCATCCACATTGCCCACGACGGCCACCCTGATAAAAGAAAATACATTTAGAGATTGCATTGCTAGGAATTTCGCTTATTAACTCACCTTATTTCCATAAAGTCGGTAGTCTCGATATGCTTTCGGATGAGGAACTGCGCCGATTGCCCTTTCTCTGCCCGCCGCTCACGCAGCTTGACCACATCCGCATCTATGTTGGCCGCTAGAAGATGTAGCGTGGTCACGGAGGCCTCAAACTGTTCCGGATTCAGGCCACTGTCACTGCCATCTATTTGAAAAACGGGCACTTTAGTTCAGTTCTCGGTTGGGATTTTAGCTTTGTTGGACTCACCCTCGCCTACGCCAATCTCGTAGATGGTCTCCCCGCAGTTGTCGGCTATTCGGTCCTGCAGCCTCTTCTGGAGCAGCTCCATCTGTTCGTCGGTGGGCTGCACGAGGACATCCTTGCCCCGGATGCTGGAGTAGTCCACACTCATGGCGGCCATCTGCTGCGGCAGACCGTCCACGTTGAAAATGTTGCTCCTGGCCGACTTTATGCCCACGCCCACGGCCACGCCATTAGGGGCGCTCTGTATGTTATTCATGGTAATGGTAGTTATCGATTTCCTCACTTTATCCTTGGAATCATTGGGATCTATGTGTGACTGTGCAGGTCGTTGGTGATGCTTGATGTTTGGTGTGTTCTGCAATTATTAGAGAGCATCCGGTTAGGATCTGCTGCTGCTTGGAGACTGATGATAATCCCGACCTATCCTACGCCCATTTGGCTTAGTTGTGCATTTGTCCTGTGGCGCGTGTTTACTGCTTGCATCGTAATTATGAAATACAACTGAAGAAGCCACAGACTCTGCTTTTATAGCAACTCAGGAGGATGATGAAATTCGAAGCTTCGCATGGTGCAATAGTCGCTCTGGTTGCGTTCTCCGAAGAGAGAGAGAGAGGCAAACGAAGAGAGAGTTCCAGGAAATCGCAAAAATGCCTTTATATTTTTCATTATAAAATTCACTTATACACTGATTGTTTTTGCTTAAACGTACTATAAAGCTATTAACAAAAATCTGCAAAATGCATTTTTGGAAGTACACATAAAGCGAAATAAAATAGGGAAGTCCCGGATACGCATGATGCAATATATGCTCCAATTTCATACATAGATAGATGTCTAAGCTTGCAAGAGAGGCTTGGAAGAAAGAAAAAGAGAGCACAGGAAGAGAGTCCAAGTAGCTGTTCTAATAATTTCGTTTAATAGTGAAATGGCCCTTTAACATAAATATGTAAAGCTTATCATCTTCATTTTAAACAATAAACGATCAAATAAACAAAGCAGCCGTTTTGTTCTAGTTAGAAACAGCTGATTGTATATGTTTATATAATAACGCTTTGTTGACGTACACAAGGCAGAGGTAAATAGCAACAAATGGCATTAAACTATGAATTTTTTGGCGTTTATTTATAGGCGGCAAACAAAGAGCGCAGTTAATGCGTCTGTGTGCGTGCCAAACATACATATACATATTATGTACTATGTACTTGCGTACATATGTACGTATTGTTTGTATTTTGGCAAACCAAAACAAACAAAAAATTTGCATATTATGCGCACATTTTCTTCTTTCTATTGTAGTGGCGGCAAGTTGGGGAAAGTTTATTTTTGCCATTGAGAAAACGCACTAGCTGTAAATCAGCTGAATACCCATTTGTAGTTGTATGTTGAACTTAGCAATTAAAAGTGAAAGGATTCGGGTGAACGCAGGAAAACAAAGGGGAATCTGCCCCCAGGCACTTACAGTTCATATAGCCTTTTGTGCTCCTCCTGCCCGTCGGGTGTGTGTCCCTATATATTTTCGGTTTTATTGCGAATTGTACATAATTTGTTTAGCTTTTCCTGTAAAATTGTTTTCCGTGTCCCGAAGCCACGTACCGCGCGGCATTGCCAGATCGATGGCGTATCGTAAGTTCCTGCGGTCACTTATCGATAAATAATTTCATTTAATAATAAATACTTAGTTGAAAATTAACTGAAATCAAATTAAAAATTTTATCGACCATTAGTAAAGCTTTCATTCCTTTTTAAGCTATAATATCCGGAATTGTATATAATAATTACATAGTCCACTTGCTGATTATAGAAGGCATGCACTTGGCATACACAATTAAACTCAATCAATATTTTTAATACAAATCTATAAATTATAACAAAATTGTTTTGAAACCTTGAGACCCAAATATTTAAAACATTACTTAAGCTTTAAAAATTAATGTTAACAGCGCTTTGAAAAGAATATTCTCGTAGTGAGATTCATGTAAGCTTACGAAAATACCGCCTACTATAAAAGTAACAGTATTTCTCTATAATCTCTCCCATCTCCAATAAAGCAGACAGTTGATTCGAATCGTTTATCCGTTAATTTTAAAATAAAACAAGGAACCATACATTTTCATAGCTCCAGTGCCTAAAGAGACGCAGATATGGATGGTAAGAACAACGAAATAAAAAGTGCCGGCGAAGAACTCGCAGAAACTGCACCCACATACAGAATTCCCATTCCGAGAAAGCACCACAGGTGCATTCACGACGACATCGCCCGTAGAATGACCAGGTTTATGGCCTGACCGCGGGAATCAAGTGGGTGCCCATGAATCTGTGGCACCGACGAGGACGGCCTTCCAACTTATGTGGCCAGAGGATACTTCTACAGCGATCTCCTTCCTGCTGCTTATGTACCAGAAAAGAAGGCTGCTTTCAGTTCGCACAGCCAAAAGACCCAAGTTCTGGCACCATAAGTGGGTCTATATCTATATTACATGTACACAGGACGGGAAAGACGTTGATCAATACCTTATCTAGGGTGGTGAAATAAACCTATCCTCTTGATAATCTTTTCATAGATTTAATAGATATTTAATATTTTATGGTTCAACTTATACGAGAGCCTCAGTACCTTTGTGAATTCATACTCTAATACAATTAAAAGTTTTTATGCAGATTTTGAACGTTCAACGCCATCGACTCCTTCTTCTACTTAGAGAACCACAAATCGATGGTACATTTCCTTATCCAAAATAGAGTTATTATTAACTAAATAATATTCATTTTACTAACTAATATTTGTCCATGCAGCTTAAACTTAGGACTTAAATGTTTTAAGCTATTTAAAAACTTGGTTTCAAATCAAGATTCAAACTTTTGAAAATTACAGTATTTCTGGTATTTTTGGTATTCTTTAAAGGTCATCTCTAATAATGCAGGAAAGTTGATATGAATCGTTTTCCGCCCATTGTTGTGAAATAAATTTGTACCAAGAGCTTAGAGCCAAACATCTTCATAGCTCAGTGTCCATAGACACGCAGATATGGAGAGTAATAGTACTGAAATGGAAAGTACCGGCGGAGAAATCGAAGAAACAGTGTCAACAAATGACTCATCACCTTCGCTGAACATTTTATGTGCAATATGCAACGAGTTTTTCCGGGCCAACGACATAATTTTCTCGACCGCCCGATGCGGTCATGTATTCCACAAGGATTGCCTCACCCGGTGGCTGAATAGGTCCACGACCTGCCCCCAATGCAGAGGCAACTGCGACCGACATCGAGTACATCGCTTGTACCTGAACTACGCCGAGGCCCCGGAGTTCGATGACACTGAAGTTCCCAAAGTACCGATCGATTGGGTGCCCATAGACCTGAGCAGAGACAGCTTACCGGATGCCCACCTGCCGCCCGAGGGAGCGGTGCAGTGCGGCACCAACGAGGACGGACTACCCACCTATGTGGCCAGAGGATACTACCAGGACGATCTCCTGCCTGCTGTTTATGTACCGGAAAAGAAGGCTGCCTTCGGTTCGCACAGCTGTAGAGCCCGAATTCTGACCGATGATGTCGAGATCCTAGTGCTCAACGACTGTGACCACAAGTGGGTGCCCGGACACCATGGAATTTATCCGGAGGATGCCCTGACCACGGGCTACTCCGAAGTGGGTGAGGTCACCTTTACGGGTCGCGGTCTTTACGAGGGCATCCTGCGTCTGGGCAAGGTGCATCCTTCCCACAAGGTCATGTACATCCCGCATCATGGTCAAGAGGTGAACGTAAACACCTACGAAGTCCTGGTGGTCACTCCACGTGACCAGGCCGAGCGATGATGCTGCTGATATCTTAAATTTCGTATGCCTTATTGTATGAATCTGTGTTATATATTGGTAAATTCCCCAAACTGCTCTGTAAGTCTGTTAACATATTTTTATGGAGTGTTTGTCATAAGTTCACATATCAGTAAGCCACGATGTGACTCAGTCTTGCTTGCTCAACCGAATTCTGATTAATTTAATTTAAATAAGATTAAAATTACTCAGAGTGTTTTGAACCTACGCATGATGCGAACATATTGAATAAACCTAAACAAAGAGGTTTAAATATCAACCGAATTGCAACAAATCATAAATAAACGAAAATGTATCTCATGTATACATTAAGTATGCAACGCTTTGTAAAAGTTTGGAAAACAGAAACATTTGTAACTAAGGACGCGTTTTACAAAGTTTCGACTTGTATTTTATTAATGTTAGCTATAACTAAAATAGAAAGTCACCCACGGAAAGCTCGGGAAACCAGACATGCAGAGGATGTATAAGTCACCCACAACGATTGGGGAAATAAATCAACCCAACAAGGTGATGGTAAGACTTAGCTGGTGATTTCCTCGATAGCATTGAGTAGCTTTCAGTCAATAGAAACTGCTTTACTGCTTAATTAATGATGATGTAATTTTTTTATTCAAAATGTGTTAGGCGCTATGTATATTCTGATTAGTGTTTTGAACCTACGCACGATGCGAACATATTGATTATACCTAAACAAAGAGGTTTAAGTATCTATATAAGACTACTCGTTTAACTCTACAATTCTTGGTTCTCTCTGCAATCCGGCTTGGCTTTGTTGTTCAAACAGAGGGCCTCACAAAATATGCTTTAAAAATACGTAAGCTTGTATAATTCGTTTAATAAATCGGCTGATTGCCTGCACTATTACATGACATTTAATATATAAGTATATATTTAGCTAAAATACAAATTTATATGTTCAACATGCTTTTAACATTTCACCAACAGGCTTTTACTTTTCAAATAGAAATAGGATTATTTTTGTTGTTTCATTGACTTTGTACTTAGTTTCTAAACAGTTTGTATATATAAATATAAAAATGAGTGTGTGACTGTATTTTGTGTGGGAGTGTTTATGTGGTGACTACATAAGACATTTATATATATAATTGCTATTTACAAATTTATTCGCTCCGATGTGTAATGCATGCATGTTTAAAATTGTTTGAGCCTGGATTTGAGTTGGATCAGATTTGTGATTGGTCTAAATTGCTTTGTATTGGTTTAACGTTTGAGCTGATTTGAAGACAAAATAAACAAAAAACAGTACGTGGATATAGACATCCATTAGGAAACATTTACGGCAAAACAATGCAGGGTGCAACGAAACACTTCCGAACTTGAAACTTGTAAAACCATTTTAGTATACATATGTGGAAGTGGCTGAGGGATGACTTCATTAAATGAATAAACTAGTTTTTTTTTTTGCTGCCTGGACGCAAGTCCGACAGTTTCATTTCTGGGCTGACAAATAGTTCATGTACTTGGTGGTCTGCTGGGCATTTCGCACCAGTTCGCTTTCCTCCTTTCCAGATGCTGGCTGCCCCTTATCATGCCCCTGCCAGTTCTCCTCATTCTGCGTCTGATGGATATCTGGCTGGGAGCGGCGTGTGAAATGGCGGTGCCGCTGGTGCTGATGCTGGTGCTGATTTTGGGGCGATGTCTGCTGGCGACGATCAAACGAGCTGGACGCTTCGCTAGCCAAACTGCTTTGGCTACTGTAACGCGGGAATCGAGGACCACCGCCTGCATGCGTGGGGCTCTGATTATATCTATAGCCGCCAGATTTATCCATTTGCGACTTTGGCGGCCTCGGCAGAGTGCGAGCCCTAGAGGAGCTGCGACTATTCGATTCCGGACCGTTCGAGTTATACGCACAGTTTTCGTCCTGGTAGCCACTGTTTATAGCATTGTTTGAGTGCCGCCAGGTATCGCTGTGTATTTTGTGGTTGCCGCTCTGATGTTGCTGTTGTTGCAGATGCTGTTGCTGCTGCTGTTGTTGTTGTTTCTGGAATCGCGGCGGTTTGTCGTAGGTGTTGCGGTTATTGAATCGCCCACCTCGCTTATAGTTGTTTCCGCGCTCGTAGTTACTGATATAAGAGCGCTCACTACGATCATCGCGATCCCTTTGATCCCAATTCGAGTTAACGATACTGTTATAGTTGCCACCGCCAGTCATATTGCGTTCGATGCGCTCCTGCGAATGTTTCCTCCTGTCGTGGATGCTGTACAGTCGCAGGTTGCCGCCTCCTTCGCTCCGCACGCTGTGGTGGTCATCCTCGCAACTCACGCTGTACCGCCGCTGTTGGTCGCGCGACCGTCCGTTGCTCTGGTCGCCGTCGTGATTGCGGTTGAAGCGTGTCTTCCGCCAGCTAGGGAGCGGCTTGCTCTCGTCCCGATCCTCGCTGCTGGCCATGGATGGATACTGGTCGGAGTTGGCGCTGTTCATAAATTTGTGGTTAATATTTATGGTTTAATAAATTTGGATAAAACGTAAAAATACGAATGAAATGAAAATAAATTAAGTATATAAATTCTCGCTAGATTTTCTTCAAAACCAAGCTTCTGTGTTACTAATATCTACAGTAAAGTTGTGAGAACATTACAATACTTTTTCATAAATTGGCATATATTAAAAAATATAAAGTTTATTGAGCTCCTCAATTAAAATTAAATGCTCAACACTCATTCAATAACACAAAACAATAATTACTTAATTTTGTGTAAGTCCAATTTTCTATTGCTTCAAGTCAAGCTTAAAGAAATGTAAATTAAGATTGAGGATATTTTTAAATTATAAGTATTAATTAAATATTTTATCCTTGACTTACTTAAAGGACCTGAATCAATCTTGGAAATGTCTCTATAAATAAATTGCAATAGAGCTTTAAGTTATATTTTGTTATATATATATATATATATGTATATACATAACTTCAATTAATCATCATATTGAATATAAAGCCCTTTAAAAGATTGTTATCAGTCATAGTACTTTTTCTATATGTATGATAAGTGGTGATTGATTGTAAGCTATACATGTAGTTACACTTATATTGTAAAGGTTTATTACATACTCTATGCTGTCCGGTTGCTGGTGCTGCTGATGCTGTTGTGACTGATGCGACTTCAAAGGACGCGGAACTTGGCGAGGTTGAAACCCGCGCCGACGGTGGCCGAGTGCAGCAGAGTTGTTGGCTGGATACGAGAGTCCAGACTCCGAGTATCTATCGTCGCCTTGATCCGCCTCACCGTAGCCGATGTCACAAAAGGAATCCTCGCACACCTGCTCGCTCCACTTTTTTGCCGACGGCCGCGGATCAAACGTATCCTGATCATGGGCGGAGGTGTTGGCGCTGCTGCCGTTCTCTGACTGTTGATGCTGAAGCTGCTGTTGCTGTGGGCGGCCATCTTCGACAAGATCCTGGGGGCCGGAGCCGTTATTGTTGACCCCATCCTCTTCACCATCTTCCACCACCAAGAAGTTGGTGTACATTGCCTCCAGGTCGTGGCCGATATTTTTAAAGTGGCTGTAAAAGAGGTCCAGCACCATCAGTAGCATGGCCTTCACCTTAGCGGTCAACAAATGACTCATCACCTTCGCTGAACATTTTATGTGCAATATGCAACGAGTTTTTCCGGGCCAACGACATAATTTTCTCGACCGCCCGATGCGGTCATGTATTCCACAAGGATTGCCTCACCCGGTGGCTGAATAGGTCCAGGACCTGCCCCCAATGCAGAGGCAACTGCGACCGACATCGAGTACATCGCTTGTACCTGAACTACGCCGAGGCCCCGGAGTTCGATGACACTGAAGTTCCCAAAGTACCGATCGATTGGGTGCCCATAGACCTGAGCAGAGACAGCTTACCGGATGCCCACCTGCCGCCCGAGGGAGCGGTGCAGTGCGGCACCAACGAGGACGGACTACCCACCTATGTGGCCAGAGGATACTACCAGGACGATCTCCTGCCTGCTGTTTATGTACCGGAAAAGAAGGCTGCCTTCGGTTCGCACAGCTGTAGAGCCCGAATTCTGACCGATGATGTCGAGATCCTAGTGCTCAACGACTGTGACCACAAGTGGGTGCCCGGACACCATGGAATTTATCCGGAGGATGCCCTGACCACGGGCTACTCCGAAGTGGGTGAGGTCACCTTTACGGGTCGCGGTCTTTACGAGGGCATCCTGCGTCTGGGCAAGGTGCATCCTTCCCACAAGGTCATGTACATCCCGCATCATGGTCAAGAGGTGAACGTAAACACCTACGAAGTCCTGGTGGTCACTCCACGTGACCAGGCCGAGCGATGATGCTGCTGATATCTTAAATTTCGTATGCCTTATTGTATGAATCTGTGTTATATATTGGTAAATTCCCCAAACTGCTCTGTAAGTCTGTTAACATATTTTTATGGAGTGTTTGTCATAAGTTCACATATCAGTAAGCCACGATGTGACTCAGTCTTGCTTGCTCAACCGAATTCTGATTAATTTAATTTAAATAAGATTAAAATTACTCAGAGTGTTTTGAACCTACGCATGATGCGAACATATTGAATAAACCTAAACAAAGAGGTTTAAATATCAACCGAATTGCAACAAATCATAAATAAACGAAAATGTATCTCATGTATACATTAAGTATGCAACGCTTTGTAAAAGTTTGGAAAACAGAAACATTTGTAACTAAGGACGCGTTTTACAAAGTTTCGACTTGTATTTTATTAATGTTAGCTATAACTAAAATAGAAAGTCACCCACGGAAAGCTCGGGAAACTAGACATGCAGAGGATGTATAAGTCACCCACAACGATTGGGGAAATAAATCAACCCAACAAGGTGATGGTAAGACTTAGCTGGTGATTTCCTCGATAGCATTGAGTAGCTTTCAGTCAATAGAAACTGCTTTACTGCTTAATTAATGATGATGTAATTTTTTTATTCAAAATGTGTTAGGCGCTATGTATATTCTGATTAGTGTTTTGAACCTACGCACGATGCGAACATATTGATTATACCTAAACAAAGAGGTTTAAGTATCTATATAAGACTACTCGTTTAACTCTACAATTCTTGGTTCTCTCTGCAATCCGGCTTGGCTTTGTTGTTCAAACAGAGGGCCTCACAAAATATGCTTTAAAAATACGTAAGCTTGTATAATTCGTTTAATAAATCGGCTGATTGCCTGCACTATTACATGACATTTAATATATAAGTATATATTTAGCTAAAATACAAATTTATATGTTCAACATGCTTTTAACATTTCACCAACAGGCTTTTACTTTTCAAATAGAAATAGGATTATTTTTGTTGTTTCATTGACTTTGTACTTAGTTTCTAAACAGTTTGTATATATAAATATAAAAATGAGTGTGTGACTGTATTTTGTGTGGGAGTGTTTATGTGGTGACTACATAAGACATTTATATATATAATTGCTATTTACAAATTTATTCGCTCCGATGTGTAATGCATGCATGTTTAAAATTGTTTGAGCCTGGATTTGAGTTGGATCAGATTTGTGATTGGTCTAAATTGCTTTGTATTGGTTTAACGTTTGAGCTGATTTGAAGACAAAATAAACAAAAAACAGTACGTGGATATAGACATCCATTAGGAAACATTTACGGCAAAACAATGCAGGGTGCAACGAAACACTTCCGAACTTGAAACTTGTAAAACCATTTTAGTATACATATGTGGAAGTGGCTGAGGGATGACTTCATTAAATGAATAAACTAGTTTTTTTTTTTGCTGCCTGGACGCAAGTCCGACAGTTTCATTTCTGGGCTGACAAATAGTTCATGTACTTGGTGGTCTGCTGGGCATTTCGCACCAGTTCGCTTTCCTCCTTTCCAGATGCTGGCTGCCCCTTATCATGCCCCTGCCAGTTCTCCTCATTCTGCGTCTGATGGATATCTGGCTGGGAGCGGCGTGTGAAATGGCGGTGCCGCTGGTGCTGATGCTGGTGCTGATTTTGGGGCGATGTCTGCTGGCGACGATCAAACGAGCTGGACGCTTCGCTAGCCAAACTGCTTTGGCTACTGTAACGCGGGAATCGAGGACCACCGCCTGCATGCGTGGGGCTCTGATTATATCTATAGCCGCCAGATTTATCCATTTGCGACTTTGGCGGCCTCGGCAGAGTGCGAGCCCTAGAGGAGCTGCGACTATTCGATTCCGGACCGTTCGAGTTATACGCACAGTTTTCGTCCTGGTAGCCACTGTTTATAGCATTGTTTGAGTGCCGCCAGGTATCGCTGTGTATTTTGTGGTTGCCGCTCTGATGTTGCTGTTGTTGCAGATGCTGTTGCTGCTGCTGTTGTTGTTGTTTCTGGAATCGCGGCGGTTTGTCGTAGGTGTTGCGGTTATTGAATCGCCCACCTCGCTTATAGTTGTTTCCGCGCTCGTAGTTACTGATATAAGAGCGCTCACTACGATCATCGCGATCCCTTTGATCCCAATTCGAGTTAACGATACTGTTATAGTTGCCACCGCCAGTCATATTGCGTTCGATGCGCTCCTGCGAATGTTTCCTCCTGTCGTGGATGCTGTACAGTCGCAGGTTGCCGCCTCCTTCGCTCCGCACGCTGTGGTGGTCATCCTCGCAACTCACGCTGTACCGCCGCTGTTGGTCGCGCGACCGTCCGTTGCTCTGGTCGCCGTCGTGATTGCGGTTGAAGCGTGTCTTCCGCCAGCTAGGGAGCGGCTTGCTCTCGTCCCGATCCTCGCTGCTGGCCATGGATGGATACTGGTCGGAGTTGGCGCTGTTCATAAATTTGTGGTTAATATTTATGGTTTAATAAATTTGGATAAAACGTAAAAATACGAATGAAATGAAAATAAATTAAGTATATAAATTCTCGCTAGATTTTCTTCAAAACCAAACTTCTGTGTTACTAATATCTATAGTAAAGTTGTGAGAACATTACAATACTTTTTCATAAATTGGCATATATTAAAAAATATAAAGTTTATTGAGCTCCTCAATTAAAATTAAATGCTCAACACTCATTCAATAACACAAAACAATAATTACTTAATTTTGTGTAAGTGCAATTTTCTATTTCTTCAAGTCAAGCTTAAAGAAATGTAAATTAAGATTGAGGATATTTTTAAATTATAAGTATTAATTAAATATTTTATCCTTGACTTACTTAAAGGACCTGAATCAATCTTGGAAATGTCTCTATAAATAAATTGCAATAGAGCTTTAAGTTATATTTTGTTATATATATATAGATATGTATATACATAACTTCAATTAATCATCATATTGAATATAAAGCCCTTTAAAAGATTGTTATCAGTCATAGTACTTTTTCTATATGTATGATAAGTGGTGATTGATTGTAAGCTATACATGTAGTTACACTTATATAGTAAAGGTTTATTACATACTCTATGCTGTCCGGTTGCTGGTGCTGCTGATGCTGTTGTGACTGATGCGACTTCAAAGGACGTGGAACTTGGCGAGGTTGAAACCCGCGCCGACGGTGGCCGAGTGCAGCAGAGTTGTTGGCTGGATACGAGAGTCCAGACTCCGAGTATCTATCGTCGCCTTGATCCGCCTCACCGTAGCCGATGTCACAAAAGGAATCCTCGCACACCTGCTCGCTCCACTTTTTTGCCGACGGCCGCGGATCAAACGTATCCTGATCATGGGCGGAGGTGTTGGCGCTGCTGCCGTTCTCCGACTGTTGATGCTGAAGCTGCTGTTGCTGTGGGCGGCCATCTTCGACAAGATCCTGGGGGCCGGAGCCGTTATTGTTGACCCCATCCTCTTCACCATCTTCCACCACCAAGAAGTTGGTGTACATTGCCTCCAGGTCGTGGCCGATATTTTTAAAGTGGCTGTAAAAGAGGTCCAGCACCATCAGTAGCATGGCCTTCACCTTAGCGGTCAGCGCGGGCTGCATGATCAAATGCCGGCGAACGTGGAAGAGCAGTAGATCAATCTCGACTTTGTGCCGTTTGCGCATGATCTCCCCATTCAGCGTAATCTGTGAAAGCACCAGGCGGGCGATCCGAGTGCCCAGCACCACCGATGTGTCGTTCAGCTCGCGGGTAAGCAGGTCCAGCAGGGACTCACCCAAAATGGTGATCGGGGCATTATCCGCCAGTCTCACCCTGTGGTAGTATTCACCCAGCAGCGTGATCGAGTTGTACAGTCTGTTCTTGTCGTGCACCCGATATGCGTCCGCGTTGAGGAAGTTTGTCTCCAGAATCTTGAGCATGGCGCTGCGCACCTTCGTCTCCTTCATGGCCAGTGCGTCAAAGTTTCGCGACGAGAAGAGCAAGGCGAACTTTAGAGCCGTATCACCATCGCAGAGCGCCTTGTTGTTCAGGTACTCCATTGACTCACTGCGTGCGAAAATTGAAAGATTTATAAGTATGTTATAATAATCAAGACTACTTCTACTTTTTAAATGTTCAAGTATTCACGACAACTGGGTTTAGCACCCCCGCTGATATAACGCATAGCAGCATTGTTTGATAAGCCCAAGCTGGGAACTATTTGTTCAGCAATTAACTCGAGCATTAGTCTGAGAGAATCGGAGGGAAATATGTTCACTTTAAAATGATTCGATGGCGCCGATGTCTCTCTGGCCGTGAATATTTGTATGAAAAGTTGTAAATTTTTAAGACCCGCTGACGTTCGAGCAACCTGGTCACAAACAACGAACTCGTGTATACACATATATACAAATACAGTGCATTTCAGATCTATAAATCGATTTTGAAACATTAAATAAAATTAAAATATATGCAGAAGCTCAGATGCACATATTTTTTTTTTGTCGTTTTTTCAGACTTTATAATAATAAAGTAAGAAGAAAGGTTAACAAATTACTCTTTAAGAACCCAAGCTCAAGGTAAGCACGTATTACAAATGAACTCCTGAACTTGATCAGTGATTCACTTTCTGTTGGGCAAAATACACAAATGCAGTCCCAAATAATCGAGCAAATATTTCGTAGTATAACTTATAGAATGCTGTAACCTATGGGCGAATGCCACAAGCTCCTAAATTTAACCAATTACTCATGGTACTTGTTATGGGAAGTTTTAAATATAATATTTTACTATAGTGATCGGTTTTCGACGGGCATGTACATACATGCAACAAGTCTTGTTATCATATGGTGGCTTTGATGGGCTTGAGTGCTTGCCTTGGCCCTATGCTATCGCACCGCACTGTACCTACACCGGGTATTTATATGCGAAAAGAGGTGGCAAATAAACACACTACTTATGATATGATTAATCATCCAATGGGCGAACGGTAGAGATCGGCACACATACCAAAGCATCGACTCGTCGCGCACAATGTTGCAGAAGTCCGTCTCGATGGTCTTGATCTTGGAGTTTAGCACAATGCCGTCGTCCTGCAGATCGAGCTTCCTCATCAGGGCGATGATGTGGTCGTAGGCACAACCACCTGTTGGAATTTGGTAAGCGGCGGGGCCAGTGTTCAGAATGGTACAAACATCCCGAAGGCGCGCTCCCGCTCCCGCTCCCTCACCACCGCCAACAACGCCACCCCCACTCTGCAAACTGTGACCACTGTCCACCGTAGTGTTGTTGTAGCTGTTGTTGCCGTAGGTGGTGGTGTTGCTGCTCCCGCCGCCACAGTTGCTGCTGATCATGTTGTTGGCCATTTCCATTTCTCGCCGCGATCACTGCCGATTGTTGTTGTTATCGCACGGTTGTTTGTCTGCCCCTTCCACACACACTTCAGTGTCTGTTATATTGGTACGAGTGTGTGTGAGTGCGCTGGTCGTCGGTCCACCAAATAAGAAACAGCGTTGACAAAGGTGGCGAAATGCGCACGCCAAATGTAACACCTTTTCGCTCAGCTTCCGCTTTGGGTGCAGGTGCAGTTAGCTCACTGGGACCCACGGTCGATTGGAACGCAAATAACGAACGAAATTAAATGCACAAATCTATAACTATTCCTATTTATTATTGCTATTCGACGACTTTTATAGTTGTGTATAGTGGTGGCACCGATGGCACTGCTGCGTTATCGAAAGCGCACGGTGTGCTTTCGCAAATACCGCCTCAGTGCTGTCACTACAATCGATAAGTCCACCATGGGGCTAACAGACGGAGAATAAAAACCTGTACTTAAGCTAGATTAGCAGAATAAATCCTCCACAGTATATCTTGCATAAATTTTCTAATTATTAAAGAAAATTCACACTTGCATTTTATAAATTGAAGAAGCATTTCAGTTTCCTAAGATATATACAGTTCGACCATTGGTTATTAAACGCGGAACGAAACAAAGAAAACATATAGATGTAGATATTAATTGTATTTCCATTTACAAAAACATTTACTTCGGTCGATTTTGTTAACGCAATTGGTTTGGCGTGGTAATAGCTAACAGCTTAACACTGACTGCACTATCGATTCTTTACAAATACTGGTGTGGTGAATTCCGCTCGTTGGGGCATGGTGAAATCGCCATCAGTCAGCTGTATTTCGTTGGGCGCGTAAATTGTGCGGCGTGCGTTAATTTGTTGTTGTTTTGTAATAACTTTTTTATGTAGTTAATTGTGCCAAAAATGTTGAACTTGAACTGCGTGATATGCGCCGAACTGTTTGGACCGGCCGACGAGGTTTTTGCCACTGTTTGTGGGCATATGTTCCACCACAGCTGCCTAAACCAATGGCTCGATCGGTAAACAACACATAAGGATAATTCTAATTTCCGACAATAAAATCGAAGATGACTTGCAGATCAAAGACCTGTCCACAGTGCCGGAATAAATGCACTACCCGCAATATATTTAGGGTCTACTTCAATCTGGCCAACTTGGATGTGAGCCGCATCGATGTGGGTTCACTGCAGGAACAGCTGGACAATGCAAAGTTGTCCATGAAAATGGTCGAAAAGGAGCGTAACAAGGATGAGCAGCAGATTCGGGATCTGAAGGATACTCAAAAGAAGTGCCTGTATGCCCTTGTATATAACTTTTCTTAAGTACCGGACTGATTCATTCCTCATTTCCAGCAAAACCATAGCCGGTTTGGAGCAGAAAGTGCAAAAGAAGGATTTTCTTATCAGCAGCTATGTTGAGCAAATTGGTATCCTCAAGAGCGACGCCCATGTCGTGGATGGGTTGCGCAAAGAAAACAAATCTCTGAAATCACAGATCCATGCTATGGAAGGCATATCGGCCATTCTGGCGGCTGGCTCGGCGGATGCCGACCGCCTGCTCAAGAACGAGGCTGATCCACACGTCCTAGCCAACTGGGTCTCCACACTCAAACGGGAGCTGCGACAATGCGAGAGCAAAAAGGCGGAGCTCAGAAACGTAGTGAAGTTGGTGCAGAATGATCTGCGAAAGGAAATCGAACTAAAGCGGTATGTTCACTAAATTCCAAACGTATTTTTTATAATTGATATACGTTCATTCGATTGCAGAAAGCTTGAAGAGCGTGTTTCGCACCTGGAAAGCGACCTTTACCAGGCGCAGGAGAAGGTTTGCTGGGCTTACACTGTCTCACTTTCGATTTTACATAGTATTTACTTTTCAGCTGCAAGCTTTTGAGACAAGGAACGCTTGTTTGGAATCTCCAAATTCCTCTTGTGGTCTGAACAACAACATTTTGTCTCTTAAACGGGAGGAAAGGCGTACCACCATTTCACCCACAGTTGTGAGTACTTACAGATAAACATAAGTATCAGCTACTAATATTCCGCTGCCCCGCAGAAAGAGAATATTAAGCGCATCGAAGAGTCCACCTCCCCATATCTCAACATCAAATCCAGCAGCGTAGGCTTGGCGCATCTTCTTAATACAAAGGGTAACATTGGTCTGGCAAAGTCCAAAATATCGCCAATCAAGGGAGTCGGCGGCGGTGTGTCTATGTCCAGCGGAACCATACGGAAAACCAGCAGTGATCTCAGTGAAAAGGTAAGCGCAATAATTTATCCGAATTCACACTTAAAATTTATTTATTCCCCCAGTATTCAATCTTCAAGAAGCCAAGGCTGCTGCTGGGAAGTTCGAGTAGTTCCGGGTTAGCGGCCACGACGGGCTCCAATTTTGTATACAATGGAATGGGCGGTTCCGAGAAGGTTGACCCCTTCGCGCAGCGCGCAGAGGAAGAGAGTCTTTCCACAGTCAGATACGCGACCGGCCTATCCCGGAATGTCAACCAACGTCTTAAAGCCGGCTCGCTGCGCAACTTTAACTTGGGCAAATAAGTACACAGCCATGTGATCATAGGAGACTGCCCCCAGTTGGGTATAAGCTTGCGATTGGTATTGAAAATTGCAGATTTTGTTAGTCAGCTAATGCATGAATTAAGCACTAGTAATAAGTTAGCAGTAAATATATAAAAATACAAAAGGCATATGTATGTGCGATTAGGCGGCAATTTTTTTCTCCGCCGTGCCCGTCCATTCCTCGCGCAAGTGGACACTACAGCCGAGGTCGCGCAACGCTGCCTTGATGTCCTGCTCCACACTGGGGTGCTCCTTCATTGCCATGTTTAGTAGATCCTCAACGCCAAAGGATATCCAGGTTTCACACTGGTTTCGCGACCGCGACACCATATTCCGGATGGCCCACGCTCCGTTTCGCTGCACGATCTTGTGCTTCGGATGGGCGCGAAGTGCTTCCACTATTACTTCGGCAATGCCGGTATCGAAAAAGGCGGCACTGTGTTCCTGCACCCGAAGTGTCAGCGTAGTCACGCAGGCCAAAGCGGCGGCAACGATGTTTTCATTGGCCTGGTGCGTCTCCAGCAATTGCTTTATTATAGGAGCCACGCCCTGCTGTACTATGTGTGACTTTACGGAGTCATGTCCGGCAAGGGCCCGCAGCAACTTTAGGGCCTCTCTATTCAGACGCACTTCGTCCAAATTCAAGCTCATGATCTCAAAGACGGACTTCAGTCCCCCAGCCTCGTCGATAGCGGTACATAGTTCCTGTCGCACAGCCAGTGTTCCAATGGTCAGCAGAAGATCAGCTAGCACATTGGGATCCTGATAGGCCGGTAAAAGTTCCACCAAGGGGATCAGCACCTCGCCTGCTATTTGGCGGGCGTGCTCGTGGGCGCAGCCAAACTCAACGCGAATGTCATCATCCAGCACTAGGAAGCGGAAGACGGCGGTCAGCTCACAAACCAGGCGGTCTTTCCCTTTCGCTAACAGGGGCTTTATTAGTTTGACGGCGGAGGTATTCATGATATTCTGGCGGTTCATCTCGTGCATGATGCAGGCCTTCTGCAGCCATTGAAGAGTCAGCAGGGTGACTTCCTCGTTCTCCACCTTGAGGGCCAGTAATTTAAGAACCACGGCCATGGCCTCAGCATCAAACAGATCCGGCTGCTTGTGGGTCAGGCTGTTGACGGCCTCCAGGGACTTAATTAACACGGATTCGTTGGGTGAATCAGCGGAGAGCGTTTCCTCCAGCAGGGTGATCAGGGCATCGTGGGCTCCATTTTTGCCGGCAAGAACACGATGGGCTAAGGACTTCTTGCATTCGGCATCCAAGGTGGCCAGCTGTTCCACTAGGTCCTTTGTTTCCTCTAGTTTCTGGCCAATGTGCTCCTTGATCTTGTCCACCGTTTCGTTGATGACGGGTTGGCCGGTTTGCGGATTAACGGACAGGTCCTTGATAATGTTGGCCAGGTTGATGCCCTGCAACCATTTAAATAAATTGAGGGAGTCATGGAGTCATACTGGATAAATTACTATGTCGACATTACTTACCTGTGCTTCGAATTGCTTGATGGTCTCCTCTTTCGCCTCCGAGGGAGTCATCGAAAACTCCACAACGTTCTCCTTCACCACATCGTCGAAGGTGTCCTGCGATATAACCTTGGCCATGGCAGTGATTCGTCCAATTTCGGCTATACCCTCAGCAGCTGCAGCTTTAACTTTTCAAATTTTACTTTGTTCTCTCTGTAACTTCCCACACACACACATACGCCCGCACACAGGCACATAGTGGCCCAGTTCGAATTTAGGGAATGCGGTCACACTATCGCACTTCGCAGTGCGGCCATACTTCCAGCTGATCCAGCTTCGATATATATCGTTGTACCGTTAAATTAAACATTTAAACAATCAAACACTCAAAAAAATTGTATTACTACTAACAACGAGTTTGATAAAAAACATTAATTATACAATGTCCCATCCCATTGGTTGGATATTTAAAGGTAACAATAATGCTCGAAGATTTTTTATTAACATGTCTGTATTTTGGCTGCATGCTTGTGATATACACTGTGTATTACACGTAAAATGACCATCGAAGCGCTTGAAGTTGTTGTACACGGTGAATTAGTACCACTTCTTGAGATGAAGTAATTAAGTTAATATACTTTGTAGCGAATTCAAAATTATATTGTATCTACACTTGATGTACCGTGTAACTTCAACTTAATGATAGAACGAAAAGTTCATAGATACATAGATAAAAAGAGAGAGAGAGAGAGAGAAAGATTAAGAGAGCGGGACACTAATGCATGCACATCTAAAAATTAAAAGCGCCTAGAATTGATGGCCGCAGCTTCCAGGATAACCTTAATGTGGCCTAGCCGGAAGACTTGCAGTTGTCCCTGCTCATTTCCGCTTTGGCAGCTTGTAGTCGGTTGGCGGATGCAGCTTCAGGTGGTCCAGGAACACGGGCTGCATGTCCGCCCGCCACGAGATCTCCTCGCGGGCTCTGACGGGTCCGTCCTTGCAGGTCAGCCAGTAGGTGCTCATGAGACCCTTTCCCTGAAAATAAAATAGTTTCCAGGTTCCCCCAACAAAAAAAACAACAAAGTTTTATAAGAGTATGCACTCTATGCCTAAAAATAAGTAATAGTTTTGGGGCACAAAAAGCTTAAGCGAACTAGAGGCGAATTAATGAAGATTTCACCAAGGGTAAACGGTACGTATGAGCATTATTCATATTGCTCAAATACAAATATTACTCATACGCAGTGCTAACATCTCGGGTAAAGTGAGATTTGAGAATGCTATGTTAAATTTGAAACAATCGCAAATACCTTGACATCGATGAGGCCACGGTGCTCGGTGCGGAATCCACCCACCTGTTGCAGCGAGTCGTGCATCTCCTCGGTGATATGTATCTTCTGGGCCTCGCCGGTGCTTTCCATCCGCGAGGCCGTGTTCACCGTGTCGCCGAAGAGGCAGTAGCGCGGCATCTTGGTGCCAACGATACCGGCGACCACTGGACCCGTGTGCACTCCGCACCGTATTTGAACGAACTCATCTCCTGCCCGGGAATCCGGAACACCGACGAGGCGTCCAGCAAATCAAGGGCCATTGTTGCTATCTCGCTGATGTGCTTGTTCCCTGCAGAGGCAGCGGGTCGGAAAGTTCCATGGCATAAATTACGCGCATGGCCACAAATGAAATTTAAATTAGCGCAAATCTTTTTGGGGCAGTCAAGCAGCGGGATGTTGCCGGCGGGCGGGGTTAAATGACTGAATGACTGACAGTTGAATTTGCATAAATTACCGTTCTTCACCGGCAGACCTGATGCCACCATATATGAGTCCCCAATCGTCTCAACCTTATAGACATCGTAGCACTCTATTCGCTCGTCGAACACCCGGTAAATAGAATTCAAGAAGGTCACCACCTGCAAGTGATTTCAGATTGGCCTCCCATTATTAAGTGTGTACGGAATATAAGTTATACTAATAAACCATAGTTCAAAAGCAAAATGTTATGATGATTAAAGTAGTGGTATTTTACCTCCAGTGGAGTGCAATCCGCAGCTATTTCGGTGAAACCCACGATGTCGCTAAAGTAAATGGTAACTGCCTCGTAGAGCTCGGCGGGCACCTGTCAGGAAGTCAATTAGACCTGGTTAATTCCCACCCTCTCAGACTCACCTGCTGGGTCTGTTTCAACTGCATGGCCACACTTGGTGGTAGCATTTGGAAGAGCAGCGAGTCGCTCTTCCGCTTCTCCCGCTTTAGCTCCTTGGCCTTCTGGGACAGATTAAGTGCATAAAGCTATGGGATAAAGAAGGATGTGTACAAGATAGTCAGTTAGCAGGGGGTAGGGTAAAAACCTGTATCGTGGCAGCGGCATTCTTAACTAGCACGATGATGACCGGCGAGACCAGGAGCACCACAACCAGAATCGCAATGCCAATTGCCTCCTTTCGGTCGGCCTCTACCAGTGTCTTGTCCACGTACTCCCTTAAAAATACGAAGGCATTGAAGAATATAATATAATGTACAATTTCCATACTTAATCAGACGTCGCAGCGCCTTTTGAAGAATTCTCAGATCATCAGTATAGTTGTTCATCAGCTCATAGTACTCAATGGCACTGCGCTCATTTGACACATTTGGATTATTCTTTAGCAGAGTGGTGCCCCTGTGAAAGAACTCCATTCAAAATGCGATTTCATAGATTACTCCAGCCTACCCACATTTGTTTGGCGCGATGGAACTTCTTGGTGCTGGTGATGTTGGTGTACATGTTCTTAAGCATGGGTGCGTAGTTCAATGTGGAGTTGATCATCTCACGGGCCATGAATTCGTAACGCACATAGGATACGAAATTCTCAGCTGTTAAGGATCCTCGTCCATAGTACCTAATACCAAAGGAGGTGGCGATGTTCTGGCATTCAATGCTCTTAAGGAGGTTCTTGAACCCTACTAGGTATCTGTCAGATTTAAAATTTGGCAACAAATGAATAAGAGTTTATCTTAGAATTTATTTCTATCAAGGATTCCTTATTTCTAACTATACTTACCGCCAGACGCCGCTGTTATCTGTTTCTTTGATCTGCTCATTCAGATGGTGGAGCAATCCACGATTTATGGATGTGTACCAGTTCATTACCTCGGTGATGGAGCTCTCCTCCGGTTCCAAACGCACCCGATCTCTGAATTCGTTTAATCGGCTCTGGAACTCGTAACGATTCAACATCATCTCCCTATCATCCTCATCCTCGTCGGGTGCTGTGGGAACACTGATTTCACTCCAAGTGGTCATGTTGTTCAGGGCGTGGTCCGTATTCGCAAATCTCAGTGTGAGGTTGGCTCTGTTTCAAGGAGTAAGGATTATTAATCCACAACCGCAGCCGCAATGATACCTACCGCTGCTTGCTGCCGTTGGTGAAAATGTAGAAGGCCACTTCGGAGCGTTCCAATTGTAGTCGAGTGACCACTTTTCCCAAGTCAGTGGCGATGGTTACCTGAAATCAAAATTACACACGAATAAGACTCTGGGTGAGTCGGACTCCAAACCACCTGCCGTTTACACACCTGACACCGATTCTAATAAGCCCTTTTACTCTACGAGTATAAATAAAGTTTTTATTTCACTCTGTTAACGTCTCTAATTAAAATACAGATAAGCATGCTTAATACTTTATCATCCTAGCCAGTATTTGGGGAATAACCTTTACAGGGGGATTCTTCCAACAATGCCCTTCTAGTCAGGCCATTTACGACATCTTAGTTGAATTGATACGATAATGATAGCTTTAACCAGGCATATGCTCAATGTTCTAAGAACCCTTATCAAAAAGCTGACTTATCGCTGGCCCCCAGCTGGTTAGCCATATAAAAGAGTTCCATGGGCCAGCTGTTGATCAGTTACTCAAGATGTTGTCGCCCAAGTTAGTTTGCTTCGCACTGGCCAGCTTGGCCTTTGGTCAACTTTATCTGGTGGCCAGCGAGGAAACCATTGCCGTTTGTCCCACCAACTTCGTCCAGGTGGCGGGCAAGTGCCTCCTCTTGGATGGCAAATGGAAGAACTTCTACGAGTCGGATCGTCACTGTCAATCCCTTAACGCCGGACTTCTGAGCATTGACAATCCAACGGAGCTCAATGCCATCAACGAATGGCTGCCAATTGTTGCACCCCATACGCCGGAGCTCTGGACATCCGGCAATAAGCTGGGCGGAACTGCCGATTACTACTGGCAGAGCATTGGCCAGAAGGCTGCTTACCTTCCCTGGAAGGTCGGCCAACCCACTCCCACCACCGGCGATTGCCTCACACTGCTGGCTGACGTCACCATGACTGCCGAAGAGACCATAATGAGCGAGCACCGCCTGTCCGTGAAGGCCTGCACCAAATGGGCACCCCACATCTGCCAGGCTCCAGTGCAAATCTTCAAGACCCAGCTTTGCCTTAATACTAATGCTTTCTTCGAGGCCAAGGTACCCGTCTAGGTCAATTGAAGGGGCTCCTCCCAATTGACAATAAGTGGTCGTGTTTCTGAAGGCTGAATCATTTTTTGTTGCCATTTTTCAAAATAAAATTCAGTTAAGAAAATACAAATTTAAATGTTGTAGAAGGCCATGTGAAACCTTAAAATTCTATACCAGTTACTCATAGAGTAAAAGGGTTTACTAGATTCGTTGAAAAGTATGTAACAGGCGGAAGGAAGCGTTATACCATATAAGGTATACATCTTCTTGATCAGGATAAATAGCGGAGTCGAACTGGCCATGTCCGTCCGACCATCTGTCCGTATGAACGCCTCGATCTCAGGAACGTTGAGATTAAGAATGCAGCTTCCAGAGACATAGACGCAGTTTGTTTCCAAATGTTGCCACGCCCACCCTAACGCCCACAAACCACACAAAACTCTCACGCCCACACTATTAAAAAATTATGTTTGTTTTCTTTTTCTTACTTTTTTCCCCAATTTCTACCGATATTCCAGAAAATGTTGAAATTTCTCGTTTGCACTCCGCTAGCTGAGTAACGGGTATCTGATAGTCGGGGAATTCGACTATAGCTTTCTATCTTGTGTTAAGTTTTTTTCGTCATGTAAGCTTAGGTGATTACATTGAGAGTTAAATGATATGTTATCTTTCCTTTGCATGTTTATGGCAAAATATTTTTTTAAACTATCAGGTTAATTGCAAAAGTGTTGATAAACAAATTAGATTATTCTAGAAGTTCAAATACTTTTAAGAAACGAATGCAAACGAATGTGTCAGAAACCATTTGACAGATTTTACAGTCACTGCCAGCATTTGGGGAATCCTTTTGAACAAGGGAACTCTCCATAAGAATATAATTATACCCTGTAGTCAAGCGATTGTGGGTATGTATTACTACGACACCTTAGTGCGATAGATAACAAAATGATAACTCAGCCACGCGAATATTTTACGAATCCTTATCAAAAATCTGACTTATCGCTGCCCCAGCTGGTTAACCATATAAAAGAGTTCGAGTGCCCAGCTGTGGGTCAGTTACACAAGATGTTGTCGACCAACTTAGTTTGTTTCGTACTGGTTAGTCTGGCCTTTGGCCAACTTTATCTGGTGGCCAGCGAGGAAACCATTGCCGTTTGTCCCACCAACTTCACCCAGGTGGCGATAAGTGTCTCCTCGTGGATGGCAGTTGGAAGAACTTCTATGAGTCGGACCGCCACTGTCGATCACTTAACGCCGGACTTCTAAGCATTAGCAATCCAACGGAGTTCAATGACATCAACAAATGGCTGCCGATCATTGCACCTTACCAGCCAGAGTTCTGGACATCCGGCAACAATCTGGGCGGAACTTCCGATTACTACTGGCAGAGCACTGGGAGAAGGCTCTCTACCTTCCCTGGAGTGCCGGTCAACCCACTCCCACCACCGGCGATTGTCTTACACTGATGGCAAACGTCACCATGACTCCCGAAGAAGCCATATTGAGTGTGCACCGCCTCACGGTCAAGCCCTGCACCCAATGGGCACCCCACATCTGCCAGGCTCCAGTGCAAATCTTCAAGACCCAGCTGTGCCTCAATACTAATGCTTTCTTCGAGGCCAAGATACCCGCTTAAGGCAGTTAATGATACAATAATTGTTTGATTTTTAAGGGTGCTGCTCCTGAAAAAGTTAATCTGAATACATTATAATGGGTAATTAATTAATAAAATAATGATTTCATTTTAAAACCCTTGCATTTTTCTTGCCATGAATCAAAATTACATATTAAATAAACTTGAAACTTGGAAAATGTTTCAGATTATTGGATAAATTCAAATATAAATTAGTGTGTAATGGCCAGTAGACCGCAATAAATATCTATGAAATCCCAGTTATCTTATCAAAGATAATTTTAAAGACTGAATTAAGCTGGTAATGGTTATCTTAAGTAGCAGATTCTTTGAAATTGGCTTAAATGTAGAATCACAGTTATTTTCTTATCTGGGTATTGAAATGACTTTTTTGATGACTCTGTTACTTTTTTTTTATTTGTTTATAGTGTGTTTTGCATTCTAAGTACGTGACCCAGTTCAAGGACCACCTCCATAGACAACCCATATTTCCTCCTCATTTTCCGCACTCCATTGCTTCCATCGCTTTCCATCTCCCATCCTGCACTGGCGACTGTCGCTGCATAGTTGGCGTTGCGTCCTATCAATTCACTTTGGCCTCCACCGCCTCATCCCCCGTGGGTCATATATGTAAGTACGTCCAATACTTTCCGTTCCCTCTTTCATATTTCTCTGCAAAGTCTTCGCATTTGCATTATGGATGGATGAAGTGGGCGAAAGGGAAAGTGGGCGGAAGGACTTAGCTGAGTGCCTGGCGACGAGCTCGTGCTCCGGAACCCTGCCCAAGGACTTCCACGGCACTTACCTGAGCAAACAAACCATTTCAAGGTTTCCCTTGATGGTCAAGTGAACATTGAACAAGCTGGGCATGCGTTCCCCTATCATCTATATACTTGGCGTTTGATTGAATCGCTGTTATAAATTATAATTACGCCTCAAAGAAACAATTTCCGGGTCGCCTTCGCTTTTGTTTGCTTCTTTTCATCGACGCAGCCACTCGACCCAAGGAACCCACGGAACCCACGGAACCCACCCACTGACCCAACCACATGCTCACCTGTGTCTCGATGTCGGCCACAGCGGAACGGTACTCCAGGATCTCTTGCAGTGTCACCGATGTTTGCACAATCAATGCCAGTATTGGTATAAATGGTAGTATTATCATCTGGAAATGGGTTCGCATGTCAATGAGTGAACTTTCGCTTACAGTGGTCCTGGGAGTTTGGAATTTGTTAGCTTAAATTAGTCATTTCAAACGTTTTAATAACAAAAGGCATCTTTACGATAAAACCAAGCTTACCCAGTAGGGCAGCATAACTTTAGTTAACTACTACTAGAAGGAAAACAATGCTATTCCTTGTAACCAATGTATTATATGCAGATGAGGCCATTGATTGTGGATTACTAACTTCTTGTGATACATAGGAAGTGGAAATCCTCTCAAGAACTGGCATCCTTGACCCACTGTGCCATATATTTTCATTTGCCATCAATATGTGTTCTGCGGAGAAAGAGTCCGGACCAATCTCGGCTTTATCTGAAGCTGATTCCCAGCGGTAGAGGCAAAGCCAATGAATGGCAAAGTGGGCAAAGGCGGTACAGGAGGCGTGATTAGTCTTTATCGTGTGGCCCGCTAATCGCGGCATTCATTAGAAGCACTCGGTGGCTTCCCAGGCACGTGACTCTGACCAGTCGTTCTAATTAAGATGCATGCGCTGGCGCTAATTTATGCTGCTGCGGATATGCGGATAAGTTTGTTCCTCGCACCTGCAGAGGCGTCTATGGGTGCCCATGGTAACACTCACCTGCATCAGCTGCAGGCGCCGACCCGTTTTTATGGCCGGGTTGCGGGCGGCGGCATTGCAACATCTTCCACTGCCCCCATTCGATATATCCTCGGAACTAATCGAGCGCACGGAAATTTTATCGAGCTGCAGATTGTGATGTGTGGGCACCAGGAGCAGGCCACCCTCCCCCGTTGGGTTCACATCCTTCACATCGGGAGCCGTTCGCGCTTCCATCGCTCGGTTCGATTGGCAAGTGCTAATGTCGATCTTAACGCTGGGGGTCGGCATCCTACTGCCGCCCGCTGGGCAAGGGCTAGGGTCAGGGTTCTCGCCGGACTTGTGCGCTTTTCCATTTAGCATATTGCTGATTGTTCAGGCGAGGATGTGTAGTGCCAGTGCCTCATAAACCCGATTGCTGCACTGAGAGAAAATGTCGCGCAAGAGGTAATATGATGTGTTCTTAGAAACTTATTTCTTGATTAAATTTTAAATCATGACTACTATGCACAAATTCAATTGACAACTTAGGTTCTCTATAAAAGTAGTTTAATCTAAGAAACACAAACTGTAACAATTTAAATGGGTTCTATTGCATGAGCATATTAAGTAACAAAACAAAAACAAGATTTGGATAGGCTTTTGTCGCAGTGTATAAAAAGAGCAAATGTCACTGGGACTGTACATAATTGTTGCGTGTTCAATTTGTATCTGATAGTTTCACTCCGGCAACACTTGTTGAGTTTCAATGGGGCCGTAATGAGGAGGGCTCGTAGAATAATTGCAAAGAATGGCATATAAGCACATATGGGTGGCCGGACCACGCCCCCACCCCGTTGCCGCCCATTTGCTGGCCGCCAAACAAATGTCACGACGTCAGGATGTCAGGACGACGGAGGACGGAGGACGACAAATTTGATGGATGAGCAGCCAAGCAACCAAGCGTTGCGGACCGAAGCGTTAAGGGTGGGAGTTTAGCAAAGGGGTTGGGGCTTTGAGTTTAATTGAAAGCACATTTGATTGCTGCTCCCCGGGTGGAACAAGGGTTTTCGTCCAGTGTAGCGCCAAAGTAAACAATTTGCGCGATGGCCTGAGTTTTTGTATCTATGTGGACACACATCCTTTGTCCCTTGTTGTTTCTGTTGTCGCAATGTCCGATGGTTGGTTGACTTTCCACACTTATCATGAGCACATTTATTGATTAAAGTTTTAATTGCCTACACACTCGGAAATAATTAAAAAAAGAAACTCAAAAGATATGTGAATGAAATGCTATATTCCACATCTGTGCTATTTCCGGCAGATTCCCAATCAATCGCCCAGCACGCACATAGAAAGTTTCTTTAATTTTTATTGCACAATGCCGCGCATTAAATCACACACAGCAATGAAAAAAATTCAATTATCTATTAGCGACAAGTAGGAGGAATGTGTCGTTAGGTCCCGCAATGTGAGTTTTCCGTACGTGGGAGTTTTCTCCGTATTTGCCGTATTTTCCCCTTCGGTTTCCGCGATTGAATGCGAGGAGCGCCCACAGCCAACTGAGCTTAAACCTGTTGAGTTTCGTCTGTTTATAGCGGGGGTCCTGTGGGAACAGGACCCACCCACATCTTCCCCCGCAGGACTTCGCGCACGGGACTCTGTTATCTCGATGTAAACTTTTACGAACTGTAATCTCTTGCACGCAGGATTGATGGAGGTTATTGCTTTGCCCCATTTCGCTCTTTTTTATTTTCGGCTGTGCCAAAACATTTTTAATGGCCTTATATACATAGCTATAAGTTGTAAAGCTAAGCTTTTTTCTTGATTTTATGCGTTTTTTAAAAAAAAGTTCAGCTTAACGGGGTTCAAATAATGTAAGTTAGGATTAATATTACTTGGTTGTTTGTTATTCATTAAATTTCTTAATGAAATTCTTATGTCTTAAAATATCCTTAACGATTTCATATTTTCTACATTTTTATTTACAAGGAATCCCTACAATTTAATCCTTACATCAAGTTTACTTTGTTGCTTGCATGGCTGTTAGTCAAGACGCAAACCTCTTGTAAAATTGTTGTATAGGCTGTGTATAGAAAGGCTAAGAAACAAAATAAATAACAAGGATAATGCAAGAATTAGTTTATATACAAAAAATTGTCTATTAAAGATAATAAAACTTGTTTACTTAGTAATGATACAAATTGTATAGTTTATGATATCATTCAAAGCCATAATTTCAAGTGTTAATCCTAACATACAAAAAAACGGATTAGGATGTCGTTAAAATCATTGGTTATCGTAAATAATTATTATATTATATAAGTTTTTAGTTTACACACATTGGCACATTTCTAGTCGATTACACATAGTTCATTCGTATTAATACTTCATTGACAGGTCGTTAATGGCTCAGAATTCCCCAGATCGGCCAGGCTTTATTTAGATATCGAGCAGCATAAATCGTACTTTGGCAACTCTGAGCGTTCCCATTGACCCGCCTCTTCGGTCCGCGGCCATGAGATCATCCAGCCGAATCGGCATAATGCCCGCCTCGAGCTAGCGACTTTCCAAACGAAAAAGAAACGGCCGGGCATTTGCATAACTAGCTGTAAAATTGTTGGAAATTAACAGCGCAGGCGCGAGCGATTGGCTGGCAGCGAGGCTCCGAATCGGAATCCGCAAAAGCCGGCGATCCGCCAGAAGAGTAAACCAGTTCTAGGCGCTGGAGAATAAAAAACAAAACCGAAACTGAGGAGCCACTGCTGTTGGTCCCCACCAATGGACCACCTTGACGTTCCCCCCTCCCCCACAGATCGCATCATCTCCTCAACTCCGGCTCCATTACCATCGCCATATCTCTATCTCCTCCCGGGGAACACAATTGGATCGGGTAACTTTGAACTGGCTGGGTGTCGTCCGCCATGGTGTCCAAATTGATGTTTCAATAAAGCCAATAAATTTATGACTAACGAACCAAGTAAACATTCTCCCATGCCGATTGCCCGTTTCCATTCCGGTTGACAAAGTCGCCGTGGAGCTGGGGATCTGTGGCCGCGCCGATTCGTGGAGGTTCGTGGAGATTCGGGGAGCTCCGGTACTGAAGAGATGGAGATGGTCGAGGTGTAACGGTGACAACGAGTAGGTGTCGCCATTGGTGCCACTATGAATTAATTTGGACAATTTATGAGCCAATCTCTCGTCGTCCGACAACTGGCTAGGAATGTGTTTAGGGGGCCATCACGGTGGTCGCTTGTCGTTTCGTAAATTGAATTATAATTTGATACCCGCCTCCCCTCCCCCTTCGCCGCATCCCTAGCTAGCCATCTGGGTGTTCCGATCGCCGAGGCATATATTACCGATTGATCGGGCCACATAAATCTGACACTAGCGACACAATTAGCACGGCCTTTCAGTCCCCCGTGACTCTTACTGTGACTCTGACTGCGACTGCGACTGCGACTGAACTGTGATCGTGAAAGCAGCCACCCAAAAGTGACAGCCGCCACAGCGAAATGTACATAAATAGTTCGCATTGCTTTTGGCCCAGCTGCGAGATATTGCGTAGAGTGCAGGAGGGATGCAATCGGTGCAAGTCGCTGGGGAAATACTCTTACTTAAATAAGTGCTCTCAGCATACATTTTACATATAGTTTACATACATATTACAACGGACTTAATCAGCACCCAAGCAATCATTGACAAAAATTGCGATTTGTATCTTTCCATCTTTTGAGGGCCTTGCTATAGTTAAGTTATGTATATAACTCTAGCTAAGAAATTATACCTATGCCAACATATACTTTGTAAAAACCTTTATAGACGAAAGTTAATTTAGAAGTTGCTGCTCGAATTCGGAATACCCTCTGATAGAGCATCCAGCGACAGCCAAAAAGCGTTGGTCAGAAGCGGATCTGTTCGCATGCCGTCGCCTGGCCGTGGCCCCTGAAAATGTCTCATTTAAATAACTTGCATGCATTTAGTCATACTTTTGCCCCAGCCCGTTGCCATTCCCCCCCGATCGGCACCCACCCCCCTCCAGCGGACAGGCATGCGCCTCTGGGCAGCCAGCGAGGATCAGAGGAATCAAGCAGCGCATCGCGACGTCAACTTAAGTGGCCAACGGAGGTAGAACAACAATAACCACTTCGAACGCAGCGTGGCGTTCAGTGCTGCCAATTTGGTTTGGAGTTGGCTAAATTTCAAAACACTTGAAGGTTTCTTTGAGTTGGGCATCATGATATGAATGGGTAGCCGTTCAGAGTTCGTAATACTCGGTATAAGTTATTTACTTAATATATTCTTTGCTAACTAATCCAATACTATAAAAACATCTTTTCAAATGGAACCATTTTCGAAATTTCAGAAGAAGACCCTATTCTTATAGCAGTGATCATCATTTAGAATAGCAAATCGCTGGTTGTCGCCAAGCAGTTGGCATCACTATCACCGATTTTCGATCGCTTCCCTGGCTCCTTGAGTGCCGAGTATGCAAATGTCCCTATCCATAGCCATACCCATTCCATGGTTGCCATTGCGATCTGCACCTAATCGAGGAGCTTTTGTTCTTTGTGCTTTTATTTACTTGCTGCTGCTGATTTCGCTGATCGAGTTTGTTTACGTCACTTGTGGGCTGAACTTTCAATTGTTCTCGGATCGATAAAGTGGTACATGGTATGTACATGTGTAGGGCCAGACACCCCTGTGTGTATACACATACACATACGGATATGCCTAAATTTATGTGTATAAAGTCTGAGCCTGGTTCAGTTGACAAATTCTCGTCGAGATCTGGCGGATTCGTGTCTGCGTCGAGAGTTTTAATTAATTCAAATGCAATTCGAACTTCGTGGCGAGTGATGTGGGGCTGATTGAAGCTGAAGGCCAGCACGTGAGTGGAGCCACTGTTACTTTTTACTCTCCTCCCTCCTCACTTTTTTCTGGCAGATTCACTGCGTCACGGGTGCACTGAAAAAAATCGCGCTTATGAGGTCACAAACAGATATTTCAACACCTATTTATTTATTAATTAATTAAATTAATATTATCAAAATGCACTACTTTTACATATCACATTATTAAACAGTCTTGCTTATACCTATGACGTTTTTTTTTATATTAGCTACTTAAAAATATATTTTTCCCAGTGTACTCCACACCAGCAAGCAGACAAAGCTGCAGACGGACTTCCATTCAGTAAACGTAAACGTTTGTGATTTGTAACGATTGTGCAGTACATAAATCAGTCATGGATTTATTGCAAGAAATGAAATTCGCCGGCTGCTCCTCAACAGCTTCGTCTTGGTCTTCTTCGCCATCTTCATCTTCATCTGCGTCTGCAGTCTCCGCTCCGCGATCTTCAGTCTTCAGAGTCGAGTCTTCAGTGCGGAGTCTTCAGTCTCCCGATTGGTGAACGTTTGCAGCGGTCGTGAGTGGCGCTGCGTGTGGGTCGCATAAATTTCACGCTTTGCGCAGGCGCTGCCACAAATCGATGTTCTCTTTTGTTGTGTGCCCCATTCCCGCCCCCTCGTACCGCCACACCCCCTCGCCAACGAGCTCTGCTCGAGCGCGGCTTTATGAGTCACGGCGCGGTCTATGCTCGTGCTTTTATTAGTGGTGCCAATTTATTGGTGTCCAAAACAAACACGTATATTTAAAAAGCTAAAAATAGCATAGCAATAGATTGCAATAAAACTATAAACATTAAAGTGGCCCGTTCAAAAATGTAAGCATGTTTTGTTGACCTAATCAGAAGAGGTTTAAAAAAGTTGTATTAAAATTACTGTTGGCATTTATTACCGGCTGCCTAAGAAACGTACATAATAGTATGTACCTTTTAAGGATGGTTATAGGATTGTTAGATATGTAAGCCAAGTAAAATCGACCAATCAGCGTAAAGAAAATATTGCCTAAACTTGGCAAACATTAGGGAAAATATTTGATATTTTTACTGCCGCACAGCATTTCCAAATGACTTATTTTATATATTAACCGAAGGGTCTACGACTATAAAACACGCTTAATATCTTTCCCATCTGCTGTAAATAAGCCAGTTAAGCCGCACTGCATTGGTTAGGCTCCTGACGTAGCCGTTGCAACCAGGAAGTGGGGTGGACCATAGCCATGGCCCAAGCGAGGCATGAGCCAATTGGCCGGGCCCTAACTGCTGCTGCCCTGCAGCGGGTGACCATTAGGAAGTGGCTTACTCACGAGTCTCAGGTTTTTAGGAGCTGCTCGCTGGAGCTGCCAGCCGACATCCCCCTTGGAGCGCTGGACACGCAATGCAGCTAATTGTCTACTAAATGCCAAGCCAGACTGAAACACTCAAATGCCGAGTCCCGAGCCGGGGTCCAATCCAATCCAATCCGGCTGAAACCGAAACCGAAACCGAAGCCGAGGACAGTCCCAACGAATTTATGTGCACTTCGCATTTGCAATCATATCAGATTGCATGACAGTTCTCAATTACTTTTTGCCAAACAAAACGATTTCAATTGCGAAATCGACGGAAAAGCGAAATTTTGTTACGGGGCCCGTCAAAGAGATGTTTGCTGGGAAATTATGTAAATAGATTGGAATTTTACTTTTACAGAAGTTGCCTTTGCCTAAAATTCAAAGTTATCAATATATCCGAGTACTTTCACAGTAAGATATTCTTATATTAGTAATAAAATTCAAATTCTAGTAATAGCATCCCATAAATAAGTCGAAGCTTGTCTGAAAATAGGACATTGTGATCAAAATAGAATACATTTTGTGTTTGGCCAAACTAATCTGCAAAAAGCTTTGCTTACAAGCTTAAAATATGTAAATTTGGGTTTGGCCAAAAGTCATTCCTAGGTTCTTCGCATCTCTTTCGAAGGAAATAAATCAGTCGAGCTATTTTACATTCAAGTCTGATTCCGTGATTAATGGATCGCTTTGTTCATATGCATATGGCATATATGTAGCTCTGTTGAGCGATAAGTTCGGCATTCCAGCTTAAACATTCAATTAAAAGACTATACTTTACCGATCTTTAAGGAGCTCCGCCTCCGACAACCTGCCGATTCTGGTTGCCAGACTAATCCTTTAGCGGGTTCGATGCACTTTCGATTTCCCTTTTTTTTTTTGAGTTCCGTCTAACCGTTTGGCGGGCTTGGTACCGTTAGCTTTTGGCCCGAATCGAAAACTACAATGTATAATTTATGGCCTGCAGACTTGGCCTAATCCCTGGCCTAATCGTCTTTGCCCTGGCTTCTCCCTGCCCACACGAACGATAGGGTCCACTCACCTCACCTCTCATCTTCTCTCCACACAACTCCACTCCACTCATCTGGTCGGCCGACATTTTACTTTCTTGGCCCGGCTTTTGGCGCTTTATTTTGCTTTCGTTTAGTTTCGTTTCGTTTTGTTTCGTTTCGTTTCACCTCGCTTTGTGTTTCGTTTCATTTTCTGCCTTCATAATTTATTATCGCCTCAAAAGCATCTCAATTATGGCTCCTGGCCAGACATGAAACCATCGAAGCGCGGCTCGTATCAGTGCAGTGGGGAATACTACGAGCTGGCTGCTGGCTGCTGGCTGCTATCTGCATTCGTTTTCTTAATCTGCCGGCGCAATTACAAAACTCTTACAAAACCTTATTCAATTAAATTCGCATGATGCTGTCGCGAGCGGCGTGTAAATGCTACCCGCTGACCAAGTTCGAGATTTGGCAACAGTTTATCCGAGTGAAGAGTCGGGCGAGATAAAGACAATGCTGTCTACACTGGAACAAGCAAGAGGTAGTTCATAATTTATAGCAAAAATGTAAGGGTCTGCCCTGGTACAAATCAATTTGGTTCGTAACAAACACAAATGATATTTAGTTCATTTAACAATTAGCCAATCATCAACAATTACCCAAATCATAATAATAATAGTTTTTATTATTTCAGTAACTATTGTAGATAAACTTGCAGGACTAACACAATTTTGGTTTTATAAGCTATCAGTACTTTATTTTGCGTGTATCAGCCAAAGGGGCGGAGGAGGCGTGGCCGGGAGCTTACACACAGAGGCGGCTTCAATTTCAGCCTCGCAATCGTGATGTGCTTTTGATTGCCCCCAAGCCGAGCAGCCATGATCGTTGCCGCCCCCTCCGAGAAGGAAAAAGATCGCTGCCATTGTTGTCAGCTCCTCTGGTGTTCTTTCCACCTCTTATAGAGACTGCCACTAGGTCTGCACACTTTTACTTTCGGAATCCGCCATTGGGGTTTTCCAGCCCCTACTCCCAACCCAACAACTACCGCCGGAACTATAAATTCGAGTGGTGCGTCATTAGTGTCCCGCCATCGGGATTATCGCAGACAAATTGTCGTCATGTCGGGGCAACGAGGGATGCATTTCAATTTATGTATTTCGGTTTTCGGCCATCGCAGGTGGGGCCTACGAAGAATGAATGAGTGAGTGCCTGGTGGCAGGTGCCGCATATTTTGAATTGTTTTCCTTTGCCGCTGGCTGATTTATGCATTTCTCTCCTCAAAACTCAAAACTCAACAATTCATTAGTTGTCAGTGGGTTGAATGAGCTACAAGGGGTATGCCTGATTGGGATATCTCTTGGCTTGTCTGGCCACCTAGATACCTCTTAAAAAACTAGGAGTACGTGTGATTGAATTCGTGAACTTTAAGTTGTGGTTACGGCATTTTATCATTTATAAAAAAAAGCGATATATTTCTTTGATATTTGTGTCCAAAATCTGATCGTGTGGCGAAATCTGTCTAGTATTCCCTTGGCAAATTTCAAGAGGTATCTCCAATAGGAACTACTCCTCAATATGAAGGCGAAACATGCCCATTATGACATTAGATATTCCAGGCAGAGACGCTTTGCCTAGCCAGTGACATTTATTGTTGTTTTCCTGTTGGGGGAGCTGGACAACAAAGGCATACAAACGTGTATGTACACCTCCACATACATAACTCATTCGCGAGTGAAGGCGATGACAAACGGCTTCCATTTCCTCATTACCGATTGATATCTCGATACTCCCGACTGCCCAAATTCGCTGAGGGACAAGCTGGACAAGCTGGACAGGCTGGACAAGCTTGCTTCGCCTGGCGATTGAGGAGGTGGAGACTGGGAGTACATATACAAGTATATCTGACAAAAGTATGCCAAAACCGCAAAATTCGTGTATTTCGTTTCATCATCGGTAAACGGTCCAAAGAGAACGAGGATTTTGGTGACTGAAATGCGCTAATTACACGCACTCGGCAATCGTTAATTGAAGTTGTCAAGCGGGGCATGCCACCAAATATGCGCCGCAATGCCAATGCCAAACGATCGGGTGATCAGATTCGCGGGAAATCAAAAGCGCTCGGGGAAATGGGAACGACAAGCGGGAACCTTCTGGACATGGATACAATGTTGCAGCCGCAATTATCCGCGAATTGAGCTAAAACCAACGAAAATGCTGCCGACCAGCGAATGGCGCCATTAATTATCGCAAAAAGGGATGCATTTCTTCATAATTAAGCGGGTGAATGACACACCAAAGGCAGCTGTATGTCCATTGCTCACTGGTGCTCCAAGTGCTCCAAGTGCACCAAGTGCTCCAAGTGCTCCAAGTGCTGCAAGTGCTCCAACTGCACCAAGTGCACCCAGTGCTCCTCCATTAGTCGGAGTGATGCAGCGGCTAATAGAGAAACATTACTCATTCCCAGCAGGATATCGTCGAGTTCGCAGCGTGCCCAGTCGAAGTTCTGCGGTGGATCGAGGTCCGAGCCCACAAATAGGGATCCAGGGGTAGGTAGACATGCAATTGAGAAATTTATTAAAAATCATTTTCATTAATTTGGTTATTTATGCCCAGGATCAAACATTCAATTAGGCTGATGTTATAAATCTCGTATTCATTTTTCACATGCTACAACCACACACGGTCCCTATAAATCACCGGCAAGTGCACAGAGCACTGCCATTGCACAGATGTCGCGCACTGTATCCAGCAGCCGACTGCCTACGGCTCACGCACAGTTGCAGTCGCAGTCGAAATGCGGCAGCAAATTAAGGCTATTTGCTATATGTACCTACAACTATTTGGTATCCAAAAGTTACCCCTTTATATACACGTATGTATGTACGAGTATGCCTTGAGTTTTCTTATTTATTTATTGATTTTCATTTTGTCTGGCTTGCGGAAAAGTCAAGCGAAAGGTTAAAAGTGAAATACCTCCCGCTGACTTGTAACAATGTCAAAATGCTTTATGATTCGATTTTTAGTCTTGCAATTTTTTATTGGACTTGTGGTTTATTTTCATGGTTATTGTTTTTACTGTCATGTTGTTGGGCACGAAAAAACGAGAGTAGCAAGATGCACAAAGACGATAAATGCAATAAAAAGGTTAAATCAAAAAGTTGTTAGGTTTTCGAACGAGGTTTGAATGCTCTAATGAGTCAGTTACTTTTCTTACTTAGACAACATGGAATATAGAAAATATGTATTCTCCTTAAGGTTTATCTTTTTGGATGCCTTACATAGATCCTTTCTTAATTGAGACTTAAAACTATAGATATATTCTATTTAATTTCTTTATAATTAGTTAGCGAACCCTTGTAATATTTACCCAGCTGTAGATAGTGCAGCATTTCTCAAGAAACCCACGTACTTGGCTCCGCATAGCCCCCAGAAAATAATCGAAGGCAACATAAAATATATTGACAACGGCAGATCAGTTAACGAATGGCAAGCGGCAACAACGAAGCCAAACAAATTTGGGACATTTGCTGAACCTTCGAGTTGACCCGCTTGGGTAAGAGCTGCAGCCAGACCAGAAGGAGCCCAAATTAAATCAGAGCCTCAGCTGCAGGAAGCCGGCCGAAAAGCGGAAAGCTGACGCCCGACCATGGCTTATCTCCAGTGGAATCGACTTCTGGTGGGCAGACCAGATCGGGGAGATCTCGCGGGGTATGGAGTGGGGTGGGGTATGAGGGGGGAGGGATTCGGGGCTCACATGGCTAGATCAGAAAATGAAGCCGGCTGCCTTGGCCGGGCCAACAGCATCAAAAGCTCAACCGCAGAGGGGCGTGGCGCAGCCTTGTCAGCACGATCAAGCCTCCAATCGGTGCCTTGTGCATGGAGCTCTATATAAATGTTATTTTCCATGTAATAAATTGCATAGAAAACATAAATTTCATTTATAACGCCCCGCTGCCGCCGAAGTCTTGGCAATTAAGACGTCACCTAATGGGCGCGAGCGAGAGCGAGAGCGAGAGCGAGCGACAGCTCTGACAACATGGCGTTCGATAATCGCTGTCCCGCTCCTCCAGCGAAACAATTAATGGCGCCCCAACAGGGCACTTTTCGCACTCTCACATTTGTCAAGTGTTGCGCCCTTGGCCCTGTGGCTCGTCATCAGGACACTCCACTGCGGAAGCAGCCCATGGATCTCAAGACTATAAGAACAGAGTTCGTCACAAAGATTTGTAGCCTTCAATAGTTGTTAGCTACCATTTAGCTTATGATAAAAGTTTATTAAAGATTTTCGCAGGCAGTCGTAAATCTGTAGTGGAACCTACTCGGACAAACTGAATACCCTTACTAGCTGCTGCGTGATTTCTCTCAGTGCCGGTTGGCTCGCTTTGTTTGGTTAGCAGACCTTTCCTTCAAAACCATAGCGTTCTGCGCCTGCGCGCACTCATATTCCTTGTACTGGTGTTTGTTTTCGTATATTTGCGCTTGGGCTCGTATTTGTATTTGTCCTCGAAGCAAACTGTGAATGCGCACGCTCCGCGTTGATTGATGGCATTCATTTGCCACTCGGACAGGGCTACATTAATATCAACAGCGGCAGCCCCAGCCCATCCTCAGACGCATCTTCGTCCTTCCCCGCCCACTGCGCAATCATCATCCCGAGGGGCGTTACAGTTGTCCAAAGGGTGTGTGTGGGGGTGGGGTCGTGGTCGGGGTTGTAGGTTTGGGCTTGGGTTTGGGTTTGAGCTTGGGGGCAGGCATTTCAAGGCTTTGTGTGACTATGACTATGCGCTGGGCTGACTGTTTGCATAGCTATCCACGATCCCGGATCGGGCGCAAGTCCATCTTGAAATGATGGAGTAACCAATTGGTTGAGTTCCAGGAATGCAAGCATAGCTTATTTATTTCACTTGCATATATTTGTTCATTCCTAAACGCTAAAAACATTTTAATACAATTATGTATAAGAATTAAAAAATCAAAGCTCAAGAAAACATTCCTTATGAACCGCTGCCACATACTCGCCCATATGTGCACATCTCACTCGATCCACATCGTTCTGGCCTCCATCTTCATCTCCGTCTCCGGTGCAGGCCACAATCATTACTCACTCGCGCTAATCCCAGAGACTCCATTCCATTCCGCCGCGACCAAGAAAAATCACATGAGCGGCATTTAAAGATTTGGGGCGAGTGGCTCAGTTGGGGCAAATGGAAAAGCTGCGACTGCAACTGCAACACCAGCAACTGCAACTTCAGAATTTGCAACCACACAACGGCAACGGCAACTGGCGATAAGCAGCTCGGGAAAACTGAGAAGCCGCGATGGCAATTGAGTTGTTCGCCAGCTGGGCCATCTGGCTTTGACTTTGGCTCAAAGGAGCAACTGAGCCACTGAGCAACTGCAACAGCGACTGCAACTGCAACCGCTGATGATGTTGCTGCTCCTTGCTGCTCCTAAGCATGTGCCGGCCGTAATGGCGATGCATTTATTAAAGGCTTTTGTGCGTGCGGGCTGTTCCCCTGTTCCCCTGCTTCCCTGTTCCCCTGTCTCCTTCCGACTTCCAGCCTCCCTTGAAAGCTTCCCGCTGGTCGGGTCCGCTCACTTGCTTAATCCATAAATGGAAATTAATGGTTGGCATAAGTGTGTGTGTAGATCCGCTGAGCCTCTCAACTTGGCTAATGGCGCTGGCTAACGGTACTGGCTGAGTGCCACTGCATTTGCATTTGGGCCTGCAAAAATATTAAGACATAAATGTCATCAACAATGATACCAAAAACAGGGGCGCAGGGGCAGGATGCTTAGCTGGGGGCAAAGGCTGCGTGGGAGGATGAATTAATGCGATTAAACTTGGATCATTGTTGTAATGATAGTTTTTTAGAAATACATACAGCTCTAAGAGTAAACAAGAATACACATTTTTAAAAATAAAAGCAACTTGAAATATCCATACTATTAGATATGCAAAACAAACTATACTCCAACACCTAAATGCAACAACTTTCTGAGAAATGGTATGGGATTAAGCTAGCTTAGAAGCTCTATTTTCTGAATATATTGATTTCCGAATGGGTGAAAATTAGTGAATGCTAAGCCATAAGTGGGGAAAACTGAATAATCAAATCAAAATGTGGCAAGCAGATAAACGCCCACTGGCCATAAGGAACCGAATAGGGAGCCCTTTTCTTGGGTCATTTAGATGGCCGGTCCAGAGAGCGTATAAAAAATGATACCACAATTTATGGGCGACATCTAATGGCGTACAGATGCAACTTAGTTGGCGGATTTGCGGCATCTGCTGCGTGCAACGCAATGCAACAGCAACTGCATCGGCATCGGCATCGGCAGCGAGTCTCATAAAACATAATCAAGTTCACATTCAGAGAGTCTCAGACGACCGACTGAAGCCGGGCGACAATGGCAGACCACATCCTGCCTAGACGTTCCTACAATCCTACGCCCTCTCCAGGGAACTGTAGTCTTTGGACCTCCATCTCCGGCTCTATGCAAGATTAATTTCCAGCCATATTGTCATATTGTGGCCATTGCAACTGCCGCAGCCGGCAGGGCATATAAGTTTTATAAGCGTTTTGACTCCATTAACTCGCTGCAGCAAGCTAATTTCCATAACTTCTGCGTGGCGTTGTAGAACCAGGCCTAATTTATCAAATTGCTAAGTGCGGTGAGGTGTGTATTAATTGTCAGCCATTTGGCATTTGGCATTTGGCAATCGATGAAGAAGGGGGCTGCTACGTGGGCGTAGGCGTGGCAGAGCCGCGTGGGAAGTGTTGAGTGCTCCATTTGGAATGCAATCTTAATGGAGGTCTAATTGAAAACTCTCTCCGCGGATCATTAATTGGAACCTCAGCCATTGAATGGAGGTTAAGAGAATTGCTCATAAAACCCATTGGGCCCGAACCGGTTCACTCTGCTAACTAAATTGTTTTGAGGGCAATTTATGTAAATTTTCGTCTTGTTGTGTTGCCTTGTAACATTTCCATAAGTATTTCGTTTGTTTGCCCGAAAAACACTTTTCTTGGGCCCCTTGGCCAAGTTCGTTGCCTAAGTCTTTTGTTTGTTCGCCAGCCGAGGAGACCACACACACACACACACGTTTCGATGGCATTGATTTCACTCACTTACCAGGGCCTGAAAATGAAACAAGCCCGTTAACAATTTGCACAAAACATTTGCGGATCCGGGGAGGAAATACACGTAAACAAACCCTCCAAGGGCTGCAAGGGGGCGGAGGAGGGGTGCCTGTTCGCATTCAATAAATAAAATGTCAAAACAATAATGAAATGAATTATGGGTGCGCATCAGACCGAAGTTGGAGAAGCTGCATCTCAAGGCAGGGCGGCGGCTGAGGCGGCTGTGGCGGCGGTGGCGGCGTGGGCCTCCATTTGCAGTTGGACCCTGGTCTTTCGAGCACCGGGCAATTTCTGGACGCTCTTTATTTATTGATTTCGTGCGTATGCACAATCAGAGGCTCGTTTGGCCCGGCCCTGCGGCACTCTGCACTCCGAGCTCGTAATGAAACAGAGTGGATTATCCGTGGCCTGCTAACGCCGGCGGAACGCAATCAAAACTTTCGCTGCCAACGCCAAAGTCAGAGCCAAAAAGCCAACTCAACCAACAGCCAGCAAACACAACAAAAAAAATGCAATTATTTCGATAAAAATGACCGTTTACTGTCGTTTTGTGGATATTGGGAGCCAATTTATGTGCCCCTCCACTCAGGTGGGAGGGAAGTTCAGGGCAGGCAAACATGAAGCATAATTTTCTGGAATATGTACGATTCGCCACGGTCTTTCCTTTATTTTTGCCATTTAAACTGGGTCAAGGAAGCGATTCAATGCAGAAAATATGTTTTGTTGGGTCAAACATGTTTTGAAATAAACAAAGAGAAATGCAATGCAAAAAAAAAGGATTTCTTTTTTGGTTTATTTTATTGATGCAATTGAGGGACTACATTTTGTATCTTTCAAATATAACCCAACCTATAGTTCTACTCAAAATCGATGTAGAGACATGACTTGGTAACTAATTTGTTGCTGAAATCGAGAGAAATTTGATAGTCTGTCTTGTAATATGGTTCATTGTATAGGATTCCCGTTTTCGTTTGGTTTTACGTTATGTATAATAAAACCCATAGTTGTAATACATTGGTAATAAGGAGTCGACCAAATCACTTTATTGTTTGGCATTTGGAGTCACACAGCTGTGGATCATCGGGGATTTCGTCTTTTATAGATAGTTATCGCATAATCAATGGAAACAATAATCAAAGCCAAATTGATATTCTCGAAAGTTAACGATGGTCAATAAAACACCCAGGCTCATAACTATGGCCATAAAAAGTTGATTTGATTTTTGTGTCAATTTAAAGCCATGTCGAAGAAAACGGATTCGATAGTTATTGTTGACTCGTGTTTCGGACATTCATTTAACCGATTATTATGTGGATTTTGGGTATGATTTATGCGTTCCGATTTTTATGGTGCACTTAAGTGTTGGCCACTTAGCCATTTTCATCGTTTTTGTGGGCGAGGGGCGTTACCGCAGCGACAAATAAGGCATAGCATTTGAAACGCCCAAGAGCAAAGCGGTCTTTTTTTGGAAATATGCTCATAATTTTAGTACATTCTGCATGCTCACATCGGCAAATTCCCCATTAAAAGTCCCAGCTACGAATCAGCCGAAAATAAAGTATGTATATCGCCTCTGACCACGCATGCATATATTAACGACGGCGAGGTATGGCATCGTATCGATACAAAGTTACTGGTTTCTGTGGCCCTAGGGCCCCCAGCAGCCCCAACTGCAGCGTTCTGATCGTGTAACGCTTATTTGGATCAAGATAAAAATTATGTATGATCAGAAATCAGTTTGACAACAAAATGCTTTATGTGCGCCATTCTTAACGCTGCAATTTAACAAAACGGCACATTAAGCCACAGGGGCTGTGGGGTGCAGAAGTGGCAGGGTAACCCACTTTCCTTCATTGACGACCGGTAACGTCCGCGGCATGCTAATAAGGGCGGCGCATACTTTTCACCCGGGCGAAAGTCAATAAAGATGAACGGCTCATGCCGCCCCCACACCCCACACCCCACACCCCATACCCCGCAACCCTCCACTGCCCCACTGCCCCACCTCACCGCCCAAATCGTTCATCATAAGCGCTGAGACCGATCGGCATCCGCAGCATCTACACATCTTGGAGTTGTCTCCATTGAGTAGTTGCACTGAAAGAATTGACTTGGCTAGTCAAGCTTACAGCTTGTTAACAAGAAAATTAATTGAAAAATAAGATGTTCTATACATAGCTGATATTCTTCCATCAGATACATATTTTTAAACAATTTAATCTCGCTTAACATTTAGGCTAGGCGTAATTAGACAAAACGACATACAACATTTACGTATTTGCATATATTATTATTTTGAATAAATCATTTTTTTGTGGGTTATTTATATCTGCCCGATCTAGTTATTACAAATTGGCTGTCAACATAGAAGTCTATCAAGTTGTTTTATATAAGTTGTTTACTAACTCTGTGGAGCTGGCAAGGTGAACAAGAACTGCTCTCTCTACAGCTACAAAAGCTCTTAATTTTTTCTCTCAGTGAAGGACCTTGCGCTGACTTTGGCTTCGGCCTCGGCCTCGGCCTGTCCATATCTGCAACGTCGATCAATGCAAATTTCTGAGCTGATCAAACTGGCCAAGAGCAGCAGAAGTCGCAGCAGCAGCAGCAGCAGCAGCCTACGCAGCAACAGGAACAGCAACAGCGGCAGCAGCAGCGGCTCAAGAATTATTATTAAATTCGATATAAATAATATTCGCAACGGCTGCAGCGCGGTTGGGCCCCCCGCTCGCTCCCCTCGGCTGGACAGTCTGCTGATTAATAAAAGACGGCTGCCGTGGCAGAAGTTCCGAGATGGCCCGCGGTGCTTAAAATTCTGAGGCATCTGTCAAGTCGAGCGAAGGTGAAGGTTTCGCACAGGCGCAGCAGGACCTGGTCTGCAGATCTGGAGATCTGGCTATCTACGTGTATGTATACAATGGTATACGGGTGTACAAAGGCGATCCGGGTATCGCGAACTCACAAAACTTTGCATACGTGCATACGTGTATGTGACAGTCGCATAATAACGCTTCAATTAAGCCCAAGCGATTCTCTGACACGATGTTCCTTTGTGCGCTGGCCAAAAACTCCACTGGCCGATGCATATCAATAAGATCTGACGTCAATTTTGATAAGCGAACGCATATTATTATTGTTATTATTAGCCATATATACGCCCCCCATCTGCAGTTCCGTAATAATAAGCGGCATAGCAAGGGGGTGGGGGAGGGGGGCGGTCTGTAAATCCCTTCGAGCATTTTGTCGGGTAGCTGACCGCGCCGAGCGGAGCGACGGATATCTGGCATATCGACATATGCCAGCGAAAGATGAAATTCCTGGGAGCATCCACACACTGCCGAGAATAAAAGAAGAATTATGCTTAAATTATGCAAGGTCCGACAATTTACAAAGTGATCGAGCTCCAGCCCTTTTTGGGACCCCGCAGACGCCCCCGGATCCTCGTTACATGGTGAATGGCAGTGGAGCAAGAAGACCAGGGATGCGAAACCTGGGAATCGCGATCGCTAGAATGGAACATTCAGCTATCTCGATTATAATCATGGTGCTTTTTTTGTGGTGGAACCAAATCTGGCAACCAAATCAGTCATGCACTCATCATATGTTCTACAAAATGTAGTAATTGATTGAAAAATATATTATAAATATTTTAAAGCCACACCAATTGTTTGGCATTTATGTACGTTTTTTACGAAAAATATTTAAAAAAGTGATTTCATAGTGCTGATTTGATTGGCTTTGGTGCCCTGAGTTTTGCACAATGTACGATCGATTTGTGGAATAGATAAAACGTTGACGTTTTGATCGATATTTATGATTCGTTCGCATGAAGAGCTACTTAATGGGGTTGGGGAGCCCAGGAATACCTATGTCCTGGAGCCCAACTGGATGGCAGACAGAAGCCTGGGCAGCGCAAGGGAGTTGGAGCAGCGGGAGTGCTGTGTGATTTAGGATTTCATTTGTTAGTTGGAGGCCAAAACAATTTGTTGTCCGTTGTCTGTTGTCTGTTGTTTGTTGTTTGTTGCCAAGCTGGCTTGCTGCCCCTCTTCCCCATTCCATTTCACTTGGCATGTCTTTTTCTTTTCAAGGGCCCCGGATTTTTTTGTGGCGCATCCTGATCCGCTGCACTCTCCGAATACATTTGTAGTAATCACGTGTTATCGCCGCATTTGGACATTTTAAAAGGTCATAACTTAAAACCTTATCGGACGGACGGAGAGGCGAACGGAAAGAAAGAGACGCCCAGCGAGTTCGAGTTCGAGTTTTGAGTTCGAGTGCGACATGCGACATGCCATGCAATCCAAAGCGAACAAAAAGGAGCTCACTCGCCGAGAGACATCCAAAAGTAGCCGAAATTGAGCTGAAGGATAACACGAAATGCCAGCGGAGACAGCGGCGTTCCAGCACGCAAATTGCGGGCCAGGCGAGCGGGCAGAGGATCGGTCCGAGTCAAGTGGTGGCCCAAGGGGTGGGGCCGCCATTACATTCCATTGAGCGCACTGCGATAATGAGCCCCCAACATACACTCGGAAAAACACTCGAAGTGCGCCGAAGTCGACGCTTCTACAAGATACAAATAATAATTTAAATGAAACTGGTGTTCCCTGCTGATATTATCAAAATAGTATTGTACTTGCTTAAAATTCGAATAATTAAATGCACATATGTAGATGCGGTGATTTTTTTCAGTGCACTCACGCACACACCACCATCGTCGCAGGACACACTTTCTGGGGACTTGTGGTGCGCTAAAAGCGAAATGATAAGCTGACAGCTCCAGAGTAAGTAGGCGACCGACCTTAGCCTCCTCCGCTTCCGCCCCCCACCCCCTCCGCCCCGCTCCCCCCGAAACCGCTCCCTTTGGCGACGCCGGCTTTTTATGATAGCTGCAGGGGGGCAGCTTGGGCAACTGAATGGCCAATGAATCTCTGACTCTGGAATTGCGACCGCAGATGACTCACAGACACACGCGAGTGTTGGGATTCGCATTAGAGCGTAATTCCCAAAACGGATCCGCCGACCCGATATGGCATACTACCCATTCAAACTTGGCCAGCAGCAAGTTTAGTGCTTAACTCGGAATTGGTTTTGATCCCTCAACATTTTTGGGACTCTAAGCCATTGGGCATCAAAGTTTTATTGTGCTTTAAAATAAATATTTATAGGATGATAATCTTCATCAGATTCATAATTAGATTTTTAATAATTAAGCCGCAAATGTGGTTTTGATTAAATTTTTTCCAGTGAAATAGAAATAAAAAATTTCGAAGACTTATATTGCTTGGGAATATATTTATTTTCTCAGCGGAAATAAATATTTTTGGATCTGTTAAAGTATCATTGGTTCCCTGAAACTATCTAAACTTGAAACTTGTAAAAAACAAATGATTTAAGGGTTATAACTAACGACTTATAAATACATTTTTAAAGTTACAACCGACTTCAAAAACGTTCACTATCTGAAATGGTTTTTCCTTTCTAGTACCACCAGACACTCAAAGTAAGACCCTTGATTATCCCGCCAGACATCTGCGCCAGCCTGCTATTGATATGCATTCGAGTCCACATGCCGACTTTCGCCAGCGGCACAAGTCCTTTCCCTTGGATCGATGAGCCGTGTAAATGGGATTCTCTATTTCAGAGCGATAAGTCGGCGGGAATGCCTTCTGGCTCGGATATCAAAGTAATTACGTTCCCAACAACGGAGCAGCGCCTGGGCCAGAAAAGAGAAATGCCTGGTTGTTCATTGTTACCAATTTTTATGGAGAAATGAGATACCCAAAGGTACGATCCGATTATCATCTAGTTCTTCCCCGACCTCTGCACTCTGCACTCTGCGCCCTGCACTCTGTGTGTGTTGACATTCCCCGCTTTTCCCATTTCTTGTGACAATTTCTACGAAAACTCAATGCAAACACAAACATATCGTCCCTAGATGATGCCTAAACACTCCCATTCAATGACAAACGTTAAATTTACGACAATGCCCATGCGAGCAGGTAAAGAACTCAGGTGAATGGTCGTAATGGTGGAAGGGGTTCCTTAGTCTAGGGTTTTTTGAGCTGGGGGCGGGGCAGATGGCTATCGGACCGCAGTCGAAGTCGGCACAGATGACTCATCAAATTAGCGTCCAGGGCGCGGGCGATAAGCGTCCATGCGAAGGATTAGGAGCGGGGATGAAAGGAGAGTTTGATTGTTCGAAACTGTTCCCGAAATGTGCTCATATCATTTTACAAACAGTCTGGAAACCACTCGAGACCGCTATAGTATTGTAATCTCCACGGGCTGGGAAAGTCCCGGGTCTTGGGACCACCCTCACTGGCAAGGAAACCTTGTTGACCGATTATTAATTGCCACAGTTTTATACTTAGTTAATTACCAACTACTAGTCATTGGTGATTATTACAGCACACGTAGAGAATCATGGCATATGTTAATATGTAACAAAAAAAGATTTGCTTTCCTAAATTTGAAGGTTTCGAATATATCGGTACAGTCTTGTACCTCTTTCTCCCATGAGCTCTGCAGTGCTTACAGTTATGTCTCGCAATTATCCGTTCAATTTGCACAGGAAGCTTTTGTCGCAAAGTCGCGTTCGCGATAATCCGACAGCAAAATATGCGAACGTTAATTACGCTTTTGGCGAACCTCTTACGCACTCCGATGCGCGGATGCTGAGATACTGGGATGCTCGGAGGCTTCCATGCAGATGCAGATGCTCCTGCCCCTGTAACTTACCACTTGCCACCACTTGGTAGCAACGGCTGACAACGATGCCTGACGGCAGATAATGCTGATCGCATGAATGATGGAAGGATTCGAGCGGGAATACGAGTTCTGTGATCGATTAGGGAGCCAATCCAGAATGCAGAACCCCGAGCCAGCTTGATTGAAAGCTTGCAAATTGTTTGAAGCATCTGGGATCTGTGCGGAGTGGCATCCAAATGGATGCACTTATAGGCGGTGTCATTGGCCCGAGTCGAGCATGCAGCCGCCACCCAGGTGGATGGATGGCTGTGTACGAGTATGTGGATAGTTCGGATCGGATGGGAGTTCGGATCGGAGTTGCCCCTCACTGCGCATGCCACCATTTGTCTTGACCCCGAAGTGCTGCATGTGGCGTTACTTTCGTTTCTGATTAATTTGAGCTAATTTGTTAAGTAATAACCGAAGGAGTCCCAAGCCCTTACGTGCTGGTGCACCAAACGAAGTTGTAAAAATAATATAAAAACAGTTTGAAACGCATCCCAGTGCTCTTCATTGGGTCCCCGGCGATTTATTAACACTTAACCGCGCTGCGCTCCGTTTCGATCAGATTGGACACCCTTTGCGTAGGAGCTGGGTCCAAAGTAGGGCGCCAAATTGTGCACGTCCCCGTCTGCGGGCAACTCCCCGAATCCACAAATCCCCAGTCCCCAGTCCCCAGTCCCCAACTCCGATCCCCGATTCCACCGCTCTCACCTTTTTTGGAGTGGAGTGCAGTTAAGCGGGTTTAGTTTTCGATTATTGACTGCAACGAGCAGCGGGTGGTGGATCATGTTGGTCGTCTTTAGGTGGAAATAAAGATGGAAATGGATTCGGTCCCAGAGTCCCTGCTTAATTGACAGCACCCAAGCAGGTCAGTGCGAAGAGAGATGTGAGAGCCAATTGCTGGGCCCAACAGGAGAAATCTTTCTTTTGTGGATAATCCCCACCTTGGAACAGTTGTTCCTCTGGAATCTTGCTTAATGAAGATCATGTTTTTTCGGGGACTTTTACCCATTTCTATTCAATTTTATGTATGTTCTTAATGGTCTATGCCCGATGCATATTAGTTGGTGTGTTCCGTTGAGCCAAAATCACAGCCAATACATAGCGCCATATTAGTGTCAATTAATTTATGAGAAAAACAAGATAAGTCGCTGGGAAATGGGTACCTTTCAGCGGACCTGGTAGCACTACTACCCAATGTGCCATGTCCGATTCCTAATTCACATGTCACGGTCATGTTCACGTTCCGCGGCCAGTTCGCTGGAGTTGCGGTTTTTCGGTTGCGCCTGCCGTCTCTGAAGATTTGCGATAAACGGCGAGAACATGGTTACAAGACTCTCGGCCAGAGTTGGACTCGGAGCTGCAGCTGGAGCTGGAGCTGGAGATGGAGCTGGAGTTGGAGTTGGAGTGCGACTGAAGATGGAGTTGCAGATGGTAAACAAAGACGAGTAGCGCTGACTGATCGGCCGACACTGGGACGGAGACCGACGGAGCGGTTTACACTCATAAAATTAAATCAACAGCAATTTTATAATTTGGCGCATTAAATCAACTGTGGGCCGAGCCCAATAACCATTTCCATCTAGGCTGCCAACTGCGGCCAAGACCTGGGAACCAACTGCGGCCACGTACCACATAATCGGGCGCGTGCAATCTTAATGGATAAATTATTGGGAGACGACGAGGTCTCCGCTTCGCACTCCGGACGCCCAGCTCCCTGGACTTCCAGTTGCCGTCTCCGTTTCACTGAGGCTCCATCTTCCTTTCCGCCTAACAACAATTGGCGATGCTGCCCTCATTATGTCATAATCGCAATTTAACTTAACGGGCTGCGTTTCTATAACAAGCCTTATTAATTTGCCTAGTAGCAGGTGCCAAGCGGATTGCGGATTCGAGAATGCTCCAGTTCCTGCCACAAATCATAGAGCATCTAAGGGTAGTAGCTATATCAAAAATGTATTACTATTCTTAATGTAATTGCACTCCGAAGTAGCCAGGCACTGCAACCATTAAACCTTCTATGAGATAACTAAGACATAACAATATTGGGTGGCCATCAGCCAGATAAATCCCTATATAATGACTGGTAATACTAAGTGGAAGGATAAGAACATACCAATCAGTGGCCGGGACTATAATTGCCGGCATATAGGGACACGCAATTTGTGTATGGCTAGGCCAATCTGCTTGGCCCAACCTCCAGTGCTCAAGTGCATTCCCAATGGAGCGATGCAGCTGCTCCGTTGGCTGTCAATTGGCTGGAGGAGCATCGCATCGGGCTTCTGGCTGAGGAGTCGCGCCCAGCAATTAACACCCGCAAAACTGTGCGGCTTCCAGCACGCCCTCGACTTTTATTTGCCCAAATGGATAACCTCTAATTTGGCGAGGCTTTTTATTGCCCTGGCCCCATCCCCAAGACTCCCAGACCATCTGGGTCCCCATCGAGACGCATCGCATGTTCCACTTAATGACACAGAGAACTCAGCATTTCAGTTTCGTTTGTTGGTTTGCTCTGTGATTTCGTTTGCCGGCTTCTTTTTTATTTCTTTATTTTCTTTTTTTTGCCGATCTCTGCCGCTTATTGGGCCATTTAACGCCTTTAACACTGGGCAGTCCGAAAATTGCCATTTTCATTTCATCCAAATGAGGTGTTTCAAATGATTCCTTTGCATTGCCCGGCTCTTCAATTAGCCGCACGCAATCGCAGTCAGGTGTCAGATGACCGCCCCTTGAATGCGAACCAAGAAAATCCAAAAAAATCCAAAAAATCACTTTACGTGAATTTCATTGAGGAGCATTCATAACTCACGCAGTTAGGTATGCTGGCTAAATATGCATCTCCTGGCTAATTCGCCACATATACGAGCATGACTTATGCTGGCTATCGTTTTTATTCGAAACTAAACAGACCAAGGCGCCGTAATCCGCCCCTCCCCTTTTAGTCACCACCCTCAAAAGCCGGCGATGTAGCTTAATTAATTACCTCAACTTATTTGACAGCCCTGAGCTGAGGCAACTATAAATAATAAAAGATTTTTAATAAATCATTTTGCGCACTGCAAGCGAGGACATGGACATGGTCCTCGACATGGACAATCGAGTGCACTCGAAAGCCCCTTTCCACCGCCGCCCCTGCTCCTCCCGCTTCTCCCTCCAGCTGGTGGTTTGCATGCGTTTGATAAGCGGACATGGGCTGCAAGGAAAATAGCTTAATACGCGCCACCAGCTGGCCTCGAGTCCGGCAGATATATGGGGACATCCAGGCGGCAGGAGGAAGACGCCGGAGCTGCTGGTTTGGTATTTATAGTCGAAAAAATGGCCCAAAGGCCGAAATACTCGTACGCAAAAATAAATATCGAAGGATGCCCCTCGTCCTTCTGCCTCCGTCACCTTCCGCACTCGACCAATCGAGGCTTCATCTACGTCGAGGCACGCACGATTCATGCACTGAAAAAAAGGTATTCTACAATTGGAAATTAGCTTATAGAAATTGTTGACTAGGGTTAAGTTTGTTCTCTCAGGTTGTTTGACCTGACTAACATATTTTGTAATTCACTTAACAGAAAAGTGGTTAACAGGTTTTTCCTTCTGGTTTTTCCGAGTGTAAAGCTCATAGAGGCCCTAGACGCAATTCGTAATTACGAACCTGAAACGCGGCGATATTGGAAAATTCGCTTAACAAGCCAATAGACTGAGTTATGACGGAGCAGCCCGTCTCCGGCTTCCTGGTCTTCCTGGCCGTGCACCATGGACCATATCCATTTCCCCCGTTTTCCCCCCCGATTTCCACCGGCTTTCCACGGCCTGCCAGATGGGGCAGCTGTGGCAACCTCCAACGGCAGCAATTTGTTCTTGTTGTCGACTTTGCATGTCGCTGCCTGGTTGGCTGTCTGTCAGTTTGCTTGTTTTGCATGCCATCCGCAGTGCCCAGCGAGTCCCTGCTCCTCGGTCTCCCCCGGTCCCGGAAACCCACTCCGGCGGCGGCTTTGGCCTCTCCCGTCCAAAGTCGAGGTCCATGTTCGGTCCCATGTAAGTCTGCTGACAAAAACAATGTCAAGAGCCCAGACGCCGCCCTCTCGCCACTTCCGTTCGGCTTTCCTGCATTTCTCGGCCCGGTCAAGTTCGGTTCGCACTGCTGGCTAACCAGATAGATTATCTCGCAAATGCAGCATTTGCTGTTCCATCGAGTAATTACACATTTCCCTAATTGAGCTGAAATTACCGCGGGAACCTGCTGGTCGCAAAACCTTGAATGTCTTGGGCACTTGAAGGGTTTGCAGGAGAAGAGCTTGGGTTGAGCAGCCAATGAAAACAGAGCGAGAGATATTCACAAAGTTAAGGGTTGTAGGATTGCATAGAAGTTGGTATAATTGCATTGTGAAAAATGCTAATTCGAAGTGAAAATTGTTATGAGGGCGATGAATTAACGTATACAGATTTATGATCAGGGACTTGCCAGAAATTCAGAGCAACTAACGATATGCCACAGAACTTTTTAAAATTGGCTTATTATTTTTTTATTTTCAAGTGAAAGCCGCCGAACTAATATCTGCTTAAGCTAAATATGTTGAAATTGTTGAATTGAAGTAGATTGATAAACTTTGTAATAAAAATGTGTATCATACACGCAGATCTTAACCAATGGTCTCCAATTCAGCCTGCATAAATACGGTCTAAAACGACCTTCGCAGATCGTTTCCATAGACTCGAAAAATGGCTACAGAATGGAATTGAATATTTTTGCAATTAACCCCTGGACCATTCGTGAATTTGGCTAGCTATTTGGCATTGTTCGGATCTCTGATAGCCGCCCATTCAGAGGGAGACGGACGAGGGAGTCGCGCCAAGGCGAACATTTGCAAATGTCATAATTACATGAGATTTGATTAAATTTTTGTCGCGCCGGCAAAAAGTGAATGTCACTTGCAAATCAAATAGTTGTTGCTTTTATTTTTGTTTTTATATTTCGTGTCTGGCATTTTTGGCGACACCAAATCGCATTTACATTCACCTGACGACGACGAAAATCGACACAAATGAGTCGAGTTTGCTTGGCCAACCTGCTGCCACCTGTTTTGCGAATGTGTGTGCAACACGCGGCACATGATTAATGTGCCAAATTGCAAATTGCAGTGCGGCGTTTAACTGTCAATCAAAGCAGCTCTGAAATCCGCATTGGATGTCGATACAAGACCTCGAGAAACGTGCGTCTTAAAAAGTGTTCGGGACTGGGATTTGGATGGCAGAAAATGTTATTTATTGTTTAATTGTGGGTTAAGGAACAATTTTAAGCTATACAAGTATTATGAGAAAAAATGCGAAAAGGTTTCAATACTTAATGTATATTCAGATATACACTACGATGCGATATGGATTAAAAGAGCTGTCGATGTAAGAAGCATAATCCTTTATGCTTAAGTGGCTTAAGTGTGGTCTTTTATCGCGTATTTATTTGTATTTATATTCATATATACACGTATATAGTTGAAACCGAATTTAGTATCGGCTGGCAACCATTTCCGAGGAAATAGCGTCATCTATGAAAGGCGGAGGCGCGGCATTTGGCCCCATCTCACATCTCATATATCCAGATCGCTCGGATACGCCGTCATCCTGTGGCAGCCACCGCAACAGTGGCAGTCGGGGGGCAAGTGCCACACCTTATGGCTCACCTCGCACGGCAGACAATTGGATTTGCTTGCCGGGCAGCAGCGGCAATCAAAGAAAATGGATTTTTGAATTTCATTAAGCAAAAGGCAAAGGCGGAAAGATGGCGACAAAATGCGACCACATTCGGGATTATCTCTGCGGTTGTCTGCGATCTGAGCGATGGAGCAGAGGATCTTTGGAGGTAGAAGCGTTTACTTACATTTGCGGCTTGCCAGTCGGCAGGCAGCTTGCCTACTATTCATAATCATTCCATTCGAATGGGTTTGGGCTTTGAGTTCCGGCTGACAGGCCTGCCGACAGTTGCATTTGAATGCCAAGCCAATCTGGTGCTACTGGAAATTACAATTCACAATTAATTGAGCTACATTATCAATCAGCGTAAGCCGATCAACGGAGAGCGTCCGATGGATTCCTAGCTGATCTCCCATCCCCCGTGTGGAAGTCATAAACCAAACCCAAAACAATCAAAAGCGCAGCTGTCACACCTCCATCAAAAGCGGTTTCTGTGCGAAGGCGGCGGGGGATTGGTACTCGAATTGGGGATCATGATGATCAGCTTAATGCTGGATGTACGTATGTGTATGTGACTCATCAGAGCCGATTCCTGTGGGATTGTCAACCCAGTGCTTCATTAATTTGCTTCAATGATTCTGCATTGATCGACGGCCAGATAAATCGTATTTCAAGCGAGATTTCCAAAGAAGTTCGTCTCGAATCAATTAACTGTCTTGCTGCTCACCTAGGCCCGAAATCTCGCAGGCGCAAGGGGATTTAAGATTTAGGGAGCGGAACCGGGCACCGGGCACCGGGCACCGGGCAGAGGAGATGCACTCAGCGGACACACCCCGACATGCTCCAAAAAAGTTCTTTAACCTGTGAAAACATTATTGCCGGCGATCGCGGATCACTAGATCGCTTAATATGCAGCCTAGCTGTCTGGTCTTCGGCACCCCGAAGATCCCCCTGCTGCCCCATCCTGTTCTGTTCCAATGCTCCTGCTCCTGCTCCTCTGTGGCTCCTCCGACACGACACTTGGAGAAATGTATATATCTCCTTTTGCGCGTTTACTTTATGTAGATACTTTTTTATAGACTATGCGAACAAATCATCTCAAATGTTGGTTTATTCTACAATTCAGCACACAAAATGTTTTCACCGTATTATTACCGTTTTCAATTATTTTCTTAAATTTAGGTCACTGAATTTGTGCGGAGTGATATAGTAATTCCAAATGAATTGATTTTGTTCTCTGTGTAGCTGTGGCACAGGAATCTGCACCGTTTTAAGCATAAATCGCTGCGGGGCATGCGCCCGATATGCGTTCAACTCACTGAACTTGCCACGACTCCTGTCCCAGCCCCAATTCCCCTATTCCCCCTCATTGCCGACCGGCTTCTGATGCTCCTGCTCCCGCTTCCTTGGCTGGAGCTGAATCAGCTCCACCTACTTCAACTCCGACATCTCTCGACTGTTACAGTTTCGCGTTGCGAGCTGCAAGTTGCCAGTTGCGAGTTGCGAGTTGCCCGCCGCCGACTGGCAAACATATATATTATTTAAATTTTTAAACGATTGATCGTCCTCCGCCCTGAGTGTGTGCCTGCCTCGCCCGCCTCCTTCTTCCTTTTTCCTGCCGCCCCTGCTCTTGCGCTCCTCGATCACTTCTGCGATCTCCTGTGGCATCGTGATAGTTTGAGTTATTTGGAGCTGGCTGCTTTATTGCTCGGGAGGAGTCGCAGTCGGAGCCCGGCCGGCTGCATCCCCTCTCCAGGCTGAGGGCGTGTTCAGTTCAGGTCCAGTCCGCAGTGCGTTCTCCGTGGCTTATAACAAAATGATTATGTTTTGCATATTGAGTGAAATTTGCATAAATGAGGAGGCCAGCAAGGTTGCAGCACGGCTAAAATCAACTCAGAATCGCTCGTTGAGAAGGGGAATACTGAAAGAGCTGAATCAAAATTATATTCCTCACTCTCAACAGGAAAAAATAAATCGGAGCAGTTGATGGACTTAACTGCACTCAAATTATGGCCGCTAGTCCCGCCGATTCAATAAGTAATCCCTTTGGGAAAGGGAAAGTGAGGCAATAAAGCTGTTCGGGACGATTGGCAACAGCCTAAAATGGTTGTTATGATAAATGTGAATACCTTTTTTGGTTTTACAATCTTACAACTAACTGGGCGTTACCAAAAAGCACGCATACTAATAAATCTCAGCCCCTTTAAGTTTGTATTTCCCTATAAAGTCTATTTCCCTGCTACTACAAAATGATAAGTTCCCAGAACACACAGATGTTATGTGGAAATATTCTATCTACATGGTGAGATCAGTCAAATCTAGTTTGAGCCCAACATGCAGTGTTAAAATATGCTAAACCTTGGCGATCTCTTAACACATTTTCCCCCCCGCTTGCTGTTAGGAAGTTAATGGAAAAAGGGGGCATACATAATTTGTTGCATGTGTCAATTCTGAAAAAAGGTTTCTTATACTTGCCTCAAGTCGGGGGACGCGGCTTTTTATTTACCCACGCTTATTTAGCGCTTAGAATAACAATAATTAACATAAGAACAGAGTCACTTCCTTGGAACGTTAGCTGCTCGCCCCTTATTACTTTTATTTTCCCATTTCGTGGCCTTTCACGTGGTTCGTGTGTGCTGAACGATGAGCGCTAAAGAAATTAAAATTGAAAATTCCTTTATTTCAATATTTTGACAGTGACTTGGCAGCGCCTCGTTAAGAAAAAACAAAATAAACTCCAGTTTCGAGATGGTGGCTCGAGAATCGAAACGAAACGAAACAAAACACTTTTCAGTTGTCTTTGGAAGCAGCCAGCCCAGTTCTGAACTCCAAGCCTCGAGCTCGGTCGATTTGGCCCGGTCATAAAAATGTGCCAAGTGCCAAGTGCCAAGTGCCAAGTGACCGGGTTGAGAGGCTGAACTTGTTACAGTTTCTTTCACCAGCTCGTTCCCTCTATACTTTCTTTGTTGCGCAGCTCGATTCTGCTTAGCGGTATGTGCTTTCATTTCACTGCCAAGATATCGTTGGTATTCTCAGTGGAAGGAAGGCGACAATTGCCATGCGCCAATGCAAATTGGAGATAAGTGCACTTGACTCTCATATAAATTAATATTAATTATGCCACTGATTAGCCAAGCTCACATTCCAGGCAGACAAATAAGCCCACTAACGATATATGTGCCCGGCTACTGAATCCAGTTTCATCGATCCATCGAAGCGAACTGCATTGCGAATATATTTCGGCGTAAATCATTTGAATGCTTAAAAGGCGCCAATTGAATTTACGTGTTGAATAAAGCGAATTGAGTTAAGGGTAGACTTAGGAAGTGTGAATACACTTTTAATAGTATCATTTAAACAGAAAATTTTATTTGGTGCAAATTTGGTATTGGGAGATTCAAAAGACTTAGGAAACGAACTCGAAATTTTAAATTTTTATACGTGTATTTGCACATAATTTTATTGATTTAATTTTACATTTTCTTTGTTTATAGCTTTATAAAATAGCTTTAAATAATATTTTCACGAATTTTGTAAGATAATTAAGTCTCCCAATGGATTAATGCGGCTGTTTGACTTGGTAATACCTGACATCGCTTAAGATAAACGCAAGTAACCCAAGTAAGCTCTATTCGGCGGTTTCCCCAGCAGCTGGCTTGCTTGTAACTTTGCTTGTCCAACTAAATGCCTTGGTCGCCGCAGCTGGCCTGCTGGCCAGGTTGAATCTGAAGCTCTGTCTGTCTATGGATGCTGTTCGCATTCATTCAATTGCGTTTGACAGGCGTTTGGCCATAAAAATTATGCCACAACAGCTCGGGCAGCGAATTTGCATCTACGTTTGCGTCGAACAGACATTGGCTCAAATTTATGACAACTTATCGCCCGGGCATTTGAGTAGACGGGTAGCAAGATGCAGGAATATGAATAGTTGCTGATCCGAATGGCAGACGTTCGTGGGCGCAGTTGGCGACATTTCGCTTTCGTTTGCAATTAGAATATGGAAATGGGAAATGCACTTGGTATAAAAATAGATCGGGTCGGCGACTGGCGCCGCTTTCGTGGATATGTCTATGACTTTGACCCGTCTACACGACTGCACGAGTTGGGTTTTGCTTACCCAAAACGATGACACGGAAAAACAATGGAAAAGTTTCCCTTCGGCCAGACGAAATTTGTCAAAGTCTATTTCAAAGAAGTTTGTCAAAAGCGGATGCAAGTGAAATCGATACCAGCGCGTCTTTGTCAGGGCCATAAAAAGAATAAAAATGAAATATTACAATAGGAAGAACAGGCGACGGAGCCGGAGGAAGGTGTGAAAAGGTCGTCGTGGCATTTAGGGACCGCAATCTTCGAGCAATCTCAGCCAGACCCACTCGGATGCTAAACCAGAGGAGTTAGGCAACATTCTGGCTGCATTTCGGACGATTATCCGACTTTTCAGATATCCAATGCCAGCTGAATTTGAACAACTCGCTAAGCCCAGCCTGTTAGAAATCACAAAGCAGTAAATACTTTACAGATAAGGGGCCTTAAGTAATGTTTTATATTCGATTTTACTGAACTGACGTCTGTTTTATAATGCTTTATATTATTTAACAATAAAAAGTTAAATATCTGTATTATTATATCAATGAGCTTAAATGTCTTGCAACGACTTCTTATCGACTTTTCGGAATTTAGAAAGATAAATCAAATATTTTAATAAAATGATGGATTTAATAGAAACGTCAATATTACATTTGAAGACAGCCTAAAGCTTAAGTAGCTATGGCTATATTAAAGCCCAGCTATATACTAAGAAACATGAACTAATGTAATATAATGTAATGTAAGTAATGTAATGTAATGTAATAATATGTATATGATATTTTATACTTCACATTTTCCGCTAAACCCTCTTTGTTTTTGAAACTACCCCTTGATATCTTAACGTGCTGTGTAGAAAGTAAACTCTTTTTAGTGGCTTTAGTTGCATTCCCAGACAATCTCCTGCAGGGGAACTGTCGCGTCGGCACTTCCCACTATCCATCCGATCGCCATTCCCGGGAGCCGCTCATCTAATCTGTTTGGTGTTAAGTCCAGGCGAGCATGTGTAATTCGATTGTTTACATGCGAATGGCTTTAAAGCGCTCCGCAAAATGACAGCAAAGAGGTGAATCGCAGGGGGAGCCGGCGAATTGAATTTATTAAATGAAAGCCAAAGTGGCATGTGCTTGAGTGAAATTTTCTCGATTGGTAGGGGAAAGGAGTTGCTGTGGCCGCCCGTCAATCTATCATTTCATTAAATACGATCCAGCCCCTGGCCGTTCTTCTGGTTTGTCAGTCAGTTTGTCAGTCTCCTAAGAATTGTGTCGCAGCCCTGACGGTGACGACGAGGATGAAGGCGTCGTCTGGGTTGTCCTGGAAGATGCGTTTCACTCATATCCGGTTAAAAATTCACACCTCAGAGCCCGACCGACCACGAGGTGAAGACGCTCGGGGGTTTCGGGGTTCCTGGGATTGCGGCTGGGACAGGGAACTGCACTCTCTTTCTCACCCTCGCTGCCTTATTCACTCTGTTGCTGGTGGCGTATTAAATTTCAAGAACTGGTGATGGAAAAGGGGCGAGGGGCAAGGGGCGAGGGGCGGGGGGCGGAGCGTAAGTAAATGCCAGAAATCTTGCAGATTCGTGGCGTAAAATTATGAAAATTATGTCTGACACATCCTGCTGTCTGCTTAAGGTCTTTGTTTATCCTGGCTGAGCGGCAAAAAAGGAAGCGCCTCCAACACTCCAAACATGCCACAGACAGGTAATGGCGACAGCAACAACAACAACAACAACAACAACAGCAGCAGCAGCAGCGACAACAACATCACCGCTGGAACCGGTGTTATTTGCATAAGTTGCTCGTGTCTCCGATTCCTTTATGCGACAAAGTTCGCTGGCTAAGTCTTTCGTTTTTGGATTTTGTGGGATTTGAAAAAAGGAGTTGTCCGCCCTTGTTAGACAATTGAAAGTGAGAAGTGATCTTAACAGGGCTATAAAGCGGATCTACGCTCCAATTTGAAACTATTGAAATTACTTTTTAATGGTAATTCGCTTGTATATCGAATAATATGAGACAGTTAAATAGTTGCTTAAAGATTGAACGAACTGTGACGATGGTCTATTAATATAGCGTATAAGTTAAGTGTATTGTGTGGTAACATATTTTTAAATTTCTAAAGATATTTAAGTAACTATGGGATTTATAAATACTTTTTATTATTTTATCTTCGATTTGCTATCTACATAATAGTTGCAATTATTACGTTTCCACTTTGAACTGCTCTTATAAACAGAAAATTTTGTTTGTGTTTGGTTCCTCTTTTAACGATCGTTTCACGGTCTCATAATCTATCAAATGACCGATCCCCAACCATCATCAATTGACTGCACCCAGTTCGCCGTTTTGGCCTTGCCTGGGTCGCCGCAGCTAATTGAGTCATAGTCGGACCCACATCCACATCCACATCCACATCCAGATCCAGACCATTGGCGTCGAGTCAGCGGGAGGAACAACAAACTCAAATTAACCACAATAAAAATATTCGCAATGGCCAGGGACACTCAGGTCCACTCAGACGAGCACCAAAACGACCAAAATTAAAGATCTCTGTGAGAGCAGGCCACAAATAAAATCCATTAGGTGGCAGGTACCACGATATATGCTGCGATGTCGTGTGAGGATAGCCTGCCCCATCATGGTCTGGGAATCTGGCGAGGTTTCGGCATGGATTTGTCATTGTTAGACGGGGTTTTCGGAGCTGGGATATTTAAAGTTTCTGCCTGGGCTGGGCATCGGTGTGTGTGGGTGCTTTATGGCCAAAGTGTCGCTAATTCCAGGAATCTCGACTCAAGGTTAAGTCCATTCATAAGCATTCATTGGCAAAGCTGGTTTCCGGATATGGGATCGGGGATCGCGGCTCTGGCATCTGGGTTGTGGATCACACATTTATGGCCATCAAACGGGCCGCCCAACCCAGGGACCACCCACTGATGTGGCCCCTCCAGATCCGGCTGAGCCGCTGCTGCTGATGCAGTTGCAATCGGCATCAAAAGTGTTGCAATGAGGCATTTACAATAGCAAACGAGTTAATTACCACTGCGAGCAACTCCAGCGGATCCAACACATGCCCCGACCTTATAGAGGAGGCCCAGCCTGACAGCTCCGCCTGTGATCGGGATGCCAGGTCGGCACCGGACCGGACCGGACCGGGTGGAAGTGGAAGTGGAGTGTTGCTTTGCCAATCTGCCGCATTGATCGAGCAACCGATCTGCGATTGCGTTTGGATCTCTCCTGCCGCTCTTCTTTTAAGCTGAATTTGTATACGATTTTTTTTAGATTTATTTTCTTTATTTGCTGTTGTTTTCTTGCGCCTGCGCGTGTTCAAATTGTCCAAAGAGTAACAATTTAATATTGGTGTGCCAGGTCCAGTGCCAAGTGAACCAAGTCAGCCAAGGAGCAAACAGCAGTCGGCGTCGGGATCTGCATAGTCGGGCCCAAGCTGCCACACAAAGATTCACTGAGAGATGTAGGTAGGAAGTCCTTAGAAATTAAAAAAATTGCGTTTTGGTATAAGAAATTATTTATTGCCAAGTAAAAGGTTAATCACAAACAGGTGAATATTACCCATGGTAAGACTTTAATATAAGAAACTAAAATTTATATTATATTATTATGTGCGTGTGCATATAACAATATATAGAATATATCTAAATACACTTTTTCTTATCATCATCTATTCAGTGATGATGCAATTGGAAATGAATCAAATTTGATCACCCTACTATTGAAACAAATCAAAAACTGATTAAAGACGTCTACTTTTTTTCAGTGTAGCCGCACATTAACTGCCGGCTGCAACTTGTTGCTGCCACTGCTGCCACTTGCCTCGTTCGCTACTCCGCGGCAGCATGTTTAACGTATCCGTATACGTATTTCGTATTTTATTTAATTGATTTTTCTGCACCGCACATGCATTGGCCATTAATTCATTTATTTATTTAGCGCTCGCCTTCGACACTGAGCACTTCGACTGAGCGAGGATGGTATGGGAATGGGATTGGGATTGGGATTGGAATGGCTCGGTGGTACGGAGAAGAGGAGGTTTGTCGATGAATTAATCGTGCTTAACACCATTCCTGGCATTTTGTGGCAGTGCCACAGCTCCTAGAAAAGATAGTAGCCGGGACGAGGCATGGGTGAAGGTGGGCGGAAGAGGGGAGCCGCATCGGAAGCACTTAGCATTTGTGTATTATGGGACCTGGTCTGGTATGCATGCGTCATTATCGCGCCTTGCATCATTAATAAGGCCAAAAGCAGGCAAAAACAACAAAGTTGAAACAAAGCAAAATCCAAACCCACGGCGAGTCGAAACCGCACAAATAAATGTTTATTCTCGGTGCCGTCGCCGGGCGAAAATGTTGTTGTGATCACCCTCGCACCGTGAGTTCCCCGAGATCTCGGACAGATTTTGGGCTCGTCGCGAAATCTTTCGTCAAGGTCAAGGCTGCCTGCGATACCGATACCGATGCCGGGACTCAAAGCGAATCCGATGCCGCTCCAGCGAAGGTGATAAATGAAGTGTCTCTGCGCGAAATGCCCACAAATCACACCCGAGTCACAGTCCCCGTTCCGACGAAGTTCAAGTTCGCCTTGAATGCAGAAAAGAAGGCAAAATATTGAATATCAGCTAAAAGCATTTCACAATCCCCAGCGCCGACAAGAATTTGCATGAGCCAGCGATTGGACCTGCAAAACAAATAATGAAATAAAAATTAATGTTTTGATGGAACCGAATGACCGCAGCAATTTGTGAACAATCGCATTAACAGCACTCCCAAACTTGCAATGATCTTGACTTTTGAACTTACGATCTTGAAATGGTTGCTCAATTAGCCGAATTCAGAGAAATACAAAAATAATACAAGAAATCGAAAAAATATTATTTCATTAAGTCGTATAGGGATAATTACCAAGTATAAAAATAGCTTTAGAGGAAAAACATTGTATGCTTAAAATAATTTTGATATTTATCATACTTATCTTAAAAACAATCTAAAAACATACCATCAAAGCCTTGATGGCTATTTGCTAATTAGCAATCCTGAGCAGCATATGTATCGCTCCTCGGTCCGCGTACATAATATATATACTATATATAAAATTATATTAATTTAACAGGGAGCAAAACTGCGACAGACAGTCAGAAAAAACATAAGGATAGAGGGAGACAGAATGAAAGAGAGACGAAAAAAATTCCTACTTAAGTGCTTTTAATTATCCCAAAGAATTCCTTGGTATTCTGAGTTTGGTATCCTTGTTTGTCATCATCGTCATACTTGGCCTGTCTTGGGCCGGGGTCTTCGGTTTGGGTTTGGGTTTGGGTTTGGGTTTTGGGCTTGGGATCGTTCAGAGCTCTGAGATCCGAGTTCCCTGTTCTCCGTTCTTGGGCCTTAAAATTACAAGCGCGTTTGTATGCCCGCTATTCGGGGTTTTTTCTGTCTGCGGCGGCGATCCAGGTTCAGGTTCAGGTTCAGGTCTGGGTTTGGGTTTGGGCTTGGGTTTGGGTTTGGGACCTCATCCGAGTCCAGGGTTCCACTTCCATTCAGCCATAAAAGGGGAATAGCAAAGCGATATCTGCGGTGGCAGCAACGGGGAATGACAGTGGATCGATGCGTGCGCATATGGGCGATACTACAGCGTTTATGTGGCGGCCAATTCATATTGCTGGTGAAAGGGAAAGTCTTCGCATCGCATTGGGTTGCCCATACCCATGCCCATCTTCCCATGGCACCCTCCCACGTCCCAAGGAAACCAGTCTGAGTCATTCGTTAAGGGGAACGGAGTGTGTTGCTGGCGATGCGTTTGGGGAATTCGCTGATTTGGTGGCGACATCAACGGGCGGCATCAGTGGCGGCGGCGGCGGGCACACACAGTGCGTACTTCCTGGAAACCTATCTCTGCCAGGTTGAGGTCCCACAATTATGAGCCGCCGTTAGAGCCGGGCCTGCAAACTCTATGCCCCCCAGCCACCAGATGTCAATGAAGCATGCAACTGCCACCGCCGCTTATCGCGTTTGGAGCTTTGGCTTTCTCAAGAGAAATGCCAGTGGTTTGGGCTCGAGGATCGAGGATCGCCTGTGTGCTGGAGATCAAGTTGATTGAAGTGCCTTTCGAAACGGAATACAAACATGCGGAGTAGAACGAAAGGCTCTGCCGTAGGAAGTGCAAACACACTGTGAAGGGATGCTACGAAAATATTGTCTTTGGTCTCCCAAAAGGGTCCTTCCATCGCCCAAAAACTGCACAAATGAACAACGTGGCCGGCACTTCATTGGCCAGAAACACAGGCCAGGGCCAAAAGCCAACACACTTGGTACTCAACACGAGGATGCAACATGGATGTGGAGGACTGCAGCCAGAGGACGAGGATCGAGAATGGATGGCGGATGGATGGGCCCCCAGCCAAGATGTGCCAAGTCAGCGTGATCTGCGCAAAGTGACGAGTTTTTAATGAATTTGTTTAACTCAGGTCAGGCCCTGGCACCTAGTACTAAGCCACAGACCCCGAGTCTGGCTACAAATCTGATTCTGACCCGAAACAGTGGCTTCATTTGTATGACATTTTGGTCTAGAACATTAATGGTTTAAAAGGTGAAATATAGCGTCATTTTGTCAAAAGATGAAAGTAGTAGCAGTAGTAGCAGTAGTAGTATAATTTCGTTCACTGTCAGTCTTGTGTAGAAACTAATAGCCCTGCAACCACTGTGCCCTGCCGTCTGCGGAGATGCTTGAGCAAACCCTATCCAAGTTGACGGCGCGACAGTCGAGGTCGCAGGCACAGTCCGCGGCAAGTGGCGATGATGGGGATGTGGCTGTGGATATGGATGTGACTGCGACTGTGACTATGACTCTGGATGATGCGGTTGATGCCGAGCTCAAGTGCGGCTGGGACTAGGACCTGTGTGGATGGCGGCGCTGACGGCCCGTGACGATATCCCAGGGCGAGGTGCCAGGAGATACTGAAGATATTGCAGATACTGGGTGCAGTGAGTGAGTTCCTGCCTCTTGAGGTCGTCCAAGTCGTCCAAGTCGTCCAAGTCGTCATCGTCAGCGACGACGCCAGCGTCTGGGTCTAGGATGAGTGGTCTGGAATCTAGCAGAGCAAACAAAGGCAGCTAACACTCGAGTTCCATCTAGTTTCCGATTGTCCAGTCCGAGGGGAGCGAACTGAGGCGGTGGGGTACCAGCCTGTGTCTCATGTCCTTCACAGTTCACTTTCGTTGACCACAAGGCGACGTCTAACGCCTTTTTACTTCATTTTTCCGATGGCTGCTCTCTGTTTGCTCCTCTTGTGTTCAACAAAATGTTCCAAATTGTTGCGCACTGCAAGCATCCAAAGAATTTGCGCTTAACAAACTTCGCCAAATGCTTTCCGTTTCAGTTTCAGCACCGCGCAAAAAATGTATTTGATTTAATGTTGCTTTATGTAATTCATAATACACAAATAGAATATTATATACATTAGATACAAATGTATTTTAAACTTAATTTAATAACTAATAAAACACACAGCAAACATATTTATCAAAGTAAAAAAAATACTTTAAATATATAATCTCGAGCCATTATAATTTAGTGAGCGCCACATACCACATTCAATAATATGTTTTCACTCTCTGGTCACCTCTGACCGAATCATTTTTCATTTCCAAACCGTAAACTCGACCTAAAATTAATTTTGGTTTCAGTGTGCTTCACCGTTTCTTTAGTTTATTTTTTGGAGGTTCTTTGGCTGTTCGTTTCGCCTGAAATTTATACGCAGCCTGCAAATAATTAAAACGAGAGCTGTGCCGCCGCAAAGTGTCTCTTGCGTGCGCATGTGTGTGTTTCCCACATCGAATGACTTAGGCAACGAACTTGGCCGGGGCAGCCATCAGCAGGCAATCAGAGAAGACAGGGCACAGTTATACGGCCAGTTCATAATAGATCATTTTTCAAAGAGTTCAGCTCTCTGTCAGGTATTTGTTTAATTCGATTAACCTCTGGGTTCGGCGCTGGCTACGAAATAACTATAACGCGACCACCAGCGGTTCGTTGGTTCCCACCATATTGGCAAGAGCCAGTTGGAAATGAAATCTATAAAACAAAGCTCCAACGAGTTCCAATTTATCATCAAAACAGACATTAATTTTACACACATCCAATGAAAAGAGCTGAGCTGAGCTGAGCTGAGCTGAGCCCAGCCACCCGGTTGTTTTCATGCCTCGAAACGAGCCACAAAAATTAATGTTAATTAATTTGACTTAAACTGACGATTTCAACAGACACATTACTGCGGGGCATTTGGCAAATAAAAAGCCACGAAAATAGCGACAAGTCAAAATGGAGTCGAGTCGACTTTTAGCGGCGAAATTCCCAATTGATGGCGCTCAACTGATAATGTTCGATTTCCAAACAAAATCCACCTTAAAAGCTTTTTTTAAAAAGACATCAAATTCGATTGGCGCATAATTAACTTGTGCATAGTGCGGTTCCGAATGGAAATTTCATCCATTGGTTTTTATGTTTTCTTTGCTGGCGAATAACACCGCCGATTTCTGGTTCGATCAGTGCGCCAACACTGCAAATTCAATTAGGCCCGAACATGCTCTCACTTTATTAAATTAAACTGCAACCGAAAATCGTGAGCCCAATTCTGAGTCAAAACCAGGTTGTATCTTTTACCTGTTTACTCACTCTCTCTCTCTCTCTCTCTTCTCTCCCGTACACTCTCTCTCTCTCACGCAGACACTGAAGAATGCAGCGGGCCCAAGCTGCTGTTATCTTCGTTCTTCGAGGCCGTAGCCTCGTCTTCCCGATGCTCCCGAGTCTTCGGAGCGAAGTCTTCTCAGATCGCGACTCTGTCCTCAGGCCGGAGTAGAAATTCTCTAAGCACGCTGTCAAGTTATGTCTACATTCCTTGATCATATTTTTTCCAACTGTTTTCATACCTCCTATTTGCGACAGTAAGGGGTATATGGATCTCGGATACAAATAATCACTCAATATTGATTTAAATATTTATTTAGCATATCAATACAGGGCGTTTTGAGAGTCTCTTCAAATTTATAATAGTCGTGCCCTCTAGATAGTCAATAATTATAATTTTCTTGTCACTCTAAAAGCGTTTCGTATCAGTTTTATGGCACACTGTTAGTACTAATGGGCTTTTAGCTGTAAAATATAAGTTTCTGGTCATAAGCAATATAAAGCTGATCTCTAAAAGTGTCAAGTTAATCAGAGGAAATGTTATTGATATAGGCACTTTAAGCATAGATACTTAGGCAAGCTGATATCGGCTTACGCTCAACGGAATATATTTTAACATCTTTATCTAAAGGATCTATAATATTAGTGGATATCGTAGTGTCGATTCCTTGAGTATCGCATTCCTACTTCAGTTCTTCTCTGCTTTCTGCCATCGTTCTTTTGGATGGTTCGCTCCTTGGGTATTTCGTTTGTCTCTGAAATACTCTCCCTTCTCCGATTTGTCTCCTCCGAATAATGATGATAATCCTGAGGGTCCGTCTTCCTCTCTATTTCTCACACGTTGCTCAAGAAATCCAAAACGTCTTAAGTCAACAGAAAAGATATATGTTCGTTCTCTAAAATATTTAAATTGGGGACTGCGAAATTAGATAATATTTCTATCAGTAATAATAGCAGTTTTTGTTTAGAGTAACTTAATCCGTAAGAAAATCTATGGGAAATTTCTGCAACTTATTGTTTATTCCTCGCATACTCCATACTTAGCTGACCATTCCTATTTATGTACATGCAAATAAAGATGCCCTGATTTACTTTAAAGTATTTGTTGATGTAACTTACTTATCACGTTTATTCACATTTTACGTTTTTAGGACAGCCATCGAAATGTTGTTTTGATTTCAGGATCCTGCTTTTCCGGGTGGCAGTTCCTTGTAATGCTCGTGAACGGTTTTCCCACTACGCTATCGTAATCGTAACCCTTTCCTGGCTCCTCGTACTCGTACTGCCACCTCTTTAAGGCAAATTCTAGTTTCTTAATGTGGCGCAGCAAATGTGCCGCTTTGAGCATTAAAATCAACAGAGCCACTCTAAAAAGCCTCCCACAGAATGCGATCTGTCGCTTTCTCTCTCTCTCCCTCTCTCTCTCTCTCTCTCCTCTCTTCTTCTCTAAGCCACGAGATTTCTCAAAAGGTGTTTTCGTCACTCAGGTGAATTGAGTGAAAATCCAGAGAGTAAGTTTACATGAGTTTCTTCATGGCCATGTCAAATAATGCGCACGTGTGTTTTTATTTGTAATACGAGTAGATCGATTCAATTGGATGGGTTTCGATAATTTCGGGTGCAATCTGATTGAATTCAAATTGCCCATTAAGTTCTATTGCAAATACTCTGTGGAACAGTACAGCCGTTCCATACTTTAGTTCGTAAAATGTGTTGCAGATACTACATCTCTTGGGCTTTAGCTCTATCTATGGCTATTTCACTTGCCGGCGGGCAACCAAAAAAGGTATTATCATGTGAATTAAACCAATTTTACTTGTATATAGTTTTTAAGCATAGTTCGTTATTGTAATAGTAATTTATGTTATTTTTGTGCATGTTTTATTTTCCCTTTCTACAGCTCATTATATTTGACAGCATAGAATGTGCAGCCAAAAACAATGTTTTTACAAAGGTCGTGTGTCAGCTGTATTCCCGAATGGAATTTAATGCTTTTTTGACCCTTGGCGATAAGAAGGATGCCGACAAAGTGCTGGGAATTTGCGACGTTCAACTCTATTCAAATGGTCAGAAAAAAAAAACAAGGGTAAGAAATATGAAACTGGACTTTTGTCAACTGAAGAAGTATACCGAAAAGCACTCGATATTGGGCACGTACTACCAAGCACTTCGCAGATCTGTAGTCGGTTTTCCCAAAAAGTGTCCCTTTAAAAAGGTGCGAGTTTTATTCGATCTTAAGCGCCTCTTATTTATCTTATTTATTTGCTTCTAGAACCGCACATATTCCGTGAATCGTTTGCATTTGAGCTGGCAGGACAGACCGCAATATCTACCCGAAGTGAACTTTACTTTTAGGGGAAAGATTTATGTGAACGATGAGTTAGGAGTCGAGGTCAAGGTGATTGGCGGCTTTGCAGAAGTTCTCAACGAATCCGACTATTGGAAGCCCCTACAGGAGTTTGCATAAAACTTTTGGTCGTTAAGCAAGAACTGTCAAAATAATATAAAAATTAATGCCAGCTTCGAGCACATTACTCTGTATTTAAAACCTATAATACAATCTATATACCTAATCATTTATTACGTGTTGAGAACAACATAATCTTTGCACATTCCCTGTAATTTACTTTGTTGAGACACACCCAAACTTAATAATTAAAGTCGGAATAAAATAATTCACCTGGTTTCGGCCTTAAAACTATCTTATTATTTCTTGTGAGAGAGAGAGAGAGAGAGAGAGAGAGAGTGCATGTAGACAGAGCGCAGTGGCTTTCACTCAACTCAAACTCCAAACCGGCAAGAGTCGAAGGAACAAAGACCACAAGAGAGAGAGAGAGAGAGAGGCAGAGAGCGTCTTGTGAGATTCAAATCGACTCGGCCGCGTGTCTTTAACTAAGCCCGGCGAGAGCCGCTCGGCGACCAGTCTGTCAGCGAATCTCGAAGCGAGCGGTACGCAGGCGCGCAGTCGCACATCCGTCAGCATATAGCAAACGCCAGATACAACACCTCCAGCTGCGATTCACATTCAGATACAGTGCGACAATCTAAACACGCGTTCGCACACCAACACACCCGTCGCCAAACGGGACGCGAGGCAAGGAGTGAAATCATATGGACAGCGAAATAAATAAAGCGGAGGCATAAAAATTCCTCACATCGCTCGGTGCGCAGCGACGAAGATCGAATGCGGACAAAAAGGCTAAAATACAGCGAGGCCAACCAAATAAAAGCAATTCGCAGCCAAGTCGAAGGTGCTGCGAGTGGAGTGGCCAAGGTGCGAGACAAGAAATTAAATTGATAAAGCCTAAAAAGCGGAGCCTAGGACCTTGTCCTCTCCCTCGGCCCCAGCAAACAAGCAAACAAACAAACAAACGAAGCAAGCCACACACACAAACTTGTCGCGTTGTTTGCTCCGCGCGGGCAATTATCGGGCGAATATCGGGAATCTGGGAATTCGAGTGCGAAGCAACCCCACCAGAGTGTTAAAGTGTGTGCCCCTGTGTGCCCGTGTGTGTGTGTGTGTGTGTGCGTGTGTGCATATAGTGTGTGTATCGCTTAGCTGGTGTGGCAAATAGCTCAGAGCCACGAAATTGCTTTTATCGGCGCACCGAATCGCGCCGCCAACTGCTCAAGTCCAGAAATTAAAAACAAAAGAGAAACTGTTCGTTTGGCCGAAGGGCCAGCTAGCCATCTCGCAAAATATTAGCCCGCCGGGCTCACAACGCCAGCAAACAAACAAACAAACGGCCAGCACAAAAATGTATAATAAAAAATTACAGCAAGTGATCGTGCAGAAAATAGATCGATAAACCCAAACCCCAAACCCCAAGCCCCAAACCCCAAACCCCCAAACCCAAAACGAACTCGAACCCGAAAAAAAGTTGGAAAAAAAAGGCGAAAAAGCGACGCGGTCCAGCGGAGAGTATAAAAATAAATAAACGAGCGACGATCAGCGAGCGATCAAGGAGCTAAAGCAGGAGGAGCACGTTTCTGGGTTTTTGTTTCAATTTCAATTGTGGAAATCGTAGAGGAAAAATTCGAACCGGTCGAACCGCCAAGTCGCCAACGAGGAGCGGAGGACGAAGCCAGCAGCCGAGAACGAACCACTGATATTTATTAAACAAAGACAGAAATTAATTTCACGACTTTGTGGAGGCACCACAGCAGTACAGCACCAGCAACCCCCTCGATTCCACCGCCGCCCCCCATGAGCGGCTTGAACTTTGAGCCTGAGGTCTGGGCTTCCACAGGGAACTAGGGATCGGGATCGGGATCGGGATCTTCGGCCCGCCGGCAAAATGTACGACATCAAGCGCCTGGAAGCGGGACAACAGAAACTACAGCAAGCACAGCAACCACTGGGCCTTGACCTGAGCGGCCAGCAACATCAACTCACCTGCAGCGTGATCGCAGCGCCCGAGCACCGGGCTAATCCCAATCCCAGCTCCAATTCCCAATCCAATCCCAGCGAGGCCACCCACATGACTCTGTTGACGCTGCGCCGGCGCCGTTCGCTGCAGCGACGCGCCTGCCTCCTGAGCATCCTCGCCGCCTTCGTCTTCGGCATGGCACTGGGCGTGGTTGTGCCCATGTTCGGCCTGCCCCGCCACCAGGAATCCTTGCCAGATCTGTCGGAGGAGCAGCTGCAGATGCAGATGGTTGCCGTGGAGCCGCTGAGCAGCTACCGCGTGGAGTTCATCAAAGAGACGGACGAGCTGAAGTGCCGAGCAGGTATTCCGCAATGCCTTTCATCTGGAGCAGGACAAGGATGCTCCCGACTCGATGGTCGTAAAGAAATTGGACACCAACGACGGCAGCATTAAGGAGTTCCACGTGCAGCGCACTGCCAGCGGCCGATATCGCAAGGGTCCGGAGAGGAGGCTGTCCAAGAATATGCCAGAAAGGGTTCAGCCAAAGGAGACTCTTCGTTCTCTGGCGACCTCGCACACGAATCCTACCAGCGAGCGCCAGGCGGGTCTCATTGAGGAGGGCGTCTATTGGGGTCCGACTGTGGAGCAGGCTCTGCCCAAGGGATTCGCCGCCAAGGATCAAGACTCCTGGGAACGCTTCGTGGGAGAGCAGGGCCGAGTGGTTCGACTGGAGCAGGGATGCGGAAGGATGCAGAACCGCTTGGTGGTCTTTGCGGATGGGACACGGGCCTGTGCCCGCTACCGCCAGAATACGGACCAGATTCAGGGCGAGATATTCAGCTACTACTTGGGCCAGCTCTTGAACATCAGCAATCTGGCCCCCAGTGCCGCCACCGTGGTGGACACCAGTACGCCCAATTGGGCCGCTGCCCTCGGCGACATTACACAGGCGCAGTGGAAGGAGCGCCGACCAGTGGTGCTGACCCGCTGGCTGTCCGATCTGGAGCCGGCTGGGATACCACAGCCCTTCCAGCCGCTGGAGCGGCATCTCAACAAACACGACGTCTGGAACCTGACGCGGCACATGCAATCCGAAAGGCAGGCACAGTCGCAGTCGCAGTCGCAGCCGCAGTCGAAGCCGCACGGATTACTCAAGCGGCTGGGGGCTGCCAATTCGCCCGGCTCCGCTCATCAATCAAACGCGATTGAGGAGACAGGAACAGGAACCGAAACGGCCAACGGAGCGCTGGTGCAGCGACTAATTGAATTGGCACAATGGTCCGATTTAATCGTCTTCGATTACCTGATCGCGAACCTCGATCGGGTGGTTAATAACCTGTACAACTTTCAATGGAACGCCGACATTATGGCCGCGCCGGCGCACAACCTTGCCCGCCAGTCCGCCTCGCAGCTGCTCGTCTTCCTGGACAACGAAAGCGGCCTGCTGCACGGCTACCGGCTGCTGAAGAAGTACGAGGCGTACCACAGCCTCCTGCTGGACAACCTGTGCGTCTTCCGGCGGCCCACAATCGACGCCCTGCGACGTTTGCGGGCGGCGGGCACCGGTCGTCGGCTGCGTGACCTCTTCGAGCGGACGACCAGCGCCGGAGTGCGGGATGTTCTACCCTCCCTGCCGGACAAGTCCGTGAAAATCCTGGTGGAGCGCATCGATCGGGTGCTGGGTCAGGTGCAGAAGTGCCAGGGCAGCTAATGAATCGATAGCATCAGCACTTGCCCCCAAACCCGACTGATAAGCTGTACATACCGAAGCAGCAGTGGATGCACCTTCAACTGGATTGGGATTGCAGTAGTCAAAGGGTCAGTGGCTTGTGAGGGGTTATATTAACAAAGGGGTTCTAGAAAATTGTTATCGTATAAAATGAAAGCTGCAAAATTGTAACCATTGGGAAAGCATCTTTGAAAGCATTTTCGATTAGCCACTGACCCCAGGAGATCCGAGTATTAAGGGGTGATCCACTAAAATACCTAACTTGTAAATGCCAGACTCTATCCATGAGTATTAAGCTTACCTATCAGTAAATGTATCTGTATAAACTAAGCCTAGCTAGCGTTAACAATGTGTGTGATATTTGTCTAAGGAACCAGACTAAGTAGATTTCATTTTACCTTTACAACCAATAAACCACAAATATACCGAACGAAATGCGCCAGTCGAATGTCACTTTGAAATATGGAAAAGCAACCAACAGATGCAGATGCAGATGCAGATGCGGATACACGAGTATCTGGCTATCTGAGCACGCCTGCGCCTGTGAGAACTTACATAGTCATGACAATAAATTGTCATTGATCTTTTTTTGCAGGTGAGATGGAGTCGGAGATGGAGATGGAGATGGAGATGGAACTTGCCACATAATGCAGGCTCCACTTCCAGATGCACATACACACACATACGTACACGTACATGGCTAGCAAATGGAGTTGGGGACTGAATCTTGTGCTGCTTTTCATAATATCTTCATAAGCATTTGAGAGTCGCCTCTCTCACTTCGCTGTCTTTTGGTTCTCCCGATCCCAAGATTCTCGAGTGCAGAAAGATGAAGCCCCGCCAGAGCCAGAGCCAGTTCCAGATACTTTCCACACAGACTCTCACACACACGCACGCACACACACACACACACACAAGCATACACACAGGCGATCGGGGCCTGAGATACACGCTCTTGTGGATACAACGTCTCCATCGAACCCGAACCCCCCTGCTTGCCCACCGCCGCCCCTGTCTGACTTTAAGATTTAAGATCGCTGCTCATTAAGTGCGTCCGCGTGTCTCAGCGACAAGATGCTGGGAATCTCTTGCCTCCCTGTCGCACGTTTTGCATCTGATTTCGCTGCGTATATTTTATTGGACACCAGAGTAGTTCACGTAAATAAAAATGAAATGAACCAAGTGGGGCTCCGGCAAGGAGGTGCTCTTGGCCATGGCCATGGCAATGGCGATGGCGATGGCCAGTCGGCGGATAGTTATCCCCGTGTGCTAACTACCAAAAAATGTGGCTCAGCCGAGAGTTAATCAACTCACGCTTCAGCTGAGCGCAGATATTTTGATAACCCGTTTCGGACGCGCCAGATAAAGTATCTCCAGCAGAGTGAAAGAGCGCAGCGTTCGGCTAGTTTAATAAATATATCAAATAACCTAAAGACGTGTTAGGGAACTTGTGACTTTAACACGTTCTCCACTTCAGGCCCGGCCACAAAACCCATTTTCGAATATCGCCTTACCTTTTCGGTTCGCTCCGGGCCGTACAATGTAGCTTGCAGGGTCTTGGGGGACGACTGGGCCACTTGGGATCTTGGGATCTTGGCATCTCTTCAGAATGAAACCATAATAAAACCATATAATTGAGATTGTCGGAGGAACGTAGGAGCCGGCATAGAGCAACCTGAGACATCGGAAGGTCTCGCAGATCTGTGCGCCCACCAAGCGCGTCTTTGTTTACATTCTTCAGCTTACGCCGTTTATGGCCTAAAAACTGAAAACGCCAAGCAAGTGTGCCAACATCTACGGCTTAGCTTTATAAACTTATTAATACTGGCGAATGAAACGAAAACGCTTTACGACCAGATCATAAGGCACCCTATCGCCCCGTAAGTCGTAATGCCACTAATGCTAATCCCTCACTTCTAATTGCTTCTCTACTTCTCAGAAGTGGTGGAATTCCTGAACTATCCTACGTTCTAATCGACATATAAGTTATATGACCTCAGATCTCCTCGGGCCAGTTTCAACATTGAAAAGCATAAACTTCAATAATCTAGACCCTCGCTTACAGATCCTAAAAGCTTATTGCTGTGCTTATATTCAGATTGCCATTATATAAGGTGTGGAAACACACGTGTACATTGCAATATTTTGCATATTAGATATTCCGAAACTACTTGTACCCCCACTCCCACGAACTAATTTCCAACTATAAGAATTTCAAGTTCAGGCCCATATATTTCAGCCGTATGTTGACTCGGGCCTGGCCAATACATCCTGGCTAGTTGAGCGGCGATCAAGTCGTTGCATCAGTTTTTCTCCACTGCCTGGCAGGGCAAACAAATCTGCCAGTTCCTCCTTGTTGTTGTCGTTGTCCGCCGGTTGTTGGCTGTTGGTTGTTGGTTGTTGGCGTGGTCGCTGTGTGCACAATAATTTGCATATTTGTATGCTCACAAGCACTGGCGGCCGTACTCGATACTATATGGTATATGGTATAGGGTATAGCATAGTATAGCAAAGTATAGTATAGTATGGCATATGAGGACGGAGCTCGGCCGCGTTGTTGCATGCAATATTTTCTCGTGTTGTGTGTTTACTCTTTTCGCTTTTATTTAATGTCCGCAGTGCCTCTCAGCAACTTGTAGCAGTTGCTGGTGCGTTTACAGCGAAAATTCTAAACAAATTGCTTCCGCACCTGCAGCTACGTAAGGAATATACGTGTATATAAAAAATCAATGCAACAGCGACCTGGAATCATATGAAGGTACGCGGCCATCCGAACAGTCAGCTCCTTTGTGGCGAGCATAATGAGGGACATTGTGCCAGCGAGTTGCAACACCTTACTACGCCATCAAAATAAAACATTTCCCACTCGTAGAAAGAAAGCCCTGAGCCGGCAAATCGAATCGAACTGAATCATATCATATCATAATCCTGACAATAGCAATGACCAGCAGGGCCGAGAAGAAAGGGAGAGTTCTGAGGCGAATCGCTTTTCTTCTTCTCGGCTGAGTGCAACCCTTGGGGGCATGGGGAAAATTATATGGAAAAAGGTTTCAAGCTGAAATTTATGGTCGGCACTTTTGGGATCTGATGAAAAACCTTCTTTCATTTTACACCTGAAAAATACCGAGAGCTGGGGATCGGTCTAGCGATGCTTAACTGCCTTTTCTTGGGAGTCTCCTCTTGTTAACATTGGCTCGGGAAGAAGAAAGAGATGAAAGGTCGATAGTCTGATACTCTGATACTCTGATACTCTGATAGGCAAACTAGAAGGAATCCGCGGTAAGTCCGATAAGAACTGAGCGAACGCTTCCAGCTAAAACATAACTTTTGATTTTAGTCGCTCGCTTGGGGCGCTGGAATTTTAAAACCATTAAACGATTTTGCTGATTAATTTAACAAAACTGGTCAATGATTCCATCGTTTTGACATTGACGAAGTGCCGAAATTTGTCTAGGTTTGTTCTGATCTATCTGACATGGCATTGGGGCCTCTCGCTGGCCCTATCTATCTGCATCTCCGGTAACCTGTTTGCGTTTGTCTTCAATCTGAAAACTGAAAACTTAAAACTGAAAACTCAAATCTGGAGTCTGGAATCTTTTTGTTGTGCTGCTCTCTCGCTCCTTCAGCCGAATCAGGTGAAGTGAGTTGATTGATTGCGCTAATTTATAACGACAATGGGTCAGATCGCACATGGGACCTTTGAGCTTCATCCCAGCAGAGGTGTATACACCGAAAAAACGAAAACACAAAGACAGACGGGGAGTCGGGTATTCGGGACCGGGCTGTTCCACGGCTGTTGGAATCCATTAAACATAGCCTGAGCCCAGCTTCTGCCTGCCTGCCTGCCTGACTGCCAGCCTGCCTACCTTGATGATGATGATGCGAGCAGCCCGCTGATGAATGAATCTTTTCAATTTGAAAATTTTCAAACAAATTTGTCAAAAACGCACAAGAGAGACAAAGAGGGAGGGCTGGAGAGGTGGAGAGGTGGAGCGGTTATGCAAACTAATGAAATTTCAAGTTTGTTGCCTAAGTCTTTTGTTCTACGCCTGGCTATGCGTGCATTTTCTCTGCATTTTCCTAGTTAATTGCTCGTGATTGAATTATAAATGCATGCAACACAGCCAGCGACCCTCCTTCAAGCCAACTCCACTGCCCATCTAACCGAATCCGACATGCCTGGCCCCAAATCTGAGGCAATCTCTGGGCACCATGCAACATTTCATAGAAACCATTCGAATATCATAAATTATAAAGCCTACGAGCCGAACTAGTCTAAGAAGGAAAGCGGTTCTCAAAATCCAAAAAAAAAAAAAAAAAAAACAAAATAATGGAAACTCAAAACGCGCTGCGGCCCGTAGAGCGGAGACAAGCTTTAACACCTCGGTCCAAGTCAAGCATTTGTTGTTAAACAAAGACGAAGAGGGTCAACTACGGACGCAGACGAGTTTAAGGCAGTCCCAACGGGCGGTGGAGACCAGCCACCAGACCAAAGGGAGGAGAAACAAATTAACAGACACCTGAAAATGGGCTCGAGACACCATCACAACACAACGGAACGTTTAAGATATGCGGGCTCTCATCTCTCAACTCATCTGCTGCGACCTGGTCTGTTTTGGAAAACCATTTCTCGAATAATTAAAACCCGAAGCCATCAAGTGAAGACAAAGAGTCGATTAGTAATCTGTGCAAATGCATATGACGGCGCAGAGGCGTGGCCAGGTCCATAAAACCGTATTCCCAGCCAGGAATACTTAGATGCACACTATGTTTAGTGGTGGGGAAACTTCGATCCAACCAAAACTCAATCGCAGAAGTGGATTCTGTGGACCCCCCGCCAACTGGGACCGTTTCTTGCTCGTTCAATTACAATCAGCGATCATGGATCTGTTTAATTAGTTGTTTGAGTCGCACCCCAATCCATGTAATTGACTGCCGACCGGCTGACCTTCAGAACTACAAGCAATTGCCATCGCCCGATCTGCATAATGAAAATTTATAGATTGTATATGATAGATTTTCAGCCACAGATACATACGTGTACGTTCTGGGGTAATTACTCCCCCTCATCCGCCATTTTCGAGACCATTTTGCGACCGGTGGCGGCGACAAAAGCTCCGTAATTGCATTGGCCAATGGATGATTTTAGCTTTAATGTTCACTTAAACGTTTTCCATTGCATGTTGCGGGTCTCTAAAATAATTCACACAGCAGGTACAGTGGGGCTAGCCGTAATACGACAATAAATTATCAAAGTATATAGTAAGTATATGGTAAATGGGCACAGTCTTGAGCTCCATATAGGGAAGATAAGAGGGTTCAATCTTTGATTGTAATGTAACTTTGCGTTACATTGGCTGCCCTTTTCTCTACCCCATTGAACTCGAGTCATTTGATTTGGCACAATCTCTGAAGGACTGTCCACTGTAAGCTAAATATATTTGAGAATTTCTGTACTTAGCTCGGATTTTCTCACACAAGCACATCTGTGTTGCTGGCGCCGTTTGGCCGACGACTCGGAGTTGCAGTTGCAGTCGCAGTTCTAGTTTCGCATGGCTGCAAGATTCGCGTGGGCGAACGCTGTGTGCAGTCAGTGCCCCCGACCCACTGCCATTGCCCCCCTGACACCCCCTGGCACCCAATGGCAGCGCTGACCAAACTATACGAGTATATTCTAATTGAGTCGCACAACAAATGCAAATGCAAATATTGCATGCAAAGTGGCTGAGTGTAACCTTCAAGTGGTGCCCCAATCGATTTATCACATCGCCCAGGCCCAGAATCTGGTAATAACAAACCATTTGGAGATAATCCACGTATCCGAAGATACAAGCTCGCCATCGGTATCTGTGGATATATCAGTACATAAATATTTCTTTGTGTGGATATTGCTTTGTTATTTTGTGCCTGTGGTTAACTTTCATTAGCTTTCTAATGTTTGTCACTGGATGGCCCCGGTCTTCCTTTCCCCTCCTTTTGTCATTTCATTTTACTGTCACTCAAATCTTTATAAGATTTTCCTCTTTCTTTGGGTTCTCCTTAGCGGTTCTTTGGGCTCTGCCTATTGTAAATATATTTTTCCATTATTTTCCATTAGTTTTCACTCGTTTGTTGCATTCCCTCGCCACATATCTTTTTCTCTGTTTGTTTCGAGCCTGTTTGTCTTGGATTTGGTCGTGCACTGGAAAAAGAGTTGGATTAATTTAAAAGCAAATGTAGTAGCTACACTACAGGTAACAATTAAGAAGTTGAATGGATTAAATGGAGCTTTAAGTTTGATTTGTCTTTCTTCAAGTTGCGACCCTTAGCAGCCTATTTCTTTCGGTGTATTGGTTCGACGTTTGGTGTTGGCGTGGTCGTTACACAGGTTGTTGCTGTTGCCGCCGTGTGGTTGTTGATGTTGCATATTGGTTATTATCTTCGAAGCGCATCGCTGAGGTGCGTTTACCGCCGATGTCGATGCCGTCCGCCAGCCAGCCAGCCGGTCAGCCAGTCGGCCAGCCGCTTGTGCGTATTTGGCCCAGAGTGGACCAAAACGCGGCTTGAGTGACGGAATGATGTTAACACAAAACCAGTTTCATTGACAATACATGGATGATGCTGCCGATGCTGCCGATGCTGCAGCCCCTCTGATTCTGCTCTTTTTTTTCGGTCCTCGGCGTTCGGTGTTTTTCGCTGCCTTTTTTGATGGATGGTTGACAAAAGGCAGAGCGCAGATTGTCGGTTTATTTGTCTTGTTTGATTCGAGCACACAGACGCACAACACACATCATTGTCGCTGTCAAATCGCGTTAATATCACTGAGCTGTCAAATTACCGCGACCGCCGGGTCCAAATGTTTGACCAGCTTGGTAACTCAATTAAAGCGATATTCATGAGCCACGGGGAGGGCGCCTGAGCCACTCGATCGCCAAATCGCCACCTGATTGGTCTATTTGGCCGGCGAAAGGGTGGCTCAAACCCAAAACTAAACAACTTAACAACGGCGCAGAGTCATCCGGTTTTGCTAATGACCCCCCAAACTTTTGGGCCATCTTGGCCAGCAGTTTTGTCCGATCCGATTGGCGGAGAGTGGAACTGTTCTAGAGTTAATTACTTCATTACGGCCAAGGGCTGTGGCAAATGCATTTGGGCCGGGTCGAAAGACGTTAATATCGGTAATCCTACACTCTGCTGGAGAGTTCAGCATGGTCGTGGCCGGCAATTAAAATCGAGTGGAAATAAATAAAGGCAAAACCAATTCAGAACACACACAAAGCTCACATTTCTTTGCAGACGCGAAAAGGTGTCGAAAGTTCAAGCTGTTTTTGTTGCCGGTTTTTATAGGCCAGGCCAGAAAGGCACTCCGAAAGCGAAGAACATATGGCAAGAATGCCGAACTGCAATAAATCTTTTAACGACAGTTGATCATCTCCTTTCTAGCACTTGACTTATTGGATTTCGAGAAGTTCGCGGGTCAGAGGCCTTGGGCTCTGGGCTCTGGGCTCTGGGCATGGCTAATCTGAGGCAGTAAAATCTCTTCGAAATCCCCGAAAATGCTTGCCCCTGTTTCCCCCCTCTCCACGGCCGCGCAACCCTCATTTGTTTGTTTGTTCATAAAATTATGTAAATCAGCCCGCGATCATTTGGTTGTCTGTGATTAATTGCAGCAGGTCTCCGGCTAACCATCTGCTCCTCTGATTTCCAGCCCGGCCGAGGCGTCATTGCCTGACCAGATAACGATTCGTTTTATTTACGATATTTATTTATTTATTTTCCCTCCGCCTTGTTAGCATTTTGTTGAGAGGGGAGCCCGGAGGAGCATTGGCGCAAGGTGTGAGCGGAGGGCGATAAGCTAATTCTAATTCTAATTCCCGGCCGGACCTAATGCGTTTATAATTAACGCACGGCCGGCCGCTCCATCCTTCTCCTGGCCCACCCACCTGACCATGCGCAAGTGTGGGGCGTGCCAGGGCATCAAGCACACACGCCCGGCAACTTGCAACATGCAGCAGCCGCAGCAGCCTCAGCAGCCGCAGCAGCAACAATCTCCTAGCCAAAAACAGTAGCGCTCTGTACTCGCTGCTCGGTGTTTGATTACAAAAAGTTTGCGAAAAAGCGTAGAAGCTGCGCAGACGCCACTCCGACTATAAAAATACCCTTCAGTTTATGGTTGCCAAACAAACAACTAGCTCTGTTGACTATCTTGGAAAGTCCAGCTAAATTGAGAATGCTTTCAAGTCCACTATCATTGATTAGTAGTTTTGATAAGCAAACTCAGTCAATATAAATAGCTTAGGTAGGTCACAGTAACTAAGAAAATACAATAATTGATACCAAGTTATTTCCAAGTTAAATGTACATAAAATATATGAATAATTTACAAATATAACTGTGATGATATGCCAAAGTAATGGTATCCCCAGCGAGGGGATCTTAAATTGGCCAACTATTTTTGCCTCGCAAGCTCTCGGCCAAACTTTGAGCTGCAGATTGGGCCTGAGTTCGGGTTCGAGTTTGAGCTTGAGTTTGAGAGATATGCTGTGCCGGTGTTCGTGGTTCTTATGGTCACGTCGTCTTGTCTTACTTGCGTGAACATGCCCCCGACACCGACACCAGCCGCTGCCCCCCCAGCCGACGCCACTGCCTTTTGGCCCCCAAAAGGAGCGCGTGTAAACGCAGTAGCCGATCGGCTTGTTGGGTGTTCGATTAACAATATTTGCGACGTGCACGGGTCGACGGAGTATTTCCGAGATACGCGCGCGTATCTCCGAATCTCAGTGATTAACCGAAAACAGAAATACTTCGGTGATGATACCGCATTTAGAGAGACCAAAATTTGGGGCCAGATCGTATCGTAGAATGGGTCATTTGCATATGTGGCTATGAAATAAATAACAATTTAGCAAGGAGACCAACGCGAACTCTAGCCTAAAGCCTTAAGCTTAATGATCAATTAAATTAAATATATATATATAATTTTATGGCTCTTTCTCTGGTCGAAAGCACAAAAAACTTGTTGCTGTCCCCCTATATAAACGTACATATATGAAAAGTCACGAGTTGCCGAGTCGAAGGAAAACAAAAGTAACAAAAAGGAAAGATACAATATATGTATATAAAAATTTGACCCGCCGACCAAACCAGTTGCCACCGCTTATGCCAATAATCGCGGGGCTGCCAGGGGGGGGATCACCGAGATTGCCGGGCTTATTAAGCAATGAAATATAATGCATGGCACACAGATTTATCATACACATCCAACTGATCCCAGCTGCTGCAAAATGCAACTGCGACTGCCTTTTGTTTCTGCACGGCCCACGCAGTCGGAGATTGCAAATATTCGATTTGGCGCACCGAAATGGTAATGGGGAAACTGCCGACCGATGGAGTTGTAAGTCTCTCCAGGCTTTTCTTTTCTCGTATATTTCGTTTTTTTGTTTTCCAACTTTTCAGCACTTTCAGCACGGTTGCAGCCAAGGAAAGCTTCCCCGCAGCGGTTGACATTTGTGGCAGCAGTCAGACGGTCGCCGTAATTGAGCGAAGGTGAAACTGCGAATGGGATCCCGATCCCGATGCCGATGCCGATGCCGATGCCGATCCCCAAAGGCTCCAATCACAGTTTTCCCTCCATTAACACCCCATCGGGTGCCCGTGGGGCAACTTATTTGACTGGGTCGCACCGGTGTCTAAGGTTTTCCATGAAGTGATCAAAATACTTGAAATCGAAAGTTATGCTTTGGATTGTAGCTTACTAAGCAACTTATATAATGTTGTAAGTATCGGGATGCACTGCCTCATCTTTAATGTTCTATAAGTTATTCTTGTCTGCAACAAGCTAACTTAAGTTCATTTAATAAATTTCATTATATGAAATAATTAGTTCCCTTACTAACTATGACCAAACTTATGCTTGGCAGACTTTTCTCCGAGTGCCTGCTTTTCCATTTTCCCTGCCACAGCTCTATGTGCGATCTAAGCTGAAATTATGGGCTTCGCCCAGACACAGACGGCAATTGCCGCAGCGATTGTTAACAAATGCGTAATGCATGTCCTCAGCAGCATGATTTGCATATGCAAAATGGAGCCCCCTGCCCTCGAGTCCCTATCCCCAATCCCCAACCCCCAATCCTCAATCCCCAAGCCACAAGCCACTCAAGTGACTCACTCCGGTCTTTTGTTCGAGGTCTGTCTGTGGTCTGTGTGTCACTGTGACAGATCTCCGGGACTTCCCCCCTTTTGCCGAGTTGCCCGCGAGCGGACTTACGCACTTCATAATTCAATCAAGCTCAAATGTTTCGCAATCCCACACAGAAGGAATTTATTGTACAACTCACAATTTTTCAATTGCATTTCGGGAGACAAGCGGAGAACCAGGCCCAGTGGCACACTGGCAAAAACTATGCCGAACATAAGAACATATGTCGCACTTAAATTAATAAGTATGGAGTATGGAGCGTAGGAGCCACAGAGGAAGTTTTTCCCGAAGGCATGGTAAAGTACATATTTAGAAAAAAATCTATGTCAAGTATATCAGCTATCCTATCTTTTCTGAAACCTTTTGTGAGCTATGGCAGTTAGTCCTTCGGTCGCCGTGACTTGCCTCAATGATTTCTCCCAGTGCAGGCCCAGTTCAAAACGATCCGGACTGACTGTCAGTGTGTCTGGGCCAGCTTGTCTGTCTCGGCCTTTTGTGCATTTCCTCACTGACGCAGCTGCATCGGATTGTGGATATGGATGTGGATTTGGACTGTGCCAGGGCTCGCAGCTTGCCAATGTTTCTATTTCATGCGCATTGACAGTTGTTCGACTTGTTGTTGCTGTCGTTGTAGTTGTCGTTGCTGTTGCTGTTGCTGTTGCTTTTGCTTTTGCTGTTGCTTTTGCTGTTGCTATTGCCAGCATGAAATTGTTAACAACATTTGTTAGCTGCCCCGACCACACTGCGTGCAGTCGTCGCGTTTGAGCCAGAGTTTTCGATTGAGTTTGGGCCCAAGTCGCCTGCCGCCTGCCGCCTGACTTCACTTCATATTGACAATGAAAGCTTCGGCTACCTCAAATGCGGCATTTTGCCGTGCTGCTCCGGTTGATAGTTGATAGTTGACCACACTGACAGGTTAGCAACAAAACGCTCGTACTCATACTGATGCTGGTGCTGGTGCTGGTACTGGTACTGGTACGCGAACTCTAGATTTCGATTTGGAAATTCCAGCGCCAAGGCAATAAACATTTTTCGCTCGCTTTTCCTCTGTTCGCCATTTGCGACATTTTCTGTAATTGATTTTTGCCTCAAATATTTTTGTTATTCGATTTGCGCCGTGTGCTGTTGGCTTTTAGCTATTTTATGACTTTGTATGGCTTCGGTTATGGCATTGATTTATTTATGTGCATTTTAGAGCGATCGCAGTTCCGCAAACTGGAGCAAAATCAAAAATTTTCATTTCGTGATTTCTGTTTGACATTCCCTTGAGCACAGCTCTCGACCACTTGTCCGCCATTTGACTTGTCATCGCGTTGCCTGCTTCTGTGGGAATCGCTCCACGCCGAGGACAACAGCTCCATCCATCCAACCATCCATCCATCCATCCATCCATCCATCCATCCATCCATCCATCCAACCAACCATCCATCCATCCATGCACATAGCCATCCATCCATCCTGGCCTTTCGATTGCCTAGAAAATGCCTCGACTTGGCAAACATTTACCAAGCAATTTGTTACTCCGAATTGAGACTGCGTAGCGTTGGCCAAAACCAAAACCAAAACCAAAACCAAACCGTTCCAAAAGCTGTTAAGCGCCGGCAACGAGATACATACGTAACAATCCACGGATTTGCATTCGGATTTTGTTTTGCTCTTTTTCGGGGGTTTGTTTTCACGGCAATCAATCAACACGGCGGCAGGAAAGTGGCAACCTGTTCAGGTTGTGGCCAGGCCAATATCACATATCAGTAGCTGGCTTAAGCATCCATTATTTATAGTTCAAATATAGCCTATATAAGTATTTATTTTACCCAAGTCTTAATTAATTAAATTTGCACAACCCTTTGCTTCAATGAAAATCTCAGAAGGAAGCTTACAGGTAGAAAGTAATTTCAAAGCATGTACATTGAAATGTGTCTTGTTCGCTTTGCATTTCAAATAAAAAAGTCAGTTATTATCTACAAACCAATGTTTGTCTGCCCACCACAGAATCATACGATTCATAGTCAAATAAAAAGAACAACTTTAAGAATGGTTTAGCCATATACGGTTTCGCAGTTAACTCCTCCAAGTCTTGTCTTAATTTCCACTAGCAAATTCTAGCAATGCTTAGTTGAAGCATTCCGTTGTCTGACTCCATTTCAGAGGGAGTAGAGCACAAATTGGATGGGTGTTCTGGCCAATTTTTATTAGGTTTGTACTTTCAATGAACTTGGCAGTTTTCCGCTAATTTCGGCCGCGCAACTGTGACTTTGAGAGCTGGAAATGTCTCCGCATCTCTGCCAGATCCTTTTATCGATGCTTTTGCCAAAGATCCGACCAACTATCTATCCCCAGGAATAGATCGAATCCAGTTTATTGATGGCTCCGAGTGCAGCGAGTGCCTTCATTTGGGCTGCCATTGCTCATCGAGCCTCTCGAGTCCCCCGGGCACTGACTGACCATTTTCCCGGCTGGCCAAGTGGGTCGCCGATCATGTGAGTATTCATTACCATGGAAATTACGAAAATGAAGAGGGAAATTCGCTGGCTAGACAGACGCGGGCCAAGTGAAATATTTTGGCATCGTTTTGTGGCAGTGCTAGTGGCTCCACTTTGCGCATGCGTGCGCTGGCGGCTTGGGAAAGTGGGTTAACCCGTCATTCGGTTGACGGTCACCCCCCCCCCCCCTCCCTTCGCCATTTTCCACGCATGAAAATTTTGGCCAAAAGGCCTTGACTTGGTTGCAATTCCAAAACGCCTTGGGGCGGCGGCTGGCCAAATTAAACCGAAAATGTCAGGAGATTAGATAAAGCAAACGCTTGGAGCTGTGCTTGGGTGAAGTGGGGCTGGGTGGCTTGGTGGCTTGGTGGCTTGGGAAATGGAAAAGGCTAAATGCAAAATGCGAAATGCAAAATGGAAATGTGGCTGCGGGCAGCAGAGAGGCGCTACTACTCCTCTGCCAGGAAGATATCGCCGACAGCTGCTTGACAGGGCCGGTTCTCTCGTTGCGGCGGTTTTATTGCATTTTCCAGCTAACTAACCCATTCAGTCAGGGAAACCCCCCGTTTCGGCACCTTCATGGCCGTAACTTTGGGCACCCAGTGATTAGTGGCCAACACAAAAACGTCAATGCCGCGCCACACAAATTAGGTTAAGCCAATATTTTGCCAGACACATTAGTGGCTGCTGCCCAATGCCCAATGCCCTCTGCCCCTGGCCCCGCCTGGCACCGCCTGGCCCCGCCCCCTTCCAACGCCCTTCCAGGGACACGCCCACGCAAAACGCCTGGGAACGGGAGTACGCCTTTAGAGCGTCCGCCAAGTTCCAGTCCATCAAGGCGAGAATCATGTGTAAGACTCAGCCAGTTTCTCAAGCTCAAAGTTAGGAATCCACAGTCAGCTTAGGATGGGCACATAATCGCAAGGGAGAACTTAATACCCTCTATCGGTGTTATATGATTTATATCTGCTTATCAGCATTAACCAGAACTTTTACTAATAGCTCTTACAATTTGTGAAGGGATAAAACTTTCAGCAAACCCAGTGATTCTTATTCCAAAACTATGGAACCTGGTATCCCAGATTTTAAGTGACTTTATTCTCATATTTTTACAATCTCTACTCATCAATGAACCTTATTTACTTATTTATATATTATTTTTCAAAATGTTTTAAATGTACAATTTGTTATTACTAAAAGGATGATTAAATGGCAAGCTTTTCGATTAGATTTACTTGTTATATTGGCTTTTTAAATATCGCTACGAATGTAGCATACATTTATATACCCTGCTTTTAAGCTGCTTAGAACGAGGTATCGGTCGACTGGCAGAGAGTTCAAAATCATAAATTTCAAACGATATTGGGCCGCAGCCGCAGTGGCGCGTTGATGATGCAGCTCCGCGCCACTCTGCCACTCTGCCATTCTGCCACCTGGTGGTGCCCCAAAGAGCAGACTGGTGCAGTTGCAGTTGCTGAGAATTTGGCCCATGCTGGTGCGTAGACTCCCCCCCCCCCTCCCCTTTAGCTCCATTTTTGGCTAGAGCGTGCAGCACATTTTCTTTTGTTGTGCGAATGGCGAGTGGATTTATTGATTTTGGTCAAAAGCCATGCTAAAGCGTAAATTATGTGCTGGCTTAAAAGCTGCGCTCGAACTTTTCGGCTCTCTCGCTTGGCGGCGAGTGCGATGAAAGCCACTGATTTGTGTGCCAGTCTAGGGTACGGCCATAAATCCGTTCAATTTCATAACCAAACAGCAATTTATCAACCGCCACCCCCCTTCGACAAACACCGCCCATATGCCAACGGGCTAATTAAAAGCAGCGACAAATATGCGGCGCAAAGTGCGAGAATCGAAATGAAAACGAAAATAAAATGAACAACTTGGTTGGGGCACGAAAAGGCTGGGAAACTGTGCCAGAAATGCCGGCCAAGCGACAAGTAGCTGATATCGCATAAAGCAACGATTTAATTAGGCGCTGATAATTATTGTACAACTAGTTCTGGCCAACTTCGCCGTCGCGCCGAGCTCAAAATCGAGTTTGGTCTCGGATTTTCAGGTTGAGGTAGGCGCAACCGACGATAGTCGCGGCCGCCTATCGCACACGTTAGATTTGGCTAATTTACGAAATTGGTAGTGCCCGATATCGCCGCGGCCCGGCCCGGCTAATTCAATCACTCGCTGCCGGCGTCTGGCATTAGCCGATGATTTATGGTAACATTGCGGAGGCAAGCGGGCCTAGATTCGGGAATCACCATGCCAAGCGAAGCACATAAATAATATCGAACCTTTGCAATAAATAACACGGCACTTTAAGCATATTCAAAGTAAGAGATAATGTTAATTACAATGTTACTGCAAACCTTCCCTTCAAGTACAGGTGCATGCTTAGGATAATTATCAAGTAACAAAGTTTGACAAAAGTACAGACCACTTATCGAATGCTATACTATATACTATGCTAGGAAACGAACTTTGTTTTAATACCATGCCTATAACTCAAACCTAATTCATATATATTCCAGTCGCCAGCGGCTTTCGATGAAAAAGCTTGGAACAAATTCGAATCGCTACCGCCAATCCATCGATTCTCGATCGAAGCTTAACCCAATTGATCTTACAACGCGAATGGCATGTTAAACACCCTACACTCGTGTAATTTGTGTCCGAAATGAAATAAATTTATGAACATCGATGGCAAAGTTGATTAGACGAAAGTCGCCGCCAACTCGGACATGGACGTGGACGTGGACGTGGACGTGGACGTGAACGTGGTCCATGGAGCCGCGGACATGGACCGGGATTTCGATTTCGATTTGAATTTGGATTTGGATTTGGGCATGGCATGGGACTGGGACTGGGGCTGTTGCCATCGAATAACCAGTTTTCCGCTGCTTAGCGGACACTTGTAATATTTCTGTTGAACTTCTCCTAATTGCAATTTGATGTTTCAGTTTTCGCTCTTTTGGTAATGAAGTTGTATACGGATTTTCCTTATCCATTTTGTTGTGAAGTCATTTTTTCGGGGCGCACTTAGCGGCAGCGTGTGAAAATTCGTAACTATATCTCCTGATTTTTCACCGCTCGGCGGCAGGCAGAGGTGCAAAGTGCAAGGTATATGCCATCTTTTGAAAAGATGCCGTCCATGTGCGTGTTTGTTAGAGGCGGCGTTTACCACGCCCCGCCCACCTCAACCCCCCTGAACCTGGCCCCACCGCAGTGCTAATTGATTGGTGTTAAAGTCGTTCGAAAATTGGAACGGGCTCGGCTCCGGCATCGCCTTGATTGCGATCGAGAATCGTTTAAATTAGTTTGTTGTATTTGCGCATTCATTAGCATGCGGAACCGCTTTGTTGTTTGATCTCCGGCCGATCAGAGCCGCTCGGAGTTGCTCGCAGCCGCCCCCGCGACCCCCGGCGCCCAGAACGATGGCCAACCGCATACCGCAAAAAGTATCTCGGCAAAGTGAAAATATTTAAGTTGGCAATCTTGCAGGCGGCAATCCATCCCCGTCCGTCGCAATGGGATGCTTTTCTTTCGTGCCCCCAAAGTCACGAAATGCCCGGCAAGCGCAGCAAAACCAACAATATGAAAAAAGAAAACTAAAAACAAAACACAAAAAGTACAAAAACAGCTCACAACATTAAAGCAGCCAAAAAAAGTGATTGATGGAAATTGCTCAAACTGTCATGTTTATGAACGTCCGCAGGATATGATCGCCGCTCCAGCGGACCCAGATCGCAGCGGACCAGAACGCTGTGGGTAGAGTGCCAGGCACGCAATGCGACAGGCCATCTTGGCCAAAAGGAAGATCGCCTCGTGGTGGTGGCTGCGGCTGCGGCGGAGGGGGAGGGGAAGGGGTGGATGAGAAAGCTGCTGCGGCGGGCAAATGAAATACGAAAACACCCTAACAGGTGGGAGATTGGCGCGGCTTTAAGCTTACAGAACGTCCAGATTATGGCCAAGTGAATTGTGAAGTCGGACAAAGGCATCCCCACAATTTAATTAAAAAAGTGTGCTTGTGATATTTAACAAGTGGAAATAAGAAGAACAAGCGATCAGAGGTTAAATTTAGGCAATATCTGTATGTTGAATTGGAAATAATAATGTTTCTGTTTTACTATTTTATAATCAGCAAACATACCAAATTGTTGAATGTCATGTTCAAAATTTCACTTAAAATATAATGGTAAAACAGCAACTTACATATTTTGAAATGGTAAGTGCTTCTCGAATTCAACTAAATGTTTCTGTAGCTGTTATTTCCACAGAAATGCAGGGTATGATATGCAGGGTACCCTGAAAAGCAGGGTATTTCGCTCAGCAGAATGCTGCGAAGTCTCATTCACCGCTTTATATGGCTGGCAGCTTTTAGAGGTTTTCACTAATTTTCACTCACTTTGCTTACAAGTTGTCAAGCGGAGTTGGCCTTATTGTTGTTGCTCCAGCTGCTTCATTGTTGCCGGCTGGTGGTTGTTGTTGCTCTGAGCCACACACATCGACGACAGAGAGAGAGAGTGCGATAGTGCGAAAGAGAAGGACTGCGGGCGACAGGGATCAGGAGCTTGGAGCTTGGAGCTTGGAGCTCGGATATTGCGTGTCCATGTCAAGGTGTTGCAACAGCTATCGAAATTGGCAATTTTGATATGCATGCTGCTGGCGGCTTTGCTGCCATTTCTTTTATTTCGGCTAATACCCGAAAACTCATTGAACAATGCAGATGCCGGCCGACACATGCCAATGGAAGCCGGCGAAGAGAGCTAGAGAGCTGGTCAAGCCGCTCTGGATTGGGGAAAACGCTGGAATGCCGCCGAGCAAGTGCAATGATCTATGAGCTTGACCGCCACCGCCAGTGGCAAGTTAGCTACTCTGCAACCTGGCTACTTGGCTACTTGGCTACTTGGCTACTTGGCTACTACCACTTTGGCCAATCACGGCAGCCAATCGCCGTTTCGAGTGTGCAAAATCGCGGCCATGCAAAACACGCTAGCGGAAGGCTTAATTATGCACTTGCAACTTGCAGCTTGCAACTTGCAACGCTCGTCTTCCACTTGCTGCCCCTGAGAACTTTTTGCCAGGCAACCAACCAACCAACCGAGCCGACTTTAATCCATCGCGCGGCCATTTTTTTCTACTTCTTCCCAAGTTGCCATGTTGCCTCCCATAATTTTATGCTTCATCAATGACAGTGCGGCAAAAACATTGCACACATCTGCCGGCTAGACACAGCAGCAACATGTAGCAGCGCCAGCATGCCGCAGCAGCAACGGCGGCAGCAACGCCTCTGCAAGTGCAACTGCAGCCGCAGCGCGACCAACAGAAGCCGGCATTTCACCTCTCGTTCTGGCCCACCGCTGTCGCCTGTCGTCCGTCTCTGTCGCATCATGCAACGCTCGATTTCAATCCTTTCTGACGCATGCTTTCAACAGACATACTTTATCCTGGCAATCTGCCGCCAATGTTGCTGCTGCTTCTGCTGCTGCTGCTGCAACAGAAATTGTTTTCGTGGTAATTTGCACCCGGGGCCCTGGAAATTCCCAGCCGAACGTCTCTAGTCGATCATTGGTCTTGGCCATCCCCATCCCCCACCAGACCCCTGCCTCCACCAGGCCCTTTCCTAAGCGTCCGTTGTTGCCCATCATCGTCAGCCATCGAGGGCCTTCATCTTTGGGACTTTGACAGCTGTTGTTATGGCCGTCATCCGGATGTGAGGATCGGCTATCGGTCCCCTCGTGCCCCAAAAAGCGGCAGCAGCAGAAGAAGCAGCAGCATCAGCAACTGCAGCGACATGTACTTGGCTTGTACTCGCCATGCCTGATTATTGTTATTAACCAGTATAGATACTCCAGATATCCGAGCATGGGACTTAGCTCCGGATGGCTTGTTTCGCTCGCAGCGCTTTGCTAATCTCCCATCGGAATCGATTCCCTTCGCCCGGGAAGGTGGGTCCACTGGAGCACCTCGGCACCACTTTGACGACCCATCGATCTTCACTTCAGATGGCTTCAATAACTTTCGGCACCCCGAAAGCATAACGAACTGAAGGCAAATTGGTCCATCCACTATGCAAATGGTTATATGCCAGTAATCTGCCAGTAATCTGCAATAATATGATAATTTTTATATTACTCCGCCAAATTTTGCTATCTATACTCGTATATGGCTTGGAAAGACTGAATGAAAAGGTGAAGGAAAACCAAATAGTATGCCACTGATTAATAGTATTCGTTTATTGATTCTTAACAAACCCAAATCACATACACGTATATTCCTAGCATAATCCAATTAAACGAATAGCTGTTACTCCTTATAGGTATCATAATTAGCAAGAAATCATGTGATACCCAAAAAACAATATGGTAATTTAAAGGCCGATTAAGTTTTCACTGCTGTCTGTTAATATTTTAAGACCACAATTGGGCAGGAAACGCAAAATCCCAAGATAAGGTCAAATTTATTTGCAAATTAATAACTGAATTCGCCAGCTCTGCAACGTTCTTATTGCAGCTTGGGGCTGGCAAAAAATTGCGGAATTTGAGTGGAGCATTTTGCTTTTCGTTTTATTTTATTTTTTTTTTTTGGGCCTTTCTCATCGAGTTAATCGAGGAGTACAACGGCGCAAATGACCGAAGATTGATCTGGTCCTGCGACAGCTGCCCCTTGCACTTGATTGGTTGCTCGCATCTGCGTTCGTGCCTCTTGGGGATGGCCAAAGTCGCCTTTCCCCGACCTTATACATATACATATGTATGTGTATACATATATACTCGTATATATTGCATATGCAACATTTTGTGTGCTCGGGGAGCCTCGGAAGTCGCCGCCCCTTTCATGCACCGCTCAGAGTGCAATTTCGCTCATCATCTTAATTTTATTATCGACATAAATATCAAACGAAAATTGTGGCATATAAAAAGCGATACAAATCTGTTACAAGCTGCCACTCCGCCGGCTCCTCGACTGCGGCACATGCAGCATAGTTCGCCCGGTGCACCTGAGAAGCTTAGCTGCAGCATGAGAGCTGCCCTGTGAAGGACATTATGGAAATGATGTCCTCGGGCACTTGACGGCCATTACTCAGCCGTCGATGCTGCTGAAGTAACCCTCTCTGCCGCTGCCGCTGCTGCTGCCACTGCCTCTGCCGCTGCCGCTGCCAACGCGTCTGCCGCAGTCGACGTTGTGGCAACGCCCAATTGATCAACGCTGGTAGATACCACGGCTGCAAGGAAGATGAGACCCAGGGAGCAGGGCATTCCAACTGTCTGCTCCATCGGTCTATCTGGCATTGCTACGAGTATATTTCATGTATGACACGGGCGAAATTCAATTGGCCGCTGCTCCGAGAATCGGACACCGGCAGCTCCAAATGTGCTGCAACGCCATGGTCTCACATGTGCCACGCCTATTTCTTACACTATCAGTCATAAAAATGCGAAATTTATGCAATTGTTGCAAATGCCATGCCTCCCCGCCCACCCCACCGCGCATGGCGTGCCGCAATCTAGAGGCAACATACCCCGGAGAATCTATCCGCACACCCACCGAGTGAGGTGAGCACCGCACCGCACCGATCGGCACTGCGCACACACACCTTTCCAGGCTGCACTGCGAGAAATCACATCTCAGCATCAGCATGCTAACAATCTATGTACAAGCACACTGTGAAATTATGGTATAAATACAACAGGCAAAGCTGTAACTTCAAATAATTTGTTTTATTACTTACATATACCATTTGCTTAATACTGTTAAAAAATAGTTTAAATATCGATTGATTATACTGTTTTGTATAACAATTGCTATATAAGTCAGAGAGCTAGTGTGGAAACCTTCTTAAATCTTTCTAAATGGAAACATAGGGCAGCCTTGATTTGATATGTTAGCACCTCTTAACCCTTTTATATTGCAATAAAAATAGCCAAAAAATCTATTAAGATTGCAGTTCCAAGAATAAGACAGTCAACTATTTTTTATTACTTTGGAAACTAGAAGTATGTATTCTCTCTGTGCAGAACCAACTCCCCCGATGGTTTGCAATGAGATGGGCGTTTGATATCGACGCCGGTGCGCATGCGTTTGCCGCGTAAATTGGTTCACGCCCCTTCCCCTCCACGGGCTGCCTCAATGGCACCGCCCCTGCCCCCCGCCCCCTTGGGGCGCAATAAACATCCATTTAACAGCAAGTTTCGGGTTAAGTTCGTCCGAAAAACGTCCGCATACAAATTGATTCGGTTGTGTCGCCACCGCCGCCCGTGCCCCATGTTACTTGTAACATTGTGGCATATGTACATACACTATATGTTGTATGTTGTATGTGGTGTGGTGTGTCGTGTGTGGCAATCGTAGATTTGATTCCAGATGCAGTGGGGGCCCGGCTGGTAAACGGTTATTTATGCGATAGTAATTGTTAGACCCAACTGGCTTATCGGATGACACGAGTGTGCATTGGAAATGCGTTCGGCGACGAATAAATAAAATTGCTAAGTCCCCCGACACGCAAATGGAGTCTGGGATGCCGGGATATCCAGCCCACAGATAGCCATGTGGAGGATGGGGGCTTGCGGCGGGGCGGCGGGGCGGTGGCAAAAACAAACAGCAAATTGACATAACCAGATTGACAAGTTAAAGCCAGGCACTGACATACCACCTCTCCCGGTCGAAGTGACCACGTCCAGCTTCGGATCCTGAGCTCCACCTCTGCGGCTGCATCGCGTCGTCGTCATCATCAGTCAACCAATTTGTTTCGATGAATGACTGAATGAATTTGTTCACCCCTTGGTCATCTTGATAGTTGGGACCAGCCCAGGCCAACAGCAGCAACAGGTTCTTCCTCCGCTGCCAGCGGATCAGGCGGATGGGCATGGTGATGCCTTGGGGGAGGAGCAGGAGCGGCAGGAGGAGCAGGAGGAGCTGGACGTGGAAGAGGCGGAATCGCAGGCACTTTGCATAGAAGCGTTTGGCAGACTTCGCGATTGCGATCAGCATTCAATCGACCCTCACATGCACTGAGCGAAAATAGTGAAAATACCGCCCACAAAATAAATCAAATCTTTATAGGATTGTTCTTACCTCTTCTTTGTTGCTTAAAAGTGTGGAATAAGCAACTTAAGATTTTTTAGGAATAAAACAACACTTCTTATATGTTATGTATCATATATGAAATGAAAATATTTTTAAAACATTTCTTGAATTTGTAACACTTTTTCCTATTTGTTGTGGACACGTAGGTTTTTCAGTGTGTACTGGGTATCGCTGGGAGCAACGCAGAGCACAAACACAAAGTAGGCTGGCCGAAGATGCAGCTGAAGATGGAGATGGAGATGGAGGTGGAGGAGCATCGGTGGGCTCGGTCTCCAAGCGGCTGAGATAAGAACTGCAGCGGCGACATTGTCCATGGCATCGATTTGCTCGTTAGCTGATGAGTAGCACATGGCACCCAGCTCCGCTCCTCGCAGCGATCCGTCAGATGAAAGTTGTGCGTCATTGGCAAATACCGACGGCAAAACGGGCCAGCAGAAGTAGGAGAAGCAGAACGAGCTGGCCAAAACGCCATTTTGCCGGAGCCCCGCCTTTGCACACACAGATACAAACGCACACACTGCCATTCGCATTCGCATGTAATTGAAGTCGTTTATGAGAGGCTTCTGGAGGGGGGTGGGGGGTTAGGTGCCACATCTGCAGTGGCATGCAAGTCGGTGGAGGGGAGGAGGGGGGCAAGGGCCAACTAAGTGGCAGGAGGGGCCGCCACTGCCGGTCGGCCATCATCATCATCATCATCAGCAAGGGGAATACCACCAATAAAAAGCATGTGGCAACATCATTAACTTCAACTGCTTCTGTCCATCTTTTTTTGTTTTCCTCCCCTGCTTGTATGTACGCGCATGTATATCTGGAGACCCTCCGAAATTGCCACAGTGAAAGTAATTGCCACTTGCCGCCGAATGCCGCAAAGTAAATAATGAAAACGGCACAGAAAATGGCGCCAGGCAACCATTTTGCCGGAGGATCGGTCCACCAGAGTGAGAGCCATTCAGCTCCGGTGCCATTGTGACATACGACACTTTGTTTTAAATATGAATGCACTGCGGATGGGTGGAATGGGAGGGATGGGAGCGGGGGGATATAGCCTGCTCCGATCCACAGACTATAGACCCAAAACAGATCTCTCGAGGCGACAGCGCGTTCGATTCTTTTCGCATAAATTCACAGCAGGAGGGCGAAACCGAATTGAATTCCGTTGGCCTCTTCGGAAATTCAGTCATTTGTTGTGATGGGTGAAAAATTTCATACCTGAAACAGAATTCTCAACGAGCAGCAGGTCGCCCTGATGTCTTAATCTGCGGCCATTAATAAGCTGATAAGTAAACTGTATTAATTTATGCGCATTTTTGGGAAAGTTTTTCACCCCGCTTATGTTTATGGCTACATGGCTTAGATAAATGCAAATGAGTACCACCAGTCAGTCCCCCCTAACCCCCCCTCTTTAGCTCCTCGCTGAGCCAGGGGCCTTTGAAACCCGATGATCGAGCGTGTAACCAAACACCGGGCAATCGGACAACCGGGCAACCGGACAACCGGACAACCGGGCAACCAGGCAACCAAGCAACCGAGAAGAATGAATACCAAGAATATCCAGGTCCTTGCCAGCACGGCATGTGGTTGCTGCGGCTTCTGGTGGCTTCGCTGGGTAGAGTGGGTAGAGTGGGGCAGGCGGGGGACCCAAGGTGTTGCCCCGAAAAAGCGGTCCACCCCAAGGTGGATGCATTTGTCGCAACACATCAGGCCGTGAAGTGAGCGAAATTTAAACGCTTCTGACGCTTCACATTTGGACGCACTGCCACTGCCGCCATATCAACATGAATCGCATTTAATTAAAAAGCAACTCTCGCTTAGCAGCGGAAATCGAGAGGAATAATACGCAGCCTGAAATCGGACAAGTAGTGCTGTTTATATCGAACTTAATACCTTGTTAATTTTCTGTTTATAAATACATATAGAGTAATAATATGCAAATAGCAAAAATTAAGCGAAATATCCGAGGAATACTAAGTATCTCCTAATGAACACTAACCATTTTTGTGTTTTGGTAAAATCTTCGACTCTTTCCATCAGCACTCTTTTCATTCCTCTGTCACTCGGCACAATGGGTTTTAATTAAAGCAAACCAAAATATTTTCCAAATTCGCCTCATCATATTTCGGGGTAAATCGAAAATCGGGCACTTTTTCGAGCCACTTGAGCTGCCACACACCTTGATTTCTCGTGGGCCTTGTCTATTTGTTCCACTTGTGGCAACAACGATCCCTGCCACTTGACAAATGCCGCAACTTGAAAAGCGTTAAATTCGAAATTTCAAATTTCAAATTCCATTTCCCATATTTCACATTTCAAATTTCCAATTCCCAATTTGAGATTCTTCTCAAGTGCAGCGGTATTGTGAGCGGTATACAGCGATTTCACCTGGCACTCCGGTGGATTGTCAACGGTAGCCGACGCGGCGGCTGATAAGTCGTGAAATGAATATGGCTCCAGAGATGGCACCTCCGTGGAACCCCAATCAGGCCATAAAACGGGGCCAAACTATGCGATCTGATCAACAGTTTATGACATTTATGGAGGCAACTTTTAATGGGCGCAAGAACCTTTTATGTGCACCGACCCCATACAGCATACAGCATATTCGTATAGCATATAGTCGTCGGGTTACACGATTTTTCGACCGCTTTTTTATGTGATTTTTATGACTTAATCCATGCCCAAAGGTCCGCAATCCAAAGGCAAAACCAACATTGTCCAAAAGGCCGGGATTTTGGTCAGAAAAGCCTCATAAACAATCATATTCGTAGAGTCATTCATATTTTTTTTCGCCCGTAGCATTTTTTTACATAACAAAGCTCCAGCAGCAGAGCATATACATACATAGCTCGAATGTGGATAAAAATCGTTTAAAATAAATAAACAATTTACATTTTTAATCAATTGTGGATTGTTGCCTGCTTACCCATACCACCACCACCACCACCAAAAAAAAGGAGGCGAAAAAATCAAGATTTACAGGCCAGATAAAAAGAAGAAAGACAGCTGCTTGGGGTTTTGGTGAGGGCAACCCGCCACAAAAGCCGCCTGGGAGTGTCCGGCAAATCAATAAAATCACACAAATCAAATAAAAATTAAATTATAAAGTAATTTTGCATAAGAATTTCACATTCAAATACGGCCGACTCATTGTTGCTCTTGCGCATTAGCGATCGAGTCAAACCACGATCAAATGATTCAGCAGCGCCACCTGCCGTGGGCTTTCTAAAGGGTATATGCGATTTTTCGATTGGTAAACAAGAATGCATATTTCGGAAATTATGAATATTTCAATCAAAGCAAACTAGAACTGGGAAATGTGTATACCATTCAAAACCATTCCAAAAGATGTGTTCAATACTCGAATACTTTTTGGTCAAGGGTAACACTAAGTATCCCCTAAGCTCCTCTAAGCTCCTAAGTTCCTGTGGGTGACTACCACTGGAGGTTCCCTTGGTTCCTCGGCAGGCAGTTCCTCTTGGTGGCTTTGGATGCGACACTTCTCGCCTTAATTTGACACTTTTGTCCTATCGTAACAAATTGCCAAGTGTTTGAGATCTGGCATTCCAGGGGGCTGTCCATGTCCGACCTTTGGTGAACAGCGAATAGCATTGCCTGGTCTTTGTTTTACCTATTGGATGGTATCTCGAGCCGAATACCGGAGTGGAATTGTTATTGTGATCAACTTCCGCCGCGATCTCAAACTTTGGGCTCCCCTGCTCGATTTCTGTATGGGCTTTAATCCAATAAATAATTCAATTGTGTCACAAAAATCAAATCAATTGCGTGGGCCAGGCCCAAACAACAATGCACAGGGCTGGAATTGGAAGTGGACCAGAAACTTAGTGGTCGGGAGGGGGGGGCAGCTTAGACGAGGGGCGTACCCGGGGTTTTACATAATCCCACAGATGCCAACGAAAGATACGGCGATCGAGTCCAATTGTGGACTTTGTGTGGAGGTCGGGCTATCGACCCAACTGGGAACAGGAACAGTTATGTACGAGTATATATGATCTACAACTCAACGAGTTATATTGTGGGATCACTGGAGCCCTATTTTAATTAGATTTATCGTGAGCAAGTAGCTTACATTTCTTGCTTTATTAATATCATCTATTTGCTATTATACTTGTATATTCATGAAATAATAATAACTTATTCTGTGTTAAGGACCAGTTCATTTGTAATCAACGGATTGGTCCTGCTTCTCTGCGTTATCCATTCTGGCCAGTGATTGAGCCGCCCGATAGGATCTGACCATGGCGTGAACAATCGCCAATTGCGATGGCGATGGCGATGGCGATGGCGATGGCGATGGCGACGGGAATCCAGATCGAGGGCCTGGGCAAACAAATATAAATGTTTGCCGTGGGTTGGCAAATGGTCGGCCATAAAACAGAGCCCGACCAAACGACTCCGGCCGGGATTGACAGTCAATTTATTGGGCCACAATGCTAATCAAAGGCAAATCACGTTGAACCTGCGGCCTCGCCGACAAATGACTTCATTAGCCCGGCCAAAATAAATGGCTGGGAGACTGGCCAGATTGCTGCGAGGTTCTCGAGCTGGGGGAATTAAATATGATTCCATGTTTTCAATTGCGACTGCAGCTCCGCTCCACCAGTCTCCTTTTTGGATTGCGCCTGACTCCGTCTAGAACATAATTAGCCCACGAGCTGTGAGAACCGAGAGTCTTTCATCGTCTGTTGACATTGGCAATCAATCTGGCTCTCAACTTGTTCAGCGTTTACAGTTCGCAAGTGTCCGGGCCAAGTTTGGTCAGCGATTGTAGTGCAAGTCGTAGTGCCAGTTGGCCTCTCTGGAGTTGTGGCACCAATTTGGTGCATCCTTTAGTTCTTTGAGTACTGAACTCTAAAGATTGCTGATCGCGGCTTTGAAATACTCTTAAAAGTACGAATAACTTCTATTCATATTTATTTTAAAAGTCTATTATTTATTATCAAATAGCTAAGTCTAGTTTGTTTAGTACACCTAGCTGACTGCAAACCTATTGTTCAGAATGACGAACGAGTACAAATTCTTTCACGGCCATGAGGAGAAGGCATGAAAGAACTCTTACTGCCACTTTATCTGCAACATCTACTCCATCCCATGTTGTAGAGCCTTTCCATTTCGCCTAGAAGAGCAGTGCTCCTCCTATTGACAGCCCGTGATCATGATCAGTGCGTAATGAGTGTGCTTCGGTTCATCAGCTGTGTCAGTGGCCCGGACACTTGGACACTTGGACACTTGGACACTTGGACACTCGGCCAGCGTTTTGGGCCATTTCAAGTGCCAAAAAGCTGGCAGACGGCTGTCACAACAGGCGCTAAAACAAACAGGCCAGGCAAAAACGCTAACCAGACATTCGAAGACGGAGACGGAGACGGAGACGGAGATGGAGGCCCTTTCTCATTTCTCCGGTGACTGGCAGGCGGCTGACAAGCGTGCATCATCGGCGGAGCTGGGTGCTGATTCCAGGGCCTGGGCTTTCAGCTTGGGCTGGGTACCAACTCTGGGCCTGGAACTCGGATGCTGGCCATGTCATGATGCCAAATTGCTGACTTTCGGTCCAGGACGCGCGGCAAACGTACATAAATAATGCATTTCTTGCCCAACCGACCACATAGGGAGTGGATGTGGATGTGGATGTGGATATGGATGGTTGAACGGTTGAACTCGTGGATGGATGGATGGATGGATGGATGGGTTGAGCTGGACGTGGGGAGTCCGCATGGATTTGGGTCAGTGGTGTCGCCCGTCTGGTTCCGACTAACAAGTGGATGAACTGCCACTCTCCTTTCCGATCTGTTCAGTTCTGTTCAGTTATGTTCCTGCCCGGTGTTTTATCTTTTCTCTTGGCCAGTTTCCATTCCTGTTCAGACTGCTTAATTGCCTTCGGGCCTTCGGGGGGCAGTTCATTAAAGAGCTTGTCCAAAGTGCCACAATCCCACCCCCCTCCCCCACCCACGTCCATTGCCTTTCACCCGAATGCCACTATTGGCTCACCTTATGTAGGCGATAAGATTGTGACATTATTAAATATTAATATTCAATAAATTGCATTAGTTTTCATTAACAGTCGCCAGCGAATCGACAATGTCTTCATCGGCATCTGCACCTCCATCCGCATCGCCATCCGCATCACCATCCGCATCTCCATCTGCATCTCCATCTGCATCTGCACTCCAGCGGCATCGGTTTCCCACTTTTTGTTCCCCCTGGCGAGGAACATTTAAAGCGCTTTGCTGGAAATTTATGTTAATCGCTTGTTTTACTTTTAATTTCGCACTTAAAATTGTCGCCATGCCGGGTCCTGACTGCGAGCCGAGGCCTGCGGATCTGGGTATCTGGGAACCTGTTCCCGCCTCTAGGTCTCGCTCGGCCCGCCTCGGCCTTCCTAGGCAACTTTGACCAGCATCGATACATTTTATCGATCCTCCGCCGCGCTGGCACTGCGATTTTAAGGCACATCAAAAGACAATAAAATATATATCCACGCAATACACCGAGTACCCAGTGCGCAGAAAGATTGTTTAGAGCGGCGATGGAACCTGTTTCGCCTCCAGCGATCAGCGTTCTCCTCCGAAATCGGGACTCGGATTTCCTTGTCGCCTGCATTAGCATTACCGTTGAAGCGGCAACGCTAGCAGTCGCTTGTTGTAAGTCTAGCATTTTATGTGGCAACGCTTGTTGCACTGTGGCAATTGGAAATGTTTCAGCTAATTGGATAAGGTAATCCCCCCGACTCACACATACGTCCTCCTCCTCCTCGAATCTCGAATCCCTGCCGCTAATCTCCACCATAATACAGAGCTTCCAGTCTCGGGGATGCGGGATGCGGACTTTCATGACCAAGCCCTCAAAAATTAAAACACAATTGACAGTATTCGACAGCAGCGAGGGCAGATTGATAAGGTTCTAAGGTTCTAAAAATGTGCATATCCATAAATCAGATAGAGTTGGAGAAGGGTGTACTTTGTGTTTAACATGAAAGAACGGAGCCACTTAATGAAACTCGTGGTTATGCAACTCCAAGTGCCATGGAACCCGTGATACCGCCCTCGCTGGGCTTGATCTGCATCAATGGGTCCGGAAAGCCCAGCCAAATAAATGTCAAGAGCGGAGCAAACTTTACACATAAGCCGCATGACAATTTGGGGCTTAAATAACTATTCACAGTGGAGTATTCGCAGTGGAGGGGCGGGCAAGCGGACAGTGTCAGTCATGAGCTTAGGCGTTGCCATGTGTGTGCCCGAGTGTGTGTTAATCCGCCCACACAGTCGGCAGAGCCGGCCAAACGGACATAACCCCAACTCATTTTAATTGAAAATTGTCAACGACTTCGGCTCTGAGCTGCGAGCTGCGAGCTGCGAGCTGCGAGTTCCCAGCTCCAAAGCCGCAACAACATCGAGCCACAAACACTTCTAATCAAGATCGGGTCCGAGAGCGTAGCTCTTGTTGTACTATATATCTGCACTTTTGGTGGGCGTAACGCCCAAAAAAAATCCAAAAAAAAAGGAACTAACGATAGACCAGAGCAGCTACATTGCAGCTGCAGAAATGCGGAAACGTGTGTTGCAAGCGGCACAACCTTGGAACCATTCTGGTGCCTCCTCCTCCTCCTCCTCCATCTCCATCTCCATCTCCTCCTCCTCATCGACAGTGGGTTGTGCACACGTAAATTAGCATAAATAGATTTCAATCACCTGGCAATAATTTCATTATGAGAAAGGCCGGATCATCTGGTTGGAAATAACACGCATGTGCCATCGCAGCTTGCGATCTTTTTATTGATTTTTCCCAACTCAAATATGGCTTTGAACTTGGACTTTTGCGCCAATGCTCGTAATACACTCCACGCAGGGGGTAGGATTCTGGACACTGGAGGGCAGGGCGGCGGAGACGGCGGAGGAGCCCGGTCACACGACGGAGGCACTTGGATAACAAACAAACGAAATATGCAAAACTGCATCCAAGCAACCAGGCAACCAAGCGGACGGGAAAGGCGAGCCTGCTAACAAGATGCCAAACGGCCAGCGGATTCGCCTTCGACGTGGCTCCAAACTCATGAACTGGCAAAATATTAATCAGCCATGGGAGCTGGAGACCCCAAGCTCCGATCGGGAGCTTCGAGCTGCAGATCTGGTGATCTGGAGAGCCGGAGAGCCGGACAGCAAGTGAGTGGCCGCAGTCAGCATCGAAAACGATTAATTCGCAGCAGGAGACACCTCGCCAATGACCTGCGCACGGACCAGATGGAGATGGAATCGAGATGGAGATGGAGATGGAGATGGAGATGAGATGGGGCGCAGATGGAGACGCGGAGATGGAGCTGGAAGTGGAGCTGGAGATGGAGATGGAGCTGAGGGAGCTGCGATCGAGATGGGCAGTAGTTTTCGCCAGATCAGAGATGGCCAAAATCAGACCAGTGATCACATCACATATTGTGGACTTAAGAAAGGTATTTAAATATGTTTGAAGCAAAACGTTTCGTTAGTTTGTTAATACAGTTTGTAAAAACGAGATATATACCTAAACAAAAACATATAATTATTATACTTTTCCAGCTTCAATGGTCGTATTTATAATATTAGTAGGCACTTTTTATTTGCCACAATAGTCATGTGTTCTTAGATAGTCAAAATCCCTTATCTTTAAGCCAAGTAACCATGATAGTAAAAATCCCATATCTTTAAACCATATTGTTATTAATTTTAAAAATCGAACTATTGTTAATACTTTCTCATCACTATCTTAAAGCCCGGATTTTCATTCAGTATGTTTTACAACTTTCGCGGGGGGCCTTGCGATTGTCCGCCTGGCGAATTGAATTCTTTGCCCAACTAATTGCCATCGAAAATGCTGATTGACTCAAATCCCTGCGGACGTTTTCCCAATTTACGCAAATCCCTCAAAATTAGAGTTGCCGTATGCAAACACATGCGGTTAAGCTTTCCTACATTTCTTCCTGCGATGTGGGGATGGCGATGGCGATGGCGATGGCGACTCCAACTGCTGCTGGCTGCTCATCATGGCAAATGGTAAAGTCATTTCTCATGTTGCCAAGATTTATGGCTTCCACCTTCTGGAGTCGCATGTGGAAGCCGCCGCCGCCGCCTCACAAACGCCTCAGAATGTTGCTGCTGTACGGAGCAAAAGGAGCAGCAGCAGCAGCAACAGCAGCAACACATGAAGAAGTCTCCGAACTCCGAAGAACAAACTGCCATTCGCACTAAAATTGAATTCTGCTCCGTTGCGCGCATCCCGCTATGATTGATCACTAAATTGCACAAGCTTAAGCCCGACGCGAGCCCACAAAACATGATGGAGATGGAGCTGGAGATGGAGCCAGCAGCAGGAGGAAGGCCAGAGACAGGGAGTTGGGAGCTGGGAGCTGCGAGCTGGGAACTGGGAGTTGAGAGTTGGGAACTGAGAGTTGGTAACTGAGAACTGGGGTATGGGATCCAGAGGGGCGTCTCGCATTTTTGTTGCATGCTTACAATCAGATCTGTCAGATCAGTTTCCTCTTCTCGCGGCCGAGGATCGCCTGTTTCGGTTGCCTTTTTGGCAGTTTTGTTTTGTTTCGCCGATTCGGCGGCGGCTCTGCGCTGGCATTTATTTAATCCGACCCATCCCAACAATCCGGTAGATCTGGGGGGCATGGAACTGGCCGATCCTGCATTCAGGATTCACTGGCAGTGCAGGAGGGCGTGCCAAGGGGCGTTTTATTGTTATATCGACACCAGTAGTTTCGTTGTCCAGTTGCCGTCATTTGCATTAGGGCGTCCGCCATTCCCCGGCCAGTTGATGTGGTGGTGATCGGTAGATCTGCTGTGGGACCACCACCAAATGGTCCATTAAAATCGCTCATTGAAAATATTTTAAGTGTTTTTTTATATGTCATTTTATGGCTGGATATGGGAATGGGAGTTTTCTTTTATTGAATGCGCCCGAAGCTCAGTTACAGGGGCAGCATTTGTTTATCGTTAATGGTCCCGGGCAGCCATTTACGACGTGATTCTGTGATTCATCACATGCCCCAACGAGCATTCCACTCAGTTTTGGGACGCAGTTTCCTGCGCAGCCTTATCTCACGTGGCTTCCGTTGGGCGCCGCGCATCATCGCATCGTCATCGCATCATCACGATCGGGAGCACGGATCGATCCATAAAAATGCAAATGCATTAATAATAGTTATAATATCGAATGTGTTAAGCTGCTCCAAATAGGGGCTAGCATTTTCACACCTCGGCCAGTTGCAGTTGGCGGCTGGTCGATCCGAAGATGCTGCTACTGCTACTGCTTATGGACTCGATTTCATTTATGGCCAATACAACAAACTTACACCATAAAACGGTTAGAAAGCTCCACCACTCCACTTGGCAGCGCAGAGTGTGTGTGTGTGCGTGTGTGTGCGTGTGTGTGAAATTAACTTATTGCCTTTTATTGGCAGTATAAACAACTTGGCAAACATTTTTCAGCCTGCCCATTTGTTATGGAGCTACTTGTCCAACCGGAAATGCGACTCGCCGTTCTCGGCATCTCTCCGCGAAGCCCTCGCCCTTCCCTGGCTGGGGAATCGCATGGCATCGAAGGAAGGCACACAAATCGCAGCGCCGAAGCTGGAAGCGCCGGAGTACTCCTGGCCAAAATTTGCATATGTAATGGGGACCTAAGCGCTCGCTGGGGGAAAATCGCCATCTTAAATCAGGCATTAAAGTCGCGCTTAAAGAGGAGTTTCCTTCGTGCACACTACTTCCTAAAGCAATGGACTTACCTACATAAGTTATCTGTCCATGTCTGTCCAAATAAGCCATAGCAATCGTATAATGTTCATAATTGTTCCATTTCCTCAAGTTTTACTCAACTAACAGTTGTCTTGAAATTTAATTCCAGCTTGTAGTTAAGTTGTATCTTAAGCTGAATATATTATTCTTTTAATGCAATATCTCTATTATTAAGGGTAATCCTTATAAATATGCTATCCTATAATATGGAAAATTATTTCTTAGCTTAAGCTTAGCCACAGCTCCTCCAAAAACAGAAGTATTCAAGGATAGACCTGCTCCAAGCCGATTGAACCACGCTGCCCAGCTCCCATTTGCATGCCACACTGCCAATGGCCTAGAGATGTTCGTGTTGCTGCTGTTGCAGTTGCTTTTGCTGCGGATGCTGCGGATGCTGCTGCTCCTGCTGCTGCCGCTGCTGACCTAACAACATGTTGCCGATGTTCCCGAGGGGGCGGCGGATGGAGAGTGGGAGGAGCAGCTCTGGCCAGGCAGTATGTTGCGATGATATCTCTTTTAGTGGGGAGATGCAGCCGCATCGGCAGCAACAGCTTGTGGGTCACTAGCAGCGCGAGATGTTGCTGCTGCTGCTGATGCTGCTGCTGCTGATGCTGCTGCTGCTGCAGCTGTTGCTGTTGCGCGCATTTTAATTGAATTAACATTTTTACTAGTGTAATGATTTCAATTAGTTTGCACCTCGCCATGTATTGTCAGGCTGCCTGGGTGCAGACAATGTTGCTGCTGCATTGGATGTTGCAGTCTATGATGCTGTTGCTGCTGCTGCTTCTGCTGCTGATGCTGCTTCTGCTGTTGCTGCAGACCCGACATTCTGCAGGCATTCGTATACGTCTGCCGACTTGATCTCGATGTGCTTGGCCTGCCTCCTTCTCGATTTGGCTGCCGGCTGCTCTCCGCATTTGCATTAATTGCTTGTTGCTGTTGCAACTGCTGCGCTTGCTGTTGCTGCTGCTCCTGCTGCTGCAGCGGTGACTGTTGCTGCTGCACGTGTTTGTTTTCTGGCATTGTACTCGTGTTTGGCTTACTAATGGCTTAATAGTTTTATTGCCGCATCGATTTGCATTCGAGTTTGGTCAGAAGTCGAATGCCGCGAGGCTTTTGAATTCCCTCCGCTTGGTGCCTTGTTGTGGCCGCTTTTGACCCGAATGAGGACACATTCTTCCCAACCACCCCTGCCCCCCGCGATTGTCAACTTGTCGCTCTGTGTCATTCGGCGGCTTATCTGCCCAGTCGCATTCATTTTCGATTTTATTTCTGCCCGCCTTTTGACATCGGCTGCCTCATCCAGCCCAGCGGCCTGCGTCGGCGTTTGCTAAAAGCCCAGGCCCAGCGCTGATAACAACAAAAAGTACACCGGGAGAAAAGAAAGAGGGATGGCGAGAGGGATTAAACCAATGCTTTCAAATTTGTTCATTTTGATACAGGTTACAGTGCCAAGCAACTAAAGGTCACCTAATGGCATAATGGCATGAAAAATTTGTCTTACTAGTACTATGGTATTTGGGGGAATTTTTCGAGAAATGTTGAAATTTCTTCAAGTGAAGCTGGGGCAACCACTGCATCGGCATCTCTGCTGGTTGGTCCTGGCGGGCATGCATTAACTTTAAGTGTAGGTTACTGATAAGCGTGCCTCGGCATTGGTGATGCATGGTCATCGTCCGCCCGATGCCCGATGCCCGATGCCCGATTCCCAATCCCCTTGGCCAGGCCCCCAGTCCCTCCTGTTTTGTGCCACTTTTCGGGGCCCTACATCCTGCGATTCGCGATGGCAAGCAAAACGAGTTTGTGCTCTGAGTCTTTTGTTTTATGCGCTGATCTTTTTTTTCGGACTGTGATTTCGGGGCCAAATCACTGCATATGCATAAATAAATGCGATAAGGCCTTCCACCTCCCCCCTTTTGTGGCGCGCCCCTCTTTTGCATATTTGTCGATTTGTCGTTGTCCCTCATTTCGTCGCCTCACCTCCTGGCGGCCATCTCCTCGTCCTCGTCCTCGTCCCCGTCCTCATACCCGCTCTCGGCCCCTTCTCCTCGTGCCATGACATACGATGTGTTGGCGCTGCAATTCGCCCAGATGGGGAATACATTAAGAAGTCGGACTGCAACTGGTCCCATCGCTGCGCTAAATTGATATTCTGGTTTTGGGCTTGTCCGTTCTTTTCTGCTTTTCCGCTCTTTTCATTGCCGGAGCATGAAACTCGCACAAATCAGCGTTAAAAATTAATTGTCGGTTATTATCGTGGATTATTCATAATTTATTCTAAGCTCCGTCTGCAACACCGATTCACATCCGAAGTTATGCATTCGCTATAAATTAAGTTCCACTCGTAATTATGGTCATTTGGCAAGTGTTTACTTTGCGCTTAGACCGGGGCGTGACTTCCATTTGTCTTCATAACAAAAGGCGAGCAAAGGGAGCACTCATTTGCATAAGAGAGTGGAGCCACTGAACTGCGGATCCGCCATCCGCCATCCGCCAGCCACCAGCCACCAGCCACCAAAAATGTCAGAAACACATGTAATGCGCCTAATTACGAGTCTGCCTGCACTCGAGCTGCCGAAAGTGGCTCAGATCGGGGCCAAAACCGCCAGCCAGTTGGCAGGAGGCGGTTTCGAGTGGCCAGGATGGGCTTGAAGTCGCAACCTTTCAAAGTCGCAAAGTTGTAGTGCAAACATTGGGTAATTCCGCATAACTTTTTCCCTTCTGCTTCATTTACTTAGCTCAGCAGCTTGGAGATAATATACATGCGGATATATATTTTAAAATGCTCTCTTACATATTCCTCAGCAAACTAAAGCCGCTCCTGTATGAACTGCTGCAGTCCCTCTGCCCAACGATCAATAAAAATCTGGCAGGCTGAGTCATCTCCGCCGCTCGCCAGCCCGCTGCTGTGCCCACTTGCCATCAAGGGGCCGGGAAATAAAAGCAGAGCAAAGCCAAAAATGCAGAAATTTATATGGTAACAACTTCGAGGAATTTGTCAAGCCAGAAGATGGAGATGCTGAGCCAGTCGCATTCGAGGCCTTGCATTGTCTTCATCCCGATGCGTTTCGTTTCGGTTTCGGTTTGGCTTTCGGTTTGGGTTTCGTTTTGCCAGTCTGGGGGGGGATCTGTTCTTTGGGTCCATTAAATGGCCAACAATTTGTTTTGGGCAACTGTCACACGAGTTGGCACAATTACAGCTCAGTCCTGTCAGCTTTCGGGCCCTTCACTCTCTCGGGCTTGCCTTCGTTTTCACTGCGAAAACTTAATTAACTCGTCGCTGTCTCATTTGGGTCGTCAGATTTCGAGCTGCCTTTCTCCCCAAAGCCGCAATGCCTTGATCATTGGCCATGCGTTTTGTCATCTGCAATTTCAGCTGCTCAAATTACTGGAACTTTGATATGTACGTGTACAGTGGGTGGCATTGGCAAATGGGTGGCTGGCTCTGTGGGAAATGGATGAAAGTTGGCGGCACTGCCAAAGGAAAACCGCTGAAGCGCAAAACCAACTCACTGAGCTTTCTTGTCCGCCCATCGCTTTTGCTTGTGGTCTCCTCCAATTTCCAGCCGTTTCCATTGTGCGAATGGCGCACTTGGCACATACTTTGGCCAAATTGTAAATTATTTGCAATTTCCCAATTTGCAAATTGCCCGAATTAGCCGGACACAGGGCAGCCAGGACAGCAGTTGGCACTGCCACTGGCACTGGCACTGGCACCCACCCAGGAGGTGATGGCCATGCCATTGGTCGCAACATTTTGATGGCGCATGCGGCATTTATGCTGATTATGTTGCATATAAATTCCTGCCCCTTCCGCGCCAGCCATCGCAGAATGTTTACATGCGAACGCATCGTTGTCCACATCCACATCCACATCCACATCCACGTCCACATCCACGTCCACATCCACGTCCATGTAGTGGTGGTGGTGCAGGTACCTCGTCTCAAGAGCCATCCCCGTATCCATTTGGCCGCGGTTCATAAATTTAGCCGCTACTCCGACTTCAAGTCGTTCAACGCACTGCTGCCAGGGGACAGGCCAACAACAAGAGCCAAACAAAGGCAGGAGGAAAACGCTGGGCGAGCGCACAGACCACGGCCAGAATAGCCTTCGCAAAACTATGCACTCCGAGAAATAAGTTGGGCTATGCAGAATCGCTTAAAACTCCTTGAACCCATATAAGAGCAATCAAATACATATAATTTATATAGCCAAGTAAGAGCAGTTGTTGATTGATTTGACATGAGCTCCAATTCTCTCAGTGTAAATACCCTTGGGGCACTGGTGGTCGGCGAGGGCAGCAGGAGCAGCTCCTCCGTGGGTTAGGTTAGGTACGAGCCTGGGTGCGAGTGGGCAAACATAAAGTTGCATACAAATTGCTGACTCGTCGCCGGCCACTTGCTGGAGATGGAGCTGAATCTCGGAGCTTGGAGCCGTCGATGGTGCCCCCAGTCCGCTGGCATCTCGCGTCTTCGGCAAACACATTTTAGCCTTTTGAGCGCGCCTTGACGACAGATTTAGACGTTAAGCAGCCGCGTTAAGTGTCCCCTGGGAAAACGCGGCTAAGCATGCTCCGTGTTGACAAAACGACTCGGCAGTTTGTAGCCTCAGCCTCAGTTGCTGTTGCTGTTGCTGTTGCTCATGTTGCTGCGACTCTTGTTGCTGCCGCGGCTGCTGCAGCTACTGCCATGTTGCTCGAGTGCTGTCGCTGTGGCAATTTGTATAGCCATAGATGCAATCGCTGTACCAAATTTTAACACCATTAACTGACCAGCGGCAAGTCACTTTTTTTTACCATTTAGTTTTGCGGCTGTGCGAGGCTTTTAGCAGCTCTCAGCTTGTTTGTCTCACTTTGCTGCATATTTTCGCGCCTAATTTGCGCCGAATCGGGATCGTGCGGCATGGGGCACAGCCCCACCCGAAACCGAAATGCGCCCGACTAAAGTGCAGCTGGCCCCCCATTTTGTGGGTGCCTGTCGCAACATCTCGATATGACGGCAGTGTGGGGATAGTTGGGCCAAAGCTAAATGGTGCTCAGTGGGCAATTGCACATGGACCACCGCACAACCGCAGAACTTTTGAGCGGTAAGCGGAAAGCGGAGAGACGATGATTGATTGCAGTCGAAAAGGAAGGTATGGAGGTGCTGCCCCCCATTCAATCAGCAGCTTGTGGTCAGCGAAATGTGAGCCAGCCCCATCGGCAAATGGCACATGTGACAAAACAGCAACAAAATGCCATTATAGAATACGGACAGAGAGCCGCGGAGTTGCAGGAAAATGCGTCTGGGTCCCGGTCTTGGGTGGATTAAGCACAAATTGTGTTTATGTTGAACACATAGAAACTGTGACAACTTAATATACGAGGAGCAACAAATCCGATTATAGGCATGACTTGATTTCATTTGCATCTTGCCATGTGCCCCCCGCAGGTGGGGCCCCCCCTCGCCTGCTGCTCCTTCCGCTTCATTCCTGCGCCCCGTCCTAATTGCATCCCATGGACATAAAAATTAATTATAAATTCCATATTTGGCCGAGGGGAATGTCGCGAGTGTTGCTGATTTTATTGTTATGGGCAACCAGTTCTGACTTTGCAGCTGGGGGCAGTAGCTCCTGCGGGCGGCTTCGATCGAAAAGAGGAAAAATCAAGAAAGAAAAAAAGCCCAAACAAAAGACTCAGACAACGAACGCGGTCGGTCAGCTATTCAGTTTAATTTAAATGGGTTTATAATTTATTTGATGCCCGCTCGGCCCACGGAGACCACACAAACACTCTCCCCCGCCAAACCCCACCACATATCGCATATGCCAGAAACTATCTTGTGGCCGCCAGTTTAAAATGTTTAATTTTACATAAAAACCGAGCAGCAGTGGGACACAGTCTTTGGCACTGAAAGCGGTAACCAAATCCAAATGAGCCTACAAATGCGATAAATTTGTACAATAAAAAACAAAACTGATTTCCGTCTAATGCGATTGACACCTAAAAAACAAACAAAATGGAGGGAAACCCAGCTCGTTGCCCGCTTTGTTTCGCTTCATTTCTAATTCCAATTCCAATTCCTGTTAAATCAAACAAAACAATACACAAAACACACGAAAATAAACCGAACTACAAGATACATAAATAATGTTATTAAAATAGGCACACCACAACGCTCTGGCCGCAACTGTGGGACTGGTGGTCAGGTCAGGTTGATTAGCTCATCACTTTGGGCCACTAAAAAAGCCACTTCCAGCTGACACTGATTGGTCGCTGTGGTCCACAACTTGACAACGAGTAGTCAGCCCAAAAGACACTGCCGCCGCGACAGAGATGATCGGACATGGAGCCAGTCAGAACTTTGGTTCCTAACAACTCGAGCTATTTGATACCTTACAGTTGGAACTGGGCGTGCTTGTATTTTTCAATCACTACACAGCCAACCTAAGAATTACTCAGAATTGAAGCGGAATGTAGCGATTAAAACGAAATATGTATGTGGAACGATCCCCAAAACCAATATGCCCAGTAACAGCCCACATACCGTGTTTGAAAAATAAATAAATAAATGATTTCTTTCGGTCTTATAGAGTGGGCAGACACTGACTGTCTGTTTAGAGACAAACTGTCATTATTTATGGAATTAAAATGTCCAATCTCCCCACATACACGTATGCGATGTTCCGATGTTCAACTTTGATCTCTGATCTCTGGGTCTTTGCATAAAAATGTCATCCCTTACGATTAATTATGTGTAGGAAAACATGATTCGATTGGGAATTCAAATTCCGGAATTTCAGTAGCCAGTGGGAAAGATTGAGAGGAGCACCCGCATCCTTCCCAGCAGAGTTCACGCTCCCAGGCGCTCAGCTTGGAGACCGGTCAGGTTGGAACAATTAGCCGACTGATTTATCTATCTGGAGCACTGGCAACTGACAACGTTGAATGCCCGGCACCGCTTACATTTGATTTGATGTGATGTGAGCGCCTACGAGCGAATGTGTTGCTGCAACAGCAACAGCAACAGCAACAGCAACTAGCCACAGCAACAGCAACTAGCCACAGCAACTAGCAACCAGCAGCAGCAGTTTGTGTTGTGGTGCAAACGCATAATCGTAAAATTTGCAGTGGAATGTTGCAATATTTTTCGCGAGTCGCAAGCAATTTGCGCGTGAATTATTCCAAACGTTGCATTACAAATGATTTCAGCAGCGACCACAACGACCAGCGTCTTTAATTGGCTCACAACGAGGAAGTCATTGGCCCAGCAGCCAGCGGAGGCTCCTCCATATTCCCTCATCCGGCCGCTTTCCTAGCCCACTCCTTGTTTTCCTTCCAGCCGCGAACGTGATGCAGACAAAAGTTTCGGTGTTGGCCATAAAATCATATTCCATGAATGTCACACTTGAACGGCAACCGAAGATGGGAAGCTGCTGGACGCGGGTGTTGCTCTTGGGCGCTGTTGCTGCTGCTGGGTTCTGGTGTTGCTGCTGCCGCTGCAGCTGCTCCCGCTGCAGCTGTTGCTGCTGGACCTGATCTTGCTCTGGGTGCTACGACTCTATTAACGTGTCGAGTGCGTGAAACTTTTTGCAGGCTTCCATTTAATTTCCATGGCCGATGGCTTGTTGCATTTGCCTAAGCAGCCATTGTCGCCTTTTTGAATTGCTGCGGCTGTTGCAGTTGCTTTGTTGCACTCCAGAGTCGTCAAAGTGATCGTGGTTGTCGTCTGCATCGTTGCTGCCATGTAGGTAATTCCTGGAAGTTAATTTCATTAAGAGCAACTAGCAATGCGCGGCGTATTTATTAGCCACACGATATATTGTATGGGCCATGGCTTTGTTTTTCAAGGAATCTGCCGCCTGGCTGTTCCATGCATTTGTGGAATTCATCATCGGCGGCGGCGACTGGCGGCCGTGGCAGCAACATCCCAGCAACATCCCAGCACAACTGGCATTTCCCCCGGGCAACTGATGTTGCAATTTTCATAACTTATTGCTGGCATGCAAGGCAGACCCGGATCCGGTCGCGCTTGTTACCGCTAAATATGGCGCGAAATTTCCTTAAGAAAATAAAGAAATACGCGCAAGTGCGATTTCCAGTTAATAAAATTAAAGAGCCCAACTCTGGCAAGGATTTAAAAATAACGCACTCTGCCCGCCGCCAGCCCGACTTGTAAAATTCTTATTAATTCTGATTGCAAGGCAAGGATTTCAGATCGCAGCAGGAACAATCTAGCTGAGATAGGAGCTGGGGAACCTGGTTGCCATTGCGCCTCCATTTGGTCAGAGTCATGCCGACAAGTGTTGTACACGCATTCCAGATACTTTTCCATCATTAGCCGATCGTCGTTGCTGCTGTTTCTTGATCCGATCTGGGCAAACACCTGCCGCAAGTGGAGTGCCTCGAATGCCGTTTGGAGAAAAAGCATTTGAGCAAGTGTTCAACTGTGGCGATTCCTTGCAAGTGGGCTTTATTGGAACACGGATAACACGCAGCTTAAATGCTAGTCAATCTCAAGCTCAAGTTACATCGAAACAAGATTCATACAAAGACCGCAGTGGCGGGCATGTTTACAAAACAAATCCAACATGGTGTACAAACTAGATTACAAATTCGAAAAAAGAACAATGATGCAGGTCAGTAGAATATCCAATAAACGCCGATTACCAAAAGGACAGCAAGCATAATGAACAGCTTCGACTTGACGTGATACTTCTGCTCCAGGCTGTTCCACCAACGGTTGAAGGCCACGGATACGCTGTCATCTGGACGCAAAGAGCGTCTGGCCAGAGGCTCATAGTCCAGAGAACCGCCACCTACGTTTCCACTGGCCAGAGTGCGTCTGGTAAACGGGCTGCAGCGATCTCCAATGCGTTCGGCTCTCAAACGAGCTAGATTCCTGGCAAAAGTGCTTTCGTACTGGTCTTCTTCCGCCTCATTGTCGTCGCTTAACTCGTTAGCATAGGTACGCTTATAGCTGGATGAGTGGGGCGCCGGCGGAGCCTCGGCAGTCACATAGCCTTGGGATGCAGTACGCACAAAACTGCTATAGCGACCGGGGGCTGGATTGGTCGCATAGTCATAGGACCTAGTGAAACTAGCGGCCTGCGCTCTGGCAGATGGCACAGATGGAGGCAGCACAGGAGCTGCTGTGGTTTCATACACCTGTCGGCGTGGAGGTTCCGCAACCTTGCTTTTGTACTCGTAGGTAGTGGTCCCGCTGCTTGCGGGCTTCGTGGTCGTCTGCCTAGCCGCGTGCTCTTGCTCCACCATATCTGCAGCTTGAACTAGCTGCTCGTCCTCTTCCTCATCGGACTCAAGGACAATTAGGGAGTTGACCATAAGGTATTTCTCCTCCCCATCGGCGCGCTTCGACGAAGCCGGTTCCTCGACAATGGTTTGTGGCTTTCTCAAGGGCTCTACTGCCTTTCTCTCAGACCCAGAGGAAGTGGTGGAAGTGCGCCGGGTCTGTATGGGTTGAGAAGCAGCAGTAGCAGTTGTTGGCCTTCTGGCGGCCACAGGCTCCTCGGGGCGACGCCGTTCGGATTCCTCGGGGCGACGCCGTTCGGATTCCTCGGGGCGACGCCGTTCGACTTCCTCGGGGCGACGCCGTTCGACTTCCTCGGGGCGACGCCGTTCGGCTTCCTCGAGGCGTCGACGCTCTGGTTCCTTGCCATCTGCAGTGGTTAATGTGCGGCGAGCCTTTGTGGCGGGTGCCACCTTGTTGCCATCCAGTTTGTCCACCGGCGTGGAGGCTGCCGCCGGAGCAGATGGAGCCGTAGCTGCGGGAGCCAAGGTCTCGCGCCTGCTGCTCTTCTTGGGACTGGGAGCCGGCGACGCCTGGCCGCCAATGGAGGCGCGCAGACGCTTGACTAGCACCTTCCGGCTGCTGTCCGTCACGGGGATGTTGGGCAGCCCCTGGGCCAGCATCTTGGCGCGCAGCTCCGCATTGGACATCGAATCAAAATCGTCCACGTCACCCATCGTATCCTGGTTTTTATCACACTTTTCGTTTTTCGTTGAAAATTGAAATCGGCGTCGCTTTTACGCGGTGTGTGCTAAAATAGTGATGGGAGAGTGTCACCTATCGACCGTCCTGTTTTGGGGGTTTTGCAACACTTATTTAGGTTTAACATGTAACAGTTAAGTCGGCGTTGTAAGCAACGAACACAAGAAATTATAAATAAAGCATCGCATATAACGTGCAAGTGTAATAAAGGATCTCAACTATATTTTTATATTACTTACATTAGATTTTGGCAAAAGAAACAGTGATCAAAAAGTCACGGTTTAGCCCACCTCTGTTTCGATAACATATCGATATCGATAGCGCTCCAATGGACTAAAAACTAAAACAAAAATCAACAAAAGTAAAAGCAAAAGGTAAAGTGAAATTATAATTAAGTGCCGACAGTGTTTCAAACAGAAGCATTGAACTTTATTCACTTAAAATTAACATTAAAGTACGACAAACTTTCCCTAGGGCGCAAACAGATTGAACGACAAAGTAGCAAACGCCCACGTACCTGGAGAGGATTAATCATGGACATCTCGAAGGCACCAAATCCGCGAAAACTGGAGCTGTGTCGCAAATATTTCTTTGGTAAGAGTTACTACCCGATATGAATGGATTGTTTTTAACTTCAGTGGATTCACTGCTCTGCTTAAACTTAGCTGGCTTTGCATTTCTGCCATTTGTGTGGGCCATAAACGTTTGCTGGTTTTTCACAGAGGCCTTCCACAAGCCACCATATTCAGAACAGAGCCAGATAAAGAGATGTAAGTTACAGTACAGATTAACCCGAATGCAATATAATCCAATACACCATAATTTCTTCCTTCCGCCAGATGTTATATACTCTGCAGTGGGGACTTTGTTTTGGCTGATAGTACTGACGGCTTGGATAATAATATTCCAGACAAATCGCACAGCTTGGGGTGCCACAGCGGACTACATGAGCTTCATCATACCCCTAGGCAGTGCATAAACATGACTAGATTAATTCGTTACTAACTTATGATATTAAAAAAGACTTCATTCCCATCAAAAATAACGTTTATTATTAATCAGTTAGATATTCCCCTATCCCCGAGACAGACCAAAACAATAGAGGATCAATTGAAAAGCGCAGGTTTTGATTTAATTACATATTTTTTATTCACATCTAAAGCTGTTTTTGTTTTTTATAATTTTTTCTGTATACTTTAAATATGTGTACTATATTTTGTTGAAATTTCTTAGCCGCTAGTTATGTGTTTTGTTCATATTCGTCCATATTTGAATGCTTGATTTAGCTTTAGTTAGCCATTTTGTGGATTACATTCTTTGCTTAGATACAATTTCATTGTTTCGAATTCAATTCAATGCGCTTCATCTTTCCATCACCCTTCTCTAAAATACATAATTTGTATAAAACTCTGCTTGTACCTTTGCATAAGCCATTATGGTAATTTGTTAAACCCCATTTAATTGTTATGTTGTGTGTTTGTATCCGTGAGTCAAATGCTTCCTATGATTTGATTACAAATTGCATTGAGAATGTCAAAAAACCTAGCGACTCTAAATGGATGTAAGGAAAACACGCGCTGCTCTACACATGAAGACATAATTCAAATTGCTATTAATCGGTAATTCGCTTTCATTTCGTTTGCGGTTCACAGCAAATGCTGCCAACACATATAGTACATTACAATATGATGCATTAATGTTTATAACACGAACTTGGTGGCAAAGCACTATGCAGGGCCACCAAATCAATCAGCGGAACTAATTTACAATACAAAAGACTCGCTTTAAGGTATATTTACAATCAATACTTGTTTTATTTATAAATTCTAAAGAATCAATGTGTATTTGGGATAGGAAGCGGGAGTTTCGAGGGTCGGGATTCTCGTTCAGTTTTTGAGGGCTTAGGCTAAAGAACATTAAGTGCCATAAATCACGCGTGTAGAGTCTATGAAGCGGCTAGTGAACTACTACACACCCACATTCACATAGATAATCCTTTAATTACATATATATCTCGCCATCGATATCATATCATATATGCATATGCGTATAAATATTTAAAGTACAAATTGATGCTTAGAAACAATTAAAATTAATTTGCGGCTGCTGGCCGAAAAATTCATCGTAGTCATTCACGGAGAACTTATAACGTAGAAACTACGGATACGAGTAGTACACACACAGATATAGATTTTGATACATATAATATATATTTATATTTATAAGAATTGAATGGGCGGCGCGCCCAATTTGTCTTTTAGATGCAAATCCCGCGCAGCTCCATCCGCAACACAGATAAGGATAATTAATACACACGCTAAATGCTAATCTTGTACGTTCTACTTGCATAATTTAATCATTTAGTTAAACAATATCCATACAGTTTGCTCTTTTCTTAATTTCATATCTCTTTCGTTTAGTTTTTAGTTTTTTACAAAGAAATCAACACACTACAGTATCGAGTTTGATTCGTTTTTTCACTTTTTGTTTATGCTTCATGTAATCTGTTTGTTTGTTTGTCGTTTGTTCATGTTCGGATTACGCCTCTCTCGTATGATATAAATATAAATATAGATATCTATATGCAGATGCAAATACACTTAGGAAAAAGTCGCTATATGTAGTTATGCTATATATATTTATATATGTATAGGTTGTATGTGGTAATAGTAGTGATACCTTAGGCTAGTTATAGTTAACCACATCGAACGAAACATCAAAAAATACTTATGCATATAAATAGTCGATTCTGTGTTCCTCTCGTTTCCTCGACCGCCGATGCATCAGCATCGAAGGGATTCGTAGAGGCAGCCAAGACTGCGACAGGTTTCGACGGGAAGAAGTTGGAATCCAACGGGGAACAAAGCCTTATCCTTCTCCCACTCTGTCCGTCTGGGGATCTCAGAAAATAGCAAATGCACTATGGGGCGGGCACCATGACTTGCCGCTCCACACTAGTTGTTCTTTACGTTATACGCCTTCTTCTCGTTGTTACCGTTCAGTGGATCTCATTTCGACGGACCCGGCGGAAACGGGTTTATCACAGCTACAGCAGCCGCCTGCTGGCTAGCCAAAACAGCCGCTAAGATGATAAATTCAAATGATTAGCATTCAACATTCTGAACTAGATCTCACAGTTGTGACTCACCTCCATAGGGCGCCGGGTACATGGGATAGCCGAGGCCGACGTGCGTATGGTGGTGGGTGTGCACATGGCGTTGCGGTGGTGGGCTGCGTGAGTCGGCGGCACCTGCACCGCCGCCACCCGCTGCGCCATTACCGGCAGCGCCTCCCACTCCGCCCACGGCTCCATTGCCCGATGGCCCGTTCGGTGGCGGACCGCCGGGCATCGACTGCTTGTGGCCGTCCAATGACGAACCGGGCGTCACTCCGCCATGTCCTTTCGGGCCGGACAGATCCGGCTTGCTGCCGGGTGCCGGGCCCATTCCTCCGGGTGGTGGCTGTAGGTTCAGCGGCACACCGCCCGCAGACCCAGGTGCCGAGCCGGGCTGCTGGTTGGAACCGCTGCCGGGGCCGAGGACGCCGGAAACTGGTCCGGATCCGGGGCCGCTGCTCGTGGGTCCGCCTGGTTGAGGCGGCCCGATGCTGGGACTGCTGACGCTCACCTTGACGGGGCCGCTGCCGCTGGTGGGCGACTTGAGGGCCCGTTCGCTGAGCTCATGGATCTTGTGGGTGGTGTAGTACTGACTGGCCGCGTGATGCAGTGCATCCAATGCCTTGGTGCCGGTGTTTCGCGAGAGATCTTCTGGGGCATGGTATGGGCGAGGGATGGGCAGGTGGTACGGTGCCGTATTGTACGGCCCGGCGGCTGACATCAACACGTTGCGATACATCGGATGATTGGGATCAAACCCAAAGGGCGTCGGGGAAATGTATGAAGGATGGAGGAAGTACTGCGACGTTGGTGGTGGTGGCGGGCCCTGCGTCTCCATGGTCGGCTTTTGGCCCTCCTGCTTCACCTTCAGCGGCTGATCGTCATCGCCGCCCTTTTGTTTGGGGGAATCCTTCGTCAAGTTGGTGGCCTTATTATTAGCCGCCGCACTAGCCGCCTGTGACTGCTTTAACTTTTGCTGCTGTTGCTGCTGCTGCTGTTGTTGCTGCTGTTGCTGCTGCTGCTGGTGTTGTTGCTGCTGCTGTTGCTGGGCCTGGTGCTGCTGCTGCAGGTGCTGATGATGCTGCTGAATGGCCTGCTGTTGCTGCTGGGCAATTTGCATCTGCTGTTGTTGTTGCTGCTGCTGTTGCTGCGCCGATCCCATGCCGGGTTCATCCTTGTGCATCATGCCGGGATGAGGTGGAAGACCTCCACTGGCAGCGTTTTGAGCTGCCGCAGCAGCAGCGGCGGCTGCCTGATTTTGCCGTCCCGTAAACATGTAATACCTGATGAGAAAAGATACACATGTTAGTTTCCCACCTTCTTATTCCTTATTACCCTTTCAAGTTGCGCTTTTAACTTGTATATTTCGCTTACCGTCTCAGCTCCTCGTCGCGAGCCTGCTGCACGGCCAAGCTCATGGAATGGCGCTGGTAAATGGCGGGATAGGCGCCCAGTGCCTGTAGATCCTTGGGATGCAGTGCATGCGGCTGTTGTGGCTGGGGGGGTGGCGGCTGTTGTTGCTGCGGCTGAGGCGCTGGCTGCTGTTGCGGAGGCGGATGCTGCTGGCCCGGATTTGAGTTTGGCTCCTGTTTGATCTCCTGCTTGGTCATCGGCTCCTGCTTGATCAGCTTGCTTGCTATCATCTGCGGGCAATATAAAATGATATTGCATTAGTTTGGCCAAAATATGATAAAATTTATAAGGGACTCACCTGCTGCTGAGGTGGCATGTGCTTCGGCTGGTCGTGCGGACTCGGACTCTCCTTGAGACGCTCCTCCTTGATACTTATTCCGGACAACTGCTGCGCTTGTGAGCTGGGTGGCAGACCAGGATGTCCACTCAGTTTGGCGGCCTCCTCTGAAGCTACAATAGAGACTGACCCAAAGTTGGGGTCCACATTGTATGGATACGCAGGCGGAATAAAGCTAAGAGGTAAACGGTTGGTTAGTTATGCTATGGCGACTGAGCCTAAAATAGCGATTTAGCAAACACTTACTTGAAGGGATAGAAGTGGGGCATGCCTTTACCCGGTCCAGGACCACCTAGACCGGCTGCTCCCAAAGCCGAGAGACCACCCAAGCCGGGTGGCAGGGTTCCTGGCGGCGGCCCAGCCACTGCACTGAGGTTGACCGGCGGCGGCTGAGATCCTGGCTGCGAGGTGGGCGGTCCAACCTCCTTGCCATTGTTTTCCTGGCCCGACATTTGGCCCGGCTGCTGCTGTTGAGAAGGCGGCTGACCCGGCTGCGGCTGCGGTTTGGTCATCAAATCCAATGGTGGATCCTTGTTCTTGCCGCTGTAGTCTGCCAGATGGGCAGCCACCGACTGCTGGCCAGGTGGACCTAGCAAGTGACTCGGGGGCTGAGCAAGTGAGGTAGGCGGAGGAGCACCAGGCTGCAATTGTTGCTGCTGCTGAGCTTGTGTCAAAGCAGGTGGCAGTCCTGGTGGTTTGCCTGGCTCTGTCTGCACCATGTATTGCGGCTGTTGTTGCTGCTGTTGTGGTGGAGGTGCTGACTGTTGCTGCGCCGGATAGAACTGATACATTCCCGGCACATACATGTTGGGTGCCGGGGCTGGCGGTACACCAACGCCCACTTCCGTTGGCTTCTTGCCCATCAATTCGATATGCTTTGCCGCCACCGCCTGGCCGACTGACTTGTCCAGCATTTCCTGTTCGGCTACTGGCGTGGAGTCATCGGAGATATCACTGTAGGCCGGACTCTGTACATCCTCGCGCGATACACGGCCCTCAAAGTCACTGGGTCCAGGTGACTTGCGGTTCTTCTTTTGTTTGCTGCTGGCGGCACCCACGCTGACGGAGCCAAATCCAGGAGAGGTCTTCAATCCTGCCTGCTGGGCATAGGCCGATGGCGTCTGTTGATCCTGCACATGACTCGGAGGCCTTGGAGGCGTCTGTTGTGTCTGTGGATTAACCGATGTTTGACCAGGCTGCTGCTGCAAAGGATTTCCCTCTGGCGGGCCAAAACGCAGAACTCCCGCTTTAACTAAAACGAAAATTCCAAAAGGATTAGTACGTCTGATATAACTTAAATCACACATTCAAAATCGATTTCCTTGTCCATCATTAAGAAGGTAAGAAAATCAACAGGTTGTAAAATACTTACGTGCTCCCTGCTGCAACAGGGCCTGCTGCTGCTGGTCTGACAACATGGCAGGCAATCCACCCATTAGTTGTTGTTGATGCTGCGACAGGGCCTGTCCGGAGATTCCAGCGGTGATGCTGCCTCCGGCCACTGGTTGCTGCTGCTGCTGCTGAAGGCTTGCCGCACTACCTCCTGGGACGAGCAACTGCGGTTGTTGTTGCTGTATAGGAGGCTGTTGCTGTTGGGCCGCGCTATTTGGACCTGCCGTCAGTGAAAGATTTCCCATAGGCAATACTGATGATGCAGATTGCTCTACTCCAGGTGTTGCAACTGCGCAGATGGGAGTTGGAGCTGGTGGCGTGGCTGGTGGGGGACCAGAGATCGGCGCTTGCGTCTCTACCACAGAGGGTGTGGTGCTGGGAGCGGCGATAGATACCGATCCAGTACCTGGTGCCGAGGGTGCAACATTGCCATTGGTGACGGGGTTGCTTGAATTCGCGAGGGGCGTGTTTGGGGACACTGGCACAGTTCCCTGACCCGCTGATGGTGCTGTCGCTGGTAATGCCGATGATGCCACAGATGCTCCTGATCCGGTTCCACTTGCGACTCCTGGCGAGGGCGGCGTGGCCGGATCCTCGGGCGCCTGCATCGAGTCCTCATCCATGGAACTTGCGCCACCGCCCGCTCCGTGAGCATGGGACTGGTGATAACGCAGCCCGTTTGCGTGCTTGTACTTCTTGCTGCAGTCCTGCTCGGGACACTCAAGCAGCACTGGGGAGATCGCGCAGGGCGAAGCAGTCTTACATTTCTTGGTGCTGATCTGCACATTGAGACCGGTGACCGGGTTGAGCAGGCTTTGCGGCTGCGTGGCCAGGCCACCGCCGCTGGCCGATATGGGGATGCCACTGGCGTTCACCATGTTCACTCCACCAGCCCCACCAATACCGCCACCAGATGCTCCATCCGAGGCGTCGCCGTTAAGCGGGGAAGGCGCCTCGTCCTTTGACTTGCGCTTCTCCGGCCGAGGAGGCAAAAATGCCGTTGGCGATGTGCTGGGCGTGGCCCCGCCTCCGTTGCCCGATGAACTGCTGTTGCTGTTCGCTGCCGCATTACCGGATGCACTGCGTGTCGCACCGCGTCCCTTTGTGGCACCATTACGCAGCTTGGAGTGCACCTGTGCGTGTGAGAAGTAAATCTGTAACGATTAGGAGAGATATACATCAGCCATCGTATTCATTTTGGCTTTTTGTCTGTTTTACTTACCGAACTTCTGGTCTCGGTAAAGTTGCTCAGGTCGGGAGTGAGACCTGCACTGCGTCCGCGCTTGCCGCGTCCCTTTGGAGTACGAGAATCTAATTCTTCAGTTGGTGAATCACAGAATCTGAAAGGCAGGAAATCAAAATAAGTAATCGGTAATATCATAACTAGCGATGTTTGCAATGCCCGCAGCTATCAAATATCTTCGTGGGAATCTTGATTGGCACATTAAGAGCCTAATGAATAATCACAACTGTAAACAAACGGCAAATGATTGCTGCTGCATCAGATTGTTTAGACTAAAATGTACAAATTACTTAACAGCTTTGTGCAAATATAAGTTAAAACGATAAGGTGCTGACACTGAGATTTCTTAATTAGGTTTCGTCTATATAAAGCATAAACTTCTTTTCAAACTGATACCCAAAACAATGGGTAGAAAAGATAAATCAAAATAAAAATAAATCAACTTGCAACATAATATTGAAAGGCATCTTTATTCATTTATCTAGTCTCTACAATAATTTTGGAAACAGTTTGAAAAGCAAATCACCATAAGCCTCAACCCAATTCCCAGCCACACCAACTCACCTTGGAGGAGCCCAATCGTGTCGGGTGCAGTCTAGCAGAGTGCCCACGTAGGTCTTGCCCCGCCACGTGACGTTGACCACAAGAACGCCGCCTTCGGTCTCGTGCCACACAATCCCTTCGAGGGTTACGGATGTGCCTGGTTCGCACGGACCCAGGCAGTCCGGTTCGGTGATGGTGCCCACCGAGGTGCCAATGCAGATGTCCACCATCTCTTTGCCGCCGCCTGCTCCGATAGCGCCAGCCTCATGCTTCACCCTTTTGGCAGGCGGAGATTTGGTATCGTCGTCGCCTGTTCCTGTACTGCCCGCCGGCACCGAGATCGTGTGGTGCATGGTGGCTGAGATCATGCCGGGTGCCATTAACTTGGCCTGAGCCGCCGCCGCTGCTTTGCTCTCCGAACCGCCGTTGCCGCCAGAGGTGTTGTTCTGACCTTGAATTGTGTTCGCTCCACTCCCACTGTAACTATTGGAAGCGGCCGCTGCTGCCAGTTGGGCGGCAATGTGCGAGGAGATTTTGATGCTGCCGGCAGACTCCTTTCCCGGCGGTCCGGGTGCATTGGCACCTCCTCCCGAACCACCCACTCCGCCGGCACTACTGCTGACCATCTGAGAGGCGGAGGAGGAGGCTGCTCCGGCCGCCGCCAGAAGTGAGGCAGCCGCAGGCACCACTGTCGACGGTGAACCGGCGGATGGAGAGCCCGCTGAAGGTGTAAACACACCCGGTGGCACTGCTGACATGGAGGATGAACCACCGGATTGCCCAGTGCCAGCACTCGAATTAGCATTGCCTCCGGAGTTGGACATGTGTGCGGCACGGCGAATGCAGGCATGATGAGAGCAAGGAGCTCCCACCTCTCCGTTGCATGAACAGGGAGATCCACCAGCTCCCGTACCGGAACACTTCTCAGGAGTATCCTTCTCGCCGGCCGCTGATGCAGCAGCTGCTGACTTGTCCACGGACATGCGATTGGAATGTGCGTTCTTGTCCTTGGTCTTCTCGCGCCGATGACCGGAACTTCCGCGTTTAGTGCCTTGCGGCGTAGACTGACTGCCACCGGAGGATCCCCCTCCGCTAGCATGACCACCGGCATTGTTTTGGCTCCCCCCACCGGAAGAGGAGGAGCCACTACCGGTACTGGCATTGTTTAGGTGCTTCTTGCTGCTACTCGACGAACTGCCGCTGCTGGAGGAGCTACCGCTGCTTGCGCTGCTCGATGAATTGGTGCTCCCCAGGGAAGATGTGTTGGTGGAACTGGAACCGGAACTCCCATCCTCGTTGGCCGAGTTATTTGATCCGGCGCCCAGGGCTCCGTTCTGTTGCTGATCGGTGGCCTTCACAATCTCGTGTTTGGCCTCCGAGCTTTTGGTGCCCGGCTTGGTGCGCTTGATCTTCATTTTAAGTCCTTTGTCGAGCGTCGCTTGGTGGTCTATGGACATCTTTGCGCTCGATTTGCCACTGGAGGAGCTGGAGCTGCTACCGCTACCGTTTCCGCTGTTGCCGCCTTGCGAACTCGGCGGCCCACCGGCACTTGTGCTGTTGTTGTTCCCGCTACCGCTAGCGGTGTTCCCTGTGCTGCTGCCCGAGCCGCTGCCTCCGCTTCCGCTGCTGCTGTTGTTGCTGTTGCTAGTGTTGTTGCCGCCGCTGCCGCTGCCCGTTTGCGAGGACATGCCGCCAGCGGAGAATTTGGAGCCCTGTTGTCCACTGCCAGCCGCTAAAGCTGCTGCTGCTCCTGCCGACGAAGACACTAAACTGCCGCCCTTGGAGAAACCGGCAAATGTCGAGGATGACAATGTGGTGCCGGCTCCAGCTCCTGCTGCTCCGTTTGTGTTTCCGCTTCCACTCCCCGATCCGCTCAGGGACTTGGAGTTACTATTCAGTGGACTCGGACTGTTCAATTGAGCCACCAAAGCGGACTTGTAGCCCTTGGAACTGCTCCCACTGCTGCTCGAGTTTGAGTGATGGTGGTGATGGTGATGATGCTTCCCCGAAGATGAGGAAGATGTGGAGGACGAGGAGGAAGATGATCCCTTGGCCACCACGTTCGCACTGCCACCACTGGGCGTCGCAGCTGCTGAGGAGGATGAGGAGGAGTTAGCTCCACCAATGGCCACTGGCTGGCGTGTGAACTTAATTGTGGTTGGCGATGTGGCCGATAAATTGCTGTGCAATGTGGTTTTGTGCGTTTTATGCGACGATGAGGATCCCGCCGCTGCTGCTGAGGATGACGAGGATGAAGCGCCGCCCTTGGAGGATGATGAGGAGGATGTGGAGGAGCTGTTTGCCTGCTTGGCATTTAGCGCGGTAGCCTGGTTGCCACCACCCGAAGAATGCGCTGACTTCTCAATATCCGCGTCCAAGTCGTCCAGCAGCTCTGGTATGCCGCCAATGTTCCACTCGTCCTCGTACTCAAAGTTCGTGTCCTTCGACTCGCTCGAGTTGGAGCTGCTCGACGAGGAGAGCGACGAGGAGGAGGAGTTGCAAGCGGGGCTCTTGCCAACTAATTGTTCTGCGGAAAAGGATAGATGGATTAGATTAGAGTTGTCGCATTAGTGCATAGAGGTCAGTGGCGTACAAAAGGGAATATATTTTCGGAATTTGGAAAAAAATATATTAAATTAGCAAGTAAATGAGATTATAAAAAGGAGGGTTTAATTTTCTATACAGTTCAGTGTGTGTGAAAACCCCTTTTGTTGTAACTTAATATCTCACCCCTGAAAACGAATGCTGCATACACCTCTGTTGATAGGAAAAAAAATGCAAGAGGCAGCGAGAGATTTGCAGTTACTTACTCGTATTTGTGTGCTTCTTGATCGCACTGGAATTGTTGTTGTTATTGTGCCGATTATTCGCCGATGCTGCGGCTGCGTTTGTTGTTGCTGTTGTCTTCGTTTTGTTATTGAAATTCAGCGCTTGATTCGCCGTTGTCGCCGTCGTTGTTGTTGCTGTTCCTGTTGTTGCCGTTGTAGCTGTAGCTGCTCCTGCCGCACTTAAATTAGCTAACAATTTATTATTCTTAATATTGCTTTCCGTTGCTACGTTGCTGCTATTCAGGGCCACCTGCGATTGCACAAAAAAAAAAGAAATTCAACAAAATAAGTTGCAGTTTATGTATGGGTGTGCGTTCGTAAGTGTGAGGAGTAGGGCACAATGTGAAGAAAACTCAAAAAAAAAAAGAAAAAACTCAAACCGAAATTGTTATTTCTTTCGCCGCTTTCGCTCTTTACCTTTGCCAACTTCTTTTCCATTCCATAACCATAATTAGTTCATAGTTTAGTGCGTGCGCATATTTTTAACGATTTAATTTACAAGAAAAACAAAAAACGAAAACAATTAATAAATAAGCAACGTCGTATTTCTCTCGATTATTTTGCGCGAGCCTTCTCCGCGGCGTCCTTTTTCGTTTGGCGGATGAGACTGAACGGAAAACCAAAAAAAAAAAAAAAGTGAAGAAGAAGAGAAAAGAGCCGGAGAGCAACCACCGAAAACGGGCGAAGAGAGGGAGAGCGAGAATTTGAGAGTGGAGAGAGGCGGCGGAGAGATGAAGGCAAACAAAACAAAACGCTTTAAGTGTTGGAAAACACTGCCCGTTGATCTCGGTTGTGGCTTTTTATTCAGCCCTTTTAACTAATAAATCAGTTTCCTGGACTGACCCAATAAACCAATATATGTATAAAAGAGTAAAGCGTGTAGTTGGCTGGTCAGTTCGTTATCGCCACTTTCGCTTATCGCACACTGCAAAAGTGTAGTGGCTACTTGAGAAACTAGCCCGAAAAAAAAGGCACTCGAGTGGGCAAAAATGATGATAATAAAATAATTACGCTCTTATCGCCCACTAAATACAGTGGAGGGAAGTGAACAGTGTTACTAACTATTAAAGATCATATATAAGCAATAGCTGAGCAGTACTTATATTACTTTCAATAATAAAGTATAATATAGTACAGTCAAAAATAGCTCGACTAAACTTCGACTACGTATTCATATCTCATAGATTCATATATGTATGTATGTATACATATGTATCTACTTAAGATATGCATACATTTGTGTTTAGTTTTGTATTAAACCAATTTATAATTGAAATACGTTTCAAATGAAAAAGTTACTGATAAGAAATCAATACCCGAGTATGATTGATTAAAATACTTGTGAAATGTTGTGTGGATAGTTTCCCGAGCAGGGTATAGGGTATTTGCTCACCTTATTCGGGTGGTGGCTAGTGTTCGCCTCGTTACGTCTCATTGACTCCATGCAGACGCAAACGATCGGGCGGCCGCACTGCGCGGGCGGCCCAAAGTACTACCAGTAGTGCCTAGGAACGTGCAGTCGGCGGATGAGCTGATCGGATGGCTTGGGCAGGTGCTGCGATTGCTGGCGCGGATGCGGATGCGGATGACACTGATGGCTGGTGGCGATGAGCTCGGGCGCTGCCTTGTGTGACGAACTGTTGACTTCTTATCCAGGCAACGACGCAGGGAGACACAGGGCCTCGGCCCTCGGGCCAAATGGTTCATTTTCAAAACTGCAAGATGGAGCAAGAGCAGAGTGAACGATTAGTTGTTGCAATGCAATCTGGCTGATATACGGTTAACGCTATAATGAAAAGTGCTGCCCCACTCGATCCAAGTGCTCCAAGTGGTCGACAAGATTAGAGCATTGTCGCTCCTTCAAGTGCTCAATTCAATTGCCGCTTATCGGCGGCGATCGCCGCCAATCAACGTGTTTGAGGTTAACTATAAACCATGGGTGACTGTGATTTACATGCACTGGTCTGGGGTCATGATACATATATATTATAGTAGTATTTATAGAAAGTGGGTGGAGGGGGCACAGGGGGATAGCAGACCCCTTAACGACCTGGTAATTAAGGCACTTTTGCACAATTTACTGATACTCGCACTGATAACGAAACCAACCGGCGGCCTTTCTGGTATACGAGTATCACGGCGACTACTCCCACCGATCTCAAGTGCCACCCAATATGGGGTATATGATTTAAACATTTGCTGCGCGAGCACAGTAGCTGTTGCCGTTCCGATTGGCGATTAGATAACGTCAGTGGCGACGACTCTGGGAATTCTATGAGGGTTTCTACACGTCTACACGTCTATGGCACACCGAAATCGTTGACGTCATCGTTTCCAGCTCACTACTTAGCGCTTTTTTTTAATTTATTTCCATGCAAATGAACATTAATGCCAGAACAAATGTCAAGCACAGTTGTCGACTATTAGGCTTAGCTTTATGTTTTTCTAGGCTTTATAAGCTAATGCCGTCTATAACTGAGAAAAATACACAAAAGAGCCTATACAGTTTTCTAGAAACTTTAGATAGCACTAGTTGTATAGCTTTTAAAAGGTTATATTAAACATTATGTTTCCGTTTATTAACCATATGTAAGCATTACTAATTGAATGAATGGGGAAATCACTTTTATTATGATACTGTGTTTTTTTTTTTTGGGCTTAGTCGACAGTTTTTGTTCGTCAATTAAATTGATTGATTGGTTTGCATGAATCTCTGTTGATTCATTCAATTTTTCTCCGCTTCGTACGACTTTAAAGCAGCAACAACAATTAAATTTGCATGTGCTTAACATTTTATGATAATTAAGTGGCACAGACAGCAAAACACGCTTTTTTCTGTGTGGGCCGACGATGGATTTTTATATTACGGCCAACTTGTGTGTTTTTTGCTTTTGTTATTGCTTGTGTCACCCGAGCTATGTTCGCATTTTCATACTGAATTCTGAATACGGAATACTGAATACTGAAACTTAATTAATTGAGTTGTTGACTGCGCTCGGACCGACAATAAAAGCTGCCCACGCATTACGAATTTTTACTACCGCATTTAATCTCATCCAAATGCGAGTTTTTAAGCCCAGACAAGAGCGCTTTCCAGTTCCCATGGCAATCATCTTTTATTCGCCACTGAGCCCCTTCACTCGGACACCGTATAATCCGCTATTACGCACTCCACTCCACACGCTCTCCGCACCATGTGGGTGGCACTGCGAGTTGTGGCATGTGGCATGTGGCATTAACGTGCCAACAAGGGGTTAAACCCCAAACGAACAAAAAAACAAAAAAAAAGTGAAAGAGAAAAAATAACACAAAACCAAAAACATCCATTGCCGATACTTTTCACAGACGCCGCCAACGAACACGAAGATTGAAACACACCATAATTTAGACAAATCAATAAATTACTAATAGCCCCCGCCACTTTGCTCCATCGTGCGATCGACATTCCACCGAATGCGACCGACGTTCCAGGTTCCCAGTTTTTGCGGAGGGCATCGGGGGCATGGAAGAAGGTAACCAGGTAACTTGGCAAGCCCAGGTAGAAACTGGCTGACTGACTGGCCAAAGGCACAAAGACAGCGCCGGTCAGCGTTCAAGTCGTGTTTTAAATTGGGTTTGCGGCCAAGCTCCGATACCATAATACTGCTCCCCACTTCTCCAGTGCTCAGCCAGGGAAAAGATACTAGAATGGCAGAGGCAACTGACAGCGTCTTCTTGTTATGGCCAAAGTCCCTGTCCGCACGTACTAAACATGGGGCAGTACCCAAGCAAATCCAACCGAAAAGCAGCTGGATGTGAATGCAACTATCAGAAATAGCTAGTTTCATGCGAGTAACTTATGCATAATACTACGAAACAGCTAGTTTCATGCGAGTAACTTATGCATAATATAATACTACAACTAATTATAAAAACATATTTATAGGTGTTTTATTTGGATCTAAGCCCAATTATAAAAACATAATAATAGGTGTTTTATTTGGATCCAAAAGTGTAGAACGATTCTTGGTGACAGACTAAGAGAAGTTTATACTTGAGTAACTGATGGGCAAAGGCGAATTGATGCGCTTTAGCAACCAAGAGCTAGTTTCCATAAAGTGTAGCTAAGTCACGTCATCGCTGGCAGACTGAAAATCAGCAGGAGAACTCAAAGTCCCCAAGATGATGAAGAAGCCGAGGAAACCAATGAAGAACAAGGGGCAGTGAGGCTAAAGATTTACGCTAAAATCGTCGAAAACATTGGCCGCCGTTCAGATCGTTGGGAATCGCTTGGCTTCATCGTCATCAACTTGGTTTTTTTTTGGGCTGTTGTATCTTTTTTTTGTTTCACAAGATGGTTGTTGTACAAGATTGATCCTCTGCGGTTGCTAAATGAACGCCTCCGGGGAGTTGCCAGTGCGCTTTTATTAGCGTTTTTGATCCAGAATGGATCGTAACCACAGCAGCCAACGAGCGGAGACGGAGAGAACGAATGGCTAAAGGCCCAGCATCTGACACACACGCAGATACAGTATACAGTTGTGGTCAAAAGAATAGTGATGCTCATCACAATTAGAAGCATTTCAACGCTGGCACAACCAGATAAAGCATGTTATGTGTGTTTCCTGTGAAATCTTTAAGTAGTTAGGTACTTGGGCACTATCAATAGATATAAGCCGATAATCCCATATTTAAGCCATTGCCTTCCTATTATTTTGACCACTCTATGTGTTCAAATAGCTATCTCTTTTATCCCTTATAAGTAATTTATGCACAATAGGCAGCATACTATTATTGTGATCCCCATTGTTCCAGCACAAAATACAAGAAAAAATACAGACTGAAATTGCGTTTCGCTAATAATTCTTGACTCTTGTTTCTGTTTTGATTCGGCTCGAATCGCGATAATTTGATTTTCCCCAAGCGCTACCCATGCGATTGCGATTGCGTTGCGTTGGCGGCGGCTGTTTAGGCTCAATACGCTGGAGGCGGCGGCTGCTCGGCGTTCAATTAAATTAAGTGCAGCGGGTTCCCTTTTTGGTTCTTTTCCACTTTTTGCTGTTGTTTTTTTTTTGTATTATTATTTTCCTTGTGGCATGCCACACCGCCGCAGAACGAGATGTTTCCAAGTGCTGGGCAACTCAAGTGGCGATCATGCCACTTAGGCAACGGTCTGAAAACGAGCCTCCGATGGAAGGAACTCGAGTCGAGAAGTGGGGGGGATGGAGGGAGAGCTGATCTCGATCCCGGGATAGTAGACACATTCAATTGCCTTTCCAATATATTGATCACTTGAAGGAAATGTGTGTGCGCCCCTTTCAGTCCATTGACGGGGTCTGGAATTTATGACTTCATTTCCTCAACAGATCTTTTGTTCGTGTCACCAGCAATTTGCTGTCCTCAATTACGAGTTACGAGTTTCCCTTTGTGGATCTCGAACTTAATGAGTTGCACACAAGTAGATTGGGAAGCTGGGAGCTGTTTATGCCTACCCGATTCCAGCCTGGGAATTCAAGAATTATCGTTCCGTTGAGGGTTCAGAAATGAAGTCTCTTGGGCTTTGAATATCGCAAGGGTAAGATTCGTTTAAAAAATAGGTTCAAAAATATGTACTTTCCTAAATCTTTTTGAAAAAATCAATTCATAAATGTAAAAATTAACTTCAAACATCAGATAAGTACAATTGATGTCACCATTCGAAATGTAGATGTAATTTTTATATATTTAACAAATAACAAACGACAACACTAATATGGCGTGCTTGTTGCTATCCCAAATTGGCAGTTGTACAACCTGATAAAGGTAAAACAAGCCGAAAACATTTAACAGACCGTAGATATATATAAAGCCCTAGCTATATAAATCATACAAATCTGGTTAACGTAGTTGAATTTGTGCAAAAATGCTACCACGTTTGCTGCTGCTTTCAATTGGAGGAGTATTAATACTTTTGATCGTGGACCAGTGCAATGGAAAGGTAACAAACTCATATCAAGCCCCAACGTTGAAGTTTGACTAAATCTATTGCTCGATCTAACAGCGCAAGTGGGACTACGAACCTCTATCTATTGAAACCTACTCTACGGATGAAAGTATGCTGAAGATAACGGCCCAAGTGGACCGAGTTGGTCGAGGAGAATATGCCCTTTCGGCCAACATCGAATTTAAGTACACGCCAGACGAAAATACCATGGTGAGCACGGAGTATTATCTATTCCTAAATCTAAATAATATGTAGAATCATGAATTAATAGATGCTAAAGACAACTATTCTATATTGAGAAGAAGTAACTTATAAACAACTTGCAGGTTCAAGCATCGGCCTATCGAAGCAGCTCCGGAGACGAAAACGACTACAAGATTATCCCCCTTAGCATTCCGAAACAGCCATATTCCGAGTTCATGAACAACCACTATAAGGACGTAGTGATTCCAAATCTGGGCGGTTGCTCGAATCTGATCGCGTTTAAGGACAAATTCGAGCCGCCGTGGCCCCAGGATACGTACGTGTTGGACAAGTGTGTGGCAAACAGTGATGGATTTCCGGACATTGTTCCTGAGGGCTACTACAAGGTCAATTTCACCATGTTGAATCCCGTGGATTGGGGATTCATTCTCATTGTGAAGATATCCACCAAACTTGTCTGATCTTCACGTGGGCAATCGCATTTCTATGTATTATTTAATGTACCCAGATATGTACGTATATATATCATGTAGAAAGTAGTTGGCGTAAATATCAATAAAATCAGCATCAAAGACACTTACAATCCTAATTATTGGTCAATTACAAACACGTAACTGTTCGTTTTACGGAATATAATGTTTGACATCAGTCAGATTAAGTGATCGCAAACATTGTAAATATCTGGCAAACATGGTAGGTTCGTGAGTTTGTCCAATTCAGATTAGTAATCCGGTATATAAGGGCCTGGTTTCCACTGAATGTATCGAATCCAATTCTAGAGAAATGGCAGCTTCCAACTTTTTTGCAGTCACAACTAGAATCGGGATTCTGTGTATATTTCTGCATTTGGCAGGAGCAGCAGTAGGTTTGGCCATACAAATTACTTAAAACTCTTACTGATTCTAACGTTTCTAGCGTAAATGGGACTACGAGCCCATATTATTTACCACAACCTCTTCGGATGAAAGCAAGTTAAAATTTGAGACTAAAATCGATCGGCTGGGGCGTTCAGATTACGGAATTTCGGCCACCATAGAGTGGAAATATGACACGAGTGAGGAAACGATGGTAGGTAATCAAAAATGATGAATTAATTATGATTATGATTTAGTTGTCAATATATTGACTAGGTTGAGGCACAAGCGTATCGCAGCAATACGGGCGACGAGAGTGATTACAAGTTGCTACCCTGGGCAATCCCCAAAGTGACCTTCTATGATTACCTCAACACTTATTATAAGGATGTGATCATCAAAAACTTCGGCTACTGCTCCAATTTACCCAAATACGAAGGCAAATTTCAGCCGCCCTGGCCAAAAAACACCTATAAGCTGGACAAGTGCAAGATCGATGGTGATGGCCTACCGGAAATCGCTCCGCCCGGATTCTACAAGATCGTATTCACTAAATCTGGTCCCGGACAGCCCACGTGGGGCTTCACAGCAATTATAAAACTAACTAACAAAATGTTCTAGATCTAGCAATATTAAAGTGTTATTAATAAAGGGCTACAAAATTCCTTTATTTTTTTCACTGTTCAATATGAGAAAACTGAATAATTGGAAACCATTTACTCACTAGAGGTTCTTCCCTGTGGAATCCTTCTAGCGTAATCAAATCGATCGATATTGTGCAATGTGCATTGCACATTTAACAATATTTGTAGTTTGTAAAGTATCCCCGTGTTTGTAAAAATCTGATAATAATGGTGTGCAACTATAATGTTTGGGCAGACTATAAAAACACAAGGCGCTGCACATTACTAATCAGTTTCATATTGGCCAAATGGATTCCAGCTACTCGTCAGTCCTAATATTGCTGGCCATCCTGCTAATCAGTAGATGCGAAGCAGCGGTTAGTTCACCTGTTCGTTAACCTGGCGAATTTTTATTAAAAACTTCTTCTAGCGCAAATGGGACTACGAACCTATATCGCTGATCACCACCTCTTCGGATGAAAGTTTAATAAAGTTAGAGCCCAATATTGTTCGCGTAGGGCGTGGACAGTACGAAATATCAGCCCGGGTGGATTGGAACTATGACACAACAGATAGGACAATGGTGGGAAATTTCGGTAAGGATTTAACCACGTATAACAACATATCCTTTTCCCTTAGGTGGAGGGTGTTTTCTACCGCAGCAGTACCGGAGACGAGTCCGACTATAAGCTGCTCCCTTGGGCTATCCCTAAGCAAAGCTTTTACGACTTTCTGAACGGCTTTTATAAGGATATGATGATGAAGAACTTTGGTACGTGCTCCAATATTCCGCAGTTCAAGGACGAATTCCAACCGCCATGGCCAAAACAAACTTATATCGCTGACAAATGCATCATTGAAGGCGAAGGGCTGCCGGATATGGTGCCAGCCGGATTCTATAAGATTACATTTAATTGCACTGGACCTGATCAACCATCATGGGGTTACGTCGGAATTTTTAAAATAACAAACAAAATGTTTTAGCTATGTAGCTATAAAAAGTATGAGGTACAATAAATATCATCTAATCAAATACCGCCAAATATATTTTAATATTTTTTAAGTCCAAAAGTTATAAATGAAGTATATACGAAAAAACAAAAAGGAAAAACATATCTAAAATGATCGATATTGTTTGAATAGTTGATGGAAGCTGATGAAGCTGTGTTTCAATGCAGTAGACGTATTTAATTGGTGTTAATAGTTAAATAATTATATAAGTATGATAAAATGTCATGACAAAGTGCACATATTTTTACTTTGGCCCTGGCTATATAAGCATAAAGCCCCATGTCCCATTGCTCAGTTTCATATTCTGATTATGTCTTTCCTGTGTTTCATTGTTGAAATTTGTATAGCACTCTTGCTTATAAGCGAGTGTCAAACATCGGTTCAAACGGTTCAGTATTCAGTATCCATGTCCTCCACATATCGTGTAATATTTTGAAGAATTTTCCAGCGCAAGTGGAACTATGAACCCATATCGATTGAAACCAACTCATCCGACGAAAGTCTAATAAAATTAGATATCAAGATTGAGCGCATTAATCGCGGATTGTTTGGACTGACAGCGAAGATAGACTGGAACTACGATACGACTGACGAAACCATGGTAGGTGTACTCCCTGATGTAGTCGGTAACAGGTCGGTCCTGTGTAACAGGATTGAGATCTTTCTGCAGGTCGAGGCCCATGTCCTTCGAAGCTCCACGGGGGATGCCAGCGACTACAAGCTGCTTCCTTGGGCCATTCCCAAGCAATCACTTTACGACCACCTGAACACCTATTACAAGGATGTGTCCATGAAGAACTTTAAGCACTGCTCCAATATTCCGCAATTCGAGGGTAAATTCCAACCGCCAATGCCAAAGAAGACCTATTTCGGCAACAAATGCGTGATCGATGGCGATGGGTTGCCAGATATTGTTCCTTCCGGATTCTACTTGATCATAATAAAATGCTACGGACCAAATCAACCCACATGGAGCTCTTCCGCAGTTTTTAAAATAACACAAAAACTAATGTAAAAATTATAAGCGTAACAGGTTAAAGTTTAACACTGCGATTAACACTGTAATAAAAGCGATCGTAAATTTTCAAAATATAGAGTTGGTTATGGTTCTTGAAGACGGCAAGAAATATTCAAGGGTAAAAATGTTTGGCAGCAAACTTCCAACCAATTCAAATTGCTCAAATGTTTAGTTTGCGTTTGTAAATTTCGCCCATTGTGGCTGAAGAGCCACCAAGCAGCACACTTACATTTATTTTCAGAGTCCACACATTTTTTCATGTTTTTGGCATGCAGTCTTGTTTGACATGTAAGCCCACAATTTAACAGGGAGTTATATAATAAATACATACAAGTCGCAGACGATACACTGCCATGCAATCGACTGCTGTTTGCTATATAAATGCAACTCGATTGGGAGTTCATGAAGTTCAAGTTTGGCTAAATGATTTCGCGTTGCTCGCTGCTGTTTTTGTTCGCTACGTTGCTGTTCGATGGCTGCAAAGGAGGAGTATGCCAGGATATTCTATCAAAATAAAATACTTATAGTTTCTGTGCTCATTTAACAGCGCAACTGGGACTACGAGCCCTTGTCCTTGACATCCTACAGCTCAGATGAGAATCTCTTGAGGATCGCAACAAAGGTGGATCGACTGGGGCGCAGCCAGTACGCATTCTCCATGACACTGGACTGGAACTACGATGTGGATAAGGACACCATGGTTAGGATATTGGTTTTAATATTAAGTTCCTAACTGGCTAACAAATCGTTGATGGACAGGTGGAGGCAGAAGTTTACCACTGCTCATCGGGTGACGAGGACGACTATAAAATGATGCCCTGGTCCATTCCCAAGCAGCCCTTTTTCGAATATCTAAACGCCTTCTACAAGGACGCGTTCATCAAGAATGTGGGTCACTGCTCCAATATGCTGCAATTCGAAGGCGATTTTGTGCCTCCTTGGCCACGAAATGTTTACAAGTTGGACAAATGTGTGGCCAGTGGCGAGGGACTGCCAGAAATCGCACCAGAAGGCTTCTACAAGTTAGACTATAAAATGAGCGGACAGGTGGATTGGGGTTTCACCCTAATCGTCAAGGTCTCGAATAAGGTTATTTAATATTGTACTATTGCGGCACCTTAAAAGGGCAAGCCTATACAATCGCATATACAAAATGTACTATATTATGTGAAATGAATTGATTTAAATTAAATTGCGGTATTTTAATACTTATATAGTTTTCTTTTATGTTCAATCATCTTCATCAAAAAGCAGCATCATTATCATAAATTATCTTCATCGAAAAGTAGCATCATTATCAACAGATGCATATCCAATTAAAGAGAATAATTAGAATTGTTTAGGCAATGCAAACATGACTAGTGTAATGTACTAGTGTAATTTGCTTAAATTGGTTGGTATTTCAGTGACGATCACTTGATAAGTTAGATAAGTTTGACATGCTTTACACCTATTCCAACTACATTTAACAATGTATCTAACAATATGCACAATAGAACACAAAGTTGTCGTGCCACAAAGGTATTTCAAATATTTATCTGAATTGGCATACTATAAAAGCAAGTAGATTGCGACTAACATTGTCAATTTACACAGAAATGCTTTCGCTTTGCGCTTCCTCGCTTCTATTAGTGTGCCTTTTTGCCAACAATTACAATGGCTGTGCAGCGAAGGTGAGTTAAAATAGTTCGTTAAACAATGTCAAGGATGTTCAATTAAATGGTTCAAAATAGGAATACATCTATATTTAATATGAAAATTGTTCATCGTTTTTAGACCAACTGGGAGGCAACGCCATTGTCGATTGGAGGCACCACCACAAATCCCAGTGCCATGGACATCAATTTGCGAATTGAGCGCATTTCGAGATCGGAATTCGGCTTTTCGGGCACATTCTTCTGGAATATAGATATGGACGATAGTGTGATGGTAACTCCTGGTCCGATATCATTTATTCAGAAACACATAACATTTAAGGACTGGTTTCAGGTGGAGATGCGGATACTGAGCAGTTACTCCGGTGATGAGTCTGATTACAAACTGACTCCGATGTCCATACCACCACAGAAATTCACCGAATATATCAACACCTTTTACAAGGACATGTTGATACCGAACTTGGGAAATTGCACCGACTTGCCGGTCTATGAAACTGAATATGTACCACCCTGGCCGAAGGCGACCTACAATTTCACCCGCTGCGCTCTGAACGGCAAAGGATTGCCGGATATTGTGGCAGACGGCTACTATAAAGGCGAAGCCATCATCACGGCCCTACCAAATGTGGAAGTCACCGTTGCCGCCGTTCTGCGGATCAGAACAAAAATGTTCTAAATACCCGAGAATTAAATCGCAGAACATCTTCCACTCTATTGCCAACTGTTTTTGCTGTTGGGCATTTCCGAGGTGTGGGCCGAATTCCAGCTGCGGCGTCATAAAATCCGCCCGACTCGGGGGCCAATAAATGAACCGGGCCAGGTAAAAATCGCTTTGGGCCAGCTGACGACGGGCGGGCAGGCAGGCAGGGCAGGCAGTTCGAGTGTGAAATTGGCAAGACATGTTTGGAAACTGTTGTGGTAACAAAAAGAGGGTATGCGGTAGTGGTAGTTAGAGGGGAACTTCGGGCAAAAATTGCACCAAGTGTTGCTGGCACTGAGAAAAAGGTTTTTGCAAATGGAAAATGTGAGAGAAATCGAACTAGCTCAAATTATGCTCATATCAATTAAACTAATTAACTAATTAAACGAACTAACAAAAGTGCAGCCCATAAGGTGGAAAGACAGCTTATACGAGACATGCTCGAAGCAAAGAAAGTGCCTCCAATTTTTTTTCTGTATACTTTCCCCTCGTTTCGACCCCCTGAAAATGCAATTCGAGTTGCATTTCAAGTGAAAACTCTGCACAGTTGCCTCGGCTAATTTATTGCAAATTGTTAAAAGCTACAACGACGAAGGCGACGCTGCTGCTGGCTGTCAACTGATGACAGCAGCATGCGGCTCCTCCCCGCCACAGCCCCCTTCGAAAAAGTTGTGGCCGCCACTGTGTTTTCCCCATTTTCAGACTGCTCCGCTTGTTGGCTGGGGAAAAAAATCAGTTTAGGGTGAGCCAACTTCGCATGGAAATCACTGGCCATTTCGCAGCTACGAAATAAAGCCACAGATCTCTGAAGATTTGTTAAAACGTAAGGCACATTGTACAAGTGCATCGAATACAAAAAAAAACCGATTTAATCGGACTTTATTTAAGAAAAAAACTTCTTTTCAATATTGAAATTGATCAAAGCGAAGGAAATTAAATCGTCTTTATTCGTTTGCCATAAATACGCCAATAAAATAAAGCAAGTCGTGTTGCTATCAGCAGATTTAATATGCCTTTTAATGGTTAGCTTGTGCAAAATGGTGTTTTCATTGCATTACAAGCGAGATGGCGATCTAACAGGGTTTTAAAAGCCATTTAAATCACTGCAACGAAACTCGACTGGCTCACCCTGATTAGCATATGGGGAACACAAAACAGAAAACTGAAAACAGAAAACAGCAACGGCAACCAATTTGCATTTAGCCACCATCAATCTAACTCGCACAGTATGCACTCGGTTGCCCCGCGAATCCCGCGGCTGTCCCATCTGTTCGCGGCTTGAACATTTTGCAGCATTTGCAGCATTGACAATATCAAATTGTTATCTGGCATAAAATAATTACAACGTTTTAATGCAGACAAAATAGTTGTCGTTGTCGATGGTTCGGCGGTTGCAAGTTGCTGTGGCTGTGGCAGTTACTGTGGCCTGTTGCCTGTTGCCGTTGATATCATCGTGGTTGCTGTTGCCAAAGTTTAGCTGCCAATTTGAGTGCCAATAAAAGCGCGTGTGCGACAGCAAAGAGATTTCATTTTCGACGGACAACGTTGTCATGGTTAGTTGGAGCTGCTGGTGTGCTAATTAACCAAAAACGCAGCCAATTAGTTGGACTAACACGGAAAACTTGCGGCTCCATGAAAACACCAGGGAGCGCTGCACGCAGAAAAAATGTCGGGTCATTTGAACTTTCTCTTTTTCTTTGCGCATAATAATTGTCCTTGACAAAGCGAGGAATGTGGAAAATTTAGTTTTTAAGTGAAATGTCTTAGAAAATCACTTTGCTCCTGACAAATTGAATCGTTTCAAAAGGCATAATTATATGAAAAATATTGATTTAAAACGAAACAATCATTAAACATTATTTTCAAGTGTCATCAGTTCAATTTGCTCAAACGTGTTTGCAATTGTTTTTGGCATTTTATTGTGCTATTTTACTAGATAATTTTGGGGACAGTAAAATTTAGATCAGTAAATCAACATTATTTACAACTAATTATGTACATTTCCGACAGATTGTTTGTTATTTGAATCACTGTTGGTCATTTATAAAGTAGGAACATAAAGCCATGAAATTGCACGCCAATGTAAAAAATACGACGAATAATTACTTCAATCGTATTTATCGAAACTTGTTTTCATTATAGCCTTTTAACGAAATCACTTAAATACTAAAATCGAAATAGAACTTGTTTCAAACTGACTCCTGATTAAGAGATATTCATTTTAATGCTTTAATCCAATTTCGCTTGACGATGCCAAATGGCTTTTTTTTCAAAACGAGCTTTATTACCAAGATTTCCGTGCTTCAACTAATTTAACTGGAAGAGCTGCGGAAAGTTGACCATCTAAAAGGCGCCTTCAATTAGCAATGCTCATTGATTGGAAATTTGCAAAATGAAATGCATTAGACTGGCATAGGCAAAGGTTAAATTATGTCTGCATTCACAGAGATGCGGCTACAATAAACAAACAAGAGTGGGGCGAAAGGGGGGGATAGTCAGTCAGAATGCAAAGCTTGTTAAAATTCATGTAATGCATTAACAAAGAACAACAACCACAAATTACACACACACACACACACACTGATGAGGCAAAAGGGGGGCTGGATCCACTGAGTCAAAAGGCCGACGGGCTGCAATGAAAAGGCAATTAAAGCGCAGAGGCGCAGAGGGGGCAGGTTCCAGTGGGGGCAAAATACAGAGGTTGGGGATAATGCTGCCGTTGCCGTTGCAGCAATCAATTGCATGCTTCAATGGACAAATATACGAGCATAGACAAGTGGAGAGCCAGCTCAGATAGACATGGCCGATACGGACGCCAAAGCAAATGCGTTCGCCCAGCTACAGTGGAGCTCACATGCAGCAGACTGTCACTTTACAGCCTCACTTTCGAATATTTTAAGATGGGTCGCAAATACCCAAAGCCTTAAGTTGTACACAAAAGTCAATATGATATGTATAACTTTCTTCACTTTAATTTTATTTTGAAATCATGAATGGATTAATTTTCCACATCAGTTCGAGCGTTCTTATTGATGTCCGCCTGTTACTGCGTTTGTTCCTCTGTGTGTTTTCAGCGTATGTATCTGTGAATTGTCCACAGCGGACACCCGTGGGACGGACGGAAAAGCGACTAGATGGACTCAACTAGATAAAAACCTTAGTTGGCTTGGTGCCCGGCCAAAATGAGGAATACAAGTGGGGCTGGAGAGGCATTGAGTTGGGCTGGGCTGGGCTGCGTTGGGTATGGTTTGGATTGGATTGGTTTGGTTGGGTGTTCGGTGGTCGGTGTTCGAGGATTGAAGCTTGTAGCTTGTAGCTCCAACCGTCTGCATCTTCATCCGCCTCCTTCGGCGGCGGCAGTCAAGTGGAACGGCACAAAAACTTGTTAACTTTTTTCGCTACAAAAGGTCCGGAGAGTGCCAAGTTGAGTCAATCAACTGGCAACCTGCCCCTGCCGCTGCCCCGTGCTCCAGCTTCGCCCCTCCATCTGTGCTCACTTGGCAGCAATTAATCAAATGGGAGACCCCGAATCCAGCTCGCAGCTTCAGGCTTTATTGTTGCAATCAAGTCATTTACCTGCAAAACGCTTAATTATCACTTTTTGGGGCGGCAATTAGCAATTAGTAGACAAATTCTTCAAATGCCACGCCTACTTTGGTACTACTGCTCCTTTCGCTTCCGCAGTGGCTCCCGTCCAAAGCCATATTTCTCCCCATACAGTGGACTAATCCCCGCTAGCAGTTGGTGGGCAGACTCATAGACGGTGTCGCAATTGGCCACCTCATCGGCCACATCATCAAAGTTATAGGACACGATCCGATAGCCAGCGCTACTTAGTTGCACACAATAGATGACCTGCTCCAAGGTGCGAATATTGATGTAGGCCACCCCGCGACAATGGGGAAGGAACTCGGCCACGATCAGGTGGTCCGCAAAGTCCTGGCACGAGTCCACCATCCTTTGCGCCTCTCGAAGTGCGTGGAAGTCGTTCTCGTCACTCTGGACGAGAGCCATTCCTAGAAAATGCTATGCTCGAATTTTGAACAGAAGAGGCTAGGGATTTTGACAGATCTCAACATACTAGTTCATATAGTTATGTTATAACTTATACTGGTTATTTCCCATTCCACCCCTCATCTCACTGTAATATTAGTTACGAGAAATTAATCCAAAATAATCCGAATCCGAATCACATGCGTATGTATCGGACAGCCTTTTTAGCTAGGGGTATCTTAGTAGCATCGGAATCCCAATGATGCACAGCATTCCCTTTTCGCTGTCAAGACATTATTCCGTATTATGCATCCGCTTAACTCCTCGTTCGGCTCCTCTTAAGCCCTTCACCCCCCAGCCGATTCCCTACCATATCTGCCTGCCTTGACTTCCTCAACTCAGAGAAACCCAGCTCAAGTGCTCTGGGACCTCGGGGTCTTAGTCTCCTGACGCTGCCTGCTGCCGTTGGAAAACAAAAAGGACAAAAGCAAGGAGTCTCATGACAATCGAATGAAGAGTAAGGAGAGACCAAGGAATATATATGTACAGGGGTAGAGGGAAGCTTGACTTGGTGTGATTTCATACACAGCAAATAAATATATAGTTCCATATAGTTTTTATCAACGGTAATCAAGATACTTGGTGGCACAGTGATTTTGAAACAGTTTTGGTAAATGATTGATTCGGTAAATGATAAATATGGATTTTCTATTAAAAAAAACCTTAAATATATCCAAATTGTTCACAGTACATATCCACAATCCACAGCAGCAGCATCTCTTCCCTTACTTTTTGCTGATGAAGTTGAACAATTTGAGATACGAGCTGAGAAGGAAGGTAAGCGCACAGAAAGAGACGGTCGATGGGGCGGGGGAAAGAGATGGGTTACTTGGCAGACGGAACGGACCAAAAGGGACGGACAGCTTACGGACAGCGTACGGACAGGGGACCGAAGACCAAAGACTGTGGAACGTTCATTTAGTTGCCCATGGCCATGGCAGGCAAGCCAAGCCGTTTTCTGGCCCGGCTACCAGACAAAGTTCCTGCTCTCTGCTCCATCTTCCAGGGCCCCAGCCCCACCAGCCTCTCCTGTCCACCCTCAAACAATCAAGATGCTAAAAATGAAAAACTTTTTGCGACACACACGCAAATTTTTCTTTAATTTTCCCTTCTGTTGCCGCCTAAATAGTTGATGAATTTTGCGACAGCTGGGCGGGAAAAGTTGTGTTCAATTTCCTTTTCACACGGTGGAAAATAAGTTTGCATATATATGCATAATATTATGATAGCCTGGATTTTATAATAAGCCAATGAAGTACAATCTTAGGGATTTTTGGTGGTGTAGATGGTAGTTTTGAAACTAATATGGCAAGATATGTACCCCTTCCTCTAGGCATCTTGATCACGACGACTCATAGAGACTGGCGTTTTATTAAAGTCTTGAGTTTACGAATCGTTTTTCACTGTGTGTGCGAAAGTTCAGTTTCAATTTATTTTAATTGCGCTGACAGTTTACGATCTCCCCCCGCTTGCATCTCACTCGCACGACTGCAATCAAAAGGAATAAATGAGTGAGCGGATGAGAAGGCGACTGCGGAGAATAATGGTTTTGCGATGGAATGGGATGGCATGGGATGGGATGGGCTGGTAAGGGAGTTCGGTACATGACCATAATCCGACTTTAACTCTTTCACCGATTCCCCGTCCCCGTCCCCGCCCGCGGGGCCTTTCTGCCTTTCTACCGCTCCTTGGGCCCACAATTGTCGGAGATTTATGAACGCCTCTCGCGCTTTAAATTGAATTCAATATTTTGCAAGCGCACTGCTGCTGCTGCTGCTGCTGCTGCAGTAACAACGGCAAATTGTAAACAACAAAGTTTTTTGTGTTCCGTTGACAGTTGCACTTTTTTCATGGCGATTGCACACTTTATGGCTTTCTTTTTTCGCGCTGAAATGGATTTTCATTTTCCTTTTACCTACACAATTTTCGCCAGCTACTTTTACTAGAGGTGTGAAACACACCGAGTGGGTGTGCCGGCAATTGAGCTGTTTTGCGAACATCCTAGGTCATCCGATTCAAGACAAAAGTGCATACCTGCAATGAAAAGGAGAAGGAAAATTCCAAATTAGTGAAAAATGGCTAGGGGTTCGCTCTTAAAGATGTGTATTTAAAATTCTGTTCATCGGCTGTTCTTTAAATAACCATCTGAGTTGTATGGGAAATCATTAAAGTGGAAAAAAAGGGTATGCCGTGACTTTATCTTTGCAGTTCCTTTTTGAGATCGCTCCAATTTGCGGATAACTGGGTAATTTTCGCTCCTCTCTACCCTGTTATTATGGAAGAAGGTTGCAGGAATGGCAGGCAAGTTGAATTCAAGGGGTGTCGGTAATGCTGTCTGTCCAGATACATTTTCGCACCTTCAAAGGGGATTTACTTCTACTTGAAGCTACTTTTAGGTTGTTGTTCTTCGTAGTCGGTTTTTCTTGGTGACTAGTGGCATGTAGGGCTGCATTGAAAGCGATCATCAAGGAAAACAAACAAATCCAAGTCACATCCGCATATCAATAGCTGCAAGAGATTCAAGATATACGATTCAAGATGCAACATGGAAAGCAACAGCAAAGTTAGCAGAAAGAGCCGCAGAAACCAAAGCTGCACCAGCAGCCTAGATGCAACATTAAGAACACAGACAGCAGCAACATTAACAACTGCAACACCGTAGGCAACCAGAGCAACAACAGCAACAAGCAACTTTAACAACAACCAGAGCAACATCATCTGCAATGGCAACACGTGCAACACCACCAACAACAGCAACAGCAACACCAGATGCCCCCACGTTGAAAATTCAAAATGTTTTCGTTCGAGTGAGCACAACAACAACAACAGCAACAACAACAACAACAACTACAGCTTTCGACACGGTAAGTTGGCTTCGCTGATTTTTTTCAAGTCGCTATTGTTGTTGCCATGTTTGCCGCCAGGGCGCTACATTTTGTTGTTGTTGCCTCCTTCTTGTTGTTACTTTTTCCGTTCACATACATTTGTTGTTGTTGTTCTCGTTGTTGTTGTTGCCTCTTCTGCGCCAGTCAATTCAATTTGAAGCCATTTAGCATCAATTTGCAGTAATTTGACGTATAAATTATGTCAAATTGCCGAGCAGCTTGTCATTGGGTGTATTTCGTTGTTGTTGCTCGTTGTTGTTGCTGTTCTCACTCCGTCAGCCGCTCGTTTTCGGTTCCTTTGTTGTTGCTTTTGCACCTTTTTACCCTCCCCGATTTTGTTGTTGTTATTGTGAGAGATTGTGCCCGCCAGGTAAAAATCGAAAAAAAAAACACAGCAAAAAAAAAACTAAGGTAAGAAGACAAGAGGTGCGGAAAGATGCGGAGCAAAGCGGCATCATCATCAAGTCCCAGTTGTCAGTTAAACAACCGCCAACCCTTCGTCCTTCCCCCTAAAATCCATTGTGTGACTTCGATTCCCCCCCTCTTTCCCATGCACAGCAACAAACATTTTAGTTTTTGATGTTTGACAAATATTCGCAAATTTCGCCAAACAATATCATGTAATATTTTAAGGATATACTATGTGAATAGTTATTCATAAATTAGAGAATTTCAGTTAATAGACCTAAAGTATGATTCCAGAAAACGTAGTATGTAAGCTTAGTCAATAGACAAAACTTGACATTTTAAGGTGTATATTAGTTAAGGTGTTGTACTATAAATGAAAGCCACTTTTTCTCACAGTGTTTACCTTATTCTCCCCTCTTTCTCTGCGGCACGTTCGGCACTGTGTGAATTTTATTTTCGCTTGTCGACACAAAAGAATTTCACTTAATACTCAAACGAACGCACACACATGGAGGAATAAGGGTCCGGAGCAGAGGTTGAGCACTAAAAAGTGCCTCATAAAGCCGATATATGTATAAACTAATGCCAGAAGAGGGGTAAGCGGGGGAAACGGGAGGGCTGGAAGAGCAGAGGGGCAGGAATTTTTACGCTTTTGTGAATGTTAACATTCAAAGATATCATCAAAAAATTCACTGGAAACGCTTGTACAATAAAAACAAAACTGATAAAACACAAAGAAAAAAAAAAACAGGGAGGCCGAAAGAAGCTGACGATGCAGAAGCATCGAAGATCGTATTCCCCTCTTGTTAAGGGGGAAGTACAAAAAAAAAACAGAGGATTTTGTCGCCTCTTTTGTGGATGAGTTGCTGTTGCCGTTCACGCGTCGTAAACTCGGTAGCAGTCGCAACACCAACAGATACAAGAGTCACAAAGACAATGCACAGGGGGAAAACTTCCGCAAATATCTGGAGTACACTGATAAAAACAAGCGGTGGGTAACTACCTTTCAAGATCTGTTAGCAATGAAATAAATTATGCGGTAAGTAGTTTTAAGCTATACATTTTAAACACATTGTGGCTTCTGCAGCAAAAAATAAAGACAACAAGTATCGAGGAACCTGTCATCAACAGGGTCATGAGCTATGCGCGTTTCTCTTTACCCAGCGTTTTACCGTCCCATGACTTTTCCGTCGCACTGCAGGCCATTTGAAGAATTTCCATTTGCATTTTAATTAAGTGAATGGAGAAATGACCCAAGGGGCCGAAAGCTAAGCGGGGGTGGTCAATGGTCGGGCGGAAAACTTTATTATCTGTACAAGCAATTATGCATATCATAAAACACTTTAAACATTAATGAGTGTCGGCAGCAAATGGAAGACAGAGATGAGCATGGTGGAAAAGAGAAAGGAAAAACGACGAGTCATCTTTTCGCTGCTGAAGTACTTTTTCAGCTTCCTCCCCACTTGTGGCCCAAAGTGGAGAGTCGTTTAAATATCATCCATTTGGACCGACTCCCAAAGGGATTGGGAAAGAAAAATTTCAACTTTATGAACAATGAAAATAATCATAAATTGACCATCTTTATGAGTTTTTATGTTCACAATAATGATGGATATATTTGATCGTCAACAAAATTGTAACATTAAAAAAACTATCACAGTTTTTCTACGAAACAAGCAAATTAATTTTATATAAGCACATAGATTAATATATGTTTATATTGATATTTTAGCTGTGCAGTACTGATACATAATTCAACAGCAAACAATGGTCAATTTAAGCAGCCTCACTTTTTCTATTGATTAAACAAACAAACATAAATCACTGGCCTGGTCTCACTGATTTGCATGTCTATCGTTAATCGTCCGCACTTCCATCTCTAAGTGGACAGGCAACAACGAAACGCGAGCAGAAAGCGACGCCCCCAAACAGATTCGGTTAGTTAGTTTATGGGCAAAGTCAGCGTGTTGCCACTTTATTGCCTGCTTTACATTTCTGTTAGTTTTCGGTCCGCACCCAGGGGCAAAAACACAAACACAAACACAAACATACAAACACACACACGCACACACACTCAAATGCAGAAGGCAGCAAACAAGAAGTGTGTGTGTGTAAAGTCGTGTTATGCTTTGCGGCCAAATTAAAATTCGACTTAATCGTTTAAACATTTAAAAGGCAAACTAAAAGCCAGCAGGCGTCGCAAAGTTTCCCATTTCCCCCAGCTCTCCCATCTACTCCACAACCACTCTCTTCTGTACAACCACCTTGCCCACCACCACCACCTCCTTCTCCATCTCTTCCTTTTTTCCCATTCCCATTCCCATTCCCATTCCCATCCCATTGCCATTCCCAATCCTATTCCCATTCCCGTTCCCGTTCCCTTCCTTTTCCACATCCTTTTTGCTTTTTTTGCATGCGCAGCTCAACATGCGCCAAAAGTTGTAGCAGCCTGTTGCTGTCTCGCTCGCACAGCCAGGCTTTAATGAGTGAGCGCCATACAACAAACATGGCTGCCGCTGCTCGTTCTCTTTCGCTCGCTCTCTCTCCCTCTCACTATCTCTCGCTCGCTCACTCTTTCCCCCTTTGCACTCCAAAAACTCCATTACAAGAGCAAAAGAGATGGCCTGAATGGAGATTTTTACGGGATAAATCGCAAAATGAAAGAGAGGGGAAATGCTCGTTTTGCACAATTCAAAAATGTTAATTAAAATTTAAATGCTTACTGCGTGGAACCCAAGGCAAATTAAGCTTTGATTGATTCATCACAGGACCTCTGTTAAATCCGCCGATGTATGTATGTATGTACATAAGTAATAAAAAGTTGCCTTGACAATCGTCCCGAGTTTCAATTACCACGAAAATAACTTAACTGCCGCTCGGGGTAATAAACCCAAATGGTCCGGAAAATAAATGTGTATATTAAAGCATAAAATATATATGTGCGAACATTAGCTGCAGCAGCTAAATTATAAATCCAATTTATGGCCCATTATATTCGTGGTGCCAAAAGAAATACGTAAGCAAAAAATTTAAGGCCCAAAAGAAATTTAGTTAAAGTGTAAGCAGCTTGTCCACTAATTTCAAATTAATGTCTCTCTTTTATTGCATATTATTTTGTACATTAATGTTATACATTTGTGTTTTGTTCAGCTTTCAACTTGAATTTGGGTAAGAGTTAATTCCACTTTTCATTGGCTCTACAATAAATCCCATTTATGAGCCATAACATTTAGCCTCTCTCAAATTGATGGGAAAAATGAAAACAAAAGCTGCATTATTGAATTGTAAGCAGCTTATACAATTAATAACTCTGACTTAATGACTTTCCTTTAATGAGCTTAGTTCTACGGTGTTAACGTGTGCATAGGCAATATTTAATAATACTAACTTGAATCCGATTTTCTTTTTCGTTGCCACGAGCCAGTTCTAATCATCAGTGGGTATGTATCAGCTTTTAAACCGAGTTGTTTATTTATTTATTTATGTAATTCCAGTTCTGTTTTTTTCTTTTTACCAAGCTTAAAATTGGAATAGCGTGGTCATTTATTTGGTTCCGTTGCGTTTTGGTCTTTATACGAGCACAATTTAGTAATGCTAATTTAGTTGTTTGGGCCAAGATTGCTCCTAATGTCACGCTGACATGCAATAAAAGATTTTTCCCATTGTTTCGGTTCATGTTTTTACAGCTCATTATTTTGGAAAGGTTTCCACCTCCGACAAAAGAGGGCAATGAAAAGAATTACAATTGAGCGTGGTGGTGGTGCTGGGGACTCTGTCAAAATGCGAAGAACTCGGAGGCAGTGTTGTTGATAGCAATCAACATCAATTAAAGCAGCTGTCTGTCTTGTTGCTGGCCGTGTAATTATATTTGCTGCAGCGCGTTTTTGGCTTCACCATCATCGCGTCATCATCATCATCATCATCATCATCATCATCATCATCACCATGGTCATTAGCCGTGTATTGTGCACCGCCAGCAACATGTTGCTGCTGCGCCTCCAAGTAGCTGCAACTGACCGTCTGTCCGTTTGTCCGCCTGTCCGTCCGTTTGTCCGTCCGTCAGCTCTGATGGCAACTGTTGATAATTATAATCCGCTTGTGGTTAAAATGGTGTTGCCTACCTTTCTGGCGATAAGCGCGCATGAATAATTATGTTGCCGCTGTCTCTGAGTTGTTGCTGCTGCTAATGTTGCTGTTGCTGCTGCTGCTGCTGCTGCTGCTGCTGTAGTTGTAGCTGTAGCTGCAATGTCGCCTGCGCGACAACTCATGAATAATTAATGCACTACCGCGACTGCCGTCGACTGGTTGAAATGTTGCTGCTACTACGGCAGCAGCAGCAGCAGCAACTTGTCTTGGTATCTTTTCAATTACAGCAGGAAATCGTGAATTACTGGGGACTAGAGCTAGAGCTACTGGCCATAAGAGAGCAAATGCTGTTCTCATTGTTGATTAAACCTGACAGTCGTTGTTGTGCTGTGCAAATATTTATTAAATACTCAACAAATCTTCTCAGATCCTCAGAAAGGGTGCCGACAACAATTAACACTTGAATGGCAGTGCCGGCAGCAGCGGCAGCAGCAGCAGCAGCAGTAGTAGCTGTAGCGCAGCTATTATCAACTCAATTTGAATAAATTCGCTCGTGACACAAAAGTAAAGAAGGGGAAAACGCTGAAATTCCCACCTTAAATTAAATAAGCAATGAGTTTGTCTCGCAAAAAGAAAAAAAAAAATGGGGGGAAAAAAACAGAAATAAAAAAGGTTCGGGCGGTCGCACAATTGGCACTTGAAAGGCATCAAGATACAATGGCAATAACTGCAGCAGCAGCAGCGGCAAACAAGCTAAACAAGTATTGCTGTGCCGAGAAGCAGCAGCCGCCGCAGCAGCAACAGCAACAGCAACAGCCGCAGCAGCAACAGCAACGAAGGCAGCAACATCAGCAGATAAAAGGCAGACAAAAGGCACGAGATGTGAGAGACGTCTAGGGTTGCTGCTGTGCCGCCGCTGCCCCTGCTGCATGGGAATTGAATTCCATTCAAAAGACGGCAGCAGGCTGTTTGTCATACTTGCAACAGCAACAACAACAGCAACAGCAACAACAGCAGGCCAAGCATGGCCAAGAAGCAGAACCCAGTGAAATGGCTTACATGCATTTCTCTGCCTCTCCACCAGCAGGCGTGTTGAGGTGTGTTGAGATAGCATCTTGCATAAAATTACTGCCAGTGGTAGGAGCAACATCGGCATCTCCACCAGCAGCAGCAGCAGCAGCACATCAGCAGCAGCAACAGCAGAAGCAGCAGCCACCAGCAGAAGCAGCAGCCACCAGCGACGTGGTTGCCTGATGCTATGCCACTGATAGCCTCGAAATTGTTGGCAGTTGCAATTTGCTGTTTGGAATTTTAAGCGAGCCAACAATGAAGTTCAAACCAAAGTGAGGGAAAGACAAAAATCAAGAAACAAAAAAAAAAAAAACCACAACCAAAATGAACAAAAAGATAAAAAAAAAAAATAAAGCCAAGGGAACCCAAAGGATGAAAGCCAGAGGAGCCCGACAGCAACATCATTCTCATGCTCATCAGCAAAAAGTTTAACCCGTCACTGTTTTCGATTTTCGATTGCTTTTAAAAAGATTCGATTTTCAAGACAAAGGAAGTCTACATTGTTGCAACTCAAATTGGTTTCATCCACAGCTTTTGGGGAGCAACTTGTCATGTATGCATAATGCTGGTAACTTTATTGGAAAGTCATTATCATTTTGATTTTTATTTGGCCTAATGCGTTCTAAGAACCATCTTATACCTAGTTAAAGACAATTTCTCTGTATGATGAACTTTAGGTCTTTAGGTTGTATAATACTTTAGTGTTTAACCAATATAGCCAATTCAAATTAGTTGATTTTGAACTGTTTTAAGTCAGTGAAACGTTTTAAAGCAGTCACTTTTTAACCAGCTGGTGTGAAAATGGGTTAAGTTTGGCCTCCGTATTCGAATTCGAGACCTGCGATTGCAATAAAAGTCAGCAGCCAGTCACTGATGTGTTGTCTTGCCGCTGCCCACCACTCCATACCCACTATCCACTATCCACTATCCACTATCCACTATACACTATCCATTATACCCCATCCACCATCAACATGGACGACCAACTCCTGCTGGAGCTCCATGCTCCTTCCCCCATCTGAGTTTTATTTCAGTGGTGCCTTTCGTTTTTATTTATTTTTTATTCTTCAGCTCGCTTCCATTCAATTTCTGGTGCTGCCTGTGCCGCCATCTGAGCTTTTGCATAAGCCCGTAGTTCATTTGAGAGAGAGAAAAACCAAACAAAACAAAACCGAGCCAAGTCAAAAAAAAAAAAAAAAAAAAAAAGAAAAAAGAAAAAAGAAGCTAAACAAACCAAAGGCGAGGGAAAAAATCGAAATAAGATATAGTCAGTCGGGTAGCGGCAGCCAGCACGATTTATGTTAATCAGACAAGAAGACAGGGGATTTTTGGCGGGGAATTCGTGGACTCAGCGCCGGCCAGTTGCATTCAATCATCTTTTATCTGGCAGGCATCGGCGGGGTTTTGGGGGTTTTGGTGGGGATTTCTGTTTTCCTTACGGTATTATGTATCGCTTAGTTGCATTTGGCGCACTTTCGGATTTTTCCCTTTCCCCTTTCCCCCCCTTTCCACACTCCCCCATTGGCAAGTCAAAGTTTGATTCGTGTTTTCGGATTTTTCCGCTGCAAGACTTCAATTTGATTTGCCGCTATTGATTTGATTTCAATTTGCCAAATGCTCTGGCTATTTATCTCAATGACGCACTCACTCTTTGTCCCTTCATTTTCCGATTTGCTCAGTCAGGGAGAAAGTCGCATGCAATGGGAAAGCAAAAACCAGAAAATGCTTTTCAAATGTGCAATTCAATTGAACTCCATTTTTGTGCAGGATAACATTATTTTCAATAATAAACATTCTAATAGCAATTACTACAAACCAGATCAGTTTTGTAAAATAAATGATTGTAACTTACGCACCATTCATCGAAAATATGGATTAAAATCAGAGTAATTGAATACCGACCTGCAACGAGACAACAATGAAAGTATTAAATTAATTACAATTCGAATTAAATAACTACATTCATAAAATGTTCAATTAAAAGCTTTCCAAGTGACGCACACATAATAAATCAAAAATTTATGGCAAGAGATGATACTGATGAAAGCGAATAAATGGAAAGTTGAAAAATAGCAAATTCTGCCTTAAATTCATTTATCATGTTAAATTTCAAGTGCCCCACAACAGCATCCTCCTATTGCTGCACATTCGCTTTTTGTTTAGTTTGCGATGCTTTGGTTTTCCCTTAAATAATTCACAAACATTTTCGTCCAAAATGCTCGGAAAAAACATATTTTTGCGTTTTTTGCATAAGAGGAAAACGCAGAGGCACGAGCGAATCCAAATAAACTGAGGCGCGTGTGTCAGGGTGCGTCAACCATAAAAATTCGATGTATTTTGTACTTTTAAATTCCATTTTATTTGCTTTTTTTGCTAAGGCTGAGTAATCTGTTTGTTTATTGTTCGCAGCATAAACCAATTATTGCATTCCGCATTAGGCTGGTCACTCTGTACAAATAGTGTTACCTTAAAAACCTAGCCGGTTTCATATTTAGTCAATTTTCGGCATTGGAATTCAGTTTTCCTCGCTGGAAAATCTGGTGATCCCCTGAATCACCCTAACCAAGAGGAAAACATGCGAATGACTCGCTGACTGAGCGGCTGAAATGCTAAAATGACTGAATGCCAGTCCGCCTGTCCGACTTGTTCTGCTTCTCCCCTTCTCCACTTCTCCACTTCTTCGTCTTCTTTTTTCCTATGCAGCGCAGCTACAAAAGTAAAAAATAAAGAAGAGGAAGAGGAAGAAGATATATAGTAGTTGTGCCATTTTTGCGCTTTTCATGCACTTTTTGCGCCGGATGTGCAGCGCGGGGGAAAAAGTGCCGAAAAAGAGAGCGCACAGCAGAAGAAAATTGTAATTTAAACAAAGCAACGAAGAAAATGGCACAAAAAGAACGTTGGCCACTCCCACACGCCCATCTCACTATTTTACAATTTTTTTTTTTTTTTTTGTATATACACACATATAGTTTTCCTTTTTATATTTTTCGCTACCCCGTTGAACTAAAAACTTTTCGCCCAACGCCATCGTTTGTGTGGGCGGGGTAAATGCGTTTTTGATGCTGTTTTTTTGGGTGGGCGGTTGGTAGCATTTTGCTTTTTGCATTTTGCATTTTGCAGTTTGCATTTCATTTTATTTTCCTTTGCCACTGGCACTCGGCAAGTTAAAGCATTAAGCTGATGCCAATTATGCATTGTTTGCCTGCTCCAATGCCCAGTATTTTTTTTTGCATTTTTTTGCATTTTTTTTTTTTGCATTTTTTGGCTTTACAGTTTACAGGAGCGAGAGCGATTGTTGTTAACCCTCTCGGTTGGCTTGCTATCGCTGTTGGGCAAAATTGAAACAACTTTTGCAATTACTTTCCGTAAACAAAACAAATGTGCCCGAGTCACGCAATCGCCCCTGTCTGTCCCCAAAACAATAATTACCCGGGCATTGTTCATGCATACATTCATATAATGGTAATGACAATAACGAGGTTGAGCGCTTTTACCGGGTTGGTGGGGAGGGTGGAGTGTGGTGAAAGGTGGGTAAGGTGGTAGGGTAGGGTAGGGTAACTGGGCATGGACGCGGCGGGATGACAGGTGGAGGCAAAGTTGCTCGTCTTGAACAAGTTGTTAAATTGTTATTTTAGCGCTTTGTTTTCCCTTTCCTCGCTCGCTGGTGATTAACAGAACTCAGGTACGTGCGGTGAAGTGTTTTCCACCCTTCCAATCACATTCGAAAAGAAAAGGCTTATGCAAATTCTAAATTCCATTCAAAAGCAGGAAAAAACACATTTCTACAGCTTAAATGTAGTTTATTCAGTTGGGTATTGATATATTTTAATAGTACGATAAAGTTGAGTAACTTTCAATTGCAAAGCTTCTTATGTTGCAGGGTTCTATGGTATACCTACATATATGCATAATGCATAATGCATTGAAAATGCGTGTATCGGATACATGCACTCACCCCCAAAGTGGCAACTTGCCGTCCTGCTCATTTGCGTGGCACAGTCAACGCCAAAGGGGGGAGGGGGTGTGTGCAACAATTTTATTATTACGTTTATTTGACTTGCATATGTGCATACACAAGCAGTTTTCCACAGGACCACAGGACCAGCAGCAGACAGGCGACAGGACGAACAGGACGAACAGGACAAGCTGGATTGCAATTTGCATTGTCGGTTGGGAATGTTGTGAATGGCTCGTAAATCCACACAGAAACCGAGATACTCACGTATGCAAACGCCTCGGGCAATTCTATTACATTTCGAACAAACAAACACACTGCGAAGTATTGGGCGTCTACTCCATTTAATTACGCCCTGCAATTGACATGGAATTGTTTCGACTGGACAAAACTGGAGCCTGCAAAACACCTTCATTGTCGTGCGTGTATGTAGTTGTATATGTGGTATCGGGATTCCAATCGACCCCATTTTACCCACAATTCACCCACTCGATAATTCAATTATGCATGCCATTTAATGTGTCAGCCTTGTGTGTTCCTGTGTGGACGCGGGTACGATGGTACGGGGGTACGGGGGTACCGGGGTACCGGGAATTGGGATGAAGTCAACTAATTTCAATTTTCCATAAAGCGAACATTGTTCCAGGCCAAAACCGCACCCAATCTAATCAATTTTGCATATACTGCACAAATTATATTTGTGTTTTGTCCACTCCATTTTGCAATTCAAATATTATTCTCCATTCGAGTGGTGTGCGTGCTATGTGGTTTTCACTCCTTCCTGCAGATTACAACTCCCAGTCACGTACCGTGAAGTATGAGAATTCCGAAACCAAATTGAGAATGCCTTTTTATGGAAAATTCTTGGCGCTCTTTTCACGTCCACAGGAGTCAGTTGTGTGCGAGATGCCCTGATTTGGTTGCCATAGTTTTATTTAACTGGTTTTTACCCACTTCAAAAAAAAAAAAAAATGAAAGATTGCTTCTAAGTTTTCCAAAAGTATATCTTTCAGTTATAATTTATTTGGCTCTTGATTACAATTTATTCCGTAGCTATTTGCTCGCTATATTATTATTACTAGAAAGTGAAGTGTGCGAATAAATATTGTTGTTTATTTAAGTACTAAATGTATATATTTATACATTGTGCAAGCACAGAAACCTGACGTCATTTTTCGTTTGCCAGCTCTTACAGCTCTACATTCACTGACGAATAGGAACGGAATAGGAACAATTGCAGCATTTACTAAATTCAAGCCCCAGAAATTTGCTCTCGAAATCAACGAAAAAATCACTTAGCTGTCAATGTTCCAATTAACATATTTCCCTGCTCATTTATTTAGCCAACATTCGCATTTCATTGCCGACCGCCCACGCCTTAAACAGAAACAGAAACTGAAACCGAAACAGAAACAGAAACAAATATATAAAATGCCTTCACACACTTTCGAGTTCAATGTCTCTTGCCCAAAAACTGCGATAAATTAAAGCAAAGTCAGCGAGCGGCCGCTGATTAAATAAATAAACAGCAAAAATAAAACGAATCTGTCGCTTTTGAATGAAGTCTAAATTTAAGTTAATGCGCGCACAATTTACAACTTTGTTCAACTTGCATGTACTTGTAGACCAACTATTATATTAATTAGTGACCCCCAATTGGAGGTGTAGTATTGCGAAACCGATAAATGATGTAAATTAATTAGAGTGGAATTTTATTCCTGCCCAAACATTCACATACATACATATATGTATGTGTATAGTGTGTATATACTGCATAGAATAGCGAGATGCTACCGTGTGGACGACCCAGCGCAATTTGCGCCCAATGCCCGGTAATTTAATTGAAAATGGCAGCCCCCAGGCGGCCCAGACAAAGGCCGATAATACCCGGCACTGTATCTGAAAATCCGCCGGGCGGATCAAGTTGTTTTTGCCGCCGCCGTTTGCTGTATGCGAATGGCACTTGGCACTTGGCACGTTCCGTGCCAGCGAAAAAGTACAAAAAAATACAGGAGGGGGGCGCAAAAAAAAAAAAAAAAAAAAAAAGCACAAAAAGGAAAAAAGGAAAAAAAAACACAAAATTCTCATAATAATTAAACGAAAAACGCGTTGATTGCATGCAATTTGCATTTTACGACTGGCGACGACGTGGGCAAACATGGCAATGAATGGGCAGACACAAGCTCTCGGTTTGTGCGGGATATCAGATATGTAAAAGGCATCTACAAACCTGGGCCAGAGGTGTGTGCGTGATTACATACTATACGTACTATACGTGACTGGTTTACCCGGCAAACTATTCGAAAAACTATTGCCCCATTCAACGCTGGCTCCTTGGTTGGGTAATTATGGTGAGAGATGATTGAAATCTTTGGTATAAGTTTGCCAAGTGTGTTTAGCAATATTTAGGCTATGTATGTAAACGGTCAGGAGTCATTCCAAAAACCACTATATCCATGTGAGAAGTCTTCTTAGATATGTGAGTGAATTTGACCAAATGTGGTCTCAAAGCCAGTTAGTATATCTTATACAACAATATATTGATGAATTATTGATAAAATCACTAGAAATTCATTTGTTTTTGCGATATTTCCTTGCTCGTGAGTCACGCAACCATCGCTAGATGGATATCCCCACCGTACAGCACAGGGGCGCTTGTTAGGGCAGGTCCGAAAGTTAGCGTGGAACCGGCAGTAATTGAAACACAATAAGCCGGAGCTATTATAATCAGACTGGAGACTCCACACCTTAGTCCGCTGATAGACAGCCCCTTTTTCTTAATTAACCCACCAAAGCCCCCCCGGCATTGTATTGACAAATGAGTCTGTTTGATTAGGCTGATGCGAAATGGCAAAAAGTTCTCCCTGGGAATATTCCACATTTCATTTCGAATTTCCGATGCTATTACTCATTTATTATTGAAATTCGAGGAATAGAAGCCGTGGCTGCTTCCGCTTCTGATTTGGGGTTTTTCTTCCAATTTATTCCGTTCTTGTCGTTGTTCTGTTTAAAATGAATAAATAATCGAATTTGGGAGGGGGGATACTCGCAATTTTCATTTGCCGTGCTGCAAAAACGAAAAGGAAAACAAACAGCATCTGGTGGGAAAAGCGATTTTCAATCGTCACTTCCCGCTGAGAAGATCAAACGCGGTTTGTGGACGGAAAATCAACACCCGGCTCTCCTAATCACATAATCCCCCGATATAATAACGTAAATGCTCCAAAGATTTACTGGCATTAATGTGCCATCAAGAGCCAAACAAGAGCATTCAAACGTTGCAAAAAGTGAAGAGCCAAATATTCTAAATGGATGAATATGTAAAATTCGGGGTAAACCTGTCACTGGCCGTTCAAATTTCGAGCACATCTCTTTGGGAACTTTGCCAATTTCCCACCGAGTACTGAAAGATTTATGTGGGACGATTGTGGCATACTTGTATGTACATTTCTTTTATTTTTTTATTATTTTGGCAAGCCTTCTCGAACGTCATAATGATGTGTAATTATGGTCATTCGTTTGATAGGATACGAATAATATGGCGACATTCGTGTACAATATTGCAAGAGTTCATTCACGGCAGGAGTGTAATTTAATTTATTTGCTGTTAATTAATGTCAAGCATTTCAATACCACAATCCACAAAAGCGAAGTGCACAATTGAAATTTATGAATGCCCCTGGGCGCCGTTTTCCTTTCCGTTTTCATTTCTGTTGCATTTATTTTTTTTTATTTCTTTTTTTTTTTGTACGCTGTTAATTTTCATGTTGCTGCTCGCGAGCTGTTTCATGCTTCACGATGCATGAAATGCAACAGCAACCGAAACAACAACACATATACATGCAATAAATTTGCTAAATGAAATGCCTGTTGTTGTAAATCATCAATGCAAATGCTGCACAAACAATAGCTGGCAATGCAGGAAATTCCCCCAGTTCACTCTTTCCCATTCAATTGGCTTTAAAGTGCATGCGGCATGCTTGTTTGTTTGCGTCGTGTGTGCCACCTCAATTTGTGGGCGAAATGCCACGCCCCGTCGTCCTGCCTGCGGTTTCTGGTCATTGGGTGCCAAAGTTTCCACCTTTCAATGCTCAAATGGTCAATGTCCTCACCGCACGAGAACAGCGGCAAGAATAATAATACTTGACAAGGCTGCCAAAACGAAAATCATTAAAGTACTCACTCATTCATAGAGATTTTCCAATTATATAAAGAACATTATTTATAGGCCTTATAATAGCGTTCTAGCATTTTAAAATGATTTTAATAGCGTTTTAAAATTGTAAAATGATTCGAAAGCTATTCAAGCCTACAAGCTAGACCAAGGAAAATCATCATTTCTACCGCCCCAATTATTCAATATTTTCATTTGGGATTCTAGCGTGAAAAGTGCAGGGTGGTTAAGGAAAAACTTATCACAATGGTCAGCGTGTTGGCATTGTGTGCAATTAACGTAGCAGAAAGTACAGCAGCGAATGAAAAATGAAAAATGAAAACTCAGCCAACAAATCAAATATGCACGAAAACAATAATCAATGCCGAATGTGAGGAAATGGGGTAGGGTTTGGTTTACACGTATGTGTTTATACGCTCGGTCCTCTTGTATCGAAGCAATGCAATGCAGTTTGCTCGATTAAATTTTAAGTGCCGTGTCATTAAAATCGCGTGCGAGGCTTGCTCGAGCTGTTCACTTCTGAAAAACGGGGCGAAACGGTCGGTTTGCGGGTTTTGGGTGTTTCTGGGGAGGCGTGTTTGGCAGGCAATTTGCAAAAATAAAAAAGAAACGATTGCAATCACGAAAAAAAGGCAGGCCAAAGCAACAGAAACAAGCTGCCAATGGCAAATGGAAGGTAAAAAGGAAAAACGCTAAACAGAATGCGGCGCAAGACCAGAAGTAAAGTACCTTAAATTAAAAAAAAACTGCAAATAATGACCGCCGTTTATGCGATATTCTCTGGCAATTAAAATGCTGCGTTCCTTTTTGATGGAATAGTAAAATACGTGCAAGGTAGCTCTTAAAAACGACAACCAACTAGTTAAATATTCAGCGAGATGACGAAGCCTGAACAAAACCATTTGATTTATTATTTCTATTCATAATTACAGTAATGGCATTTAACGTTCGTTCAATGGCGTTCGTTCTCGATTGCACAACTCTAATGTGTGTAATCACTTTCCTGTGCCTTCCACCACATGAGTTCGTTCCCTTAACCCTTAAATGTATTCCAATTTACTCGGTTCAAGTTCAAGTTAATTTCACATACATAGCTCGCTGCGCGGGTCTATCATTAGCTGGTAAATACAGGTTGCAACATTCACACCCTCGTCGTCATTATCGTTATCATCTCCGCCATGGTGATCATTATCAACGTCAGCGTCATTACCATATGTCAATTAGCCGAGCAAGAAAGTGGGCTAAAAGCAGCGGAGTGGGAAGTGATTTCGGCTGTGTCATTAGGCTGCTTGGATAGAGAAATGTGCAAAAAGGTCCTCTAATTAAAGCAAGAACAGCGGGCATAAAAGCGAAATGCGAGCAAATTAATTGAGTTGGAAGGGTGGCCGCAAAAAGCAGCAACAAAAAAAAAACAAAAACAAAAACAAAAACAACCGAAACCACCCACTTCACCTACACGAAGTGAAACGATGGGCGTGGCGCATAAATTAATGATGACCCCAACTGAAAGGTTGTTCCCTTTCTTGTTTGACCATCGCCCACATTGAAATTGAATTAAAAATTGTTTATTGTTAATTTGCAATATGCACACACACACGAGCACGCCTAATTAAAGCTGACTTAGGATGAACACCCATTAAAGCTGATTTGCCGCCTGGCTTGGCGCACAGAGGAGAAACTCGTTTTATTCGCGCATTTCGCATTTTATCCGGCATTACGTATACGCGCCGTGTGCTGGCGACAAAGGAGAGGTGGCGGCGAGGGGAGGAAACAAACCACAGGCAGGGCATATCCTGTGCGCTCTGCTCCAGGACATATACACATGGAATCCTTGTTTTTTTTTTTTGCTCTTGTTCTTCTCCTTTCCTCCCCCTTTGCGACCCCGTACGTGGCATATCCGCTTGGAAAGGAGGAAAAGGCAGCTGGAATTTACAATGGCTGTCCCTGGCGCACACACACATGGTGCACAAATATAAAATATCCTGCCAGCTTGTGTGTCGCTTCCTGTGTGAGGACACGAACCCCAAACCCCAAACCCCACCAACCCCCTTTGGGCGGGGAAAATCCCACCCTGACGTTTATTTTGTCGCAGTGACAACAACAAAGAGGCATTTGCTGCTGGCTTTATTATTGTTTTTGTTGCTCCTGTTTTGTCCACAGGCCAACGGAGGACGAAAATGGGTGGCCAAACGGGGGCGGCTTTTGTTTAGGTGGGCGTGTGCGGGCGGCACTGTTTTCCCCGGTTTTCCCCTAGTTTTCCTTCACTTTTCGATTTGTGGACATTGCCGCTGCCCTGACATATGACAAATATTTTTTGTCGCTTCGTTAGCTGCTTTAAAGCCGAAAAAGATGTTCATTAATGGCAGAGTTCAACTTTTATGGTAAAATATTTGACCTTATTCGAAATGGAATTGCATCTGTAATAAATATTTGCACACAGAAATGTGTGTTTATGCAATAAATAACATATTTTGAGCGCTATAAAAATGTTTCGAATGTAAATTTCCTGATAAAATAATGAAAGTACGTCACTTTTTCTTCCATTTGCCAAATGACTAATATTTCTCTTTTGCGACACACAAACCACAGTTTTGCCTGTTCAATCGAAACTTGAACTTATGATTTAACTTTGGCCGGGAAATGAAGTACAATTTTGTGTGTTTTTGAAGCACATGGTTTGGGTGCACGCGTGAACGCACAAAATGAAACGTGACGAGTGCCGACAAATGTGTTTAACCCCTACCCCTACCCCTTCCCCTACCCGTACCCCTCGTCCACTTGAGCCACCCTCTATAAGGGGGGAGGGGAATCCTCTGGCACTCCCCGATAGAAACCTAGGCACGTGCCCAACTTCCTCGAGCCCGAAACAAATGTTATTTTTATTGTTATTTCAGTTATAACTTACTTGCCATCACCCCCTTTTAACCCTTTGCTTTTCTGTGGTTTCCCATCACCCATCCGTTTAGATCCGAAAACCAAACAACCCCGATGGCGTGGAAACTCATACATAAATGCATACATACATGCATACATACATACATACATATACATACATATATCCATTGCATGTTGAACTCAAATTAGCTGAAAGCAATTTCCAGGGGCTAGGGCACAAGGGTAAATGAAACCCAGCATAAGGAGCATTGGAAACGGAAGCAGTGGGACACTTTTCCAAGCCCAATATTTGATACTTCAGTTTAGTTTATTTATTTTTCTCACTCCGCGCTGCTCAACTCCATCCCTTTGACTTCTAATAGATTAAATTGCCAACTGTGCAAAAGTTTTTTTTTCTTTTTTTTGTGTTCGTCAGGTCTACGTAATTCGGTATTAGCATTTTGTTAATTAAAAGCAAACTGAACTAAGCTGAATAATTTAGCAGAGGTGGCGGGGCGGCCAGAGATGCAGAAGGATACACATACACATACACATTCGCCTGTCTGGCTGCCTCGACAGGGATTTTCAGCGGGAGTGGAGCGGAGATAAATGGAGGCTTTATGCAAAAGTCCTCAGGATAATGCGTACAAATCCTGTGTCTCTACACGAATGACTGGGTGTGTGATAATGCAGGCGCACAAACACTCGACAAAAAGCCCCTGCAAATTCACTTGCTGAGCTCCTAGCTCCTAACTCCCTAATACTGCTCTGCAGAACTTCATCTAATCAGGTTTACGAAAACCTCTATCGCACTTTTTAAAATTATTTTGTGCTACCATGCCATGTGCTACATGCGTCTCAATAGCTCAATGTATTCGCTCGGGGGTACTGCGAAAACACATTGGTTTAATCAAGAAGCAACATTTAGTTTTCGACAGTTTCTACTTAACATGCAGATGAAATGGTTATGCGCAGATAAACAACTTCAGCTTGTTGCTGTTTGTCTGGCTGCCCGACTGGGCTTCTTCCACACACAAAACTGGCGTGCATATGAATACATTTCCAGCTCGCTCCTTTCCCTTTTTCCATGTCAAACAAACACAGTGCACACACTCGCATGCTGGGTGACAAAGTATTCTAGCCAAAGTTTTGCAAGTTTCCGTGGCTCCTCCCTGCCCTGCTCCTTGGCCATAATGAAGGTCTAACCCGGTCGCGTCTGGTGGCGTTGTTACCCCGGCAACACTCATCAGTATCAGCAGCTTGGGAAGCAGTCGAGTCGGGCCTTTTACTTTGGCCACTGCGAAGAGTCTGCCACTTTCGAATCAGTTGACGCCCACGAGCGAAACTTTTGCCGCTGCAGCCACGATTAAATATATGTAAATCAAGCGGCAGCGACAGCAGCAGTGGAAACACAGCAACAGCAAGGGGCTATTTGCAACAGCAACAACAGCAACAGTAACAGCAACTTGTGAAAATCAAATTAAGCAGCAACATCTCGGGGTGGAAAACGAAGTTCTGCTGCTGTGAAGAAGGAGCAAAGTGGGCAAAGTGTGGGCGACAACAGCACACTGCGACAAATTCAGACAGAGTCAACAATGTCACTCGTCGAGTCGTTTTGGGCTGTGTGCCAGCCAACATTTGGACAACTCGAAGGGAAATTGCAAAGCGAAGAAGGAATTCCTCACTTCCCTTTTGTGGGCAGGGGGGTTAGAAAAACTGAAGAAAAGGGCAACTGTAAAACACTAGAGGGAAAATGGCAGAAATTTTCCTGCATCCATGGAAAACCATTCCAGCAGACTGCATTCACCACCCACCCACTCCTTGCACTGATTTCGCTCGAAAGGCTTAAGGGTAACGGGTTGCGGGCTGCGAGGGGGGAAAAGCGTGGGGAAATGTCAGGGAAAATGGGAGGAAAAACGAAGAGCCGAGGATAGTCCAAGTTGGCATACAAAATTGAATTGAAGTGCGCTTCAGTTTGTGTTGCCAGGCAGAAGGAAGTAGTTAAGTGAACTCAAGGGAAAAGTTTTTCGTGCCGAGAGAAAGAGGGAAATAATAACGAGAAAGACGGCGGAAAAGGGGTGAAAATGTACTTGTAGAATCGACCATTTGGATGCCCCAGGTAAAATACACACTTAAAAGTATATTCCATTCTACTCTGGGCTCCAATTAAAAATCTTCAACTGCCATCCGAGCATTAAAACATTAGTAAAGCATCTTTGAAAACTACTAGCAAGTTTCAAAGTCTTGGCATGCCCAGAACAACTACAGGGTATTGCGCCGTGCAACAAAAAGGGGCATTTCTTAGATTTTCTTGGCATGTGTCTTATGTAAAAGTTTACTGCTTGCAATTTAACTGCCCACCCACTCTTCCACCTTCTCTTTGAGATTCAGCTGTTTCCGCAGGATTCCGTTTTATTGGCAATAGTTTTTGCAATTACAAAATAAACAAAAATGGGACAGGATACTGGGTTCCCGACTAACATACTCAAATAGTCTCTCTAAAGGAACGAAAGGTGTACTAAAAATAACCAGCGAAAGAGCCAATAAAATACAATATAATACAATTATATTATATATTATAATTATAACTAATACAATATTTGCAATATCGTAATATTTTTCAAACCGATTGTATGCAAAATTTAAGTGACTCTGCTTGGAACCTAACTAAAACTTATGAGGCTGGTTAACCCCACTTCCTTAGCCGCAACTTTCGCATTTCCCAAACTTTAACTAACCCCATGAAAAGGACACCTAACCCAAAATAATAAATGATGAAAAGTTTCCTTTAAAGATGTCAACAGAAGGTCAGTGTGGCTATGTGGCTAAGTATAAGTCCCTCCTTTACCAACCCAAAATCCTCGGGCGATCGGAAAAGAGTCAAGTCAAACAAATTTCTGCTGGCATTGATAAATGTTTGGCTTGTCAAAGTTTGTTGTTTCCTCTTAAAACTTGCCTCATTTCAATGATGCTTCCGAGAACATCACGTCACATTGCCATAGTAATACGGATGAGATAGATAAAATAAACTACAGCTGTTCCGGCGGTGCCACGCCCACAAAAAGAAAAGAAACCGACCACCAACCACCGCCCACGCAGACAAGTGTCAAGTTTGGTATGCAAATGTGCCACAGGCGAAAATGTTCGGAATTTCAGCGAGCGACCGACGGAATACAGATTTTCATGTGATTTTAATTTATTGTTCGACTTGGTCCCGTCGCACACAAAGGCAGGCAGAACAAATAAAACAAATTTAAAAATACATTTTTTTTATATCGAGCACCAGAAGGCGAAATAGATTTAAATTTAAATAAATTAAAAGGCCAACGAACAAGACAACAAAGTGCGGTTTTGTGTCGAAGGAAATACAAAACGATTTCGTACCGCACATCGTAGTAATGAAAATTATAATTTTATTGGAAATAAAATTGGCCTCCATATGCAATAACTCACAACATATAGGCGGCATAAATATATATACACATATTTAATATATATGTACACATGTATGTGTGCACACAATGGATCCATCTGCGTATAGTATATATAGGCTATGATAAATTCAACAAAACAGAAAACATTTATTGCCTCGAAGCGCCTTGCTGCATATTTATTTGCCTTAGCAATTTTTCAGCAGCAGAAAAGAAAACAAAATATTACGCATACGCCGCATTGAACATGTCAGCAAATGAAATACACCCTGCAGTTCACAAGTCAAGTACTTAGTTTCAGTGTAGCAGCCAGGTGCTTTTAATATTCCTTAGCCAAAGCCATTAAGTATGTGATAATTAGCTCAGGTACATTGCAATATCTTTTAGACTTAGGACCCCCATTTATGTAAGTAGTATACACAGAAAAGTGAGGGTATTCCGTGCTGAGACCTTCTTTATTCCGCATCCTGTGCCCGAAATGTATTTAAAATTTCGAATGTATTTTTAGAAATTGTTCATCTCGCTGCTGTCGACATAGCTCAGCATTGGTGGCGATTTATTGGAAGAAGGGGTGATGGGTGATGGGTGATGTGTTTTCCTCGGCCAACCAACCACAAAGCTAAATCGATTTTCAAGTGCTTGAGAATCTCTTGAAAACGCGAGGGGGGCATTGGGAAATAATAAAACAAATTAACTTGTTTGTTTATTAATTAAAAGTGTGTTTGCATTCAGCCGGCGGCAGATAGTAAATGGCTGGGGCTTTGCTTTGACTTTACCCGAAACACAAAAACACACAATCGGGCACTTGAACATTTTTCCATTGAAATTACACGGCATTTGATTTTTTGTACGATTTATATTTCAACTTTGCTTTTTTTTGCTTTTTTTGCCTTTATTGTGCTTTTATTTTTGTTGTTCACATTTTTCACACGTAATTCCGACAGTTTTATCCGACGTGCATGTGTCCGTTTGTTTCTTTTTTTTTGAGTGTACGAGTATTTCATTTTCGTATGCCAAATGTGCGAACTGTCATAAATTTTATGGCCCAAACACAAAGAGGAAAAATGGAAAGCAAAAAGCAGAAAGCATGTGCTTGGGGGAGAATTTCAGTATGGGCCATGAAATTTCGTATTCAGTTTATTTTTCTTTTATTTGAATTTTTATTACTCCTGCTTTGTGAGATCAACGAAAAATTTGTGTACGCCAATGGTGTCAAAACTTTTCGCTGCGGAATTGACTTGGTAAAAAGAAAAACAAAAATCGCAGAAGTTCGAGGTTGCTTTTATTGGCCAGAGAACGGAACCAAAAGAACCACAAATTAACTCATTAGGCCTTATATCACTGAAATTTAGCCGCCTCTCTACAACTATTATTAATAGTAGATATACCATTATTAGTATTGTTATCAGTAGACCAACATAAATATTCCAAATCTCAAACTCTTTAACAGTTTTATGGCACGACAACAAAGCTTCTGTCCCAAATGGAATGCAGAAAATTTCATTACATATTCTTTGCAATGGAAAATGACCGCAAATAGTGAAAACAAATCCCCCGAAATGGGGAATATTTGCCGTTTATTTTATTTTTATTTACGGTTTTGGTTTTGCAGAGTTTTTGCGGTTCTGTTTGTGTACACAAGCAAGTTATACTTGTGTGTGTGCGTTGCGGTTTTGAAAGTTTTATGTTTTTGACTGATGGAGGGAAAATTCTATATATTCATGTAGACAGCTACATAGATACACAGATACATACACACATGTAGTAGGGGGCGATGTTGTGGCTTCGTTGGTTTGCTTTCTCCAAAGCCGTTCAAAACCAGAGATGAGTGTTAGCGAATTAACCGAAGGATTGCACTTAATGATACCCCGCTAATGAAACTGCTAATTTGATTTTGAGCTGGCCATATGTACTGAAGATTGTGTCTGGCATGCTCTGCATTCAATTCATTCAAGGGGTATATGTATGGTTGCGGTGTCAAAAGGGTCGAAAGCAACCCACATAAAATAGTTTTACTAAATTATCAAACACACACACACACACACACGCACACACCACTCACCCACACTAACAGAATAATTATGCATATTAGTTGGTGTGCAATTTTGCCATTTTAGTTTCTCTGCCAAGTTTTGCGAGCGAAAATAATTTTAATTGCAAAAGTTTTTTAATTAAAAACGGCAGTGTGAAAAAGTGAACTTACTCGAGCCACATTCGTTGTTTTGGTAACTTTTTCCGCAGCTAATTGGCACTTACCTGCAAATAGAGAAAATACAAAGAAAGCATTAGGATAAGTTCAGTTCAGTGAATGCAAAATGGTTTGCACATATGTGTGTGTAGTGAAGGCGCAATTTAAAACAATAAAATTCAATTTCATGTCACAAAATATGCACAGCGCGAAAGGGGAAAAGGGGGTTGTCCACAATAACCACATACACCAATACACACCAACACACACCAACACACACACTCACACGCAGAGGCAATTAATGTGACGCATAAATAATTTATTGACATTCGCAATGACAATTGAATGGGCAAGTTGTTTCAGGGGCACGAGTGTGAGGGGCATGAGGTGGATATCGTGCGACAAGTGCGCAACCACAAACAACAACCATCTGTGATTGGCAACACAATTGCAAATCTGTCTCAAAGAGCCAGCGAAATAGCTAGTAAATGGCTCTTTCAACTTAATCTGCAACAAAAAAAAAAAAAAAAAAAAAAAAAAAAAAACAACGAGCGCAACTAAAAGTAGCACTATAATTTCTTCTTTACAAAACTCCATAAAAACTGATTTGGTAGCTACTAAAAATGTTTTATGGAACTGGTTTCGCTAGAGTTTCGACAGAGCTTCTGGTTTTGGCTACTTGATTCTCAGAACCCGACTTTATGAATCAACGAACCGAAAAGAAATGCTAATCCACAAATTAAAGCGCAGCCTTTTATTTTTCGGATAAAGCTGAAAGCATACACCTAATCAAGATTGAAAGTTAAAGTTCAGACATTTAATAAATCGAATAGGTATGACTAATTCGTTTCTTTTCTATGTACTTTTAAAGGTTTGTTTTCATGTCTTCAGAGCCCTTAAAGCGTTTTATGTCTGGTCAGAGGTTAAACAGAGTGCCAACTTTCTAATCACACTTCCACATAAGTGCCACATAAAGCCCACACATTTCCCCATTTCTTCTGCTTTGGCCAGAACCACTAACTGTTTGTGCCAACCGGGCCATCAATCAAAGAGGAATGGCCAGTCATGTTTTGGGTTCCAACTGAGGAAAACCATCGGAGCCGCGATGATGATGAGCAGCCGCAGCGAGGAGATTAGTGGAGGCAAACAGCTTCGAATAACTTAATTAAATGGAACCCCGTTTGGCGCCTTTCCACTTCCACTGCCACTGCCACATCCACATCCACTTCACCCGATGGGACCTGCCCCTCAAGTAGCTTCAATTAGCCGACTGAAAGCGGCGACAATGTCATTTACGAGACCTCTCGAGATTGACTTTTAATGACCGGAAATAAAATAAGAACGAAGAGAAGCAGCCGCAGCCGCTACAGAAGCGGCAACAGAAAATATTTCAGAGTTGAGTTGCACCGACCAGCCCAACAACCGAGCAAACAACCAAAAGAAAGACGATAAAAAAAAAGAAATAATAAAACTTGTGGTTTTTCCATTGTGAGTTGGGTTTTTTGGGGGGGATAATGCGGTGTTTGCGGGGCAAAAACGGAGGCTCCATCGCAGGGCAGCCAGCCAGCCAGCCAGCGAGCCAAATGAAAAATGTTTCAAACTGCCGCCCATTTGCCTGTCCCCAGTTGCAGCCCCCACCGCCCCAGCACTCCACTTCACTTTACTCCACTGCACTGCACCGCACCGCACCGCACTCCCCCTCCCAGGTCCACTCCCCAATTCGTGATGAGGCTGATGACGATGGCAGCGAAAGGCAAAGGCAAAGGCAAAAGAGCCGCCGCCTGTCGTCCAGAGCCCCCAGTCCAACTTGAAGCTAAAATAAAAGCTGGAGTCTGAGTTCGCAGTCGAATCGAATCGAATCGAGTCGAGTCGAGTTGAGTCGAGTTGGGTTGGGTTGGGCTTCAGTGAGTTGATAAAAAAATAAAATAAAACTAAAAACACACAGAAAAAACATCAGCCAGAACGTTGGCAAGGGCAGACAAATGGGCAGAAACGAAGTCGGAAACACCCTCTTTTGGAAATACTTGCAAAGGAACATAACTGCCAACGTTTATAATACTCAAAGCAGTTAGCACCATCTACTAATGATACTTAATTTGCATAATTGCTGGCAACAATGTTGTGCCGAACGCAATGATTAAACAAAACCTACTAATGAGAATAAGTTTCGTATAATACAAATGCGTTAGTTAATAGCCCCTGACAAAGTTAAGTATACATAATAGACAAGCCAAAGGTTGTGAACATGACAAGATATCTCGTCTATACAATTTGCCAATTTATGGATACATTCTAGAACTCGAAACTCATTTAAGGGTGTGTCGAGTTCGTTGTGAGCCCAAAAGACAAAGAGTTAACATAAATATACCCACAGATTTTAACATTTTGGCGTTCTACAGTTTTCGTACTGCCCCTGCAACACTCCACTCCACAGACGTGCCCCTCATCATCATTGTGCCCCCGGGCCGCAAAGAGATTCATCTTCTTCGCTGTATTCGTCTGTATTCGCCTGTATTCATTGAATTGATGAGCTTCGCCTCAAATGAGTTCAAAAGGTTAATAAACGTTCCTTGGCCGCGGCTCGCTGTGGTTCATTTGAATAGCTTCAAATAAAGCAATTTATCTAATTGCTTGCATTTGACAACGGCCACGCCCTCACTTCGGCCCGCCCCTTAAGTGGCAGCCCAATCATTTTGTATGCACAAAGAAATTCGTATTTCCTATCCTTTTTTTTTTGTTTTTTTTTTTCTTTTTTAAATATATTTCTTTCGGTTTTTGGCCCGCTAAATTATGCCAACGAATGCAAATTGTAGCTGACAATAATTGTGGGTGGGTGGTTGTGGGCGGCGCAGTTCAGTTGTTGTATTTGTTTGCCCGCCGCCGCTGCCGTCGTCGTCATTGTTGTTATTGTTGTTGTTGTTGTTGCTAAATTGAGCAACACCAAGTGCCAAAAAATAAACCTAAAATTGCTGCCAGCACTTTGGCAATTTAATTATAGAGCCCAGACGACGGCCAGCAGCCACTTGAAACGGGGTCCCCCATAGAAAAAAAAATAAAATAACAACAAAAAAAATGAAAATAAAAATAAAAAGCAAATAAAAAAGAAATATACACCATAGCAGCCATTCGCTGTGTTCACAGAAATATGTATGCATAGTTGCTCCCTAAAACCGATTTGGCAATTGGAAGCAGCCACTCAAGACTTAAGCCACTTTTTATTTGGCCTGGCCAAAATATTTTGGCATTATTTTGGCATCGCTATGCAAAGTGATGCACAGTAAGTTTCGGCTTCCAATGCGGATAATTGCCATGAACTATTGGAGATTCTGATATAAAATATTGACAAACCCTTTTTTGCTATTTGCTATAAAAATTATTAAAAGCAACGATGCATCTTTATTGGAAACACCAAATACCTCTCACCTTTGCAATCTTCTATGCAGAAACCGCATTAGGAAAACACGTTTGGAAAATCCGGCAATCAAAAAGCAAACTTATTTATGAGCTTATTAGACGCCGAGTGTGCCACCACTTGAAAGCAATGATTATAAAGGAATGAATGCTGCTGTTGGCACAGTCGCAAGTGTCTTGGCCAGGTGGCAGAATCTCTATTAACAGATAGGGGGGAAAATATAATACAAGGCGATAGGGAGAGGGACGGTTGGCTTGGTTAATTTATGCAAATTGCACGGTGACCAAATGTCTGGGGAGTGAACAAAGTGGCCGTCATTAAGTAGTCCAAGCGGCGAGAGAGCCGCCACTCATATTATTGATTAAGTGCCGCCATTATTCGCTGCAATTAAAATAATTAATTAAATAGGTGCATGTTTGGCGTGGGAAGGCGTTCCGGCGCCACTTAATAGCGTCTCAGATCGGCGTTGAGCTTTAAGTTTGCCCAACTCGGTCGAGTTGAGTGCGGAAAAATCAATTTGCATATGCAAATTGCTTGCCCTAACAATAGCCAGTTGTATTTTGCCGCTGAAGTGTTAATAAAAATATACGTTTGTTCGCACATATAATATATGAAAAAGGTAACTGAAAGATACACTGAACAGCGCGAGCGAAAAGCTAAAAGAATGAAAAAAAAACTAGCTTTATGACACAATCGATTGGTTTCAACTGTCGAAAAATAAAGAAACTGCGTTTTTCCCGCCTGATTTATGCACTGGACATCACTCATACGCCACGTTGTGCGTTGTTTGCCACCGCTTGAAATTAATTATGCAAATAATACGTTTTCCCCTTTTATTTATGCACAATATTGGCTAGACATTTAGTTGGTTATGCATGCATGACCAGGCAAATTGAATTTGTCTGCGTGGCTGCGATGGATATTCAATAGATTTCATATTCCCTCTCTAGTTTTTTGCGAATTTTCAAATTGCATTTACCAGAAACATGATTTATGCACAGTTTATGGAACGCTGCACTGTTCAAGGAAGCAAAATTTTAAATAAATACAAGCCCAACATTTGCATATTTCTGAATATCATATAAAGTACATAAAGTGCATAAAAAAGTTTTGCATTTTTTACAGCAAAGGATCTTTAAAATGAAATGTGCTAAAAGGATTTTTAGCAATATTAAGGCATGTTCGGCTATTAACCTATTATAAATTATTCATATTTGAGGCAACCAAATGCGCTAAACGTGTACTCTCGTGTTAATTAATATTGGCCAGGGGCGCATAGGCTTTCGCTGCTCACAAGCCTGTGACTTATTGGCCCCCAAAAATGGGGCTCTTAACGCCAGTCGGTCGGTTGGGGACTGTGGGAAGAACAACAAATGAACGACATGTATGCCATTTGAAGCGCAGTGAACTCGTTTTTTCCCCAAACAGAGAACAGAGAAATACGAGCACAAAAAGTAGTTTTTTTTTTCTTTATTTTTCGTTTGCGGTTTTTAATGTGCCACACGTCTGTCGCTGCTCCCCCAGTGAAAAAAGCCCCTCCTCTTGCCGCTCCAACGCCTCTGTTCTTATTCTGTATCACTCGCGTTGCACATGGAGAAGCAATGTTGTTGAATTAGGTGAATTTTAATTTTAGAAAATTCAATTAAATTGTGCATTGTTTGTTGGTTTTGAGACGACGCTAATGAAAACCTCAAATCTTGTTATATTTATGGACGAAAAGTATGTCGCCATTGTTTTCAGTGCACCTTTGCGGGTGGTCTTTGTCGGACATACAAAAATATTCCGTTCCGCCCTTCCACAGCCGCACAAACCCCTCCCCCACTCAGCCCCCACTCACCACTCACAGTTGGCTCAGAGTGAATATGGTGAATATGGGGTATGTACGTGAGTGTTTGCTCTTGTTAACTTGTTCGCTTGTCGTTTCATTCGTTTCGTTTGGTTTCGTTTCGTTTCGTTTCGTTTCATGACGTGCTTTCATGTCACTAAATTTGATTTTGTGTCGCAGACAACACGGCAGCCGCAGAGCAGCTACAACGGAATTATGGCCATTAAATTGGCTTTTTGTCTCGATACACTCCCATCCCATTGCAATGGTGTGAGTGGGTGCAGGTTGTGTGTATCTGTGCATCTGTGTATCTGCTGTATCTGTATCTGTATCTGTATCTGTATCTGTATCTGTATATGTATCTGCTCATTCATTTATTATTGATATTAGCCACGCATTCATTATAAATGACAAATTTTCCATTTACCTTTCGTGCCGCTCATTCGGACGGGTTAATTTCGTTTCGCCCGCTCTTGTTTATTAGCCACACATTCACTACATTTTTCCCTCCTTTATTCCTCTGTAATTTCACACTCGAGTGCCTTAAATGCTTAATAATATGTCACATCATGGCGAAAAGGCTTTTGGGGGGCTTTGTGAATTCGGCGCCACAGCGTCACACGCTCTGCTACCCGAAAAACAGACAGACATTTTGTAGAGTGTGACTTAATTGAAAGATTTTATGAGGGGGGCAGAAACCGAGGGGTTTGGGCAATATACGAGTATACACGTATGTGAGCTAATTGACAAATTTGGGCTAGTTGGTGGGGAACCATTTCAACGGAGTTGCCGCCAAAATAGGCTTGTAATGCTATGAGTTGCCAGTGAATAATATTTACCAAATCTATGTACACTTTTTAGTGCCTTGATTACCTCACGATGTCTTTCACACCTAAACAGTGTCGCACAAATAAAAAATTCACACCTAAGCAAATATTTTATACACACATTGACGTAGAAATTTCTAACAATGCGCTACAAAATATATAATATTTGCAGGTACATCACACTGAGCAAATGTTTCGCAATAGATTTCTTTGCAATTGCTTGCCTATAAGGGATCTTATAGAATATATTGTGTGATAAGTTAGCAAGTAAGAAGTCAACCATAATTTCAATCATTCGACAGATGTTTCGTGCGAGATCCGTATAAAAAGATAATCTTCAATCTGCACGCTTTCAGTCAGCGTATATAAATTCTAATAACTATATGGATATCAAATAACTCGTTTGCACGTATTTTCCGCTTCATTCAACATCGATATCAGACCTTCGTTTTTGATTAGAGCGTCAAATAGAGAAAAAACTATTCCGATAATCTATAACGCCCTGTGGTATGAAAAAACCACTTGAATTGGTGGACATTGTGCGTCATGTTGTCCACGCAATTGCCACCACCGAAGCGGACTGTAATCCGAACGAACTACACTCCACTCTCAAGACAGCACCACCACCACAACCACCATCACCATCACCACAACCATTCCCTGCCCCTGCCCCAGCGCCTTCTGCTCCTGCCAATGCCCCTCATCCGCCCCATCCAGCGGTAGCCAGCAGCAGACAGAGGGCGACCTTTTATGGCATTGGGATATGGACCCCTGCGGTCGTTTGCATTGCAAAGCGTGCAACGCGAGAGGGGGAAAAGTGTCGAGCGAGGGGGGGGCGCAGAGTGCGCGCTGCAGGGGCTGAAACGACAGCCGAGTGCACTCGGAAAAATTACTTTGCTAACATTACTTTCCCTACTTTTAGTAGTACGTTTAGTATCTTAAGGCATTGCTTAGGATCAAGTATTTCTGTTAAAACAAAATTCCATATTTCGTTTCTAGGCCGCATTATCATTGGTTAAGCTTATAACCAGCTTATAGTAATAAATAGTTTATATAGCCATTTTTGTTAGCCTTATTTTTCTGAGTGCAAGGGAGGGTTGCGGGGCTTTGGTCGCCGTGGCAGGGGCTAACATGATTTGCACGCTTCGTTGCTTCGGTTGCATTTAACATGCCTGCGGATGGAAGGGGCAGCCAAGGGGCGGCAAGAGGAGGCAGGGGGCGCAACAGAAGGTGAACTGATGGCGTGTGGTTTTTGCCGCCGCTGCGGTTTCAATTCAAGTGACCGTCCATCCAGCCCCCCCACCACTGCTCCCTCCCCTCCCATTTCAGTTCGAGCCACCGCATTTGGTTACAATTTGGTTTTTGAAGCCGCGGCGCCGCAAAACGCGTTTCATTCTGCCAGCAATATCGTTTCGTTTTTCAGTTTTCGTTTTTCAGTTTTTGGTTTTCGGTTTTTTCAGTTTCAGTTTTCGGTATTGAGATTTTCCATTTTCGTGCCATGCATGTTGCAGCGCCATAATGTCCACAAGCTGCAAGTGGCCGAAAGCAAACCGTAAACTCTATATGGAAATAAATTATGACACTAATGCCACAAACGAACGAACGAGCGAACGAGACAAGATCGAATTTCCCCTTTCAGTTTATGTGTGCAGTCGTGTTGTTGTGCCGTATAAATTATTTAGCGGCGCCTAATGGCAATTAGTTGCAAGTGACACGCGGCAAATCAATGAAATTTTTGTGTAAGGTGAGAGAGGTGAGAAAGGTGACGACCGATGGAGAAGTAATGGAAATCATCGCTTAGTCTGCGCATGAGTTATGGCTCATAAATAATGCGGGCACCCCGAACCTTTGGGTGATTGTAAAAGCAGAGATAAAATAGATGCTTAAAGCGCCAAGTTAGTTAGTGACGAAGGGAAGCTGACTCGGGAAACAATATTTAGTAGGTGCTTGATCAACATTCATTTAAAACCTGAAAGTTACGCTTACTGTTATTGTTTATGTTAGTTACAACAGTTGTGAGCCATAAATCATAGCCATATTTTCAAATAAATAATGAAATTTGTAATATTTAACGAGCGTACATCAGTTTTTTAATGTTGTGAATGTCTGAAGGCATAGTATTTTATAGTATTTGCTAATAGGTACACTAGTACCTTAGTAAAAAAATATATAACTACTTACAGCTCAAGCGCTTACAATAAGTGAGTAGAGTGTAGAAAGGAAATATATAAAAAATCAATATTTCCACAATCGATACTTCAAAACTGATAATAGTGAGCAAATAGAAAGAGCTACTGTTTGGAAAAGTAATATGTAGCGTTCCCAAGAAATCACTCAATTAGATAAGCACGTCGCATTTGATAATATTCATCAAAGTAAAGGAAGCGTTTAGGTCGGCTAATGCCCCTTAATGTGCTCAACTTCCTTTCCGCTTTGGGGGCCTCGAATATCCCCATCTCCCCATCACACCCCCTTTGGTGGAACATATGCAACCGAATTTCTTGAAGCAAATTGGGGCGTGGCACTTCAGTGCTGCGTGTCGTAAATGCTTCATTTGGTATGCACATAAATTATAAAGCAAACACTCACTCGCTCACACATTTCCAGCATGCCACCATGCAACCACCCACTCCACCCTCTGAGTTTTCCACCTCCCCAGCTCCCCACCAGCAACACCTCCACCTCCCCGCCCCCTTCGTACCTAGTTTGCTCTCCCATAGACAGCTGTAAAAATTTATCGATAAATGTTTAATAGCTCCACACGCACATTGCCGACCGAGAGCCAACGAATGCGCATAAATAAATAAATGGAAACATAAATAAATAAAGCGTTGTGGAAAGAACGTAAACCAAACACACAGACACACGATTCCAAGTCGAAGTAGATGCCTCCATCCCCATCCCCATCCACATTTCCATCCACACTCCTCATTCCCCATTCCCCATTCCCCACCCACCTACCCGCCGACCAAACCTCTATATCTTGTATTTAATATGAGCAAACATGCGACGAGCGTGTAAATATTTACTAATGAACAATATTTACTTTGTTATTAAAGTAGTCGAGCCAACGGATGGCCAAGAATTGTAGGTTGTTGCGGGGAGAAGGTGTGTGAGTGTGTGTGGGTACACTTGGGGAAAAGTCGAGGTCTTGAAGCGAAGTGTTTTCTTCGACCACTTCTCACCTACTTTTCCGTTTGCAAGTCAAATATTTTCTTCAGACCTTAACATAAACATTATCATTGAATAATGTTAAAAAATGGTATTATTGGGAAAACTAACTAGAGTGTTTGATTCATGCTTTCTTTATTCGTTGGTTACTTTGTTGCAAAGTGCTATATATATAATTTAGCTACTATTTTGTGCTATTTAACGTAAATATATATCGACCAAGCAAGTTGTTTTTAAGTCACTTTTCGTTTGAAACATTTCCCCCTCTATATATCTAGTTAAATGCCCAACTTTTTTGGGGAACTCTACGCGTTTCTGAAGTGTAGCTCGGCTTTTGCGTGTTAATGGCTATGAGAGAGGTGCCAGGCGAAAAGGTCTGCCCCTCCAAGAGTCCAACACTCCGCTCTCGTCGCCCTCACACGACTCTTGATGTCGTGATTTGCGGCATGAACTCAAGTGGACGGACGGACGGACGGACGGACAAAGTGACGGACAAACTGACTTGAAGATGGTAGCTGCCACACGGCCATAAACAACTTGATTGCAGAGCCACGCCTGACCGACTCTTGCCCCTGAGCAGCCAAAGCACCCGGAGCACCCGGAGCACCTTCCTCAACGACGACACCACACCACCACCATCCTCTTCCGCGTTCGCACTTCACTTCCAAACGAGAGCTTCAAGGGAGCAGCGATAATTGCCCTGAAGGGCAAACCCAATAGTGACAAAAGTGGCATTACTTTTCAATTTTCAGCAAACACTCGCGCACTCACTCGCCCGCTGCAACAACATAATCAAAGCAGCGCAATCGTTTAAAATTTATTTTAATTATGACCAAAATCCCGTGCAACACCCCTCGCGGCCAAAGAAACAAAGAGCAAAAACACGGTATGATGTAGCGTGCAAAAAGGGCGAGCATTCGAACCCCCCCTACACCGTAAATTTTGCATTTAAAAATGTAACAAGAAGGGTAAATTTCGAGGCAGTTGGAGGGTGGTGGTGCACGTAGCATGAATCATGCGTTATATATACGAAAGTTCCCCCTTCGTCGTAACCTCGCAAAAGTGTTGAGACAACAGCTACAACGAGGGATCGAACGGAACGGCGAGCAGAGCAAATGGGAGCAGGGGAGAAGTGTGTTTAAAGAATAAAAGGGGGAGTAAACACTACAAAAAATATTGTTTGTTTAGTATGATTCATCAAAAGCTGTACATTTCAAAAATTCAACTAAAGTAGGGGGTTACAAAAATAGAGGTAGAATAGAAAAATACGTTTAAAATTGTGTATAATACCGAGTGCACTGGGATTTTCGCACAGTGCACACTGGGCCAGCGAAGGCAAGACTCTTTCTACTGGGGCCCCCTCCCTCTCAGCTTGTCTGTATGCAAGACCTGTTTCATTATAATTATGACCCTCATCAAAAATATTTGACTCAAGCGGTTTGTTTCCCTCTCCCTTCAGTCGGACGAAAAAAAAAATGGACGGACGGAGGGCGACCCTTTTTTGCTTCATAATTTCATTGAGGATAATTTGAAAATGTGCTACGCCATGAACGGGACGTTGAGTCCCCCCTCCTCCCTGCCCCTGCCCCTGCCGTGACTTTGCAACAACCCTGTTTTTCTTGCCGGCAGCGGGAAATATCTTCTTTAGATTTTTATGGTGAAAAGCGATTACGCAGCAGCGCAGCAGAAGCGACGGAAAAGTGCCAAAATAACGATTAACAGAGGGGGGAGCGGCGGCGGGAAGAGGGCTAGAGCTTAAGGGTTGCTCACCACACCCCACTCGCCCCTCAAAGCCCATATATATGTATATGCATACATATATATATATTTCAGATCCCCGGAGCTATGCCCATTTTTCTCGTCCCGAATGTATGAGGGTTGCTCCGTCCGTCCGTCCGTCCGTCCGTCCGTCCGTCCGTCTGTCTATCTGTCTGTGCATAAGTAATGAATGCGAAATGCCAGGCAAATTTGACTTTCCCCCTTGGGATGTTTGCGCACGCTTTTGATTGACTGGATTTTTGGGATAAATGCATAGAGGAGGTCGGGGATATGGTAGTGCTACAAGCGCTACAAAGGGCAGCTGCACATTAGGAAGCAGGAAGTTGGCGATGCGGTTACCGTAATCAACAGCAAATGCTACAACAACAACAACAGCGGCAGCAGCAGCAACAACAGCAGCAGCAGCGGATTTGTAACATTTCCTGGGATCCTGGGATTATGAAACGAAATTATAGCGTTCGAGGCAAAACAAAGTCGGCAAGGGAATCTAAATGCCACGCGTGTTTCCCATCATTGTTTGCACATATTCCCCCTCTTCAGAAATTTGCAAATTAAATGATCCCATTGGACAGGGCCAAGAAGCTTATCCGTTCGGAAAAAAAACACAGTCTGTTCGCCAGGGGCTAGAGGATATAATGGATATATCCTATATTTGGTCTGGGCTTCAACGCTCAAGGGCAAGTGATTCGTGGTTACCAAAAAGCTTACTCAACCATGTGTCAGCAAAATGTTGGAAAATTTCAGACAATAGAATATTTTTCGGAAAGTTTAATATATGTATATGTATGTAGTTTGTACATTTTCCTTTTTACCTTCCTCTAAATGCAACTCTATCGCATTGATAAACGATATATTGCCTGACTGCGTGTGCTTCACACGCCATTGGTGTTAGTTTATCCGTCAAATACAATTAAGTTGCCTGTGAGTAAATAAATCTGAGCATGTTTCCAGTTCCGCGCATCGTATTACCTTAGGAACACCCTATACTTTGCCAGCCAAAGGACTCTTTTCCTCTCATTACCTTCCATTTTCCTCTTCCATTGAGTGCGGGTACGTATGTGTCCTTTGCACACGTTCCACATTCACTTAGAATATAAAAAAAAGGAACCCGACATGTGAACAACAATATTATCCTGTTCTCCCCTCTCTGCTGGGTGCACCCTACCCTATCCCTATCCCTTTCCCTATCCCTATCCCTAGACCTATCCCTTCCATTTCTCTGCTTTTGTTTCCCTTAGTGAGTTCCCCTCGGGTTACTTCGAGCGTGTAATGTATGCTTTTCATGTGTTTCTTTTTTTTTTTTCTGTATGCCATTGTTTAGCACGGAGTTTCGTTCTGCTTCCTTTTTTCCTGTCTTTTTGTCTTGCGAAGCAAATAGGGATCGTTTAGGAGAATCAACATCAGGACTGTGGAGACGCCCAGACGACGACAAACACACGACGTGATGTCCTTGCCATGCAAAACATTTTGGCAACACACTCCCAATTTGAAGTTGCGATGGATGGTGGAGAATAAGGTTGTTAATTTTGTATAGCTTTTTGTCTTTCCCCATCCAGTTTTGGTGTCTAAATTGAAAAAAGGACACAAAAATAGGCGAGTTCTACCGCATATACAATTCTACAAACTGATATTTTTTTAAATAGCAATGAAATGAATTTATGTATAACACTGTAAAGGAGTATTCTTTATCTATTGGGTTATGCGAGTTAAAAAAAAAAGAACTTTTGGGCGAAAACATGTTTGACAACAGTGTCAAAGAGACTGAACAAAAGTACTTGACCTCAAACGTATGTACTTAAATGAACTGAATTTTCTTCCCAGACAGCTACAAGCTAAGTGCTAAAATGTGGAGCACTTAATCATCAGGATTGCCATCCCCTGATGCAAATGTAGCCACTTTGATAATTACGGAGCGCGGAGAAATGTTGATTAATGTGTCGCTGGGATTAATTACAGTTAATTGGTATAAATATCCCAGCCAAGCCACGCAAAGCCAAGAACATTTCACTCCTTGTCCAGCTAATTTACCTGAGGAAAACCAAAGGAGGAATGCCAGCGAGCCAGCAAGCAGGAGCAGGAAAATGTGCGCAGCTGGCGGTGAAAAAGTAAAAGCCACAGAGCAGGGGAAAAGCAACAAATATGTTTAATAAGTAAACAAGGGGAGGAAAGGGGAGGACTCACAGGAGGGTGATCCAGAACAGGACAATGCGGCACGTATAATTACATAGCCGACACCTTTTTGCTGCTGCAGAATGGGATGCGGAGGGTTTGCCCAAATCCTGAAACTGCAATCAATTTCTGTTTCTCTGTTCCCCCCCGAAAACTCCCTGCCGACCCCCCTCCTTGCATATCCTTTGTTTGAGTTCCAGGGAAATTTAATACAAAATTATTTGCGATGAAGGGAAGGAAACCCGAGGCATGAAACAACAGACAAGGAGAATGGCCCGCAGGAGGGTTGCTCGCTCGATTTCGATTCCCAAGAGGGGACTTCCATGTCGGAAACACATGAAAACACCCCAACCTTCGGCTTTTTGGCATATTAAATGCTAATTTTCCTTTGATTGAGTGCATGTTTTGTTGCAGAAACCAGTTTCCTGCCTGGACCAATTCTGCCCATCGATGCGCAGCGAGTGGAAAGAAATCATGCTAAGTACCATGAAAATTAATTGATTTGCGGATTAGTTCCTCGGGCAATGTGTGAAGAGGGAAACAGTAGCCATTCAGCCATCCAGCCAACCAGGCAGCCAGCCATCCATCCAGTCAGCCAGCCAGCTGCTGCCCAGTCAAGCCACTCCACTCGAATGGAAAATATCGAAATCTACTCGACTCACTTGACTTTTGGCCCTTGCTCGGATCCGGGAACGTTCTTGTTTTGGGTTCTCTGCGTTCCCGCTCAAGTGGCCGCAAATCGTCGAGTCCCAAACGCACATGCATATCTTTCGATATTGAATGAGAAAGGCCAGCAAAGAACATGAATAAATAAAATGCCAACAGTCAAATGCCCCAAAAGGCATGTGGAAGGGTTGGGGAAAATAAATACCACATTCAACGATGGCCTCGTGATGCTTTTGTTATGCTAAAAATGCCAATTAGCATATAATAAATATATTCAAAATCATTGTAACTCAATATTTAATTTGGCATAACCTTAAATCCATTTTCATTATTATTACATTCGATTTCTCTGCCAATAATATATTTAATTACTTGGGTGATTCCTATCGAAATCATTGAAGCTACAAATGATTTACTTAACTTTCATTTACGCCTGGATGCACTTAAATAAACACATAAAACAATAACTTATCAAGTGGGCAATGAATTGATTCAATTTGTGTTTTCTTTTGCCTAAGGTCAAACCAACTTTGGGCCTTTTTCTCTGGTCAATTTTATTGGGATTCGCTTCCATTCGCGATATTCCAATCACGACTCACGCTCCCACCATTACAGAATGCTGATAAGTCAGGCAAATATGCTCGAGGCGAATGAAAATCAGAAACAAGCAATGGGATTGGGGATTGCATGATGAGAAGGGGGTAGGGATGCGGGAAATTCGATGACTTCGGTGAACAGATAAGGTCAAAGTAATGGGTGTACACCCATTACGATCTTTTCATCCTTCATCTTTCATAGTCCAAAATTGTCTTCTATTACTTTACTGAAATACGAATTCACAATATAAATATCTTAGGAAATTTGTACGAATTTTTTATCGAGATAGTTTGAAGAGCGCTATTTGACTATCCTGCGCTGTTTGTTGTACTGTATCCGTTCGGCGTTTGGCATGCAAATTGTGCGCTGCGCCGTTCTGGCTGGCCAGGCGATTTCTGGGCCAAGAGGGGGTTACGAGGGGGATTTCGGGAGGAGTTGGGGGTTCGCAGGGGGCTTGTAGCGCATTTCCAGTTCAATGCTCAAATACACGAGCTGGCAAAAAGGCAGCAGCTGGAAGGGGGGGGGGGAAGAAGTGGCAACAACAACGATGATGGCAACGTCTTCAGTTGCTCACACAGATACTCACTAATATAGTTTCAGCGAGAAACACTGAGAAAACTATAGTGGCCATAGAATGCATGCCATACATACAATCCAATTACAAATATTAGTTTGATAAATCATTTATTTCTTACTAGAAACAAGTGACTTTCAAAAAAAGTATAACTACGTCTGAATTATTTTCAGTGTATTGCTGATGCATATCTGAAAGCATATTAAGACTCTGCAGCAACTCGTAAGTGTGTAAAATGATCAGCAAGTTGCAAAATGCAACACGAGACCCCCGAGGAGGTGGGGTCTTCTGGGGAGTTGGGGGCGTGGCAGTCAGTTTGTTGGGTGGTTAGGACAAAGCGCCGGCATATTAGAGAAAGATAGAGAGAGAGCGAGAGAGAGAGAGAGAGAGAGAGAGAGAAAGCTAGAGGGAGTAGGGCACAGTGCCAGCCAGTGTACAAGTATTAAACATTCAAGCTGCGAACAATGGCAAACATGGGAGCCTCCATGCGAGCAGAAGGCAAAGGGGTACATAACTTATATGTATATATATTTATGTATGTGTGTATATATGTATGTATGCATATGTGGAAGGACCAAGAGGCGCGGTTCACCGAATGCGATGAACTATGGCATGGAATGCTGCTCCTCTTTTTTCTATTCATAAACCCATTCTGTTCGCGAAAATTAGAAAAAAGTGAATTTAATCCACACAAAGGTTGCACAATAACTAAGCAAGTTCTATTTTAAATTATCAATTTTCTGATTTGTACTGAAAAACTCATTGTAAGTTTAGGATGTGCTACAATTTGATTATTAAAAGGAAATGAAGGACTATGTCTGACCATGTTGATAAACTATCGATTTTTAGCCATACTTCATATTGTGAAAAGTTCACGTACCGTGTGTCAAATCTGCGGCCATATTCGGTGAAATGATGTTATATGAAAGACGATCCCTAACCTAGGGTCAGTCCCCCGTGAAACAGCGCACTAAGTAGTGGTCATATCACGTTCATTCACAGCTGACACATCAGACATGAAATGTGTATAGTATGAGTATGAGTATTGAAAGAGGGGGGGCAGGCACCCACTCAGGCATTCAATTCGAAATGCCTGAGGGCAATAATAAAACAATTCCGCACACACTCGCCCCCTTCGGGAAACCATTGTGTATGGAATTGGTAACTGTTGGCTGGGATAACCATTTTGGTCTGTGCCAGAAATGAAATCTATTGTCTGCCAAAAAGTTAACGCACTTTATTGCTATTGTTCAGTGGCGATGGGCAGGGCGGGGCGGAGCGGAGGAGGCGGCGATGGAGGCTTGGAGCGGGCTGATGGTCTTATTCCGTGCCCCACTCGAGTTCCACTCCAGTCATTTGTCAAGTGAGCTCTCGTTCTGTAGCTGGCAAGGCAACCCCACTCCATACGCTTCTTAGCCAACTTTGCGGCCAAACAGAGCAGGGCACATAGGAAAATAAAAACGATGATGTAGTAAGTGCCAGCATTGGCAAGTCGAAGTGTTTATGCCCTCACTGTTTTCCTGATTTTCGTCCAAAATTACAGGCTATTAAAATAATATATGCTGTAGACACTAACTGGAATGTTATCGATGTATTTCGCAAAAGTTGGTTAATTAAAAAGACCTTATATGAATGTATCATAATTTCCAAACCGTATAATGCTGTTCTCCTCCAAAAGGGTATGTAAAAGAAATCAAAACGAGACGAGAAACCGAGGAATGGAGGAATGGAGGAACAGAGGAACTGAGAAGGGGCAGAGGAGCTAACGAAGGAGAAGAAGCCAGAAGATGGAGCAGGGAGAAAAAATGTTGGCAATACAATATTTTGCCATTATGTCGAACAATAACAAGTCGACATAAGTAGATGTCGGGCCAGAGGAGCGGTTGCAGAGAATGAAAATAAGAAAACGAAGCGGACGGAGGAGAGGAGAGCAGCCAAGGCGAATAGCTGCCAATTTCAGGCTTAAGTGTTCTTTTCTGGCCCCCAGTTCCTCCGTTTCCCCAGTTCCTCCGTTTCCCCAGATGCCCCAGCTATGCCCCAGCTCTGCCCATCAGATAATGGGCTACAAGACATTGAGCCAAAGAGCAACGACGCATATGAAATTTAATACCACTTCACCTTTATTTTTTCCCTCTTCTCGGCTTTTCTCCCTTCATTTTTTTTTTCTGCCTTTTTGTGCGGCATCCGGCGCTCCTTCAGCCTTCCCCCCACTTTTTTTTTTTTTTTGGATCCCCCATTCTCTTTAGCAGAGATTTGAGCGCTTTATTAAGCGTATTTAACCGCCGATTTTATGTAGCTCTAGGATTTTTGGAGTGTCATGAAAGGGAAATCAGGGTGTATGCTTTTGTAAGCGATTGCATTTTATTATAATGCTCTTTATACAGAACAAAAACCAGTAGCAGGGATATAATATCTCTTTAGCTGTCCTGCTTAATCATCGTTGAGTTCCGTAGAAATATATTTATACTCATATCTCGCACAAGTTCGACTGCATAAAAAATATACGTAAATGGTTTAGCGTTGGAAAAGCCGACTGGGGAAATGCGGTCAATTCGCGGAAAAGGCCAGAGCGAACACAGCGGGCAAAACAATGAATTAACAAATACAATCCACATTTTATGCTCACGAAAATGAGGCAAGAATTAATAAAAGAAGCGGTCTGAAAACTGAAAACTGAAAACACACTCGCACAAACCGGCGAAAACATTTCGCATGAGCAAGCACAAACAATTTGGACCAGAAAGGGGGGAACGGGGGGGGGTTTAGATAGAGAACGCCAGGGGAGTTGGATTGAAAAAGAAACTCGACAAGAAAAAAGGCACAACAAAACTTGGAGCAAGAACAAGAGAATTTTTTTTTTTTTTTTGCGCACAGAAGAACCGAAGAACGTGGCATGAAATACAAAACAAACAAAAGCAAAAAATAAAAATAAAAAATAAACGAAGAAAACATTCGAGAAGTGGTGGGGGTAAACATTAATATTAAACAAAAAGTGGATGCAACAGCAAGAGGACTGGCAAATGGGAAGCGAAATATAAACGACAAAGTTTTTTCCACTCCGTCCCGATTTTTCTCCCTCCCCCTCCCCCTGCCCCTCCCTCTCATCACACAGCGCACAAGTTGCTCCTTGTGGAGTTGCAAGTTTTATGGGGATCTGTGCGGAGTAAAGAGCCAGATCCAGAGCCCTGCGCCTTGTCATGTCTCCTCGAATCCAGCAATACTCCAACTCCAATCCACTCCACTCTACTCCACACTCCCCTCCACACTCCCCTCCACACTCCACTCCACTCCTCTGAGCCAGAAACTCAGCTTCAGTGGCGGACTTGGCTGAAAACTTTGGCCAACAAAGCAAAGACAGGCGGCGGATGGCAAAAAGAGTGTGAAGGGAAACATTTGTAAGTCTCAACCACAAAGTTTATAACGATTTAAATACGTATTTATTTGTGTACGAGCATATACCAGGCTTAAGAGATTACTTTTTTGGGTATATTTCAGATCAATTTATCTTTAGACATCCGTTGCAGTATTTGAAGAACACTTGACGAAAAAGCCATTCTATTTTCGGTTAGCTTAATTGCTAATTATTTCAATACCCTAGTACACGTAAATTTCAAGGTGTTGTTATATCAAGTTAAAGATCAGTTTGTTTTGAAAAGACTGCGTTGAATGCAAATTATCGTGTTATGCTCTACACTTTGAGCAATTCAGATTAATTAGGCATCGTAAAAACAGGAAACATATACAATGCCATTAAAAATGCATTAAATGCTAAAGAAAAACTGTGAACGAACTCGCATGGAATAATTGGCGATTGCATGGTGATTAATTGCCGGCAGACTTTGCCGCGCCACATTCTCTCTTTCCACTTGACCAACAAATTGTAATCCGATCCGCGACAGAGAAAGAAATCGCTTCGAATCGAGGCAAATCCAAGACAAGTTGCTTTCGTTGTTAACTGGTTTGCTTTTTGGCTTTGTTTCAGTCATAAAAAAAAAAACAAGACAAACCCAAAGAGAAAAACATTAAAAAACCACCACGAGGCATTTGAAAAATGTGCAATTGAAACTAATTCGGTTAAGTGTTGAGCAGGAGAGAAAAGGGGGCAGGCAGTGCACAAATTCGTGGCATGCTGTGAAACAAGTTGCAAGTTTAGCTAGTTGGGCTGCACGCACGCAGCATGCAACAAATTTCTCAGCGTTTTTATGGAGCTGCCGCTGCCGGGTGGTGGCAAGCAAACAGTTGCAACAGCCGCGGAAAAAGACGGAAAAATTAACACCGCCGGAGTCAGCTGCACACAAGCGGTCGTTTTCATTAAACCTAATCTCGTTTTCGCAAAGATACACTCAAATATTAACAAAATATGTCGGAACTCCATGAATTGTAAGGCCAGCATATACATATATCAACTGTACCTTTGAAGTACAATTTACTACACATTGATTGTAAGTTAATATATTTTTTTTTATTTACAAACGTAATTTGTTTTTTTTTTGTATATTTTTGGTAAATTATGAGTTATAGTTTTGTTGACTTCAAGTGTATTTTTCGATGGCAGCTGCTGCTCCCATTTGTGGCAGCAATTTGCCGTTCCTCGTGTGGCAGTCTGTAAATTTATTAGTGCGAAATCAGATAGACAGATAGAAAATGTATTTTATTTGCTTTCACAGCATAACAAATACAAAGTGTACTCCATATCCGTATCTGTATCTGTATCGGTATCGGTATCGGTATCGGTATCTGTATCTGTTTATCCCCAAGAAGTTTCAAAAATGCTGATGACCATAAGCTAGTTGAATGAGAAAATATTTGTTCAACTTATTTGCAAATTGCTTTGTAGTCATTCCTCACATTTTCCCTGCTGCATAGAGATTTGCAAATAGCAAACAAAATACACAAAAATAACTAAAAGCCAATTGCAATTTTCAAACAAAAAAATAAACCACCAGCAGCAACAAAAAAAAGCTAACAATATAACCAAAGAGTAAGGGTGTCTGTTTTCGCAGCCTTTTTGGCATTGTTTCGGTTTAGAGGTTTTTTTTTTTTGCTCGTTGCGTTTTGCTTGGCTTTGCCTCAAGTGTTTCTTCTCACTTTGCAAAATGCAAAGGAAAAGAAAAATGTTGCAGCTAATTTGCTTGTTCGGCTAGAAGGCGGATTGGGGGGGAGGGGTGCAAATGGGGGGCCGTGCAGAGCGCAACAAGCAAAAAGCCATTTCGCAATTTCAATTGTGCACGTCAAAGTGTTAAAAACGGCACGCGATTTATTATACAAACGCACACACGAAGAAAAACCCAGTGTTTGAAGTAAAATCTTATTGAAATTGTAATGCATCTTGGTTTATCAATTACATTTTCATGTAATTTTACTTAATATTACAGTAATTTTAAGCATTTTTTGTAATATACTTCCATATACCACTTGTATATTTCAGTGTATTACGGCCATTAGCTTTTAGATGAGCTGTATAAGACTTCTTGTTCCAAGCGAGTCCAAGTTTTTAATTTTCTTTTGGCATTTCGTTGATGTCGTTTTTTATTGATTTACTGCCTGCAATCAAGTGTGAAATTGACATGCCCCCAAATAAATATTTGCTAAAATATGCAAAGTTGCCTGCTTGCCGCTGTATTTTCGCATTTATTCGCATTTTATTCTTCTCTTTTCATCTTTTTTTAAGCGTTTTCCATGATTTATGCCAGCTTCATTAATCTGAGAAAAGACGAAGGAGCACAGCGCGGGTTTGAATGCTGTTTATCTTGCCATCGTTTCTTTTGGCGCTTTTAGCGTTAAGCTCGAAACTGGAAGTTGGAAAAATGAAATCAAATAGCCGTTCATTAATAAAGCCAAGAGTGCCAAGAGTGGCAAGAGTGGCAAGTGTGTGTATCCATCGGATACCGCCTGTCAATAGAGCAAGTCTATGGAATTCAGCCTGTTTTCATACCTCTCTCAACGGACTTAATCATTTGGAAGCGAGCCACAGCTGCCGACTTCAGTTTATGCCAATTGAAATGCAACTAATTTGTTGGACCCCCTCATCCAGCCCCCCTCCCCCTCTTCCACCAGCCAAGTTCGTAATTGTTGTTGCATGCCTATAAATTATGATAATTATTTAATGCAACCACAAAACGACACTAGAAATAAATCGAAAAAATATGAAATAAAGTTGAAAAAAGATATGGCTGAAAACCGAAATTGTCCGCAGAGAGCCATGTCATATTAAGCAATTTATTGATGGAAGTAGACAGAACGAGACGAACTATCTTATTTTTTCTCGATACCCACAATTATCACGCAAATGTCCATAATAATCATGGGGATAATGACTATTATATACAACATCAATCCATCTAAATGTGTGTGTACACGATAATCATGCCGAATACAAAAGGCAATTTACGTAAATTACACAAAAACATCGCAGAAAATTAAACAATTTACAAAAGACAAGCCCCCCATTAATAAACATGAAATATTGTTGCGGCGAAACTTTTGTAATGAACCGAACCAACAAAAATCAACAATACAGGCAAAAAAAATTAAAATATATGGAAAAAAAATAAACGTGGGTACATAAAAAACAGATAAACGAAAAACAAACTTAAAAAACACACACACTGAGAAATGTATGTGGCATAATCTTTTTATGGCCATAAAGCTTAAGCAGGCAGTCGGCGTGTTTTTTGTTTTTTATTTTTTTGGGCTTGAGGTGTATGTTTGTTTAATTATTTCAGGCGAAAAATGGAGTGTACAAAAAACGGCGAGCGAAACTGAGGCAGCTGCCAATTGCAGTGGCAATACTTAATTGTAAACTAGTTATTTTCCAGGATTTTCCGTCAATCTGAGGAGGGCAAATAAATAGTTTTCACAGTCTCTGGCTAACTATCCGCAAAACGAATCTCTCTCACATTTCCGTACAATTTTCCTGCTTTGCGGAGGAGCACTCACTCTCCGCAGTGAAGCCATCCATATCGACCAGACCATAAAGTTGCCTTCTCCTTGGGTTTGATTATTTACATTTTCCCCAAGTAACAACTGCGAGACGAGGCCAGGCGAGGGGCCAAAAAATGAGTGGCGATGGAGCTGCCACACAGAAAAATAAATCAACAACCACAAAAAATAAAGTAAAAATAAAGAAAAAGTAAAGCCCAAAGATACAAATACCTCGCTGTGAGTTTCATTTGCGTTGCGGGGAAGCTAAAGCCGCCAAATAAAGAATCATAAAAGATATCAAAATAAATATGAGGGAGCCGAGCAGGGCAGGAGGGGCTAAGGCCGAGGAAAACGAGGAAGCAGTTAAAGCATTAAAGCTTCAGTAGCATTGGGCTCAGCAGGCGCTCTCATTGTTGTTGCTGGTTGCAAATGCTTAGCTGGTATTTAGAGGGGGGAAAAATAAATAACCAAGAAAAAAGCGAGTCGAAGTCGACGACGCGCCAGTCAAACAAATAAACTCGCCAAAACGAGCCGACTTGATGGACTGCGAACCTCGGAGACCAAACTCCCCCACCTACGCCTCTGATTCCTCCTCCCCTCCCCATGCAAAACAACTGAAATCCGCCGCTAGGCACATAAACAAAAGAGTGAGTTTTATGGGACACACGACACGAATAGAATCTGAAAAACCTTTGCATGACCCATAGATACATTTTGTGTGGTGCCTTTCGGCGCGGATTATGACTGAAAAGATACCATCGAAACTAAGGAAGATGATACCTTTTCGTAGGCGCCGGAATTTCTCTACACTTAACCAACAAAACTTATTCGATTTTTCGCTATTTTTGGCCACAGAATTGTCGGCGCGTGTGTTTCAATAAAACAAAAACACCAAAACAATTTAACAACATATCAACTCAGATAAGACATAAACAAGTCAAAATCTACACGATTTTTTTTCACCCCCGCTGTTGTTATGGAAACTTTAGCTCGTTTATCAAATTGCGAGACAATTTTTGTATGAGCGCTCAATTAGCACGGACTAACAAAGCTTGTTTAACTTTTTTTTTGTATATATCAATCCAGCTCTTTTTAAGTTCTGTAAGTTCTGTACAAAAACTCAACTGATTTAGTATTTAAATAAAGAACCATTTGAACGTCATGGTCGATAGCCTAGCGAAAATAATGCAATTAATAATGGTTTGCTACAACTTCTGTCAGCAGAAAATGGAGAAAAAGGCATCAATTTTGTAATTAGGAAATGTTCCATTGGACAATGGAATTTCAGTTTATTTTCGCTTTGTTTTTTTTTTTTTTGTTTACGTTGTCTGCAGCGGCTGCTTATCGGGATTTGTTTTTATTTCGCTTTATTTATACTGTGTCATAAAACATAAATATTAATTGAGATTATCGCAATGTGATATCGCTATATTTACACGTTATAATTAATTGTTCTTATTTATTGAATTTGCCCCACCCTTCTTTGCATAGTCCCAGTTTAAATTGAGTTATTCGCACGGCGAGAAATAAATAAACACGTACATATACATATGTATGTGTGTGCATAAAATTAAACGTGTTCAAATGACATTAAATGTGGTTTTTTATTGAGCTTTCATATCGTCTCATTTTTGGCCTCTACCCATCTACCCATCTGCCAAAACGGCCAAATATATAAATATGCAAATTGATATTGTGAGTGTGTGAGTATAATATAATTTATCTGCATGTTCGGGCCGCCCTGTGGCTGGCAGCATAAATTAATTATCAAAAGCATTCATTTACATGGCTGACTGCACGATCCGATACCCGCTGGCGGGCGTCACCCCTTCCCGCCCCATAGATACTGTATCTCACGGATACACAATACATGCACATGTACATATACATATGCTCAAGTGTGTGTACGTGTATGGACCCCCCTCACCCTTCCCCTCCCCCTCACGCCCCACACGCCGGCACAGAGTCAATTTAAAAAACATCATCACAATCAATTTGCTTCGTTTCTCGTGATGGGAATTAAGTTTTTGTATATTTGTGTATCTCTCGCTTTTTGCCTCTGCATCATCGCCAGCTGTTGTTGTATTTTGTTTGTATTGTTGTAGTTGGCCCACATTATCTAGTGAACGTTGAACGCTTTCGTGCCCCTGTTGTTGTAGTTTCACCCCCCTACCCCTTTATTGTTGTTCTTGCCTTCCTACATGTGTTTAGCGTGTTCAGAAATTTGCTTTTTTAATGACGCTCTTGTTGATTGCCGGCTATTTGTTATTAGCCACACACACACACACCCCCCCCCCCCCCTGAGCCCCCTAGAAACCCCCATTGTGTCGACTGCCCTTGTTTTTAGCTCATTTGAAAATTCTGAATTTGCAAATTTAATGCAATTTATTTATAGTTCGAATTGCTTATTTATGGTTCGTTTCACTTGATTTAGTGGTGCAAACATTTTCAGCCATTGTCATGATGGCAGCAAATGGATTTAGATGATGGCCACATACACAAGCTCCTCAGTTTGGCTTTATTTCTGAGATTTCAAGTGTTCGTCGCATTTTAGGGCGGGGCTGGTATTATAATATTTAAGTTATCTTATCGTAGGCAGTTTGTTGTATCTGGAAAGGTTTTCCGTTTTATTAGTACTTAAAAACTCGAAGACTATAACAAGAAAATGATTAATAGTCAAGTGTTTTCTCTACAAATGAGTTTTACTATATTGTAATTTTGGTTTTTCTTTACCTATCTTATCTCAAAATAGTTAAGTGCAAATAAATCATAGACTTAAACAGCAGTTTCTTTATATTGTAAGCGAATGAAACGGATTTAAAATGAAGTACCACTTAGCTCTATTATCAATAAGATAATGCATTTGGGAATTGTGTAAGCAAATAACAAGCTTCCAGCATGTTTTTTGATCAAATTTAATAAATAGAATCAATTCCAATTGAATTCCGTGAAATTAAAAGGTTTCTATTCAATTTGCACCGAGTACTCCCTTGGCTCTCGCCTGTCGGTGCTTAGAAAACGGAATATAATCCATTTTCACATTGCTGGAACTGAAACAGAACTAAACCGAACTGAGCTGAGCTGAAATTGAAATTGAAATTGCAAACTTCGAGCTCGATGCTAATTCGCATGGGCGGACAGATAGGCAGTTAGACAGGCGGAAAGTCAGACGGACAGAGGGACGGACGGGGGCGGATTCGAACCAACTGACTTGGCAAACGAAGCCACGTTGTCACTGTCGGGGCGTTTTATGAAAATTGAACAAATCAATTAAGTCTAATCGTGCTTTGCCTTTGGGTGGGGCCCCAGTAGTCGGGGGCACTGGCATTTGTTTGGCCCCCTGACAGACAAATGGACAAATAAATGTCTGCAAACGGGGGCCAATGCCAGATTGCCATGGCTTTTCTGTAACTACTGCTCGCTAAAAGCCAGAAGAACACAAATAATATTTGTACGAGCTGTGCAGCAAAAGTGGTAGCAACAACAGCGCGGGCACATGCTACAAATTATGAACACTATAATTATATTCGTATAATATTTTGTCAGCCAATTGACACATTTGCTGTGGGTGCAAAAGAGCAGGCTTATGTGCGCTGGAAAGAGACGGGGCGACGGGCAATTACGCTGGGGCTCTCGGCAAATGCGCAAACCAAAGTCGGTTAACGTGGCTCTTGGCTGCAATTGCTGGCCGCCATCTGCGGCAGTTGCGGTTACCGTGGGGCAAGGCTGCAGTGCACCGTCGGGCAAAGTGAAGTATGTGCGAAAAACCAACAAAAAGGGACTCAATTGAAGCAATTAAGATAAAACTCTCTAAAAATACAAATTATTTAATGGAATTGTTTATATATTATATTATAGGAAAATAGAAACTACAGATAATAGCAGCGAAAGCTTTACCATAAACTTTATCTTGGCATCACAGCTTAGTTGGCTTGTGACACTTTAAGGTTCTGTTGGCCAAATATCAACTGTATCTGACGGGTTGGCTGACTAACTTGGCCATTGCTGGCAACTTTTACCGACGCACAGTGTGACAAATTATTACGTACGTGTATGTACATACGTATGTAGGAAATTGAGTGTGCTGCCATGTTCCCGGGCTCGTTTCCATATCTATGTATGTGCATGCAGTTCTACACACAAGCTCGGCTCGCTCTGCTGCTGCTGCTGCTGCTGCTGCTGGTGCTAATGACCGTAACTAAGTTGGCGTCACGATTGTGTGCGCCACTGGAAGCCAGATTACCCCCTACCCCCGCCCACTCCCCACTCCATCATACCACCCTGCTCACCCCACTATGAAGCCCCCTTGTGCGGTTTACTTTGTACCGGCCATTTGTGTAAAATATTTTAGTGCTATGGCCGGGCCAAGAGAGCGCTGTCTAATAGTCGCTTAATTGTATCTGCGTGTGCGTATCTGTAGCTGTGTGTATCGGCAAGTGTATCTAGGTATGCATCTATGACTAAACAGTTGTTTAAATAAACACTTTTGGCATGTTTACCCGAAATGCGTCTGCAATGTTTACTTAATTAAATCGAAAAATGAGCAAACAAAACGAAACGAGAAACGAAACGCCAACAACAAGCCCCCACCTCTGCCTCAAACTACATAAACTTAAATTTAAATAAACTTGAGATAAGGCAACGCAGATTTTGCTTCCGGAATTAGAAGAGAATTTCAATTTGCACAGATAAGCAGAATAATAAAGTCGAAATGCTCATTAAGTAAATGTACTTTTTTATGGCACTTAATTTATGGTCAAATGGATAGTTGGGAAGTGAAGGATTAGCGCAGTAAAGCTTATACTAGTTTATATCCAGTAGGTATTAAGTAATACCATCTATAAAACTAGATGTCAATATGCTTTTTTATGTTAACTTTTCCACACTTCCATTTTATCAGACAAACACACACACACACACACCCACCCGTTATTCATTTTCATAATTCGAGTAAATGAAAAACACGCCCAGTCCCGCCCCCTTTCCCCATCGTCGCCCACCAATGCTCCAACCCCAACCCCACAACCACCCCCACCCCCTTGCACCGTACCGCTCTCCCGTTTTGTTTATCGCTCATCGTTCGGCTGCTCGTTCGTTCGCCTACGGCGCTGTTTGCCATTCGCTTCGCTTGACGCGTCGCCGCAGGCTTCATTAGGTGAGCGTGATTCCGATTCGCATTTCCATTTCGACAACGATTCCCATGCCCCCCGCTGCACCGCCTCCCCTTTTCCTGCCCCACCCCCATCGCCCTCTTCTTGATGACCCGCGAATTCCGCTTGTCTTCCCACATTACGCTTGCAAAACGAAATTCCATTCCATTGGTGCCGAACAAAAACCCAAATTAAATCCACTTCAATAAATCTCAAAAAGGTAACACACACAGAAAAAAAAATAACCAAGCACACCACCCGGCCTGTCAATTTTCTAATCGCCCGAAATAACAACAAAAAACTCCATTTAATTACAAATCGGCTTAGATTGAAACGCCTTAATTGGCATTAGCTCGAAAAAAAAATGTGTACACGAAATACTTGTGTTAAATGCGGCAGCGGTAAGTGGCAAGCGGTAATTAATCAAACTGGAAATCAATTTAGGCTCATGCTCTCTCGCTCCCTCTCTTCTTCTCACTCTCTCTCTTTCTGCCGCTATTGCTATCTGTGCTGTGCGAGCAAGAGAGAAAGTGTGGAGCATCTTTAAGATGTGTAAGCGTAAGCAATAGAGATTTTATTGCACCTAAAGGTTGGCCGTTTGTCTATTAACTCCATAATTAGTGCAAATTTAACAAATTAATTACTGTTACTCACCTTTTTATAAATCCAAAATAGTCGCAATTTCTGCTCTGGATATGCGCGTTCCCGATTTATAGACAGCATCCAAAAGATGAAGAGAGGGCGCGGGGTCGGGTGGCAATGAGCAGTAGGTGGCGATGGGCAGGTAATGATTCCTTAGCTTGCTGGCCTGCTCGCACCCACAGTGAGCGTCTATCGTGGAGGGAGGTTGGGGGAGAGTGAGAGAGCACGCGAGAGGGCGTAATAATCCACAAAAGAACTCCCAAACTCCCAGCTCCCGGAGCTAACGGAAGGTGAAATGCAAATCCGCAAAATTTTCCTAGCAGCGCAATCTCAGGAATTATTTTCCATTTATGTAAGAGCGAGAAAGAGAGAGACAGAGAGTCAAACTTGGCTTTTCCTTCTGCTTTTCACTGCTTCTGCTGGATTCTATTGCTGCTGCTTCTTCTTTTTCTGCTTGTTTTTCACTTCTTTGACACTTTTTGCATTTGCTTCTCTTTTCTATTTTTCTTTTTTTGCGACAAATGTATGAACTTTTTTATGAGGTTAGTTGTTGTTTTTTTTCTTTATTTCTCTACAAATACACGAAAAAACGGCACTTTAAGTAAGGGGAGGGAGGGAGACAGCGAGAGAGGGAGCGCGTGTCCAAGCTCTGTTGCCTTTGCCTTCTCTCCGCATGTACATATGTATGTATTTGGCAGAACAGAAGCTGCTCCACCGCACACATACACGTGTACATGCATAGCAAGAGAGGCGGTGAACAGAGCTTGGGGCATACAAAAAAAAAACACACGGGGGAGTTGTTGCACGACAAAGATACGGCAAGCGGGGGCGGGGGAGGAGGACACGAAGAGAGACTAAACGACCGACGGACTGACGCGACGCGACTTCACCTTGCACACGCGCGGAAATTGGCGAGAGCGACAAAGCGACGACGAGTTCGTCGTTTGTCGGCGTTCTTTTACCGCAATGTTTGTGCGAAACATAAAAAAGCTTTGCACATACACAGCAGCAGGGAGTGCGAGCGAGAAAGAAAGAGGGAGACAGAGAGCGCAATACACACACACACACACACAAACACATGCAGTGGCTGTATAGTAATTTTATTCCGGTACTATTCAACTGATGAAGCTTCTGTTGCTGTTGTTGTTATTGGCAGCAACATATTGCCAGTGCCACACTCTCATTTTGGTTCGTCTCCTTTTCCTTTCTTTTTTTACTACTACTTTTTAGTAGTTTTCTTTCCCTTTTTTTTTTTGGTGATGATGATTACGCTGCTCTTTTAACACACAGAGGTACACATACAAACGCACGCACAAGTCAGGCCCAAGTGGGTAATTTGTTTTATGAGTAGCGGCAAATAGCACTTGTGTATGATTGTCGCTCTCCTCCTTCTCCTCGTGGCTGTTGTTACTCTTCTCTTTGCATTTTTTTTCTGTTGTGAATGACAGACAGCGACGAGTAATAATTTTTAATGCGTTTTTGGCATTTCTACGTTGCTTTGGGTTAATTGCTTGAAACGCGACGAAACACTAAATCACGCACACACTGATACGCGGTACGACCCGAGAGCGAGAGGCCAACAACACTTTTTATGTTGTTGTCGAGATGAATTAAAATAAATGCACATGAGGATATCACACTGAGGAACAGCTTTGCTTACTTCTTATCCACAGACCTTAGTTCTTCTTTCTTGTTGTTTTTGGGTTGTTGTTTTTCTTAATTAAAGATAGAACCTGATCCGCTCAGTGTTTTTTATGTTTTTGTTTGGCGACAGCGTTTTATCCGTGCTGTCCGAACGAACCGAAGGAGCAACGCGTACAAAAGCGCATAAATTGAGAGGCGAGAGTTGGCTAGCAACGCGCAGGGTTGTCGGGTATATGTGGGAAAATAACAAATACATTTCGGTGATTATTTCGTTCCAAAAGGGTTGTTGTATTTATTCGATGGCGTCTGTAATATTTTTACCTCAATTCCAATCACTTTACACGCAACAAAGTTGCCTGTTTCTAATAATAAGCGTAATTTACTCTCTAATATTCTTAGCAGCCTGACAACCCTGCGGCATTTCTTACACACACATTCACTCCTTACATCGCACACACTGGCATTCCCATGCACATACACAAACGCCTCTGAGCGGCATTTCTTTAATGGCGGCTTTTTCGCTCACGCTCGTGCGCTCTTTAGTGCTCTCTCCCGCTCTCTTGCTCTGCCGACGCCATATTGCATATGACATATATATATATTGCGCAGTTACGTATGTTCATCTCTTTCCAATTTGTTTACAGTGCCGTCGTGTGGTCTCTCACTTGGCCGCTGTTGTTGTTTGTTGTATTGCGTTTGTTGCTCTTGTTATTGCTATGCCTCTGCAAATTGTTTTTGGTGGGGTCCTGAGGATTGATTACTGATTGGCATGTCGTTCGCCTATAGTCAGTTGCCTTTTGTTGTAGTTGTTCTTCCTTTCCGTTTGCTCCTTCTTATTGTCTTTCACCTTCTCACCACACGCACGCTGGCAAACACACGCACACACCTCACCGCCACATCCACCACCCCTCGTCCTGCGCCCGTTTCTTGTTTCTTTTTTTTTGTCTGTGGGCGGCGGTTGGGGGAGTAGCATATAATGACATAATGAGATTTATTAGGCGCAAAATAAAGCCATAATGTTCCATTTGACCTTTGTGTAACTTTGACAGTGGTAATTCTCGCCTTCCTGTGCCACCGGCTTATTATTATGATGATGGGCAAGAAATATCCTCGCTGTGTATACATATACATGTATATGTATACATTTACATATGTATATAGGGAGCATGGGGAGCAGAGCATGGGCATTTTCAATTCGTCATCAACATTTTGAAAGTTGCCTTTGGCATTCGCCGAAGCAAAAGGCAAATAAATTCAACTTTGCACAAGTTTCTGATCAGGAGCGCATAGTTACACGTCTATTTGTTCAAGTATTTGTTTAATTAGGCTCCCTATTACATTTATATCTAATTAGCAAGCAATATTCGAAAAAAGTGTTGCCTATTTATGGGCGTGATGCGTAATAAAATTGCAGTCGTCTTTTAGGATCCCTTTGCATTTATTTCCTTTTGCGCAATGATTTCATCTTTAAGTGGAATCCTTAAAATCTCCTCAAATTACATATGATAGCAATGATTTTGTTAGTAACAAAAAGTAATAATAATTTATGGCAAACAGCTCCGTTTAAATCCAGCCCTGTTTCATAATATTTTCATCCTTTTCCTGGGGAGCGAAGAGTGCTTCGACGCTTTTCGCTGGCATTTCCTTTGCCGGAAAACTTGTTTGTGCTCCTGCAACCAAATATACTTGGGCAAAGTGTTTGCTCCTTGTTTTTCCATTGGCATTCGTGCACGCTCTCTCAATTTTATTGCTGTGATTGTGATTTCTAGTTGGATTTGACTATGCACGCACACTCACATCGAAGGCATTTGGGGAATTGATATCCTTGTGCGCTTTTTGCAAGAGTTCAAATATTTTTCATTTTATTTGCTGACACACAAACACAAGGAAGTTCAGGAAGTGGGCGCCGACATGGGGGAGGGGCACTCATGGTGGGGAGAGGGGGGGGGGGGAGTGTGTGCGGGAAGGACACGCACGTCCTGGGCCCAAGGGTGCTCAGGCAAACAACATTTGTCAATGCTGGCAATATTTCACTCCGGAATGGTCCGTTGCCAGTGGATGCCCTCAGTTTACGGCTCAGTGCCTGGCCAAAGGACGAGAGGACCTCAAAAAGCCTCACAAATCCTGCTACACTTGCGGGCAGAAAATGTTGCCTACTTGCCACTATTACAATATTAAGTTCGTAGCCAATAAAATAATTATTATTATTTTCGTGCACATTTTGTCCCCTAAATATTACACCAAATAATTATTTCAAGCCACACTTTTTAACAAAATAACATTGGCATTTTGCTGCCAGTCACTGTGAAGCTAAAGACACATGTGTGTGTTGCCTGCCGAAATGAAAATAATCCCCAAGGGGCGTTTGTTTGTGTGCGTTGCTGGCCAAAAATGTTGCACATCGATTGAGCCATACATTCTCGTAAATGCATACATACATGTGTATGTACATACATATGTACATACATATATCCTGCCGCCCGCACCGAGCAAATTATGTAATTATGTGCGTTGAAAAGTTGGGCAAATAAATAGAATTCGAATGGGAATGCTAATGAAGTCATTATTATTTTATGCGCTATTTAAACAGGACCGCCTCGCAACGCCACCTCCCCCACCGCCCCGCCAAGGACACCACTGTATGAATAATAAAGGGGCGCCACTTCAGCTGGCGGATAAATAAATATTAATGCCAACATGTTTGGGACAAAAACTCATCCTTGAGCCGGTCACTGGGCGGACGGGTGGAAAATGTGGAAAGCGAAATGAGAAGCGTTGCGCTCTGTGATTTTGACAGTGCCCACTCCCCGTTTTTGCCACATTTTGTTGCAAAATATGATTTCATTGTGCTCAAATTGAATTAAATTCTTGGAGTGTGACGTGCACACCCTCGAATTTTCCCCCGCTGGAAAACCCCCTCCGAAAATTCCCAGCTGCCACGACTCTATCTGCATCGCTCTATCTCTGTTCTTTTTTTCCTCTGCTTTTTTTTTTTGGCCGCTGTCTCTTTCTGCTCGGGTATTTTCCTTTTGGTAGCTTTCTGAACGGAAGCGGATATTTTCAACGCGCCATTGTTATTTTTTGAGTGCGGGAAATTGTTCGCCCCAGCTTTTCTTCTCGTCCTTTGCCCCTTCCCCTCGCTGCTCCCTTTCTCCGGGTGAAAGCAAACGAAGCGAGGGACCGACCAAAGCGTCGTCCTTTTTGCTGGCGCTACTTTCTCCCTCTCTTTCACTCGCCACATTGCTGTCTCTTTCCTTTTATCTGTGCTTGCATTGGGAGAAATTTGGAATGCCCATAAAAACGCTGAATATATGGATTATTTTCAGTATGGCAGATGGTTATTAAATATTTATTATCAATATGTTTTTCATTGCAAATCCAAATTTTTTAATTTAAAAAAAGTAAGTATGTAGTGTCAAATTTAATTTTTCAAACTAAATTTAAGTAAAATACTTTTCCTTCGAGTTACTTAAGTGTGGAAAAGGTGTTATTCATGTTTGAAGCCTACGATTTCGCACCGTGTGCGTCTCTCATCCGCTTCATGCTTATCATTGTGTTGAGCTTCATCGTCCTTTTGCCCCGCCCCTCCGGCCACTGCCCCTCGCCCTCTGCCCACCGAATGCCGCCCCCTGCTGCCACGCCTTGTCGACAGCTTTGTTTGTGTTGTAAATATAATTTTACGACTCTGCCTCTGTCAGACTCGACTTTCCCTCCAGCGACTGTCAGTCATTTCGTCAGTTGGTCTGTCCTTTGGATGGGTTTCCCAACCACCCAACCAGCCAACCACCCGGCCATCGCACCACCCACCCACTCACCCACTCGGCCACCCAACCACCCATATCCACCCCTGGCTTTCCCTTTGCCCTTCATCAACTGTCGCTGCTTTTTGTCTGTCGCTTTTTCTCCCCCACTTAACATTTTATTAAGCGAAAATGCTTGTGCCGTAAAATGTGCGCTTACATGTTTGCCCGCCCACCAGCTCCGCCCCGCTTTTCCCATTTTCCCACTTTTCCCGCTTTTCCCGCTTTCCCCGCTTTCCACCCCGCTCCTCGTCGTTCTTGGGCACGCACCCTTGGGCTGCTCTGCCGCAGTCATCGTCGTCATTTTCATTTCCTGTGGTCGTATTTATGCTTTTTATTTGAATTGATTTTATTTCGTTGCCTTTTCCATTTTCCATGTGGCGTGAGCCCAGCTTATCCTTGTCCTCCCCCTCGCCCCTCCCCTCATCGCCCCTAATGGTGTGGGTGACTGCGGGGTTGTAAGTGCGATTGTGTGTGTGTGTGTCGTGTAGTTAATACGTTGATTTCATTTTTATTTTTATGATCCCTTTGCCACTTTAATGTTAATTTTATGACACTGATGTTGATGATGCTCAAAACTGGCGCAAACTAAGGGCTTGACACCGGCTATAAATACTTGTACTGTTACTTGTACTTTCAGCTGTATAAGAGAATATCCATCAGATACTTGTCCAAATACAGATTTTATTAAGGGTTTAAGCATCAAGTATAACAAGAACTATTGCTAATATCTACCAAACTTGAAAATACTTGAATTCGGGCTTAAATTTAAACAGATTGGAAATGGATTTCTTAAATACAGTATATACAGTGCATAAGTTTATGCATTAAACTTTAAGTTGTAACCGTTCTCTGTTCTGTGTAAGTGGCTACACTTATTTTGGCATTTGAAGTAAATTGTGGCCTTGCATTCCATCCGTCGTGTGCGAGAACTACTGGAAATGGTCTGCTCAAATTTACACATCCGATACAATAATTTTCCCACCTCATCCCCGAACCTGATGGCAGTGGACACGCTAGTTGTGACTGGCCTAATTGCCGCTTCGCTTTTCACGGCCAACAGCTCGGCGGTCTTGGGGCTTTTGGCTTGGAGCTGATGGCTTGGGGCTGATGGCTTGGGGCAACACGTTAATGGCCGGGCGTACGCATAAAATCAACAATTACATGGCACAAAGCAGACCACAAGTTCTGTGGCAGGCAGACGCACCGACTTGCCAACTTGCCACATCATGACAGGCTTATGGCCAACGGAGCGACGCTAATTTTCCACGGTGGCATTGGGGCAGGGGCAGCTGTTTGGCGGGGCAGGGGGAGAGCTGGAGCAGGAGGGGGGGCAGCACCACTTAGTGTAGAAAACACACTGCTGGCTACTGATTGGCCACACAGAGATGGCAACGTGATAGCTTGGGCTAGCAACTTCTAGTTTAGGTAAAGTATCTCTATCTTAAACACTGCGAAAATTAAGCTTTCCTTTGTGTTGCTTACAAACTTGAGGAGCTAGTCATGTATATATAATCTAAATTAAGTTATCAGAGTATGCCAGTCTTAAGGAAGTCAAGTTTAGGCATTATGAGTAGCAGTCGTTGAATGGCGTTCTCAAATTGAATTAAAGTGGAATTAAAGAAGGAGCGACAGCATTCACCAAATAAACGCTCTTGAAAGGGAAATCACTATATTTCCCCTTTGCAATTCATAAAAGAAATTTCATCACAATGGGTTTTCTATGATACATTTCTATGATAACCACCCCGTTCGTAAGCAGCCGCTTGAGCCACCCCCATTTCATTTCATGTGCCACCCAGTGAACGTGAACCACTGGGAAAAGGTGGCTCTCAGTGGGTCCAGGGCAAACTATCAAAGTTAACGTCAACTTGAGCTGAAAACTTTTGGGCAGTTTTGCATTGTTTTATAATCAACTTGCACATAATTTATATGCACGAAAGTTGGTCAGAGCCACAGTCGGTTTGTCAGTTTGTCGGCTTGTCGGTTTGTCCGTTTGTCGGTTTGTCCGTTTGTCTGATAAAAGGCAACCACAATGGGCAAGGGTTAACCAAGACACACACAAAAGGGGCAAGGAAGACACACACATACGTGTATCCACATGCCACATGCCCGCCGCATACACACGCATTGTGTTGTAAAACTAATCTCAACAAATTATCTTTCTAGCATTCAGACTTTTGTGCACTGCCTACTTGGGGGGTTGGGTGGAAGTCGCAGAGAAATTTTGGAACTTTTCACAGACAGTGGGGAAAGTTTTCGGTGCAGAAAGTTGATGCGATTATGATTTTCAATTTTCAGCAGTCAACGCCGAAAAGCGAGAATGGACATCATAAAGTCCTGCCGACGTCGTTGATGGTGGGGCAAAGTGGAAACGAGGGAAATGTGGAAATGGGGGAAATGTGGAAATGTGGAAATGCCAGCCGAACAAACACAGCCATAGGGCAGATGAAAGAGAGCAGAGCGAGCTACACAAAATGTGATAGATGGATAATGTCCTGGCGGGGAGCTTTATGCGAAGGGTAAGTGCTGGGGGAGTCCTCTGCTTGCGGCCACCGACAATAAATTGAGTTCTGCCCATCCAAGTCCAAGACCAAGTCCAGCCCAAAAAGCAGCAGCTGTTCCACTCCCAAACTCCCGAACTCCCAAACTCCCGAACTCCCGAACAGTAGCTGCAAATCCCCAGCTCAGTTATAACATTTATCGTTGTGCAAACTGCCAGCAGCAGCCGTAGAAGTTGTCCGTTCCAAGGGATAAGGATGCACACAATGTCGGAGGAAAGTCCACCCATGTGGATACACGGCGAAAAGTTTAGCAGCTCTAGTTCCGTAAATGCTAAAAAATGTCATTAAAACACGATCTCATGCTAATTAAATCACAATGACTACGTTCTAGTAATGTGAGACTTGTCAGCTAAGAGTAGCATGTAATAAACACTTCTACTGCATAAATGGAAAACAAATTTGTTTTCAGTGTCTGTGTGTTAGTGTTCAAATAAAAGGCGTCACTGCACAGTGGCTGACAGGGAGGAAGTATTGCGAAGGATATGTAATGAAAATGGCATGCTAGGTACAGTGGATGTTCTATTGTTTAATGATCAATAAATTAAATGTAATTGCATAATAATAATTGGTGTAGTCATTTGTAGAAATGATTACATTACTAATTACAAGGCACTTCAGTTTTAAAAGATTTTATAAAGTCTCTATCCATAGTTGCATTCGCAATCCTTAGTGTAATATTCATTTAAACTACTTAAATTTTAATTAATTTAATTATTCGTCTTAAATTCCAATTATTAATTTTTAAATTCCACAAAAAACTTGCAACTTAGCTGATCTGTTTATGCCACCGTGCTTGTCCACACATTTTGTATGTCTATTCCGGTTTCACGAATCGAAGTAAAAAACATTTTGTTCACATATTTCGTTTGATTTATACCAAAACTGCACGCTTTTTTCCCTTTTTTTTTGCGTTCTTGTTGTCTGTGTCGAAAAAATCACATCTCGTGCGGCTCGTTTACTTTCCATTCCTGTTCAAATTATATTGTTGGCCAACAAAAGCGCGCCTGTTGGCACACTCGTTGATTTCAGCTTCAATCCTGTTTTGTTTGACTGACAGCGACACCAGCCACATACCAGCAGACCCATCCCCAGGTCCCCAGAATCCGACCCAAGGGAACCCATCCAACCATCCAACCATCCAAGCATCCAAGCATCCGACCATCAACATTAACGCGCTCCGCTGCCGCTCACCCATAATCCTTTCAATTTTTAAATCATTTTTTATTCCGACCTTTCCCGCTTGCCTTTTTTGCGACCCTTTTATGCAGTCGTCGTGCCTCGACCCTTGCCGCAAATATTTATGAAATGAATACGCTCGCATTCCCGGCGCTACTCTGATTGATGCCCACTGATGATGGTCAATGAGCAAGGAGGAGCGGGAGCGAAGGCTTCGCTGGACAGGCGGTTGGGTGAACGGATGGAGGCATGGATGGATGGATGGATGGCTGGGATGGGATGGTATGGGATGGGATGGGATGGGATGGGTCGGAATCACTTTGGCAGCTGAACCAATCGACCGGCATCGTCTAACGACAATGACATGTTTATCCAGGCGGCATTCCAAGCCGATCATTTACACCTTTGCATCCCCATTCGCAATTTCATCAATTACAGCATTTAATCAACTCGTTAAGCCAGCTCCAATGAGCACAAGCCCTCAGTGCGCCACCTGTCGATAACCTAAGGGGGGACAGTACACTGAGCGAAATAATTGATGTGCAAGAATATATACGAATATGTTTAACAACTAAAGCTAACTACTAAGCTGATATACCTATAATCACTAAGTGTTTCTGATAGTTTCTTAGCTTAAATGTGCTTAGACAATTTTACGCCCCAGAATTATACTTACAGATTAAAATGAATAATAGAGAAAACCTTTTTTTCATGAAAACTGTCTATTGACAGTATATATTGACAATAATAATATTGCTATGTGCGAATGCCATGAAACAACTAATAATGCACTTAGCTTGCAAAAACAAATGAAATACTATGTATATTATTGAGGAACATATGAATACTGAGAATTCAGTTGGTTTTCTCTCACTGCAGCAGCCTGCTGAGAGGTGGGGGCGTTTTGGGGCGTGGTTCGAGTCGGTGAGGTAATTACGAAAATGAAATCAGTCCGAGGTAAGCTGCATAATGCAAGCGCCCGCGGGCGGTGGGCTGCAGAATTGAATGACCAGTTGATCGGCCTTGGGCGGAGGGGATGGTGGTGGTGGTGGTGGTGGTGGTGGTGGTGGTGGTGATGGTGGTACTCTTGGTGGATGTGGAAATTGTGGTGGGCCGCCTCGGGGGCGTGGCCGGGCAATTGTTTTCCGACCCCCTTCAGTGGCATTGCTGGCCACATGTCCTGCTCCTCGAATACGGCCGAAAAGTTTGGGGGCACATTCTGTGTTTGACAAAATTTGATTGCATATTTGGTTTCTCTGTCGATTTTCCCAAGGGCAGCAAGTTCGATGTGCGTAATTAGGTTGCAATGACATTTGCCGCAATAAATGGGAAAATGGATTTTCGTTGGTTAGAGGTAAACTGCGTAAGAGCATTTTATTGCATATTATCTTTTGCTTTAACCCACATGGAAAAGTTGTTCAGTGCAATTATCGTAGGGTTTATGGTATTGAATATTTTCGCTACTGTTTCGTATTGACCCGAAAATTCCATTGCATACAGAAGAATGTTGGGGGGATATCAACAATGGGCCGTACAAAGAACTAAACAAATATTTATTATTTTACATTTTAATTGCATAATAATATATATACAATACGTTTTACTGGCATTTTTCACCATCCGCTCACCATAATTATGGGAAAAGTCATGATGGAAATACGAATAAAGTGCAAAGCCACTTTCATTCGGTGTGCTTATATAAAAAAAAATGATTAAAATAAAGGAATGAAAAGGCAGACGGAAAATTTGTATGGGCAACTGTGCGTATACGCAATGTGGCGTCGGCAAGCGAAACGAAATGAATGTAATTATTAAAAATTGAGTCCTTATCGGCTGCACACTTGAAAAATTCAATTAAATTCTTCGTACCTCGAATACGAAAATTAATCAAAGTTCCTGCACAAAAAAGTTCATATTACACACAAAGGGAGTGGCAAAAATCTATCAAGTGTTTGATTCCTTTCATGCACCACTTGATATTGTTTTTCACCATTTTCTTTCCAGCCAAAACTCAATTTCCGCTGAATTAAATCAAAGACTAGAAGGACGAAGAGTTTTTGTGCGCGATAAAAATAAAAATCGTTTGCCGCTAACAACGGTCGAGGCAAATAAAAATCAAATTTAAAGCTTTGAGAAGCCCCTCGGAAAACTCGGAAAACACGGAAAACGGCGACTTCTACCTCAAAAACCAGGCCGAAAAAGTCGGTTGGGGATTGGATTGTTTGCCCCGCCCACAACGCCCTCGCCTACAACTAAATGTCGCAATTTTACGAGTCAATATAAAGGTGCCTGGGGAGTCATTTACAGGCGCACAGCGGTTTGCCTTCGCTCGGTTTTCTTTGGCAATAAAACATCTCACAAAGGACACGGGTCACAGGACACAGGGCACAGGGCACAGGACACGCGGAAAGCGGTACGTGGAAACGCCTTTGCCGCAAGGAAAACGAGAAAAACACGTGTTCGACTCGACGGCATGGCTCCGGGTAAAGCCAAATATGATGGCCATTTTTATGCCTTTTTGTTGAAATATTTCCACCAATGAGGCATAAAACAGAAGCCAAAACGGAACCTTCCTCGGTGCCCAGGAATGATTTACGATCCCGTCTTGAGTTTACGACAAATTTACGAGAACATTGCAATTTGGCTATTATTAATTTAGTACACTGAAGTTGAACCTGTAACGAAGAACAATGCCTTTCCCATTTCAAAGGAGATTTTCGAACGCACAAAAGCGCTGGCACTTTAGCATAATGGTTATTTCTTTTTATTTTATGCGCACAAGTTAATACTTAATATTACGTATTGGGTTTTTGTTTTAATTATTATGGCGAGTTTGAGGTAATTGGTGGATGTGACTCATACAACATCTACCATCTTCGGGTAAATTTGATTGATAAGTGCGCCGTGTTTTTGGTGGCGCGTGCTGTGCAGCCATAGCAGTTTCCATGGACTATAATGTCGCCATTTCTAATGGTAATCCTGGGAATTGTTCCTAAAAATAGAAGCATATATTGCAAAGCACATTCGGAAGGATAAAGCTTATAGATTGAACTTACGGGCATATCCAAATTTGACGAGGGAAATGAGCGCCAGTAGCGGAAGAAAAATCGAAAACCACTTCATCTCTGCGACAATTGAGGCGATTCAATGACTGTGATCGCTCAGTTGCAGCTCGATTTATACAGCTGTATCTCTTTATCGCGACGGTGATTAACACGGGAGTAACAGAAAATACCCTAGAATCTTTTATAAGTCCATGGGTTTTCCACAAGCCCCCGCGCTGATAACCTATCCCACTCAACTGGGCGATTGGCTCGGATGCAGTGCAGCTCAAAAGCTTCTGCTAGCCAGCCAGCTTTGCTTTTTAAGTAGTACATATGTATATGTACTTAAGTGCATGTACTTGTAGTTAAAGTTGTGATGAGAGCTGCGGAAAACCAAATGATGGCGTTGGGGGGGAAATACTTCAGATATTCACTGCCTATTATTTTCCAGTTGCGTAATAATCATGTGTAAAATAGAGCTGTATTACTTTCTACAGTTTCTTCTCTAAATGATGTGTATTATTTATCCCAGTGCTTTAAAACACACCTATGAAGTCGTAAATATTTTTGGAGAATTTAATTTTAATTGATACCTGAAAAGAATTTTCAGTGCATGTTAGCATTCAATTATTGTCGAATACCGCAAATATTAAATAAATTCTATGGCAGTAAGTGTGTAAGCAAACAAAACTTTTTTTCCCACCAATAAATAATGCTCTCATTCAAATATTATGTACGTGTATATGAACAATTTAAATAATAATAAAATAATACATTTAATAAAATTGCATCATATATTTAAAAAGCGTATTAAGTAATAAGTAAATAAATTAATAAGAACGGTTTTAAACGAGAGACTTTGTGATTTTATAATTGATTTATTTTTTTATGTTGCATTGATTTTTTTAGTATAATATAGTTTTATTTGTAAATTATGGCTGCTTGAATGTATTGAAGCTCAAAAATCAATAATAAAATAACATTTCTCATAATTTTTATTGGAAATTTAAGTAAAACTAAAACTAAATCGCTAGATAAGGCGCAGAGGAAAAAGCGTTAAGAAAGCCATCATAAAATACTCCAATAAGATAACTACGAAATGTTATAAAATAATTTGACGAATTTATTAAAGAGTGGTTAGCAATGCCGGAAAGTTTCAAAATGCGAGGTATTTTATGTTCTGAACACTGTTTAATTGCTTTAATCACCACCCCCGCTGATGCTGCAGCCCACGCAATCCTTATTGTGAAGGTAGGTGCCACCAGGCAGGCGACCACTGTAGCCATCCGGATACTGGGTGCCACCGCCTCGTCCACCGCCAGGTGCAGGTCGCTGGTCTGGAGAGCCCAGAGCTCCTGGATAAGCGCCGGGGGAATTGATATAGACCGTGCCCTGGCCCGGCCTACCCGTCCTGTAGGATTGGCCACCGACCACCACGTTTTCCGCCACCGGCGGACTGCAATCCTGGCACACTCCGCCGATAATCACATTTCCGGCTGCGGAGTAATGAAATAATAAGTGAACTGGCGGCGGTGAGAGGTGCCCATCTGACTCCTACCTGTGGCCTGGGAAGCCAGGACAGCGACAATTGCAAAGGACACAATCAGGCACTTCATTCTCAATCTGGGTGCTGGACGAATCTGCTCGAGACACATGAAATGCGAAAGCTTTTAAGCATTCCCGTTCGCTTTGTTGTGGAAACCAGAATGCAGTGGAGGCACACAATCAAGGGTGGCTAGGTGCGGGATTCGCCCCAGAAACCAGTTCAATTTACAGATAACTCTTGGCTGGGCGTTTCCCAAAGTCCCTACTTTGCTTACTGCTAGCTGGAAATAGAACGAAAGCTTATTGTACAATATGGAGTGTACAAAAACACCTTTTGTACGTAAATTTAGCTCAATTCGATTAGCGCGATTCAATTTTTGTGTTTTCCCAAATGCACGGCTTATCACTGAATTTGCGTGGCTTTCTGATCCCGCGCTCGACTATTTAAGACCCGGTCCCACCAGCCGAGATCATCAGTTCATCTCAGCCGATTGCCCAGTGCACTCAGTATCCAAAACCGGAGAACGCAATCCAGAATCAATATGAAATTCTTCTCAGTCGTCACCGTCTTTGTGCTCGGTCTGCTGGCTGTGGCCAATGGTGAGCTAAACTATTTCGTATTTGGTTAATAATTATTTAACTAATGAATTGTTGTTTGCCAGCTGTTCCACTGTCGCCCGATCCAGGAAACGTGATCATCAACGGTGACTGCAGGACTTGCAATATCCACGGTGGCAAGTAGGAAGCTTCCTGCCCAAGGATTGAGAAAACTTCAAGCTAAAACATAATAGTTGTAACCATTTAAACTGAAATTGTACATCGAATTTAGAATGCCAATCAAACAAATACAAATACAAAGAATACAAGAGCGAAATTTACTTCCCTTCACACTAAAAAAAACCAAAAGTAGTTCAGTTTTTGTGAGGCTACCAACTAATAACTATTCACTAGTAACTAGCTTTAACGAAAAATATGAAACAGAACTGCGATAAGCTGTTGAAAATGTTGTTCTACAGAATAATGCATAGTTAATAGATTATTGTTATTATTGTCATCGCATCTCCTACTTTACGTGGTTCACTCTGAGATCCGATAATCGGCTATATAAGAAATGGTTCCGCAAATGGAGGGCATCAGTTGTAGATGATCGCTTGTTCGGTGTGCAGCTTATAAAACCGGATCTATTCATTGTAAATCAGTATGAGATTCTCTACATTCGTCACCGTATTTGTGCTCGGTGTACTGGCTTTGGCCAAAGGTGTGTAGGACCTTCTAAAGTCAATTAGTTGATCCTTTTAATAAACAATCATTTGATTTTAAAGCCGTGCCGCTGTCACCCGATCCAGGAAATGTAATCATCAATGGCGATTGTTTAAAATGCAATGTTCGCGGTGGCAAATAGAAAACTATTTACCCTAATAATGTCATTGTAATTAAATTAATGCCCTAGAATGTAAAAAGCCTCTTTTCCAGTTGTAATAAAATAGCAAAAAGTTCATGGAGTCCTGGATTCTATGGATGTATATAATTTGCCAAAATATACAGTATTTGTTATTATTTCAATAATTTATTGACTTTATCCACGAATATTACATCCGACGCAGTCACTGTTGCGCACCAGGGTTCCGCCGGGATAGCCACTGGAATCGATGGTGGTTATGCCAGATCCTGCCCAGCCTCCGCCTCCGCCTCCGCCTCCGCCTCCGCCCCTTCCGCCAGATCCGCCCAAATCGATGTACTGACCACCGCGCAACTGGCGTTTGGAACGCCTGCCAATGTACTGCGTTCCTCCGGCCGATTGATGCAGTGACCAGCCGCCGGCCAGATCATCATCATCATCCTCATCCCAGGATGGGCGACCGCGGGCTGGCGCTGACTTGGAACTGGGCTTGGCTGTGGTCCTACCTCTAGCTCCTTTTCCAGTTGAGGGCTTGTGGGTGGTGGTGGTGGTCGTTTGATCGTGAGAGCAGTTCACGCACTTGCCGTTGATGGTCACCTTGCCAGCTGGAAGCAAAATAGATTATTATATTCAGGGAAAAACCTCTTGGCCTTCAAACCGACCGTGGACAAAGGCCAACGTGGCCAAGAAAAATAGCGCCAATAGCGTCGGGCTCTTCATTATGCGGCTCTCTAAGCTGATCGATCGGCGTCACCCTCTTATATAGCCGACCCGATAGCTCAGATCCGTAATCTATATATAATGTATACAAATTGAAAACCGATCTGGCGGCAATAGAATATACCTTTGCTTTAAAACAAAGCTGAACTATTGACTGGGGCCTGGATGAAAGATTAAAGGAAATAGGTGCCTTTCAAAGTAGATCTATAAATTATCACATTTTTTCAAATCAATAAAGTGACTACCCGTCAATAAAACTTACAGAGGCGCTGATGCAATTTTAATTCAAGTATTTAACCATATATTTATAGTCCCTGCCAATTTTCTTTGCGTTCCAACTGTTTTTAAATACTATTATTTATTTAAATCCATTCCAACAATTTCTTTACTTATTTATTTATTTACAAAGAGATATGAATGCTTTATCTAAAGTGATTGGTAAAAAGTTTGCATGCACATTTCAAGTTCTATAATTATTTAGAAACAAATTCACATGAAAGTTTAATGAACTCGTTCTTTTATTTAAGTGTATAGCTGTTAATTTAATATGTAGCACGTGCAAACTTTGTAGCCAAGCCGGTTTGAATTTCAATATCGAAATATATGCAAAATATTATTATTGTTTGTTTTAATTTTTGCAATTTACAGATGCATGTGGTTAAGATCGAGGTAAATAACACACCCATAAACAAATTATTCAGTTCTTTGGAAGAAAGGTAAATGATTGAAAGGTAGAACAGCAACTACTTGAATACTTCCAAGAACTCCAATGGTTTTCACTTGAACTTTGCTGCAATATTTGCTAATACTTACTAGCAGTTACACACAACACACACCTTTTTGCATCCCATAAACACCGAACTGGAATTTCCAGATTTAAATACGCAAAACAAAGTGCTATTGAGCGCTGAACTTTCTGTGTTTTCCCAAGCGCCTCGGATTCAATGGGGGTTATCAAAAGCCTCCGTCCCACTATTGCACATGTGCTGCTCCAAGATCCGAGGCTGAGCTATATAAGATCAGGTGAAACCGGCCAAGAGCATCAGTTGAATCCAATCAATTGCCTGCGCATTTAGCCTCCAAAACCACAACAACCAGCCCAGAATCAACATGAAGTTCTTCTCCGTCGTCACCGTTTTCGTGCTCGGTCTGCTGGCTGTGGCCAACGGTTAGTAAAACAATATTTTACTGCTATTTGAATTGTTAATTAATCAATTAATTATGCATTTTATTCCTCAGCTGTGCCCCTGTCGCCCGATCCGGGAAATGTGGTGATCAACGGCGACTGCAAGTACTGCAATGTGCACGGTGGAAAGTAGGAAAGTGCTCGGCAAAACTCGAAGAAGGGCCAAAACTTACCTCAAATCCAAAACACCATATTTATACTATCACTCTTGTACTAAAATGAAAACTAGTAGTAACAAACATTGCCTATTACAAATAAAATGAAGGAAAACTAAACTACTTTCGTATTTTACATTTTATTCAGCTACTTAAATGATATGCTTATTACAAAATGAAATCGAAACAATTTCAATAAAAATAAAATCAATATATATGGAAATCAATTTGTTATATATTTAGTTTTTAGCAAAACATTAGATAGAGGGGGCACTAATAAATAAAAAATAAATAATCTTTATAATGCAAACTTCACTGTAAATTACTTATCCGCACTGTTGCACGCAAGTCAACCTATTTTTAACTTTTTTGTATAACTAATATCATTATAATAATAAAATAATAATAATAAAATAATAATAATAAAATAATAATAATAAAATAATAATAATAATTCTTTTGCAGCCCAAAGTAAGATTCAAAAAAGTATACTTTTGAATAAAACTGTATTCGTATATACATATCTCAGACAATCTGGCAAAACTTTCTTTCTGCTGTTACCTATAGTTAAATTCAGCACCATTATTAGTTAAGCACATTAGTTAGGCATGCATTTATTTAATAAAATCTGCAAAAATGCTTAAAATTTGAAAAAAGTGACCATTATTTGTTGTTAAGAAGTAAAATAAAAGCATATAATTATAAATTGCAAAAACTATTATTTTTAAAACTGATTAAATAAAGAAGAGCTTTTCTGTGGAATTTCGTTGGGGACTTGTTTGAAAAAAAGCTATGACCCGCTGCCAATCCAGAGCCAGACTCTTCCCAAGTACCTTGGTTACCCCTTTGCGCACGAAACGTGCTAATGAACTGGGTGCTAATATGGCAGTTTATTGATTCGGCGGAATTGAACGCATAAAAACGGGTCTCAGTACTGGGAAAAGCGAACCGCAGGGGCGCCAAGTCGAATGGAATCAGGTTTGCAATCCGGCCACCGCACGTGAATAGAATCGCGCTCTGGACCAGCTCGGATTTCCCTTGCCCTATCGCGCAGCTCGGGGCTATCAGTTTGCACTTGTTTACGCTCAATTTCATTGAGAACGTAGCACCGCTGCACTGGGGGATGGGGATTTCTCGCTTAAGGTGTTGGCGTCGGCTTGGGAGAATCCCAGTCTCGGCCAGACTTTTCCCGGTGTCGCTTCCAGCGGGTTGATAAGACAGATCGGTTAGGCATGCCAGAGCATGGAGCTATATAAGCAGTGTAGCTCACCGCCATCAGCATCAGTCCTCTGAAGTCAAGCTCAGAATCCAACCACAAAACCAACAACATGAAATTCCTATCAGTTGCCTTCGTTCTGGGTCTGCTGGCTCTGGCCAACGGTGAGTAATGCCAACTATTCACAAGCCAAATATACAATTATTATTAAATTTCCACCACAGCCACTCCCCTGAATCCTGGCAATGTCATCATCAACGGCGACTGCCGCGTCTGCAATGTGAGGGCCTAAGGGCGGCAAAGAGGGAGGGGTGGCATCTTGCCACCTGAAGTACACACAGCCATCTATCTATTTTTAAGTCGAAAATGTAATAGAAATTCTAAAAGTCAATTAAAAGTTTTCAAAAAAAAAAAAACATATTATTTTTATGGCGATATATTATTGATTTCTATAGATAACAACTGAGTAATCAGCAAGCCACTTAAATATTATATATAATAGTTACAAAATGTATTACGAAGGAAAACATACAATGAAACAATCCCTAGTAATTATTTCTTAGAAGTTTATAATTTGATTTAGGGATTCAAACAAATAAAAATAATTTGTCAATTAGTGGCCATTGGAAATACAATACTATTCAACTTTATTTTCAAATAAATTATTTAAAAACTTATAAAAATTTGGAAAAGACATATAATTATTTGATTTATTGCATTATCAACAAAATTGAGCAGTCTTTCAACTGTATGATCCAGAAATGAAATCAATACAGCTTCCTAAGTTCAATAAATAACAACAATTTAAGAACTTATTACAAAGTACTTGTTTCCTTAAAATCACTCTGTAAAATCCCGCTAAGCAATTATAAACAATTATATATATATTATATAGTATATACTATTATATATGTACTATGCACCAATGCCATATAAAAAGCAGAGCACTCGCACTTTGGCAGTCAGATTTATTCGAAATCCCCAGGGAAAAACATGAAACCTCTCCAAGTCGTTGGAACTCTGATGCTGCTCTTCTGCCTTCTGTCAGCTGTATATGGTAACTATTTGACTAAATAAATACATTAGTGGATTTTTAGCTAAGCATTTCCAAATTGCAGCTACGCCGGGAAAGGTGTATATCAATGGCAAATGCATCGACTGCAATAAGCCCGATAACGATCCGGGCATTATAATTCCTCCAGACCATAACTCGGCGGGTTCCATGTCGTACACTTTGGCATCTGGAGCGATCCTCTTTGGAGTTGTATATAATATATTCAGCTGAATTCCGTGGTAATCGGTGCTTTTAATAAAATCGGCGAACTAAGATCGCTTTTATCTTTTGTTACTGAAAAACTAAAGCGTTTGACCAAAGGGATTTATTCAAATATTCAATCTCCCATCTAGTAAATCCCAACTAGATGGGCATTAAAATCTGTGAATTTCCGTTAATTCTCCGCTTTTTGGAACACCATACATATCTTTAAATAGGTAAGCTTTAATACTTACATCTGTTTTCGATTGCTATATTGTTTTGAATGCATAACCGTTTTGGATTTCCCATTTGAGACAAATCTACACCAATCTATTAATTCATATTCGATTGATTGATGTCATTATCGCTACTTTTTGTTTTGCTAATATTTATAATATGCATCGCCTTATCATTAGGGAAATATTTTTTTTCTAGGGCATTTCCAGATTTGGAACAACCTTGTGTGCTTGCAAAGGCTGAGATAGGAACAATCCAGAAAAAACCTGATATTTAAATTTCCTTTAATAGGTGCTTATTAAAGAAAATCAACGAAGTGCTTATTTATATCATATAACAATATGAAGTGGACAATAATATGTTGGTCGTTCTATTCGGCCTGCTCGCCATATAAATCTACAGGTCCTAACCCAATATCATAAATTCATATGATATTATTGCTAAACAGGAGATGTAGATACAAGTAACTCACACTTAGGGAAAATAAAGATTGATGGTCTTATTTATTATATTTGTACACAAACCGTATAAGAACCTAACTTCATTTTTAGCTGCAAAAAGGTGTAATATATATTATAAACTACATTTGGGTGTTTCTGTGATTTTATTTTATATCATATTCCGACACAAATCAGCTTGAGTTCCGCACATCAATCGCCGCGAATATTGCAAACTTTGCAGTCGCCGTTGATAATCACGTTGCCAGGACTCAAAGGATTGGCTGGAAGGAAGTAAATAAATAAATAAATAAATAAAGTAAATGAGGTTTTGATTAATCCCAGCACACATAATGGCACTTACCACTGGCCAAAGCCAAAAGGCCCAATAGGAAAGTGATCGAGAGCAGCTTCATATTGCGAGTGTTGCAGCGATTCAACGACTAAACTGAACTTCGATTCGAACAGGTCTCTTTTATAGCCGCGCAAATCGGATTGATTAGCAAATTGCGCACTCTTTCAATTAATTCATGACCTTTACAATATATAAAAATGCGTTTTAACAGTCTATCCCGATCGATGTAGTAGCATTGAATAGATCTTTGTCCGCGATTTGCAAGCACTTACACAAAACAGTTATTGATTCCGGAGAAATTTTAAATCTCACTTATTTTATTGCAGCAATTTTCACATAAATTTGTAATCAATACATAAAAATAAAGAATGAGTTCTTATCTTCAATGAAATCATTCAAAATATCCAGCTGCAATTAGTATTTATTAAATTAAAGTTTCTTTTGACATGTGTGTATCTATGTGGCCGCCAAAAGTAAACGAACGTGTTTGTGGTCGAATTAACTTTCTTTGTGCAGTGAAAGAAAAAATCTTAAATGTTCCTAAATAAAAAAAAGATGGTTTGTTAGACTTTTTGTTATAAAAGGTTTGATTATACAATTTTTTTTATTTTTATATATAATTGAATAGTAAGTTAATAAATAAGAAGGCGGCTTATTAAATTTTGGACTGCAAAAGGTGTTACATAAAGATGTTCTTAAATAAAAAAAACGATTTATTACATTTTTTACCTAATCCTAACACTCTGTATTTTCACGGTGTACGTGTTCTTGCACATGGCTGGCAATTAAGCCAATGAAGCATTAAAAACCACCAGTCGAGCTCCATGCAAAATGAGTTTTTTGGGTGTTTCGTGGGGCTTGAGGCGATTGTTAGGGTTTTTCGATGGGCTGGAGGTTGGTGGGTGGTGTTGCACGATGGTCTCGACGAGAAGAGAAAGGTGAATGCAAATGGGGCGGAGAAAGGGTTTAACGCAGTCAGCCAGCTTCCACTCATCCAGGATTAGTGCCGCATGCGCTAAGCGATGTTGTTGTTATTCTGCTTGTTGTGCCACACACATTTGTCAACGTAGATGGCATTACGGATAAATGAACTCGAGCCAAATGAGCGTACACATGTGCGTATACGTAATATGGGAAAATGTGAAAATGTGCGCCTCTATAGACGGCCAACCGACACGTGCGCGTTAACAATTTAATTACGCGCTGCGGGCAGCGGCAGCGGCAGCGGCAGCTGCCACATGTCCCTTCGAAAAAAGTTAATCATCGAGTCGAGAGGGTATTCATTCAGGAATTAAAGCCAGCCCCCAGTTGCCCAGTTGCCCAGTTGCCCAGTTGCCCAGTTGCGGCACGATTAAAGCCTGCCCAATGTTTCTGTTGACGGACTCGAGTGGTGTTTAAGTGCGGCAAGTCGGAGGTCTCAAGTGCTCATGTTCATGCTCTATAAATTCAAATGAAACAGAAGCCTGCTGAATGGAATATTCAAAGGGAGGTCGTGTTTTGCTCGCCTGGATGGCGAACAAAATAAATTTAAATAAATATGCAACAAACATTTTCGTTTTAAACTTTTGAATCTGTATATCTATGTGTAATGTGTTATAAGTTTCTCTGTTTTTTGGGGCTGCTGTCATCATGTTTTGAGCCATTGATCCAATGGCGTATAGTATTACATCCCTAGAGGTGCTCTATAGGAAAATATCCTTTACCTGAACTGGCAGAAGAATATGCAATATGCTCAAGCCCCCTTCTTTACTTTTGTGATAAAAACAAGGAAAAGAACTAACACATTTCATTCGTCATAGCAGTGGGCGTGGCACTGGCAATGGAATGGTGCTGGAATGGGCGTTGAAAAATGGAATGTAGAATGTAGAAAGCAGTGCTCCCGAACATGTGTGCATTTTGTTAGCTGATTGCCTAAGCATCCGTGCTTGTGGCTACATTCTGTTGATTCCTGTTGGCTTTTCCCCACCGTTGGCTGCTTCCTTTATTGTCCTTTTTTTGTGCTGCGGTTAGTTTTATGGCTCTCACCATTCGGTTTTATGAGGCAACCAACTGTGGCCTTTTGCATAAACTTGAAATTCATTTTGCTGCTCTCACTTGGGCGTTCCATGTTCGCCAAGGTGCAAACCAAGCCACAAACAACAGTTTAATTATGCAACAGAGTGGAGTTGTTTGGCAAACTACAAGTTCACAAGCACATCATCGATTTTAATTTGATTTCAAATAACACTTTATTGTACACGTACGTACAAAGTGTGTTTAAACTAAAAACGCATGTAGAAAGTAAATTATCCGAGGGAGAGACAAACAAGCAATTGGACTTGGTTGCCCAACAAGTTTTCAAAAGCGAAAACAGCAACTTACCACTGATCCCATCCCCTGACAGTTGACCCTTCCATTCCCATCAACTGACATGGCAGTCAACACATTTGGCCCCTGCCGTCACGTGAGCGAAATTGCTAATCAACTGCGGGGATGAAGGACGTGGACACGGCCATCCATGCTTGGGTGACCCATGCCTGGTGACCCCCAGTTATGGCGGCCCACTCCTGGGGAGTGACAACTCATCATTCCGTCGTTCAAGTCGAGGGCTTTAATGTGCTTAAGCGTTACGAGCATAGGCAAACATTATTGTCCTGTGGGAATCGATAAATTGGTGCTGAGTGCAGGTCTTCGGATTGGCATTGAAGTTGTGGAAGTGACACTTTGATAACCCACCCCCTTTTCACTTTGGAAGATTTGGAAGCGACTAATCTGTGTGTGGGTGCATGGTGGATGTTTGTTTGCCAGTTTGTGGCAAATGCGGATAATGGAGGGTGGATGAGTAGCTACATCCGAATGAAATTCGAAATCCTTCATTCAAAATAATTCTGGCGATGCATATCTGTGGATTGAAAGGGTTCTGCTCTGTATATATGTACGTGTATGCGACATTTTTTGAGTTCTTGTAGCTAGAAACATTCAAAAGAATGCTATGCTATTCATGTGCTTTCGACTCTTTAAGGCTTTTCAGATTGCTATTAGTTCAAGTTCTTATCAGCGCTTGTTTCGACTGATGTCCATCAAAACAAAGCGTCGCCCCAGTTCAGTTGTGAATCTTACTTAGAGCTAAGCGGTACTACGGAGCAGGATGTTCATCCAAGGCCATCCATATGGAGGATTACTGCTCTGCAGTCTTTTGGCCATTTTCCAGTGCATAGACGGCGAGGTGGGAAAACTGGTCTGCTTCTACGATGCGAAGAGTTTTGTGCGTGAAGGTGAGCTTCCGCTAATTGTAATCAACTTGTGCCCAGTGAATCAGGGGTTATCTCCATCGCAGGCCCCGCCCAAATGTCGCTGGCTGAACTGGAGCCCGCTCTACAGTTTTGCAACTTTCTGGTCTACGGCTATGCGGGCATTGATGCCGAGACCTATAAGATCAGGAGCTTGGATCCTTCGTTGACGAATGACCGCCAGCACTATCGCCACATTACCGCTCTGCGCCAGAAATATCCGCATGTCCGCTTCCTGCTTTCGGTGGGCGGCGATCGGGATGTGGACAGCGAGGGCGTGGCTGATAGTGGCAAGTACCTGAGATTACTGGAGCAGCCGGAGCATCGGACAAGCTTCCAGGCGAGCGTATTGACGGAGCTGAACAGCCACGGCTTCGATGGCATCGATCTCGCCTGGCAGTTCCCCAAAAATAGGCCCAAGGTCCAGCAGGGCGTGTTCAAGAGGGTGTGGGGATCGTTCCGTGGCTGGTTTAGTTCCACCTCGGTGGACGAGAAGTCCGAGGAGCATCGTGAGCAGTTTGCCACCCTTCTCGCCGAGCTGCGTTCCGATCTGCGAAGCGCTGGCCAACTCCTAACCGTCAGTATGCTGCCCCATGTTTCAGCGGAACGTAAGTTATGTCATTAGTGCCATACAGAATCTGGCTAGTATGAACTAATACCTTCACTTCCAATAGTTTTTATTGATGTGCCAAAGGTTCTGAGCCACGTGGACTTCGTCAACCTGGGCACCTATGACTTCCAGACACCGGAACGCGATCCCAAAGTTGCAGATCTGCCCGCACCTCTGTATGCCATGTACGAGCGGGACACCAGTCACAATGTGCAGTACCAGGTGCAGTATTGGATGAACCAGACATCCGCAATCAGTGCCCACAAGCTGCACGTGGGAGTGACCAGTTACGGACGCGCTTGGAATATGACCTGGAACTCCGGCATCACCGGCTATCCACCCATTCCGGCGACAAATGGAGCTGCACCGCCGGGTAGGCAAACTGTTACATCGGGATTGCTTAGCTGGCCGGAGGTTTGTGATTTGCTGCAGCAGCAGCCACAGGATCGCGAGGTGCCCGCTCTGCGCAAAGTGGGTGATCCCACCAAGCGTTTTGGCGTCTACGCGTACAGGGCGGCGAATGATCGCGGCGGGAATGGCCTCTGGGTGGGCTACGAGGATCCCATGACGGCGGCCATCAAGGCCGCATTCGTACAGGCCCAGGGATTGGGCGGAGTGGCCTTCCATGACCTGTCCATGGATGATTTTCGCGGTCAGTGTGCTGGCGAGAAATTCCCCATTCTGCGAAGCATTAAATTTAAGCTATAGAACAACTGCTCTGTGTGCTCCTCAATGTGGTTTTGCCATAAATTGGTATATTCTCAGTCATTCAGTGAATTTGTGAAATATAAATTTCATTAAAAACAGTAAAGTATTCCCGCTTAATGGGCTTTTAAATGGCTTCCGCGCATTATATTTTCTTTGGAAATGTATGGAACCAGTTGTTTATTTAATGAAAACTAGGATAAATTGAGATGCGAGAAAAGGGGGACGGAGCAGGAAATGAACCGGCCAAGTGGAATCCTGGAGAAGCAAGCGGAAAAGGAAAAAGTAAAAGCGTCCTGCCACGAAGGCAACTGGAGTGCCAGGCGAAGCAAACTTCTCAAATGCCACTGACACGATGGGTGGAATTTTGGGGAGTCATGCCACGTGGGGGGTGGTTGCCCGACGGGGTGACGGGACGACGGGGTGGCATGGCGACTGGGTGGGCCAAAGTAAAAGTTGAAATTAAACCAATTAGTTTGCCTGCCACCACGCCGCTGCAATGAGCCGCATAAAACGCGGCGACGCAAGGTAAGTCCCTGAGATGCCCACAAAGTCACGAGTTCCCGAAGCCCGGCTTAGGGTTTTACAACAAAAATTGCTTTGTCCTTAAAATTGTTTATTGCTTTAAAGCTTGAAAGGCTAAAACGTTTTTATAAGTAAAGAGCGAAATATAAAATGTAGGCAACTTCAATGGCTCATCTTCAACGGGAATGATTAAATATAGGAAAAAAGAAAGAAGTAATATCTATAGTATCTATAGTATCTAAAAATATCTATAGTATTTATAGATACTCGTCCATCTGAAACTTCAACAACTTTTGAATTTTTTCCTCATAACAAATATTTGCGGATTGCGTGATTCGATTTCAGCTCACGCCAGCATCTCCCGAAGGACTTCCGTGGGCTTGGAAACGGACTTCAGCCTGCAGGTCTTTAGACTTGGGCTCCTTTTTAAGAGTATTTTAAACGACGGCGCCGCCCTTTTGGGGACTTGGCAGGCGAAGGGGGGAGTGCCCCCCCCCCCCCCGGGGTGCTCGAGACCCGAGTGGAGATAAGAGGCAAATTTGGAAGTGGCATAAAGCGGGGGCGAGTTGGGGATGATGGGGAGTTGCGGGAGCTTGGGGGGCGGCTAGCTGCTTTGGCGGATGGCGCCGTCATAAATTAATTATGATTTAACAACTTTAGCATGCACGACACGGTAGGAAAACTTTGCGCTTTTCATTCCCGCCGCCCCCCGCCCTCCGCTAGTTTGTGTCGCTTTGTGGAGGAGGAAATTTTATATTTTTAATGAGCGCAAAAATGTTGTAAACTTTCGGCGGCGTTGCCATTGGAAATGCACTCCACGCTAGATAGTACTTTATGGATATATATATGTATATGTATACCAAAAAATTGTGCACTCAAGGACATTTACCGGCGAAGAGCACTTTGAAGTGGCTACAAAATCTTAAGCTATCTCCGAACCAATACATAGTACGCCTAGACACCGGGAAAAAGTTGAAAACAAATGATTATTGAAATGAAAGTGATAAGATAATATATTTTTAATCATTTTGCCAGCTGCGTAAGTTGTTAATACATTGATTTCAACTGGTTTCTACATACAATTTAGCTTCAGGCAATTCTCGCATATCGGTGCGACAATGGATTCCGCATCACTGTTTTCCGGCTCCGCCCTTGATGTCCTCAAAGGCCTTTTGCCACAGCTTGTCAAACTGCTTGGGCAACTTGGAGCGGATCCTATCGGCCAGCAAGCGGGCTCCTCTCAAGTTGTCCTCCTCGTAGAAGGGCAATGCGGAGAGGCGTGCCAGCCAGGCGGATAACTTGGGGTATTTGGCCGCATCCACGGGGCAGTAGCTCAGATGCAGAGTACTAACGGTGGCCACAATGCTAAGGTCGGCGATGGTCAGCTGCGGGCCGGCCACATAGGGATTCTCCGCCAGAAACTGCTCCATCAATGCGTAGGCATCCTTCAGTTCAGCCAAGCGATCCTTGGGCACCTCCGTGACATTCTCCTTGAACAGAGCTCTCTGCAGTTGCTTGAAGATGCCATGGAAGAGGACACCGGTCTCGAAATGCAATCGCTGATCCACCACAGCTCGCTTCAGCGGATCCTTTGGATAGAGCTCATCCGACTGGGCGTACTTGTTCACCAGATAGCCGATGATGGCATGTGAGTCCCAAATGCACGACTCCCCATCCTCCAGCATGGGCACCGTGTGCTGGGGATTCTTGCGTAACATATCCGGCTTCAGATGATCGCCGGCCTGGATGTCCAGCGTATGGAACTCATGCTCCAGCTGGAGGGCACGAATGGTCAGCAAAACGGCACGGACCGGCGGACTGGACTCAGTGCCGTATAGAATCAGGTTAACCATCTTGGTTGCTTAACTACTTGCCTTCTAGCTGGTTAAATTGAGATTCGCAGCAGACAGTGGGCCATCCACAACTGACTCAAGGCAGCCAAAACAATTTGAATTTCTTTTAACCGCGATAAGATTAGATACTAAACTTAGTTTCTTGATAATTACCACAAAGACGTCATAATGCTGCAAGTTTAAGTTTGCCTGATTGTTTATTAATGCCCAAGATAAGTCGGTCTGCTATCTATAGCTGCGTCAATATTTGATCAATGTCCCCATGATTTATTTCATCATAGGTGGAGCACCGAGCCCCAAAGGGGCAATGGTATTATTTTTTAATATATCACGCATTTTTATCCATAGATACCCCACATATTCCCCCCGTAATGTTAAGCTTTATATAAGCTTATATCTTTGTCCCAGAGCTTTTTTGAACTTTCAAGCTTGGTTGCGAAGACATAAATTGTAAATTTACATGGTTTCTACATGATTCAAATACGTGTATACTACGATTAAATATAAAACAAGTAACATTATTAATTATACATCTAGATGGTTATGCCATAATTCTCAAAAAATCTGCATTCAAATTTGGAATTTTTTTTTTAATATTTTTGAAATTTTTCTGATGTTCTGAAATCCGAAAATGCCCAAAGACTGAAGTTCTTAAGTCCATAACTCAACTTATCTTAATCGGATTTTGAACTGGCATACCTCTAAATGTTTCTGGCGTAATTCTCTAAAAATCTGCATTCAAATTTGGAAATTTATTTTTGTTTAATATTTTTTTAATTTTTCTGATGTTATGATATATTATGATTATGATTTGTTATGATATTGTAGAAAATAAAAAACGTCCCAAGACTAAAATTCTAAAGTCCATAACTCAACTTATCTTAATCGGATTTTAAAGTGGAATACCTTTCAATATTTCTGGCTCAATACTCTAAAAATCTGCATTCAAATATATATATTTATAGTTCCGAGCATAAGTTATTTTAAAACTAATAAAATATGGATGATTCCAAAACTAATGACTAATGTTTTTTATGATGAAATAAATATATTATATTTATGTTTTTTTCTCTAACTGTTTAACATAGAGTCAAACCAACACATGGATTCGAGCTTTTATCTCAGATTTCCGAAACGCTCGCTCATTTAGCAAAAAGCTTGCAACAAAAAGGTGTGTACTATACAGTAAATAGAGAGATCGATCAGTCGAAAGAAAAACGCTGCCGGGTAAACAACACATCATGTCCAGCTCTGGAATCGTACTATACGGAGCAGACCTCAGTCCCTGTGTGAGGACCGTCAAGCTGACCCTTAAGGTCCTGAATCTGGACTACGAGTACAAGGAGGTGAATCTTCAGGCGGGCGAGCACCTGAGCGAGGAATATCTGAAGAAGAATCCCCAGCACACGGTACCCGTGCTGGATGATAATGGTACTTTCATTTGGGACTCCCATGCCATCGCCGCCTACTTGGTGGACAAGTATGCCAAGTCGGACGAACTGTATCCCAAGGATCTGGTCAAGCGGGCGATCATCAATCAACGCCTCTTCTTCGATGCCAGTGTCATCTATGCCAGTATAGCCAATGTAAGCGGCCCGTTTTGGATAAATGGTGTTACCGAAGTGCCCCAGGAGAAACTGGACGCCATGCACCGGGGTCTGAAGCTGCTGGAGACGTTCCTGGGCAACAGCCCCTATCTGGCCGGCGATTCACTGACCCTCGCCGATCTGTCCACGGGACCCACTGTAAGCGCCCTGCCCGCTGCCGTGGACATAGATCCTGCGACATACCCCAAGGTCACCGCCTGGCTGGATCGCCTCAACCAGCTGCCCTACTACAAGGAGATCAACGAGGCTCCAGCCCAGAGCTACGTCAGCTTCCTGCGCAGCAAGTGGACCAAGCTGGGGGATAAGTGAGCAGCGCCCTCAAGCCCGACAACTAAAATATAAATATAAAATTTCACAAATTTAAATTCCACTTCTTAAACTCATGAAATGAAAAATATAAAATATATACAAGATTCTGTTCGAATTTGGTCATCGTGTAGAATATCTTTTGTTTTACTAAGCAAATTCCAATTCCATAGCTAAGCTACTTGGGTGTATGAGAGTACATACATATTTATGTACGATATGCCGATAAGGCAGACAAATCACCACAGAATTAATATACACACAGCCTCAACTTCTACATATGTATATTCGCCAAAAGCTCCAAGCAGTTTGTGATGAAGAGCAGCAAGATCAGGCTTAAATTAAGTTTGGCTTGTTATATGTATGTACCTATTATGTACTTGTACCTATTATGTACTTGTACCTATTATGCACTTGTACCTATTAGGAATATCCAACGAAGAATTTGCTGTGCAGCACATACACCAAGTTTAATAGTTTTTACTGTAACAGTAGATAAATACTTTTTAATTCATGTATGGATTGTTTGAACCAAAATGAAGCAGTTCCTAAAATATAGTGTGTATAAAAACTCTGATATATGCCATAAAAATATAATGAAACTATAGTTAATACATAAATACAAATTTGAGCATTAGTTGTATAAATTAGTGATCAAACGCCCTGCACATTTAGATATTCCTCCTGGTGAAATAAGTAAAAATGCGTATAATGGTGAACAAAGCAGTTTTTACTTGAAGTCAAACAAACAAACAAAATCGGAAGCTTTCATGTTTACATGCCGAACTGGGGGAGCCCATCGTAAAAGCTTTCCCCAATTTGGTATAAAACCATTGGACAGTCGCTATGGAATCGCTAGTCCCCCAAACCACACATCATGTCCAGCTCGGGAATTGCACTATACGGCACAGACCTCAGTCCCTGTGTAAGGGCTGTCAAGCTGACTCTCAAGGCTCTGGATCTGGACTACGAGTACAAGGAGGTGAATCTGCAAACGGGCGAGCACATGAGCGAGGCTTTCCTGAGGAAGAATCCCCAGCACACGGTACCAGTGCTGGATGATAATGGAACTGTGCTCTGGGACTCCCATGCCATTGCCGCCTACTTGGTGGACAAGTATGCCAAGTCGGATGAACTGTATCCCAAGGATCTGGTCAAGCGGGCGATCATCAATCAACGCCTGTTCTTCGAGGCCAGCGTTATCTATCCTGGGTTAGCCAACGTAGTGGCGCCCTTCTGGACCACAGGATGCACTGAGGTGCCCCAGGAGAAGCTGGACTCTATCCATCGGGGTCTCAAGTTGCTGGAAACCTTCCTGCACAGCAGCTCATATCTGGTGGGAGATTCGCTGACCCTGGCCGACCTGGTCTCTGGGCCCACAGTTAGTGCCCTCCGCGCAGCCGTCGACATCGAACCCGTGGAGTATCCCAAGGTATCCGCTTGGTTGGATCGCCTTAACCGGTTGCCCTTCTACAAGGCGATCAACGAGGGTCCGGTCCAAGGCTATGTCGCCTTCCTTCGCAGCAAGTGGACCAAGCTGGGTGCCTAAGTACGGAAGGGAATCCACTTTAGTACATAAGCTAATAAATTGTAACTTTACCTACTTACACTTATCTTTGTTATATTTTTCTGCAATCCATAAGTGGGTTCAATAATGAGTCCATTTATAAGAAAGCATCATATATGTACATAGAGCATACTTGTAGGCAAATCTTTTATTGGGGAATTGAGTACAATTACAAAAGCTTATTTCAGATGCGAATGAGGCAAGCTGAGCGCAATCAATTAGTCGTTTAATTAAGCTCGTTTAGATTTCTGTATGTGAAAAATGTAGTGGAACTTGAGTCTCTCTGGTGATCGCAACATGCCGGATAAAATTGTGTTGTATGGCATGGACATTAGTCCTCCAGTTCGCGCCTGCAAACTGACTTTACGAGCCTTGAACTTGGACTACGAATACAAGGAAATGGATCTTCTGGCAGGAGATCAATACACGGATGAGTTCCTTAAGAAGAATCCTCAGCACACTGTGCCCCTCCTCGAAGATAATGGAGCCCTAATCTGGGACTCACATGCGATTGCATGCTATCTGGTGGACAAGTACGCCAAGTCAGATGAGTTATATCCCAGGGATCTGGTGTTACGCGCCCAGGTGGATCAGCGTTTGTTTTTTGATGCCAGCATTCTGTTTATGTCGCTGCGGAATGTCAGTATACCATATTTTATTCACCAAGTGAGCCTGGTACCCAAGGAGAAGGTGGACAACATCAAAGATGCATATGGCCATTTGGAGAACTTTCTAGGGGATAATCCCTACTTGACCGGTTCGCAACTGACCATTGCTGATTTCTGCTGCGGAGCTACTGCATCATCACTGGCCGCTGTCCTTGATCTCGATAGGGAAAGGTATCCTAAGGTGGCTGCTTGGCTCGAACGCCTCTCGAAGTTGTCCCATTTTGAGGAGGACAATCTGCGGGGCATGAAGAAGTACATCAATTTGTTGAAGCCCGTCCTAAACTTGGAGCAATAGTAATTTGCTTTAGACAACAAAATAAAACAAAATTCCTTACAAAACAAAGAAATTGTACAATTGAAATTTTTATCAAAACTGGTTTCAAAATCATAATAAAATTATTATTACTCATTTAGTTGACTGGATTTTTATAAAATAAGGGAGAATCTGAAACAGAAAGAGAATGTGAAATGTTTGAGATCGGTTTTATGGTTGTAAACACTATACTTCCAATAACTGCTGCCTTATTACTCAGCACAATCGTCTAGCTTATCGGTTAAGTTATCACAAGGTTCTTTGAATCCCACATCGATGAGTAAACAAATATAAATGCTTAAATTGTTGCCAAGAGAGCTTTATATTGTAAAGCTCTAAAACGTGAATAACATAAATATTACGTATACGACTGCTAAGAGATATGTGGGTTCCAGCTTGCTAAACTGCAGAGTCATCACAGAGTTGCAAAGCTCTCTTAACTGAAGAGCACCACCTGGGGGCTATATAAAGCCCCAAGCTTGGACAGTCAATAAGCAGTTACCAGCCAATCGCCTTACAGCCCAATACAGCCATGGGAAAACTAACGCTTTACGGAATCGACGGAAGTCCCCCGGTCCGCTCGGTGCTGCTCACCCTGAGGGCCCTGGGCTTGGACTTTGACTACAAGATCGTCAATCTGATGGAGAAGGAGCACCTGAAGCCCGAGTTCCTCAAGATCAATCCCCTGCACACCGTGCCCGCCCTGGATGATAATGGCTTCTACCTGTCCGACAGCCATGCCATTAACTCGTACCTGGTGAGCAAGTACGGCAGGAATGATTCTCTGTACCCCAAGGATCTGAAGAAGCGAGCCATTGTCGATCAGCGTCTGCACTACGACTCCAGTGTGGTCACCTCGACAGGAAGGGCCATCACCTTCCCGCTCTTCTGGCAGAACAACACGGAGATTCCCCGGGCGAGGATCGATGACCTGGAGGGTGTCTACAAGTCCCTCAATCTGTTCCTAGATAAGGGCAATTATCTGGCCGGCGATAACCTGACCATTGCCGATTTCCACATCATCGCCGTCCTGACCGGCCTTGTGGTGTTCCTGCCAGTGGATGCCACCAAATATCCCGATCTGGCTGCCTGGATCAAGCGCATCAAGGAGCTGCCATACTACGAGGAGGCGAATGGCGCTCGTGCTGCCCCAATCATCGCGCTCATCAAGAGCAAGAACTTTACTATTGCCTAAGATAGACAACATTTTAGTATAGACAAAAATAAATAAGAAAAAAAACAAGCCATAACCACTTGACTTTTGTACGAAAAGTTTTCCTCCTATCAGTACAAACTTGTTTTGAGTGAATCGATAAGAGAAACTACTGGTTTTTTGTCGATCAATACACTTTTTGGGTTTGCTGCTCGATTACTGCGTTAGATATGGCGGCAGATATGATATATGGATCACAATATATAGTATATACATATGTACATAAGTTGTGTGCACAGGATTGATGGGTTTCTTGTAATCGATATTTTTGTTATTTGGTTTTATTCAGAACAATATGTTAAACCAAAGACACTAGAATAATTAATAATAATAAGAATAATTATTCTAGTGTCCTTGCTTAAACTAAAGCTGCTCAGTTAAAATTTTGTAATTCGTTCAATCGTCGTAATTCTTCATCTTACAGGACCTGGCTTATACCATTAACTAAAAGGTCAAGAGTACATGAATCATTAGGTTAAGAACTTTGGCTATAATCGTCATCTAATCATTAACCTTTGTATGTAGGACCGTAGAAAGAGTAGGTGCTAAGAGCTTTGAAACGAAAATCGTCAATAAAGCTCTCTTACGTCAGAGACCTCTGATTGCTAATTCAAAGAGCACCGACATCGAAATATGGGCTGATGTCATATAATTGATTTTGTGGTTTACTGCCGAGTCATTACAATACAGCGAAACTCTCTTAATTTAAGAGAGCTCGCCAGCTATAAAAGCCCCACAATGGTCAGGCATTTCAAAGAGGCAAGAGCTCCCACGTACAGCAGGAAAAGCAAATAACAAACTGGAAAATGGGAAAACTCACTCTATACGGAATCGATGGGAGTCCTCCAGTACGCTCGGTCCTGCTGACCCTCAACGCCTTGGGACTAAAATTCGAGTACAAGATTGTGAATCTGATGACCGGTGAGCACCTCAAACCGGAATATCTCAAGATCAATCCACTGCACACTGTTCCGACCTTGGAGGACGATGGCTTCTATATCAACGATAGCCATGCCATCAATGCCTATCTGGTAAGCAAATACGGCAAGGATGATACCCTGTACCCCAAGGACCTGCAAGAGCGGGCCATTGTGGACCAGCGGCTGCACTATGACTCCAGTGTCGTGGTCAGCACCGGTCATGGACTGACCAGCCCATTGAGGGAAGGCAAGACCGAGATACCCAAGGCTAGATTTGATGCCCTGGATGAGGTCTACCGGACACTCGACCTGTTCCTGCAAAGGAGTGACTTTGTGGCTGGAAAATATCTAACCATCGCTGACTTTCACATCATCGCTGTGCTTTCGTCCACGGTGCTCTTCCGTGATGTGGATGCCACCAAATACCCAAAGTTGGCGGGTTGGATTCTGCGCATCCGGAGGTTGCCCTACTACGAGGAGGCCAACGGATCCCGCATGTCGCAGGCTGCCAACTTTATCAAGAGCAAACAATACACTATTGTCTAATCAACTGTTTATCACGTCAGCTTTCTAATAAACTATAATACTTATCGAACTGAAACTGGTTTTCATATTTCTATCGCAATATAAATATTATTTCTATACGGAATTTGATCCTATCATATATGTATACAGAGAGAGAGAGTTTTCCTCAGTGCAGCACATAGAATATGATATATTTACGGAAAGTGTTGTTGTTTCAAATACGCTCAGGGTATTTTCCTAGAAGTGAATAGCACTTTGGACTGCAGTCCCACCCAGGATCATTTTAAGTTCTTTGGAAGTAGTGCGGATGCACTGAGTTTGGAGGCATAAATAAAGGTATAAATACTCACTTTGCCAATAGCTGGAGTCAGTATCATTTCGCTAACTGTTTGAGTTGGATCATGTCTGGTATTGTGCTGTACGGATTGGACATTAGTCCGCCAGTGAGATCCTGCCAGCTGACTTTGCGAGCCCTGGAATTGGAGTATGAGTTCAAGGAGGTCGATCTCCTGGCAGGAGACCATCGCACAGAGGAGTTTCTCAAGAAGAATCCCCAGCACACCATTCCGCTGCTGGATGATAATGGAGTCCTCGTGTGGGACTCACATGCCATTGTTTGCTACCTGGTGGGCAAGTATGGCGCGACGGATGAGCTCTATCCCAAGGATCTGGTGAAGCGGGCACAGGTGGATCAGCGCCTGTACTTCGATGCCAGTGCCCTGTTCATGGCCCTGCGAAACATCTGTGCTCCTTACTTCAACAATAATGTCACGGAGATTTCGCGTGAGAAGGCCGCCAATGTGAGGGATGGCTACGGCCACTTGGAGACCTTCCTGGGGGACAATCCCTACATAACCGGGGACACTCTCACCGTTGCGGATTTCTGCTGTGCTGCCACAGCCTCATCTCTGCCGGCTTTTGTGCTCCTGGAGGCGGAGAAGTATCCGAAGGTTACTGCCTGGCTGGAGCGCCTCCAGGAGTTGCCCTACTACGAGGAAGCCAACGGGGTGGGGGCCAGGAAGTACCTGGACTTGCTGAAGGACCAGCTGACCCTTCTATAAGCAGCCTTCCCACAATTACCGAGTGCGTTGTTGTGTCAATTTTTAATTATCTGATAATTAACGAAAAGTTGTTGACAAACGTTTGGCATTGTCCACACTCGAAGAAAAATGTATGAAGCATGATCTATAAGCCAATTATAATAAAAGTATCACTTTTCTATGCTGTATACTATTTGCCATGTGGTTTAAGGTACTTATTTTTACGCTACCTCATTGCTGTAATTTAAGTGTAAATAATTTAATTTTAGAAAATGGTTTCCAGGGTGCGTGGCTTTTAGGTCTCCCCGCTTGTATAGTTGGCTGGGGATGGGCGGACTTAATTAAAAATCCATTGACAGCTTGACGGGTTCCCAGGGCCAGCAGATAGCTATATATTCGTCCTGGCACCGTACTGACCACTCACTTGTAAGTTCGCTGGAGAATGGGTAAGATCTCGCTGTACGGCCTGGACGCCAGTCCGCCCACCCGGGCATGTCTGCTCACCCTGAAGGCTCTGGATCTGCCCTTTGAGTATGTGTTCGTCAATCTGTTCGAGAAGGAGAACTTTAGCGAGGACTTCTCGAGGAAGAATCCGCAGCACACGGTGCCACTGATGCAGGACGATGATGACTGCATCTGGGACTCCCATGCCATCATGGCCTATCTGGTGGAGAAGTACGCGGCGAGCGATGAGCTTTATCCCAAGGATCTGTTGCAGCGTGCCAAAGTGGACCAACTGATGCACTTCGAGTCGGGTGTCATCTTCGAGTCTGCCCTAAGGAGACTCACCCGTCCGGTGCTCTTCAACGGCGAGTCCACCCTGCCCCGCAATCAGGTGGATCATGTCCAGCAGGTCTATGATTTTGTAGAGACCTTTCTCGATGATCACGACTACATGGCCGGCGATCAGCTGACCATAGCAGATTTCAGCATCGTATCGACCATCACCTCGATTGGTGTTTTTCGGGAGCTGGACCTGGCCAAGTACCCCAAGATTGCCGCCTGGCTGGAGAGGCTCAAGGAGCTGCCCTACTACGAGGAGGCCAATGGCAAGGGAGCTGCCCAGTTCGTGCAGCTCTTGCGCTCCAAAAACTTCACTATAGTTGCCTAAGATTGGCTAATCTTGATTTCTGCAGTAAATGGCTTTACATGTTAATTGGAAATTACCCAGTTTTGCCAACACAAAATCAATACTCGCAATCAAAATAGCTTTTCCTGTCTTTTATGTTAAAATTGATCAAATAAATTATGCAAAGCACCCCCTAAACAAAATTGTTTCAAGAAAAGTTAGAGGTACAATAGATTTTTATACTGCCCGTATTTTTCCAAAGAAGTTGTATACTCTTTGTATACAATTGGCAATATTATGGAGCGATTGTCAATAATTGTAAGCATGACTTTCGTTCCTTAACATGTTTACTTGATTCCTGGCAAAGAAACTTGATAGGTTGTTATCTGTGACTCAATTATAGATTGTTTTGATTAGGGTTCGACGAACCGGTAGACCGTGTCAATTGATTGCGTAATTTGAGCAGAGCAGTACTTATGAAATTAGTAATTTTAAATCATTTAAAAGTTGCACTAAGACACTGGTTATCCTCTACGCGATTCAACTCTAAAAGGACCAACAAGTGTATATAAAGTCCAGGAACAGAAATACTCTTAGGAATGTCTCTTAGCCATGCTCTTTTCATTTCAATTTGGCAACAAAATGTGTACGTTTTCGATCCCAAGAATCAGTAGAGCACGATAACTCAGTGTGCAAACATGGCCAAGTTAACTCTATATGGTGTGGATCCCAGTCCGCCAGTCCGCGCCGTTAAACTTACTCTGGCGGCCCTCCAGCTGCCCTATGAGTTCGTAAATGTTAACATCTCGGGTCGGGAACAGTTTTCTGCGGAATATCTGAAAAAGAATCCAGAGCACACGGTGCCCACCCTGGAAGATGATGGCCACTTCATTTGGGACTCGCATGCCATCATCGCGTATCTGGTGTCCAAATACGCCGATTCGGATACCCTGTACCCCAGAGATCTGCTCCAGCGAGCTGTGGTGGATCAGCGGCTGCATTTCGAGACAGGAGTGGTTTTCGCCAATGGAATTAAGGCCATCACCAAGCCGCTGTTCTTTAATGGCCTGAAAACGATACCCAAGGAACGCTACGATGCCATTGTCGAGATCTATGACTTTGTGGAGACCTTCCTCGCTGGACATGATTACATTGCTGGGGATCGGCTCACCATTGCCGACTTTAGCCTGATCTCGTCGATTACCTCGCTGGTGGCGTTCGTGGACATCGATCGGGTGAAATACCCCAGGATCAGTGAATGGGTCAAGCGATTGGAGCAGCTGCCGTACTACGAGGAGGCCAATGCGAAGGGCGCCCGGGAATTGGGGGCCATTCTTAAGTCCACCAACTTCACTTTTGCATCATAGGGCCTTTAAATTGTAATACAATTTTATGAAATAAATTGGGGTTCGTTAGCTCTATATTTTGAATCTAAGAGAAAAATATGGGTATAGTAAACAGGTGAACTTAGTTCCATTGAAGTAACAAGAGAATAAAATGTTTTCGAAGTATTAAGAGAACTTATTATATCATGCAGCACTATACATATATGTATACATACACATAGATATACCTACTATATACTTTTGCCGGCCACAAACATTTTCGAGGGCTTTCCATTTTGTTCACCTCTGTCATTATGACTTGCATTTTCTCTCCACCATCTGTACACTCATTTTCACAAGTGATAAGCGGTTATCAAAGAAAACTTGTTGCTTTCTCTCTATGTGATTCATATAGTGCTCCCGTATGTTCTCGCTAAAAGCCTTTTAATCAGTTTTATTACCCCTAGATGTTGGGATAGGTTAAAAATAAGCATAAAACAGGAATATTAAGGGAGTGCAAAAGAGTAGGTAATTCAAAATGTGAAGTCTGTATGACAAAGATATATGCATGTTTATATACTCACATGCATACATACATATCATTATTGACTTGTAAAGTGCAGTAAATTTTGTAAATGGTACACGAATCTCTCTTAAATGTTCTCTTCCGCTGATCCCAAGTCTTATATTATGAGTTCTACACCAGTTACGGTTCAGTATGAAAAGAGGCCCCACTGCGACAAGATGGTTAAATTGACCTTATACGGCTTGGACCCCAGTCCCCCAGTTCGCGCTGTAAAACTGACTTTGGCCGCTCTAAACCTAACCTACGACTATGTAAACGTTGACATTGTGGCTCGTGCACAACTTTCTCCGGAATACCTGGAGAAGAATCCGCAGCATACGGTGCCCACCCTGGAGGATGACGGTCATTACATCTGGGACTCGCATGCCATCATTGCCTATTTGGTCTCCAAATATGCTGATTCCGATGCCCTATACCCGAAAGATCTTCTCCAGCGGGCTGTTGTGGATCAGCGGCTGCACTTTGAGTCCGGAGTGGTCTTTGCCAATGGCATAAGGACCATTTCCAAATCAGTTCTCTTCCAGGGACAGACGAAGCTACCCAAGGAGCGGTACGATGCCATTATCGAGATTTTCGATTTTGTAGAAACCTTTCTCAAGGGTCACGATTACATCGCTGGAAATCAACTGACCATTGCGGACTTCAGTCTCGTTTCATCTGTGTCCTCCATTGAGGCCTTTGTGTCCTTGGATACGGCCAAGTATCCCAGGATAGGTGCCTGGATTAAAAAGCTGGAACAGCTTCCTTACTACGAGGACGCCAATGGCAAGGGCGTCCGCCAGTTGGTGGCCATTTTCAAGAAGACCAATTTCACATTCGACACCTGATATGTATCTTTCACACCAAATACACTCACAATAAGGAATTGTTTAGATAACTATAAAGAATACGTGCTGGTAACGCACATATTTGTGGTGAAATAAATAATTGACTTGGACACAAATCAATAGAAAAGGGGTGGTAAAAATAGCAAACTAGTTTTCTTATCTACTGCTCTCGCTTCTCTTGATCACTCTCTTTAAAAATCCAATAAATATGGTTTCTCTTCGATGTTTGCGCTTAGTAATAGAAGACACCTGCCAGCGACAAGATGCCCAAGCTAATCCTGTACGGCATGGAGGCAAGTCCGCCAGTTCGTGCGGCCAAATTGACCTTGGCCGCCCTGGATGTTCCCTACGAATTCGTGGTGGTAAACACTCTGGCCGATGAGAACTTCTCCGAGGAGTTTCTGAAGAAGAACCCCCAGCACACGGTGCCCGTGTTGGAGGACGATGGGCATTACATCTGGGACTCACATGCCATCATTGCCTATCTGGTGTCCAAATACGGCAGGACAGACAGTCTCTATCCGAAAGATCTCCTCCAGCGCGCAGTGGTGGATCAGCGATTGCACTTCGAGTCTGGCGTGGTATTCGCCAACGCACTGAGAAGCATTACGAAGCCACTCTTCGCTGGTCAGCAATCGATTCCCAAGGAGCGTTACGATGCGATTACGGAGGTCTATGACTTCCTGGAGACCTTCCTTGCTGGAAATGACTACGTCGCCGGCAGTCAGCTTACGATTGCGGACTTCAGTATCATCTCAACTGTGTCCTCGCTGGAGGCCTTTGTGCAGGTGGACGCGGTCAAATACCCCCGGATTGCTGCCTGGATCAAGAGACTACAACAGCTTCCCTACTACGAGGAGGCCAATGGCAATGGAGCTCGTACATTTGGGTCCATCATCAGGCAGAATAACTTCACTTTCGCAGGAAAGTAAATCATTTATTCATGTATGCTGTTAGTAAAAAAAACTTTATAAATAATTGTAAACTATGTATTTTTTATCTATGTTCTTAAGTATTGCTTACAGTACTATAAACAAACGAATCGAAAATATATAGGAAACAAAAGAGCACCATTACCATTTTTATCAACTCTCTAGCGAAAAGTGCCTCTTCAACGTTCTCTTACAAAATCAAATAAATACGGTGCCTCTTCACCTTCCACTTTTAGTAATAGAGACAACCTCTCATGGACAATATGTCCAAGTTGATTTTGTACGGAACAGAGGCTAGTCCTCCAGTTCGGGCCGCCAAATTGACCTTGGGCGCCCTCGGTATTCCCTACGAATACGTCAAAATAAATACCCTGGCCAAGGAGACCCTTTCGCCTGAGTTCTTGCGAAAGAATCCGCAGCATACGGTGCCCACTTTGGAGGACGATGGTCACTTCATCTGGGACTCACACGCAATCAGCGCTTATCTGGTGTCCAAGTATGGCCAGAGTGACAGTCTTTATCCTAAGGATCTTCTCCAGCGGGCTGTGGTGGATCAGCGATTGCACTTCGAGTCCGGAGTGGTCTTTGTCAACGGACTGAGAGGCATCACCAAGCCACTCTTTGCGTCCGGCCAGACCACGATTCCCAAGGAGCGTTACGATGCCGTCATAGAGATCTACGACTTTGTAGAGACTTTCCTTACCGGACACAATTTCATTGCCGGAGATCAACTGACCATAGCGGACTTTAGCCTCATCACATCGATCACCGCACTGGCGGTATTCGTGGACATCGATCCAGTGAAATATGCCAAAATAACTGCGTGGATCAAGAGGATTGAGGAACTACCTTATTACGAGGAGGCCTGTGGCAAAGGTGCCCGCGATTTGGTGGCCCTCCTCAAGAAATTCAATTTTACCTTCTCCACTTGATATTTTCTTCTTCATATGTAACGAATTGAATATTCCTCAAGCTGAATTAAGATATAAAAACATTTCTACAAACTCAACATGGCAACATGGCGTATACATGATTATGAAGAAAACTTTTGTGTTCTGTTTTTAGTTATTAAGTAAATTGTTAAGTACAATTAGTTTACCAAATATTCCAGCTCGCAAGCTGGGCTTCAAAATCTCCTCTATACCATGTAAAATAATATATATAATTAAAATATATATTATATAATATATCATTTTAGTTGGCCAAGAGCATGAAGAAAAAACTTAACTTTGAAGATCTAGAAAAATAGTTGCCTTTGATAGAATACAATGGTCAAAATAATTTTCCACAGTGAAGCGGTGAGCTTATTCAGTAATAATAGTTTTATTTCCCCAGTAAAATTAACGAAAATGAAAACTCATCCAAAAGCACCGAAATTCTAAAAGCTTTCCTAAAAATTACACAGGGCTAAAATTATATTAGCACCTTAATTACACAAGTCATGCAACCGCATATCTCAATTATTCTGCCATAAAAATAACTAGTAGCAAATTATTTTTGAAATAATATTATCTTATGATTTCAATTATAGACAGTTTAAAAATATTAACAATTTTTTGTTGTAAGGAGACAGATCAAATAGGTCAAGTCGAAAAATTTTCCACAACACTTAAACCAAATATGATGATAAGCCATGAAAACTAAAACACTTAACACATTATGAAGTGGCTCAGTAGGACGCGTCAATAAAGAATATCTAATCAATCTGCTATCTTAGCTGAAGTCCTGAAAATAGATAAGTCTTTGTATTTCAATTACACAGAATTACATTTTAAATATATCCAAAATAAATATAATGTCAATCAGAAGGAAACCAATTATCTCTGCCGACAACAGTGAGAAAGCTTGGAATACTCAAGTAGCGTATATAGATTGGAATAAAATTAACTGATCGTTGCCCGAGCGATAATTGCGATAGTCGGAGCTGGTTTAGTTTCAAATCGACAGCCAAGGCGAGCGGACGCACACCTGATAGCGATGGGAAAATTAGTTCTGTACGGCTTGGAGCCTAGTCCGCCGGTGCGGGCCTGCAAACTGACCCTTGACGCCCTGGGCCTTCAGTATGAGTATAAGCTTGTGAGCCTGCTGGCCGGCGAGCACAAGACAAAGGAGTTCAGCCTGAAGAATCCGCAGCACACGGTGCCCGTGCTGGAGGACGATGGCAAGTTCATCTGGGAGAGTCACGCCATTTGCGCTTACCTTGTTAGGCGCTATGCCAAGAATGATGACCTGTATCCCAAGGATTACTTCAAACGCGCCCTTGTTGATCAACGGCTGCACTTTGAGTCGGGTGTGTTGTTCCAGGGCTGCATTCGGAACATTGCCCTTCCATTGTTCTACAAAAACGAGACGGAGGTGCCGCGCTCAAAGATTGACGCCATCTACGAGGCCTATGACTTTCTGGAAGCGTTCATCGCTAATCAGCCTTATCTCTGCGGAACGGGCATAACCATCGCAGACTACAGTATAGTTTCGTCCGTCTCTAGCCTAGTGGGCTTGGCCGCTATCGATGCCAAGCGCTATCCCAAGTTGAACGGCTGGCTAGACAGGATGGCCGCACAGCCGAATTACCAGTCGCTCAACGGCAACGGCGCACAGATGTTGATCGACATGTTTAGCTCGAAGATCACAAAGATTGTGTGATTCTGCACTCCAGCTAGCTTAAAGGTTACAAATGAATTGTGTTCTGATTACGTAACAATAAAGCTTCTATTTGTATAAACTTTACAAAAATGCTTTCATATTCCAGCTCAAAGTGCTGGTTCTTTTTTTCGACACAAATATCACAACTTAAAGATTAAACTGCAATAATAACAATGAATGCAATGCTACGCACTTATTCGATAGGTTGGATTTAAAATCAAATATTGCACACATATCCCCTGATGGTCTCATCTCTCTAACACTTGATGTCGTCCGTCAATGGCCGCTCTGAATTTATCAAAACTTGGTGATAAAACATTTCCAGTTGTCACCTTCCGGCTGGCATGGACATCAAGAGGCTACTTCGAATGCATCGTTTTCGTTCTGGTATCTTTGCTTATAAATCCCACTCACTGGCTAGCTATTCGTCTTGCGCTTCTCCAGTGCCTTCCAAACCAGTTTCATGCGCTGTACGCAGTCACGATGCTGGGACTCCCACAGCAGCGTAGTAAGTCGTCCAACGGTGGCCACACCGTTCTCCGAGCTTCGAACCCACTGGAGCAACAGCTGGTAAATCACCTGTAGAAACAAAGCAAGTGGTCATTTTCTGATTCTGGGCATTCTTTTCTATTTCCAAAATTTCATTGAAATTTTCTAGTACTCTAGCAACAGAGTTGTAACATTTAAACACAGTAACGTGCAATCTAATCAAACTAACAAGTGGAAGCACTATCAGTATTATATAAAATAAATAGCTAAATATAATGTAAGCTCACTTATATTATTTGAGTATTCAATAGTGTGAAGCAAGAAAATCTAAAAGTGATAGTGGTACTTGAGTCATAAAAGTAAATAATTCAAATTAGTCTGATGCGTCACAATCATCTCGACGTAGTCTGCTGTTCAGCATATTAATTTGAGTACAGTGTTTGCGGTTATGATTGTTATGATTTCAAGTGATTTCTGTTCTGTGGGTTGGTTCAAGATTAAGAGTAGTTTATGAGGAGTTTAAACTTCATGAGGCTTACCTCTCTGATATTGCCATGCATTTGGTGATCGATTATTGCCTGGTCGATCTGTCCTTCCGACTGGCCCAGATCACGCATCACCTGCTTCCAGCCCTCGCCCAAGTGCGTGGAAACCACGTCGAGCAGACGCATATCCGGCTCCTCTTGTGACTGCATCATGGCCACAATGCTTGTCGTTTTGCGAGCCGCACTTGGCCGCGGCTTGCCCTCTGGGGAGGCGACTGACTCCTCTGTGGCACTTGTACTTCCCTTTCGCGAGCTGCAGGCGCTCAAACTCTGGTTAAAGTTGTAGACGGAGCCGAAGTGCAGATTACTGGCATTCGAGAAGTTCATGACCACCTGTTGCTGGGCGCTGTGTACGTTCATTGTGTTGTTCGTCTGGGCGTTGCTGAGGGTGCCCGGAATATTGGCGGACTGCACCACATCCATTGAATTGTAATTAGGATCGCTGAGCTCGCGCAGCACGGATTCGGTCAAATCCGCGGAGGCTGTGGGCGTGCCAGCGGAAGAGGGCAGCGCCAGAGCTCCGCTGTTGTTGTTTTCTGATTCGCTTTCTTCCACAAGGCTGCGTCCTTTTCCAGGCGTCCCTCCACGGGTGTCGGATTCTGTGCCTCCTTCCCGCCAAAGATTGTGGGCAACAGGTTCCTGAGCTTCGACATGCTGCTCGCTGATAACTGGTAGCTTTGAATGTGATCTCGCTTCCGGAAATTCCACAGATTGGGGAGTTTTTTGCCTTTGTGATTCTTTTGCTCTTTTTCAATTTAGTGGTGGTAGGCCGAGGCTGGAACTGACTATCGATAACCATAGCCGACGGATAATAATAAGCGATATTTCAGTTACAGCAAAATTGTCTTGCTTGATTAAAGAACTCAACTGATTAATACAATTAATTTCAAGAAATTATATTAGAAGCGTAAATAGCTGAGTCTGTTTTTTACTAGAAGTACAATATTTTAAATTTATTAAATTAATTTTCGAATATCCCCAAAAGTAGGCCATGGTAACTAGCCCCCACAGTCGATATTTCGATTTGACAGTTCGCTAGCGATTGGAATCAGCGACAACCATGCACCCGCTGCCGCCTATCGCCCATCTCTATTTGCCACGTTCGCTCATGTTCATTCACATTTTACTTGGAGTCGGTAATGTTGAGTTCCGCGTCCGTGCGTTCTGCCTTCCAACAGAAAGTCTGGGTGTGAATTTACAAAGATTCCAGTGCGAAAATCAACTCTCATTGGCCGGTGATCCGCGCGGCGGTGTAATTGCAGCCGGAATTGCATAAGTTGCGGCGAGCGAAAGAGAGTGCACGGATTTACAGTTATAAAGGGCCGGCAGCGGCGGGGCGGTGACGGCAGAGCCAGCAGAAGAGGCAGCAGTGGCAAATAAAAAAAAAAACGATGAGAAAAAAAGCGGGCCGCTAATTTTCTTCAAATTTGTGTTGCGGTCGGCGAAAAACAACGTGTTTTTCAATGGTTGATAATACACACGGGCGGCGCACTCGCGCTCACCCACACAGTCACAAAAGTCGGCGACGTCGACGACCCACACGCACACAGAGGCACGTAAAATCCCGTGCATACGTGTGTGCGTGCATATATAAGCATATTTGTCCGATTGGAAGGCGCGCGTGCTGTCTTTTTTTTACTTTAACTTTCCTATTTTCCGAAAGGGGGGAGGCTGAGTTGAGGCCCCGCCCCGTGCCGGAAAGGAGGATCCACACAACCTTTCACCTGGGGAGCATACGGCACTGATTTCCGCATTTCCATACTCTCACACACACACAGACGCACGCACACAAACACGCCCACGCGCTGCTCCAATTTTGCTGCCGCTGCTGCCACAAAAACAATTGTCCAATAAGTGGCCCGCATATGCTGGCCTCCCCCTTCACCGTTCTCTCTGCAACAACGCGCTCTCTGCGACAAATAACATTAGACTTTCTATTGGGGATGTGCATAACGCAGAATGACCGACCAAATGCTTTGTAGGGCATCCATCCTGGTGATGCCACGATCTTCTGCATCCGCTAATTGCATTAATTTCAAGCAATTGTTTTTCGGCTTTTCCAGCAGACACCCAAGTTATCAAACTGGATTTGGTCAAAGGAGAGTAAACTAGGCCGGATTTTTTGGATTTTACAGTACCGTAAGTTGAACAACCTTTGCCTAGGGTTAATTTGCATAGTTTAACATTTTACACAAGTGTTTTGCCAAAAAAAAAAAACACCCAAGTTAACGGTTCCATGCCTAAAACTGACTACGTCAAGATTTTCGTTTTTTTTTTTAGTCTTTGGGATCTCTGTATCGAAATTACAAAAACAAGAATCCATCCGATATGTGCATACCAATTTGGTATTTTTTTTTGGTTTAAAGCTGAACTTTAGCGCATTGTTTTTGTGCTTTGTCTTCATTTGTCGACGTCAGCGTCGCTGCAGGCGTCACATACGAACGTATGAACGATGGTATGCTATATAGGTATTTGCTATGTATGTATGTTGCTTGTTTTCGTTTTTTACCTGTGCCTTCTCGAAAGGTGGCAACACACACACAACCGCATTCCCGAAGAAGCAAAAGAGCGACACAAAATGTGCAGGCACACAGGCACGGCACACTCACATGCATATACACCACGGGCACTCGATCGTTTTGTTGTAGTTGCCGGCTATCATCCGGTTTTATATGGAGCTGGTCCCCTGCTCCGTTAAGTTACTTCGTCAAACGCTCGCTCTCTCCTCTCCCTGTTCCTGTCCCTGTCGCTCTCGAGCTCTTCATTTCTCTTCTTTTGACACATTTTTCACGAGCACCCACATGGGCGTCGACAAGGGGTTTTTGGGACTTATAACTCCTACACGAACTGAGTTGACTGGAATGAATTGTAAATTTAAAATAAAATATTATTAAATGTCAATGATAATGATCTGATGACACTTTCACTGCTCATTGTTTTCTGCAATATATAAATGCATTTAAGTATGATTCAAAGGTAACATTGCCCCTTTATAGATATCCTGCCACCGCCTCTGTCCCACACATGCAAAGATATACTTAATAGAGAGACAGCCATATCTTGTTGTTCTTTCGGTGGAGAGGAAAATGTAGGCTACGAAAACTCGTTGGGCATTGATTTAGAAAACAGCTTTGGTCGAACAAGTGCATGGTCTCTGCTGCTCTTCGGTTGAGATCTCTCTTTCGCATTCGCCAGTTCCCAACCTTTCACCCAATCGAAATCCGACTGATAGCTGCCTAAATTCTGGACGCGCATTTGTTGGCGTGTGTGTGTGTACGTACCACAACATTCTTGTGGCAATCGAGCTACAGAGCTTATCAGCCAGAACGGCCGATAGTTATCACTCAGTCCCGGAATCTGCCTGCGTGGCCCATTGGCCGCGTCCACTTATCAACACCGAAAAGCAGAGAGTCGAGTCAGGCAGTCATCTCGTTGATCCAAGCACTACGTGGCCTTAGTTTCGGGCTCTGGTGCAGAAAGTCGGTCTGAAAAGCGACTCTATTTTGGTTTATCAGCGCTAGAAAATCCATTTGACGCACCCCCTTTAGACACGCACTGTTTACAGTGGGGTCTCATGCAATAAGGTCTCCCAGAATGATTTTGCTCTTATGCATTCAAAATTATTGAAATTTCTTTTAATCACATACAAAAACCAATGCGTACTAATTTTTTATAAGAAAGCAATAGTAACCAAACTTTGTGCTAGTCAAATTCTTTGATTGTCTTTACATAAGTCACGCTGCATATCCAATTAATTATCTTTGTACTAATTTGTTTACTGTAGCCAAGCGGTCCTAATATGTGTACGTACATATGTAGTTCCTTATCAGTTGGTGGCAGCTAAATGCGGGTCTTCGGGGGTCGCACTTATCAACTTTCTGCGATTTCGGTAGGTCTGCAGGCGACTGACAAAAGGGAGAGATGAAAATTGAAGCTAAACGGGCCTATATTAATCCGTGTTTGCCAAAAAAAATAATGCCATTTAACTATTAGTTCTTTGATTGATCGACCAGCGTCTTCGATAATCCCCTAGAAACTTCGTTCCTGGCTGCTTGCTTTATCGCTGTCTGATAAACAAGGTTCTTTATATGTTGTAAACGTTTTGTGCACTTGATAAGATATATTATACTGTTCAATTTCAGTGTACTGTAAACGACTTGGAACGAAAAAGGACTTTTCTCTTTTTTTAAGTAATGCAAGCAGCAGCAGTGATGGAGGAAACTAACAACGGTAAGTTCTTCGATGCTTAGATATCACCAACGAATTACTAACCAAAATCATCCTGTAGCAACTACCGTCGAGCAGCAGCCCATCGCTCTCATCAATGGCCAAGAGCAGGTGGCTAACGAGCAGCAACCATCCTCGCCCACTTTGGTGGCCACGCCCACTAGTACCACTAGCGGCGGAACTGGCAACGCCACACCCGCCTTTAGCTACGACGACCTGTTTCCGGCCCTGCCGGCCAACACCTCGGCTCAATCGCAATCCGGAGCTTCCGGTTCGACGCTAGCTCGTGTGACGAGCTCCCAAAAAACGCACGTAAGATCCATATTGATTTGCTTCTGGTTCTATACATTTCATGTATTAAACGATCTAATTTTATTTAATAGATTGTGCATGTTCCCTGCAAGGAGCGCAAGTCCACGGAGTCGGAAAGTTCGGCGAAGGCGAGTCGAAGCGAATTTGCCAACAGATCACCAAGGAGACAGGGGCCCAGATCGAGATTGTGAGCGGCAAGAACCAGTCGCTGACCTTCCTGATTAAGGGCAAGCAGAGCGAGCTGCTCGATGCCCGCCGTAAGATTCTTATGGGCTTCTCCACGCAGGCCAGTAGGCAGGTGACCGTTCCTCGGGAGCATTTCCGCGTCATCCTCGGCAAGGGTGGCCAACGTCTGCGCGAACTCGAGCGAGTTACTGCGACGCGCATTAACATCCCAAGCCAGGGCGATGAGAGCGAGTTCATCACGATTGCCGGAACAAAGGAGGGTATTGCCCAGGCCGAGCAGGAGATCCGTCAGCTGTCAGCCGAGCAATACAAGAAGTCGTCGGATCGCATCACGGTGCCCAAAGTTTATCATCCCTTCATCGTGGGCCCTTACAGCGAGAACCTTAATAAGCTGCAGGAGGAGACAGGCGCTAGGATCAACGTGCCGCCGCAGCAGGTTCAGAAGGATGAAATCATCATCTCGGGCGAGAAGGATGCGGTCGCAGCGGCTAAGGCCAAGGTGGAGGCTATCTTCAAGGATATGGAAAAGAAGTGTTCTACGGTCAGTGTGGAGGTAGCTAAGCCGAAGCACCGCTATGTCATCGGTCCCAAGGGCTCCACCATCGCCGAGATTCTGCAGTTGACCGGTGTGTCTGTGGAGATGCCGCCCAACGACTCCCCCTCGGAGACGATCACTCTGCGTGGACCGCAGGTGGCCTTGGGAAATGCCCTAACCGTTGTCTATCAAAAATCTAACTCGGTAAAGTCTGTGGAGATCAATGCACCGCACTGGATTCACAAGTATGTAATCGGTCGCAAGGGCGCCAACATGAAGCAGCTGGAGGAGGACTGCCCTAACGTGAACGTAAATTGCCTGGAGGACAAGATCAAGCTGGAGGGAGATCCCGAGAACGTTGACAGGGCTGTAGCCTACTTGTCCGAAATCATCAACAACTACGAGGAGAATTTTACGTTCGAGGTCATGACTGTTAATCCTTCGTACTACAAGCACATCATCGGTAAGGCTGGAGCCAATGTAAATCGCCTGAAGGATGAGCTGAAGGTTAACATCAACTTCGAGGAGCGCGAGGGTCAAAACAACATCCGTATCGAGGGACCCAAGGAGGGAGTACGGCAGGCGCAGCTTGAATTACAAGAAAAAATCGACAAACTGGAAAACGAAAAATCGAAGGATGTGATCATCGACCGCCGTCTCCATCGTTCTATTATCGGAGCTAAGGGCGAGAAGATTCGCGAGGTGAAGGACCGCTACCGTCAGGTTACAATCACGATACCTACGCCCCAGGAGAACACCGATATTGTAAAGCTGCGCGGTCCAAAGGAAGATGTGGACAAGTGCCACAAGGATCTGCTCAAGCTGGTCAAGGAATCCAAGAATCGTCGCACATTATCGAGGTGCCGATCTTTAAGCAATTCCACAAGTTTGTCATCGGCAAGGGTGGCGCTAACATCAAAAAGATCCGTGATGAGACCCAGACTAAAATTGATCTGCCTGCCGAGGGTGACACCAACGAAGTGATCGTCATCACCGGCAAGAAGGAGAACGTGCTCGAGGCCAAGGAACGTATCCAAAAGATTCAGAACGAGCTTTCCGACATTGTTACCGAGGAGGTGCAAATCCCGCCCAAGTACTACAACTCAATCATCGGCGCTGGCGGCAAACTCATCTCCTCGATCATGGAGGAATGCGGTGGTGTGTCTATCAAGTTCCCCAATAGCGACTCCAAGAGCGATAAGGTTTGTGTAGTACGATTACGATAACAAGACTTGTTATTAAAGGTTCTTAATTAAATTCAGGTCACTATTCGCGGTCCCAAGGACGATGTGGAGAAGGCCAAGGGTCAGCTGTTGGAGCTGGCCAACGAACAAAAGCTGGCTTCCTTTACCACCGAAGTGCGCGCCAAGCAGCAGCATCACAAGTTCCTGATCGGCAAGAATGGCGCTTCTATCCGTAAGATTCGCGATGCCACTGGTGCCCGCATTATCTTCCCCTCAAACGAGGATACTGACAAGGAGGTGATCACCATCATTGGCAAGGAAGATAGCGTGAACAAGGCCCGTGAGCAGCTGGAGGCGATCATCAAGGAGTGCGACGAAGTAACCGAAGGTGAGGTTTCTGTCGATCCCAAACACCACAAGCACTTTGTGGCCAAGCGTGGCTTCATCCTGCACCGCATTTCCGAGGAGTGTGGTGGCGTGATGATCTCCTTCCCCCGTGTCGGTACCAACTCCGATAAGGTGACGATCAAGGGTGCCAAGGACTGTATCGAAGCGGCCCGCCAGCGAATCGAGGAGATCGTCGCCGATCTGGAAGCGCAGATCACCATCGAGGTGGTGATTCCTCAGCGGCATCATCGCACCATTATGGGCACACGTGGCTTTAAGATTCAACAAGTCACCTTCGAGTGCGATGTGCAGATCAAGTTCCCTGATCGTGATGCCACCGAACCCGTCGAGGTTTTGACCAACGGAGGCAGCGGCGAGAATGGAGGTGAGGAAGGCCAGGAAGGAGAGCAGCAAGCCGAGAAGGAAGCCGAGCAGGAGCCGGTTCGTCAGTGCGATGTTATTCGAATCACGGGCAGAATTGAGAAGTGTGAGGCCGCCAAGCAGGCTCTTCTTGATCTTATCCCCATCGAGGAGGAGTTTTCGGTGCCTTTCGACCTCCATCGTACCATTATCGGACCGCGTGGTGCCAATGTTCGTCAGTTTATGTCCAAGCACGATGTGCACGTGGAGCTGCCGCCTAGTGAACTAAAGTCGGATGTGATCAAGGTCAGCGGTACGCCCGCTCGCGTCGCCGAGGCCCGCGAAGCGCTGAAGCAAATGATTGTGGATTACGAGGCTGATAGGGCCGATCGTGAGCTTCGCTCCTTTGTTCTCCAGGTGGACGTAGATACGGAGTTCCACCGGAAACTCATAGGTCGTCATGGCTCTGTGATTAACAAGCTGCGTGCCGAACATGACGTCAACATTTCGCTGCCTAAGCGGGATGAACCCAATGAGCGCATCATCTCTATCACCGGGTACCAGGCCAATGCGGAGGCAGCACGTGATGCCATCCTGGAGATTATTGGTGACCCCGATTCCCTTCATCGCGAAGTTATTGAGATCGATAAACGCATCCACCCCCACATCATTGGTACTCGCCGACGCATCATTCGCAAGATCATGGAGGATTATCAGGTATGTTCCCCGGAAGATTTAATGTGCATTCATGATATTAATAGATAGCATTTATTTTTAACTAATAATAAACCCCTTAATGCAATCAGGTGAACATCAAGTTCCCATCTACCGAGCAGCAAACCAACTCTGTGACCATCATTGGCAAGATAGAAGACGTTGAGAACGTCAAGGAGGTGCTGTTAGGCATGGCTGAGGACTACGGGAGTGACTACTTGGAGAACGCGCCGCTTGCGCCGCAGACGATTGGTGCCTTCCTAACTGGTTCAGGATCCGGCGACGGAGGTGCCAGCGAGAACGGATTCGTCATCAAAGACGCACCGTGGGAGAAGCAGAAGCAGGCCAAAAACCTGACCGCGCCCAACACTCAGTCGCAGGAGGACTTCCCGCACTTCGCTGCTGGCGGGGCTCCGGCGGCCTCCGCGCCTATCACCTCAGTGTGGGGCCCCAAGAACTAAGTGCATCGGGCCGAGTGTCCCGATCGCCAGCAGTAGCAGCAATACTACACGTCGGGGTGCGCCGGGGATCGGAGCTGGAGATGGACCAGGAGCTGTAACTGGAACTGGATTATCGGGCAATGAGCGGCAGAGCAGCGGCAGTCATGCGGACATCTCTTTAGTCAAAAACTAGTGTCAAAAATAACGGTATAGGTTGTCTCCCAGGAGCTTTCTACAACGCAATTTGTGCAGCTTAATAGAAAACGAGAATGACAAAGCAAGCAACTATTTTTGTATGATTTGATACAGGATCAATCAAACACAAAAACAAAACAAAAACCCTCACACACAACGACACATACACATGCTCACACATATGAAATTGCATTTATACAACATATAGAATACGAGAATCGAAACAGACAATTGACTCACGCCCCCAGTTCCGTTCCCCGATGTGTTGGCCAAACCCCGGTCACTTTATACATAAAACACTTAATTGCCAATTTCTTTTTATATAACCATTCTTCATTGCAACAAATAATATTCTAATTAGTTGAAGCTCCCTAAAAGTAAGCAGAAAGTTCAGCAAATGGTTTGTTAATTGAATTAAAACTGACTAGCGAAAAACGTTCAAGAAGGAAAGTAATTGTAAGCAAAAAATGTTAATTAATTACATTTACCTTCTATCTCCCCCGTTTTGATAATACCATACTCATATTTTTCGTTTTCGGAATTTCCATTTACCCCCTTCCCAATTAAGTGATTATTATGATTTATGCGAAAGTAAATGTTAAATGAACGTTGATTGTATTGTAAAAACGTTTCTTACGTTGCGGGCCGAGAGTGGAAGGTGGAGATGGCGATTTATTTAAACAGCAAATACAAACCTTACTTACATCTATTACCTATATTTCCCACACGCCTGCTCCTGCTCCCTAATCCTCCAGAGTTCTCCCTTTTCCCATACACACAGCCATGATACAGAACCCGAAAAAACAAACACCGACTCTGTTCACATTTCAAAATGAGTATCGACATTTTAATTTTGTGCAATCCCCTTGATTTATATTAAATTGTTTTCGACTTATGTTTTCCTCTTAACTAATTTTCTTTGCGTCGCGGTGTAAAAAATATCAAAAAGCAAGTAAAAGATTTGGAACTCTTCCAGTACTTTGTACGAGTATCGGGTGATGGTTTTTTAGTTTTCTCAACTCTACACCGCGAAATATCCGACAGTTGAAACACAAAGTATAAGAAATTTTTTTAATTTTTTACTATTACTATTCTATAAAAAAAAACAAAAAACCATATAAAACCAATAAAAAACGTAAACAAATCCGACCTTTTTTTGCAACGTTTTCCTTTTGTTTCACTTTTGTTTAGTATTTGGATTGCTTCTGTTAAAAAAAGAGTATGATAACACCAAGAATAACAGACCTGATATTGTAAATTTTTAAAAATATACATACATATTTACAACAACTGCATTAGTAATTCTAAGAACGTAAGAATACAACTATATAAAATGTATATATTTTCCTATATTAACGGACAAAATCAAATGTACGGACGACGGCCAAATGGCAATTGCCGTCTGCAAAACAAGATATTTTCACTCACGATTCGATTTTTTACTATAATTTTTCAACCAGATATAGCAGATACAACCGTATGTCTTATTTCTTTTGAAATACAAAAGTTTTAAACCGAAACTTCTGTTTGAATAAAGGCGCGATCTGGTAGCTCTGGCTAGTGGTATCACAGTAGCGATATGTTATTCAGTTTCTTACCGAGCGGCAACAAGTTTGGTTCTGGTACTATCGATAACTAAAATTAGAGTTCAAATGAATATAATTTTACATATTGCGGTTGTTTTAACATTTATTACGCATTAAATATTTGTTCACGAGATTTTAATATTTTTTTATGTAGATATGTGCACTAAGCGTGGAATTGTAGACCGAAAGCTCATATCGATAGTGCCATTTCTTCGATTTATTTAAGCTGCCATCGATAGCTTAGCAAGGGAAACAAAAAATTATTTTCAACTTAAAACTTTAGCGACAAGTGCGTGCTGTTGGCATCGAAATAGTTAACAAAATTGACGCAGACTTCCGGAGACTACGCCGCAATGGAGGACCGTAAGTGTGTGGCATACGAATGCAGTGCATCCTTGCAATTACAATGCAGCGGCACATGTTTTCGTGGGCTCTTGTGACCTGGGTGGATTGGGACACCGAACACCTTTCGTGTAATTAGGCACCATTATTATCGTAGGACACTGATTCAGCAGCGGCTTTGCAAGCAGTTTGGGGGCCAGAATACACAATGAGTTAACCTTGGTGCCCTGGGAACCGGCAGATGAGTCATAGCTTCAATTTGCGTAGGGTGAAAGGCTTTCCAACAGCCTAAATACCGTGGGAGTTCTTCGACATGCCATGGATGGCAATATATACATATATGGTGGCTGGGGGCAGGTTCGCTGTGGCATTTAAGACACTGGAGTAAACATTGCATTTTCCCATTCCGACGTCCATGCATACGTGGCTGGAAATAGCGCAACACCCGCAGGGCGTCGATGATGTGCATATCATAGGGAAACGCCTTCTCCCACCGGCCTTATCGCCATTGTGCCACACTATTTGTCCGGAGCTCTGCTTCCACATCGAAATCGTTCAGTAATTGGCGTCCACTTGTTGACTTCTCGATTGGATTGGGCCTGCCACAACAACAGACACCTTTGAGCAGCAAGAACTCGCAGCAAGCCAGACCTAACTCACATATATATACGTATAGTAAGTATAAGTATATATTATTATAGTATATTGTATATACAAGTACATATAGGTACCATCAATATGGCACAGAGGCTTTGTGCTCATACAGTGCATGATGGCTGTAGGAAGCTGGGAAAGATTGGCAACGATCTAAACTGGTAATTACTATTTAGCAAGAAGTGAAATTATGAAGGCTGTGTAATTTTCCTCCTTTTCACTTGCCTCCAACAATACAGTTATGCGCAGTTGCTCTAAAAAATATTATTTTGTTTTCCAGTTAAGAATATATATTTCTATTCCTGCCTTATGAAACTTTATACTGTTTTTATAGTTATTCATTTATAATCTAAATGAAGTCTTCCTACCACATTTATAAAGTTTGTTGCTATAGAGCTGATATATGTTCGTAACTGTGACTTTTAGCCAAGCTCCACCGTAGTTCTGCTGGTTGCTGCTGCTGCTGTCTGTTGTTGCCCCTTTTGTTTAGTGCTCTTTTTGTGGCATTTCTCGTCTTTCGTGCTGACACGAATCATCAGCAAGCGAAGCCAAGCGGCCCACCAATCCACATCTACCAATTTCTAAGCCGAGATCGAGTCAGTTGCCATTTGGCTGTAGAAGAGCGTGGAAGCAGGCCCAGAACCGAGAGCGAAAACGAAACTGAAACCGAAACAGAAACAGAAACTGAAGAACCACAAACCCGCTGCGATCGCATGGGGAGGGGAATTTATGTGGAACGCGGAGGGGCAAGAACTGAAAGCTCAGCTGAAAGCAGGGCCAAGAAAATGTGTTCGCTGCTGACCGTGGAAACGTGATACCCGCTTAGGATTGGGCCAAGACAGCATGCTCCTCCTGCGCCAGCAGCTGCCACGTTCAAAATAGAAAGTTGCTGCCAAAGATGAAAGAGAGCGCCGCTATTGCCACAGAATGAGCGAATCGGAACCGAATAGCCTGGAGTTCATTGAAGACTCCTATCTGCCTGGCATCGATGATCTCACCAGCACACCGTCGCTGGATCTGGAAACTAACGAAGCCGTCTTGGACTGGTATGAAGATGGGCAGGAGGAGAGCGAAGCTGAGCTATACCTGCGTAATCTGACGCTAGACCAGATATTCTACGATTTGGATTCAGACTATACCAACAGCCTGGAACTGCAGGCAGTGGAGGCGGACTTCATTGGCGCCAAGTTGGCCAATCAAGCACCCTCCTCTTCGATGGCCAAACGCTTCCGGTTGAAATTCTTTGCCAAGCGAACCATGCGCGACGTTAAGGTCACGTTCATAGACTTCTCCAAACCGTATCTGGCCAAAATATCGAACAGTGATAACTACAAGAGATTCCTCAACATTGGGCATAGAAGTAGAGGTACCATATTTGGGGGCTGAGGTTGGGCCTTTGTTCTGGGGCTTTCATAAGTTTCGCTATCCACTTTCAACCATGACTAACCAGACTAACTTCTCTGTTTCTTTCTCCTTCGCCTGCCTTTCGCCTCGCCAGTTTGTGAGTATTAACCAAAACCCAGTTCTAACCAATTAACCAACTCATGTCTTTGCAAATTGTACATATATACAACTGAATTCGGTGTATTCAGCCTATGACAAAGTCTTTGAGGAAGTTGCTTTCAAAGGAGGTACTTAAACACTGCCCGCAGACAACATTCAAATTAAGCTCCAGTCCCCACACAGCACCCCAGTTTTTAAGTTCACTTTTAGAATTGCAAATACTTAATGCGTTCTTATTTCATGTTCAGATAATACAGCCAACCTGTCGGAGCCAGCATCTCCAGCTAATTCTGTGGCATCCGCAGAAATTGCCGCCGAGTTCGCTGCGCTTTCCGTCGAGGAAAAGGAGCAGCGTCGGGCCGAGTGGAGTCAGGTAAGATGATCATAATTTGATCACTCAGCTCAAACACTAAATCCTATCCCTAAATCAGGAGCTCGCACGCGTTGAGGAAGAGATAAACACGCTGCGAACTGTCCTAGCCTCTAAGACGCGCCATGCCTCCGATCTCAAGCGCAAGCTGGGCATCACCGTCTGGAAGGAGGTGACGGACGACATGAACCAGGGCCTTAAGAACCTCAAGGAGAGCACTGTGTAAGTCTATGAACCGCGCGTACTTCTGCTGGGCAATTAACCCGACTAGCCAAGTTTTAATTTCTAACCATGCTATTTGTTTCAAACTCATGTTAAAACGCTGAAACGTGTATTTATTTAGTTACCAATCGGTGGAGCAGAGCGTGGGCACGTTTACTAAAACGGTGTACGAGGCACCACTGTAAGTAATTGGGTTTAGGCTCCAATTTATTGGGTTCTTTTGGAGTTCCCGGACTAACGCCGTGTTTCACGCCACTTCCCCTAACACAATAACCTACTCTCGCCTGTTTGTAACTAAAGCACCTACGTTTGCCCACTTTGTGTATTAGGAGAACTGCCCAGATGAGTTACTAATGCTGGAATTGTTTGCACTCTCCCCTAGATACCAACGCACTGAGTCGGTGCTAAAGTCCACGGGCGAGAAGACCGCCTCGGTGTTTGGCAGCATCACCAGTGGCATTTCGTCGAAACTGTCGCAAATGAAAAACTCCGAATCGATGCGTTCTATCGAGGCTTCGGTGGGCTCTGCCTACGAGAACGTTAAAGTAAGCTATGAACACAACAATTTTATGTGCCAATCTCATGCGGTAACTACTATTTTATTATATATCTGTCTTTACACATCTCTCATACTGTTGCGATTCTGTTTTGGTTCCCGTCTAACTAACTAACTAACACTAACTACACATCTTCCACACTGACTCACCCACTCTAAACGCACTCCTAATTGGGATCCTTCGGTTGATTTGCTTGCTTACACAACGAACTCCTTGCGACAATGCTGCTGCACCTCTACTACAATCTGTTCGGTTTTCTGTTCCATTGTAGACCAAGGTGACATCCCGCTCGGGTTCGGTATCCAGTTTCCCAGATGCCCTGGACGAGAACAACACATCCTCGGGTCTGAATTCACCCACAGACTCACTCAATAAATAGATTGCGGGGCAAATGCAAAGCCTAGCGCGTCGATAATGTGGAGCAACCTATACTATACACAAACAGACCCACGCACCCATTCTTTTAACTTATTTAACTAAAGCGAATTGTCGTGTCTGCGCACTAACAAGAGGATCAGAATTTATTTAACCAGAAATCATATATACACGTGTGTCGATACGGTTTATATAACTTAATATAACTAAAAACTGCGCCTCATATTTTTGCCAAGGGAAGCACATATTATACGCATCTATTTGTATTTGCCTTGGAGACACCATCGAACTGCATGATTTGTATAAATTTAAAGCCACGGAGGATCGAAGATCAAAGGGCTTGCTACATTCGTTTGTATAACTATCGATCTAAGTGTACGTTTAAAGACTAAGCCACGTTGGGTGTCCACCTGATGTCATTCCCAAATGTTTCCAATATTTAGTAAAAACTATAGCAAATCAAGCATTGCGGTTAAAGTGAATATACATTTGTTTTACGCTCTTATTTCTTCTCTAGGCGTTGAGTTTCGTGGTTAGATGGCGTTCCCAATTCCGTTGAAAAGCCGATTCCAAATTAATTTAGAACTATATACGATCAGAGCTTGCGTGCAAATAATAAAGATCCATTGGTAATCTTAAGTGGATAGAGCCCGTACTGCTAAAGTTTGAGAGAGAGAGAGACGATGATCGCACCCAATTTGTTGCTAATGCTGATTAAATTTGCTATATGTGTATGAAATCTTTGAATAAATGCAAATTTTTTGCCCCGTAAAAAATATACCCCGTAAAATGTATTTTTATTGGCTTAGTTTCCTATTAAAACTTGAACTTATATTACGTTAATTATACTGCAAATGTATTAAAAAGGTATTTTTCGATATAACCTGTCAGCTTTAAAAGTCCCGCCAACAAAGCTGGTGTCATTTGACAACTCTGCCTAAGACCAGGGATGAACATAAAACAGCTGTTTGGCTTGGCGAGGTGGCAACGCCAGCAAGGGTTCTTTCATATTCCTCAGTTTTTTCTTCAGGCCAATAGAAAAACTTTAGATATGAGGAATTTTAAATGAAAACAGCGAGCAAGCAGAGCGCATCGTGATGCCGGAGACTTAATTAACCGCTCCGAAGTAAAGTGCAATTAAATTACATAGTTTTATACAACGGAAAGCGGCTGGCCAGCCGCAGAAAGTATTCGCCTACACCAGCATTGTTCTAAATGCTGAAAAGTTTATTACTCATTAAGCATTTGTGTGCCTAGCTAGTTAATTAATCGCAGCCGAAAGATGAACTTCACGTACTTGTTCGTGCTCATTTGGCTGGCCTTCCTCATCAGCAGCGGAGTGCTGCTTTTCTCGCGGGGATTCCTATTGGCCAGAGTGTCCAAAACGGAGACGAGCACCTGTCGTCGGTTGTCCACGAATCCCAATGCTGTAAGTAATAGGTGATAATCAACAAAAAAAACGTGATGCATCTCAAATTCTTTGTCCTTAAACAGGAGTACGTCCTCACCGATGAGGTTGTGAACGAAATCTTTAAGGATGTCAACGCATCCTCCAATCTGTGTCTTCCGCAAAAGTCGAAGGTTATTGTCCTGGTTGTGGATGCACTTAAATACGAATTTGGCCTATACAAGCAGAACGTCACGGATCCCCTGCCCTATGAAAACAAACTGGTGGTGCTCCAGGAGCTGATGCAGCAGAGTCCCGACCACGCCCGTCTAATGAGATTTCGCGCGGATCCGCCAACCACCACGTTGCAGCGCCTGAAAGGTCTCACTACCGGCAGTCTGCCCACTTTTATAGACATTGGTTCCAATTTCGCTTCACCCGAGATCAACGAGGACAATATCATCGACCAAATAGTCAAGAGCGATTTGCCGGTAGTCTTCCTTGGGGATAGCACCTGGACGGATCTGTATCCGCGTCGCTTTAAACGATCGTACTCCTATCCCAGTTTCGATATATTCGATTTGGACAGCGTGGATAATCAGATATTGAAAAACCTGCCCAAGGAGCTGGAAAGCGATGATTGGCAGGTGCTGGTGGCCCATTTTCTCGGCGTGGACCACTGCGGACACAAACACGGACCTATGCATGAAGAAATGGCGCGCAAGTTGGGCGAGATGAACGACGTGATAAGGTAGGCGGCGTCACAATTAAAGCAAGAATCATATCCATTATGCATTTAGATCGGTGGTAGCGGCCATGGACAACGACACCACGCTGCTGGTGATGGGTGATCATGGAATGACGGCATCCGGCGATCACGGCGGAGACACCGATGACGAAACCAACGCTCTGCTGTTTGCCTACTCCAAGCAGCACAGATTTTATGGCAATGATTCGGGCTCAGATAGTGAAATGCTGCAGCAGGTAAGATAAGACAACGTGTAATCACGGCACGTCACGTCACAGAGATAAGCAACGATATTTGCTTTCCAGATTGATCTGGTCCCAACGCTGGCCACTATACTTGGGGTCCCGATACCGTACTCGAACCTGGGCCTAGTCAACTTTAACATTGTACCCGATCTGCAAGTACCGCACTTAAACAAGTTCCAGACCCTTCTGCTCCATTCTTGGCAGAATGCCCAGCAGATCTATCGCTACTTCTTCCAGTACGCTTTGGAGAACAAGCGCACATTTAACGTGGAACAGATGGACCATCTAGAGACTGAATTTATACTCCTTACCCACCGAGTGCAAACTGTTTACAATGAGGTTGCTTACAAATCCTTTGTTCGTGACTTGAATACCAATCTGCGGGACATCCTAGGCACCTGCCGAGAGATCTGGGTCAGGTTCGACCCCACTCAGATGTCGCAGGGACTGCTTTTTACCTTCCTGCCGTTGTTCTTCATCTTCTTGTTGGTGAACAACTCTCGGCCAGCTGATTTTGGGCACATCTTCAAAGCCAAGGGGGTCTTCTACGTGTACCTAATCAACTTGGCCGCTGGAGTATTTGGGTATCGCTATTTTAAGACATTCTCATTTAAAACAGAAGAGCAAGGCGTGATCTTCTTTACGGCCCTATCCAGTGCTGTCATCCTGGCTTTCCATACACTACGCCACTGGACTAACATTGCCACCAACTGGTCAGCGGTGAAGCGGTTTGGACACATGCCCACGCGACTGCTGCTTTTCGGTTCCATGGCTGTGTTCTTCTCGAACAGCTTCGTCATCCAGGAGGCCAAAATCTTGTCGTACCTCTTGGCGGCAGCGATACTTTTGCTCTCCCACGAACTTCTTCGACTGAGTGCCCGCTTGGATTTTAGGACCAAGTTCAAGGCTTCACAATTTCTGCGCTCTACAGCGTTAAGACTAATCCTGGCCAGCGTCTTGGCGATATGCCTAATACGCTTTGCCTACACGCTGTTTCGTTGCCGCGAAGAGCAAGGCAATTGCTCGGACTTTGTTAACGCGGGCGGAGCCGGATTCTCCATTAAAAAGCCGGGAACGGCCAAGACGTACATTCTCGCCGTCGTGGTACTCGTAGTGTACACCACGCTAACACGATTGTATCTGCGCTCCTGCGGTAATTTGACTGGTAACCTGCCAAACGTACTGCTGGCTCGCTACGGACCTACGGTGGCCTCGATCTGCGCCGGCGGCCATATCCTACTCGCCAACAGCTCTATCAAAAACATCCAGCGCACGCATATCGATGCCATGGCTCTGGTGATCTATGGTCTGCTGTTGGTGCAGATTATTGTAGTTTCGTGTGCCCCGCTAATGACCTTTGTGCTTCCTCCGAGGAGTTCCCATACCGTGACCATCAACGGAAATGAAAGCATTGTACCGGAAATCTTTAGGAAAATGAAGCGTATGTACGAGGGCGATGACGACGAAAGGCGTAGCCAGATCCCGGTGGTCTACGGACTAGCAACCGTTTACTCCTCCATTGTCATTGCATTTGGCGTCTTCCTGGCCTTGGTGATGATTGTTCTTCTAGAACCGCGTGCTTCCATCGGACTGGTTGTCTGCGTGGCCGTGGGAGCTATCCTGCTCAGCGTGCACGGTATATTGCGCTATCGAACTGCCACTAGTTTTGGTAAGTGTATGATTTGTAGTTTCGCCAAACGGATTACTTAAGCCAATCTCTTTCCTACAGAGAGCTGCGTGCAGCCCACTTTTACGGCACTGGTTGGCTGGTTCCTGCTGGCGCATTTCTGTTTCTTTGCCACCTCGCATCAGACCACGCTGTCACAAATTGAGTGGCGTGCCGCCTTTGTGGGTCGCACCACTGGAATCGGACAATCGAATTTAATATCTGGTGCCTTGGTCATTTTAAACACCTTTTGCGGACCCATTTTCTTCTTCTGCATGTACTCCCTGCTTAGTACAGAGACCTTTTCGCTGTTCGCACTGTTTCCCAACCTCATACGAAGCTGCAGGAGTGGTGGCAAAGTGGATGCAACCACTTCCATGTCAGATTTGGCCAACGAAGCTGTTGGCTTTGACATGACGCGGGGCGAACTGTCCCTGTACGAGTACGAAGATGTTTTCCTTGGAGCTGGCTTCAAGCTGGCTACCCAGTTTTTCATGCTACAGGGACTCAAGGTAAACGATTGCAGCCGGCGAAATACTTGGATCAATGCTGATTAACTATTGCATTACAGATTTTCTGTGCCATGATGGCCTGCACCATTCACTGTCGTCACCTAATGGTGTGGAAGATCTTTGCGCCGCGCTTCATCTACGAGGCCCTAGCTACCTTCGTCAGTCTGCCTGCCCTGATTGTCGGCTATCTCCTGGTGTTACGCATCCACCGTGCTGTGGACACTCTCATCAAGCGCATCAACAAGACCAAGGTCCACTAGTCTCAGCACAAAAAAAAAAGAATATTTATTTTGACCTTAATACACACAAGTAATAAGAAAACTCAACTGTTTGGTGGTCTTGTAGTCGTAATCTTATTTACTTCTAGCTTAAAGTTAAAATGATTGGTTCACAAATTTTCCAAAAGACGCAAAAACGTCACATGATATCGCGGATCCATGGACTTACATAGTTTACTAGTCTGTATGGCTTACAAAATTAACACGAGCAACATGACAAGAAAATTAAGTACGGGTGGGGCTCCCAACCTCCGGTTGCGATTACACTACAAACTATAGACTCGACACATACGCCTCTAGTTCACGCTTCCTTCATCCTCCTGGGGTTAAGTACGCAAATAAGTAACAGGGTGTGTGTGTGTGGGGGCGTTTTTTTGTTTTTTGTTTATGGGGGATTTGGCCAGAGCTTTGATAGCTTGATGGCTTGGAACGGCATCCGTTCGGTTAAGATTTTTGTTTGTACATTTTGTTGCCAGGTCATTTTTGTTTATATAACATGCTTTTGCCGTGTAATATGCGTGTGCAAAAGAGATTCAGGGACAGTTCGGCAGCCTACTGACCATTGAGGAGCAACGGCGTGCTCGAGACTCCATTGGCGGCGCCCTTAACTACAAAATCAAAAGAGAAACACAGTCAGGAGAAAATCAAAATTTGTGAATCCAAAACGATTAGCATTGCTTAGAAATTTTGAGAAGAAAAGAGCGTGAAATGAAGTGGCATGCTTTGGAGCAACGAAAGATGGAGGCCTCTAGTATGTACAGCAGTGGAAGTGCAAACGTTTGGTTCTATATTCTTTGGCTATGGATTATGTTGCCTCCTGGCCTCATGCCCTAATCGCTGTTTTCGTCGTAGGGATGATACTGCTTGGCCGGCTCTGGCGACTGTTCGTCCTGCTTACCGTGCGTCGCCGATCGGCAAAACTTCTTGGTGGTGCTCCAGTCCTCCTTGAGGGATAGATTGAACATAGAGTAGTCCGGATCGCCGGTCACCTCCTTTACAATATTCAGGAACTTGGGCATGCAGTTCTTTAGGGCATCACCGGTGAGCGATGAATACGTCTCCAAGAGCACCAATCCCTTGCAGCTGCAAATATCAATTTGATTGTAATGGGACAACTTTTTAGGGCATACAATAGTTATATAATCGCACCGTGGGTGGCCCGGCTCCTTATAAATATCAAGCTGAAAATATTGGTTGTTAATGAGGAAGCAGCGGCGCTTCTTGAAGATGGTAAAGTGAGCATCGTCCCGCTGGGCCAGCAAGTTCATGTAGTCACGATGCGTCAGCTGCGTCTTCACCTCAATGCGGGCCTGCCCGTGAACGTTTGGACGCCGTTGCGTGTGGATGTAGCTCCAGTGGTTCTTCTGTCCACGCTTGCGAAGCCGAGCCTGCACTTTGGGCCCGGCGGATTGCAAATAATGATGTACGACATCGAAATCCTGAAAGGGCGGAAACTCGCTGTCTGGCGGCAGAAGGGCCACTGTAAGAAAATACAATGTTAAACGGAATTGCGAGAGGTATTGTCTGCCAATAGGACCTACCCAAATATTTCAGCTTGCGCGACGTGGCCTGCAAACGGTCGCCAATATCAATGCCCAGTTTCTGGCACACTGACTCAATCATGCGATTCATCTTGGTCTCAAAGTTGGTGGAGTTGTCGATCACATCAAAGTAGGGATGGCCCACCCAGGCGGCCGCGGACTTGTAGTCCAGTTCCCTGGCCAAGTCAACGCCCTCCGAGCGACAGGCGTGGTCCTGCAATTACCAAACAAGAGGTTAGTTAATACTATACTCAAATTGTATAACCTTTAGCCCAACGCAAATGCCACTAGCGATAGTTAGAAAATGCAGCTGCCACTCTACACAGTCGCTACAACTACAATGTTTTCACATAAGTAAAAGCACCTTTGCAATGCATTTATATACAGGGAAATAATTAAGTCTTGCGCTTTGTACTTATGTATTATGGATTAAAGGGATTTTGAGTGTTTCAGGACCAACTGTGGCAACCGATTTTAGAAGTGCAGCCATTTTTGGATACCTGATAGTGGCGCTTTCTGTTCTACCGTATTCGGGCGATTAATTGGTGCGGACAAGAGAATTGGTCAGGTGAAATTTGTACTGACGACCGACCGACCAGCGGCCTGCAACTCACCTCTGTGGAGTAGAAGTCCTCGGCGCCGTTGGCAGCCGAAACCAGGTGCAGGATTTGGTTATAGCGATTGTCACGCATCTCCACGGGATTCCACTTGTTGCCGGCCATCATCTTTTCCCATTTATCCTTTGATATGTCTGCAAACGAGTAGATGTGTTATTCTTCAAATATATGAGAGGTGGGCCAATTGGCCCACTGTTTACTCACAGGCACTGGCATCCATAACGCCGCGATCGCAAATTATCAGACAGTTGCGGTTGCTCGAGTTGCCGAGCTCAAAGTAGGTGTTCTCGATTTGCACCATGGTGCGGATCAGATTCTCCTGGAACTTGTAGGCTGCATGGGGAAGATGGAAGGAAACGTTACTCTTTGGACTCTCGCCGTTTGGTCAACAATCCAAACAAATAGAAATCGAAATACAATTGCAAGCAAATTCGAATCGAAGGGAATTTAACACTGTGTGGCATCGAATTGTAAGAAACTTAATTGACTGGGCGGCTCTGATTCGAGTGAGATGACTGTGCTTGATGAACGATGGCCAGTATCCAGTATCTGAGTATCTGAGTTCAGCGATGTCAAGTTGAAGCGATGAAACCTAATCTGAATGCGAGTCGATGGAATGGACATTCAAATCATTCGAGTTCAATCAACTTGTTCTCAACCGTCGTGAATAGTACTTTTTCCCCAAGTAAACAGTTTCTAATCAGCGGTGGGTTAAAGAGTACTCAGCATTATTCGTCTCCTCCAGATGTTAATGCCTGAATTGAGGTTTCAGTTCCATCTGCGCCGCCTCACTTGGAATTCAATTTCAATGCTGATACCAATTTAAAAAGCGCTTAGAGGCAGTTTAGTTCGACCACATTTCCCATTGTTTTTAGTAATTTGAAACTCAATAAAATAGTACGAGTACACAAAGCCAGAAAAAAGTTAAATAATTTGAATAGGCATGACTAATTGAAATGACAAACATTATACAAATTTCTTTTGGCTCTTCAAAAATCTATCAAAATAATGCGCACAGCTGCCGAATTGTTTATGAGAAATCTGCTAATGCAATCATTTTGCCTCAGCAATGTGCTTTCATTTCGAAATCAACAATGGCATATAGGAAGGAAGCTGATTGGATAAATACTCATAGCCTCGTTGACTCAAAGTAGAGCTTCATGTGTCAGCCATCCAAGGCAATTGAATCGAGTGAGCGGTAATCGTTGATCCAAGTCGAGATGGTGGGGCTTTTTCCCACAGACAGGGAGTCACAGTTTGCCATTTGGCGATAAGCTATGTCATCATCATGTTCTTAATAAAACAGTGAATGCTCGGTAACAGGGACATTCTTTTGATTGCTTTTGGTACGACAGTATTAAAATAATATTTTATCAATGCAGTAACTCTCTGAAGTGCATTGATAATACGGTTTCAGCTAGCGAATGCGTACTGTGGTCGCCTTGCATTTGTGAGCAAATGGGGGTAAATAAATCAGATTGGTGGGCGTGTGGTTGGGCGTCTATATAGTCAGGTGCTCTTGGGGGATCGACGTAGGCAACACTTGTTGCGGTTCCCTGTCGCGTGCAAAATACAAAAACAAAATGGAAAACTTTGCTGCCCAGTGAGCTCCCTTTGTGTGGGCATTAGCTGGTTCGTGTGCACGGCAATTGCATTGAACTTGACGCAGTGCATCGGGTGGCATTTGGAATCGATCAATTGGTGGGACGCATTTCGCTGTGGTTCACTACTGTTTTCCCTCCCTCCTCTTTTTTTTTTTTTTTGCCCCCATGAACGTTTTGTTTTGGCTTGCGAGTCTATTCTTCTGGCCTGCCAATTCTAATTCAATTAGCAACGATGATGCAAGAGAAAATAATGAACAGAAACGTGAGGAGATGTACATATGTGGGAACGGTGTACGAGTATTTGCAATTTCTCCAGCTATTGCGCATCAGAGAATGGAAATCTATGCACAGAAAAAAAACAACAAAGCTTTCTAATCCTGATAAGAAGCTAAAGCGGACCACTTAGGTTGTAGGTGATAAGAGTAGCTCATCCGCGATATAGTTGAAATGTCTTTTAAAGTAGTCCAGATATCATTTTTTAACATTTACGCTCTTTCCACCAAGTCAACCTGTTCTCCTTGTGTACCAAGTATCTGAATGATTTTTTCCTTGTGTACCAAGTATCTGAATGATTTTTTCCTTGTGTACCAAATATCTGAATGATTTTTTCCTTGTGTACCAAATATCTTAATGATTTTTCCTTGTGTACCAAATATCTGAATGATGGTTTAAAGCCGGCGTGTGTGTGAATTCCGATTGTGTGCGATTGTAACTGCCCAGCCAACCTTTAATGGGCTCCCGAGATAATCAAATCGTATGCAGATTAGGAGGTTCTTTAGGCACAGACATACATAATTAGCCAAGTTAATTTGCATAATGCCAGAGCAACGGTTCCCCTAATGAAGAAGTCCGATTGGAATTTGGAAAAAAAGCGAAATGAAGGGTTCAGCAAATCAACAGGCACAACATAAAAAACAAAATCGTTTAGCAATCAATTTCGGGAAATCAATCGAGCAAAGAGGACACCACAGCCACGCCAACCAAAGCGACTGACAGACATCAAGCGATAACAAGTTCAAACGAGAATTCTTGGCAAGATTTCCCCCTCTAATATATTAGCTATCAAACGTTCTATAATATGGAATCTATATGTATCAGAACAAATATGTATGTATATACATATGTATGTTTATGAACAGTTGTGGCTGAGATATTTGTTCTATTAACCTGTTCATGACACATTCTAAAAATATATAATCTTATAATTCCTAGAATAAAATGCAACTTTTTAAAATTAAAAGGCACACTGGAAGCTACGAATAATAGTTTTAATTTATCTATCAAGCATCTTTTTTTCTACATCAGAGATGGTCATGGCTCTATATTGGTGACCCCAACTGTATGAATCGGAGCACTACTAAACTAATTGAATGGAGCACATTTAGCGCCCAACTGCGAAGAGAGGGTAAACAAAAGTCTGGGGGGTTCGATTGGCAGGCGCACAGGGGCGTCGAAAAGGGGGCGGAACGGTGGTTTGGGTGGGAAGCGGATGTCGAACTCGCGTCAGCAGGCACGTGATGCGGTAGATCATTTCGCATTCTTCGCCTACAATACACACATTTTATTAACCAGCCAGTCGGAGGACCAGCATATAGAACGAATACTAACCGCGAAACGCCCCCACACACAAAATAGTGGCGAAATGAAAACGAAAATGGCTTTCAGCTGGGAAATTGCCATGTGGCCATGGCTGGCTGACTGGCCAACAATGGTCGAAAGTCGAAAAGTCTATTTGGCACATACCGTGAGTATTGGCGTAAGCAAGCTACATACATACATATGTGTATTTCGAATAACCAAAGCTGTTCTTTTTTAAATAGCAACAAATTAGAAGCTTACAAAAGCAGAAAGTAGCATTAGTCAGCAGTTGTAACGCAAACTTGGCTTGCAAATGTCTGGGTAGGCAAAATCAGAATGTACAGGCAAAGTAAATTGTTTAACAATCTCACATCACGTAAGGAAAAGTAAAAACATTCAGCACTGATTTTTGCCAAGTCTTAAAAATCCGGACTTCTGGCAGTGGGTGTCCACCAGATATCAGACATCTGCACACACACGTATGTATAAATATATACTCGTTGCGGCTAAATTTAAATGGCCCATTTCGAGTTGGCTGAAATGGTAGCGACTAAACGAATTACAGAGGCTCGGCGTAAAATATTGTTATTGAAATGAGCAGATATATATCTGTTGGATAAAGACACATTGTACAGATCGCGCCGATTACGACGTGTTAGTGGGACACAAGTGTTATGGGGACGAACATAAATCATAGAACGAAGCCAACACAAACAGAAATACACACATTATATAGAAGGCATTAAAGAGCATTGTTTGCACGGGCCAAACAGAATGGGTATGTTGGTTAAATGTCAAGTCATTTGGGGACGAACACAAGCAAAGATACGGGAAAGTTCTGCTTAAGACTTTATCCGATTAAAAAAATTCATTGGGAAAGCAGCTCAAGGACGCACAGGTAGACAAAACGTGGCATCGAACTCCGTTCCATTCAGTTCGATTCGATTCGATTAGATTGGATACGAGTTTGTTAGGGAGCCAAAGCAGTTGCAAAACGAGGACATAAGAACCGAACCGATCTGTGGCTCCACCGGCTCACCACACGGCACTCACCTTCGCTGCCATTGGGCCGGGATGCAGCCTTGGCCAAGCAGCGCGGACAGGATGCGGTTAGGTCGATGAGACTGTGCTCCGGAGCGGCGAAGGGCAGATCTTTGTAAACGAACGTGGTTGGCGTGGGCGGGTCTGTGAGTGTGGTTGGTTGGCGATTTGTTTGGTATTCGTGTGTGAGTGGGTGTATTTTATTAGCCGCTGGCCGTAACTACTATATATGTATGTATATATATAGATATAGAATATCCGTCCGGTCGTGACTCATAAAGGCTTTAATTATCCTGCTTGCAAATGCCATTACTCATAAGGTCTTTGTAAGGAATTGCTACTAATCGGCGGACATGTGATCAGACCTAGCGCTACATTCTATATCTTATCTGATTGTACTGTTCGCAATTTAGATACTTTCGAATGGGCCTCCGCCCGCCAAGCACATTGACAAATCCATTAATAACCATAATTGACAAATTGCTTGGCGAGTGAAAAAGGAAGATTGCTAGCGAAATGACCTCGAGTCACGCAATCAGGATATCGGAGTGGGAACTCGAATCGTGTCCCAAGGAATTACGTAAGTTTCATTGAAGACGTGACTTTCCTGGGGGGCCTTCTGGCCAAATACGCAGATATATACATTAGATGATATACTCGTACTATCTATAGTATGCTGGCTGGCAGTCGCTTTTGCCCGATTTTAAAAATACCCCTAGCATATATTCTACGTATAGTATAGGGATTCTTTGTGTTGGTCGCTCGGCAAGTAAATATTTTGATTTATTTTCGTTGCTTCGAGAAAACTTGGTGTCGAACTTGACAGTGCTCGGATAATGCGATATGTGTGTGGACTCGGAAAATGCTTGCATTGTAAGACTCCTCATCTGTTCTCTTCTCTTTTCAACTCTGCTCCGTCAACTAGCAAGTTATCTTTTGGTCTCCCGGTCGGTTGCACCGCCTATACTTACCCTCTTTCTCGGTCAGATCGGAGAACTTCACGCCGCCACTAGATATTCGGATGTTGGGGGAGAAACAGAGAGAAATAAAGGCGGGGATTAGCATCATTCAGATGAAAATCTATTTGTATTCAGTAGAGCAAGTATTTCAAAGTTCAAGAGCATCGAGAATGGAACTCGAATGGAATTAAGTTTGTATCGGAATGGTCATCGTCTCAGGTAAAAGACGAGCGGCAGACAAGGCTACTTGGTCCAATCTCAGGTGGCGAACTCCTGAGCGGCTCCTTTCGCTTTGATTGCCTATCATTGATTACGTTAATTTCTTAGTTTGTGTGTAAGAGTGTGTGGAGAGGGAATTTACCTGAGTAAAACAGTGGCCGTTTCAGGCACGCGGAATACCTGAAAATATTTAACATGCTCATTGCTTTGTTTCGAGTTTTCGGGACAATAGAATTGTAATGAGGGGAGTATCAAAAGGTAATCCCGCTATCGCCATGGCTTCTCATCCTCCTCTACTTACAGAGCTGCCCGCGGCCCAAAGCAATCGCTACCTTGCCTTAGTCTAGGATCGGCATTCCCATTCCCATTCCCCGTTCCCATTCGCATTCACCCGATAGAATCACCCACGACACTCACCTTCCATCCAAGGTTCTCGAAGAAGGTGCACAGGCGGGACTGTCCCGTCGTCTTTCCGCCGCAGGGCCCTGAAAATGCATAATGTATTCATTAGTTCTATTTGTTTATTGGCAACCGGGCTAAGGTTACTTTCTTAAATTCTATACTGTTGGGATTGGCAGCAAAGCAATAGGGGAGAAAGGTGCCCTCAAACTTGAAAGATAATTTCCGTAAAATACTTTTATAACTCATATAAGAAGCGCTGAGTTAATGCGGAAAGAGTTCATAACAAGTTTAAAGGGAGAAGAAGCTGGTTTTAAAAATACATTGCAAGAACCACGTCCCTTGAGCATGATTCTTTTTAATTAGCTAAACAAGTTCCCACGTGCTTGCAGTTTACATAAATTAAAACTTAAACAAGTAAATTTTGGTTGTAAATGCGTTAACAAAAATCTGCGTCAGAAATCTATAAAAGTTTACGTCTATCTTAAAAGCAAAATACTATTAACTATATTAAAGGCAACATTGAAACCTGGCCAAGGCATTTAAATGCGCGCAAATTTATTTAAATAAAATTCATGAATTAAAAGAACAAGTATTAGAAGGAGTTCAATATCTATAGATAAGATAAAATTAAAGTAAACTATCAGTTAGACGTCTTGGATAAGATATGTGAAGCCTCTACGTCACCATGGTATTGTACATGGTTGCAATCGCCGAGGCGGAAACAAATCACTTCTATTTATGTCCTAAATTCCAGCAAATCAAGTGCACTTGAGTTGCTCGGCACTGTGCATATCACTCGATTAGGTCTGCGGACTGACCCTGGAGGCAATTACGCTCATTGCTGAATGCATTGCGCAGCGATCTGGGGAAATCGATTCCGAATGCACTCTAAAAAGAGTCATGTCCGTCAGTGAAGCCGCAGCTAACCGATAAGACATTCCTTAAATTAGTCTTTGTTGTAATTTGGCAGGGATCTTCGGGCAAGTGACACACGTGGCGATGTGGCCTGTCCTTTATCAGCCTCTTCCGAAAATTATTAGAGCTCTCAAGCGGTGGAAGCCCGCTCCGTTAGCGATAACACAAGTAGTATGTGTGGGGCAGATAGGCCCGTCAATACATCAATGCTTTCGTTTTTTGTGCGGTGGTTCTAATCACAGCCATAACCCGGGCCCAAATTAAATGATTAGACCACGCGCCCAACCGCCGCTCATATGATGGTCCGCAAAAACAGGTTTTCTACGCATTCATTCTTTACATATGAATTGTAAATAGCTGGCTTTGAAGCGCCGACTGGCCGCAAAAGCCGGTAGCCACATGAATACAAATCACAAAATATGCCAGAGCTACCACTTGAACACTTGAAGGTGGCCTGGGAAAGCCTGGGAAGCTGCGCGCAGGACAAAATCTCTACCCCTTGGTGGAAAATCGCGACCTTGACACAAATCGTAAACAAATCGCAATCGGGTGGGTGGGCGCCGAGTGAACGAGGACACTTGTAACAGATACACAGCAAACCCAGAGAGCTATCACATATGTATGTCTGATTTTGGGCTTGGGGAAAAATGAAACTCACCGCCAGTGAGGACGATTTTGTAGACTCGTTTATCTTTCGGTGACACCGAACCCATCCTGTTCAGCTTCAAGCTGGGCATGGCTCCGGGTTTCGGTGAGCTTGACTTGCTGATCTCGACCTGCTGCTGCTGCTCCTCAGGTTCGTCCTGCTGGTGCTTGTGCTGTTGCTGTTTCTGCTCCTGACCATTACTGGTGGTTGCCATCACCGACTGCTGCCCGTTGCTGAGGAGGGTGGCCATGTCTTCGTCTTCGGGAATTTCGTGCTGCGTGTTTGTTTTTTAGGAGAGCAACCGATTGGCTCTGGCTGTGTGGTGGCACGCAGAGAACTCTTCTACGCGCGATGCACGTGCCTTTTAAGGTTATGCCTGTGGAACTCGCGCAACTCCTGCGTCTCCTCGTGCTTTTCTGTTGTCCTGGTCCTGATCCTGGGGCCTGCTGGTTACTCGACTTGTGCGCTCTGCGCTCTGCAATTCAAATGTCGCACTGGCGCGCTGAAATCATGTCCAGAGTTGGGATTGCGCGGGATGCTCTCAGATAGGCCGACGAAGTAAGAACTTAACAACTTGACTAGTCGGCAGCGTTATACGCTACTGTCAGAATCCGTACCACATCCGATTATTTGGGCGATATCAAAGTTTATTCGATTTGGGGTGGTATTGCATTTTTACGAGTTGACACCGCATCCGTTTATTACACAAGCAAATAACAGAATCGTGTGGAAAATGTGTGCCGACGGGGTCTTATACTGTTGAATTGAAGTGCGGCCGCATTTTGATGGGGGGAAAACGGTGAAATTTGTTGCGCGCAAATAAATGGTCACACTAACACGTATATAAACATAATTGTTAATTTATATTAATATACATTCAGCCAATCCTACTGGTATCAAAAACCAACTATAGGTTTTTCAATAAATATTTACTTCCAATTTTTTAAAAGCAGATGTTTCAGAATGATTATTTCATATTAAAAAATATCAGCTTATCCCAATTGGAACTTTGGAAAGTCTTTTCATTGCCCGCAACTTACATATATATAAAAAATAAATGACACTATCGATAGCCGAATGGTCAATCGATAGCGTGTCACCACCAGTTCAAATGCACTCGAATGCAGCGTGACCGTTTATGGCAACTTATCGATAATTCCACGGCCACTCTGCTCAATGTTCAGTTCTAAATTTAAAGCGTAGTTTGTCGCACACGAAACGATGCGCGGGAGCAATCGACTGCAATAATTAAACAATTCGCCAGCGTGCCACAACTAGTGAAATTTCTATAGTTAAATTGACGAGCAGTTGAATCTTCAAACGAGCAAACATTTTCACAAACCACGTAACGTAACACATGTGCGTACGTGTGTGTGTGGGTGCGAGCGAGAGGCAGTGTGTGTCAAAATGACAGCAGTAGCAACAACGAAAACAACAACAATAGCAACAAAAGCAGCAGAAATCAAATCAACAACAACAGCTTAGAGTTAGCCAGCTGTGCGAGGTCGCTTCAGCCAGCCCCCCTTCCCCACAGAATACTGAAAAACCAAAAACCACATTTGACGAAAATAAATACAAAATTGTTCTGTTCTCTGTGGCAAGCAGGATCAAAACCCAAATTATTTGTCACGTTATCAACACTCAAGACACAGGCAGCGTGTTATGAACATACTAAAACCAAACAAACTCAAGAGCATCGTATTTAACCAACTGCGTCACACTTGGACGTTTCTTTTGTTTATCTGCGATTTCCTGGCCCAGATTTACAGGACGCCCCGTATAACTGACCACCAGGAGCAGCTGGCTAATCATTATAATAACAACAATAACAATAATAACGATCTGATAATGGAGCAGGACATGCCAGAGGAGGAAGTGGGTCAGCCAGAGGAGGCGCTGCCGCAGCAGCAGGATAACGCAGAGCTCGTAGGCCGATTCAATGCCATACAGGCTGCCGTGGAGCTCATGGACGCTGCCAGCGATTTGGACGAGGAAGAGGAGGAGGATGACGACGACGTGGATGTGGACTATGGTGATACAGATTCGGAATCAGAATTCGAAGAGATGTACTCCGACGATTGGACCAGTTCCAGCGATGAGCTGGACGAGGGTAAAGAGCTATCCAAGAGTGTGCTCAATGTCTACCTGTCGCCAGAGCAGCAGCAATCTCAGGCGGCCAGCCAGCCTCCTTTGTACACCTTCCAGCCGTTGCGTCTCGTCAAGTGCCAGTACAGGGATAAACATTTGCCCGGTGGATTCCCCCTGGCGCGCAGTGGCCATCGGATCATCGCCTCCAATTCGCATCTGTACTCCCTGGGTGGCTACAATCCGCGGAGCGCCCTTTCTGCAGCACGCCACGACCGCTGCCTTCTCTTCCAGGAGCTGTGGAGCTTCAACTTTGCCACGAGGACCTGGAGGCTGGAGCTGAATGCGGGCAATGCCGCCAATATGCCCGTGGAGCTGGCCTCCAATGCATTGACCATTCACAATAACGTGTTGATTGTGAGTATCTATTTGATGCTAATCGCTACAGAGGGGGGCGGGGCCGAGGGCTTTAAGGCAGACGAAAATAGATGAGTTGGGTTGTCTCTAGCTCATTGGGTGTGTTGGTGAACACAAAGAAAAACCAATTCGATTACAAATGGTGATCTCTAAAATGTATCAGAAAAGGTCTTCAGTTTTAGATTCCTCTGTTTACTTTTGTTAATATTGCTAGTATTTGAAATGATCATATTTCTTTCCGTGTAGGCTACCCAAACCATCAATTGCAATAAAAAAAACTTGTTTGTGCTTAAGTAGAAAACACAATTGAATGGTGAAATGAGCAGAGAAATCAGGCACAGCTGATCGTGGAGATCTCGAAAGAGAGTGACTTATAGAGAGACGGCTATTCTGGGCAATGAAAATCGCCAGGGCCAATGCCACGCCCTGTTTCGCGTATCCACACCGCCGCCTCTGCCTTTTGTTTATGCATTCTAAACACCCGAAATGTCAACCCAAACAGCTGCCCATGGCCATTGCCGTTTGCCTCTCACTCGGAAGGCACCTCCTCCTCCTCCACCTCCTCTGCCTCTGCGCATGCCAGGCAACCCTCTTTTTTCACTGGTTACTACGCAGTTGTTGTTTATGCTGCTGCCGCATGCAACAACTTGTTTTCCAGCTTTCCCCACCTCGCGCGCTGCTGGAAAAACTGAAAACATTGTATTTACCAATTTTACCCACCCAGCAGCTGAGTGCGCGCGCTTTTTTACTTTTCGGATCGGGAGGAAACTAACCGAAAGCAAATCCAAACGGGAGCCGTTGGCATTTCATGCTGGCAGCCATGCCCTTCCCTCGCATTCCACAATTAGCTATAATTTGATGACGAATCATGCCCCGATACATACATACACAAAAACACACTGGAGACACATGTTTCCGCTTATCGTGGCTGCAGCACAGCCTCCTCCCTACTGCTATCCCTCCCCCATTTTCCCATTTCTGTGCTCTTTCACCACCAGGCGATGATAAGCTGCTGCAGCTCAAGTATCTGCTAATTAAATGCATTGGAAGCAATGTCAGGGGCGTGGGTGCCACCCGCGTAACTCTAAATACATACATTTATCTATACATAGAATATGTCTAAAGTTAAATAGTCTAATAAACAAAGAGATTTTTGCTGTAATGATTAAATAGTCTAATGAACAGAGATTTTTACTGTAATGATTCAAAGCTAAAATCTTTGATAATTGGCTTGCGTCCATTTTGTATATTTTTTTTCTCAAAATCCCAGTCTTATCTTCTCATAAATTCGTGAAAACAAATGGAATTCTCACTTTCCTATTACTATTTCAGTCTCATGGCGGCACTGGCTATCCCTTTGGAGTATCCTGCTCCAACGACTGTTACGTTTACCGAACGGCCAGTGCAGGCGCGACACCGGGCGTGGATCGCCTGCAGGTGAAGGGTGATCTGCCGACGGCTCAGTATGGACCGGGGATAGTGATCCACAATAACTTCCTGTACACAATCGGCGGAACGACGGGATTTGAATACACTTGTGATGTTTATCGTTTGGATTTGCGCACTGGCATATGGGAGAATGTGTACATAAGTCGCCCGGAGATGCGCGACGACCCGGAGGGACGTTACCGCCACGAGGTCGTTTATGATGGCAAGCACATCTTTGTGCTGGGCGGTGGGACATCGCACTCTGTATACGATTTGCAGCGCATTCCGGCTTACAACCTGAAGGCGAACTGTTGGGATTACTTTGAAACGTATCCCGATCAGCGTGCTGCTGATGCGGACGACGGCAACAGAGGCTATCCAAAGCCGCGAAGTGCTTTTCGTGTGTTCAGCACCAGTCCTCCACTGGGGATATCGAGGCCTTCATCACGGGCGGTCTGCAAGTGAGTTATATTTCATAGAATTACATTAACAAATGATATTGCCCTAAGTGAGTTACGTGTGCAGACGTAATTTACCCCACCTTCTTTTTATGCTTACCACATAAGCTGTCAATCCAGAAACTAAAGACATCCTTGTCTTGCAGGGCGACTTCTCCACATATTTTTCGGACATCTGGAAGCTTAATCTGCGCACTATGCATTGGTACCGCATCGAGACCGCCACTCTGCCCCGCCCCCTGTACTTTCATTCGGCGGCCCACGCCGATAATGGATGCATGTACGTGTTCGGAGGCATCGAGTACATGGAGAAGGAGATGCGTCGACGCAACGACCTGTATAAGATGTGGATGACAGTGCCCAAGCTGAGCGAAATGAGCTGGGACGCCATTACATACTATAACGACAATCTGAACTTGTATGACCGAAAAACGCTACTGGGAGCCGGTATACCCAAACGGTTTGCGGAACGCCTACCGCCGCAGCGCAGGAGGCGCTTGGACATGAGCCAGCCAGACCCGTCCATGCTAATTTCGCTGTACTCGAACCCAAAACGTGCCCGCTCCACAACGCAATAAGCCTGCTACTGTTTCCACAAAAAAGTAAAGCGAAACCAGAAGGGTAGCGAAGTCATACCTTCTCTAATCTCGTTCAGCTGCAGAACTTTACGTTACTATTGTTTAAAAGTTTTGTTTCACATTGAGCGCGCGCTGTGATCGAATACGAAAGGACATTTATAGTTGTACACATGTGTGTTTTGATACTCGAATGGAACATGCAGACATGTTTAGCATGTAAATAAGATTGTAATTAAGTTTAGCTAGCGCAACAACAGCCAGATACAGGCCATGCGTATGTATTCTAAACTGCAGCTTACAGATCAGACAGCGCACCCCACAACAAATCCGCAACTCAATCACACTAAATCTCACCGGGTCCTCGAAACTTACTAGCTACATATATCAAAACACGGCCCTTATATAATGTCCACCCTTTAAATCTGAAACCCATGATGAAGGCTACACCAAACAATGTCATATAGAGGGGACATCCCCGATGTATTTTTTGTCAAAGTGTACATAATACTTAGCGGTAGTAATATTTTATTAACATAAGACTCCATCAATATTGCGATATCATGTACCAATGCAGTGCGTAGGCTACTGCTGGCCCCCGTGGCGAACGTTGCTTTGCTCGGTTTATATTACCCAAGACTAAATTTGTTTGAAAATAAGTTAATAAATAAATTTCTAATGCAACACCATCGACGTTTCACTCGTACCATTCGCATCCTGTCACAGATCGGCCTGTCAGCCACGGCGTAGTTGCCAATGACCCAGTTTCTTGCCTTTGCAACCAAATAAACCCTGTCCCTGCGCCGGAATTCCTCGAGAGGATGGGGCAGGCAGGCAGGCAGTCGCGGCTGAGTCATGCGCAATTTGCAATCCCAAAATGCACCCTGCTAGCCAGGATTTTCGGCTAACTGCGTAGCACCAGAGTCCCAAAGTACAGGTATTCGGACGCTGAGGCGTTTCCAATTTGGTGGTTGAAAAATACGACTGTTGCTCTGACCCCGCGGAGTGTTGATGCATCCATCGCATGGAGGAAGTGGAAAAACGGGGGGAGTGCAGTTCTGCTGCGTAATAGATCCGTGACCTGCTTTGGCAATGACGTCACCAAATACGCCTTCATATTCTCGCTATGCGGAAGTTATGGATGGAATAAAGATAGCTTGGCTGCCAATTTAGCAATTGAATGGGAGAGATAAGGGCCTCTAAAGAGAGTGGTTGATAGAACGAAGCATAACTATGCTGGGATTGTGTTCTGAGTCAGCAAATATAGATTAGGGATATAAATATTAAAAAGGGACTCCGCATTAAAGATACATAATAAATAAGCCACGTAATTGCAAGTAAAAAGAAATTCCATGGGCTTTTGGACTTAAAAATGTATTACATATTCTTACACACTTGGGAATAATTAAAATGTTGACTACATAAGCCGAAAATATTATATTCCTATTATAAATTGTATTATATTATTATTATATTTATTTTATTATATTTATTTTATTATTATATTATTTAATATATAACATTATTAAAAAGTATAAAGGCCTATTCTTTTAAACAAATTGAAGGGATAATTTTTGGGATAATCTTTGATGAAATTATTAATGTCCGAGATCAAACATGAAAAATAAATGTTCCTTTTATGTCGAACGCTTAAACTAAAACACAAACACGATAAATTATAATAAGTATTGATTACAAGAACAACTTACGTTCATAATTTCAAAATAGCAATTGTTTATACACTTTAAATCGTTATACAGATGGCGCCACATTTTTGCCATTCACAACGGACACCTTATCAGCTGAATTCGTTGCCATTCAGAACGCAGTGTTTGTGAAGGCGTAGTTCTGTTGTTTTTTATATTTTCCACTTAAAAAAGCCACAAAATGCTAAAACCCAAAGCTTTGACGCAGGTGCTCAGCCAGGCGAACACAGGCGGAGTGGAGAACACGCTGTAGGAAAGTCACTTGACGGCCTATTCCTTCAATAATCTCGTATCCCTACCTCGCAGCTTGCTCAGCCAGGAAGGAGCTCTGTTGGCCTACTCCGGTTATGGCGATAAGGATGCCAGGATTACGGCAGCCATAGCCAGTAATATATGGGCAGCCTACGAGAAGCATGGACGCAACGCCTTCCGCGAAGATCGTCTTACTTTTGTCCTCATCGATTGTGAAAACGGTCATGTGGCCATCACACAGGTGGGCGATCCTCTTTTAGGCAGGGATTCCTTCTATACTATAGGATATGTATGCCATGTTACAGGTAGCCAGTGTCCTTCTGTGCCTGTACGCCAAGCAAACTGTGGGACTGGGTCTTCTGAAGCAAAAGGCCATGTCACTGGCCTCCTATTTGGAGCGACCGCTCAAGCAGATCTCGGCCTCGTAAGGACAAAACATTGATGTACCAAGTTCCGAACTGAATAAGTTTATAAGTGTATGCATTAACATTGAATGAAATATGTGAATAGTCCTTGGAATAAGGAGAGCTTAAAAATAATATATTAATACTTGAATCAAGGCGTCGTTTAGGACTTCGTTTATATTTAAGGAACAGTCTATCTGCTGGATTTTCAGAGTAACACGAAGATAAGTCGTATTGTGAATTATTTGGATAGAGGGTCAGGTTTATTATTCTGCAAGATTTGTTCAAGAAAACACACAATCAATTGGATATATTGTATAAGAAAAATTTACTTAATTACTAAGTGTGGACTCTGCAAGGGCTTATTCGATGGCGTACAACTTCAGGGTGCGGTCCATGCTGGTGGATGCCAGATACTGAGCGTGCTTTCCGAATCTCACGCCCGTTGCCAGGGCCGTGTGGTCGTTGAATACCTTCAGTTCCTGCCACTGCTTGCACAGGTAAACCCTGTAGATAAATCGAAGAAATCGTTAGAATTTCATTTCTACCGTGGCAACCAAATAAACAAGTTCACTAAGGGAATCCATTCCATCTTTGCGAATTTAACTTAACAATGCGAAAGTTTAAAAGAAAGGTTTACCGCGAATATGAAAGTAAGTATATATTAGGTATAGGTTCTAGATTGAAATCAAATGCCTGCCCTTCAAGATTTCGTGCGACCCAAGACCCATGTGGAACCGGAGCCTCCAAAACCCATTAATATATCGATTGAGGACTTCAATGCGGTGAGAAGAAATGCATTTCAAGAGTTGCACAATATTAAGTTTTCTTAATAACATCAGCGCGGAGAAATCGACAATCCCCGTGCTCCTTGTGTGGTTACCACCATCGACCCCGATTATATCAAAGACGCTAGTTCGCAACGTTTGGCACGAAAATTTCGTATGAAAACGTAAGAACACGTACTACCTATGCGCTGGTCCTTATGCTCACCGATTTTCAGGGACATCCTGCTCTTGAGGGGGATTACCCGCAACCGCTTTATGTACTATGCCACGCAAGAACTTTTCTTGGACCGAAAACGAGAGAAGGAATACCAGGACAATCTATACGAGAAGGCCGAAGAGTTTCACAAGTTTGCAGAGGACTCGCTCAAGAAAATGGAGGCGGAGGAGTTTAAGAAAATGTTAGAGGCCCAAGAAAAACTGAAGATCCTGAAGGAAAGTACATTAAGCGACGAGCTAAACGAGGTGAAGCTGGAGCACCAGCGAGTGCTGATGGAAGTGCAGGAAGTCTACGGTCGCTTTCAGTATTTGCTCAAGCTAATCAGTTACTTTGATGACACAGTGGAGGAGGAGCAAGCGGAAGGAGACGATGTCAGCAATAAACTTAGCATGCCGCAGAATATCGTCGCTATGGAGATCACTGAACGACATCCAGCGGGTCTCGAGCAAGTGCGTCAAGTCAAAACTATATGGAGAAGATAGTGCGACCGTATTTGGCAAAGCGGAATCATCTCAACGCTGAGATCTGGATACGTGGCTATGAGAGAAATCGCTTAAAGGTGTCCAACTACAATAGGCGCTTTTCTCAGTTGGCACTCTTGAACCACATCGTAGCCATCCTGCATGACAAGGCCCAAAAGACATACGAGCGCCAGGTGAAAGCAATGTGTTCCTCAAGGATCCCGAGTTCCTGCAGCGACGGGTGGCCGGTCTTCAGGAGCGCGCCAAGGGGCTATTAAATGACTACGAGCAAAGATACTGCAAGGAGTGAGTTATGATGGGTACATTTTGAAATCATCTATGTTATATTCCTCATTTCCAGCAAGCTGAATATCAAGTTGAATAGCATAATACCAGTTATCCTCAAGCAAATCCAAAACAAAGTTAAGCCGGAGCAAAAGAGAGAGGTAAAGCAGGCGCCGCCCAAGTCAGCAGTCCAGAAGTCGTCTAAGCAATGGCGCACTCTGGAAGACATGCAGCCTCCACAGCCGCCACCCAAGTCCACGTACGAGGACGAACAGGACACGACTCTTGCCAAAGTGGAGAAAATCCAGGGCTACGTTTTGGAACTCTTGGCTAAACTGGACCACATTGAGCCGAGCAAGCTGCGAAGCGTCGAGCAGCAGGTTCGACGTCGCATGGCAGCGGAGAAGGAAATGTCTCGCCGTGCGCTAGTTAAGCAGAACCGACTGCACAACTGGATGGCGCATTTCAAGAAGCATCATGATCAGCAGGTTGAGCACCGATGGAAGAACAAAGTCTAAGCTAAACAACAACACCCTATTCAAAACATTAAAGGAAATCATTGTATCTAATTTAAAACTTAGATCTTGTCTAAGCCTCATGGTGAAGAATTTCAATAAAGAAGGTACAATTGACTTACCTGACATCGCTGCCGGCGATAGCCAGATAGGTTCCGCTTTGGTCGAAGCACAGATCCTTGACCTCGTAGCCATCATCAAGCTGGATTGTCTTGAAGTTCTTTAGCTTTCTCAGATCCCACAGCTTCACACAGGCATCATCTGCGGCGGTGGCCAGGTAGTAACCGTTCTCCGAGAAGGAGATAGCCGAAATGGGACCGGTGTGGCCAGGGAAGTTGGCTACATTGCTCTGCTCCTTTAAATCCCAGATCTTAACCTGCGAGTCCACGGTGCCCGTACCGAAGATCAGACCATCGGGATGGAATTGCGCTGTCGTCAGCCCGACTTCGGCAGTATCGATTACCTTGGTGAGCAGGCGACCTGTGCGGATATCGGAGAATGCCCAGTGTTTGTCGGATGATGTGGAGAGCAAGTAGTCGCCAGTGGGGTGCAGCGAGAGTCCAGTAACAGGTCCATCGTGGCAGCGCAGGAGCAGCTGCGTCTGCGATGTGGGTACATGCCAGATGCGAATGTTCATATCGGGCGAGCCGGTTATGACTGTATCCTCGTTAGGATGATATATGACTTTGGTGATCTTCTTGGTGTGTCCCTTCAGGATGGCCACCATCTGCTCGGTGTCCTTGTTAAACACGGTGGCGTTTTTGTCGTTGCCTCCGGTCAGAATCTTACTGTGATCAGCACTGTTGATGTCCAAGGCCAGAATGCCGGGAACGGAGGCCGAGTGTAGGCCGGGATGGGATGCCACGGTAAGAAAGCTCTTTACCTGATCAGTTGTAACCAAATCTTCGGGCACAGTGCGTCCGCGCTTTTTGCGCTCCTGCGTGAGCACCGTGGCCTTGTCCTGCAGTTTCTGTATGACCTCGGCGCTCATGCCCGCCTGCTCCATGGGGTGGGCAGCAGCACCGCCAGCCTCAGAGGCCAAGGCCGGTTGTGGTATTGCCGTGGGGGCGTTGGCAATGCCCGCCTGTGGTTTCAACGTGGCCAAAGCCTCGCGAGCGGCGGCCACCTCCTTGTTTAGGCGGGCAATCACACGACAGGCGGCATCGTGCTGATAGAGCGCATGGGACAACTCCTGGCGCGTCGTCTGCAGCTGCTGGCGTTGTGTGAACGAGTGAATCATGAGGGCGTCCCACTCGTCCTGCATCGTCTTCAAAGTGGCCGGAATGCTGGTAGCACTTGGCGGTTTGGGCTTCACCACCGCCGGCGTCTTGATCTCGATCAGCTCCTCCGGCTTCAGCTCATTGCCGCTGATTGGATCGCAGCTATTCTCCAACAGATACTTCTCAATCACCCGCTTTTCGAAAACGGCTCCTGAGTACGGTGAAACCACGGGCGTCTCGGGGACTTCGTTTGTCACTGGAATGGAAAGTGCGACTCATAGTGGAACTATTCAAATTGAAATCACATTTATTCACTTACGTGCGCAAACCAAAGCCATTGCTGTTTGAGATTATGTCGCTTTTCGCGTAGTCTAGTTAGTAAATTAAATGTTTTACACGTTTTTCCCGAGCCAAGCGCAAAATTGTCGGCAAAGCCGCTTCTTGTTATTATGTCAGTCACAGGGACACGCAGGAGTTATCGAAAACAGGGCTGCCAGATCAAAGTGATTTTGGCTAGACAAAAGTAGCTAGATTTTTAATGAAATTTGTATATTTTAATCGTAAAATCATAACACATTATTTATATATACATATAAGTAAAAACGTATTCAATACATAAGAAAACGTTTCTGTACCAAAGTTACATTCGCTGTTAAATAGTTTAATAAAAATACGCCAATCAGCTGTTTAGTCCGTTTTGCCAATCTGGTGCGCGCACGCAATTCATAACTATTGGCAACTCTAGCACGTTGTTTCTGTTATTTAATTCACGATCTAGTTTTATAACATAGTTTACTGCCAATAAGGTATTTTAAAAATGCTAAAGCATCTTGCGCAGTGGCGTCTGGGCAGCCAATTGCTGAAGGCAAGTGCCGCACCAATAAGGCAAGCCTCCAAAACCTCCAGCGCAGATAACTCGATAGCCGGTACAGAGGAACCCCAAAAGAAGTTTGTCAATCCGTTTTCCCAGCCCGCTCCAGCGTTTAGTAATGATGCTGTATCAGAGACCAAGGAGGATCGGGATAAGCGGCTAAAGGTGCTGCAGCTGGAGGTGGACATTGCCCACCAGGAGGGTCGGCGCGTGCCAGCACTTGAATTCTTCAAGGATCATCATTGGGAGCACGTGCTGACGCTACCCACAAAATCAGCTCGGACCAAGTACTTTGCTTATCTCTGGCAAATTGAGATGAAGAGGGAGGCTGAGCAGCGCAAGAAGGCAGTGCGAGCGGAGGAAAGCGAAAAGCGTATAGCGGAGATGCGAAAGGAGCGCGAAGAGAATACCCACATTATCTATGGCCTCGGTCACACGTCCTTGTTCCTGCGTATCTACGATACCACAATTAATCACTGGCAAAACAACCGGCTAACACGGGCCATGCAGTTCGCCCCCAAAGTTGTGTTGGATTGCTCCTACGATGAGCACATGAACAATAGGGAGGCCTCGTATGCAGCCAAGCAATTGATGATGTGCTTTGCAGAGAACCGGATGAACGATGAGCCCTTCGACCTGCACTATTGCAACGCCCAGATGGACAGCAGATGCATGCAGAGCCTCCAACGCTACATCCCCACCATGCATAATCCAGAGTTTCCGATTAACTTGCATAGCCAGTGCTTTACGGAGCTGTTTCCCAAGCAGAACCTGGTTTACCTAACGCCCCACTGCCGCGATGATCTGGTCACTTACAACCCAGATGACATATACATCGTGGGTGCCATGGTAGACACTATGAACAACGAACCCCTTTCGCTGGCCAAAGCCAAACGATTGGGTCTACGGATGGCGAGACTGCCCCTGGATCGCTACTTACAGTGGGGATCCGGTTCTGGAAAATCACTAACTCTAAACCAGATGATCAACATTATGCTGGACCTCAAGAAAACCGGCGACTGGGATGCGGCCTTGAAGCATGTGCCCCGTCGGAAGATCGTGGAAAACGACTTCCAGAACAACAGGGATAAAGATCACTGGGGCAGAGGCACGCGGGCCAGGAAGCTCAATATGCGAATCGATCATTTGCTGGACTTTGAGGAGAATCGCCGGCAGGCAACCTCCTTTGCAACTCCCCAGAAAGTACGGCAGCGACGGGAGGGCCTGGAGTTCCAACTGGACACTTGGGGAACGGGGAAGCAAAAGAAAAAGCAGAGGCAAAATTAAAGTTATTCATTAAGATATATATTTCTTAATAATCATTTCTTAATATTCACGGGTAGTTCATTTTTGGTTGGAGGGGACCTTCTGCCTCTACTTCCCTTTTAATGGCAGCCACAGTCTGGTTCGATGATGGAATCTCTTCTATTACTAGACCAGAATACTCTTCACAAGGTTCCCTAAAATCGAAGTCTGTTTCAGGTTGCAAAATACTTTCCGGCTCAGCTTCATCTTCTGGCTCATCTTTATCGGTCTTTTTGTATTTTAGCCACATGTTCTTCGCGTTAATAGCCTGGTAGTTGATGGCCGCCTTAAGGCCAGCCTGTTTCATCAATTCTTTGGCTTTGGCTTCGTACTCCTGCACACGATCCCTGCGCTCCACCGTCATCAGCTTGGTTTCCAGTACAAAAAGGGCCTGTGCACGCATCGCCTGGAAGAAGTCCTTGCTCAAGAAGGAGTAATAATTATGGGCCATAAAGACGACATCAAACATATTGTTCCACCGAGCTGCGCCTTGTTGCAGCTGCACCATCTCCATGGGCGACACATAGTGCACTGTCACTCCGGGCACCTGGATCCACGGCTTGTCGTAGGCCGCTTGCCCAGCAGCGTCCACTTCCTGATGGTTCAACAATGGCGTCATCAGCAGCTGAACGGAGCCATACCTTCGGGAACGAGTGGTATCATGCTCGTAGGCAGTCTGGGTCTGCAGTTCATAAAAGAACTCCATGAGATTGCGTTCGGTTATGTCAGTAGCACGATAATCATTGTCTCCGTGCACAGAATGATGCATTCGCTCCTCGACGGTGCGCAGCCCGAAGCCACAAAACGGTCCCGTTTGGATGTCGCCCACATAGCCACGATGGATAAAGCTGCGTCCGTTTCGCACCAATCCAGCTGCCAGTGTCTTGTTCGGCTTGCACTGTTCATATTCCGGAAAAACGAATGCCACACCGGACTCGCGCCAGTAGCGGTACTCCTGCGAACAGATCTGCTGTCCTCCACGATCCTTTAAGGTCATGCTCAAGTCCCAATCGAAGGCCCCATTGCGATGGTCATACCGGGTGCCGAGCAGGGCCCTCGACCGCTGCTCCCAGTAGCCGGTCACCTCAAAGACATTCCACGGATGCGGCTGCCAGAAACTGAAAGCCATCTCCAAGCCATCACGCTCCTTGTACTTCAGTCCTTCTATATTTAGCATGGGAGCCAGGCGCTGCAGTTCCTCCTCATTGGTGACCATTTTGAGCAGAGTACGTCCCTTGGCTGCCATGTAGTGGTGCGAGCTGGGGCGGATCACCGCATTTCCGTAGAGGTCCATGAACAAGTGAACCTTGCTTACCAAGCTGAAGGACTCGGGATCCTCAAGGGCTACGCCCAGGAGCAGCATGTTCCTGGCTTCAATTTCGGCGCAACCATCCAGTAAATATATATTGAGCTTGGGTCGGATGCGATGGGTGTATCTCTTGGCCAGGGTCTTGATCACATGGCGCGGATCAGCTCCACCACAGATAAGTATGTTAAGGGTATGCAGCGGATTATCTCCGGCTGCTTCTTCCGCCTCTTCGCGTGAAGACGCATCCTCCGGCAGCGGGTCGTCCTTGATCTTGAATGCCTTTAGGTACTCCTCGTACAAATCCAACGCGGAACTGAGTCCCCACAACATTTTGAGCTCGTGTGGCTTTAGTTTTTCGATGAAGCCTGGATCCGTTGGGAATTATTTGGTAAACTGACTGTAACCCCTTGATTGATGGCAGTTGCCAGGACTACTTGTTGTCGTCGTTGTCCCGGCAACGTCTTGCTCCTGCTGCAGTCCCTCATTTGCGTGCATCCGTTGTGGGGATTAGAGAGCTCTGGCAATCATAACGGAAATTGCTTTTCGATATCTGTGGCCTGCAGCTCATCCTGCAGGGCTGTGGACAGGGGCAGGGGGCATCCAGTTCACCATGGTGTGGAGAAAAGTGGAGGAAAGTGGCGGGTAATGCATTATTCAGACTTGGCTGTTTGCTTTCAGCTGATTGGCAAGGCGAGCAGCAGCGAATCTATCGGGGATTTCCCTCGGACTCCTAATTGGATAACCTTCTACAGCAAACGCTGCTTGTGCTGCTGAATGAACGTAGTGTACTTATGAGGAATTTTAAAATTAAATGCATTTTCCACGACCTAACTACCTTCTCTGACTAAGTCAAACTTTCCAAACTGCCCATGCTCTCCACTTAAGCGGCGCTTCTGGATTTTTTAAATCGCTAAACGCGAACAAATATCCAAAGCGGATAAGATAATGCTAGTAGTTTTTTTTTACCGATGTTTTTCATTGTCTGCTTGCGGGCAAATCGTGGTGGCCGAATGGACTTAAAGCCCGCGGCAAGTGGCTCACTTAATCCCGATACTTTGTGTGCGCTGAACTAGTTTTTATTCAGTCTCAATTCGGGTTTTCGCGTCTCTCTTTCAGCTTGGTAACTTTTCTTTGGCAATTTCTGAAAGTTACTAATACATGACTAAGACTTTGCCATCAAGTTTTCCGCCTGTGCGGAATGCCTTGAAAATGCTGCTCTTTTGCCCGGGCTTACGCTGCGTATGCGTGATTTGACGATGATAGCTGGCAAAGGAAAAGGCAGAACTCATATGTGCTCAGCCTAAGTAAAAGCCTAGAAAGGACACCGAAACGAAAGTTAAGCTGGGAATATATAAAATAAAAGCATTGCCCTTTAAAAAGAAACTTTACTTACAAAATTCAGCATTTGGCACCGTTAACGACTTAATTGTTTTATAGCTATTTATGAATTGAAATTAAAGTTCCCAAACTATTTTGCCAGTGTGATAGGAAATGACCTAGAAATGGACACTAAAAGCGTTCAGTACTCAATGTTCAGCAGCAATTAAGCGGCCTCAGAGCTGAAAAATCCATGCAGATGATGTAGTATGATGGGGAGTCATTTTGCGTAGTCCTTAGAAGCACTGGAATTTTAAAGTTTTTTTTATTTGTTGTTTTGCAAAAGTCTGTGCCGCAGAAGTCATTAAGTTCTCGGCAAGCCAAATGCCTGGCATGCGACTTTCCTCTGCGTTCCAAGTGGAGCATCCACTCGATTTGTCTGCGGTTCAGTGGGTTCAATTCATCAGTGCTCCGCCCCTGTCGCTTGCCGTCTTTGCCGAATAACAAAAGTAATTAGAGAGGCCGAAGCAGCAAAAGGGTTGACCAAGGCTCGCCGCTATTTTTTCCCATTTCCCATTTCCCATTTCCTTGTAGCTCATTAAACGAATGTGTGCCAATCGATCAACATACATACACGTACATACATATATGCATGGGCTTTGCTTTATTGGGGGCCAGGAGCACACAAGCATACTACCATACTTATCAGCAGCATTCATTGTCAATGCTTTCCGCAAACTTTTCTCATTAGACAGTGCAAACAAAACGGCTGCGTCTGCGGTTTTATCCACCCAACCAACTAACTAACTACCCAACCACCCATACCATACCACTACCACCCATCCCACCCACGATGCGGATGCCTGCTGATGCGGACGCTTTTGGCTCTTGTTTGACGTGGGCTTGGCAAATGGTGTCATAATGGCCGGAGAACTGCAAACAAACAATAGCTGGCGACGTCGGGACAGATGGGCCGAATAATGAAGAGTGGTAGCTGTAAGCCATGCATAATGAAACCGGCGAAACTGAATTAATTGTTGGCAACACGATGCATGTGACTTCGGCTGAACCTTGACCTGCAAGCCATTCTTTTGGATTTACTACAGAACATATAGGAAAGGAAATCGCTTTCAAAAAGTCTCATAAATCTGTATAAATATCTATAATGTAATATAATAATAATAATAATAATATTATTATAATAATATAATCAATACTATATATTAATAAAATGTGCCCCTTTTCGTTCTCCAGTAAAGTTGAGTTTAATTTCGATTTAATAGACATTGACAGGGTGTACATTTCAGAGTGTTTTTGTGTTTTTTGTTATGATTAAATATCGCTATCCGATTCCGTGGCCATATCCTTGTCCGTTTTCGTATCCAGGTGCAAAGTTCCTCGGGAGATGCTCGTGGCTCAGCTACAGAGATGTGGACGCTACACTACGCTACATAGGAATTAATTTCTTAGTTTAACGAAGTTTCACTTGCGGCATGCATGGAAATATCCAGTGTAGAAATATCATTATGTCGTTTTCTCAGCTTAGAGTGCTTTTTGCGATTGCGTTTTTATTTTGTTATTTTGTTATTTTCTTATTTTGTTTTTCGTTCCAGGCTAGAACCTCTGATTGTCAGAAAGTTATTGAAGTTACATATACGAGTATCCGAGGGAAGTGAAAGCCCGTGGTGACCCGAAAAAGTGCAATTCGAACTGAGGTCGTGGCAATACTAACTCTACAGCGAACATAGTAGCTTAATATATACATTCATTTGCTTAGTTCCTTAGTTAACCATCAATGTTCTCAGTGTGTCTGTGTGTCTGTGTGCAAGTGTTGGTGTGGATATCATTACTTGGTTGTTTCACTTGTGTTTTTAAGCATAGTTACGCTTTTTACCCCTTTAGAGAGCTCGTTTTTGCATATCTCATTCGAACAGATTCTAAGTAATTGCGTTATTGGGTCAATACAATTAACATTTAGCTCTGGCCTGGTAGCTCTGGTACATAAAACACTCTACAACAATAAAATTTGTAAATGGGCTTACTTAAATCTAAAGTTCCTACAAAGTCTGAGACGGTGGTTTATCAGATTTAACTACATTCATTTTTGCGTTAGCATCTACATAGAGAAATGGGAGATGGGTTATTTGTTACGCTCGTCTGCCCACTTATTGCTTGGCTTTTTGGATAAGTACTCCATTTAATTGCTGGCTCAGGTTTATCCCTTGTGGTATCCTCCTCCTCCTGAAGCGAAATGATCTGCATAAATTGACAACAAAGGCGGAATGTTATTTAGAATGTCTGCGATTAGTGGCATTTGCTTTAGACTCTAGACTCTAGACTCTAAACTCTAGACTCTATACGGTATACGCTACACTGTATAGTGGCATGCCCCAACATCGAATTACTTGCCGGCATCTACACTTGCTGCCAAATAAAGGATACTTGCACTTGAGTACGAGCCATCAAAGCAAAGGGCTTTCGCTGCGGCCTTCGGCCAAAATGAAGATGCTTAAGCTCTATGGAACTAGCTCTAGTGGTATGGCTAAGGAATTTGTGTCTATTTTGGGTACCTGGTGGTGGCATACTTACTTGAGGATATCCAGCCGGATGTGCACGGGTTGTTTAGTCGATTATAAATATGCTATTATACGAGTACGTTATAAACTGTGTAGAGTTCTCAAAAGTGTTTCTTGTTCAGCATTTGCATTTGAGGTATGCCCGTATTACTCGAAAGGTATGTAAGTGTGTCTAGTGCCTAGCAATAACATTGTGATATCTTATGCTAACGTCCTATCCCCACTGAAAGAAATCGTCGAAGTCATCTAGAAGACGAAATTGAACCAAAAACCAGAAATTAGCCGAATTGGGTTAGTCAATTTTGGGGTGCCGTTCGGTGTTGGTTTCTTGCAAAGTGCTCTGTACTCTGTGAACTAGCTTCGAATTGCGGAAAACACTGGAGATTGCATGCCAATCGAGTGGGGAAACTTAACTAAATGGTTTTCATTTCTTTTGTTGGTTATTACGGTTAGTTTTCATTCAGAGTGGTGGCCGTTCCTACTGCATCTGTTCCGGATGCACTGGTTTATGGGAGCAGTGAGCTGCGGGAACTGGTTTTCGAACTGTGGGCGGTGGCTGTTGGTTGTGGTGGTGGTGGTGGTGGTGATGGTCGTTCGGTCGGAGTTGTGGTACGGATAATTGGAATGGAAAACGGGAACTTCATTTTCATCTGTTTTATTTGGTTTTTGGATTAGCAGCAGAAACGTGGCCAAACTGGACAACAACTTTAGAACGGAACGAGTACTCAAAAATATGCAGGAAGTTATACAAGTATATAAATATATATGTATGTACACATCGAGAGAGCGTAAAATCGTTATAAAATCGAGAGGAGTCGAAAGTGTTAACAAATACTTAATGATCGAACGAAAGCGTATAACACGTTATGGTACATTCAAGGATATGGTACACAGGCCCAAGTTGTGGGCCACATTGCCACAGTTCCATTGCCTCGACGATCGCATCTCATGTCCGAGCATAATGGCTAGACTGAACGTTAAGCTGGAAGAACGAGCTGCTTACCTCTACTACTACTGGACACTACTCCCTGACCCCGTTCCATTTCATTCGAATCGACTCGTTTCGATTCCGCTGGACTGGAATTGATTGCTTTTAATTCGCTCAATTCATTAGCCGGCCAGCGATGCACTGGTCTCTTGTTTGCTTATCGAGTTAATCGCGCTGCGAATTTATTGATTGCCATTTTCTGCGTTGGCCAATGCGAAATGAGCACGACCACCGGTCGGATGAGCACTTAATATTCATGATGCAGCCATTTACTCGAAAGCCATTACAGTCGAAAACACGCAGAGTTGGCTTGTCATTACCTGGGGTAAAACAAATTACTATTAACAATATCAAACGGCATCCGCACACTCATTGCAACGATTCCGCATGAATTCCTAAAGCCATTTGCACTTTTCCGAGTATTCCTCGAGTTTCTTGTATTCTTGCCTTAACTCGCAATCGATTGAACTCGTCATTTAAAAATATAATATGAAACATAAGCCTCATTGGTGGTCATATAGTTTCATTAAACAAATACCGAAGGACTTTTACCTATGCTCTTAAATGTTTTTTATGATTTCACCTAAATGTTTTTAATCTTGTCGATTGGTATCATATTACGCAAGTAAATATTTAAGTAAGTTTTTGATCTAAGAATATTGAAAACCTTCTTCCCGCATCCAAGCCTTCAAATTATTAGAGCTCGATGCTTGTTTTCCAAAGTGTACTTACCTGAACACAGTTTCCGGGCAATTTGACCATAGATAATTGGATATAATTGAACGAGTAATGAAAATAAAACGAAATGAACCTTGGGAAAATTTATTAAAATAAATACGTTTAAGTTGACTACTGGCAAACAACTAGGCATGGCCAAAACTACGTAAAAAGAGTGGCAAAAGGAGTGCTGGAAATCGGAAGTGGTGCAGAGAGTTGGTGGTGGTGGTGGTGTGGCTGTTCGATATGGTCGGTGGTTGGGCTTTTGCCAGTCATTGGGCCACACAGTCGTTGCAATTCGCCGTGGGATCGGGGGTGCTGTTATTCGAATGGGAATTCATGGAATCCCCGTGTGGGTGACTAGACTCTGAACGGCTGGTGGCGGTGGTGGCGGCCTTGTGGCGCAGAAGCTGCCAGCGGCGCTGCCAGTAGTTGGCCTTTTTGGCTCGAAGCTGTTGGCTGCCGGCCACCTCGATGTGACCCACTGAGGCCCTACTTGACTGCGGATGCAGGATGAGATCCGTGCGGAGTTGCTGCACACGGCGAACATCGTAGTTCTCCACCACAATGATGGGTGTGGGCCGGAGTCTTTCCGGCGGATTGAGCCGAATGTTCGGCTGCAGGGACTGGCAGTTTCGCTGGCGGTGCCAGATTCGAGATTTCAGACTTGGCCAGTGGAGCAACTGCCGCAGGGAGATCCTCTGAGGTGACTCGATGGCCGGTGGCGGGGACAGGAGATCCCTGACCAGATCAGGAGCCACCACCCCATCCGTAAACTGTCCGGGTACGTGCGAGTCCAGCCGCAGACTGCTGCTGTTCTGCGAGTTCTGTGGCGGTGGTGTGCTCACATAGAACTTGGTGCGGTTGGTGCGGGTGGTGCGGCGGGGCACCCGCAGACTGTTGGTCTTCCATGCATCGTGCAGGGATCGGAGGCCGGGCAAACGTGCAAGGTGGTGGATGTTATCGTAGGAGGCGGACAACATACCTGCGCGCTCGTCCTGGTACTCGTCGTCGTCCGACGATTCGAGCCGGTCCTCCACCAGCGAGGTTTGCCTCGAGAGACCCTGTTAAATGGGTTCAGATTGCAGGTGTTGCAGGTTGCACATGACATGTGGCATGTTGCACATTGCGGATTGCACATTGGTGTGTAAGCAAACAGAGACGAAGCGAAATGAAACGAAAAGAAGAGACGAAACGAAACCAAAATGGTGAGCGCATCTACTACGAGTACCAAAGGAGTACACACACTAAAGCCAACTGCAGCTAAGGTCCTTCCAGGTCCTCCATCAGAAAGAGAGAGTAGGGTGCTCAGTGGAGGCCCTTCACTTACCGCATTGTGACGCCTTCTAGGCGGCGAGCGCTTATTCCACAGCGCCTCCAATTGGTCAAAGTGCTGCGATTGCGCCAGAGCCGCCTGCTCCGGTCCCAGATTCGCCTGGGAAGCTCCTGTCTTGGTCTCGGCAATCTTCGAGATCTCCTCCATGCTGGCCGAAACGCTGAAGCGCCGCTTCAGACGCTCATCCACCTGGGCCATCATCACCGACGAGGTCAGGTGGCCGTACTTCTTCTGCCAGGTGTAAGTGTCCAGCGAAACCTCCTTCTTCAGCAGCCGCTTCATCTGACGCTTGGGACCCTGCGGTCTCAGGTCTGTGGTGATACATCAAGCATATATATTAAATTTGGAGAACACGGAAAGGAATGAAAGGAATCTCTCACACATATAAATACTGTGAAAAGGGAATAACTCATACCTTCAACATCCTTGCTGGGACCCGAATACGTAGGCAGTTTGACATACTGCGCTGGAGTGTTATGCAAGCAAATCACGGGAAGATTGTAGCTGTCCACCAGCTGGACCAGGACACGAGACACCTCCAGACTGATGTCGAAGTGGGTGAAGGGCACGTGCATTTGAAGCGAGGTCAGAGCTAGTCCGCGCTTCGTTTCCCACACGATCAGGGTCTTGTCATCGCTTCCAGAAACGGCAGTGGAACCTGTATCCATCGCAGTGAGATCAGGATCAATCGGGATTTAATAGGAGATTTTCGTTCCTTAGACAAGTTTATTGTGCAATACTCACCGTCTGCCGAAACTTTGACTCCAATCACAGGACCCAGATGTCCTGCCAGCGTGTGCACCTCCTCGCCGGTGAGCAGGTCCCAGAGGATGAGATTCATGTCCTTCGAGCCGGACAGCACCTGAGTCTTGTTGGTTACCGAAACGGCCACGCAGGTGACCGCATCACTGTGCCCCACCAGCACCTGGCTGAGTTTGCCGCCCGTTGCTTGCCACACCTTCAAGGACATGTCCCGGGATCCGCTGATGATGTGCACACTATCTGCGCTGATCTCGAAGCATGTGATTTCGTCCGAGTGCGAAACGGAATACTTCTCGTCCTCCTGAGTTAGTGACCAGATCTTGAGTGTGTTATCACCATTCGTGGAGACGGCAAAGCGCATGTTGTTGGTTACGGCCAAACTTTTGTAGGGTCCCTGGATGGTCTGCAGCAAATTGCCCGAATGGGCCATCCAAACGAGCAGCATGGAGTCGCGGTCCGTGGAAATTACTCGCAACGAGTCCATTAGCACCACCACCTTGACCACCGGTGCAGTGTGGCCCTTGAAAGAGTGGCTGATCTCACCCAGAGCCAGGTTCCAAATGTGCACCATACGATCCTCGGAGCCGGTGGCCAGAAACTCGCCGTTCGGGGCAAACTTGAGACAAGAGACCCCAGCTGTATGCCCCTCCAATGTGCACTGGTATTCCGGCGTATTGATCCTCATGAGGTGCACATGCCGCCCGGAGGCAATGGCCATTTGCTGGGAGTCGCGGGACAAATCGAAGCAGGTAATGGGTGGCAATGTGGTCGATGGTGATCGCTGCGCCTGCGCATGGCGCTTCAGGCTGCGTTTGCGACGCGGATGCCGTGAGTAGGGATTCACATAGAGCTCCTCGTTGCGGAACGAATAGAAGGTGATCTTGTTGCCGCCCACGGTGACCAGGAAATCGTCATTGTCCATCGCATGAACGGCGGTGACTGGGCCCGGATTCGGAGGCAGGGATCTTACCAGTTTTCCGGCGTGCATGTCATAGATCAGCGCCCGCGTATCATCACAGCCCACCACACAACGCTGGCTGTCCTTGCCAATGGAAATGCTTCGGATCTGCGGATTCCAAACTAAGGATCAGCATTCAGTACGGCAGTACGGATTACGCGGCACTCACCTTCGACTTGTGTCCTTTGAGAGTGTGCAACTCCTTGCCGGTGGCCAGTGTGCGAACATAAAGCGCATTGTCCTCACACAGAGCCAGCAGAAAGACCTGAAGATTAATGAAAGGCGGTTTTAGTTTTTCACTTTCGAATGCCGAATTTAAAAGAAATTTACTAGTTGTAAAATTAATTTTTCATTTGCCTTAAGAACCATTTAACTCGAAATAATATGAATGTAATATTTATCTTATAGAATGATGACGATTCCCATTTTATTACACCACTCACAATAGTGAGTATAATTGTGAATAATAATAATAATAATAATAATTAATTGTGAATTTTACATTTAATTGTGGATCGAGTTCTGAATCGTTAAGGGCCGTTGACGAGGTAATCGAAAATTAATAAATTGCATTTTACCAGTTCAGATACGGAGGCTGAAACATTTCAATTTAAGAACAGCCCACAGGAAGCTTTCCTCCGCGGGGCGGGCGAGGGGAGTGGCAGGGTCACTGCCGTGCCACGAAGCCATCAGGATGCAGGCCAAAGAGCAAGAAAGCTGATTTCCTTTTGCCATTTGCCTTGGCTAAGAATCCTGCCCAAGGGGCTGCTCCCCCCACACAGTGAGGTGTCGTGTATGTGTATGGGTGTCCACAGAACACGAATATGTATGCATGTATTCGTGGCCGTGGCTGTGTAAAATAACATTTCAATTTGGGAAGGCGGAAAGTCCCGCCCATACGGATATGTCCTTGTTATCGCGAAACAATTTTTCCGCCTGCTTATAGGCAATTTTCCCTCAATTTTCACCAGCACTTTTGTTTAATGTGCGAAATTGTATTTTCGGTTGCGGCAAGGGACATCATGAGTTTTTGGATCTGAAGGAGTCCCCCAAAGTCCAATGGTAATTGAATCGCTTCCCCGGACTATCTTTTTGCTTTGTCTCTGACTTTTCAGTATTTTTACGTTGTCTGAAATGGGAGGAAACTGGAAGCACGTGAAAAAATATTTATTTTTTCATATAAAACGTAGGCTTTTAAAACTTTATATTTCAGATATGCACCATATCGAATTAAATTCGTATCATAACTTTATTCATTAAGGAATTCAAAGAGCAAAGGTACTAGGTAATATTTAAATGAAAAATCTGAAAATGTACTGGAAATTCCCAGCCCTACTACTTTATATTTTTTTTAAGTGCACAATCTGCTGACTGGTATGTGCTATCCGAGGAGATCCCATTGAGCCAGGAGCTGCAGACTCGGCGCACCTTGAATTACAGTGGCGCTTTCCTGTTGTCTGTCTATTGTGGATTTACTGCCTGGGAGCAGATGGATGTGGGGAGCTGCGGAACTGCGGAACTGAGGAGCGAGTGGCAAGTGGCAAGTGGAAGCACGCATCAATTGCCAGCCGTTGGGATGGAGTGGGAATAAGATGAGATGGGGACCGAGCACAGTTGCCATTGACAAAGGACAACAGTGTTGGGGAGCCGAAAGATTCCCGCCGGTATCTTGATATTATTTTGCGTGCCAAATTGCTGCTAAGTATGCAATACTTATTGATAGAGGCAGGCACGAACCCACACATACACATATACTCCCATACACACATACACATACATAAGCACACATCGGGTTTTTTGCCAAGCTGATTGACAACAAAGGATTTGGCGCGTAATGCGTACCCAAGCCAGATTCACTTATTAGAATTTTAGGAGAGAAATCCCCAAGTTGTCAAGACACCCAGCTTTCTGTGACATATCTCGGCGAATCTATGCGCTCGTCCATCCATTGTGTTTCGCTTTAAACTTGCAGGATTTCAGCTATGTTTTCCAAGTTGTCTCTGGCGTTTATGTGTCCTTAAATTGCGCTTTTCGTTATTGGTTTACTTGGAACGCTTCACCCAAGTGGAATATGGCTTAAAGCTTGGCATTCTTCTCCATCTTTTTATTATATTTTTCTGTCTCGAACGAAGGAATTGCTTTTAAAGCTTTTCAGCTGATAATGGTGAGCAAGGAAATCCCCTTAAGGACTCAACTTTTGTCTTTGCCACAAGTTTGTTTCGTTAAATTTGCGAAGCCACATAAAGTGCAAGTGTGAGTGCCTGGGGATGCACTTGCCGCGCAAGGCTACATTCTTAAAATAATATGTCTCTTACAATTAATTCTGGTATTTCCAACTCACCGAATTCCACGAAATATCAATACGGAGTACAGCACTCGTCATCTGCATGGTGTTCAGCAGGGCGAAATTCTCCAGGTCCCACACGCAAATTGTCCTATCGACACCGCCCGAGATGAGGACATCGCAAGCTCCGGCCACCACGATCCCACTCACTGCACCGCGATGATGGGTGATGCGGTGTCTCTGGAGGGAAAAAATCGAAATCGAAATATTTAGAGAAAAGTACGTGTATATAATATCATCCCATCAGAAATATAACAAAACTATTAAAAAAAATAAGTTTCCAAATTTGAATGCAGATTTTTAGAGAATTATGCCAGAAGCATTTAGAGGTATGCCAATTCAAAATCCGATTAAGACAAGTTGAGTTATGGACTTAAGAACTTCAGTTTTTGGACATTTTTGAATTTCTACTATATCATAACATCAGAAAAATTACAAAAAAATTTTGAAAAAAAAAATTTTCAAATTTGAATGCAGATTTTTAGAGAATTATGCCAGAAACATTTAGAGGTATGCCAATTCAAAATCCGATTGAGATAGCTTGAGTAATGGACTTTCGATTTTCAGATTACAACATCATAACATGAGCAAAAACAAGTTACTTAGCTAGTGAAAGTGCAAACGAGAAAATTCAACATTTTCTGGAAAATCGGTAGAAATTGCTTAAAAAAATTGAAAAATATTTAAATTTTTCAAACTTGTGGTCGTTACGCGTCGGAAAAGTTTGTGCTGCGTCTATGTCTCTGGAAGCTGCATTCTTAATCTCAACATTCTAGCTTTTGTAGTTCCTCAGATCGAGGCGTTCATACGGACAGACGTACGGACGGACGGACAGACAGACATGGCCAGATCTACTCGGCTATTGATCCTAATCAAGAATATATATACTTTATAAAGTTTTTGAATGGTCCCTGGACTATGCACGAAATGCGATTTGGAAAAGCTCAGCAACTTTATCATGCCTGCCCATCGAAAGCCATTTGTTTCTAATACCAACTAAACGATCGGATTTTAAATATTAATAATATTAATCCCAGGTAGTGTAAGTGGACGTGGACTTGGCTTGCGTGTCCCATGTGCTACCCGCAAGTTTGCCGTAACTTCCGCTCACTCGTGTTTCCCTTTGTGTGTCACATTTCGTATGCATTAAGTTAATTACCACCTAGCATGCGAGTTTCCCTTCCCAGGAAGCGACGGCGCAAAATGCCAAAAGTTTGATAAATTACCTGGACCTTAAAAAAAAAAAAGGGGGAAAGCAGCAACGGTGGCGACATGAATGGCAGAGCCGGCATGACACGGCGTATACGTAATATTGTAATTAATTCAATAAGTGCGCGTAATTGCAGGCGTGTGTGTGAGTATGTGTGGCACTTCCGGTCGCAGGAGCGGAGTGTTGCAGCCCTGTCTACGGTCTACAGTTAAAATCGTAAAGAGCGTGTAGCAGCCGACTCAGCGAAATTGACTTTAAAATATGCCCGGGGCCAACCGAGTGGCAATAAATCTAATTTCTATATGTGTGTCAACAGCACGACGACAAGGACGAGAACAAGGACACGGGCACCCACACCCACACCCATACACACGCACACACGCACACACACACTCAAGCCTGATATGCAAACATGGCGCATTGTGGGTAATCACAGTTTAATGTGTGCGTCTCTGAAATATCAACTTAGGATGACTTATGGCGGGGCGGAAGAGGGGGAAAAATGGGGCAGGGACTATGACAGGGGCAGGAGGAAAGGACACCATCTCCTGCCACGGTTCATTTGCCAGGCCGCGGAACGTGTAAACCCATGTTGAACGAGCAGCACACTCATGTCAGCCAGATGGCAACAATTCAGCCCCACATAGGAACACCACACACCCAAATCCACACCCAGTTGCACACCCACCCTCCAAAGTGACCTTGCCTGCTGTTTGATGAAAGGCTGTCGGCTGGTTAGGCGGAATTTATTTGGGCCAGAGAAATTATGCAAATGCATTCGGTCTGTTTGATCTGGTTTGCGGCGAGATTTCGCAATTAGCCTCAGCAAATGCGCTTCTCATTGCCCCAAATGAAAATGCGTTCGATGCGCCATTTCGAATGGGCCTCAAACAATAATTTATAAAATCAAACAGAGTGCTATTTGATTTCCATTTACATGGCGATAAACAAACCGATTTCGAATTCTATAAATGTAAATAAATGACTGCAATCGAAAGGTCTTATTTAAGGCCATAAGCTAGCTTCGAGTGTGCGCACAAAAGTTGTCAAATAATTTGCCAAGAGTACGCAACAGAAGGCAATTCAACTGGGCTAAGACAATAAGACACTTGCCAGTCTGTATTTGAACAATTAATAATATGCTGTTCTTCGCATTCAAAAGGTCTTGTCTCTGGGAATTCTGGCATTTAGATAAAGTCTTTCATTTATGGAACAAAAGGCTGCCGTAATCCTGTATTTCAAAAATGACAACTCAAGCAATATAATAAGAAATGCACAGTAACTATGAGTAAACTACTACTACTATTATGCGGATATGCTTGTACACATAACCACTGGCTTTTGGTGGACCAAACTGTGGACTTGCAGTCTGAATAAAAATCTGTTTGGCCAACGCACAAAATGTTTTCAAATTAGCTTATGGCCATGCATGAAAAGCCACCCAAAAGTTATATGCTCTCCATTGTCCCGCTTTTAATTCGCTGAAAGTGACCATTATGGCAGCCATTAGTTGCCCCCATGTGGATGCCCCATTGTGTTCGTGCTTGCTCACCAGTTTGCCGCTGGCCAGGTCCGTGATGGCGATGCTTGCATCCTCGCTGCTGCTTATGATGAGCGTGTTATTGGCTCCGGCCGCCACGCCCGTAATCGGAGCCGTGTGGGCGTTCCTGGGATGGAGAATGGAGAAGCGGAGGATGTTTAGATAAATTGCGCCTGCAGAGATTTACAAATTACGCCCGAGGCGGCGAACGGAAAAATGGCAACGATAAAGCGACGAAGAAGACCGGCACACAGAAATATATTAGGTCTATAAATCACGGAATTACTACGGATATTGAAAACATAGTGTTAGCATTCTGTACTATAACTATAACTTATTTGAGTGCCTTCATTTTAGAGAAGTTTTGCCGTACTACAGTGAGAAAAAACATTTCTCCTCATAGAAACCACACCCTTTCTTTCGCGCCGTGTACTCACTTAATGTGCGCCCGTCGCTCGCGGAGTCCTACGTGCCACACAAGAACAGTGGCATCCTCGGAGCCGGTCAGCAGCAGCTCCGAATCCGACTGGGGCGCCACCAGGAGGCACGTGACCGCCGCAGTGTGTCCTAAAAAGCAGGCCAAGTTGCGCGATTAGCTCGTCTAATGGCGGGACATGGCCTCTATCGCCACTACTCTCCACTCACCCTTGAAGATGTGGTCCAGCGAGTTGCTCATGATGTGCCACTGCTGCACGTCGCCGGAGCTGGTGGCCAGGATCAGATGCTGCTTCGACGGAGCCAGCCAGACGGCGCGAATGCATCCCGTTCCGGACACCGTCATCGTGCGGATCTGCGAGGGCAGCGGAGCGGGCAGCCAGCCGGTGAGCGGCACGAGGAGCGGTACCGCGTAGCCGTCGCACCAGGCGGTCGCCGAGCGGACCGTCATGCTCAGCAGCGAGTTGTCGTCGTCGTCGTGCTCGCTAATCGGGCGCAGCCAGGATATCAGCTGGGAACCCAGCTGCATGGGGTCGCGGGTGAGGACGTCGCTCGACTTCCGGATCGTGTAGTAGATCAGCTCGATGTCCCTGTCCAGGATGTAGCAGCGCACGTGCTCGATCAGGCAGCGTAGGTAGCTGATCGATACGGTTTGCACCTGGGGGTTTCGTAAGGTGAAGGGTTTCGATTAGACTTCATTTGTGTATATCCTTTTGAAAGGAACTAAATCTACGCTTGGAAATTATTCATAATGAGGAAACACCTTTTTCAATATGCTCCCGCACTCAACAATGTTTGCATTCTGCAAAGTATCTGATAAAGTGTCAATTATGAATGGTTATTTACATTATCTATCTATCGTGTATTGATGTCAACTAGTTGGCCATTAATCCATATCTGTTTGTAATGGAAAGCAGACTTTGACAGCTCCATTAGTGTTGAATTTAAACGACGACGAGTTAATAAATTAAGACGTCTCACTTGGTTGCTGGCTTAATAAACAAAAATATGCATGGCCATCTTTCAAAAAGACTACTCTTAACATTTTAAATGAATTAGGCTCATTTAAGTGCCACACAAGAATTATATTTATTTTAACATGTACTAAAGAAGTGTTAAATCGATTGGAAGCGACCATTTTACATTTTATTTAGCAGCGCGTTAATTAGATGCAAAATGATTCATATTTTATTCATGTTTGCTGTCGTTTAGTCAATGAATGGATGCCATGTCTGCCGCTGGGAATGCAAATATTGGCAGTTTTATTGGCAAATTTATCAGAATATTCAATTCGAACAGCAAAAATTTAACAAACAAAATCGTTAATTTGATTGGCTCGCATCCGCAAAAACTTTCGCACACAAGCACACACTAGAGAAACAAAAGTTTAATTGCATACTTTCCAGAGCCGAATAATGAGTTTTCCGCACTGAACGAAACCAAATGGAATGAAATTAAATGAGCTTCATGGCCCAAATACCGCAATACGGGAATACGGGAATCGGGGATCAGGGAGTGGCAGCAAATGGCCAACTGCAGCGAAACAATTAGGCAACCGAATTAAAAGAGCCAACAGCTGAAAAAGCTTTGCTTGAATTTTGCATTTCCAGAAGGGAGCAGCCGGGAGGGCATGCTCCGAATATCCGTCCTAATTTCATTATCACATTATACTTTTGTGGGGCTTTTATTGAGCTGGACTCTGGCTTTCTCTGTCTATCCGCCTGTCTTTCTCCATTAAAGTTATCAAATAGTTTGGCAGCTTTGGTTATTGGATGCAGTAATGGTGTAGCATGTCACTATGAAGTTTACTACAGCTGCTTGGTTTTATTAATTTAAAGTAGAAGACCCTACCTAAATGTGTCTATAAATCTTCTTAATTACTCGTTGGCTAAGTTTGTTTAACGATTTCCTTCACTTTTAAGTGCCACTATAAGTGGCAAGAGCCCAACTTTATTTTCCACTCAACGAGTTTATTGCTCGTCTGACTAAGAGCACAATCAATAGTATGTAAATCATTTTTGGCCATAATTTAGTTTCACTCCAAGCTTTCGCTTCATCAGAGCTCCCTTTGAATGTACAAATTAACTTTGTGCCCGTTTGATGGTGCTAGATTTTGACATGTAAACGGAAGAGCGTCTGTTTGATTGCCAAATTACCAGGCAATTAAGAGCAGCCAAGTGCTGAGCTTCACTGATTGCCTTTCGCCACAGCGAGAGGGACGCGCGGGGATGGGGCTGCGAAACTAATTGGGGATTGGGGATTGGGGAGCTTACCGCCGCCAGCAGGAAGTCGAAGTTGCAGACAGCGATCTGCTTGAAGCGGGTGGTGTCATCGGATCGCATCAGGTGGTGCCAGCTCTCCTCCACGTGGCGCATGCTGTAGCTCACATCCGCTGCGATGGGGTTGTAGAAGGTGGATGTGTCGTCGTTGTGATGGGTGGACGATGACTTCCGGCCGGCGGAAACGGCGGAAACGGCTGACACCGCCGACAGGGAGTCCTTCTCGCGGTCCCTGTCCTTCAGGCTGATCACCGACTTGCTCTCGCTGCGATTCGACTCGTTCTCCAGCGTGCTTTCGTCCTCGTCCTGCGGAAAGAACAGGTTGGCCAGCTCGCAGTGCAGACTACGCGTCCTTTGGACGTCCATATACCGCCGCTTGGCCACCGAGGAGCAGTAGTTGTGCCGCCACTGGATCAGCACCTTGCCGGACATTATCTTGTCGTGCAGGAGCAGTAATAGGTCTGCAAGTTACAGGCAATATAGACAAATTCATCGATTCAATGAAATGTTTGAAAACATATATTTACAAAACAATTTAAATATGAATACATTTCATGGAATATAAATCGTGATTTTAAAACATTGTTTACCCCTTCATTCATGGATCCCGCCTTAAGTATTTGACTTACCCATCTCGCGATGGATCTTCTTAAAGGTGGCGAAGCTAAAGTGTCCGTTCTTGGTCTCAATAAGCGACTCCGGATCGTCGGTGGGCATGAGCAGCTCCAGCAGCTCCGTCTCACTCAATCCGTACTCCGAGCAGGTGATGTAGGAGGCCAGATCGCCCACCGCCTGTCGGCCGTAATGGCGTTCCAACTGGTCAAACTGCTGCTCCACATAGAGGGCAAAGCTCACGTCGCCTGGAATGCATTGTGGCGGAATCTTTAGCTTTGTGGCATAGTCACCCAGATTCAGATCGAACTGGTACTCGACGGACTTGAAGCGATCTCGCTGCATCGGGGTGAACTTCAGCTGCTCCACGGGCGTGGTGGAGCTGCATATGATCTGCACGTTCCAGGGCAGCGATGTGGGCAGCCACGACAGAGCCGTAACAATATCGCAGTCCAGCGGATTCAGCAAGTGCAAGTCGTCAATAAACAGGAACAGGACATCATTGCCCATGTCCTCGACCCGTCGCAGGAGGTTCTGGAACCAGGTGTTGATATACAGCGGATCAAAGGAGGCGTCCTTGGGCAGATAGCCCTCCGGTATATTGAAGATGATTGAGATCTGCTGACAAATCACGCGAAGCAGCTCCAGATTGTAGGCGGAGCGGGGCGTGGCCTTGGCAAAGCGAATCACCCGGTGCACGCGAGTGGATCCAAACCAGCTGCCCACCTGGCCGTACAGGTGGCACAGGATGGCGCTCTTGCCACTCCCATCCGCTCCGCAGAGAAAGTACGGCGCATGGCGACTGCCGTTCCGGAAGTTGGCCATCAGATTCTGGCGGAGCTGTTGGGGCACCCGCGACTCCACCAGAGCGTCGCTGTCCATGTGCTCCCGCAGGATTCGTAGGTGCGTTGCGTGCTCGTGAAAGATTTCCTGGAACGCGCAGCAAATATATTATCTTACAAATTAACAAAAAACTATAAATAGCATTGAAAAAGTAATCAAATAATCAAAGTAATTCCTTGAGTCTTTTATGGAACGCTTTTTAAATATCAATCAATCGTTTTTATTTCATTTGAGTTTCCCAAGCTATAGTTGCTATTACTTTTGTTGCTTTTTTATTGACATATGGCATGTATGCAAATTTAATGTCCTGCTTAATTACCATGCGATGCCATTTGCAATTATTAATTAATTATAAATGAAATCACTATAATGGCAGTACATTTTTCAATGCTCATACCCATAGAGTGTGATTTCTGAACCTAAAGCGAAGTCTGTATAAATAATTATTATGCGCTTTAAATATGTTTCAAAATGATCATTTGAGTGCCGCGAACAAGGTCAACAGTGTGCAAGTTACTTTTTTCTTTGCAGAATGTAATTATTTCTGATTGCGTGCAAAAGAGAATCATTTGCATAGAAATACACTTTGAATGTTTTCAAAACCGGTAGCTGTTTTGGTTTGTCCGTAATTGGATTTGCCACCTGCCACCTGCCACATGCCACATGCCACCGGCAGCCATAATCCCAGGCCAGTGCCATTTCCATCCGCATCCTTCAGGCATTCATCTCGGACCAGCTTCCGTTAGTGAGGTGACCTCTAAGAGGTACTTCTTCCACTCCTTCCCCTTCCCCTTCCCCTTCCCCTCCACCCACTTCTCCCCGCAGCTGTGAGTAAATAAAATAGAGCCGCACACGTATGGCCAAGTGTCGTCCGCCTCCCTTCGCAGTTCTCGAGACCAGAGCACGTCATCGGCATCAGTATCCCCATCACTCGGAACGCCAGTGAGTGGCATTCAGCATGTTTGCCACGCAACTTTGTTTACCTGTGCCCCTGCCCCACGCCTGCCCACCTGTCCACCAGCCGACCAGGTGTCTGAGCGGGTTGTACTCGGAAAAACAGACTTGCTAAGTGCTGAGAACATGTCGCCCTTAAATATTTTTAGTTTAATATACGGAGCAACTAAAGATCGAAGTTCTATTACTATGAATATTCCCACAAATTAAAAGGACTTTATGCAACGGACATCTCATCTATGAAATCAATGAGAATAGCATCTATCATCTCGATATTAAGGAACCTATGTTAAATCTCAGTTGTACTTGGAAAAACATTCCCAAATATTCCCATTTTAACATTTTTAGTTCAATATACGGAGCAAGTAAGGATCGAAGTTCTATCCATATGAATATTGAAAGGAAAGGAGTTCTATCAATATGAATATTGAAAGGACTTTGTGCAGCGGACATCTTATCTATGAAATCAATGAGAATAGCATCTATCATCTCGATATTAAGGAACCTTGGTGGAAGTTGCTCAAATGCATAATTATATTTCTGAATTTCAATAGCAGTCATTATTTTTCGGCGAGTGTCAGCCACCTTGTCTGGCTGTGGCACATTCGCCACTAACAAGTAGTCATCCCGGCCTTGTCAGGATCTCGGGCTCAGACCGCGTCTGAGTCTGTGGCAGAGTCGCTGATACCATTTTTCGCCAGTAAGCGGCTTTTGCTTTGCAAATCTCATTTGACAGCATCTGTGCAATGCACTTCTCGGTGACACATCCAGCGAATCAATATGGCCAGGAGCTGCGTGTCCCTTCTCGCTTCCCTCTTAAAGCCACCTGAGCTGCCGCTTAATTAGTTGGCGTTTGACTTGCTTTAATTTCATTTTCGCAGAGTGCCAGAGTCACATGCACGGGCGTTGCGCATACGACGTGTTGCACCAGGTGGGGATTATGGTGTGCTTTGGCATAGAAGGGGGCTGCGCACTTTGCATATTTCTTGGTTGCGGCGACGAATGCCACAACATTTTGTCAAAGTGCGCGGCGGAGGTGGATCTGATGGGTTTTGCCTTTGCAACACTTTTATCCGCATCGGTGGTGCGGGGTGGTTGGATGAAATGGTTTGGGATGTTGACCGGGCCTGAATGCAGTTTACGTTGCTGCATCGTTAAGTGCAAACAAGGGACGACCTGGCTGGGCGTGGCTACATTGTGCCCAAGTGTAAGTGTGTTAATATGTCAGAGGCGGCGGTGAAAGGGGGTGCGGGCTTGCGGCGGTGAGCCGTGGAAAGGAAAATGACTAGGGCGAGGCTGGAGCTTGAGGCAGTGAGTCGGCAACATGTAACTTGCAACCCGCTGCACTGCATCACAAGATATTAGTTTTTGGTTATTACATTGGAAAGGGTCTAGCAGAGAAACCATTAACCAGTTAACTAACACAGTAACTAACAGCGCTTGCCATTTAAGAAGATCAAAATTATAAAAACTTCACAATTTCTAGTTTTCAAATAAGAGTATTTGTTTTGGCCTGTTTTAGCCATTTTTTCTAGTGCACCACTTGTGCTCGCCCGCTAATGGCAGCGACCAGTTCGCATTACGCCTCGTCCTTCGGCTGCGACCGAGCTGAAATGTTAAATGCTTTCAACAAAAGCCAACAAGAGGTGGCGCTTGTGGGGGTGGGGGCGGGCGCCAAAGTGGGGGTGGGGGCGGGCGCCAAAGTGGGGCTCGGAAAGTGGCGGGGAGTGAACTTATGCAATGCAGGGCCGTGCTGAAAACCGCAACTGGAACGGAAGGCGATGCGAGTGGCGCTACCAAGCGGGCGGTAGCGGCAGCCTTGAGCTAAACGATTTCCTCAGCCATTTGACGTTTTTGGGCCAACTCGATTTCAATTGGTTTTTATTGCAGGAAATCTCTTTCAACTCAATTTCGCCAACTGTCATATGCAAAGCATACTTTTTCGGGCATCAGCTTGTGCATCAGCTTGTACACACACATACATATATGCAATTGTGGCCAAAATAATAGTTGTGGTCCAAAATAGAACATGCGAAACTTACTGCTTAATTTGGATAAGAAACAAAAACAACATTAGGCTCTTAGTAAACGAACAACTTGAATTTCTATTTTATTTCTATTCTATTTTCCCAAAACTATAGATAAAGTGCATCTTTAGATTTTATTTATGGCGATCCCATTACCATGCCCACAACTGTATGCTTAAGAGGGACTTGCACGGATTCACTTGAATTTTCCTGGAAATTGCAATTGCCCAACGAAAATCTCTACATATTTCAGGTATAAGTTGATATAAAGAGAATCCATAACCAGTTTTTGCTTGCACATATTTTCTTTTATTCGTTTTAACAACGACTTATCTGCAAATGACCACTTTGTGGCTGTGCAAATTGAAGTGGTATTCATTCAAACACTTTAAACTTCCCATTTTTTCTGCTCTTTGTTTATTTTCCAAGTTTTTACGCCAAAACATCTGCTTTGAAGCCTAATTCACCTGCCACATGCCGAACATTTAATTAACGCTCAGCTATTAGCCAAGAACTCGAGAGTTTGAGGCGCTACCAATGAACAATAAACAATGGAGAGCCCCAAGAAAAGCTCAACATAAAGGTAAACAAAAAAAACAAAAAAACCAAGTAACACCAAATTATAAAGGCCCGTACCAGCGAACTTTGTTTGTTGAAAATTCTTGGAATTAATTTATGATTCTTCGTTTGGGCCGCTGGCCAACCGAAAATAACAATCAGAATTGCTGTTGATTAAATAAGCGTTCAGTGGTTTAGAGAAGTGGGGCAAGTGCTGGGCGAAATACACTTAATTTTAGTCGCGGCTCCAGGCGTTTTGTTACCTGTCCGCTATGTTAATGGCCCAAAGTGGCTGGCCAACTCACCTGCACAGTCTTTTTCCTCCCCTTGATTACGTCGGGATCATTGGTTATGTGAGCCTCGATTAGCAGTCGCAGCTTGTCAGTAACTTTGTTCTTGAACTTGCTCAAGTAGGACTCGTGGTCCTCGTTGTCCGGATCGATGGCCTCGCTGGCCGCACTGCCGGGCACCCTGCAATTGGTAATAGCCCTAATTAGCCAGCACTCCTAACCAAAAATCTCTGAGGACCCGCAATGTCATTGGTTTGGGCCCAAGTGGTCAAATGTTTTGACTAATGCGTGTACAAAATGTTGTGATATACTTTTTCTATATGAATGCCACACTTTACATGATAAAATCTGACATCGTTACTGCACGTCATCCGAATCTATTTAGCTTTTTATAATTGAATATAAAGTCTTTCCGGTAAATCCCTGTCAATATTTCAGAAAAAAATGGTTTAGTTGAGGCTTTAATACTTTAATTGGCACTATTAAGGCATTATGCAATGACTTTCTCGTTTTTTATTCGTGGTTGGTAAAAGTTATCATAATGAAACTTTTTCACATTAGCAAAAGTGATTAATTAGGCTTTTAAAAGTTGTGATAGCAGTGGATTGTGTAAATGAGCTCACATCAAACTAACGATGTACTGCATTTTTTGTTTTCAAAAAGTTGCTCTTCTTTGTTGGATTTTAAATTAAATAACTGGCACATATATGCATCCGGAAAACTTACACAAGAGTAGTGTGATTATCTGTGGAAAGGTTCATGGTGAGTTCGTCCTTGATTTTCCGCAATCGCTCTGCTGCCTCCACATTCCTTTTGCTGCACTGAGCGGCGCGTTCTCGGAAAACTGCCAGGATTTTTTCGCTAGTGAGAGCTAAAAAAGCGCATTTAGAATATGACAATTTCGGTTTTTAAGGTGCAAGTAAAACCGAACTCACCCATAGCCTGAGAGACCTCCCTTTCGATCTGCGAGCGTCGAAGTTGCTGAACCCGTTCCACAAAGTCCGCCGATCGCCCTGATGCACCAGATCCTTGAACCAACGATTGAAAGGCTTGTTCCAACAAGCTCCGCATTCGCTGTGAGTCAGCCAGCCAGGCATCCACGGCCATCAGCCTGCAAAAAAGCAAAAAAAGGGCTTCCAGTAACTGGCGGACAAGTTGCAGATGTCGAAGCAAGTGTTGGCATTTCCATATTTGCCCTGCCACACCCATCCCCATGCCGCCCATTCAAATATTTGCCAAAGTTCAGCTCCAATTGAGTGGCCAAACAATGCGAATGCGGCACATGGATAATTTCAGCCAAACAGCGCACAATGGAACGGAAACGGAACTTTGACAAATATTGGCCAACTTTGTCCATAACTATTTCGGTTGCAGCCAGCAGCAGCGAAAACAAAACAACCTTCAATGCACGACATGTGCAACCGACCAATAAACAACATCTGGCTTACTTCTCTTCATGCAATGGAAAGCGGTTCATAAATTGTTAACGCCGTGCGTCTGACTCATGAGCTTACCGATAATCCTGCTTGAGCTGCCGTTGCGATTGGGACGCATCCTTTTCATACCACTTAACCAGTAGGGCCTCTTGGTCGGCAGAGGTCTGCTGATCGGCCAGGACTGCGGAGAATATGTCCTCATCCATTTGCGTGGGCAGAAGCTGACGACCGATGCCATCGCCCACGAGCACCATGAAGAAGACGCTCTTCGTGTGGGCGTGGCAGGTGTCGATCTCGTGCAGATAGTCATGGATCAAGTAGGGATCCCGCTCCAGCTGGTGCACCTCCAGGTCGCCAGTGCCGAAGTGCATGTCCACGAACTCCAGCTGTGTAAGCATTAAATCAAATTGCAGTTCATAAATTTTGATAAGTCCCATAACTTGGTTTATATTGAAGAAGTTAAGATGTTTTTCTACTAATTGCACCCACCTCAATTTGTCGGTCATCGTAGAGGGACTGCAGCTCCGGACCGACCAGTTCGAGGAGCATGCGGCGCTCCTGGTTGAACTCATGCTTCTGGCTGGCCACGTAGATCTTGATGAGGAGCGGCTTGGGCAGGCGGGTGTGGGCGCTGGTCACGCCCCTCAGTGCATTCAGCACGCTCTCGTCGATGGGCGCGGCCATTTCCGGATGCGAGCTGCCTACTTTTGCCTACTTTTGCCTAGTTGATTTGTTTGTTTTTGCGCGGCTGTGTCGGTGATTGAATGGGTGTTGTGGAAGCGGCTCGCCTCGCCTTGCCAGCTTATTTAAGTTGGCCGAAATCAAGTGGCATCGTCGTCCTCGTCGCGGTTTTACCAGAGTCAGCTTCGAGCAGGCCACATGCGCTTTGGCACATGTTCAATGCGAGTGGCAAATAAAATTGGTTCTGTATCTGTATCTAAATCAGAATCTGAATCTATATCTACAGCCGCGCTCCTCGCCACCGCACGATTCCTGGGCATAGCGGGCCAAAAAGTTGATACTTCTCGCTTCAGCTGCAAATGCAAATTGAAAAGAGCAAAAATTGTATTTATGGCAAAGTTTTTTGCATAACCCGAAACGTAATAAAAAACGAAGCCATGCGAGACAGGAAAAGTTTCATCCCATGATCAAGCGAGGGATAAGTCCATACACACTATACACTTGTGGCCAAAAAAGGGGCGAGCACAAGTTGGACAAGTCAGCAAGTGTTAGCATTTGACTTAGTTGTTGATTGAAACATTTCGACATTCTGAAGAGGGGGCGAAGTGTTGCCTCAAGTCGCAAGTGAAAAGTATATTTTTCTCACGTCTAAAAGGGGTAAAATACTTAAGCTATTGTTTGGCAATATGCCGTATATTTAATATCGTTTGCTTGAAGGAGAAAGCACTGTTTGGGTTTATAAAATCCGTGCAACCGAAAAATGCTTTAGCTATTTCCCAAGCGATTCAAAATAATTGAGCCTGCCCAATGTTGGCTTTAAGATAAACACGGACTTGAAAGGGGCTGCCAGGTGGGGCATGTCCTGTTCGAATCCTGCTGCCGTCCTGCCACTAATGAAGACCCATTCCCTTCGTCCTGTAAGGAGCTGTCTGCCGACCGCCAAACAAAATCGATTGCCATTAATTCCGCTTCAATGAGTTGGCTAAATTGCTCGTTAGGACAGCGGCGGAGGGCAGGACATGGCTTGGTCCTGCGTTTCCTGCGCTCCTCCCCGTCCTTCCCTGCCCTTCCCCGCCCTGCCCCATCATTTTATATCCCTCCATTGCGAGGTGCAAGTGCTTCGGGTGTCAGTTTCAATCAGCCTTCGCAGCACACACTCACACGTGTTTCGCCGTCTCAATCTGGCTTATCTGTTAAATATTTGATTCCCAGCGAATTAAGCTTAATGAGCGCCTTGCCCGCCCAACAGGCAACTCAAAACGCTCCCAATGATGTGAAAATTATACGACCTGGCCAACTGCATGACCCATTTCAGCTGACCACGTAGCAAAAGTGGTTAAGCCCTGGTAATGGCAATCAGATATTTGACCAAAAAATTGTTCTTCTTATCAGGACAATTAATAAAATGCCAGCTAAGCTGGCCATTAAAAGTGTTATGACCAACAAAGCTAACTATTACGATTTTTATGTCTTCACAGTTAGGTAGAAAACCCATTGAAAACCATATGCTTGACAAACTTTATTGTCTCGCCTTTTTGGTGGATACAGCGTGTATAAAGCCACGGCAAAGTTTTTACGACACATAATTGGATATTTGATAGGGTATGCTGACCAAATTACTCATTTGCCTGTGAGTGGAAGCAGTGTGCTCTTAAAAATGACTGGTTAATGTTAAAGTTTGCTTTTTAGCACAAGACCATTGAATTCAAGCATGCTTGAAGTGATTTCCAACAAAATTTTCACTAGCTCATTAAAACAATGAAAGGAATTTGGCTTGCACATGGATTATTCTAAGTTACGATAAGATTTAAATACATAACACAGCTTACCTAAAATAAGTGTATTATTCTCAAAAATTGCAGTTTGATAGTAGTAACAATATTCTAATGTTCATTTTTATTTCAAAAATAGAATTAATTTTTTCCAGAGAGTTAATTATTATGTACCAACCAAATAAGCTGTTGATTACTTAAATTTTAAACAAAAAATCATACATTTCTGAATGTGTTTTTATATTCCATCCGGTTCCTTTGACCCTTGGATTGTTCAAATATCTATGGGACTTATACCATATATCCACACATGCATACCCGTAATAGCTAGTTCTCTGAATTCATGGTAAACAGAAAATTTAGCTAGACCAGAAATGATCGTTATTGGCGATTAACCCCATCATTAGTCAATTTCCGACGATTTAGGCTAGCGTTTCGTGAAAACTGTCAAAGGAACAACATTTCTAGGGGGACTCAACGTATATCGCTGGCTTGGGAGGAGGATATTAATGACTATAATGACTATAGGCAAACACAATTTATCCTTATGCTGGCTGTGCTATTACTCCTCCACTGGGCTGTTGTAACTTGGACAACGGGGCCACAGTGGGTGTCAAATGACCCCGTTGCTGGACGGGCAAAATGAATGGGTGGGCCAACTGGGCTCCATTGAATAGGGAATGTCCAGGGCGTGCTGTCGATGCCATCGATATTCTGTTAAATATTAAGAAGCAAAAAGTACCTTTCAGCGCCTGCTATCTGGCATTTGGAATAATGGAAGCTTGGTATTGCTGGCATTGCAATATGGAGGAGTGCATTGCATTCCCTGTGTACTCGATACAATGTTCAGAAAGATATACTGAATTGTTAATAAAACAGGTGAGGTTATTACAAGTCAGTTGAAATACGCCCAAGGGAAGAATGTTGGGCATTGCGGGCTTGCTCATAAATTATGTAATGCATTTAATTATTGTTAAAGAAAAATCCACGTTTATGTTGTACTTTTAGTTTGTTTAACATTGCTTAACAATAAACATTTTAAAATCACGTCAGTGTAAGCATATGCCATTCACAATTCAATAAAGGCATTATCGAGCCAATTCCAACTGGATATGAACATATTTGCTTGGCTTTATCCTTAAGGTTATTAATGGATCCAGGCTGGGCGGTCAAACAGCCGCAACCTCTGACCCCTGGCCATTTGCACAATGGCATGAGTAGCTAGTCCAGCGTCCGCAAACTAAAATGAAAATAAAATATTGGCACTGACGCGCTAGACATAAATAAGTAAATAAATGATAATAAGCGAGTGGCCGCAACAGGCAGGCGGAAAATGGGGAAAATGGGAATGGGAAATCCTGAATGGGCCTTGGGCAAACAGTTGGGCAAAGTCAGCAAATTCAGCAAGTTCAGAAAAGTAAGCAAACACGGAATGGGCTCAACTGGAACTGGAATGTATGTTTGAGGGAGGAGGCATTAATAATAAATCCGATGCAGTGTGTCTGTGTGTGTGTGTGTGAGTGTGTGTTAGCCCGCTTAGCTGCTCATTTTTTGTATAAATATTTAAGGGGGGAGAAAATAACAACAGGCGAATATGCCGGGCATGCCAAAATTAGAACAGTCGCCATTCATTTGCAAATGCCAGCGAGCCGAAAGTTTTCCCAGCCGTTATTACCTGCATTTGTATGCCAAGGAGAAGCTCAGCCGAAAAGTATGCCACAGAATTTGCTTCTCCTTTTCGCTTGTCTCGTGCAGCGGAAGTGGCGAGAGAGCGGGAGAAAGCAGGCAAGTATGCGTGCGTGCGAGTGTGTGTGTGTGTGCGGATATAGAGGGTGTTTCGCTTTCTTTGTAAACAGCTGAGACTGGCAAACTGCACAGTGGAGCCCACGGTGCGTATGAGTATTATTTTGACATGTTTCTGACTTCTCCTCCTCCAAACTTCTCCTAAATAAATCCATTTTCAAAATACATATTTAGGTTGTAAAATTCTACTTTAGACTAAGGCCAGCAGTCCGTCAGGTGGACCACTGTGCAATAGAATTCCTCATTGAAATAAAAGTTTATGCTGCCATCAGGCTAGACGTGGGCTTTTGCCCCCTCATCAGTCCCTTTGATAAATACAAAATGAGCTGCCATTTGCCGAATGTTTCGCCATCACAGCCTGGTCGCGGTACAATTGATTTGGTTCGCTTCTGTTTTTCTCATTTTCTTGTTCTTGGTCCAGCGAGAAAATTGAGCAATTTTGGGCCTTAACTGTCGTCCCAGTGCCCAATCGACATCAAATTGCCAACGCTCGATTCAGCCCAGTTTCCTGTAATCAACTACGTGATCGAACGCATTTGGGCAGTGAGCAAGCAATTTGCATGAATCGAGCTTTGATTTATGAAGGGAATACGACTGCACATCCTGTACTTGGCTGGCCAGGACCACGGTGTTCACTGTGGTCTCATCCCAGCATTCGATGAGGTCAATTGTGTGGCGCTTCGATGGCCCTTGACACGAAACCCTTTTCACATCCAGGACTTGACGAGCCAGAACCAATTGTGCTCCACTCGCCCGGGGCTTTTAATTTTCAGCCATATTCTTTGACAATTTTGTGCTCTGCTTACCTGAAGGTCATCGCCACAGTGGCCGCCCACCTTCGAAAATTCAAAAGCAGCTGCTGCCGGGCCCGCATTTTATTTATGCCGAGCAGGTAGCAAAGTGGGGCGGAGAAAGGAAATGCAAAAACAATTCCAAGTGTGTCTTTCATTCGGTGCCCACTTGTCGTCTCTCTTGCGCCTTTGTCTTTGGCTACCATCGCCCTCAGCCCTTTTACTTCTGCTGGTGGTAACAGGGCTGGCAGGCGCAGGACGAAACGGATAGCTATCGCAGGAAGCAAATGTGGCTTTAAGGCGACAGGATATCCAACGGCTTGACTTCAAATATTTACAATAAACATAAACATACATTTGATGCAGAATATCCAGAACTCATTAACAAATATCTTGGGCTACGATATAAGCGGAATTTAATATCTTCCTGAACTTCAGTTGTCATGCCGTAGGTATGATGATATTAGGTAATTGCTGCTGTGATGCCTTTGTTAGACAGCCAACAAAAATGTACAGCGAGAATACAGCCTCATGAAATATGCATCAGTTTCTGGTTTTCCACGAAAAAGTAGCCAGATTTATCGAGAGACTGGCGGAGCAACCAGCACCACCGGCATGACTGTCAAAAGTAAATAAGCTTGCACAGGCAGCTCACGCAATTCATGGCTGAATACATTGAGCGGGCGCAGGCAAATCTAGGGTAGCGAGTCGGCCTAAAACATGAAAAACTTATGGAAAGTGCGGCATAAATCAGAAGACATGTCGGCGGCAGTGGCTGCCCCGCCCCCTTGGGTCTCCGCCCCTTTGTCTGTCTGCAGGACTCGCGCTTAAACTCACTCACCCACACTCTCACACACAAACACACACGTTCACACACTCACACTCACACACGCAGAAGGCTGTGCGCATTTCCGGTCGCTTGGCAAATTCGATTTCATGGCTTTGTCACGTAAAATGCTCCCCGAATTTCATGTCAATGAATTTCCTTTTTTATGTCTGTCTTTCTGTTGTATTGGTGTATTGGCCTGTGTGTGCGTTAACTTATTGTAGTCTTAACATTTTGCACAAATGGCTCTCTTTCTCCCCTTTCGATTTCAGCAAACTTTGTCCTGCCCGAGTCAACAATTTTGATTCTATTTACACATTATTATTATGGCAAGCATTTCGCCTGTGATCGGCCGGCAAGGAGGTGAAAATCCTTGCCCGCCATTTCGTATTTAATTATTTAAGGATTTACTTTGAGGCCATTCAAGCTTTTATGTAAGGCCCAGGGAATTCACAATGCGACTGATGGGAAACTCGTGAAGAGTGGCAGGTGTCAGGTGTACCGAGTACTTTGAAGAGGGCTCCGAATTACTCGTACTATTTGAGTGGCTGGTTAAGCAATCTTATTCAGCCAACTTAAATATTATTTTGCATAGAGTTAAAGCCGTTTTTGGTAACGAAAGTCACCACAATTGTTCTGCTTAGAGTCTTGATAACTAACTTAACAGCTGTGCATTGCTAGATGTTCAAGAAATTCCTGCTCCTTGATGAAATGAAATGAGAAATAGCAAAGCAGTTGGCTCCAATGAACCACGAGTCTTGTGAACAATTCAAAAGGAAATCCAACTAAAATTTAAACGATGGCAAACAACTGGTATTTCACCAGTATAATAATCTGTTTTGAAAGGAACAAAACTCTGGGAAACTCTTTAAGCCGTTTTATACAATCAGTAATAGCTACATTCAACGTTGCACACATTGTTTTTCTTACACAGACAGCCACAGAACTAATGCGGTTACTAAGAATTCGAGGCTAAAGTTCTTTAAATGGAACCAAAATGCGTTGCTTTCGTAGTGGGAAATTCCGTGAATTTTTGCGGGTGCCTTTATTTTCTCAACATTTTCTGGGAAATACAACGCGTAATTGTACAATAAGCAAATATGATAAGCAGCTTTTAAGTTAATGATGCGTGCCACATTTATGCCGTGATGTGTATGCCCCCACTGCCCCACTGCCCCATTCCGTTTCCATTTCCATTTCAATTCCCCAGCGTGCACTCACCCACTTATCGCGAGAAATCACAAATCACAAATCACAAATCAGAAATCACAAATCATTTTGTTGGGAATGTGTGCGTGTGCTCCAATTAGGCTACCAGCAGACAGAAAACCGGAAAAAGCGGGCCAGAACCAATGGATAATTCAAAATTATTGATTTGCTGCGTTCTCGTTTCAAATTACTGGCACTGACAAATTTGAGCACGAAAATACGTTGGCTGTAGGTACATCAATTGCGGCTTTTTGAGTTGAAAAACTTTAGCAGCCACTCAATTTTCCACTTTTGCGGTACAGTGAATATCGCGGTATTGAGACAACATTTTGCGCTTTTCATTAGCCAAATTAGGGCAGCGAAACTTTGTTGGCGCCGGGGAAATTTTAATTTCCATTTTCATTTAAGCTCGTTGTTTATTTTGTTAGCCGAAGGGAGTTTCGTTGAAAAGGATGCACACTCGTCGCCAGACTTGTTTAGTGCCCATAAAATGTAAAAAAAGTTTATGCCAAGAAAAAGTCAATTCTCGTGCCCTCAATTCTACACTCAAAGAAAGGGTAAGATGGGTAAAAAGTTTCTAGACTTTTACCAAAGCAAACTGGGCTTTACTTGCTAACAATATTTTCATTTATCACAACTTCTTGTGATGATAAAATACCTAGATACAAACGTGAAAATGCGCCTTAAAAAACAAATATGTTTAAATGTAATTGGATAATAGAGCAAGCTTTATCGAACTTATATTAAATTGTAAATCACTGTAGAAAAAGACATATTTTTTTAATGAACAATCTGGTGGTTAAATAGGTCATGGACATTTTAAAATGTAATTCCCAGAGTGATTGCGATGTTTTGTTGCCGACAGGTTGCGCTCCAAACAGATTTGCATGCATAGTGCAGGAGTTGGCCTAAAAGACGAGCAAAAACACGCCCATTCTGCGGTCTAAGGCCGCTCAGCAGCAAATTGGTTTTTCCGGAGGCTTTTCCCAAGGCTTTCCCGGCTCGTTTGGCTTCGTTGCGTTTCATTTCGTTGGCCAGACCCATTGGACGGCATTGTTGCAGCCATACACGTATAGCGTCGTGGCTCTTCAGCTCCCCGCTGCTGTGGATATGGCTGGTGCACGCCAAGTGCCAACATTCATTAAACGGCCATAAACAAGTGGTGCAGATTGCGTTGGGCAGCAGCCACCCACCACCACCCACCAGCGAGCGAAAGGCGACAGAGGTCCTGCAAATGGATTCCACGTCGAAAACGCATGCAACAGCTCTTGTTTATGAGCTGCATTTTCCATTTTCACACACTCAGCGCAGTCGGGCACGCAAAGTTTCAGCCAAAGTATATTTATAATATTTTTTCTGACACGGAAAAATTGCTGTACGTGTGTGTACCCTTGTAATTTAATAGTTGCTTAAAGAACTCGTTTGCTGAAGGTGGTAGCACAATTCTGAGAATCATATATATATTGGCAGGAGAATATATGAACAAAATATAGGAACATATATGTGGAATATGTTAGAACAACAATTCACAATTTGTTGTAAACATAGGTCGTAAAAAAAGTTTGACTGATTTCATACACATGTTTTGATTTGCTACCCCACAAGTTCTGCCTCCTTCAAAGACGATTTCCACACATAACTTATGGAAAAGCTCTCTGACAATTGCTCTCTACTCGATCGGCAGAAAACAGTTTCAGACAGCGTGACTAAGCCTGATTGCAACTGCCAAACTGTTTTAGCCAGCTATGCTAGCCAAGTTTTCCATGCAATGGAATCAATGGGGTATGCGGGCCAGATGGCGAAATGACTAATGCCTCGAAGACAACTTCTCATACTCATCCAGCTCTCACACTTTGTCGGCTTCCACGTTTCACTTCGTTCTGAGTTTGCGGACGCATCGGAAATTGGGGCACAGGAAACCAGACGGAAGCGGAAGTGACATACCAACGGGCCTGACACGTTAGAGCCTTTTATAGCAACCATTTCAGTGAAATGCATCTGGCGAATGCATGTATTTCAAAATTATTCTATGCTCGTATAAGTAAATTGTTACAATTTCAATGAATGTATGATTCAAGTATTGTATCTCATGGCTTAAACGGTTTCCCAATACTGCATTATTATAACTTTTCCTGCACTTATTCATTAACTTTGAGGCCAGTTAAATCAGTGGCGCCTTAGTTACTCGTTAAATGAAAACTATTCTGCAGAGCATCGGCAATTCTGCTTAAAGTGCCTGCTAGTTTGTTTATTTGATTTTTGTGTATCCATTTCCAGCTGTACCCAGCGGAGACCGGCGAAGCCGAGCGCATTTCATATTTAATTAAAATCGAGGCACCCACAGACACCCGCAAAGCAAACAGACACACATGCAAACACACGGTCGCTCATCCACGAGCACTTGGCCATAATACAACGAGCATTTAAATAGGGGGTTGTGCAAGGGGGTGGGAGTGGGTGGAGCAGCGACGTCGTCTGGAAAATGGTAATAACAAAACGCTGGGCAAATATTTAAAATCCACCGAATGCCGCATTAATGAGCTTTTATTTTGACGGCGATAAGCACAACATACACACACGCACACACACACACACACACACACACACACACACAAAGTTGGGAACAAATTATGGCTAATTCACGATTGCTTTATGCTAAACAGATGCGGTGGCAAAAAAGAGTGGAATATATTCAGCAAGCGCAAAATCAAAACAGAGAAAAGGCGGCCCAGCCACGCCTACCGCACTCCGCCCACAGCTGCTGGCCAGGCGGGCGAGGCAATTAAAGCGCGTGACGAAAACATTTCGCTGCCACGCCCATTAAAATTTCATCAATCCGCTGAGGATCTCCATCTCCATTCCCTGCAGAGAGAGAAATATTGCTTTCCTATCCCATTTTAACAAGACTTTAAGCCGCATGACTTTCACTTAAGCTTAAAATCCATATTTGGGCATAGTGACGAATGCTTTAGGAAGGAATTCTTCATTGCATTGGTTTCATTATGAATATATATAGAAGCGAAACATTTAAAGTTGTGTGCACCAGTGACCTGAGCTATATTTAAAGTATTATTTCCCCTCAATTAAAACATTCATTTCAAATGCAATTGGAAAATATTTTTAATTCATTCTTTTCATTCTGCTTTTACAGCGCTCCCTGTCGGCACTTCTTAATAATTCTATTCCAATCAATTATTTCTTTATTTTTTATACCGCCAGTAGCTTTTCGCTGCCGCGCGCATATTTCGCTTTGTTTTCGTTGCCATAATTCATTTCTCGCTCTTCTGGCGCCCGCGAAAAGCTCGGGGAAAACCGTAGAAAAATGCGGTGAATGCGAGAGAAAACATTGTGTAAAAGCCAGGATCAAGTGTGTGCATTTCCAGGGTAGAAGGTGTGCGTGTGTGTGTGTGTGTGTGGGTGCGTTGGCCGTGCTTATTAAGTGGTTCGAGTGCTGATTTATAGCACTTTACCCTCCAGTCATGACGGTTATCCTGTCAGCCTCAACTGAAGGACAGGACACTCGCCCTCTGTCCTTCGTTTCAGCGGACGGTAATAACGGTCGCACCCAGGACATTCGGCTAAAGTTTTAAGCGCTCACTTTGCATCTAAAGTGTGTTCGGCAGATAAATGTTCTACACGCGCGTTACTCATACGCCGTGTGGGCAAAGGTGAAGCGGCTGCAAAAACAAACCGCACTTTACCTAATTGAACCAGCCGCAAAAAAATAACAAGGTCGCTGATTAATTTAGCTGGGGATGGCATTTTATGTTTCAACTTGACGATAATGTTAACCATTTTCGTATAATTGAGTTGGACAAAACTTGACCCGTTGAAACTGGTATATAAAAAGTGGCAACTGGGATTTTATAAACGCTTTAAGCTTGGATATTCGCTATTATTTAGAAATCAGCTGGCACTTTTGAAATGGCTTATAAATTCTGTTGATGCTGAATTTCAGTTTCCTTCGATGACTTTACAAAATTTGCCAATATAATTAATTTTCTGGTAACACTGAACTCATAAGCAACTAATCTTCATTTGGCACACATGGCTTGGAGCAGAGCATGTATTTTCCAGTTGAAATAATCTGACATAAGCTGAAGTATATATTGTTCCAGAATTATTGCTCATAATTCGCACGATTCCTTTCAAATTCGTTGTTGTCAGTTTATAACTCTATGCCATTCTGTCTAGATCGTTTTCATTTTTGGCAAGTGGCGAAATTGACTTGAACTAGATTTTCCCGATTTCCATTTTCCCCCCAATGTTTACACTAGCACTCAGAATATCTTTCGCGGCCCATTCGCACAACAGAGCATGAAACGGATGCAATAAAAAAGGTGCCAAGTCTGAAACAAATTAATATATTTACCGACACATGGATTGCTTGGGCAGACGTATTAAACTGGCTGTAAAATTTACTTACTTACGCGCATTACTCAAGTCTGGCGATCACTATCGCATTTGGTTCGACCCACATAAGACTTTCCCGAACGCGATTTTCCCGAAATGGACATGGCTTAGGTCAAGTGCAATAAACTTTTTATAGTTTCAATAAATATAAAATTTGAGAGCCATTAAAATCGGGCCGAAACATGCAAAGGCGTTCTGCATTTGTTTGTTGCCGTTCTTTTGCAATTCGCTGCTTTTGTTCTCCATCGAGTTTTATGTGCTTCGAATAATGTGAGCGTGCAGGATTTTCGGATGTGTGTACATACTCGTACGATTTTCTGCAGCAAATATAAACAAAGTTTTTAATGTTTATATAGAGCTCAGAGAGACAGCATCAGCGAAAAGCGAATTACGCATACGCCATGAATAAAATATATCTTTTCGTGTACGGTGTTAATTCACTTTCTTGAGCTGGGAAAACCAGCTGTTAGCTGAGCTCTTTGCTAAGTCGATTATTAAAGCGTTTTAACAATTATCCGTCTGTGTTAGAAAACTCCTTTGACACACCAAAGTTAGTCTCTGTATGGCTATATGATTTTGACATTTTGCTGCATTTCTTTGCTTTATTACTTCACGGGAACTCATTTACTGGTAAACAAAAATGAAAGGAAAACGATTTCAAGTCAGTGTATTTAATCGATGGCTAAAGGCAAAGTACTTTAATGTCTATTAAATTTGGTCTAAATAACATGTTCGCCTTTGAATTCATACTACAGAGTTGTGTCTGTTGCTTAATTTATATTAGGAACGGTATGCTGCCTGATTTTACTCCTAAATGAAATGGCGATTAATTACTTGCCAATTTACCCTCATCAACTTTCTACACAGACCTTTAATTAGAAGGGAGCGAATGCTCTGCAGGATGCGAAAAGCCCTATCTTATGGCACATACGAGTACCATTTAATAGGCACATATGGCGTTCGGAAAATCCACGATGGTTTCGCTGTATTATCAGCCATTAAACTCTTTATGAAAATGCTAAATAATGAACTTGGCGAATCGTTAAGAGTTCTACACCCCCATACACGCCCATCATGAATGCGTATGTACGCCTGAGCTTGGGTAATTTTTTAATAAGTATTCAACGCCTCTGCCTGCCAATTTTCCAAGAATCCACCTGAGTGTGTGCGTGCGTCGTAAACATTTTTATTGGCCATTTTCGACATGAGAGGCAATGAAAGGATGTGCCAAGGCAGGTCGGCAAATGCTTTATGATGGCAGAAAGACGAAAGCGGAGACGGAGACGGAGGGGCGAAAGACGAAAAAATAAAAACAAAAAATGAAACATTTTCATTTTCATTTCCATTCTCGTTTGTGCTGTCGGTCTTGTTGTTTGTCATGGCCCATTCAATTATCTTAATATTACGCATACGCCGCATGGGCGGCCAGACGAAACAATTTGGTTGGCGGGTGGCGGGTGGTGGGTGGTGGGTGGGTGGACCGCCCCGGTCGATGTGGTGAAGGGTGGATTGGTAGCCCGAAAAGGGAGGAAACTAATTACCGTCGGCCAAATAAGCAGGGCTCTCGAGAATTTCGGCCTGAGTGCGTTTATTGATATCGAATTGTGGCTTAAATGTGAGTGGAATTGCGGCCGACTCGCGGTTCTTACCTTCTGCCGAATTTCACGCAAAGTCCGGCTATCCGTTATTCCATCATTGTTTCACCCAACTGATTTATTCACAAATTATTTGCACTTTTTCATTTGCACCGTGGCTTCCGCTGGACGTGCTACAAATTCGATAAACAGAAACGGAATCGTCGTGGGCTGGAATAAACACTTGGCGTTTGACTTTGGCCCTGGCTTTGGTTGGGCATCTCCGAAATTTACATTCTATGCATATTTTAATTGTTTTCAGATGCGGAAACAAACGCTGAAGCGCCCTCGCAATCCGCACAGGCGGAAGCCAACAATGAACAATGAACAGGTCCTGGGGGCTCGGGATCCAGCTGTGGTCATTGCACTTGGCTCAATTCCTTTTGCATTTCCTTGCCCTCGTTTTGTCTTCATTTAATTGAAAATTAGAACGAAGTTTGTGCTGTCCCAGACAGGATTTGCATTAAACCACCCCCACCCCCACCCGCGTCGCCAGTCGCTTTGTTTGTTAAACTTCAATTAGGCAAGTTTTTCCAATTAAAATTTGCGCGCTGCAATTTTAAGGGTTCTCTGCTGGCCGGTCTAACTTTCCGAGTGGTTGGTTTAATTGGTTTTTTATTTTCTGTAGCCCCTTTTATCGCGCTGCATTGTTCCCATATCAATCTCAGTCAAGCAAAGGAACCCGCCGGAGACATTGATAAATGCAAAAGGGGTGCCGAACCGAGAAATGGGTCGGAAACGAATATCGCATTGCCATTTAGATAATATATTAAATTGGGGAAATGCTGCAGCTTTCACGGACCAGAAAGGGTGAAATGTAATAGCAAACCCTATCGCAAATCTCAAATTTCGTTCGCAAAGAGTGCGATTATTAGGTATGATCAGTTGTGTATCATGAGATACACTCCATTTAAAGATAGTTACGCAGGTCGGGAAATGCAATGCCGTGTAGGCAGCGTCTATTAACAAAGGAATGTCGCACCTGCTGCGGGTTTTCCGGGGGGGAAAGCGGGGGAAACTTGTATCGCTGGATATAAATATAAACAACTACCCCATGCCGTTCTAATACCAAGGCCCAAACTCCAGTGTCTGTGTGCGTGTGTATCTGTGTGTGCTGGGTATTTCACTTATTTACACTTCACTTCGGCTGCTGATTTTGATTCTGCCGCCGCTGCTCACTTGTTCGCGCGCCCGTTTTCAAAGTTTTCCCCAGCTTTTCCTTATTTATTCATCTTCTTTTTTTTTTGTATATTTGTTTGGGTGCCAGGTCCGCTTTTCCGCTGCGAGCACCAAACGCTTTCAACTTCGACGAGGAACTGAGCGGCGGAGCAGCTCGGAAAAGCCGAAAGCTTTCGGCCCAGAAACACTGTGGAAATGGCACACAGAGAGTGAGCGAGTCAAGGAGCACAAGCTCATGGGGCTGTTGCTGCTTTGTTTTCCTCGAAATCAGGCCGAAATCGAAATCAGGGGGATTGGGCCGAAACACTTGTGGCTCAAACTAGCCTTCCATGTTGCCGGCTGTTTGGCAACACGCCTGCATGTTGCCCCAGCCATTAATCATGTTGCCCTGGCGAAAGATGAGTGCACTTTCCCACACACTCCACACTCGTACACTCGTACACCTCAAATGCCGGCACTTTTGGGCCAATTAATATCGACCGATATGAAATGTATACACGTTTTGGCCTTAGGCCATCTGCTTCTGGCCAAAACTGGCGGTCAGATAAGATAAACAATAAAACACTCACGGGGCATTCTGCTACCCCGTGTTGTCAGTGCCACACTGCTCAATGGGCTCGCATTCGGATTCAGATTCATATTCGGATTCAGATTCAGATCCAGATCCAGATTCGGATGCCAATGCCAATGTCCAATCTGCTCGCCGACTGTTCGCTTTTTCGGATACTCGATTCCCAGGCAGAAATCGGTGGAGCCGTCGAATGCGATGAGCTTTTGGAGCCTGCGGCTCTGGTTCCACTTCCACTCCGTTTCACTGTGTGCCCAAGAACCCACCGTCCCCTGCCCTCGCCCTGAGCCTCTTTGGCGCCCGACGAGGTGACAATTCCATTTAAGAATTGCGGGCATAGCTTTGTTATGGCCCATGACCATTCTAGCCCATCATTCCGGCTAACAATGGCATAGTTATCTCTTCGCTACTGGCCCAGACTGTCTGTTTAGCGTTGTGGAATTAGTTTATACTTATCTGATAGAATTTCTTTCGGAATGGATCGTGGTTACACTGATATGTGGATTGATATCATCTCGAAATAGTTGCTAAGCATTAAATCTATGTTTTGGTTGTGCATTACTTTTGCTGGTATAACCAAAAATGTAACTAAGAAATGCTTAAATAATATATTGTATTAGTTATAGTGCCAAGGGTTATTCCTTCTCTCTGGAAAATAGAGTGTCTACTTAAAGTCCTAATTTACTTACAATGAATTAGACATAAAATGATTAATATTTCATGTGCTATTAATTATATTAGGTGATCCAAATATGGCGGCTTAAGAGCTCAAATGTGCACCTTCGCATCAACGACTTAAACCTAGAGAATGTATGGGTCGTCAAAGGATACACTCCACTCCACTAAATGGTGCCCACGGCGAGCTCCAACTGTAGTCACATAGTTCTGGTAACGAATTGCCTTGCTCACGAGTATATATAGACATTTACATAAAGGTCTTTATTATCGGGGCTGCACAGAAGCTGCGCAGTCGAAGGGCAATGAACTTTTCTTTTCGCAGGACACCTTAAAGCAATGGAGCTCAGGAGCTTAGGAGTTTAGGAGTTTAGGAGTTTAGGAGCTCAGGTGTCGGGTGTCGGGTGTACCGTCTGCTGCAAATTAAGTGCGATTAGTCAGCCAACGGGTTGTCACGGATGCCCCGGGGCATTTGCATAAGCAGGATGGTCCCCGGGGTCCGGGTCCGCTGAAATGGCTGCTCTCTGGTCCCTGGACAAAATCAATTTCTGTAGTTAATAAGCCCGCACCCCGCTGCGGATCAAGCTGCGTGCTCTTTGCACCAGGGGCCGCCGGGATGCGGGCGATTGGATGTGTCCTTGCCAACGGAGGATGTAATTAAATGGATGTGTTTAGAGGTCCTGCGGCGCATTGTGTTGCGAGCTGTGTTGCTACGGCGGCTCCTGCGATCCTTGGCCTAATGCACTGCACAGCGGCTGCCCGCTGATGTTGCATAAATTAATTGATTTATCAAGTGCACGCCGGCCGGCTACGTCTTAATTAGCATTTTCTGTTTGTGGTGGCCCACAACGCGTATACGCAATTAGTACATATTTGCCTCCTTAATTACCAGCCATGTACGCATGAGATAACATGCCTCACGTGGCCCGGCTGCGTTTTGGGGATTTATTGCATAAGGGTGTTGGCCAGAGCTGCTGGCCAAGGCAGCAAACACCTCCATCTGGTTAACGACCCATAAATCTAAAGGCTCTCGCCACGGCACATAAATATCCCCAAATGTTCATATAATGCGTTCTCAAAAATGTAGAAAAGTCAATTTTTCTCCATGTTCTAAATATGTATATACGAGTATATGAGCATTAGTTTTTTCAAACCTGTGTACCAGTACCCACATTGTGAGGGCTGGCAAACATTTATTTTTGGCTAAGCCACTGCAAATTTTGGCCAAAGTGCAAACTGGTTAGCTGACTGTCAAACTACCAACGAAACTCCAGTTTTGCGGCTGCCAATTGAAATGCTTTTCGCATTGAATTGTTTTGAAAGTGCTAATGGGATTAAGCAGATCCTGAATGGCTAAGAGGATCATGATGAGGGGGATAGTGTGACTAAGTGAAAATAGGTATTATTTAAGCTGGCTTTTTTAATGGCATTTCATCTTTCATATTAAAAATGTTTTTAAATTCCAAGTAAAATTGTTCCGTTCAGCTTATGACAATCAGTTTGATTGCAAAAATGTGTTGCGAATGGTAAGGTCGAGAAAAAACACAAATGTTGATATAACGTTTTTCCTGTACGCACATCTGTGTGTTTGACCATAAAACAGTGATACAGCATCTCTGCCTGTCACTCTGCCGATGCATTGAATGGCCGAAAGGCTTCGAAAAAGTGATGAAATGGCCGCCGAATACATGACCAAAAAAACATGGCTCTGGCCAGCTACCACCTGTTTGGCTTACAGCGCTAATCCATCAATGGCAACAAGGCAGAAAGTGCCAACAGCAGCTTTCGAGTGCTTTGGCCCAGTGTAAACACAGTGGCGCCAGAAATAAACCCAATGAAATTGCCAATGCTTTTGTTTAGAAAAGCAAGAACAACGAGCCACCGGCTCCATTAAAATACATATTCGAAAAGCCCTAAAAATCCATTCATTCAGGTGGGTCGTAAAAGCGCGAATGGCCGCAATACATCCCCAACCACCAACCACCACCCACTCACCCACTCAACCACACACTTACACACACACACACGAACATACACACACATATATGAGCAGGGGAAATGGCCTTCCATCATTCATCGATTGGGGATGTAGATTTGCCGCACTCTGTAATATCCTGCAATCGAAGTTGGTTTTCCTTTTATTCCAATTCCACGCCGTACAATGTGCTCCGTTTTATTTATGCCCGTATTCTTGCAGTTCAATAAGGTTTAATAAATTCAGCGACTAGCAAGTGGATTTTCCAGATAAGCACAGGCGGATTAAACAAATTAAAGTCCTTAGCCTGCCAGGCAGCCTGTGGCATACTGTGGCATCCTGTCGCATCCGAGAGATGCAAAAACAGATGCTTTCGACTGGCTTACAGGTTCTGAGTCCTGAGTCCTGAATCCGACAGTTTCAGCGGTCAGGAGGTCAAAGGAGCACGTCGACTGGCATTGATGGACGAGGGGGTCGGGATCGAAAACATATCTCAAGGTCATCGAGGCCCCACATAAAATTGCTCTCCCATAGTTGTAAAATGTGGGTTGAAGGCTTTCCGAATTCACACCCAATTTAAACGCCATATTTCTCTGAAATACTATATATACTATATATATAGTATTGTCAATTGTTGGTAACTTCTGAATGTTCCCTTTTTGCTTAAGTTATGTAAAACAAATAACTTACATTTCCCGACAGAATGAATCAACAACAAGTATGTTTCGAATAGTATCCAGAAATATTTAGGAATTTATAATGTCCATTTTAGCATTCACATCAATAATTGTCACGCCTAAATTTGATTTGCCAAATACCTTTTAAATCACAGATACAATTTGAACTCCAAGGAATGCGTCACTTAAATTGCAGGGACAGCAGAAGGACCTCTGCTCGTCCTTTTATTTTATTCAGCCTGATAACCATTGTCATCGACAGCAATCGATTTGTGTTTTTTTTTTTCAGAGAGCTGCCCTTCATTTGACTTGTCTGCCGTTCCGGATTCATATCTATATCTAAATAATGGGATGTCACTTTTAATTTGAGCGCCGATTAATATGCCTAGTCAGTGGACTACCCCCAGTCGCTGAGTATCCTTTGTTCGCAGTTCCAATAAAAAGCAGAAGATGGAAGAAGAGACAAAAGCAGCAGGATTCAAGGCGTTTCGACATCTTCATTGTGCTTATCAGATTCGGGGGCGAAACACACACTCTTGTGGATTCGACTTTCCACTATGGATAGCATGGATATTCCCACATGTTCGTTGTTTGTTTTAGAGGGACAATTAGCCGAGTAGTCCCCGCAATTTAATTGTTATAAATGCCAAGGCTGAATGCGAATTAAGTAATATTTATGGGTGGCAGTGAAAGGATATCGGGACACCATGAAACTCCACCCACGCGCCAAAGGATCATTAATTACACTGGATTTTGCACTCGAACAGCTGACTCAGTGGCACCACGTGGGCATTGCTCTCCAGTCCGTCTCCACATCCGAGTCCTGGCCATCCTCCCACCATTAATCTCATGCACAGAGCAGTGAAAGAGCAGCTGCTGGATAGTCCTGGTTGTGATTTCAATTAAGCGCCCAGAAAGGGGCGCAAAAACCAACTTATGAAGATAAATGTCACTCGTCAAGTGGCAATCAATTAGTTAATGCTTTCAGGACCCACGGGCCATACACACGTACATACATATCCTGGTACATACTCGTAGTTTGCCCCACCGCCCCAAGGCAGCCGAAAAACTTCTGAGGCTCTGCGTTCGCTGGAGTTCGTGTTTGTCACAGAAATTATTCAATTACCAAATTAAATTTAATGCCTTGTACTCCAAGGAGGTCGAAGGAGGTCGAAGAACGCAGCCAGCTCGCTTTTGATCCCACTAAAAGCTTTAATAACTGCAAATTGCTTTCACAAATTTGTCTTCGAACAGGAAAAGCTGAAAAACGAGGGGGTGTGCCCTGGGCTGGGCTGAGCTGGGCTGGACTGGGCTTAGATGGGCGGAAAATGGGAAAATGGGTGGGAGCCCGCATACCTGGGCAAACATTTTTCTCATTTCGGTGTCGCATCCCCCGCCCGTGACCAAATATTTAAAGGCATTCGACGTGAGCAGCACTTTCAGTTCGGAGTTCGAGTTCGATGGGGCAAAGGCCAAAACGAACCATTATCGACGTTTTTGTCCCCCTGCATTCCACATTAATGTCTCTATCTCTACCTGATGCCGAGCATCAGAAATCCAATTATATTCACTTTATGTACAAAAAGCTCCTGCAGCCGGGCAAAGTGAATCCCTGAATGGGGCACCCTCTGGCCTGAACCATTAACTAATTCCGAAATCCGCTTAAAAATTTAATTTTGTTCACCTGTAAAAGGGCCAGCGGGGGCGCTGAATCGGCTTACTTAGTCACCTTTTCACTGCGTGACATAAACTCTATTGGACCAAAAAATATGCTTATTCGATCGTAGGTTAAAGGGTCTTCCTTTTGGTCATTTAAAGTATTCAACTAGTAAAAGTTGAGAGGCAAAAGGCAAACAGAGCAAGTAGCTCACGTTTTTTCTGTCGTTCAGATCGGTAGTCGTATTAAGAAATACTAACAGCTAAGAACAGTTGCATTGCAAGTACTTTAAAGCCAACTAAATAAAATGTGTCACGAACTTGAAGTTCTGTGTCTGGGACACTCGGACTCGGTGGTGGAGTTAGCTTATAATAACAACTACGATAATGGGTACTTTCTGGCCTCAGCCGGAATGGATGGAGTTGCAATTCTGCGGCACGGCGACACTGGCAACTGGATTACCAACCTAACAAAGCACATGGGCAGTGTGTGGTCGGTGTCCTTGAGCCACGATGCCACGATCATGGCCAGTAGCGGTGAAGACTGCAAAGCTCGAATCTGGGATGCACTGCTGGGCAAGCAGCTAAAGAAGTTTAAGAGTACCAGTACAGTGGCGTGTGTGGACTTGAATCCGCAGGCCACTCGCCTGTTGACCGGCTGCATCGATGAGAAATCCTCACTCGCCCTCTTCGACATTGAACAATCGGGCAATGCTCCCCTGATGGAGTTCCATGGTCACAGTCGCGGTGTGAGGAATGTTACCTTTTGTGTGGAGGAACGCTGCATCCTCTCCGCTTCCTACGATCGCACGGTGAGGATGTGGGACTGCCAGAGCGGCAAGAGAACGAACTCCATTTTCCTGCCGCACCACGTCAAGTCAATGGAGCTGCACCACAGCGGCAATATAGTGACCATTGCCTATGCCGGCGGTGTGATCTTCCTGGACCCCAAGAGACTCGAAGTGCTGAAGCACCGCAAGATGCCATACAGGGTGACTGCGGCCTCGCTGAGTCCCAACAAGGATATCTACGTGTGCGGCAACAAGAATGGATACGCCTACAAGTACGACTATGCCACCGATGTGAATCTGCAGCTCTACGTATTTGAGAAACCATCCTCTGTGCTGGCACTGAAATTCAGTCCGGATAACGAAGTGTGTGCCATTGGCCTCGCAGATGGCAGTGTCATTCTCTGGCGAATGAACGAGAAAACGGCATCCGTAGATGGAGCGGATGGGGTGGAGAATGAATCCATCAGTTAAATACGGAATACCACACCCCACGCACAACTGTTCACCGTTTTTAGTTCTTTAGTGTTTTAGTTCTTATCTTGGTTAATTTGTTAATTATCTTTTCCCTACTAATAAATTCGTCTTGTGATTGAAAACCCCCAAATGACCGATGATAATTTAAACTCGAAAGTAAAATACTAAGTACCTCGCATTGAAATGAACAATGTATTAGAATTTAAGTATTTTAAGTTTGTCTTAGATCTCTCTCTTTTAAATTTAGTATGTCCTTTGATAGCGACATTAGCATTTTCTTTTTCTGAGGAAGTTTCGTTGTGCATACACCTAATTTAGCATAAATTTTAAATCCGTTTCGCTTGAACTTAGTAAACATATTTGGGTTAATAAAGTACTTTCATATAAATTAGTATAGTTTTGGGCGATATCTAATCTGTAACTTGAGCAAAATGCAAAAGCTTAAGCTTAAAATAAAAATGTGCCAAGTGTAAATTTTCAAGAACTTACAACCGTGATGCTTGAGATACTTTTATGAAAGAGAAAAAAAAGTCTGCTCTCCACTAACTGAGCTTCTTGAAAGCTTCGATGACACGATCATAGTTGGGGCTCTTCTGAGAGCGTAGAAGAACTCGATGAGCTTTTGGTGCTTCGACAACGTCAACAATCAACTTGTTTGTCTCTCTTGAATATTTCAGTTGCTTTTTTACCCTCAGCTAAGCCGGTTGCGTTTTAGTTAAGCGAGAAAGTAAATGAAGTGGCATAATATTTGCGTTTCTTTTAGTTCGTTGGTCACACAAATAAGTAATTAACCAATCCATTTTAGCTGCTTGTACAATGTCGGCCAAACCCATCCTCTACTACGCCCCCCGCAGTCCCCCCTGTCGCGCTGTTCTGCTGACTGCCGCCGCCCTTGGTTTGGAGTTGGAATTGCGGTGAGTTGTAACCCCACCCATCCCCCCTCTCGCACTAGCTGATGAACAAAAACCGGTCTCCCCCGCGACCACTCTCTTCATTAACCCGCCACTGGAGCGGTGGGGTCTTGAAAGCCCTGCGCTTAATATGCTGGCCATTTATTATTTAATAATTCAACACTAAGGTACTTAGCTAGGATAGCAGATGATGGGATTATACTGTCACATAATAAGAAACGTCGTCTTTAATAACGTTTTCTAACAGTTTATTGCTCCAAAACGATAGAGGGAATACCCAAAGATGAACAAATTTGAAAGCTGTTCATGAGATGGGTGAACCATGAAGGCTCAGATTCAAAACTTTTGACAAACTAATGGTTAAACGACTCTCTGTTCTTTTGGCACACGTACTCTCGTACCGCAGCTACCTCGCTCACTTTCTCTTTTGCCCTCTCTTTCCAGGCTGGTCAACGTAAAGGCCGAAGAGCACAAGTCCGCCGAGTTCCTCAAGTTGAATGCGCAGCACACGATCCCCGTGCTGGATGATAACGGCACTATCGTGAGCGATTCGCACATTATCTGCGGCTATCTGGCGGATAAGTACGCTCCGGCGGGCGATGACTCCCTGTACCCGAAGGATCCGGAGCAGCGTCGCCTGGTGGATGCCCGTTTGTACTACGATTGCGGTCACCTGTTCCCGCGAGTCCGATTCATTGTCGAGCCGGTGATCTACTTCGGCGTTGGCGAGGTGCCCGCCGATCGAGTGGCCTACCTTCAGAAGGCCTACGATGGCTTGGAGCACTGCCTGGCTGGAGGAGATTACCTGGTGGGCGACAAGCTGACCATCGCCGATCTCAGCTGCATCGCATCGGTGTCCACGGCGGAGGCTTTCGCGCCCATCGAGGCGGATCAGTTCCCCCGCCTGGTGGGGTGGGTCAAGCGCACTCAGACCCTTCCATACTACCAGAAGAACAACCAGGAAGGTCTGGATATGTTGGTGGGACTGGTCAAGGGACTTCTGGCCGAGCGCCAGCAGAAGTAATCGGAATTCAGGCTTTGCAGAGGATATTATCTTAATATAATCGCATTTTATTCGAAATCTTGAACTCTTTTTACTTCTGGTATAAAAACTCCTAAGCTTTAATTTGGCACATAAAACGAAGAGAAGCGATGCCAGCAAATCCATCTGAAACAATCAATCAATACTGCGCGTAATAAAAACATAAGTTTCATGAGACAGCAGCCAGGACGATGAATCAAGGCCGAACAGCAAACAATAATAGGAGATGTGATACTGCTGCCTAACGGGGGTGGGGTATTTGGGTGGCTGGCTTGGGGGGGTTGGCTGTAGGTGAGACGGGAATAGAATCGGAGACAAGGACAGCGACTGCGACTGCGAGAGCGACAGTTATGTGCAGCTGGTCGAAAAGTAATGGCAAAACTTTTTTATGGGGAAAATGGGAAAATGCCACGAGGAAGGCAGCCAGTAACCTGAACTTGCCCATGGACTGTGTGTGAAATTCAAGCCAGAAAGTTTTTCCGGGCTCCGCTCGGCTCCTGGCCATTGTTGTTGTTGTTTGCTTGACTTGTCGGTGTTTGGCGGCGTTTCTCGTTATTGATTACAAGCTGTAAGTGATCGCATTTATAGTTGTTAAAGCTTCTTTTGGCTTTGGCTTGTTGCGGCATCCCCTTGACTTTCCTTTCGGCTCTTCGTCTCCCATTGGCTTTGGCCACTTGAACGGAAATAACGCTGATTTTCTTTCAGCTCAAGTCTATTTAAACTTGCTTTCCAACTTTGACGTGGAAGTCATTTGTTCTGTGCACTCGAAGATTACACAAACGGTCTGTTGACGATGTTATGTTACCAACTTGAAATAACGCTTTTCTATTTTAGAATCTATCTATTATGGGTTGTCATACCTCTTAAGCTGCATTAAAGTCTGCATCAATGTTTCAGTCTTATATTCTATGCCTAATTGCTCATCCTGGGGGTACATTTCTCCCTTCATCCGTTTGCCACAAGTGATACATTCGCAGTTGGCCAGTAAATAGGTAGAAATCCTTTACGCACGTGTTTGAAATGCAGTAAATGCAGCTGCAAAGTGGAGCTGACTTTTCGCACACATTCCGCCTTGATGCACTCGGATATGGCTGACGACTTTTCGCAAACGTGATGTGACACTTCACTCTGCACTTATGGCCGCCAGTCATTGTCGATCAGAAGTGGCGACACGCGGTGCGCCGGGTGCATCCCGTAGTATCAGGTATCCAGTAGTCAGTGTCCAGTATCCAGTATCCAGGCCCCAGACCCCAGAGCCCAGCAACCAACAGCCATCAGGCATCAGCCATCGGACATCAGCCATCGGACATCAGCCGCAGGGAGGCACTTCGTTCCGATTGAAGTGCAACACTGCGGGACAAAAGTTTTGCCGCCGAGGAGCAGCGGTCCGTGGAACTGGATTTCGGCCACATTTTCATCATGCTTTTTTCACAGTTTTCAAATGCCATTAACTGTGCGGCGCGGGACGATGGCAAGCGGGGGGCTTTTACTTTTTTCCCTTTCTTGGGGCGGCGGCGAGTGTGTTTTTGGGATTAAAATTTAATGCCGCAAAAGGAAAAAGGCAACCTAAGCGCGTGCCAGGAGCGTTAAGTAAACCGGGGGCCAAAACTGTAGCTAGCCATGATTAATGATGCCTTTTTCGGTGGCCAGGACACAAGGACGCCAGGACGGCAGGACGGCAGGACGGCAGGACCTTCGCCCATTTCCGGTTCGTTTAAAGTTGAAACGACGCCGGCCATCTGTTTGCTGCCTTCTGCCGGGTTCGCTTCATTGTTTGCTCTGCGGTTGCGGTTTGTTTAACAATGAAATTAACTTCTCACTGTGCCAAGGTCCATCCAGCAATTGCCAACAAAATTCAATATTTCGCTGGTATTTAGAATTTGGCATTCGGCCATGAAGCGGGCTCATTAAACTAATTGGAATACGCATTTATTGTGCGCAAATCACAATCTGACCAATTACCAATGAGCCAAACAAAGCTAATCAACGATAAGGATTTGGAAGCTTGATGTACATATAATTCTGACATAATTTGGCCATGGGTATCAGATCACAGTGATGGTGCTTGTTCTACCATCGAAAGGCAATATATGTTGCACGAAGAGCTTAATGAAAAGGGTACCCCCAATAACTTTATTGAAAATCCTTTTTTAATAATCTGCTTCTTTTATAAGTGCTTACTTACACGTGTTATTATTGCTGCGAACTTGCTAAAATCGAATGATGCCTTGTCGCTTAAAAGGTAATCCACACAGAACTGTGTGCAAATTGGCATATCCTCATAGGTATTTGCCATCACTGCGTCGCTTGGAGTGGGCCACTTGACGTCGACATGGTTCAGCTCTTCAAGTGGATGGACAACGGGGCGGGAGGACTCTCGTGGTGCGTGGGGAATTCATGTCTCCACTCGATGGCCGGACAAGGAGCGTTGATGGGCGCACTCTTCATGTTTCATGTTCGTGTTCGATGTCCGGGCCTTCAGTTCCGATTCGATGTGTATTCCGACACTGGCACTCAACAATTGACAGGAACAGGCCGCCGTACATAATGTTCGAGATGTCCACTTAAGTGGCCGGGGTAGAGTGTGGTATGAACTAATCACCGGGCAATGAAACTAAATCTGTTTTGAAAAACTAACCCAAGCAGGCCGTAACGAGCGAGTGCATTTGTGAGTGTAGTGTGCCAGTGCAATGAAAGGCGATTATCCTGCTCAACTGTCCTGTCCGTCCGTCCGTCCGTCCGTCCGTCCGTTTGTTCGTCCGCCTGGATGTCCTTTGGAAAGCTTGCTGCCTGTCTGGCCGGTAGCCGACTGCTGATAAACGGCCGCACAAACTTGTGCGCTTTTGTGCCGAGGCCTGCCATTGAAACCCATTGAAACTGGGCCAGGTCGCAGCGAGAACATCCTGCGAGAACGAGCATCCTGCGAGCGCCAGGACTCCGGGCCTCCCAGCTTCGATGCATGTTGATTAAGTGCTCGCCGCCATTCGAATGCCGTCTGCTGACAGCGGCAACATTTGCATTTGCATAATTGGATGTGTACGAACGCAGACCAGTTGATCTGCAACTGCAGAATCGCAGTTCTCCGGTCCGAGTGCAGAGCAAACTTTCTCATTGCCGTTGACATGCCAGTGCGCTTTCATTTAATCAATATCGGATGGAGCGGAGGGCTGGGAAATCGCATATATACATACATGTAGATAGGTAAAGTGCTTGCCGGCAGTGGAAGTATGTGCGGAAAATGGAAGTATCTGCATGCTAGCGCTAAGAATCAATGCTTAATGGCCGTGAAGGTGCAGTCTACCCATTTTAAAAGTAATAACAATTGAGTTAACTGATTACAATTCAAGCACTAGTGCATTCTTAAAATTCTACCCCTGAGTACTTGCAAATAAACCTGAAGTTACTTGCTCATAATAACAATATCTCTAATATATTTAAATTCCCCACTTTCTTCCTACTGTAATTGTATGGGTCACTGTATGGGTTTCCCTCCTTCAATGTTGACTAATTAATGCGGCAAATGTGTTGAAAGTGTACTTTTTCTGGACAGGCTGTTGCAAGTGTAATTAGCTTGAATAATGGACCCTGGCTGCCGAGGATGTGTCGGATTCGTCGCATTCGATCCTCATTCATTATCCATTCCACGGCTGCCAGCGATGTTTGAACTTTGCTTGCAACCTAAGTGCCCCAAATGGATGAATGGATTTTCGCGTAGCAGCAATTATAGACAATAAATTTGTTGACACTAAGTGCTCGACAAACTTTTCCAATTAGAGCCAACAACAAGCAAATTATTGCCTACGAGTGGGGCTGGGAAAATTGGGTGTGGGTGTGGGTGTGGATGTGGGCGTGGGAAAGTGGGAGTGGAAGTGAAAGTGGGCGTGGGCGTGGGCATTTTCCGGGGACTCTAGGCTCTAGGCTGACTTGCAAATGAATTCATTCAGCCATATGACTCGAGCCAAGACCGAGCCTGATTACAGGGCCCCCGGCAGGCCAAGCTTCTGGCTTTCACGCCGTTTTCACGCATCCGCCTCATTGCGCTCCGCCAGGCACTTTGGTTGCCATTGCCACCGTGGAGTGGAGTGGAGTGGAGTGGAGTGCCTATTGCCACTGCCACTTGGCCACCTAGCTGCCTCGCTGCCTCGCCGCCTTGCCGCCTCCATGGGCAATCTCCTTAAACCAATTAACTTTCATTTGCCGCCGCAACACAACCACAAAATTGTGCTTGCCAGCTTCATTTGGGGCTTGAGTCATTGGGTTATCTATGGCAAGGCAGTGTCGCCAGATTCAGTTGCTCGGAATTGGAAAAAAGCCAGCCTAAATGGTTTCACCTACATCCTTTGATTTCAATCCCGACTGCGGCACACGGGAATAATACATCTATTGCTTCACATTTCAAATTCACTTATAATATTATACTTATTATTTATTTATTATTATTTTATACTTATTACTTATAAATTTATAATATTTCTTAGAATTTTTTAATATTTATTGATGCTTTGAATATTTAGCAATGTCTGCTTTATTTTCTGAGTACATATATATTAAATCATATTTTGTATAATTACTAAATTGGTTATTTAACTAAGTGTAACATATGTATGTTAGCCTGCATCTTTAATGATCACCTTTTATATACACTAAAAGGCTTCAAGTGCAATTGAGATATTTGTGATTTGGCGAGTTTTCTGCCAGTGCATCTCCGGTGGCTTGGTGTTATCGCTTGTACAACACCAGGAGCAGTTTGCCAGCTGCCAGCTGCCATCCGCCAGATTCCAGATTCCAGATGCATTCAGTTTGCATCCGAAAATGTTTGCAACCCTTCCTGCCGCACGGCCAGACACACAAAAGCTTTTGTAATTGCCTGACTCATGGCCCACATGACGTATACGTGTTTTGCATACGTGACTCGACCCCTCTGCCTCCCCCTCTGCATCCCCCAATAAATCTCTTTCGCTTTTGCAATTTTTGGGGCAGCTCTGGTAATTGGTTTTGAGTTTCCCGCAGACGGACTCCACCTGTCCCAGCAGCGGAGGTGAAATGGGGGGCCCAGCTGGTTTAATTATGAGCATTGTGCCCAAAGAAAGTGCCCAATCCTGCCAGGATGCCAGCCCAACTACCATGCTGAACCAGAAGCTGGCGGCACCAGAAGCTGGCGGCACCAGAAGCTGGCGGCACTTCTTAATAACTTGGCAACAAAGCATTTTGACGCCCCAAGGCATGGGGATAAAACGGGAATTAATTATCTTTTGACTTTCGCTTTATTGGGAAAAGATTCTTAGGCGAATTTTCGCAGGACGTGCAGTAAGTTCTCACGTCACTCAATGCACTGAAGTAAGATATTCGAGAAGTTGTCTAAACTTTATTTATATATTTATTTGAAACTGAGGTGTGGCAAAGGAGTGGACTGAAAGTAATTTAATTAGTAGTACAAATGAAGATTGACACTTTATGCCGAGTTTGCAGTGAAGCTTTGCCTAGTACTCACTGTAACTTTAAATTTCAAGGGAATTGTTGCAATTACAATTAATTTATTCTAGGACCAACCATTTCGTTGGATTGTTTGCTGTGTAGATCCTTAAATGGGACCGGATACGGGCGGCCCAAATGAGGAAGTTCGGTAACGAACTCGCATTTAACTTTGTCTAATCCTCGTTAGCATTTATTTGGCCAGCTCAGGTGCGCCGAAGCTGGTGGGGGGATTTAATATTTGGGCATGTTGGTATGTATTTGTAGAATGTATTGTAGCATACAAAGGCACACACGCACATGCACACGCACACGCACACGCACACGCGTACACACTCACATTCGTGAATATTCATTCAGTTCGCATTACCAAAGCCCATTGTTGTGCGCACTCGTTGTTATTGCTGTCCTACGTGGCGATGGCTGGGTGTGTGTGCGTGAGTGTGTAAAGTTATTAAAACCATTCAAAACGTTTGCTTTGGACCCAGGCACACCGTTCTCCATTCCGGTCCCATTGTCCCCATCCATGGATATCGCCGTGCAGTCATGTGTGCGGGCGTGTAATTTGCATAACTATACATGCCAGTCCAATTCGCATCCTGTTCGGATTTGAATAGGTTTTCCTAGGATGCCCGCCCTTCCAGACGCTCCCGAGTCCATCGATAGTCCCAATAAGGGTACAAATACCTACAAAATGCCCAGAAAGTTACATAACCGTTCCAAATTAGCCCACAATGGCGGGTGTGAAGAGACAGGAGTCAATCCAATGTGACGAGCAAAGGTCCTTTTGCCCATTGGAATCGGATAATCGTTGGTTTGACAGCTACTCCCGGGCATTTATACAAGCACCAACCTATTCATGGTGCTGGTAACAAATCACTGGATTAGTTATGGAAACTCTTTGGGGGAAGTTTTGGGGGAAACACACAGTCAGCACTATACAGATATGACCTTTACAAATGCTTTCCTCTTGGCAATATGTCAACACATCCCGCAAACAGCATTTACTCTGTAAATACGTGAAAAGATTCGTCGAAAATTAATCGAACTTTTCGCAGAAAAATCCATTAAAAATAGTTGAAACAAACATATTTAATTTAGTCTTTTCATATATTTTAAAATCGAAACAACTGAACTTCAGTAACTTTACCTAAAAATAACTAGCAGCCATCTTAAAATAAAAGAATGTAAATTATCGTAAGGAATTTAAAGGTGAATCGTGGCCAGTTGGAGGAGGACCTCTATAAAATTCCACGTTTATGGCGGGACAGGATACGTTTTTCTTTGTGGCCCCTAAAGCAATGGGTTTATATCACTTCACATGCAAGGAAGCACTACCTGGCCGAAGACAATGTCCTCGGAAATGTGTCAGGAGCAACCGCCAGTTGGCCTGTTGGCCAGTTGGCCAGTTGGCCAGTCAACCAGAGTCCGGCCAGTGGGCCACCTCACCTCACCTGCAACCTGTTGGCGAGGACGGGTCAGGAGCAGGTGCACCTGTCACAGAAAGGAACTCAATGGGCGGTCCGGGAGGCTGGTTTCCAGTGGGTGGTCCACTGGGTGGTCCAGTGGGTGGTCCACTGGGTGGTCCACTGGGTGGTCCAATGGGTGGTCCAGTGGGTGGTCCAGTGGGTGGCCCAATGGGTGGTCCAGTGGGTGGTGGAGTGGACTGAATGGTGCTCCGCCTGCTGCGGAATATGAGAAATTGGGTTTGCGGTGTTCCAGTCAAATGCACATTGAAATGGTTTTCATGCGATTCGAACCGAATGTTGTTTGGCAAAGGTATCATGGAAATTCATTAACACACTTCGTTTGGCAAAAAATGGAAGCTAATCTTGTTCCAACACTGGATGCAAATGCCTTTCATGTGGCTTCTTCGGCTCCATTTCTCTACACACTGCCAGCAGAGAGCACTTAAAGTTTTGGATTTTCTTCGCTAAAGAAGGAAATATGAAAAAACTGAAGGTTTAATAGGGAAAATGCTCCCTTTTGTTTCTACAAACCTAGGTAAACCTAGGCAAAACCAGCTATCCTCATCCGCAAATGCCTTGTTTTCACTGCATAAAAAGCACATTTGTAATTTGTTAGCCAGAATTTGGTCCTTTGGTCTGGCTGTTGGTCCTTTGGTGGCTCCGCAGACTCGGTTGCCTGCATGTTACACTCTCGGGTAAAATGTACTTGCATAATTTATGCGAAATCAGCGACGTGGCTGAAAAAACAACCCGCACCAACTGGGGTAGAGGAGGGGGAGCGAGGAGGAAGGATGGAGGAGGGAGGAGCACTTTATTTGGCAGCCGGTGGCACGTAAAATGCTTTATCCCCGATTCATTGTCACCGAAAAGATGCTTTATCGCTGCCAGACTACAAATTCCAGCGCAGCTGAAAATATTAACGCTTGAATCTCATCCCAGACAGGTAGGATCTCATCGGGCATGCGAGAAGGTAGGTGGATGTGGATGTGTAATGGAGATGGTGTCCTTATTCCGGCGGACTTGGCTGGGGGGCAGCACACAAATGGAGGAGGAGGAGGAGGAGCAGGAGCAGTGCCCACACTTATCTTCCGGGCGAGGGAAAACTTTGTCTTTAGTCATTCAATCCTGCCCGCCACACGGACGCTTTTTTCGGGCGGATTATGGATAATCACCTGGCGAGGGGAGCAAAAGGAAGCTGCCCGGTGCCGCGAGGAAGACGCATTTGTTTTTATCGCACTTTTTACTTTGGGCGTGCACTGGGAAAAAATCTATCAATAAAATGCCGCATTGTCTCAAGGCATGTATTCACAGAAATGTAGGATTTGCTTACCAAACTCCGCTCTTTCATTTAAAGTAGAGTTATGCATATTTAGTTATTCAGTTTTATTGGTCACTCCTAATGCACTTTTGGGTACTCTTTTCCGGCCGTGTACGGGCCTTTGATCCAACATTTTTTATCCCTGTTGATTCTTGCATAATTTTCTAAGCGCCGACGCAGTTTTAGTACATTTTCATTTACCTTCTGCCATGGCCGTGCAAATTTGTTTACCTTCGTGCGTGCGCAAGTGATTCCAGATTATGCGAAAGTTGAATTTTTCATTGCATACGCCGAGGCGTATTATTCGCACTGCGTGTCAATGCAAAACGAAAACATTTCTGCCAAAAAATACAGCGAAAGTACTGGTAGAATGGCTGGTAGAGTGGCAAGGACGACGCTTATATTAAATTGTATTGTTATTCTTAAGGCGGGAGCCTTATTTTCGGGCTGCCCACGGGCCGCCAAAGATGTTTACTTTACTATATATTCTGTAAACTTGCCGCCGGCTGTTTTTGCCCTGTTATTGTCAGCGTGCCAGGCAAATGAGTTTACGAGCAGGACAACACAAAAAAAACAGTATATATATATGTATATATGGAAAAGGAAAAGCGAGCAAGGAAGGGAAAACTAACTTTGTGCACATCTTACTCGCTTACAGGCCTCCCTTGTTTTCCGACTTGCCTCTTGTTCGACCCTCTTCTCCAGCCTTAAGCAGCCTCGCTCCTTTCCACTCCTGCAAAGGATACTCTGCTTGGGGTCGTGGGTTTTCAATATAATGCAAGCTCTACAAATTGAAGACATTCCTGGTACACCCCCTCTATCTAAAATATCTAACTTAATATCAACGAATTTATACTTTTAGAAAACACCTTCTAGCAATTTAAATTTCCATTAATGAAACGAAATATTATTTTTTTATTTCCATAACTATTTAATAAGTGTACAAGGAGCATCGGTGCAAATCGAATGAAAGAGTCCTTTGTTCACATCCTATCTTTAATGGCCTCGTGTTCGCTGGCTGGGCCTGGAAAAGCAAATTTCAAACATAATGAGGGTCAAACAATATTTGTGATTTGGTTTTTCCGAGGCAGAAAAAAAAAGTTCGTTGCTCGCGAGGCTTTCATTGTTTTCTTTTTTTTTCTGGCCACGAAAAAACATTACGAGTTGGTTTACATGGGCAACATGTTTAACCTTTTCGGAGCTAGGGTGAAGTATTTAACTTTTCCTTTCGGGCTTATTGGGATTTTTCGTGACTTTTAGCATCGTACAATCTGATTAGTATTGTTTTGAATTTTTGTTATTGATGTTTCAGAAATATTATAAACGTACATATATTATTGGGATCTCTTTGTCGAAAATACATGTTTGGTTTTAAGAAATTCATATGCCGATTATATTGTTCAACTTAAGGAAAACATTTATTAACTGTGCTTAAATATATGCATTGGCACCATAAACATAATTTTACATTTAACACAAATTTAAACTGATTTAAGGCGCGCGGTTCATGGCGATTATCGATGAATGCTTATCGATGTAAAAACAAGAAATGGTCACACATGTGACAGTCGCCATCTGGCGGGCGGTAGCAGAATCCGCCTAAGAGTATGCAATTGAATTTGATTATATTTGGCGGTTAATTTGAAAGGAGACTTCTTGTTATTAGTAATTCATATATTTGCATTAAACTATTTGCATTAACCGATTTTAATTCTTTGAAAACTTATTTATAAGGATAAAATATTTATATTCTCGAAGGAAAATACAGCAGTGTTCCTTTTGGGTTTGCTCTCGCAGCATTTCGGTCTCCCTCTGTACAACCACCACCACCACCACAACAGGCGATAGCGGCGGCATTTGAACTTTCAACCCCCGAAAGCCACGTGCTCCTGCAGCTTTTGGCCTCCTTTCCGCGTGCGGCAATCAATGAAAGTGAAGCTTTGCCCAATTTAAGCCCGCCGCCAGCCGAAAAATTTCCATGCAGAGTCCTGCGTCAACGCGTTGATATGAGTATGTGTGTGTGTGTGTGTGTGTGTGCGTGTGTACGGGAGTGTAGTGGCTGTTGGTGGTGGTTAGTTCACCACCGATCCAAACACACCATGCCAATTCGCGAGCTTCGCAGTGCGGCGCCAAGCGATTTGGATTTAGTTTACAACGGAAAGCACAAATCAACGGTCGTGAAAATCGAGCAAAGCTCCGTGTGAAAAACGTATAAATTCGTCGAACGAATTTGATATCGAGCGTTTACCTGGATTAAAGCGGAAATCAGCGAATATCGGTGATTTTCCGGAGCGCGCGAGTGTGTGTGTGAAAAATCCGCTTAAAAGCAGTCTGGAATCTTAAATCCCACAGCCAAGACAAACTTTGGTACGGAGCAAGAAATCGAGGCGAAACTTTCTGCCTGACGTGTCCTGCCCACTAACACACACACACACACACACACACGCACACACATGCCAAAAGGACTCCCTTCCTGTCCTTCTCTCTCTCTCTCACTCACTCTCTATCCCTCTCTCTCAGGACAGACTCTCTGGCGCTCTCTTTATCTTGGGAGCTATGTCTGTGAAACTCGAGGTTGGGGATGCACGTGGACTTCCGTGAAAACAGTGAACTTATGTTAATTTCATTTGTTTCGTGACCTTAGCGCCAATCGAAATCTGCATTTTTGTGCATTTACAGCGAATTCGCATTCCAAAAACCAACAATGCGCGAAATTCTGCAATACATTCAACTTTGCACGTTGACATAAACTACTATATATAGTACATTGTAAGAACATGGGAAACAAAATGAGATTTTGGCATGGGTACACCTCCAACGTTTAATCACTTGACTGAACGGCCAGCGTGAATAAAAATTTTAATTTGATTCTTGAAGCGATTTCATTTGAGCGATTTCATTTTATTTGTGCTATTCAATCTTAAAGTACACAACATTTTCTCAGCAACTCTTTTCAATGGGAATTTGTGCTTCATAAAATTTCACCTGAATAGTGTTGTATTTACTTTTGAAAAAGGGTAAATATTACACTTTATCACTTTATTTAAGTCCCATACAAGTTCGGATAGCCATGAAAAGATACAATATCCTAAATCATCCATTTCGTTTTGACATTCTCTTTCTCTTGGAGATGCTGATAAAAAAAAGCATTGGGGCTGGCAATGGCATTGGCCGAGGGGATGTTTTGGGCCAAAAAAGCTCTACCATCCCCATCGACCTCAACAGGCCAACAGTTGATGCTGTGCCAAAAAAATAGTGGGAAGCACAAGGAATTGAACTTTGTGCCCGCCTGATTGCACTTCGCTTCCCCCCTCTCACCCTCTCACCCCCTCACCGCCACCAGCCCTCTCTTTCCCACACCCTATAGCCGTCTCTCTCGCTCTAGGGTGAGAGCGAAAGTTGAATATGTACAATGGGCTTATACATGGTCCATATAAGATACACTGGTACACTGCTCTTTTGGCAATCTTCTCGGCCAGACAAGTGCACGAGTCCGCCTGATTTGGCCAAACTGAGTTTGTTTGTTGAAAAATTAATGTCTTTGCTTGGGCTGGGAGTGAAACACTTGCGTCTTATCGATTGCTTCCGTGGGGCAAAAGGCTAGGTCGCACAAAGGATTTTCAGGACGCCGAAAGGGGCTGGGTTCCTTGCCAAATGCTTTACCACGCCCTGCAATTTGTATACAAATTTATAGAGTTTGTAACTCATTTCATACGTTTATTGCGTTGCCCATAGTTTTTTGTTTAATGTAGATTTTTCCACAAATTTAAATAGTACCAAACTTTGATATATCAGCTAATATCTAAACAATATCTGAACTGAAATATATTCCTACTCAGTGTTTTTCACACACTTTTTAAGTACGAAGTAGACGTGCTTTTTATGCTTTATAACTTGAATTCTATTTTGAAGGGCTAGGCTTTGTGTAGAGTTACATTTCAGCGATAGGAAAATTCTCATGCTATACACTTATGGATTACTCAAAGACCTAGAACTGGGCCTCTAATGCAATAATAATCTCTGGAAACTTTCCACAGTTCTGCATAAGAACGTCGGCTGCGTTTATTTACATAATGTTTTTGCCAAACAAACCTTCTATTCTTCGAGCAGCAGCTGACCAGGGTTTAGCAAACGTAAGCAATTGAAATTGGGGCTTGGGAAAGTAATTCGACACCTATCAGGGGGATCCATTGTACAATGTCTGTGTGTTGAAAGTGCCTGCAAAGTATCCGAAAATCCACAGTGGCGTGCATCAAGGTCAAGCGGAAACGGAAGTGTGGATGTGTTTTGGATGTGTTTTCGGGTGGCTTTTGGGGTGGCTTTTGGGTGGTTTTTGGTGGCTTTTGGGGGGCCAATTGTCCTCGCAGAGTTTTCGGCGTAATTCGCGCCTTGGCGCCAAACGATGGCCAAATCAATTACCAAGAGCAAAGGGCAGAAAGTGCATATTGGCAGCAGCCAGCGAACAAGTTGAACAAGTTGCGCAACACCTCTCTGTTTTTATTTTGAGTGAATGTGGTTCCCAAAATAGCCACAAATATGGCTATATTAGTTGGCATTTCAAATACAAGAGGCAACATTTTTGAACGATTCGCAGTGAATTTATTGTGGCCTAGCGCAAACAAAAGGCCAATAAAATGTGCAAAATCGATTGCGTAAACAGAGTGTATTTCAATGGCAATCAAATTGCATGATTTATGCAGAAATAGGAAAAGACAGCTGTCCCTCCCCCTGGATTCCTTCCACCTTACCCACAAAGCCGTTCTTATCGATTTAGCCTGCAGCACGCCATGTCAGCAGATTCGCCTACTTGTTTTATTTTCACTACTAACTACTTACTACTAACTACCACCTGGTACTGCTGCCTTTTCGGGCTATTTGTAGTTCACCTCAATTGGCAATGAGCTTTAAATACGATTCTTCCAGCCCGCGAGTTCAAAGGGGATGAACTTTTCCTTTTGATGCGATTACTACATTTGCCACGACGCAATTGTGTTTGTCCTTTTTATTTTTTGTCCAGGACCTAAGCTTTTTTACCTGTGTGAGAAATCGGGGTAGCGTCGTTGGGCTTGGTAACTTTCCATTCATTTAAATTCAGTACAGATGGCACTGCTATTCTTGAGCCCAGCGTTATGCAAGCCCAATAAGCAATTCTTCAATTAGGTCCTGTCACAGCCAATCAGTGGTAATCTTGGCCCCTCATTGAGTAATTTCCTACGGCAATGGTTAAACCATTGTGTTTCAATCCACTTTGCGCTGGGTCCAAGTGATTTAACCCATTCCAATGACAGGGCCACGGCCACATCCTGGCCAGAGCTTTATTTAGAAACGCCGGTGATTGAGCGAAAAAGAGCCACCCATCCACCCATCCACCCATCCACCCATCCGCCCATCCACCCATTTAACTGCGACGCAGAAAGCAACAGCACAGCAATCACAGGACTTTAATATTTTCACACACTGGTTTACGTAACAGCAATCGGATTGTGCAATCGGAGGACGAGCGTTTTCCCCCAGACAGCGCAGCGGGTGGAAAAGCGGAAAAGTGCACGTTGGCGTCCTTTGATTACCGCTCGTCTCCGTGCAATTTAATCGGAGTCTTTGCAGCTGGTGGTATAGTTTTTGGTTTCTGCATCCGTGGGATACATTTGTGAGGGTGCAACTGGATAAATATTTACACGAATAGATGGCCTGGGTGTAACGTTTTGCGGAACGCAATTGGGGAAAATGAGGCAGCCATCAAAAGACGTCATAGCGCATTACGTATACGCAATGTATTGCGGAATAGACCGAGAATATATAGCGTAGAGGTGTACTCCCCCCCTGCGGGAAATCTCCCCTCCCCCCTCACCCCCCTCACCGATGTGGCCATCAATGAAGCGGCAGGACGCCAAAAGCTCCGAGGAGCTTTCGACTCTCGCTGCCTCTCTCGCGCGCTGTGGTGAATTGCTGCTTCTTGCCACACAGCTGCTGCCCCAAACAACACACCCAAGGCTCTTCCGCTCTTTTCCGTGCGCTCTCTAGCCCTAATTTACTACGTCAGCAACAGAGGACGAGCCTCCAAGTAAATGGCGCCCACATAGAACCCCCATACGTTCCACCTCCCAGTTGCTCTTTAACCCCCCTTTTTTTGCAGCTCTTTCAATTTTAAACGACCTTCTGTGGCGTTGGCTTAAATTTTGGCTGTCCAACCCCCAACCCTCTGGAAGCGTGACTTCCTGAACCTTGTTGCTCGGTGTAGGGGGGTCGGTTTAGTGGCTCGTAAACAGTCCTTGGAGCTTCTGGGTTGTTTACTGCAAAAACTAAGGATCTAATTAACCTCTGACCCCCAACATGCGTGCCTTAATTCGTACACTGAAAGAATTAGTGGGGCTATATTCGGAAAACGCGATATGTATTCGATTCTGTAAGGACTCATTTTGGACTTATCCCAAAGATTTCTAGATAAACTTGATAACAAGCCCACATGCAATCCACTTTATGCACACTTAATTACGAATAAAGTAATGAACATACCGGGCATATGTGTTCCCCAGGCACTACACCGAATTTGCATATTAATAAAATTACGAAAGCTGACAGGGGACAGGGAAAAGTTTCCATTTACTGGCGGAGTATCCGCCTAATGGCAAGCAATTAGGACACAAATTGAGTTAGCAGCCACTAGAAGCGGTCTCAAGGACGAACCGCCACACAAATGGGCAAACAAGTCCACACACACATACACACTTACTAGCACACACACCAGCACACACGCCAGCACACACACTCTCGGATACGCGGGGAGTATCGATCAAACAGTGGGTCTGGGGCGAGTCCTGGCATTTCTCATAATCGGCTGCTCCACTTTTCCGCAGACGGTAACCACGGACACTTCGCCAGGGATATCCGCACGTTGATGGCTGCCACCAAAATCATAGATGCGCCGCGCAACGGCCACGAGATGGCCCCACTGAACACACGGGCGCGGGGCGATGGCACCCACGGGGTGACCATCGTCCTCACCGCCCCCCAGCGCAACTCCGTGCAATCGGTGGACATTCCGGGCAATGAGCCGGAGCGCGCCGCCTGGAGCGGCAAGATGCAGTTCTTCCTCAGCATCATCGGCTACTCGGTGGGCCTCGGCAATATCTGGCGGTTTCCCTACCTGTGCCAACAGAATGGCGGCGGTGAGTATCATCTAATGCTATTTGAGATGGCAATGATTCAGCTTTTAACTAGATCGATGGGAATGGAATTTAATTAGGTTTGGTTAGCAGAACCCAGATTCTAATTTAACATGAGTGCTTTTAAATTGATACACATTTGTTGTTACTTTCAAATTGGATTTCTTGGCTTTCAAGATGTCGTAATATACTCTTTGTTATATATTAATTGGGTATGCAAAAAAACCTTATCGACAACGATTTCGTATTATTTTGTCTGGCATTCTGCGCTAAGCCTCGGATTACCGAGGCAAAAAGCGCAAACTGAAGCAGTATTTCAAATCAATGTCTGTTTGACTGCACGGGTCACCTGAGCGATAACGCTAAATTGGTTATACCCCCCACGCCCCCCATGCCCCGCCACGCCCCCTCACCCATCGACATGTGTCATATCCAATATCAGTTGGCCAACGAACTGCAGCTAATCAGGTGCACAGCTTTGACAATAACATTATGGGATTTAATGTGCACTAATTGCCTGGCATTCGTCGGCGGAAGGGCCCAATTGATGGCCTTGGGTGGGCCAGTGGGCGTAGAGTGGGCGTAAGGTGGGTGGGGCGGGTGGGGTGGCTGGTGTGTACGCACATTTCCAATGGCGACTTAACCCCACCCGGCTTTTAATTCAATTACAATTGACAGCTTGACCGGGCATCGAAGTTGGCATACTCTTTTAAGCTAGTTGGCCAACCAGATATTTCCCGACCTGGCCAGAAATGCAAATTTCCGGCTGGCTTTGAATTGATTTTGTGTCACATACCCAGTGATTTAACTATGCACAGCGAAAAAATTACACTGCCTATGGCAAATTTGTTGATTTTATTTTGGGGTTTTTACTACTATACAACAAGTTTTTTAAAGTAATTATTAAGGTTAAAGATTTTTAAATGAATTTATAGATATTATGAGTATTTCTGCTAGTGAACTTAAGCCTTCATTTTGCTGTTGCAGGTGCATTTCTGATACCCTTTATGGTTATGCTGATACTGGAAGGCATACCGCTGTTCCTAATCGAGTTGGGAATGGGCCAGAGAATGCGATTGGGTGCCTTGGGTGTGTGGAACACCATCCATCCCTGGCTGGGTGGCATCGGAATCTCGTCGTGCATAGTGACGCTGTTTGTGGCTCTGTACTACAACGTGATCATCACGTGGGTTTTCTTCTACCTCTTCAACAGTTTTCGGGTAAGTGGATTCCTTGGAATTGGAATCAACAAATGGCTGTACTTAGCTAATTAGTTACTTGTTTAGTATCCGCTGCCCTGGTCATCCTGCCCCTTGAACGGCACAGGCTTTGAGTTGGAGGAGTGCGCCAAGTCCTCGGAGACGACGTACTTCTGGTACCGCACCACCTTGGATGCAGCACCGTCCATGGACGAGCCAGGTGGCCTCAAGTGGTGGATCGTGCTCTGCCTGATGCTGTCCTGGACCATTGTCTTCTTCATCGTGATGAAGGGCATCCAGAGCTCCGGCAAGGTGGTCTACTTCACCTCGCTCTTCCCCTACATTGTGCTGACCATCTTCTTCATTCGCGGCATCACGTTGAGAGGAGCGGGCGCTGGACTGATGCACATGTATACGCCCAAGGTGGAAAAGCTGCTGGAGCCCACGGTCTGGCTGGATGCAGCCACGCAGGTCTTCTACTCCTTTGGCCTGGCCTTTGGATCGCTGATCGCCTTCGGGAGCTACAACACGCCGAAGAACAACTGCGTGCGGGATGTGCTCCTGGTGTCCGTGTGCAATGCGGTTACGGCCATCTACGCCAGCGTGGTCATATTCGCCATTCTGGGCTTCAAGGCCACCGTCAATGTGGACCGTTGTGTAGCCAGGTGAGTCGCTGGGGAGCGGCAGTGGGTCGCACGCATCAGTGGGTCCGCGTCCATTGGGTGGGTCATCGATATGCTGGCCAGTTGTAACCGGCGGAGGGCAACTGTCTTTCTTTCTATCTATTTGCGTATCAATGAAGCGGCGGCTCTCGGTGGGTGTATCTGCGCCCATCCATTAATATTCGAATCGATATATGGAATCGCGGTCGTGTCTGTCAATTTGCATCAATTAACGGACCCACGTTGAGTTATGCACAATTGCTCTTGAACTGCCTCTGCAGCGGGTTCTAACCGACTTCAACTGGTTCATTCATAGTTTGTTTATTCTTCATTCTTCATTCTTCATTCTTCCTTTTTCCCTCCCCCCAGCAACACGGAAATCCTGGTGAAGAACAAACTGCTTGGCCTGAATGACACACAGGGCTATGAACAAGCCATGGGTCTACTGAACGCCACTGAGCTGACCCGTCTGCAATTGAGCGAGTGCAGCTTGGCCCACGAACTGGACAATGTGAGTAGTACTGTCTGGATGGGGGACTCCATGGTCTGGAGGGTCTCATTGTGCACCCCTATTCTTGCAGGCTGCCGAGGGCACCGGCTTGGCCTTCATCGTGTTCACCCAGGCCATCGTGGAGCTGCCCGGCGCTCCCTTCTGGGCCGTGCTCTTCTTCACCATGCTGCTGTCGCTGGGACTGGGATCGCAGATCGGCATCCTGGAGGGCATGCTGTGCACCCTCTTCGACATTGACATTATCAAGCGGGTTAAGAAACAGCATGTCACTGGCGTGGTGTGTCTCTTCTGCTTCATTGTCGGTTTCATCTTCTGCACAGGTGCCGGGGAGTACTGGCTCAAGATGTTCGACTCTTTTGCCGGCACCATTGGCCTCGTGGTGGTGGCGCTGATGGAGATGATAGCCGTCATCTTTATCTACGGACACGAGCGGTGAGTTTGGGCTAACTTTTGGAGGAGTCGGGCAATATGCTAACGTTATTTTCCCACAGCTTCACCGAGGACATTTTCCAGATGACCGGCTACCGACCTGGTCGTTACTGGCAGTGGACCTGGCGGTACATTGGTCCCGCCATTATGGTCTGCATCTTGGTATCTTCAGTGGTCTTCATGGTAATTAGGAATCCCACTTATGGAGCTTGGAATGCCGATTTGGTACGTAGCGTGACATTACCACTTTTAAATCTTGGCTAAATGGAATTTTATACACTTACAGGGTATGATTGAGCAGAAGAGCTACCCCAACTGGGTGATGGGCATCGCACTGTCCATGATCCTGGCCGGCGTCCTGCCCATGCCCATCGTGTTCCTCATGCGTAGCTTCCAGTGCCTGAAGGTGGACCTGGACATCCACCAAGGATCGATACGGCGCAACGAAACAACCGCCTCCACCAAGGAGATGATTGACAATGATGACGATGTAAGTGCAGATCCGCGCTCAAATCGGTTGATAGCACTTTCGATTCAATCTCGATTTGAGCCTCTTTTTGTACCATTCGTTGTGTTGTTAGGCTAAGGTTACGCCCATCTCTCTTTTTGGTCTATACGTGTGACTAATTGTGTCTTTCTCTCACCTAACGAAAATTCCTCACTCTTGCGCTTGTTTTTCCTATCTGACAATGCTTACATCCAATAACCGAATACATTACCAAACTCACGCCCATTGTCGTACAGAATATGAGTCCGGATATGCCACCGCAAGATTCACTAGCGGCGACACGCTTCACAATTGGAGACTTCGAAGTAAGTTGTGCCTCGTCCTGGACAGAAAGGCTATACCCACTCCAGAAACCCCCGATCCCGTCACCTGCACATCTCTGACAACACTTAAGCTAATCACACGATTCTCTGCTCTTCTTTCCCTGTGCTCCCGTGTCCACTTTTCATTGGTCAATGTTAGAATTAGAACGAACAGAACCCGAACCCGAAATCGAATTCAATGTCGATATCGAAGCCATGGATACGAACCTAAGTGCAGCGCCAAGTCTTAGAGAACCCCAGAGAAACCAGCAACCAGTTAAAACTAGGATAGCTCTAAAATTCACTAGTTCACTAATGCCCTTTGCATGGCCCAGAAACACAGAACACCGAACATTGAACACCCAGTAAACGCGAAAAAACCGAAAAAAAACCGAAAAAACTAAGGATGTGCCTCGACTCAAGTAGAAACCAATTGCTCATCCTCGGTTACCAAGCAATTACCAATGTACTCAATACCACAAAGAACTAATCAACGCACAGCAATTAATCGTAGCTAGCAAACAATAGCAAACAGCTCTTTCAAACCAAAACCGGAAAAGGCCTGAACAATTATTTACAAAACCTAAGTTTAGGGAAAAGACTAGCAAAATCGCTTGAAGGCTCAGCAGGAGTAGGGTAATGAGTGTACATAGATTTAGGCAGTTCATGGACATGTAGAAACCCAATTGGCGGCTGATCGTGGCTAATATGCAGGTAAAGTAACAGGGAGACTACCAAAATCTGACCATTTACATTTTGTTTGTTGGTTCGTTCGTTCGTTTGTTTGTTTGTTACTTGTTTAAATACTTTTAGTATGGTTAAAACCTCTAATGCAACACATAAGTGGGTGGCGGATTTTACAAGTGGCTATATATTTATAAGAATAAACTGAACTGTAAATGATACATTCTTGTAAATTATTTGACTGGCTTAAATAACTCGAAAACAGCCACCAAGAAAACATACAAAATCCGCCACCGAAACATACATGTAATGTAAATCAACTTTACATCTACAGTATAGTTGCAGTGTATCTGAGTTTCACTGAACTTCAAGTAGTTTTCATTTACAAATGCTGCTTTTGTGGCCAGTCGCTGGTCGTGTAGAGAGCTTTCGCTTGAGCTTGTGTAGAATATCAAGTATACGCAGCGTGGTGTCAGCTCATTTGATTTATGTACTATAATTTCGTAAGAAGTTCTTGATTTCCTAGAGGACTCTGTCCGCCCATTTAATGTCTGACATGTTGAAGACACCCCTCATTCGTATCCCTACCCTCTTTCCAAGCAGGACGACGAGGATGACGAGAACGATTTCAGCGGTCCGGCGTTGGGTGGTCATGTGAAGACCCAGAGCGATTTCTCCGACGACGAGGAGGAGGACAAGCCCATGACCATGCGGATGATGATGATGCGTCCGACCACGACGACCAAGACATCGAACGTGCTAAATGTGCCAACAAGCAGAAAGAACAACTACAAGAAGGATGCGTACGATGTCTAGAAAAGCCACAGTCCCACTCCCAGGCGCAGATATAGAAACGGATGCAAAAGATACGGATAAAGATACAGATACAGTTACAGATACAGATACAGGTAGAGGTAGATGTCCAGGAACAGGTCCAGATACAGGTCCAGGTGCGAGCCGATACAAAAAGGCAAGTGAAATGCCAATTTAACTGAGACGTAAGTGCGTGCGGTAAGATGAGTGCGTGCCGAGCTGAGCGCAAACATTTATAAATATTTACTATAAGTATTTTAACTTAATTTAAATCTAAACTAAGTAATTACCAGAATAAACAGCCGAAGAATTGCATTCGAGTGCGTAACTAAACTTGTTAAATCGTATTTTAACACTAACTGAACTAAGCCCAAACTAAACTAAATTTAACAAACTGTGTACGAGTACAATGTGCCGCAGGAGGATAGGTATTATCTAAAACGGGTTGCAAATGGTTTAAATTCGATTATGTAGCATTTAGTTGGAATGCTAGAAGCTTTACCCTTAGACACTCGAACACACAAAACTGAAAGTATTTCTGACCCCCAGGCCGCACTCCTCTTCCCTCCCCAAAACCCCTAATAATTCCCCAAAATTCCCCCAAAACCCCCACAATTCCCACATCCTCCGGAGAAAGCTCTTCGACGGCAAACGCTTATAGACGACTTAGCCAGCGCATTTCCAAAGAGTTAAACTCAATACATATTTAGTTTTAGTAGAGATCTGCCGTTTTTGTTTTAACCTCAAGTAGAACTCACCAGAACAACCTACAACTAATATATGTATGTAATCTAAAAGGAGTTACACGATTTACAATTACTTTAAAGTGGTTAAGAGCGTTGAGACACAATATTAACACTTCGAGTTCTAGTTGAGTTAAACAAATACCTATACTTACTATACTGATTAGAGAATGATACATGGAATGTGTGATATTCTAAATAATATCCTCAATGTTTAGCTGTTAAGACTATTCATCCACTACCCCAAAAACACCCCCCCGCCCCCCCACTCAATCTATTTCCCCGTTGAAAAACCACTCAAAAAGTATTTTCCCACACTAACAGAGCTAAACAAAATAACAAATCAAGAATTATAAACTGCTGTGAATAGTTTTAGTGGTTGTAAAGTTCTATCGACGAAGGGAAACCATAAAGCGTTTAATATTTAACTAGTTGTTAAGAGGCACCCCATTGTTTAGTTCACTGCACAGGATACCTAGAAAGAAAGTCCTTTCCATATTTCCGATTCGGTTTCCGCAAAATGGTTATCACACAATCCCCTCCCCCCAACTTTCTCTTATTTCGGTAAGGCAAAGGCAAGTGCAACACTGATATCTGAAAGCTGAAAGATGAAAAATGAAAAAGAAAAACAAGAAAACTGACAACTGAATCAAAACACATGGAATTTCGAAGTACTCAAAGTCAATGCTAAGGTCGGACGACAGAACGTTGAAGACAATAAGACAAATATAGAAATATACTTATGATATGGCCCGTCGAGTTTAGAGAGATTTGTAGTCATCGACGTGGTTGATTTCCCCCCATAGCAGAGCAGGAATTTTTCCATTTATATCTTGTTTTTGGGAGACTTGTATCCATTTTGTACACCGCCAATCAAAAGCAGTTCCAATCAAGGATCCGATTAGCCATCAGATTTATATGTACGTTTACACAACTGTAAAGTAAGAGGCCCCCGACCGTTAGTTGCCCCTCCCCCACCTTATCCATTAATAAAGTCGAATCCTCGCAATGCAAACGCAACCGAAACCAAATACATAGTACCAAGCCTAATTGTATAGTTTACTTGTTTACGCCACTAAATATACGAACATTGAATCTATATATACAGTACATTATAATCTATATACCTAGCTCTACTATAAATATTGTATATCAATTATTGTCGTAGTGCTAAAGCCCCGGACTCGTGTAAATTTGAATGTATTAAAAAACAGACACTGCAAGGTGAAGAATACTTATATGAAACATTATTATACCGTACGCAAGAAATTATTATTAATAAACATATTTCATGATTAGTGCGTTAAGTTGAAGAAGAGCAAAAGGAGTTCATGCTGTTCTCATTTCTGGTTCTGGTTTTCGGGGGTTTCACTGTACCACAGCTGGCACGGCAGACGAATCTTCAGGTTGTTATGGGTTTCTGATAGAACCGCCATCTGGTCACAGCACCTTGGACCGGGAGCCAACAATTCCCGATTACGCTTATCACCCAGGGGAAAGTTTCGATTTGGCTCGTTTTGCTTTGATTCCATCTGATTGAACCAATCGTGCCCTGCCAGAATCAGACTTCAGCGTCCTTCGAAGAAGGAGTTACATGCGGATGACCTTGAAAACTCGCTATTTCGGTTAGTGGTTCTATGGGAAACCAGTATCGTAAATGTCGCTAGCACTAGTAAAACGATATTACCCAAATGGAAGCCGCGCGATATGGCTAAAAGATAAGAAAAGTGCAGCGTAAGAGAAAACAATTTGCAGGAGAAAAGAATTTATAAGTTTATATAACTTTATAATGTAAGAATAAAAAGTAATATAACAATACGGAATCTTATACCAATTGCCCTATTTAATTGCCGGTCGACTACTTTTTACTTGGAAATTGTTCGCTATTTTTATATAATTCGTATTTGTATTTATGTCACAACTTTTGTTTTTTTACTTTTGAGTGTGTGGAGCGGCTGATCAGCGATGGAGTAATCACAGTTGGTGTGATAACAGCGCAGACATTGCCAAATACAGAGGTGCGCGGACCAGCCAGACCGGTAAGCTGCAAAAGGTGGGCGTGTTTTCCGAGTTTTCCAAGACCCCCCCCCCCCACATCTACTGAGCTTTTCCCGACCACCTGCTGCATATGCAGTGGGCGGCACGTAGCACAAGCCCCAAATGCAACGTCCGCAGAGTGCGGGTCTTATCTTATCAGAGCGAAAGCAAAACATACACTAGAGTCCATATGCTTCAGCGGCAAGAATCGAATCGAATCCATGGGATCGTTCTCACATGAGAGCGACGGAACGGAGCTGAGACCCAAGCGAAATGCTCGGCTGGCTGTCTGCGCACACATGTTACTTGAGCGCAGCGAGTGCCGCATAAAGTCAGTTTGGCTCGTTGTGCCAGAGCAGCAACAAGTGCTCCGCTGTATCTGTATCTGTATCTGTATCTGTATCTGAACCTGAATCTGAATCTGAATCTGAATTTGAATCCGAATTGGCATCCGAGTCCGAAACATAATCTGTTGCCGTGGCTTTAGCTGTAACCGAAGCGCAACAAGTGCGCCAGAAACATCCAGAAGCGAGTGCATTGCGGACGAGGCTGAGATAAATTCAAATTAGGTCGGCAATTTCATCAAATTAACAGAGGGACCCCGCGGCCAAAGAAAGCGCAATAAATTGATTAGGGCGGAGATAAAATTGCAACTGCATTAGCTGCCAAGAGTGTTAGCGGGCAAAATAGGAAAGTGAAAGCCAACACGAACAGGTGACAGAATGCTGCTCAAAGGCGCGCAGCTGCTGCGATGCGGGTGAGTCTAATGGGATTCGGATTCCGCCGGATTGGCGGGATTCCAGGGTGGCGAAACCCCAACGGGTTACTTTAACAGCCTGCGGTCGAGGCGTAGATCCATTCACCTAAGTGAGCTAGACAGCCGAATACCGTGCAGTTCTTAGAGGTACACCGAGGTAGATATACGTATTATGAGGTGTTTCTTTCAACAGCTGATCAGTTTTAGATACAATGTTTATTTCAGTCAGAGCTCACTTTTTGACAGAAATTAATCTAATCGCTTTAAAGGCACTTCGCAAACACAAAACACCACTTATCTACTGGTAATGCTCACACTGAATAATATACATATCATTTGTTTTTGGGCTATTGTAGCAGTTTGCTTCATACCTCTTTGAAATTATCTTCATCTTATTTAGATGAATCAGTGTCTACAATTACGCAGTTTGAGGTTGATAAAGTCATATATAATTTTTACCTTTTTTGATTGCTTACTTATTGCTGATAAGGAGTTTATTCGATGTTCCTACACATATAAATGACTTATTTTAATAACAAGTTGCTTTTTATCGAACCAATACTCCCATCATTTCTAAACAATAGGTATCCCAAATCCCCTTATAGCACTGAGTCGGCTACTTGGATTACAAGCCCTAAGGTTAACCCGACTGAGTAGTTGCCATTGCCTAGTAACTTACCTGCCCCAACTAAAATGCCGCACTAACAGTATTGAATCACTCGCATCGCGTGGCGGGAAATTTCCACGCTCTGCCAGTCGCAAAGCGTCCGTTACACTTTCATTCATGTAAACAAGTGGCAAAGTGACCCCCAACCACACCGCCATCAATGTTAATGTCATCTATAAGCTCGCCAGATCATTGCACTCGACGCTGTGTATTCTTAATCTCTTCGTGTCTGGCGTATTTACATGAGTAGCAGATACGCTCCAGCAAAAGCTCGTGTTCCCCGCAATAGTACTTTAATCGCTTTGAAGCCAACAAATTCGTGCACAGCTCGTCTCAATATTTTCGAGGAAGATGAAAATAATATAATCTAAATAAATAGACTTGACAGTACCCTATTTCTTAAAGTGCACCGCAGCTTAGGCATAGTTCGTGGAATATTTCTGCTTCGCGGGGCACAGAAGCATTTTCACTGCCTACTTTCAGGCGACGGGTGAGTGACCAAAGCCGTAGAAGTTCTCCGCCAGCGCCTTTGCGTATGCAACACTTTTTTCGCAAGCGTTTTGTTCAATGAAAAGCTTCGCGATTGCCGCCTTTTGCTTTGTTTTATTCTTTATCAGTGCTTCCTTCTCCACCGCGCCCCCTTCACCACATGCTCTTTCTTATTTTTGCACTTTTGTTTTGACTCGTTTTCTCAGTGTGTGCGGTTGTGTGCGTGCGATCGCTGGCAAGTTGTCCAACTGGCTCTGCCTCTCTTTTGTGTGTGTGTGTGTGTGTGTGTGTGTGTGTGTCATTAGGCGGGCAAAATAAAAACAAAGCGCTGCATGTATGGGTTTTTGAGGCCGCTTAGCAACAACGCCTCGAATTTGTCGCCGCCTGTTGACTGTTCCTACTTTTGGCTTCTGTTTTGATGGTTGATGGGGTGGCGTGTTTTGGAGCCTCTTTTTGGCAATAAACCCACCCACTTTAAGCCAACTGCAGCATGTAAATCTGAGGTATAACCCATGTGTATCGGTTGCAGGTATCCGACAGATACTTTTTCGTTTCGTGGAACTGCCATTGATGATAACCTTTATATGCAACGACGTCGGTGAAGTAGCAACAAAACAAATAATATTGTTGTTGACGACGCGAGCCTCTGAATCTATTTTTCAGGCCGAGCCCCCGAGTTCGCGAATTTGCCATAGCAAATAGCTTTACTTATGCAGGCGCGGAATAAAAACAATTTCTTAAATATAATTAAGGTTAACACCGCTTATCTGCTAAAAGGCCACGCGCCTTTTTGGAAGGCCACATCGATCAGCGAACTTATTTAGGAAACAAGGCTCATAGTCTGCTAATGATTACCTATCAGTTAATGGTTTGTTTACCACCATTTCCCCGAATTCCCAGAAACTTCTAGATAAGATTGCCCAATATAATGACGATTTGTTTGCATTTCCTCTACAAAAATGAATCACTTCATTGATCGAATAAGCCGCTTGCAACCAATTCCAATTACCCGCCTTTCTTTCGCAAGTAGATGTTGCTCCATGTAACTCATGGAACGAACCAGACCCGCATTCAACCATTACCTTATACACAGAACGCCACTCGCGGAACACTTTAATCTACACGTTCACGTATGTATATTCCTATATGGAAGCGTGGGCAGTCTGGAATCGCTTATCAGTCGGTAAACAAAATACGAAATTAGTAGCTTCCACTGTGTGGACTTTGATATGCGGTAATGAGCATTCTATTAGTACTTATAAAACATCCTCTAGACTGGGTGCCGTAAAATCCAGTTCAGACTGAATTTCCCACCGCACTTTTTGCGTAGTTTATTGAGAGAAGGAATCAATGGGAACAAAGGTATTTTAAGGAACAAGGAAACCAGTGCAATTGGATTACTCATACTGCATTGTGGTCTTTGTTACTTTCAAACAGTTTAAAAATAAACAAAGTTCTTCTAGGAATGTGCAATAGTCTGACAACGAAGTGTTTTTACCGACGATGACGCGGATAACAATCTTACTAGCGGAAAACTTTGCATCTGCGGAACTGATAAGAGATTTTCCTCTAAGCAAACCACACGTCACAGTCTCTTTTAGTAGCTCACACATAATTTAACAATTTCTAGCACTCAATTGGCCTTGTCGTGGCTTTATGAATAAGTATCCCATCTCTAGTTTGAGTATCCATAAAATTGTGCTCCCCACCCCCCGATGGTCTACTGAGCTCTCCAGCTGATAAGCCGCAGATTGTGGATGCCCTTCGCCTTCATTTTCAGATACTGGGTGCTGGGCTGGTTCTTTCATTGAATCTGAGGCAAAGGGGCAAGGCTAATGAACCCTCTGATGGAACCAGTTTCGTTTATTTCGTCAGACCGCAAGTACAGTTTTGGGTTGTGGAAAATCTGTTGAATCAGCTGACACCCCCATGACTGTTGCCAAGTGTTTTGGGGGGACATTTTCGTATAACCGTACTATTATTAGACTGATATGTTCCTTTTCCATATAAAAAAACACAAGCACATACACATAGTACATCAGTGGAACACGCGCTGGCTAAAAATTCGACGAATGTATTTAATGCGTATTTTTTGCAATAAAAAGCGCAAATGAATGCGTAAACAACAAGAGGAAGTGGGAAATACACTCGAAGTGCTTACTCATTCCTGTTGTACCAAAGAAGTGGAACATTCCGTAAGGCCCCTTGGCAGGGTATTTGGGATGGCCAAAATAGGAGGGCCCACATTGGTGGCGTCATTAGGAAGGATGGCGGAGAAGGAGGGAGGAGGAAGGGGGGTCTGTAGTTGCCATTTCAAAAGGCCAGAAGAAATTCCTCGACAGAGGAGCGCTCTCTGTTATCTCCCGAAATAGATTCGAATACGCAGCGCATTTTCAGCTTCCAATGGAGGCGCGTGTCCCTAATCAAATCCAACGCGACAATTCCAAAGTGCTGCTCAAACAATTAGCTGCTGGTGTCAGTAGCGATACTGATGAAGCGGTACGATTTGGATTCGAGCGGTATGCCAATATGCTGCCCACTCCACTTATCAATATCAGTGCCGTCATAAATATCGTTGGACTATTTAACTATTGTTTCACGGCCAACTGAAGTTCTCACAGGCATGAGCCACGATGAAAGCCAGACGCTGGCCAAAAAGCACCAAAACAAAAGCCAGTTAATAAGATTGAATTAAATTTGGATTTTCATTCAATTAAGCTGGCCAATTGCCCATCCTCCACCACTATGGACCCAGAATTGGCAAAGCCGCGACACGGAGAGATATCGCTGGCGTTTATCATCCATCTCACACGCCTCGACCACGCAGACTACCTATGCTAATATAGACCAGGCCAGATTGGTATAGGTATGAATGTAGAGCGTCTGGTGGAGAAAACTGCGCAGTTTCAAAACTTAAAACATGCATTCATTTCGGGGGTATTTCTATGGTTGACCGACCACCAGACAATCACCTGACGTCACAAGTGGGGCAACCCTGAGCGCGTGTAAGCGATTATTCCGCTGCTGAGTTGGAGGCGGGGGATCACTGGACTTTGGACCCCATGTAACCGACAGCGCCGTCTGGCAAACTGTTCGAAAACTGTTTCTGACCCACAGACATATGTGTACACAGTACATATCTGAACGATTTCCGCTGGAAACAAGGGTTACCATGTAGTTTAGATACCATACCCATGCCACAACCAGACTACCTGCTCTTCGCTTATCTGCAGAACCAAAACAGAGAGTAGAAAGAGCGGTTGCTCATGCCGCAAAAAGATGATGAAAGATTGCATCATGCTGGCGGGGGAGCTCCGCCGGAACCTGCTTCCAATGAAAGTGACGTGGACTGGCCGCTACACGAAGGTTGCATCGACTGGGGGACCCCTTTACGGCCACCGCCCCCCAACTCCAGTTCCCCGGATCGCCGGGCCCTGTGCGAATTGCGGCGAGCAAGTTTCTCGAGTTTGGAGTGGTGGAGCCGTGGAGCCGTGGAGACCACCAAAACCTGAACGACCAGACGACGAACAGCTGATCAGCCAGTTTAGCTTGGCTGTATCTTTTCTGTTTCTGTTTCTGTTTGTATTTGGATTTTATTTGTATTCGTTTCTTTCGCGGCGCTGACTCTTTTCCACCGGCTGTGCCTTACCGCTTAGAATTTGAAATTCACGTTACGAGGTCCGCCAAAGGGGTACAGTTGTGCTCGTTTCGGTTAGTCGGCTGAACGTCTGGCGGCAGCTGTAGGTAGAGTATCTGAAAAGGTCGTTATCATTAGCTGAATAAATAGGTAGAGAAGTGTATTTACCCTTTTACGTAACCGTATCTGCATCCAGGCTAATATTGAACCATGTTGAGTTTACTTTCTTCGAAAGAATACATACAAATATAACAATATCAATACCACTCATATCATATATCCGGCTTTATTCAGTTAATTTCGGAATGGTTGGTATGCATATTTTATTATTTTAAGATTCACTTCTATCCCGCATACCCTTTAAAAGAGAACCTTACTGGCCTTCTTCTAGATTGGTCCACACCCACACCGGAACTTGAACTTCCGCCTGACCTGTCGCTTCCTCTCCGTTCAGTATGGAGATGCCAAGATCCTCACCCCCGCCGTCAAACAGTACGTGGAGAAGTGCGTGGATCTCTGCCAACCGGAAAGGGTGCACATCTGCGATGGAACTGAGGGCGAGAGCAAGTTGCTCCAGGGCATCATGCTGAAGAAGGGAACGATCATTCCTCTGCCGAAGTACCAGAACTGCTGGCTGGCAAGAACCAATCCGGCGGATGTGGCTCGAGTGGAGGGCAAAACCTTCATCTCCACGGATTCGAAGGAGCAGACAGTACCGGTTACGGAGAAGGCCACACCGGGAATGCTGGGTAACTGGATGGCGGAAGGGGACCTGCAAGCGGCGATCAAGGAGAGATTCCCCGGCTGCATGAAGGGTCGCACCATGTATGTCATTCCCTTCAGCATGGGTCCAGTGGGCTCACCTCTCTCCAAAATCGGAATCGAGATCACAGACTCACCATACGTCGTGGAGTCCATGAAGATCATGACTAGGGCGGGCAATCCAGTGCTGAAATATCTACAATCTGGGGATGGGCAGTTCGTCAAGTGCCTGCATTCCGTGGGTACGCCCAAAAGTGGTGTTCAGGCGATGCCATCCTGGCCCTGCGATCCCGAACGCACCATTGTGCTGCACAAGCCTGCGGAAAATGAGATTGTATCTTACGGATCTGGGTATGGTGGCAACTCGCTGCTGGGCAAGAAGTGCTTCGCCCTGAGGATTGGCAGTACCATTGCCAAGCGAGAGGGATGGCTGGCCGAGCACATGTTGATCCTGGGCATCACCAATCCGCAGGGTAAGAAGATCTACATTGCTGCCGCCTTTCCATCGGCCTGCGGCAAGACCAACCTGGCCATGATGACACCTACCTTGCCGGGCTACAAAGTGGAGTGCGTGGGTGATGACATCGCCTGGATGAAGTTCGATAAGAAGGGAGTGCTGCGAGCGATTAACCCGGAGAATGGATTCTTCGGCGTGGCGCCCGGAACCTCGAGGGCCACCAATCCCATAGCCATGGACACGATTTTCCGAAACTCTGTCTTTACGAACGTGGCCTCTACATCCGATGGTGGAGTTTACTGGGAGGGAATGGAGAAGGATCAGCTGAAGGGTGTAACCGTAACGGACTGGTTGGGCAAGCTCTGGTCACAGGAGTCCGGAAAGCCGGCTGCCCATCCCAACTCCAGGTTCTGCACACCCGCCTCTCAGTGCCCCATCATTGATCCCGCCTGGGAGGACAGCGAAGGAGTGCCCATCTCCGCCATTCTTTTCGGAGGACGTCGTCCCAGTGGCGTTCCCTTGGTTTACGAGGCTCGGGATTGGAAGCACGGCGTATTTATTGGAGCTGCAATGAGGAGCGAGGCCACCGCAGCCGCTGAATTCAAGGGCAAGGTGATCATGCACGATCCCTTCGCCATGAGACCCTTCTTTGGCTACAACTTTGGCGACTATCTGGGTCACTGGCTAAGCATGGAGCAGCGTGGCCAGGTGCCAAAGATCTTCCACGTGAATTGGTTCCGCAAGAGCAGCGAGGGCAAGTTCCTGTGGCCCGGATTCGGGGAGAACTCACGAGTCCTGGACTGGATCTTTCGGCGGGTGGAGGGCGAGCAGTGCTTTGAGGACTCCCCCATTGGGCGGCTGCCCAGCAAGGAATCACTGAACTTGGAGAGTTTGAAGGAAAACATTGATCTCGACCAGCTTTTCGAGCTGCCAAAGGATTTCTGGCAGCAGGAGGTGGATGCCATAGAGCGGTACTTCGAGGAGCAGGTGGGCCACCATCTGCCAGGTCCCGTGGCCGAGGAGCTGAGGAAGCTGAAGGCGCGTGTTGCTGACATGTGATGTGTGTGTTCCATAGGTTACTTCCTAATCTAAGACCCCTTATTGCCTAAAATAAAACGAAACGAGCGAGATTTTTATAGCGAAATTCGACTTGTGACTATTTGGGAATGGGATTGGCATCGAAATTGGGTTTGGGGCGTGGCCTGGACGCGGGACGCGGCTTATCAGTGGTCGCCCCGGCGGAGGCCCGTCCGCAATTGGCGTAAACAAGCGTATAAATCCATAATGCCGTTTAACCTAACTTATCAACAGATCGACGCGATGAAAAACAAGCAAATAAATGCCAAAAAATGCCAAAAAAAAAAAACAGTTTATGGGTGAATATTTGCCATTTTGGGTGGGTTGCCAAGGACTGATTGCTAAATCTGAAGCGTGTGGTGTGATGTACACTATGGGGTGAACAGTGATAAGAAGCCAAATAGCCAAGAATCCAAAAGGCCAATTAGCTAAGGATCCAAAGCCCTAAAAATAGTTCATAGTGATGTTTTCCCTTGGAAAGGTTTCCTGGTCGACAGTACAAATCCGGGTCTGATCTATATTTAAACGAACTCAGAGGCTCGTCGTCCACTGATAACCCACCCAACCTCACCCGCCTCATCCCGATTGGCTTCCTTCGAACCGATCGCATATTGATTATGCATATATTTAGCGAATCGATCGTCTATTGACGTACATTCCAAATGAGCCCGAATCATCAAAATGCGCCAACTGGGGGTTAGGTGGAACAGGAGCGGAGCAGTTAGAGTCTGAGTCCGAGTCCGAGTCCGAGTCCAAGTCTGGGTCCAGTCCAGCAATTAGCGCCGATGATGAAGATTATCAGGCCCAACTAGAAAAACAAGTCCATAGTTATAAATAAACGAACCGAAAATCGCGGCAACGCGTGTAGACGAATTCGATTTAATTCGAAGCTGGACTGTTTCCAATGGAAGTCAAAAATGAGGGTGGGGAATGGAGAACGGGGGAGCCAAGGACAAAGGACAACCATCTCATCAGGTTTCTCCAAGGAAGTGAGCGGTCAACGAAAGCTATTTTATTATTATCATTTATAAGAAGTGGATTTCGTGTATTTGGTTTACTTGCTATGCAGTTTACGTTTGCTCGAAGACTTAAATTAGAGTTGGCAAGCATCAATTTGATGTAATATTAGAAACAACACTGCCAAAAATAAATGTGCACACAAGCAAGGAAAAACAGAACCCTTGTACGTGCAACTTTCCCGACTCTTTCTGTTAAACTTCTGCCCAGAGTATCCAGCGGATTCTGGGGCTTCTGGCAAACTGGATGGGGGGCGGACAAAGTCACACCACCGGCAGCACCTTCATTTCTCCTTCCCCAGAGACAAAAACAAGAGTGGCCACATGACGACCAGCCGGGCCAGGCTATTCTTGGTGCGCCCCCAGAGTCACATGAATGTGAGTGCTGGCCTCCAAGGCGGTCGTGACCAATTGAGGAGGCCCCCGGCCCATCTGGATGGAACGGGGGGCGGGGGCGCGGATTAGCATACAATTTTTCCGTCACCGATTCTGCAAATAAGCGAAAGTTTTTTCGATTTGGCAAGTGGCCAAATACAATAAAGAGGCAAATACATGTGGTCAGCAGGCGTAGGAGGGCGCGTGTGTGTTGGCCCACCATCCGATGTTGCAGCAATGTATCTATGTATATGTATCTGCGGCCAATGCAGCTATAGACGCATCCAGAAGTTACCCAGCTGCAGGGATCAACAGCTGCTGTTGCCCCAGCTGTCCGTGAACTGGTTTCTATTTTCGCAGCGGCCGCACTTGCATCGCATAAAATCATAAACAGAATAATTAAATTAACAGCGCGAAAGTGGCAAATATCACGGTGTTCAAAATAACAACAAACGCTTATCAATGCAAACGCACTAGAAAAAACGCTGCCAGCGCCACACGAAAACAACAGTTGCTGTTGCCAAGTGGGGACATACCCCATATACCCATGAGTATGCCCCCCCCCATCCACCACCAATTCGTAGCCCCCTTCTCGCCGTAGCTGCGCGACTGTGAAAAACCAAAACAATCGCCGAGCCTCCGCCGGCAGCCAATCAGCTCGTCCGGAGTTTGACCCTCTCGCTCGGCGAGGCGATCGTAAAACCCGATTGCCGACGCGATCGATCGGCCGACTGGTTCTAGTCGCCTCGATGGCCAGGCGTCGGCGGTTGGGTATAAAAGGCCTCGGATCGGGGCAGCTGGCATCAGTTACTCGTGGCCAGAGTAAATGGAAAGATCAAGTGAAAAGCCTACTTTCAGTGGTCTGAAAACCAAGTTGATGTTTGACAAGAAACTGTGGAAGAACATATGAACGCAAAGTCCTCGACAGCAGAACACTAATTGTGATAAATACACCCAAATTGTGATAAGCGAATTAAGCAAAGTGCCAAAAACTCGATCACGCCATTAGCGCGAAATTAAGATATCGCACAACAAATCTAGCAAAAATATTCCAAACCTTTTTTTCGAGAGAAATTCATAAAATACAACAACACCAAAATGCCTGAGCTCATTGAACAAAGCAAAATTATGTAAGTATGAGTATATGAAAGAGGTCACACGAAACGCATTCAATGGGGGCTGTGATTTTAATGGCAATTAATATTTAATGCAGTCCATTATTCGGGGTCCCACTATCGAAGTCAGTTAATTAAATTGCAATTTTAATGACCCACCTCCTCTCCCCTCAGCTCCGGCAACGTGTGCGGTCTGCCCCAGTTGCACAAGCTGCGCCAGGACAATTGCGGTCTGTACAGCCACATCCGTGGCATTCCCATCTCCTATGGAAATGTGGACTCGCTGACCGCCGGTGTCCGTGCCTTCGTGGAGGAGGGAATCGCCATGTGCCAGCCCGACCAGGTGCACATCTGCGATGGCAGCGAGCAGGAGAACAAGATGCTCATCAAGAGCCTCCTGGAGGCGGGCACCATTGTGCCGCTGCCCAAGTACGACAACTGCTGGCTGGCCCGCACCAATCCGGCGGATGTGGCCCGTGTCGAGTCGCGCACATTCATCTGCACCGAACGGCGGGAGGAGACGATTCCCACCCCTGTGGAGGGCGTCAAGGGAACCCTGGGCAACTGGATCTCGCCCAGCGACATGGAGGCTGCAGTGCAGCAGCGATTCCCCGGCTGCATGAAGGGTCGCACCATGTACGTGGTGCCCTTCAGCATGGGCCCTGTGGGCTCACCGCTCTCCAAGATCGGAATCGAGCTCACGGACTCCGCTTACGTCGTGGCCTCCATGAGGATCATGACTCGCATGGGAGCCGCTGTTCTGCGCCAGCTGGCCAAGAAGGAGGAGTTCGTCCGCGCCCTGCACTCTGTGGGCGCCCCTGCCAACGGACAGGTGGAGCAGCCATCCTGGCCCTGTGATCCCGAGCGCACCATCATTCTGCACAAGCCCGCCGAGAACCTAATTGTGTCTTATGGATCCGGCTACGGTGGCAACTCGCTGCTGGGCAAGAAGTGCTTCGCCCTGAGGATTGGCAGCACCATTGCCAAGCGGGAGGGCTGGCTGGCCGAGCATATGTTGATCCTGGGCATCACCGATCCCAAGGGCGAGAAGAAGTACATCACTGCCGCCTTTCCGTCGGCCTGTGGCAAGACCAACCTGGCCATGCTGAATCCCTCGTTGGCCAGCTACCAGGTGGAATGCGTGGGTGACGACATCGCCTGGATGAAGTTTGACTCGCAGGGAGTGTTGCGTGCCATTAACCCGGAAAATGGATTCTTTGGTGTGGCTCCCGGAACCTCGATGGAGACCAATCCCATTGCCATGAACACTGTGTTCCAGAACACCATCTTCACGAACGTGGCCTCCACCTCTGATGGCGGTGTCTTCTGGGAGGGCATGGAGAGCAGTCTGGCCCCCAATGTCCAAATCACCGACTGGCTGGGCAAGCCCTGGACCAAGGATTCCGGCAAGCCTGCTGCGCATCCCAACTCCCGCTTCTGCACCCCGGCCGCTCAGTGCCCGATTATCGATGGAGACTGGGAAGATCCAGCGGGAGTGCCCATCTCCGCCATGCTCTTCGGAGGTCGTCGCCCCGCCGGAGTGCCCCTAATCTATGAGGCTCGGGACTGGACCCACGGAGTCTTCATTGGAGCAGCCATGAAGAGTGAGGCCACTGCTGCCGCCGAGCACAAGGGCAAGGTGATCATGCACGATCCGTTTGCCATGAGGCCATTCTTTGGCTACAACTTTGGCGACTACGTGGCCCACTGGCTGAGCATGGAGAAGCGTGGTCAGGTGCCCAAGATTTTCCACGTCAACTGGTTCCGCAAGAGCGCCGAGGGTAAGTTCATGTGGCCCGGATACGGCGAGAACTCCCGTGTGCTCGACTGGATCCTGCGCAGGATCAATGGTGAGGCCTGCTACGTGGACTCCGCCATTGGACACATTCCCGCCGAGGGAGCCCTCAACCTCGATGGCATGAAGGATAAGGTGGACGAGGAGGAGATCTTCTCGCTGCCCAAGGAGTTCTGGTCGCAGGAGGTCAAGGAGATCCGCACCTACTTCGAGTCCCAAGTAGGCGCCGATCTTCCGGCCAGCATTTACCAGCAGCTGGACGAGCTGTCGGCCCGCGTAGCCAACTTGTAAGAAGGATCAATGAGGAGCGTCCCATCTAAAGCATCTTTACCTGCCCACACACACACACACACACCTGCTCACCCACTGTGCTATTCCGTACTGACCCCATATACTCACCTACCCAGCTTGTTATCCTGTCCTATACCCCAATATCCAATTTAGTCGTTTCTCTAGTTCTTAAGCCGAAGACTTCCAACTATTTATTATATAAGCAGTCATAAGATTAGCAAGTAGTGCCAAACAAACAAAAAATATGAAAAAATAAAACAAGACGATTTTATAACCTACATCCTATATGAGTAGTTATTTATCACAAGAAGCTCGTGTTTTTGGATGTTATAAACTTTATAAGCAAGCATAGTTTAATATAATAAGTCATGCTTCAAAGCTGCATGACTTATATATTAGCGCTCAAAACAATCATTCAAAAAGATAAGTTTTAATACGTTCTAAGTATTATAACATGAATTTGAAATGCTATAATTGAAAGATGCGATATCTGTAACTGGATTTGCTATTGTTTAGTAACTAATATTTTTCGAATTGCAAATTTATGATTATATTACGATTATGATTATATTATGATTATTATTATGATTATATTATGATTATTATTATTATTATGATTATATTATGATTATTATTATGATTATAATAGTAGTTTTTGTACATTTGCATTATATAAGATGAAACCGCTAGATGATTTCCCAATCATCTCCTGCAACTACAGTGCTATCCACTGCATTCGCTGGCTCCCGTCGGCTCCATTTTCCAGCCCAATGGAAGGCCGCGAAAAGCTCGGCCATCGGAGCTTTTCCAGCACTTCGGATGCACGGGAATCGGGAGCCAGGAAAAAGGCAGCCAACAATCGGGGGGCGCCACAGTTCAGCTCGAGCAGCCGCCGCCGCAGCTTCGACCGGGCGGAAGTTGGTGAGTGCGGCAGTCGCCAGCGGAAACGGAAGTGCAGAAAGCCCCGAGCGGCTGGCCGTGCAAACTGTTGCTCGTCGGTGTGTGTTGTGTTGTGCTGTGCTGTGTTGTGCTGTGTTGTGTTGTGTTGTGTTTGTGGTGGTGCTTGTGCTGGTGTTTGGCTGCTGATGGTGTACCAGTGCCAGTACCAGTATCGGTGTGCTGGTGTTTGTCGTGGTGGCATTGTTGGTGCTAAACAATTAGCCAAGTTGCTATAACAGACCGAATTATCCGACAAATTTGATGAAAATGGTAAACATTAAACTGTAATGCGGCACGCGGAGTAAAAGTGAGTTTCAGTCTGTCTTGGTGGGTGTGCTCCAATGAGCGCGATATCTGTGTGTTTGTGTGCTTTTGTGCTTGTGTGCTGTGTGCCTGTGTATGTGTTCGTACGGCACTTTGTAAGCTGCGATTTGACATGTTGATTTATGCGCTGCTCTCATTTTGCCCCCAAACGGCGCTTGCCAACCACCCCCGCCCCTAAGCTCCCCAGCCCCCAGCTGGGATTACTCGTGTGCTGTGTCTCTTTTAACGCCACTTCGTCCTTTCGTATAGCCCTTCCTATGACGGCACTTGTTGCGCTCACAGGACATTCGCTTAATTGCTAATCCTCGCGCCCAGACGCGTCTAATTACACGTAAGTTTGCGCCATTTCTGTCTATCCAACGCCATCACTTTGTGTCCACCCGCCGGCCGTTTAAAGTGCAAATTGGCAGGCGCTTGGGGGCACCAAGTGCGGATTGCTCGTTTGGGTGGCTTAGTGGGGGTGGGGTGGGGGGTGAGGGTCTTGAAAAACAGCCCGGAGGTCACTTAATATGCCATCAACATGAGATTTGCACAAATGGCCCCGGCCTCAAGAATTATGTGTTGCAATAAAATCGATGCGTGGGCGGAGCTTCGGGACTCAAGTGGCGGCTAATGACCAACTTGCGACGTGACTTTGGCCAGGATTTGTAATTTGCGAACTGACCAGCCCAGAACCAGTAACCAGCAACCAGTAACCAGTAACCCTCCACCCCCGGCGTATACATACTCGTACTCCTAGATCTTAAGTGTTTTATGGACTTTCCCTGTTTGTGTTGTGCACACACTCGGTTTATTTTTACAGCAGAGACATGGGGTGAAAGTGCCCCGTCAGCTTGGGTGGCTGGACTGGTAGATAGGAGTGGGAGTGGGAGTGGGAGTGGGAGTGGTAGGAATAGTGGGGTGGGGTGGGTGGTGTTAAGTATGCGTTTAACGGGTGCGGGCTTAATTACAAGCAAAGTTTACCAAAGGGTTGTCCCGCGCCGAGAACTTCTTTATGACGCGATGGAGGCCTGCAACTTAATGACGGTCCGTGCAGGAAGAGTCATTACTCCGGCCACCTTGTACTCAAATGAGGACTGATGATGGCTAGTCGGGGCACTAGGGGCGGCAAGGGCAGAGGCGCAGATGGAAAACGGAAAGCGAAGAGCAGAAAAGCAGAAAAGCGGAAAAGCGGAAAGGCGGAAAGGCGGAAAGGCGAAGCGAAGTGGTGCCAGTGCAGGTGGACCCGAGGCCATAAACCTGATTGAAGAACGGCCCACGCATTGGCATTTGTATATGCAAATGGGGCTTAACCCCATTCAAATTATCCACACATCGCTCCTGGCATGCATAAGTTATGAGCCCAGGTAGCGCTAGTCGGTTTAAAGTCAATGGAATCCATCAATAATTCCATCCGCCGCCAGAACGAAGGGCTCACATTTCCTTTATAATTCAGAAATCTGTGGCAATTATTATCTTACACAAGCTTACCTTTTCTCGGCGAACCCCTCTGGGCATCAGGACCCTGGTCTAATACAATAAGCTGGCCAAAAATCCCCCCAAGGCCCCCAGCTCGTTGGCCTTTATGCATACACAATTCCGCATTGAAAAAAGCCGAGCGGACCGAACTTGAATGCGCCCAAAGAGAACGAGAACGACAGATATTCCTATTGATTTGTTGTCTGCAGATGCTCGCAATGCCGAAACCTGTTGGCCAGAGCGAGAAGGAGTGGGTCAGGTGAGCCCTGGACTCATGGCCACTTTTCCGTCAACATTTTGTTATCATCCTCGAACCAGTTCCCCCTCGAATCCATCCCCATTGGTCGGCTTGGTTCGATTCGTTGCGGTGGCAACACGCCATTATATTACGTGAAATGCAAAATACAACGAAAAACAAAAAGAGAGATGGGCATACGGAAAAGCGAATAGCTGGCTGTGGCGGGGAAACAACAAGTTGCTAAACACTTGAATCAATCATTCGAATAATTGATGCCTTGTAAGTGGAATTTACGAAAAGATTGTCTCAAAGATTCAAGGACTTGAGTGAAAACTTTGAAACGACCAACTTTTCAGTTCATGAATATGCATTCAAGTTTATTCCAGACAATCTACGCAAGAGTTAAGTCACTTTATGTTACAAATTTAAGTTTGCCAGACTGAAACTCCTCACAAACTTAGTACTTTTATTGCATTTATGAAGCAGCATGAAATGTGAATATAAGTTTGTTTTGGGTGTTCAATCGTTGACCAATTATCATACAAACATTGGTGCCTTCAATCATGAAGAGTTTTCCGAATTTTACGCGGAGTGCAGTTCCGAGTGGCAAAAACCACCAAGGTCCGCATCCAACAGGTAAACTACCAGGTACTCAACGACGGTTTTTCCGCACTATTTGCTTTCCCGTATGGGCACGTACTCACGCATATGGATGTGTGTGTGGGTGTCAGGGCTATTTGTACTCGCGATAGATAATAATGGCCCGCAGGTCGGACGTGAGCCAGCAGTGGAAGGTGGAAATTCGTACGAGCCACGTGTGTCCCGGGGGCACCGCCAAGTGAACGGCCAGGAGCAGCGGCAACTGCAACATATCCATGCGTGCAACAGCAATGAGGCACGGTAGCTGAGAGCTGCGAGCTGTTCATTAAAGTGCAGCAATCGCCACGGGATGTTCCGCCATCGTAAAACTAAAGTGCTGGCCAATATAACCCCTATGCGGGCATCGAAAGCCACTTGCCGGCTCAATTGGAGCTAAGGAAATGGCCATCACTTGCCATCTGCCGGCATAGCCAAGTCCGTGGGCGCCCAAATGTAGGCAACAGTTCGCGGCTGCAACTCAAACTCGAGGCTGGCAAATCCCATTAGAGGGAACTTTGTTACCGCCCCGAACACCAACATGAAGTTTCCCGCAAGCGGATTGTTGCCAACTTTTGCATAAGTTAAGCATCCAGTGGTGTGTGAATGTGCTGACAGCTTGTGGGTGTGGTTGGGTGGTTGGGTGGCTGCGGGTCTGGGTGGATGGGTGGATGGGTATGTGGAGCGATAATAGGGGCAGCCACTTACGCCACCATCCTATGGAGAACGCACATTTAACAATAATTGCCAGGCCAAATAGAGCACTTCCCCGGGTCTTGATGTCTTCCTGCTATCTGACCAAAGTCGGAAAATGACTTGCGGCCACAGCACTCGTCGCCCCGTTATGCTGGCTAAACGGACTTGTGGGCGTGGGGGCGTGTGGGCGCGGTCTTTATATTGCCCGGCTCCTAGGGTCCGCTTTTCATTATTTTGATTAAATACAGATAAAGCCATAAATTATGTTTACGTTGTGCCCGTTTGGGCAATGGCCCGGTCGGCCAGGACGCACTTTTGTGTGTGTGCATGATGAGGATGAGTAATGGCCCATGATATTTACACATGAGTTGGCCATCAGCGACGCGTTACCATCCCATCTACTCATCTCATCATCCCAGCACATGCACAGGGATAAATTGATTTACCATAAGCAAGTTTTCTATCTTACTTAACTATCTCAATAAGCTGCCATCAATCTCTGGGTTCTCCATTAAATTGAGAATATTTGATTGTGCACAGATTTTTCTCTTAGTGCATGGAGTAATTCGTGTTTAACTGTCCAGTAGTCGTGAAATGGCCCAGCAACAGCGCAGCTGGGATGAGGGAGCTGTCGGTGGAGGATCCTATGGCCATCCCCACTCCTCGCACCACAAGGTACCTGCTCGAGCGGCCAGCAATCCGCTGCCCTGCAAAGGAGCCACTCCCAAGCTGCCCAGGTAAGATCCCAACTGAATTCGCGACAAATTAGTTTGATTCGATACCGGTAACAGGCAATACCATGGAGGTCCGACGTCGGGCTATAACTATGGGGGATACGATACCCCGAGGAGTCCCAAGATCACCACCACCTTTGCCCAAGACAGTTGTGATGATGTCAGTAGCTCCACGCCCAGCTCCTATTATCAGACGCCTCCTTCGGGGTCCATAGATGATTCGGCCTCCCTGCTCAGTGGACGCACCACTGGCCGCAGTCCGAAGTCCCAGTGCCAGTTCGTCTTTGATGCAGTGAGTCCCAGTCACGGCAGGAAGTTCGAGTACTACGAACCGATCTCACCGGACGATGGAGCCCTGTACTACGATCCGCCCAGTTCGCCACGTCGACAGGGTTCCAAAAAGCTAATGAGGACAAAGACCCCACTGGATCCAGTTCCCCAGTTGACCACAACCGGAGTGGATGAGAGCATGGCGCAGGCTATGGCCATGGACAGAGCTGGCGATGGAGGATACGCCCAAGGGGGACCGAGCAAGAGGCAGAGGGATGAGTGGGAACTGCCGGTGATCAGCAAGATCGAGGCCAGAAATCTAAGTGCGGCTGCGGGAGCAGGATCGGGATCTGCTGGAGGAAGCTATTATGGATTGAAGCGCGACTCCTGCGTCACTGACTGCACCCAGCTGTCTATGGAATCCGGCGAGACGGGCACCCAGCATACCAATAGCACCATGGTGACCCACACCACCACCAGCTTTAGCTTTACGGAGCCGGAAATGGAGCCAGAGGCCGGACAGCCGCAATTGCGGCGCCAACGTCGCCATGCCATCAACATCACCTCCAATCCCGGCTACCAGGTGCTCCACAGCTCCCACTCCACGCTGGATCGTACCTGTTCCGACAGCGTGGTCTCACTGCGCTACCGCAAATCCACCAGTGACCTGACCCAAGATGCCGACCACGAGCTAAGTGGCTGCAAGCCCAACAAGCCGAAGGCCCATGTGGAGCACAAGCCGCGACGCAGGGGCAGTTCCAAAGGCGGACTGGCCTATCTGGCCAGCCGGCGCAGTTCCCGGGAGTCGATGAAGAGCGCCTGCTCCAATGCCTCCATCGTTTCCAACGACGATGTTGGCCCACTGGCATTCCAGAGCTCCAATCGCGGTCGTCAGCGTAGAACATCGAACTTCCTCGAGTTGCCGGGTAAGAATGCTTATGTTTATCATGGTCTTTCTTTTGAAGATAGTTCAACTTCAACATCGATTGATACATTTCAAATTCTATCAAAAATCGGATATTAATCTTTATCCAACCCATTTCAGTTCCCGACCATATTCGTCCGCGAGTCTGTTCCCTTCCAGAGCGACCGTACAATCCGCGGGCCAGTGATGACCTGTACCGCCTGCGCCACTTCTCCATCAGCAAGGGCAACGTGGTCAACTGCGGCGACTCGATAATCTCGCGAAGATCGCGGAGCAACACCAGCGTCAACTCGACGAACAGCCGGGCCAGCGAACGTTCCCCCTTCGAGGGCAGCTGTTGCGGAGCAGGCTATGCCAATGTGGACTCGCTGCCGGCGACACCGGATGACTCGGAGAATCTAGATCCACCTCCGCCCGCCCGCTACCGCGTCGTGATGCTGGGCGATGCCGGCGTGGGCAAGACGGCGCTGGTCAATCAGTTCATGACCTCGGAGTACATGCACACCTATGACGCCAGCCTGGGTAAGTTGTATGCCAAGGTGGGTGCGGGTTATGGTCCGGGTATGGTTCGGGGACTATCCGCAGAGCGCAGTGAGTAGCCGAGTGACCCCTAGCTGGAACCTATGTGTGTGCCTGACCCCTAGCTTCCCGGCTGCCACTGTCGTCTTTAGAGTTTAATTCTGATCTGAGTTTTAGACGACGAGTTCGGCGAGAAGACGGTGAGCGTGCTGCTGGACGACGAGGAATCGGACATGGTCTTCATCGACCATCCCAGCGTCGAGATGAGCGTGGAGAACTCCCTGTCCACATATGAGCCGCACGGCTGTGTTGTTGTCTTCTCGGTGGTGGACCGCAGCTCCTTCCGCGTGGCCGAGGAAATCATCAATTACCTGTGGCAGGAGAACTACACCAAGGACAAGGCCGTCATCCTGGTGGGCAACAAGGCGGATCTGGCCCGCGCCCGGCTTATCACATCGCAGGGTAAGTCCAGGGGGGCCTTAATTATGATGGCTTGATTTCATTTCATTCCCCCACTCACTCTTGTTCCCCCAAGAGGGCAAAGCCCTGGCCGCCTCACGCGATGCCAAATTTATTGAGACGTCCAGCGGCATACAGCACAACGTCGATGAGCTGCTCGTCGGCATATTGAAGCAGGTGAGTCGGAAAGGTGGTGGAAAGGCAGAGTGGGGCAAGTGGGGCAGAGTGCGGTCGTTTGGGGCAAGGAGCTGACCACACGCAACCCACCGATGCATGGCGAAATTGTGCAGGAAATGGAGTTAAATGGATTTACCACACTGCTGCGGGATGGGTTGGTTTTCGGGTTTTCGGGTTTTGGGTTTTGGGTTGGGTTGGGTTGGGTTACGTTGGGCCTGCTTCCGGATCGGCTCACTAATTAATGAAAATGGCGCGAAGGAAGCTCGGTCAGCTAACCTGATTGGGTGATTGGGTGATTGGATATTGTTACTTAACTCGGAGTGGTATATTTCCGATACTGGTTGATTAGGTCGTAAAATTAACAAAGAGACATCTTTACAATGTATATAATAAAAATATTTATAAAACACAGCTATTTTAGCAAGCATTGAATGCAACAAATCTTATTCTAAGCTCTTTCATTTAACAAAACATCTGTATACCCATTTTCCATTGTGACACCCTGAAACAGATGCGGCTGAAGGAGAAGCGGGAGAAGAAGGCCACCGCCTCGAAGATGAAGACCTCTCGCACCCACATATCGCTGCATCTGGCCAAGGAACTGCTGCAGAAGATCTGCCTCAGCGACATCTCCAAGTCGAAGAGCTGCGAGAATCTGCATGTGCTATAAAGATGTCCCCCGGGCAAACCCAATCACATGTGCTGAGCCAACCTCGATGTCTTCGTTTTATCGCCCGGCATTCCTGGGCGAAATTATGCCACAAAACTGTATACAAAAGAGAATTTTATCAAAAGCTGCTGCGGGGCTGCGGTAAAATATTCCAAATGCCATTCAGATGGGACCGCAGACAACGGGCGGGGATGTGTTCATCTCCTTTGTGGAGGAGCTCCGCTTATTAAATGTTTAATGCCGGGTCTGGCTTTTCGGCAAGTCATTGGCTGTGGCCAGGCCTCCAGATTCGGCGATAGTCGGCGTGTTTATGGCGGATGTTTTGGATCGGCTTATCGGTGCCAGACGCTCCTCCAACTGGGTGACGTGGGCCAGATTGATAAGCCCTGATCCAATGATCCATTGATGCCAGCGATGCCAGCGATCCAGCGAGGCGTGTGCAGCCTTCAACCCAAAAAGAAAGTGGGAGAAGACATAGTACTATTTATTTATATGTGTACTTTTTAATGCGTACTTGCATATACATACTTACATATACATACATATGTGTTCCAATGCGAAAAACTTCAATTCCAATAATGCGCTGTCAATTGAAACGCTTCGTTTGAAGAGCAGGCCCCACAGGACGAGAGAAACTTTATAGATGTTGATTTATGTATACACATAGTGGCCATAAGCAGCATATACATACATATACACGTGACCTCTATCGGATAAGTTTATTGTCTAGGCTAGGGTTACTAAACGCTCCACCTGCTTCGCAAAGAATTTCTTCCAATTGACGAATATCTCATATCGGAATGACTGTTGAATGTTGACTGTTGTTAGTCTAAGCCAAAACAAAAAGAAACAAATCAAAGCAAAACTAAATTAAACTAATACCATGGGAATACCATTTAATCAAAGTACTTCACTCAGACGTTACTACGAGTATATTGATGTGTGTATCTTTACGTGTACCTATATTATACATTATATACATATATTTAGAGATAGTATACGTATACACATATATTTACGACCGTGCTCGGATGGAACTTCTAACACTTCTGAACTCATACGCTTATATTTGAAAAATACCTTTTACAAAATGCGAAAGGAAAGCAAAAGCAAACGTATCTCTAACTATTTTCATACGCAAACTTACACATTAAAGGGGGAACGCGAGGATCCGAACGGGAGTGGGATTGAAGTCCTGGCCCTGGCCCTGGACCGGGCTCGTCCAAAGTCGAGCACTCGACAGCTGTGCACTCATGTTTGCTCCACCCCTAGCCCTACCCCTTTCCTTCCGCTTCACATGCTTCACGTCCGCCTTTCTGTCGAGTGCACTTTATCATTTTTAACATTTAGCAAACAAAACAGAAAGTTGCTTCGGCGAAAGTTTTAATTTGCAACGCAACGCGCAACGCAGCGCAGCGAATATTTCGTAGCCGCACTGTGGCAATCTGCATCGCGCATACGCCGCGTGCGCCCGGGTCGAGGCCAAATTGATTTGCTAATCAAATTGCTGAGGAATCCACAATCGAATCACAGAGCCAGCTATGAACTCCCACCGAATTTATTGTGAATTGCCAGTTGATAACGCTGAAATTGTACCGCTACCACTTAACCATAACAAGTGGCCCAAAGCGTAGCTATAAAGATATCCAACCAAATACCAATATATATATATATATATATCTATGTATATGCGTAAAGATCGATGTATATTTATATTTTTCCAAACAAAAGCAAAGACAAAAGCAAAGCATCGCTGTACTACTCAAGGGACAACTCAACAAAGAATGTGTTGCACAGTATAATCCACAGTTGTACGCTTTTGCCTGTCACCGAGATGAGGCTGCAGAAAAAGCAAATTAATTAGAGTACACGGAGATAAAATCCGATTACTTGTTTTGGTGTATGAATCTCTCCTTCACCTCCCTCTCCATCCTGCCTCCGCCTCCGCCTCCGCCACCGCTCCGCTCCCTTCCACTCCATTTCCATTTCCATTCCCTTCGACTCGATCTCTTCATTCGATAAATAAAGGACAAGGACGCTCTGTAACTAACTTGTGTTTCCTTTGCAGGGGTCCGTGGTGCGGGGTCCGGGGTGCGGGGTCAGGGGTCACGGGGTGCAACCGCAAATTGAATGCCAACTGATGCGGCTGCTCCCGAAGTCCTGGCCTCCTCACATCTCAGCTGTTGCGCACTTGTGGTTCATTATAGCGGGGGCAGCAGCAGGCGGCTGGAAATGTGTTAAGTGCTTGTTGTCAGTCGCACCCGAAACTTGGCCGGATTTCACGCTCCAGCGAAATCCTGCGAAATCCTGCGAAATATTGGTTTTTCCAAGAATCGGAGAATCAATCGGCAGTCGCTGGATGGCCGTAATTAACTTACGAGAAGACGTCGGCGGGAGCTGCTGAAAAGTTGACAATCCGGCTCTGATTGATGGCCCAAATCAGTGGACTCGCATTCCTCACAATGGCATGGCAACCCAAGCCCTCTTCCAGACTTTTCAGCGAAACTTTGACGGCTCACCGACCCCGCTGCCACCTGCTGGGTCTCATAATTTTAATGAGCTTATTTTATTACATTTAACGCACCGAAGAGCCGCCGCCCGGAGATCATCATGCAAATGGCTTCCCTTCGAGCAGCGATTGTGTCGCTTACCTTCGTCCTTGGCGGGCTCCATGGCCAAATCAAACTAATTCCAAGTTCAATAAACAAGTCTAAATGAGTATCCACGACCGGGCGGATTCCCCCATCACCACCCTAATCACCACCAGCCTCCCGGGCAGTGTAAATTCTTATGAAAATAAGCAACGTTGGCATTGGGGCGCGGAAGTCATTGAGGGTTCCAAGGATGGGTTCCATGAACCCGCCTCGCTGGCCCCATCGCAATCATAATCGAGTCGCTGGAGAGTGGACAAAAATCGATTAGAAGCTAAGCCATTATACCGCGTAAGCTGGGATATTTAGCGTGCAGCTAAATGCCAGGCGCACAATTAAATTGGGGTGGATATTGTGTTAATTAAACGCGGACAGGTATGAGTTATTACGAATCTGGTGCCAAGGCCATCCTATCTCGGATTACCCATCGATTATATAGCACATGGGCTAACGAGGCACTGCATTATCCTTTTACGTTTCCGAACGGATTACTCTTTCCTCCGCAGCGGGCAGGCAATACCTTAAGAGCTAGCCGGAAAAGGGATCATAAAGGATGCCAGAGTACACACAAGCTTTTAGGGCCAAAAGCTGTTGGCCATCTGCACATCTGCACACTTGTGAATGTATGGATGTATGTATGGGGATGTGTGCCTAGTGACGAGCCACCTCAAAAAGAAAAAATACAAATAAAAAAGGGCCGGGCTACTCAGACGCACAAACAAACAAACAAACAAACAAACAAACAAACAAACAAACAAACAAACAAGCGAACACTCAGGTATTCTCGCTTGGCAGATGAAGAAATATTCGCGCCGCCAGCCGTCACTCTCGAGGGATTCATAACCAAATAAGCCGAATTTTTAAAGCATACTTTCCACCCGCCCGGCCAGCAGCCAGGATTCAGCTGGATCCTTGGCAGGGATTCGCGGAGCGGCGAGGCAGCTGAAATTTACGAAATGAAACTTTAAGCAGTGTGGAAAAAGAAATTTAAATAACGATTTATTGCCTTTGAAGTATGATTATTTGCACGGTGGGACGAGGGACTACGTAAACATCAGTAGGACTGGCCATGTCGACATACCGCATACCCTGGCATCCCAATAAGACTGGACAGCAAAGTCCTGGAACTTGACTTGGGCAGCAATAACTTAACTGCCAACTTGTCACTGTAGTAACGTAAATGAAATGAGCTTCTTGCTGGCCATTTATCATGTGCTAAATTAAAGACTGAACGTTGCTCATTAGTTAAGCGATTATAATGGTACTTTCTTGTAATATTTAAATATTAAACTATTTCCTAATAATTGGGGATGCATAAATCTTTCTAGAACAAGATAGAAGGCAAAAAATATCAATTAGATAGCAAACAATAAACATAGTGACATTAGTTTGCAATTTGGCCAGGACCTATAAACTTAGTTCTATTATTCTGTTCTCTCGTGTGTTACCTTCGCAGTTGCTCGAAATATGTGAAAATAAGAAGCGGATATCGTGTAGCCGGAAAAAGCAAAAAACCCTATTATATGTTAGTGGCATTTAAGGATGTGAGTGGCCACCGGATGCGTCCGTCGTCCGTCCAGCCCCATAAGCGTAATGAAGAGCTGGACAACTGGAATGGATTGGACGGATAGAGGACGTCGGCAGACGGCCCGGACCCACCTGTGCCACGTACACTACCTGCTCATATGGTACACCTGTCCGCCCGTGTGTGCTGGGTTATCAGGATCAAACGCCGGCGGCAGCAGACGAGGTCGCTCCTTTCGCTATCCAGCGCTTGCTGCTCCTGCTGTCGCTGTCAATTCATCGCATTGGCATGAAATTGCTTTTTGCGATAGCTGGGAGGCAACAGCAACAAGTTGCGCCTATACCATACTATGGCACCCATACTATATATAGGACTTCTACAGTCGGGCTTACAAAGGAAATGAGAAAAGGTTGGCCGGGTTGTTTGCCAGCCTGTTGATGTTTGTGGGTCTGGATCTACTTGGAAATTTGCGTGGCGCAGGAAACAGGATGTTGTCGGTGGGCTGGGGCATTGTTTATTCTTCGTCGGCCGGTGGGCGGGAGGCCGCAAAAAGTCAGGCCGGGAACCCTAACGATACGAAAATGCGTAAAGAGCTGCGAAAAGGGGCGCGCATTTTGGGCGAGTGGGTGTGGCACTTGCGGCATGCAAATTACAAGCGGAATTTCTACTGCGGCCCACGAACTTCGATCGCTGGTGGGGTAAGTACGATGGTGGGCAGGGTGAAGGGCATTAAATGCGAAAGGCGAAGGGGCCACGACAAAATAATCTCTCAAATGTAAAAAAACTGGCAGCGGGGGGCCATTTCCTTCTGCTGCAGTTAAATGCCAAAATGGCAATTTGCTAAAGTTTTCCCGAGGAGCGAGCAGACGTGGCAGTGGCCAGAGAGCTCAGATGGGGTGCCAGAATGTCAGGTTCAAGGGGGTTGGGACGAGATTTTCCGGGGGCCATAAAAGTCAAAGCTTGTCTGTTACACTCCCAATATTCAGTTACACTGGGAAAAATGGGCATAGTGCCCCCACTCACTTTCGACTAATTACTTTTGCCAATCAATCATCATTCACACTCCTTTCGTTGTATTTCCCGGAGAGGAAATCGCATAGATCATTCACTCATTCAGTTAAAATGATAGATATCATTTTCTATGGTGTTCCCATAAAAATAGTCTTCAGTGACTCGAAATCGCTCTTTGCATTGTCTTTTCAAAAGGCTCGGCTTTTTAAACCTATTACAGCCATATTCAGTTTGAGTACTTCAACCTGAGTTGTAAATATTATTCAAGTGAAAGTTAAAAGTAAAGTATCTATGTACAATTTGCTGTGTAATTACCAAAAAACTCATATAGAGTCAACAACTGTTTAGTTTCATATTAACTAGATAAGTTACCATATAATAAGCATCATAGATGCTTGAGTAAAAACAAGTGAGCATAGATTTTCTTCGAGTGCATGTCAGCCTGTAGTAGATACTCGGGCTCCGCTGCTCAGCATCCTGGCACTTGTTGAGCGTTTTGCAAGCGAACGGCAACAAAAACGTGTCAAAGAAATTGAAATTCTGTTGTAAGTTAGTGTGTTTTCCTTGTCTTCACAAAAAGTGAGCAGGTAAGCTCGCCTGCGATGTCAGTGGTACAGAAAAAAGGTGAAGGCGACCTCTAGGCCAACGGGGATATACTCGTAACATAATGCAGTCAGCTCACGATTGGTAAAATGCTCGGGGCGTTGGGGAAAACGAAGCGTCCATGGTCCTGGAAAACTCAGCTGCAAACCGATTGAGCCACTACGCTTGTCTGTTGAATGGAGTTGGTCTTTGGCCCAGACATTCGACCTTGCACCCTGGAAATGAGCTATGAACCCGGCTTGGCCTTCTGACTTCAGCTGCATCCTGGCGCTCCAGGTCTGCGCCATTAAGTACATGCAACTGCCAAGGACATTCGGCCATGGCTCTCGGTCAATTTAACCAAATGGTATATTAGCGGATGACACTTTTGAACTTCTGCCAACGCGAAATGCGTCAAATAGTTTAAACTGCTTGCTCGAATGTGGATTTGAGTGGGCGACTCGTAATTGCACGGTCATTTGGCTCCATGAATTATGCAAACGCAAATTAACGTGGATCTTTTGTCGTTTGTAGGTGGAAGCGCCGTGTTGTCACTGTTGATATGTGTGCACTATGTGTGGGGATATATGTACATCGCATTTAATTTTCCGGCAGATTACTTTGACGGTCGCCAATGGCACATGGCCGCCTGATTTCCATCATTGTTCAATGGCGGAACCTCCAGAGAAATGGCCAAAGTGTGCATAATCAGCGGAAAGCTCCTGCACAACCGTATATTTGCCCCAAAAATATTCCGGACTGTATAAGTGGATTACGTCATGGAACTTGTCTGACCGGCCCTGCCATTCAAATTATAAATTTAATTTCGTCGTAATTATCAGGCGAGTGATTGTCAATCACACCATTTAGCAGGTAACACGATTAACATTTAAATGAGATACATTATGGTAATTTTCCGTTGCTAGTCATGGTTTCGAAGATTAGGAGAGAGTTGGCAACATAATCTGAATTAGAAGTAGGAGGATTTAAAGTTAGCTTAGAATTATTAAAGACATTGAAATATCATTGGATATCTTATATACAAAGCCGCACTATAAAAGGGCTAGATAGAAGTGGAAAAAAAAAACCACAAATAAATATACGGAAATTCAGTTAGGTGATTTCCCCTTAAGAATTGAAACTTTCTTGTTGCATATTTTTCGGCAGCCAAAGGACTTCTCAAATGTTTACTTTTAGTTGCATACCTTTGGGCAGTTTCATCGGTTATTAAAATAGAGCTTTTGAACCAATTTTCACATGGTGAAAAGCTCTTATTTGTGGTAAACTCAATTTTACATGAACGCAATATATGTACATTTGAAAGACTTTTGGTAACAACTCGCAGTATGTCAAATAATGTCAAATGATGTCAAATTAGGTCAAAAAATGTGTGCTTACATGTAAAATGTGGATTCAAGATCATAGCGCAAATAATGTTGTTCTGCAAACTTCCTTGAAAGGTTTTCTTTCGCTACGGCTTATAACTGCCTTTTGTCCCAAAAAATGGTACAGGACCTTAAAATTTTCAAATTGATTACGAACTTTATTAAATGACTCTGCGGTTACGCAACTAAGCTCTAAATATAAAACAGTCGACTAATATTATCTAAGAATAGCATTGCATACAAAGTGTGGATCAGACACTTATAACTATGTACATGTAGAAATAATAAAGGAATTTCATTTATGGCAATGGGACGTGTACAACGGCTCGTCGGTGCATCACTAGGATCCTACTTGTTGAAGTTCTCGATCTGCTGAAGAACCCAGCTGCGGGAGGCCGACTGGCAGACGATGACGCCCGATCTCTGCTGGATGAGCTGATCCTTGGGGGGCTTCGGCGCAATCTGTGGCGGCTGATGGGGACGTGGTCCCAGCGGAGGCGGTGGTGGTGGCGGACTGCTGGGACGGCGTAGGTGGGCATCGTAGTCGCCGGAACGCTTCTCGTTGTCATCGCTATAAATGGCCGAGTCGCGGAAATCGTTCTCCAGGCTATCCTCCACCTGCTGCTCGTACTCGAAGGTGGCGGCTGGCGGATCCACTGCGGATCGCTTGCGCTGCTGCTCGCACATGCTGTCGCTGGAGGAGGAGGTCAGCGAGAAGACCGAGTCGCGTTCCGAGTGGTTGAGGACCCCCAGCCCAAATAGAGTCTTGGGATCAGCGTAGTCCACGTGGGCCATCCTCTCACCCAGCGCCTCGCTGCCCTGGCGATGCAGCACACTCTGACGGCACATCTCACTCACATCGGACACCCGGCGCTCCGGCGGTCGGTTGGAGCGTCCGAAGGCCATGCTCAGATTGTCTATGGACTTCAGTGCCCTTGGCAGCAGCGAACTCTCCGATCCCGAAACTGAGTTCTTCGGCAATGGTCGTGATCCGTGCTCTTGTACCGCCTCCATCGACAGATTGATCACCGTGCTCTGGCTATCTCGTTTCAGCGTGGATCCCGATCCGTTGGAGGATGTCGAAGTGGTGGAGGAACTGCAGCTATCCCTCTGCACTGTCTCCTCGCCCACTCGCTGCAGAACTCCTTCGGGCGAGTAAACCAGAGTGACGTAATCCGATTCCGGGCGTGAGGCTGTGGGAGCAGTCTTCGATCTTTTCTTCAGCATCTGCGAGGACTTGGCTCGCCCCAGAACCGGTGAGAATTTGTAAGGCACATGGACATTGCGCAGCAGAGTCTCGTAAATGGGCTCCTCGCCCACTGAGACCACCTCTTCAACCGTTTTCTTCTTCTGCTCCTCCTGTTCCAAGGGTGGTGGAGATCGCGATGGTGGGCGTGGCGGCGGCAGGATGGGTCCACGACTTATATCGGGACTCACAGGACTCACTGGACTTTCGCGTCTCTTCTGCTGTTTGTTGTATATCCTCTCAAATTCCTTGTTGTTTTTCAGTAAATCCAGGACTATCTGCGCATCTCGCTTGGACTTCTCTGCTGGGGAGAGCAACTCGGTCTCCGATCTGGGTTGTAATACTGATCCTGCGTGGACTCATCCAGAGTGGCGGCTTCTTGGGCCAGTTCGATTTCCCCGTCTGGACGCAGCTCCTCGGTGGACTCGGTTATCTTGAGTACAGTCGCACTGCTGCTATCGAATTCGCTGAGATCCATGTAGAATCTGGAGCAGCTCTTGGTGGTGCTACTACGTTGCTTCTTCAAATTGGCTATCTTTTTGGGCATCGTCTTGTGGTTGTATTGCTTGACTTCAAAGAATCCCTTTCCCTTGGTCTTGCGCTCGGAGAGATCGGGCTTGCTGCCCCTCAGAGAAGCGGCACTATCCTCGTCCTGTTCCCGTTCCCTCTCAACCTCCTCGTCCAAGCTAAAGCCTCCGATCCGGGGAACCGACTTACTGCGCTCCTTGAGAGCCTTGTAGCTGAAGACGGGCGAATGCGACTTGGCACTGCGACTGCGCGGATCCCGCAGAATGCAGGAGCACGCATCCATCTGCTCATCCTGTTTCGCATCCTGGTCGCACTTGCAAGGCTCCTTGACCGGCGTCTTCGTCTCCTCCTTCACTGCAGCATCTCGTTTGCGATATCTCATGGCGGCAGCAAGTTTCTGCAGAGCAGTATCGTCCAGGCTGTTGTTTCTGGCCAGAGGCTTCGAGGGCTTCGCCTGGCTAACCGATTCCTCCTCCTGCTCCAAGGACTCATTGAAGCTGTCGAAGGAACTGGAGTTGGCCACCGTCTTCCGCTTGAACTTGGAGTTCCGCTGGCGTATCTCACTCCTCCGGCAGGCATTCCTTCGCTCCAGGTAAGTGGGAGTCGAGTTACTTCCCGAGTTAAGGCTCCACTTCCAAGTGCTGCGATCTGGCGTGCGATCTGCGTTTAAGGACAATCCATTAGTCAAGGTCTGATTTAGTGGTTGATAGGCAATGATAAGCGGTGGGGTGCGTGGTGGGTGGAGATTGTGAGCGAAAAACAAACACCAGTGAGAATGCATTCTAGGGTATCAGTCAGCTGCAGAGCATGCGGTCTTTGGGATCGATTGATTAGTTATTGGAGGTTAGTAAGCGGCGTTCTCAGTACGATTATGTGTTCAGGGTTAGGATGCATGCAAACAAAACACAGACCCCGTTCGAGTTAGAAGGCCAATTAAAGCTAGCAATCCAAGTACGGTTCTCGCAATACTTACTAGGCTTTTCGGACACCAGAGTTACATTTAGCGAACACTACGATTACGAATAGTTTGTTAAACAACTAGATGTACTGGGGCTAACAGTTGTCTATAGCCCTTAGTTTCTGTCTGATCGGATTTAATTTGGTTTTTGGTGGGTTATCAGTCTCTGGGTGTGGGGATTTAGCCTTAAAACGCCTTAAGCACTAGTCAAAGTTTTTTCGTTTCTTTGTTTTGGGGTGTTTAGTTTTAGAATGCATCACTGGTAGTACTACAACGGTAAACATATAGCATTTCGTAGAGTAGAGTTAGATCAATTGGAATTAGTAGTAGAGTGGGAAACCAACTAAGCACGGTAGGTTGTCGGCCAAAACCCCCAACGATCCAGGAAAGTGGGCGCCCGCGGTCCGCAATTAAAATGCTCCTGCATCGCTTCCAAGTAATAAATCAGTCCGCCGCCGAGGCGTCGACAGATTTGGCACGATTTTGGCGAAAGGCTAGCGACTCGCTTGCCACTTGGTTATGTCACTTGGTCGCAGCTGGAGCGTGCGAATCATAAGTGCACCGCGCGAAAGTCCTCCATGTGGTCGGGATTAAGGAGAGCCCCGACAAGCGGTGCAGTGAGAGAAAATATTTCCTATTTCACCCATTTACTTGTGTCTTTTTATCAGCCTTTATACCAAAGCATGTGGTTATAGGACACTTCTGGTACAAATGGCTTTAGTTTATACATTCAAACTACGTTCAATTTGGCATTCTGATATTAGTTAAGATATTAGTTTAGATCTGATTTAAGAGACTCGATTTCCCTGCACTTTTCTCGAAGTGGCTCTCCTTCTTCCAGGCCGACAGGCATTACCCAACTATAACAAGTACCCGCATGTGCATAACTGTTAGGCACTTCATCATCTCGTGCAGTCCCCAATCCAAATCGTTAAGTGTTTTGGCCACATGACAAAAAACACAACAAAAACGTGGGTAAAAAGGGGGTAAAACGAAAAGTAAAACAAAGTAAAACAAAGTAAAAACTAAAACAGCAAGAGCCCTAGAGCCAAGCCGCGGCTAAGCCGAGCTATCCAAGCCAAGTTGGCCAAGTTGGCCAAGTGGGAAGCACTCACCTTCCTCGTTGCCCAGCTGATAGACCAGCTCCTTGGCGCGCATCGGAATGTCTAGCTTCTCCAGCATGACACCTTTGATGTGCTGCGTCCAGATGCGCTTCTGGTCACGATTCCGGGCCGTCAGTTTGATTTGATGGCGCGGCTCGTCGAAGGGGATGACATAGAAGCTGGTCGGCTCCCCGGGCAAGTGTTCGCTCAGCATCAGATTGTTTTGCTGGAAGATTGGCGCATTACGAAGGTAACTCATGGATCGAAGGATCTACTCAGCTCACCGAAATGTAAGTCTTGAACTGCAGGCGTCCGTCCTCCTTTTGCTTGGTGATGATCAGCATGGTGGCGAATAGGAGAACCAGCCGCTGTTTGTTGTGCTGCTCCATCAGCAGGCCCTCTTGGCGCAGCTCTCCCAGAACCGTGAGCTCTACAAAAAAAAGGGCGAGGGAAGGGTTTAGTTTGGGGCCCAGGAAGGGGGTCAAGTGGCTCCCACACTCACCTGGTCCCAGCCAGCCGTCCAGAATGCCGGACAGCTCCTTGACGCGACTCTGCTGCTCCTGCTTTCGCTTCACCTGGTCAATGTTGTGCGCCACCTGGCGCATGATCACATGGGCCTCGACCACCTCCTTCACATCGCAGTGCTTGCGCAGGCTCTGTTTGGATGGAAAAGTATATGGTTAAGGACTGTCACTTGGATCACCCACTTGGATCATCCCCACTCACGTCCAGAAGCAGATGGTACTTGAGGATGCGCTGCACCGGCTTCAGGAGGTAGGATCCCAGGGGCAGCCGATGTTGGAGCAGCTTCTGCGTGGAGGCGAGCAGAGAGTACGTGTGCGTGGCCTGCAGCAACTTGGTCAGCAGCGATATGGCTTCCGGGTAGCTTGTGCTGTGGGGAATCGGGATTTATGACATGTGCTTTAGGTCTTCATCATGGTCGGCATTAAATCTGAATTTCAAATCAGTCGCTGGGAGCAGAGTGGTCAGTTTGGGCAGTGGGAGGCACGATGATGAATGCGGCGTGTCATTGGAGGCGACAAATCAAACCGCTGCCATCGCATCCCGCTCCCCAAATTGGCATCGTGGCCAGGTAAACGTCCGCGTTTAAATGGAACATGGCGTGCTTGGATTGCCAAGAGACGCCATCGCCATCGCCATCGACATCACCATCGCTGGCGTTTTGTGGCGTTTTGTTTCGTGTCATGCTGCTAGCCAACTCCTAGCCTATCGAGATCGTTTTGGTCGTCGTTACCGTTCTTGGCAAAAGGCTATGGCCACTAAAACAGTATCGAAGATGGAGCGAGCACGCCAAGCCAGAGTGAAGATCTCGGCCAGAATACCCAACTAGGTCAGGCGTAAGCCCCCATCATTATTCACTTCCATAAATAATGGGTATGTTCCAAGGATTTCGTTAGTAGGGACTGCCCAAACTGCTCCCAGGGCTTCGTTAATGCAATAAATACCGATATACTCTACCATTCATCCACTCACCAGTAGGTTGTGTACACATCAAAGCCATCGCGCAGGTCAATGAAGCACCTGGCGATCCTCCCGGGATCCCTTCCCGTGTTGATAAGTCGCTGCAGAAGCATCGAGTTGAATTCATAAATCTCTTCAATGTTGGCGAAGAGTATTTGCAATTCGTCTACGCGCAGACAGGCACGCTCCTTCCAGTCGAGCAGGTAGCTAAAATAATACAAGGTGAGATCCTTGAACGAAAGGTAAAGCTGGGGGAGTACTTACCCCTTGATGACCTGACCCAAATCCTCGACGAAGCTTCGCTCCGAGTCGACGATCTCCAGGCAGGTTTTCTCGAGGACACTCATCGCTGGCGGATGGTGTTGGTCGCCCAGCTCGTTCTCACTCTCCGCCAGACTCTCCACGCTGGCCAAGTAGGAAGTGGCCAACAGTTTTCCATTCAGCAGTTGGTCCGAGCCGGAACTGGAACTGGAGGAGGTGGAGCAAATGGAGGAGGAGGACAGGGGGCGGTTGTTCAGCCTGGCCAGCTCACTGAGACGAGCTGCAAACTTGGGCTTGATATCCGTGAGCCTGTCCAGGCTCTCCGCCGACAGCTTGTTGGCCTCCTCCAGCTCGGCCAGCTGTTCGGCAGTGGGCAGCTTAAGAGGCACTCCACCGCCCAAAGTGCTGGCCTTGGTGCCCAAACTCTTGGTGCGGGCATAGGTCAGCAGCGGTGAGCTGCATATCGTGGAGGCACAGGCGGCGGAGGAGCTCCTGACCAGCGGTTTGCTAACCAGTGTTTTGTTAACCGCCTCTATGAGCTCCGCCCTTGGATCCAGATCTCCTGGATCCGCCAGGGTCAATCGTTCCATATGCTGCGCAACCAGATCGAAGTTAATGGTGGCCACTATGTCCACGGGACTCAGAGGCTCACTGCACACAAACTCCTTGGGCTTGCTTGGATTGGGAGTAGACGTGGCTGGAGTTCCGGGCGTGGCGGGCTTGGCGTGCAGCAGTTGCGCACTGGTGGCCGCCAGCTGCTCCATTTCGATCAGCTTGATGCTCTGCTGGGAATCGTAGCGGGGCAGTGTTAGTTTCCGCCCTTGAAACGGATGGCCATCGAAATGGAAGGGAGTGCCTGGTACCGATTTGTTAGTTGGTGTTCGATCCTCGTCCTGCGGTTTGGATTTCTCGAAGGCGGCGAAGGCCACCGAGTTTAAATACTCGTTGCTGGAATCGAAGGTGGACACCAGCTCGCTGCCAGACTGGGTGGACAACTTGCCGGTGTTCTTGGACAGCGGTATGTGCGAGAGTTTAAGCTTGGGCGTGGAGCCAGCGGAGGGGGGTGTTCCGCAATGACCGGTCTTTATATACCTGCCGTGGGTGGGACTCCTCTGGGATTGCTGCTGGTGCTGTTTTAGTGCTTCCGCCGACACCGCCTCCACTGGCTGGATGTCTGAGTGCGTGATGATCCGGTGAACATTGGGTGAAAGGATGCGGATGTTGCTACCCCGTCGACTGCCGCCACTCGAGGCTATGCTGCTGCTGCTGCCGTGGATCTGCGACTCCTGGCTCCTGCGCTGCACCAACCTGCTCAACTGAGCGCCATCCGGTTCGTCCCGCAGGCCCGCAACCACCAGCGGAGCAGGCGGCTCCTGGTGGCCCAAATGGGTGCTGGAGCTGGCTAGCGTGTAGCTGGCGGACTGGTCATCGCTGGTGGGGACACTCGAGCAGCTGCCAGTCGATGAGGCAGTGCTGCTGCTGCTGCAGTTACTGTTGCTCCTCTTGGGCGTCGAGTCGCCGCTGCTGGATACCTTCAATTCGTGAGATGTCGCAGTGGGAGCAGCTGCCACGCCCCCCGCGGCAATGCTGTTTGTCAATGTGTCGTAGATGCCCAACAGCGAGGGTGCCAACTCGGTGGAGCTGCCTGCAATGCGAGAATAACGTAATGGGAACTTTAGTATAGATTCTTAAAAAACTATACACTTAAAACTAAAACAAGATCGAATGCTACAGTCGAGTTCGCCGACTAACAGATACCCGTTACTCAGCTAGTGGAAGTGCAAACGATCAACATTTTCTGGTTATTGATCCTGATCAAGAATATGTATATTTTATATGGTCGGGAACGTTTCCTTTTGCCTGTTACATACTTTTCAACGAATCTGGTTTACCCTTTTACTATACGAGTAACGGGTATAAATAGTAGTTATTCAATAAACAAACTTTTGTTCGTTTTCGCATGAGATGCCATAATTTGCGCAGGTATTATAAGAGAACGAGTTGCCAATGAGTTTAGAACGCAATTTTTATATGAAGCAAACAACGACGTGATGACTAATTTGGATGATAAGTCTCGATGAGATCTTAACCTCGTAAGCGCGTGGCTAGTGGGCGGTGTCTAATGCCCCCCACCCCAGCCATTCTGGAGACCCAACCCAATCGATCCCAGGCGATTGAGGTGCTGCAATGTTGATGGGCCTGTGCGGCACACATGCTCGTAATCCCCCGATATTTGCCATAATTTTGTTGCATAAAATGATTTATGCCGGGGCAAAAACAGCGGACGGTGCGGCATGGCAAGGCTGATGTATTGAGTTGTTTAGCCCCAGGATGCATGGCCAACGAGCCCCGGTCAGAACGTGGCCATCAGTCAGAGTGTGTGCATTCTGGCTCCGAGTCGAAGTTGGAGCTGAAGCTTTGGCTCGCAGCCTGGAACTGGTGCTGGAGTTACTTACTTGGCCTGGTCTGCTGCATAAATAAGTAGGTTGCTGCTGTTCGCCTGCCTGGCGGCCTGACATGTGAATTGATATGCCAACGCAACATGGCTAAAACCGCAAGGCAACTAGCAAGCGGCAACAGGCAACAAGCAACATGAGGCAACTGGAGGCAACTGCAGGCAACTACAGGCAACATGAGGCAACTGCAGGCGACTGCATGCAGGCCAGGCAGCAACTCCTGCAACATGGCAGAACAACGACCCGAGTCAACGGCAATTGGCATGAACATTCCGTGGCTCGCTCATCATTTCTCACAAACGGTTCAATTAATCAAATGCGCTCACAACTGCGGATTTAATAACATTATCGACAAGGGGGAACTTGATCCATAAATTACAGATCGCGTCAGTCAACAGTCAATGGTGCATGCAGGCACTTTTAATGATGGCCTGCAAATTGCAGTTCAAGCCGGTATCACATTCTATATGTGTGTTCTAAAAATATACATAAAACACCAGGCATCTGCAACTCCATCGGCGAGTGTGAATGCCTCGCTTCGTCTTGGCTCGCTTCTTCATTAAGGCCACTGTTTATGTGATTATCTCTTAGCACATTTGGCTAACAACCCAACAGCGTAACAGCCGAACAGCCCAACATCCCAACAGACCGACCATAGACCATACATCTCACTTCCCGGCGAAGAGAGGCTGAGCAAATCAGGCAATTAACTTTTTAAGACAAAACTGCGGCCCACGTTGCGGCTACCGGTTTTCAGCTATTCAGATTTTGTCCAGCCACCAGCACCAGCACCAGCATCATCCTCAACCACATGCACATCCACAGCCACATCCACATTCAGCACATCCCCAGTAGCCGACGGGGCACTTTTCTCCTAATTGCGAATGGTGTCAATGTGGCCTGGGTTCGCTTGGTTTTTTTCCCCCTTTCCTTGGGTTTTTGCCTGGTTTGGGCAACATTTTGCCAAGCCACGACGAACAACAATTAGTTGGCATGAGTAGTGCCACGCCCACTGTCAGACCGCCGCTGAGCCGCCTGTCTTTTCGGGCAGACTGACGACAAGTCGTAAACATGATTTGTACATTTAATTTTCCACCATTCTGTTTGATTACTTTGCGTGGGCCGCAAACGCAGACATTGCAGATACTCGCATTCGCCCATCCAGCGGCCAATAGATAGTTTTGCTAACTCGGCTGCCAGATACTAACCTGCCATCATCCTGCAGGCTGACCCAGTTTGCACGACGAAGCGTTTTGCTTAATTGCTGAAACGTGGGCCGCGACGACAGGTTCTCCAATGGGTTTTAATGCACAGTAAAAAAAGAAAGCCTAGTAGCAGTATTGCTAAGAGGTACTTAATCTAATTCCTCAACAGATTTTCATATTACACGTATGGGAGGTGTAACACCTTGTTTGCCTACTTATTCAGGAAGCCATGATTCTTAAATACATGTACCTGACTTGCTGACTTTGTTTAAATACAACGTATATTTAATGTCTCACAAAACAAAGGATCTTTCATTATGTAAATATTTTTTGCTGTGCAAAAGTAGTGTCAAATCATTGCCACTTGCCGGCAAGCATTTAATTAAAAGCCAACAGCTGTGGTCGTTCCAAACTATTTATGGCATAATTCCGTCGAGACCTGGGTAAAATGTTGGCCAGGCCGGGCTAATCTGAAATGTGAAATCTGGAATCTGGAATCCAGCCGGCGATGTCCGCAACCGGAGTGGCCAACAAATTCAGGCTGTCAAGCGGGCGAAACAATGCAAAGTAAGCTCTCTGTCATTTTGCAATATGCAATTTGCAATTGGAGTAGCCCACCTCATGGCTGCACAAAAACTAAAAAGGGTGTCAGGGCCAGATGCGGAAAAGGAGACGGAGAAGGAGCTGGAGGAGTGGAGGTGGAGGTGGAGGTGGAGACTCCATCCGCCGTCTGGTTTCATTTTCAAAATCCAAATCCCTTTAATGCCCCGGCGACAAAGTGTCTTATGTCCACAGACATAGCCGTAATTTGCTGCAGCGGCTTCAGGTGTCCGCTTCGCACCTGGGGCAAGCACCCAAAGCCGGCAATTTATGGCTGGCCTGACACAATTTCATAAGGCCCCAAAGGCTCCATCTCAGAGCCGGCGGAGTGGAACTGGAAGTACAGGCTAAAGATTACGCGATTGTGGCTAAAAATAGCAGGCCATATAGCAGCTAAAGGTCAACCGTCGACCGGCCCGAAGATGCAGCTGCTATCTGCTGACTGATTTACAAGCCAAGTGCAAGTCGCTCATAAGTTGGCCACTTGCGACATTGAATTATGCGCGGCGAGGGAAAGTGCTGTCATCGCCATCGGAATCTGTAGCTGTAGCTTTAGCTGTAGCTGTAGCTGTAGCTGTATCTGTAGCTGTATCTGTAGCTGTATCTGTAGCTGTATCTGAATCTGAAACCGAATCCAAATCGAAATCGACAGCGTTCAAACGTTGCACCTCCGGATGGAATGAGACGCAATGGATTGGTATGCGATGACATTTTATTTATGCACGGCGTGGCCAGCTGTTGAGAGCATTAAATTAATGCGCTTAGTGGCCATCATTGATGTCCCAGGTCCGCGTCTGGCAATTGATATTTTAATCGCCATTTCATTTTGTCTGCCGCAACTTGGCTTGGCGCCATGGTAAGTCCGGTGTTTAGGGAGCTGCTACACAGCCAGAAAATTGGATGGCCTCCCGCAGCAGTTGAAAATAAAATTGATTGGGCAAGATGGGTTTTTCATCTAATAATTTCGCAGATGCAAATCCCATGTACCTTACAAATCGAATCGATAGATTTCTCAAGCATATATGTTCAAATTAAATTCGATTTGGAGTGCAACCTTTTTTTCTGTGTGCAGGTTATCAACTATCACGAACATTATGAACTTGCGCCCATACGTGTTCCCTGTTCGCCTGCCTTATGGGCACGCATTTTGCAACTCCCAATTAAAATGTTATTCAATGCGCCGCCGAACGCGACTTATGAACACATAAACACATTTCCCCTGATAAGACGACGACCTGAAAGCCACAACTTTAATGGCGCTTAACTCAAACGATATTGCCATAAACAGAAGCCAAAACAGAAACCGTAACTGAAACAGAAAATGAAGCTGAAACTGAAACTGAAACTGGAAAACGGAAGTGGAATCCGTCTGGCAAATGGTCACAAACAGAGTTGGCAAATATTCAAGGCACATGTGTCGGGAAAAACTGCAGGCAATAAAACACAGCTGAACAGCAGTGTTTCCACAACGATGGGGAAATTCCGATGGGCTGAGAAACTCAGAAGTGTATGCCTCCAAGAAATATAATAAAAATATATGGGCCTTAAAAATCGAGTTATAAAATCGGAAACATACGTTTCGTAGAACCGTACTAAAGATAAAAGTATATGGTTTACTTGCAAACATTAAATATATTTCTAGTTATTAATAATCTCTAAAGAGTTATTAATATGCTGTCGGAATTACTACTTTTAGACACTTCGAAATGCAACGGGAGCCCATGGAAGCGAAGTTATTAAAATCAGATTGCACTTAAGATCTGGCTAAAGTGGCTTTGCTTGGCCATAAAAACTAAGAGCCATTCTTCAAGCAAGCCAATTGCACCTAATCTTCGTTAAGAGTCACATTGATAGTTTCCCGGGGATTAACGATCGTTTCCGCTTTCCGCCAGCTAAAACTGAAAGAGCCTCCGCAAATAGGCTGGAGATTCTTTTGAAATTGAGCGAATCTCGCAGACGCATAAGCATAAAAATTCCTTAAGATGGGGGCCTCCCTCACGGAGGGCAATGCATTTGGATGTTATTTTTAGACCGTGCTGGGCTGGATTGCTGGATATCCATGGATCGGAGCCACTTAAACGACGGCTGTGCGCTGCTCATCCAGGCCAACGCAATGGCAAATAACACGGCAACTTTTGCTTTTGGCCCAGACCCCAACCGTCCATCCTGCCAAGCCCCCGTTTTGGCCAACCCCCTTAGGCGTCCGCGCTGCCAGCGAAAAGTGAAATCCTTTTAAAGCGGCAGCAAACAAAAATCTAGGAAAATGTCGCCGCCAAAATGTTATAAATCTTGTTCATATTTGCACGTGAAGCCAAAGCCAAAGCCACAGCCATAGTCTCAGCCATAGTCACAGCCAAAGCCAAAGCCAGAGTTTCAGGCCAGGTTGGGAAGCCATAAATGTCACAAGAGGCGGCCAAGAGCGGCCTGGCATATTAGTTTTCCACGGAGCGAGTGGCAAAACGTGCTAAATTCCATGGGGCAGACGTCCATTAAAGAGCCGCGGCCTGGCCGAAACATGCCACAGCTGAAAAGTGCTAAAATCTCATAAAACATTGCCTGACTGCTGATTCTAAATTAACTTTGGCTTCCCCGCAGGCACAGTGATTCCAGATGGTTGGAAAAACGTGTTCCAAATAGAACGTAGTTCTACTTTCTTGTTAAGATTAAGTGGGACATTTGTACAGCAGCGTCACACTATTACATTGCAAATTAGAAATGATGATTAACATTTTAGGAAAATATGTTAAGAATGGGTATATAAATTAAGAAATGACACTTTGGCATTTTAGGAGTGTATGTTAAGATTTTAATAGCTTGCACCAATTATTTATTCATAAAATCTTGCAAGTTTTAGTTGCAACAAATGCACTGTGCCTGCCTCTCTCTTTTTTCTCATCCTGGCAGGCGACACTTCAGCTGAGGAGTGGACTGGACTGGAGTGGAGTGGAGTGGAGTGGAGTGGAGTGGAATGGAGTGGAGCTGGAGCTGTTGCACTTTGCACTTCAGCCCAAGGAGGCGGGTTCTGAGCTGCAGGCCGACGTGTTTTTGAGGAACTTCCCTTCGGCGGCAGGCAGCCCGTGCATTTTCAATGGCCTCCCTTGACTTTGACGTGATGAGCTGCGTGATTGTGGCGTTTTGAGGATCTCCTGGCCGTAAAACACTGGCCGTGATGAATGGCAACTGCGCGAAAAATGCATAAATGTGTGAAAAAATGGTGCCCACTAAATATAGCCGCATCGACTGCAAGACTAATCTCGCGAAAAGTGTAGGGCATTCACCTTTGTGAGCCGTTGTGCCGTTGGCGGTGCCAAATATGGTGGCTCCTTGGATCTGCCTACATGGTCATGACCAGTTCAAGGGCTGGGTGAAATTGCCATGCAAATACAGATATCAGCCGGGAGGTAAAGGGATCCTGTGGCATTGGCGCCATTATGTAAGGCCATCGCATTTAATTAGCCACTGGAGCTGCAAATATGGAAAGCGGTTTTGGCCAGGGCCAAGAAACGCTAATCGCTGCGGACGGGCAACATTTTCGTGCGGTTTCAGCGCTGTGGTTTTCGCTTTCGAAATCAATTTTCCATTTTCCCATATCGCACACGCATCGCAGAGACGAATGCCAATGAGCTAAGAGCGGCCAGGAAATGTCAGTCAGGGCTTAGGCTTTTTGCCGCTGCTCTGCTGATTGATTAATGTGGAGCACGATTGCATAAGGGATTGCAGTCGCAGTCGCAGTCGCAGTCGCCGAAAATCTCGCATCTACGTGGGCGACACACTGGTAACCCAGTCAAGCCATCAGTCAGTCAATCACTCACTTACCCACTTGGAGGTGGAGTGGTAGGTGGATTGCTGGATAGCCGGATTGCCGGATTGGTGGGAGGAGTGGGAGTTGTCGCGCAGATAGAGACCCCGTCTGTCTGGTTTGAAGGCCAAGATATACCACACCGATATAGTTGAGTGCGGACCCACTCGAGGGTAGTGTTGACTCTAGATAGGAGCTGGACAACCAGACGCACAGACAGATGGTATTGGCTTCTCGGTAATGGCTTACCGCTAATGAGCTCCATAAACATGCTGCGCTGCGTATCGCTTGGATAAATTTGCATTCGGGCTCTGGCCAAGATATCTCTCTTAACATGGTTAACGAGTTCTGCTGGCCTGCGCATTATGACAAGTCAATCTCAATCGGTTTAAGTTCACAACGGAGTCTGGGTTCATCGAACGTGGCTGTTAACTTCCGAGTAATATTGAATGGCCTAAACTCTAACAACTCTATTTACTTTAACCAATAGTAGCCTGTTATCCCATTATTTATCTATAAAATGCTACTATTAAGTGACTGATGTGCATCTTACTTGCAAGGAATTCCACTTTGGAATGCGATAGAAGTCAGTTACTTCGAAGGGAATCTGCCAGATCACAGGCCGATCAAGAGAAAATTGCACTACCAGCCGTCCCCGAGGATGGCCAATAGATGCCCCTATTTAGCAAGGCCGCATCCGCGGAATGCGATGCCATCCCCCATTTGGAGCTGCTGCTCCACAATGCTCCAACGTGGCTGTGCCAGATCGCCGCCCAAGGCAATGGACCGACCACATGCCGCAGCTAGATCCAATGTCAATGCTTTTGAAAGGCATCAATTAATGGTCAATGCTCTTCGCTGCGCTGCGCGTGGCTGCAAAGATTTTCCAGCGAAAATCTGCGCTGCCGCAGGCCAAAGGATCGAGGAGCGAGGAGTATGCCAGGTTTGAGGCCATCGACTGTCATCCAGTTCGGGCCAAGATTGGCACAACGACCACCGGCGTGGCAGCTGTTTTGTGGCAGCCATAATTGGCATGTGGCAAACTGGCGGCGTGGCCATAAAAAGCAGGTCAGGCTGCTCTGCTAAGACAATCAAATAATGGCCAATTCTTTAATCGACGAGCAGACTCGCTCTCGGTTTGGTGGCATCATAAAATTTCGCTAGCATTCTATCGGCCAGCCGTGCCCCGCTTTCAGATGCCACATGCCAGTATCCAGTACCCAGTACCCAGTACCCAGTACCCAGTACCCAGTACCCAGTAACCAGTAACCAGTACCCAGTACCCAGTACCCAGTACCCAGTACCCAGTACCCAGTACCCAGTACCCAGTACCCAGTACCCAGTACCCAGTACCCAGTACCCAGTACCCAGTACCCAGTACCCAGTACCCAGTACCCAGTACCCAGTACCCAGTACCCAGTACCCAGTACCCAGTACCCAGTGCCAAGTATCCGAAACCGATCCGCGGCAAACATATGTTAATGAACCAACCCAGACGACGATGGCGTGATGGAAGACAGGAAAAGGCGAGCAACAATTTAGCGCTTTAATTTGATGGCTGTGAGGAGCAGGCTGCTGCTCTGCTCCTTGCTGCAAGACGCCCGGCCCTGGTGCAAATTCTATCAACAGCTACGTTAGATGGCCAACACTAGATGTGGCCGCGACTGCGCTGGGCAGGCAATTTATTTTAATTACTGCCTCGCCGGGCTGAGAATGTTCAAATGGCTGAATGCCTCAATGGCTCGGATGGCGATGACGATGGCAATGGCGATGACGATGGCTATCCGAAAAAGCGCTAAAGCCCTAACAAGAGAAATCAATTTTGCGCGAGCCTTGTTGCCACATGTTGCAGCAACAGTTTCCCGCAGTCGCGATGTCCCAGATCGTTGAACTCTGGGCCGGGCCCTCGGGGTCTTAATTTGAATTGACTTCCGTCAACAAAGAGGCTGCCCGGGGGCAGGCTGTTCGGCCTGACTTGAGATTCTAATTGCAACATGCTGCAAAGTAAGTGCGGACACTTGCAATTAATAAGAATTGCTGCCGCTGCACAAGGAACCCATAAAAGTGCCTGCTCTTGGGCTTCGTCTTTGTCTGCCTCTTCTACTGGGATATAAACTTTACACCGAAAAATAAGGAACGTGTCCTTTTTAAGTAACTACTTTTACCGCCTAAATAATAAAGTGCAGTTTTATTGCTTTTTGCAAAAGAAAATATAAATTTGTATTTAGATTTTCTGCTTAGCTCTTCAGAGACTAAGTTAAACAAGCTTTTTAACAAGCCCATAAGTTTGATGTGAGAGTATTAAGAACTTCATTTGAAGTCACATGAATTTTCAACTATATTATGCCATTTGAAAGTATACATATATTATTTTGCATAGATTTCTATCGTAGTTGTGATACAAGTGATTCAACAACGCTGTTCGTGAAAATATGAGATGGTGGAGATCCCCTAGTGCGGCTATATTTTTCTCAGTGCACCTGTGTCCATAGCTGGAGCCGTGGATCTTCCTTCGTGGTCTTGAGTCCGCTGTTATAGCCAAAGGGCTGAAGTCGGTTCAAGGAATGCGGCGTAACGCCAGCAACATTTCACGCTTAATTATAGACGCCAAGCGCTAGGAATTTTTCATAAGACTGAGGAGCAACCAACCAGGTGGGAGGGGGTGTGGGGGGCAGGCATTTCCTATTGCCATCATCTAATGCCTGGCCAGGGAAGAGGCTGCCACGTTTATTTATGTGTGGGCCGTTGTTTTGTAATTTAATAAGCAATGCAAAAAGGGGCGCGACTAGAAAGTGCAGCTCCATCCCACCGATCCACTGATACTCTTCGGGTTCTGGCCAGGATTGGCATGCTTCGTGGCGGAATTCATACTCGTATGGCAATTTGCCATTTGCCTGCTGGGCGAGCTCAGGCTTCGAATCGCTTGCCAGGCTGGCTGGCTAATAGTCCACCCACCCACACATTCTGGCCAAGAAAGAGACGGGCACACGCCGTTGACGCCTCTGACGACGATCGGCGCCATGGAGCAAACTGCTGACTCAGATGACTCCACCGCTCGTTGCACGTTGCTGGGCTCCATTCTGCCAGCCGAAGGAATGCTGCAATGTTGCATATGCAATTAATAATTGGTTGCACATGCGCAGCGGTGTGCAACATTCTGCTGCCCGCAGCATGATGCGGCAACACGATGGCTAAAAATATCTGGCGGACCTTTGACACTGGCCATGTCGCTGCAAATTGTGACTAATTAGTGGCTCCGCGGAGTGTCCACCTCCGCAAAACGGGGCCAGTGCCTCAATGGGAGTCTGGCATTGCCACACATTCGAGCGAATTAAGGCACGCAACACATTCATCAAGATCAATTGAAAATGACACTCGGAGAAAAAGCCTGAATCAAATGCCAGCAGGAAAGCATTTAAAATCAATTGCAGTTACATGTAAATGAAATACACCAATTGGGTAAGCGCTTGCATTTCTTTCAGTGCAGCATAGATTTTATCATAACCCATTTCAAATCTTACACAAAGTTTGCCCAGAATGGAGTCCTCTGTTCTTAATTGATCCATAAAACAGAGACAACTCTATTGTTTTGTGGGTCAAGTTTAGTGTCAAAGCCTTGGCCGTAGTTCCCCCCATTCTTTTTGGCATCCCCCTTGCTTGCCTCCCCTGTCTGGAGCCCTAATTAAATGCCTGGGACTAATATTAATTTATGGTAATTTAATACTTTATTGTCAGAGGAGTGCAGCAGGCGCAATAGAAGATTTATGCAGCCTCTGCAGATGAAACAAATTGCTGGCAATTCAAAGGCTTCGAGGGGCCACAATCTGGAGAAGATCTTTTCAATAATTTGCGCCAATTAGAAGCATATTCAGAGTGGCACTCAAGTGAGTTTGGATCGCTCTATTCCACTCTATTCCATTATTATGATGAGGTTGGCCCCTGTACGTGGGCTTGTGCAATGCCATGGAGAGGCAGAATCAACTTCAGAAACATTTGGCCCAATGGACTGGCGATCGGATCGACTGCAGCTATAAATAGGTCTCCCACTTTTTTGTTCCCCCGTTTGGGGCAACATGATGTTGAAATTTTGATTGCGACATTCCGGCGCTCATTCCTCGAACAAATTGTGCTGAAGGAGTGGAGATGGGGATGGGGATGGGGATGGAGATTTGGTGCTGGGATCTGTAGAACTCGCTGCATTTGATTTACGGCAAATGCCCGTGTTGACATGCCGCAAAGCTTTTCGCTTAATGACGGCATTTTCCTCGCATTTTCGTAGCATTTTCCTCGCATTTTCGTAGCATTTTCTTAGCATTTTTTCTCGCCGTCTCCCCCTGTGGCGTGTGGCAAGCTGTTGACCTGGAAAAGCCGTGGAAAACCAAACAGAAAGAACGCAGTCGCCTAATTAAATTCTTTTCGTGTGTCGCAGACACGCCATCTTTATCGCCGACTGCGACTTTTGTGTGGCTTGAGTCTAACCCCGTTTGGGTTATGCTAATTCGGTCGTGCCGGGATGTAACCACATGTTGCCTGCTTTTTTGGCCCACTCTAATGGCAATGGCAACGTGTGGCACCTGCAGCTGGCGGGCGGATCGTGATCGGCGGTGGGCGTGGCTAATGGGCGCGCAATAACAACAACTAATGACTAAATTTCACATAGCTGGCAACCTTTTAGGAAGCAAATGTTAATTAAATTTAATCACGTTTCGCGGCGACAACATGGCCAGTTCAAAGGTTAAGTGAGTGCGCCAAAAGTAACCGCATTCGGCTGCAGGCGACACACCCCGCAACCAAAAGCCAACAAAAATCCAACACAAAAACACAAAAACCAGCAGAAACCAGCAAAAAGCGGCGAAAATGCAGGCGTATCAACAACGCATCAGCAACATTAGTTGCAGGTTGCATTTCGTCGCTTGTGGCATAAACGCCAATTATGTGCAACATATGCATGGTTTGTGGAGAGCAAAGCGTGGCATGTTTGCCAATTTTTCATTTCCTGCAATGGCCAAAACAAAACTCGAACCTGCTGCTGCTGCTGCTGCTGCAACTCTTGCTGCTTCACTCCCTGCACCCGCAACATCCAGTGGCTGCTGCTGTTGCAAGTTGCTGCCGCAAGTTGCCAGCAGATGCGAGCGCGGCGATAAGGCGCCAAATGTGCAACAGCCATGAACCAGGTAGCCAGGCGGTTAAAGCAACACAATTCAGCCTTGGCAACGGGCGCAGCCTTAGAATGACGGCAGCAACGTTGCAGCAACACAACTGCAACACAACTGCAACATCGCCGCGCTGCACCAGCAATTGTCATTTTTCACGAACGAACGCGGCATGCAAATTGCCGTAAATTGAATTTGTCTGATTACGTTTGCGCCGCAGTCCGGTAATCGATTGTCTTGGGACTTGCAACTTGTGGCTTGCAACTTGGGGAACTCGCAAAGACTCCTCCCAGCTTCAATATTTACTCTTTCGCAGGATTCGATCGCCGGTGAAAAGGAAAAAATGAAGAAATGAAAAATTGTGCCAGCCAGGCGGCAGATAAATGATTGCACTCGAATTGCATTTCGATGATTGCAAAATTGCCGAGTTGCAGATGCAACGCACCAGAAATTATGTGCTGCATGTGGCAAGCGGAGATGCCAGGGCCTAATGGAGATTACAGAGTGCGAGATGCCAGAGAAAAGGGTAAGGCACACAGCAAATATTGTTGGTGAGCAGTGTAAGTTGAATTTTTTAGGCGCTTCTTTCAAATTTCAAATCCTACTGTGAGTTCAGAGATGCGTAGTAAACCAGTGAGCCTTGGCCATAGAATTCCCCTCCAGAAATCACAGCGATCCATGTGGTTCAGGTTGCCAAAATCGAATCCGGCGGATGTTTATCGTGCCACAGTCACAACAAACAGCATATCGATTACCCCCAGGCAGTCTGGCTTTCGTTCACACGCCGCTCGAGAAGTTGAGAAGTTGAGAAGGATGGGGGGGTTGGGGGGGAGTGATGCATGTTCGCCAGGATGAGTCATCCCCATATTGGCCGTAAATTCCACAAATTCTGGGATCCGGCGAGGAGAGGTGTGTAGGGGAGTGGAGCCCGGTTCAGCGATCGGCGATGCAAACAAAGAGCAGCTGCGACTGCGGTTCTGCTGTTCTGATTCTCGAAGTGCGCGAAGTCAGCGAACGGCAATGCGGCGAACAGGAAACATGTGCCTGCCACGCCCTCGGGCGCATGGAAACCCGGGCGGGGGGGCAGCCCATCGATCGAGCTTTTCCTTTCACGAAATGCGTTCGGCGCGCCAAAACCATTAACATAAAAATAAGTTTCGCTTTTGCCGGCCATATCGCGGCTACCAAATCGCCAAGGCGAAATGAAGTTGTAAGTTTTTCGCTTTTTGGCGTTACGTGAGTGCCGAAGAAAACCGATCGAAACGCAATAAATTTCACAAACGCGCGCAACAATTAGAAACCGAGCAGCAATGGCAATCGCAGCAGTCGCAGCAGCAGCAGCAGCAGCAGCAGCAGCAGCAGCAGCAACAGCGACAACGGCAACTGCAACAAGCATTGCAACTGCAACAGCAACATGGGGCAGACTGCGCGCATGCGCATGAGCGTCGATAATTTCTTGCTATCGACGCGCCATGATCACGTAAATTATGTCCAAAACTGAAAATAAAATCAGGCAACAGCCAAAAAGAAAAAAAAAATCCCATGCGACGGTATATTTCGTATTGGAATCCAAGCGATATGCATTTTGGGCATTCAAGCGCTGCCTATAAAATTGTTTTTTTTTTCTTGGTTTTTGTCTTTTTGTTGTTGGGGTGGGGGAGCCTTTGAATATTTTGTTGTTGCCTTTACCGCTTGATTAATTTTGGTGCGTTTGGCAACAGCGAAAAACTTTTAAAGCGTAATTTTCTCGATGCCGCATTCGTTGTGTGTGTGTGCGACTTGATTAGTAAAATCAATTTTCGTCGCTCAGCGATTTCTAATTAATTGCTATTGGCCTATGGGGAATTGGTTTCTCTAGCTTAAGGATACGTACAAAGATACGTATATACGCTATTATGGACATTTCGATTACATTTTTGATAGGTTACCCCACAGATGCTCTTAACATAAATTAACTACCCAGTTTTATACCATTTTGCGACCATCCTTTGTTAGGGTATATGTACACGGCTGAACTGCAGCTAAATTAATTCATATTCGCTTAGCATAATCAAGTTTTTAGCAGTTAACCCACGAATGCAGCTGCTATATTTAGGCTGTCTTTACGACTTCGCTCTTTCGAGCCTTGTCACTCCGTTCGCCAGTGATTCATGCATTTTTACTTGGCCAACGCCCGCCTAATTAAGATAAATACACAGATGGGATCTCTGGAGTCATAGAGATGCTGCTGGTGTTGCCGGTGTTGCTGGTGTTGCCGATGTTGCTGCTGTCATGTCATTGTCGCTGCTGCCGGGGAACGTGTGGAAATGCAGCCGCCGCTTTTCAGTTAACACGGTTCTGCGGCGGGTTGGGCCCAAACCGTAGCAACGGTTGTTAACATCGCAGCTCCTTTCTAGCCGCAGGTTGCAGGTACTCGTACAACAACTGCTATGCCATGGCAATGGCAACACCAACAACAGCAGCAGCAGCAACAAATTGCAGACGACACGAGGCAAGAAGGCAGCAGGAGAATGCAGTGTGGAGCGAATGCCTCCTCCTCTGCATAAACAACACTAGCGCCACCTACGTGCTCCGTTCCCATCCCCACAGATCCCCACAGATCCCCACAGATCCGCACAGATCCCCACAAATGCCCACAAAGGAGCATGGGTGTCCGCAGATGGTATCGCCCTTGCCCCTGGCCCAAGCCTGCCTCCGCATCTTGGCCAACTCCTGCCTACGGGGCTTAAAGCCCAGCTTTGCTGTCGCTGGTGCTGCAGCGTGCTGGTGTGGCAGTTGCCGCTGCTGTCGCTGCAACGGAAGTCAGTAAACTTTCAGGGTTATTATTATGCCCAGGCTGGTGGGCCCGAGAAACCTGCGGCCCCACTTCAGCTGTCATTGCCGATCGCACCGGTTGGAGAATTCCAATTGCCAAAATAAAGCTGTTCTGCTGCATCCGCAGTTGCTTACAGCTAATTCTACATGGGGAAACAAAGAAACCCACACCCATATTCCAACTGGCTTACACACACATTTCACTTGATAATGGTTCACTTGATATGGAAGCAGAAAGTTAAGAAACTTCGAAATATTCTAAAAAATAATAAACAATATTAGTCAACAAAGAAATACTCATGGTACAAAAATCTGATTACTAAACTCATATGCATTCCAATCAAATATGAATGTGTTGTCAAGTTCAATTATTTATGAGAGCAAATAAAAAGTATTTTCGAAAGATAATACGTTGAAGTATTCACATATTTTTTTTCCGGTGTGCAGCAAATGTAAGCGAACAGCACTCTTTTCCGGTATTTCCCCCAAAAACTCCATTTGCATGGGCTTTCCCTGCGGAAAAAGGGCCGGACGGGAAAATTGGTCACGGTGTGGCCTAAATGGCAGGTACTAATGCGAGAAACGCTTATCGGCCCCGGCCATCGATTCCGGCGAGGCTTCACTGTAATTTAACTGTTCGTGCGAGCGTTGAACTTCTTTTGTTCGCCATTCTAAATCCAATGGCCATTATCTTGGCGTCGCTTTCGCGTCCCCCAATCCGTTCACTTTGGGGCTTCTTGGTGATAAGCCAATTGCGCATAGTTCACACCCCGCACGACTTCCAGATGCGCGTGACCCCAAATGGCGGCCTGATTAATTAACTGCCATGGATATGGCTAATCAATGACTACAAGTATAACGGCATCTGCGGGCTTATGGCTCAATCTGCGCCTATCTAGCTGGGAAACCGTACACCCATTATGCGGTCTTCGCTCGCCATTATCGTCTGTGCCGAGTACTTGGGCCCAATATCACATTACCATATATCTTCCAGATCCTCCCCCGCCCCCGAGCAACAGTCATTGACTTTTGTTTATTAATTTAAAGTGGTGTTGTCGCTCTCAGCTGCGCTAATCCGTTTTATCCGCCGCCTCCGCTTGTTCGCTTGGTATTTGATTTTCGATTTCAATAGAAAAGATTTATATCGCCGCCTTTGCTTGCGGGGGGGCCAAGGGGCTTACGGGGGTTTCTAGTGTATCTGAAATATTTGTATCTTATGTTTACTGATTATCATTGGGTGCTTGATTTGCAGTAGTTCAGGTTGGCGAACCAATTTTCATTGTCTACGAATAACTTGACAGGTTAGCAACCACTTTTCAACTTGGTCCAAAAATAACCCAATCAGTGTGTGTACTAGAACTATCTTTGGGATGCGGGCGTGGGTTAATTTTGGGGGTGGACAGTGACACAGTTCTTGGTGGAGAGCATTGCACTCGCTGGAATCCCCGGGTCAACATACGAGTATCGATGCGGCAACAATGTTGCTGCCCATGTCCACACTCACCTGGCTATCGCCGTTGTTTGCTGTATGCGGGGCGTACTGTACCCTCTTAACCCGCTTCCATCCACTGGTATTCCGGTAATCCAATAAAGACCAATAAAGACGGGATATAGTTCAAGTGGAGGCCCGATTACAAGGCACAGCAGCCGCGCTGATAACAAGTCGCTGCTGGGTTTTTATGGCATGCAATTATTGCCCGAGACACAGATACAGATACGCCACATAGAGATACAGCTGCAGATACACCACACCACACACTGGCAAATGGCCATTTAAGTTTGTTCACTCGAGTGGAAAATTCTTCATTTATTTATGATTTAAAGTAAATGCTTTGGGGGCGCTGCACTGCACTTAACTTTGAACTTAACATTTCGGTTTTCGAGCGCTCGCCTCACTTTTTGTTATCGGCAATTGTAAATGCATTGACCTCGTTTTGGGGCAACAAAGTTGCCAAACACTGTAAACATTTTTGGTTTTTTTTATTTTTTACATTGTTATTTTTCAGTTTGCCTGCCAGCGGGGGAGGGCGTGTCACAGGGGGCGGGGTGCAGTAACAATTGGTGCGCAACGGAAGCAAACTATATGGCATGCATACGTGTATATTCCAGGGGGCTGGCCAGAAACAATTTAAAAACGCATCGCTGCACACACACTGCTCGGCATTTTCACTGCTCGTTCCTCATATGTTTAAACAAAATACGGTCAGCTGCAAGAAAGCGCACTTTCGGAGGTTACACTCTTGGTTTCCTGTGCGATGTTCACCGGTCAACGTGAGACTGAAAACTAAAAACTGAAAACAAAACCCAACCGAAACCCAAATCAAAATGTAACAGTCGCCCCGAGAGAGAGAGTGGCTAAACTCCGGAGAGGGAAGAAAAGAGAGAGAATTGGCGCTTCGGATTGAGTGCTCATGCGCGTGGGCGATGGTCCCGCTTAGGGGGTGACTACTGTCAACTGGCGCTGCACTTGTGCGTGTATCTCGCAGATGCGCGTATCGTATCTGCCGGATGCATTGTGTGGGCCCCTTGTGCAGCCGTATCTGCATCTCAAGGGTTGGACCTCAAACTGGGGTAATAGTCGCATTCACTGCTGCTTCCAGTTGAAGATGAAGATGGAGATGGAGATGGAGATGGAGTGGAGTCTTTTGATTTACGAGTATTGACTGCAGTGGAAGCCCCGCTCTTCGGTAAGCGGTGAAAGTGTTTCCCCCACCTCCCCGCTCCACCACTCCCCCACATGTGAACAATGGGGACCAGAAACAGATTTCGTCACACAGCGGAAAACAAGAAAAGCAAATCAACTGCATATTGTCATCTCAAGATTGTTGTATAACACTCGAGTTATCAGAGTGACCTTTTCTATATGAGTTGGTTACCAAGTTTGAATTCTTATTCGAAAGTTGTTGCATTCATAAATTATTATTCACACAATAAATTAAATCTAAGCTAGACCATAAAGATACATATTTAAGAAAGACAAATCAGTAAAAATCTCCTTTTCGATTAAACTCTGGTAATTTGAAATTTTCGTTTTTTAAATTTTTTTCGGAACATACATAAAATATAAATATTTTTTATGTAAGCCATATTGGTTAAAGCGAACATCAATATAAAATATTTACTTTCCACTCTGTGAAAGTGGCGATGCGGGTTTATTCAACTCTTGAGTGAGGAGAGGAAAACAGGGGATGGGATTTTCCACCCATTTCGTGGGGAAGCTGGAATCGACCGGCGAAAACTGTTGCGTGCTTTCGGGAGTTCCCGTGAAATTGGCGCACTCGTGCACTGGGACAACAAATAATCGAGGGCTGGTGAGGTGGGTATTCCGGATACATTGCCCGTACCCAACAACCAGGGGTTGCTCCGCCTGGCCCTTTAAGGGCACTCCTTGAAAACGCAGCCACAGTGCAGCACATATCGCCATATAAACAGGGTGACTTCGCACACCGGCCATTGTAATGGAAATCCGACTTTGACACGCGATGGCTGAGGGGTGAACACGCTGACACTGCAATCTGTTTAATTGAGGTGTTTAGCACGGTGAATAATTAAAACAACAGAAAGAATTCCCCATGTCGGGGGAGCAGACAAAGGTCAAAATAATAAATTAGACACGCGTCTGAGTGGAGTTGAAATGGAGAGTGTTTAGGGATGGTAGATGGTCCTAGATCGACTAACAACAGGATCAAACTTCTTGTGAGGTTGCCTTTAACTTCTCTACACATTCTTCCTCGGAAATTTTGTCTCCATGCATCCGGAATACTTCTCCAGTTCTGAACATGCTCGAATTACACGATGTCATCGCTAGCTGCGTGGAGTTCTATTACCATTTGGGCGCAACAAATGTGTCTGGAGCACATTTCGTGACCGGGCACATGTCATTAGCCAAACCAGCCCAAACAAATGATGACTGCACCACGCACTTGGAAGGAACCGCCTGGTTGGGAAACTGTGCCACCGTACAAAACAGGGTACTAAAGTCTAGGTAATAAAGTGTTATTATGCCGGTCCAACATGTCAACTGCACAGTGAAAAAACTTCTGTCAGCAGACCTTAAAAACATGTTAAAAAGCAAACAAAAAAAACCTTTTAAGCCCGTTATGTATCTTTGAATCACCAATGTACCTGATGTACCCCAATGAACGTTTCCATTTGTGTTTAGATATACTCATGTGTATTTAAATATTTGATAATATGGCAATTTAAACATTCTCAAGGTTAATAACAGGTTGATTTATGTTTCAAACATCTGTTGCACTTCACAGACTGACTACTGTAGCTGGAGCCCGCCGATCGCTTGCGTAAGAGCAAACAGTGGGCTCGCAAAGTAATGCGACAGGCGTTAAATGCGCCGGCAATCGATTTGATTTGCCGTCGCGATGCGAATTTAATTGAAATGAAAAATAGCCGCCCATTCGCACGGTGGGCAGTTGGCGGTGGACACTCGCCAGTGGGCGTGGCAGTCACTGGGCGGCTGCGGAGGCTGAGGACATAAAACCGAAGTCAGACCCAGAAAGTGGAGGCCAGCTGTAAGGAAGTCAGTCGGTCGACTGGCCAATGCGAATGTGAATGCAAATGTAAATGCAAATGCAAATGCAAATGCAAATGAAAATGCAAATGCTGGGCAGCCCACGCGAAATTATGAAAAATTATGAAAACTGACCAAGTTGCAGCTGGAAAAGCCACAAGGAGCTGGACTTGGGAGATGCGGACCTGGCTGGCCGAGCTGGCCGAGCTGGCCGAGCTGGCCGAAAAAGTGCATTTCACGCTGGCTAATGAAACAAATTATAAGTGGCCACTGTCGTCGGACTTTTGCGGAAAACAAACCCATGTGAGTTGCGTCTGCTCATTGTTCCGCCGATGTGTTGTATAATGTGTAACCCAAGCCCAGGGGCTGTGTTTTCGGGTTTCGGGATCTGGAAATGCGATACTTTCTTCAGAGCGTCCGCTTTGAATTTCTGCTTATTACCGAATATTTCTGTCGCAAAACAAAGGTTTGTTGTTAGCAGGTTGGTAACTTAACTCTCCCTTTCTCTGGCATTTAGTTCCCGGCCGATTGCGAAGACGATGGTCATAATTATGTTGATGATGAATGCCTGGCGCGTGACGCATGCGCAGCACACAAAGAACCTGGGATATCAGGAGAAGAATTTCAGTTCTTTGGCAGCATCATGGCTTCAAAATCTCAAGTGATTCAGTCTATGGCATTGAGTCAACTGCCTGAATTATTTCCCATGCACACATGGGCAATAAATAACATCGGAAATGTAATGTTGATAATGAACATCAGTGTGGTGGCTTGGTTACATGGGTCCACCAATTTGGTGGGGATTACGAGCCCAAAGTCGGAAGCTTTCCGCACCATATATCTGCAGTTTCGTATCTCCTAAGTGGATTATCTCCAACACTGTCACTGTCTCACGGCTTTTACTTTTGACTCACTTTAATGGGTCTTAAGCTCACCGTCTTCTTGGCCGCTTCCTCAGCTTCTTTGTTTTGTGGTAACCCTTTTAACATTCCATTTCGTTTCACTGCCTTTGTGGACCTAAGCTACTTTCGATCTGCCGTTCTCGATTTGTGTTGTGAGGGTCTTATTTTCGCTTTTAATAAGCCACCCAAGTGACTGGAGCACCACTTGACCGTGATTTGTTCTTTGGGTCTTAATGTGTCATTAATGTGAGTGTGCGTTGGTCGAAGGGCTGGGGAAAAGTCACACTCAAGTTATATATTTTTGTTTTGGTCTCTTAATATCTTTGTTGTTGGATTATATTCTGACAGATTTGTTTTCAGTCATAAAGAATTTGATAATGTTCCCTTAACAGCAGCACAAATCTTTCAATTTCTATGGTATAACTCAACAATGAGGAAGGGAAACGGAACGTAAGCTTGTTTGAATCACTTTTTATGAATATACTTTTGTTTCGAAAAGCCTAAAAACTTCTATATGGAATCTCATTAGCTGGCCAAGTTCAATTTAATTTTTCCTCTGTGCGGGTAGCTTCTGTTGTTCCTGCTGCGGACATTAATCACTGTCAGCGGCGCTGTGGCCACCTCATCGTCGTCCACCCGGGTTCCTGGTATCCCCTGGCATCTCCCTGACATCCCCTGGTATCCCCCAGTTCCTGCCCCTCGCCACCACTCGACGGACTCGTCTGCATGTGATTTCATTAATTTCGCATTCCAATGCACAACGGCGAAAAGCAGAATTCCATGCCCACTCCACGAGGAAGTGCAAAGTGTTGAACATGTGCGGCGCATAGCTGGGCACTTGCATTTATTCATTTTATTCACTTCTCATTTTATTTATTGCTCTCTGCGCTTTGATCAATCAATTCAGCTCGGCTCGGTGCTTTGCTCCGCGCCTCTGAAATATTTTAATTGAATGATCAGAATCGGGCTCCTTGGGCCTCTGGGGGCTCGTTGAGATCGAATTAGCCGCAGTTGGACATGTGGATGATGCAGTGCAGCTATATGAATACATACACTTCCAAGCGCACTTAATTGCACGACACCCATATGAAATCAATCGATGCCAGCGAGGCGCCAGTCTCAATTTCGATTCCCTCAAACGGCCGCCTGACCCACTAAAGCCGCCAATCTTGTCGCCACAGCCAAATCCAAGCCAAATTGGGCATCAGGAGCGACAGCAGATCCACGGGCACCAAGACCAGAGGAGTCTGCCCGAAAAGGCAAATATAAAATATTTGCTTATTATTTATATTTGAGATTTATTCGCCGAAAGGCAAGCAAACACACGCATCCGACTTCGATTCCGACCTGGCTCCAAAAAACACAGCTGCGACTGCGAATGCTGCTAGGGATGGAAATATTCGAGAGATCGCATAGCAATATATCACGCAAGGTGAGGTTTTCTTCAGGGAAAGATTTATTTTAAATTCGCATATTTTTGCAGCTTTCATTATTGGTAGATTTAATGGAAATCTACAATCTTTCAGAATGTACTAGTAGCTGCAGAAAGCTTCGTCATTACAGTAGTGACTACACTTCATCTTCGAATGTGAATCAGCACTGGAATAATACCACATCCACAGGATGAATGTGTAAACCAACTTTTGATAACATATTTTTAAAAATTCTTGAAATGATCTAATTTCTGTAGAATTTCTTAGTTGCATGAAAGTTTTGTTAAAATAAATAATTTCTTATAGCGCTCTTGAACAGATTGAAAACTTGAAGTCCGAATATTTCCTTGACAGCAATAAGTTGGGGCACAGCTTTAATAGCTGTGACTTTATCCAACTTCCGAAGTCTTCAGCCCCGACTCCTCCAGTTCCAATCACGCTGCCATCCTCAGCCGGCGAGCATGTCACCATCACCTTGTCGCCTCTGCCTGGCTAAGTCGGTCGCACATGTCGCCGTTGCCATTTTAGGATTTGTGGCCAAAAAGCGCACAGCAAAAACACAAAAAAAATGAAGTGGAAACAAAAATAATACAAATGTGTATGGAGACTATATGCAACATGGCTGCTTATTTTTGGACAGTCGGTAGAAAGTGCCGCCGGCGGCACCGTTAAAATAATGAGCTGCAACAGCGGCACTGTGATTTGTTGTTGCCATTGCCGTTGCCGTTGCCGTTTCTGTTGTGTACCGCTTTCGATTTTCAGTTTTCCTTTTGCATATCACCATTAGCGTTGACAAGGCAGAACCACAAAAGAAGTCGCCCAAATGCAGTGGAAAGTGAGCGCCAGCTGTCGCCAATTTCCGCATTTCGGAGGCCACTTCCCCTGGCAACACCAACACCAACACCAACACCAACCCTTTCCCTTTTTAAATGGTGACCCCGCTCCGGAGAATTCTGTGACCCCGCTTTCATCCGGCAACTGGCTACGTGCAACATGTTGCGAAAGTGAGTCGCACAAAAGGCATTTTGCATGTTGCCGGCGCTTTTAATTGACAAACAAATTACAGGCTGCCAGCCTGTGTGCTGTTTGTCTCTTTGGCCAAGCCCCACCGACGGATGACATGTAAGACCAGTGCCGAATGACTAATTGCCAGGTTGGGGCCATTAAAGCAAAGCTCCGCACGGTGGTCAGGCACTCAGAGATGTCGTTATTTTATACACCTAAAATTAACTACATTTCTGTTATATTTTTAAGAATTGGCAGCACTGCCAGAGTTGCATTTGACTAGTAAAGAAAATAATTGGCATTATTGATCATATCAAACTAGCAAAGTCAGGTTTTGCAGATTTTTTGTTAAAAAATCCTAACTGATCTTTTAATGGCTTGATCTGTATGACTCATATGTGCTCATATGATATTATGTTTATGCTCACATATTTACGCATTAATATTTAGTTACTTAGATTTTCGAATAACTTTCACTTTTCTGCACCACTGTGCCGCTGCAGTTCGTCAAGCCATTCACACACGATTTAGCGTAGTCGCCCCGGGGTTTAAGAGGTCGCTGACGAGGGACATGGTTCGGGTCGGGATCTTGGAAGCGGGGGACACTCATGTGATGAATTTGCCGCCAAGGCGCCGCCGCCACTGACGCTTGGGTGGTCAAATGGGGCTGGGCGCAACTCCTGCGGCTTAAATGCTTCCCCCAAACAGTACGTTTCGTTTCGTTTGGTATCCATTCCATTCGATTCCACGGTCGCGACTGGCGAACGACTAAATTATTCATTTCAGGATTTATGCAGCCGGCGGCACAAATCACTTTCGCTCATGCTCATGCTCAAGACTCAAGACCGCCCCTAAAATCATGAGCTGCTGGCCAGCTCATGAGCCAACTGCCCTGCCCTCCAGTTGTTTGTTTTGGGCTCCGAGCTCGGGCAAACATTTGCCACAATTAATGCACATGACGCCGCTTAAACTTTGGCTTGACAAATGGAGTCAGTCGCCTACCCCCAGGAATTTGGGTCCACTCTAAAAGGCGGGCTCCTCAGACATGCACAAGGAAAAATTGGGATATACGTAAGTCAACAGTGCTACTCGCAATTTCCTATAAGAGTTTTTAACTCTAGAATTATGCAGAATGCATCTACAGAACTTCTAGAATTTGTGTCCATATTTTGCGGAGTGTGGGTAACTCATTACGCCGATCCTGGGACCTGCCATCATCAAGCATCCAGCAGCCCGGACACATTTGTTAGCCGGCGTAGTCTGGTAGATGACGCCTCTGTTGCCATTGTTGTCTGTTGATGAGGAGCAGGCAGGGGCAAGGGGACATGGGGACATGGTGAAGGCCAGGATGAGGGGCAACGCCCACCTGGGCTGCCGTTTAATGGGCCAGGCAAATGGGGGCTAGGCTCGACTCGACTCGACTCGGCTTGGCTCGGAGCTGTCATCGTCTGGCATCTGCATCTGCATCTGCATCTCCCGGAGGAACTGGCTGGCTGGTTTCCTTCTTGGGCCTTATCTGGGCCTGGCCAGAAGCACGCGCCAGGCTGCATTGTCTGACTGACAAGGTGATTTAGAGAGTGGGGAGCGGGGATCTCGCCTTTATTGTTATTGAAAAGCTGGCAGCAACCGCTTCAGCCACTTGGCCGATCGCGGAAAGGTCGAGGACGTGCAGCTGCCAAGTCGAAATCTTGTTTTTAGACCATAACAATCGATGAGTTACTTTCGTCGATTTAAAGAGGAATTCTTCTTAAGTATACCTACTTTCTATAACAAAAAGAAAAACTAGTACTACCATTTTTGTATTTCATCGCTTCAATGGAAAGAAAATGGTTTTATCTTAGGTTTTGGCAGTCAAAAGGCATCAGCAACTTGATTTAAATGAAAACGTCAAGCAATTACTGACCTTTTCAGGTAGTACTCTTTTTTTGTATAGCCAACGTAATGGTCCAATAACATTTAAGATTATAGCCACACATTTGGGCTATCACAGCGGGCAATCGCCTCGCAGTCTCAAAATAAGTTAAAAGCGCAGCAAATCGCGACGAAACTTAACCTCGCCATAATCATAATCAGACGCTGGCCATTTGCCACAGTCACCCACAAAAGACAACTTCCTCATTGCCGCCCAACGCAGCAGCAGATGCAAAAATCAAAGGATCGCGTGTTGCATAAGAGGGCTTCGGGGTGGCAGTGGTGGTGGTGGTGGTGGTGGTGGTGCAACTTAAACAGAGTTTAGCATTAATTTGTGGGCACCCAATGCATTTCCCGATCCAAATGCAGCCCAACGCAAAGTTATGAATGAAAACGAAGCGTTACAGAAATAGAAATTGCACTGCGAGCGGGCAAAAATGAAAGAGCGGCCTCTTTGAGGGCAGGAAAATGCAGGAAAATTCAGGAGGAGGGGATTGGATGGCGGGAATCGGGATTGTGTATTGTGGGTGATCGCCGCTGTCCGGGGAGGCATGGCAATTGTCTGCGGCTAAAATGAAAGGCATGAGTGCCTGGCAAATGATAGACAGCCGGCTGACTAACTGACTGCCTGACTGACTTCAACTCCATCTGCAATATGCAGTGTGCAGTGTGCAGTGTGCAATATGCAGTATACAGTATGCAATATGCAATTGCAACATGCAACGGAAGCGCAAAAATAGCAACAAATGCCGGCGTTTACTGAAACCTTTAGCTCGCCATAATTTGTTGAACTTTCGGCGGCGGCGTTTGACTTATTGCCTACCGATTCGCAGTGTGTGGGCGCACAAACAAATTGCAATTTAGCGCGGCACAGGATGCAGCTCACCTCCAGCCACCGTATCCAACCCATACCCACCACCCACCAGCCACCACCAGCCACCAGCCACCAACCTCCAAACACCACCCATTGCCAGGCGCCAGCTGCGCCGAGGAGAAAGTGAACGTCTGCTGACGTTTGACAGGTTCATTTGACATAGTCGACCGATGTGAGGGCTCCCAGATGGCCTCACTGAAGGTTTTCTAAACCGATTAGAGATCACTCACAGGTTTTACGAGAAGTGATTATAACCAGCTGCCCTTATGTCGCTTATAACATTGCGTCGAAAAGTGTAAACTATATTAAACGTTAAACCATAAAGATACTGCATATATAGTACCTCCAGATGGTTCACGCTTCTTTGATATCATTTAACTGAAAATACCAATCTTATTTCCTAAGATGGCTATGGAAAAAGCAGCTATCACTTTTTGGCACTTTTCGCATCATTAAAATGCAATCGAAAATCAGGTCAGTCGGCAGGCGCACGAATAAATCATGCCACTCATGCCATTTGCAACATCAATTGCTAAATGGCCAACGCCCGTTGTGCCGGCTGATTTCCGCCTTGGGCCGGGCCAACTACATTTTAACCCAATTAGAGAACAGGTTCGCACCTCCGCATTAGCCGAAATATGGAGCAGTCAATGGATCGGCGATCTCGAGATCTTATCAGTGCGGATACCAGCATCATCTTGTCAGCCAAGCGAGGGCGAATGGTCGGGAAAGTCGGGCTGTCAGCGAAGAGGGAAAAGCGCATTTAATTAACCCGATCTCTCTGGGCATGGGGGACCATAACTCATGAAGGGGCTAGTGGATGAATGGAAAGTACGCTTCGATAATGGTGACACATAGCAATAAAAGTATCCCACATGCAGATCAGATCCAAACCTATCCGATCCGAACCGATCCGATCCGATTGATTTAGGTATGATACCGCCCTGCGGGATTGGAAATCTCTTCGCGATCCCCTGGTGGCGCCACTTGTCGCCGAGCAAGTGGGTCAGTGGTGCTCTCTAGTGATTTGTGGGCTGCTTACCTGCAAAGAAAGGAAAATGGTGAAACGAGTAAGAAAAGCAATTAGGCAGCAGCAAGAGCTATAAAAGAAGCTTACAGATACTTTGGATCAGCTTGACTGAAGACGACTTTGCCAAAATCCAAACACGAGAGTGCACTCAGAAAAAATCAAGTCACTTGGAACAAATTAAACCTGGGATAATATTCGATAGCCATGAGATCACTACCATTTCTTATATTTTTAAGATTTTAAGGTATACTATAAAATACTTCTTTGTTTACAAAATTCAAGCCATTTCCCTTGTTAAAAAAATAGCTTCAAAGTAATGAAAGAAAGTCCCGCATTGGACACAGATAATGCTGGCTTAGCCGTAATAAATCGCCCAGAACTGCAGCAGCGCTGAAGATGTGAAAGCCAATTCAATCGAGCATACTATCTGGAGAACCAGCATGACCTACACCGAAAGCAAAGTAATTAAAATTCAAAAGTTAAACGTTTTATGGCCTATTAAAGTTACACGAAATTAAAATTTGATGCTTCGTGCATAGAAATTAACATAATATTCCACAGAGAGAAGCAAACAACAAATCCGACACATTAAAATATAATTTTATGAGTCTGCATCTGTTGAATTTAATTGCTTCATTTGCGCCTAGGGTTCGTGTGAGGGGAAAACATTTCTTTAACATTTATATCTTTTGCCACAATTTGTGTCTTGGCTGGATAGTAATTGCCTGTCTTCTGCACTCATAAATTATGCATTTCAATGCAAATGCCAAGGCGACTAATTGGTTTATATAAGACGAAGTGGCCAAAAGATGGAGAGAGGGGAACAATAACAACAATGGCGTAATGCCAACTGCACGACATTGACAAATAAAAGGAAAGCATGCACTCGGAATAACCAAAATGCCCCAAAAAACAAAGTAAGTAAATAAAGAAGCACATTACGCATACGCCACCGTAGCCGAAAGCTGCGATTGCGCAAGCGAGAAAAGGTTAAATAAAGGTATTACTCCAGTGTTTACTCTACCCAAATTATAGCTACACCTCGGACCGCAATTAGAGGTGCTAATTAGGAGTGTCCAGGTCACTCACCCGCTCACCCGATACACCAGATACACGTCCAACTGGAGCGATAAGCTTCCCGAGCCATTTATGTATTTTACGCCCGTCGTGTGCTCCGCCTGCTAATGGCCATCGATTTGAGTTGATTTGATTTGTTTCGTGTTGCGAGCTGGCTGGTTTCGATTTGATTTGTGTCAAACATGATCGGCCAAAAGGCGCCGACAGATATGTCTCTACTTTTCACTTAATTTGTGCCACTTTTGGCTTCGCATTTCTTGCCCATGTTCGGCAAATGCAAATTCATTTATGAGCATTACGTGCGCGTTTCCCTGAGCATTTTACGATCGCTCATTATGGCGCTCGACTTGATTTTAGCAATTGGCAGCAGCTGAAGGTGGGAAATGCTTAAAGAGTAACCATTTCAGTAGAGGGTAGAAGGTAGTTCGGCATTCCTTTTTGCCTTGTCATCAGCTGGGTGGCCAGCGTTGATCAATTTAATGGAGCAACATGAATTAACGATTCACTCCATAATGAATTCAAATGAGTCTTGTAAATCAAAATCTCAATCGCCCCGAAAGTGTGATTCTGTAGATAACGCCTTTGGAAACCCACTTGTGATGGGGGTCAGATTTATACGCTGGCCATAAAAATGAGTAGAAAAATGTGTACAAAGTGACTTAGTCTGAGCTGGCCATTAAGCCGAAATCCGAAATCCGAGATGCGAGATGCGAGACCACAGCACCTGACTTGAGAGGCGTAACCGTAGTCGTGTAGTCTTGTAGTCTTTTTGTTCGTTATTTTTCGGTTTTCTGCTTTTCTGGGGAGGTCATAAAACCAGGCAATGCCACCAAACCAGAGTGTGCAGCCAGTCGAGAAGAGATAAACCTCTGTCGGCCATATCGAGTGGGTGTTGCTCGGCTTCGAGCTCCACAGACGTGCCAAAGATGAGGAAAAGTACTTTAAAAAAAACTAAGTCCGATCTTGCATTCGATGGGGGGCGTGGCACTCGCATGCGCGCCTTGTTTGTGGCCTACGTGTTATCACGACCAAGTCTCTCGGGCTCTTTCACTTTTTTTCCACATCCAGCTAGCATGTCCGCACAATTTGTAGCCAGTCCATGGATATTGGCCCGGCGTAATCGCTCAGTAATCGCTGCGAAATAAATGTAGGAAATCCATCCGCCAGCGCACTTGGGCCGCAGTTCGGATTACAACAAATGAGCGGTGTAACCTTAGACTTGACTGGGTATCATTAAAATCATACGCCACGTTGGCCATTGCCAGTCGACGGGCCGAAATAATGTTGTTAAATACAAATTCATTTAAATTACAAAGCGTCAGCGACACACAAATGGGCTTGAAGCCCCAGATCGAAGGTGAAGGTGAAGGCTGGACACAGTGAAAAAAAAAACTACATTAACGAAAATAATAGTCTCAAATTTCTTAGGTATAAATCTCTCTTGAATTTGCAAATAGCAGCTATTAGAAAGATACTCAAATATTGTGTAATTGTGGAAGCGCTTTTCAATCTAACAGTTACCGATCACATAATCAATTTTTCCAGTGCCTTCGTTAGCTGAGATTGGCCAAATAGTCAAACTACAAGTATTGGGCGCGGAATGGTCACGCTGATTGCCATTTTTTAATGAGCCCACAAGGCTTGGCGTTAATTTTCCGGGCAAATACGCGTATTGGGAAACTGAAACTGGTGCACAGGTCATGGGCCTCGAAGCCAAACGGACGATGTTCATTCGAATTAATTAGAGCGGCGGTACCTAAAGCAAACTCATAAATTCCGAACCATTCGACTATACATATAGTACACATATAGTGTATGTAGTATGTACACTCGTGTGTGTTTGACCCGGCCCCCTGAACAAGCGACTCTTTGTAATTTTTGACATGATATGCCGCACAGATTGTGCAGGAAATTAATAAGAGGAGAGAACGAGCCGCGATCTCATCGTGATGATCATTGTTGAGTCCATGACGATGATCTCCGCACCAGTGGAGAACAAGTTGGCGGACTGAGGAGTGCGCACACTGGATACTATGGACTGCAAACTGCAGCAGGCCACAGACTTCAGACGACAACGAGTTTTTCCGATTTTCCGATGCAGCAGGCGCAATCAGTGCTCATGATCTGTACATTAGCGTCGTGTATTGATCACGCAGATTGCTCAAACACCAGACACACACACATCACCAACCAGTTTTCACTTGAAATATCGATTTTTGGGCAGTCGCCAACATGCATACTCGAAAATTGCTTGCACTTTTCTACGGGGTATACAAAAATGTGTAGAACTAATAGAAACAAATTAGTAGTCAACTAAAAGATCCTTGGAAAGAGTCATCTCTCCACTACAAACGGGTAAATGGGCAAATGGGTAACGGGTATCTGATAGTCGAGGAACTCGACTGAAGCATTCTCTATTGTTTTTAATGTGGAAATCATGCAAATGCATCTATACTGGCATTTAGCAGGTGGGCGTGAGTGAGAGGGGAGTGGCCGAGGAACTGGAAACTCGACATCGGAAAACATGAAGATGAATGCTTACGATCAGCGTCTTCTGCAGGTGATCATGAATCAATGATCGATAAGTGATCACACTTTGGAATTAGATTGGAAAATTAAACTGGTATGAACTGGTATGGAATACAATCATGTATTATCATCACCATCAAAAGATAGTAAATAAAATTAAACTGCTTACTCATAATATGTCATAATTGCTGCCATGAAAAAGGAATTTTCCACTGCGCTTAGATCGGTTACCAAACAAATTTTTTTGGTTATTAAGCCTCGTTTAAAGTTCTTATGTAAGCAACTTTTGTATTTGGCTTGAGCAAAGTTCAGATTCTCGCTTCTCATTGTTTGCTTTTCACAGCTGCTCACGTTTTCCACTCGCTCTCTTTCAATTTTGTTGAACTTTTGTGCTAAACAGAAAAGGTACAAAAAAATAAAAATGAAATTAAAATAACAAACCTGTTCAGCAGCATATTTCAATAGCTTTTTCGGCTCAGAGAGTTTCGCATTTGTTCGGCTTGGAGAGCTAAATAAACACAATTCTAACGCAGTTTGATTTGTATGTGGCTCGGGCTTTTTGTTGCTAAACAGCTGTGTTTGCCCATGTTTGGCCAAAGGTAAACAATTTTTGTGGCCACATGAATACTTAAACAATACTTAAACAATGTCCAGACTTTGGCTTTGTTTGATTGGCAAACGAAATATGAGAAATCTGAGACAATGTGACTAACATTTGCCCAAAAAGATTGCATTTTTCGATTGGAACTTGCAGTCACTCCACATTGGATGAGTGAATTTTTAATTTCTTATTGTTTTACGTAACCATTTTACAACTTTAAGTCGCGTCAGAGACTCAATGTAAAACAGTCGCTGACATTTGAAGGTTGGACGCTCATAAACTTCGTTACACCCAACTGCTCGCTATTTATATGTGTGAATACAGTGCGTTTCAGAACTGTAAGACAGTTGGAAGTTTCAATGCCATGGATCAATGTCATCTCTGTGCCGACTTAAAGTGGTTACAGCAATATTTTAATTATTTTAATGGGGCGAATGTGTTCAAAAGCAGTTTTGCGCGATAGCCCATTGAAATACTTAGTTGGAAAGGGACTCATTTATAAAATTACATTGCTATTGTATGGAAATTATATACATAAGCTTCCACCGTTTGAATTCGCTTTCTAAACAACAAAAGTGAGAACTTAAGGCAATGCGGAAACTTTTCGCATTAATAGTAAACGATACGCTTCAAAACGAAATGCTTTTTCACTTATCCAATTAAGCTATTTTTGGCATTTATTTCATAGCGATTTAAGCCAACCGAATTTTCTTACACTTCAAAATGAGCAATTACAAGAAGTACAAAAATATACTCGGGCAATTAAACCCTTGAGCAATAAAAGCTTTTGTATTAGTCACTCAGATATGGCTAAAAGTGATGTAGCTCTTCAGGTTTTCACCGCGCCAAAAGTGTTCACTAATGATAGTTATGACCTTGACTCCAGCTATGAGCCACCCCCTGCTGTCGGCCGAAATGCGGTCAGGAAAGTTAGTGATACCCCCAGGCACTTGACTCCCGCTGATTTGGTGTTTTGCCATTTGCAATGACCCAATTCCGTTGCCCGAATACACGGAATGGGGGATAATTAATCAATAAATGGAGCTTCAGTTTCCCTCGCCAAATGAGAATGGGAAAAATACCCCCAATCTTTAAACGATTTAGTTAACGAACAAAAAACAACGATTGTTCTTCTACACAAAGCGAAAACGAGATAGAAGGTTGCAGTCGAGTGTCGCGACTATTAGATACCCGTTACTCATAGAATGAAGTAAGAAGATTGAGATTGAGATCTTATATCTTAAGATTGAGATATAAGATGGGGAAAGGAAGAAACTTATTGCTTTAGTACCACAGATCTATTGAAATATAAAATCTGAAACTCAATCATCTCCAGAAAACATGTGACATGGTAATCTATCCTATATCTGCTTCAGTGCATTGAACTATTTGGAGAGGCACAAGCTTCAAGCATTTCTCTCAGTGTCCTCCGAGTAATAATCGCTTAGCATTAATGCAAATCGTGGCCATTATGTCAGAGATCGGCGATTGCATCCGATGAAAGCGAAAGTGTGTCAGCGGGATGGGTTTATAGGTGGCCATTAAGAGCAACTGAGACAGCTGGAGACATCGGCGAAGCGTGACAGATTCTCTGCAGGTCGTTGCCCACAAGTGCGAGCGAGAGCGGCGCATGCGTGCCTGCCTGCTCAGTGAAATGGAATGGAAAAGTGGGAGGGAGAGAGGTGGGGCTCGTGAGGGAGCACGGGTGACTGCAGTGACTACTTTCACTAGGAACGAGGCCCAAGCCAAACAAAAAAAAGCTCGGTAACATAACTTTTCACAGCTCTCTTTTCGATTCAACATGACTCACGATCAGGCATTTTCTATCGATCGGGTACACCAATGTACATATATAAACTCAAGTACCCATATACCACTATGGTGGTTCTAATCGGCTTAAGTGCATGTCATATATCCACAGCCCGCCTCTCGTTCGACAAAGGTGGGCGTAAATTGCCGGAGCAAATGGCATTTCTGCAAGGAAGTTGTAAATCTGCTGCCAAATAGAATTGTGAGCGGCAAAAGCGTTCATTAAACTCCAGGTACCGCTGCAACATAAAAAAAACGAAATATGATCAAGGCTCTTGACAGGCAGTCAGATATCTATACCCTTTTCGGAAATATGCATTTCAAAGATATTTCCTCAAGACAGAAAATAAAAATATTGAAATCAATGTGCCTGGTACAAAGTATTATAATAAAATAAATTAAAAAAAAAAAAGTAAACCAATGAAAACCATATCGTAAGTGTGCTACCATGTTTGCTATCATCAAAATGTTACTTTTAGACAAAGGCTTAATTTACTGGTTAATTGCAACGCTTAATATGTGCACTTTCAGGCGAACAAGAAATTATTTATAATTAGAACTTTTAATCACAAAATTTATGAAGTCTATAAAGTTTACTACTTCCTAACGCTCATTTTGGTTAGGGTATATGACCAGACAAACTCTTCAAACTTCATTGAGAAAAACCTTTTGGGACGTGCGTGCACAATACTCGGGTTTTACGACCTTCTGCAACGCCCACAACAAAAGCCGTTGCACTGAGAGAAATGCAATTAGAGAGCCGTCGAGGCATTGGGTGCTGAGAGGACTTCCACAAACGTCGTCAGACGTCAGACAAACGCCGACTGCCGGCCCACACACAGATCACTTCAGGTCTGGTCTGGTTCTGGGATATGACTTCAGCTTCAACTCCAACTCCAACTCCAAAATCCCAGAGTCTGGTTGCAGGCAATTAGGGGGCAAGACTTATAGCCCCGTCTCAGTGGTGCCAACTTGGCTATGTGCTGGTTTAGCCTGGTTGCCAAATGTATTTCCTACTTAAAGTAGGTTCAAGCCCTTACCTTATCAAAATACCTTATTTCTGGAATGCCACTAGAACTTGAAAGATAAATATAATTCCTATACATATTTACTTATTAAAAAGGAATCACTTTTTCAAGAAAGTATCCATTTGCAACACTTGAGTTGGCCATTTCCTGCGTTCCACGACAACACTAACTGGGTGAGGTAATGGCATTAACATCCAATTGGCCAATGAACCCGCCGATTATGAAACCGAACTCTATGCCAGCGGTTAATTAGATGAACTTCGTCAATTGCTTTAATTGGGGACCTTCTGCCCTGCGGCTGCGGAAGTGGAGCACTGCAAAACTGACCCCTTAACTTTTGGGAATTTCAATTGGCAGCCACGCACATGCCACAAATGTACACACGTGTACATACATATGTACGAACAGGTCTGCTGGCCTTGTCGGCTTTATCAAAAAGTCAATAAGTACCTGCGGCGAAATCTTATCAACGCCTCAGCCCTACTACCATCGATATCTATTAGTATTTATTGAATAAACCAAATATGAAAGCCAGGCCAGCCAAATAAATGTCACAAGAGAATCGACGTCGAACCGCAGGGCCCAAAAAGGTTTCCTCAGATCACAATCTTTAACAATATCGAATGAACAGACTCCCGTGGTGTTTGTGGTTACCAGAGGTAATTCAAAGACTTGACCTGGACCCCGCCCCCGTGCTCATGCACTTGTGTCCACAGATGAAAATTTCTTATTGCCCGTTTTGTTTGTTTGTCTGAAATTGAAGTTGATGTTGTTGAGGAGGCAAACAAACACGAAGGCGGAAAGGGCAAAAGAAGACGGACTGGTGACATTTGATAGTGCACGCGGTCAACTGCCGGCGATATCTTTCGGCGGGTTCTATTTATAGGTCGATGCAGTCGGTAATATCCTGGACATGCGGCTGGCAGATGGAGTCACGTTTGGTGACCCCGCCAAATGCCAGGCACTTGCACAATCGCTTCTGACTTATGACTTTGCCATCTAAGCTCGTGGGATCAGCAAAACGAACCTACCTATAAATGTTCCAGTACCCCCCGATCACCCATACATGATTCACTCGCCCTACTCATGAGTATATAGTTGATATAACAAAGGCCGCTTGCTGAATTCGCAGGGTTCGTTATCAATAATTGACGCACCATCTTAACCCGTTGAAAACTATTTTCTTGGGTCTTTTTTATGAAGGTAGTTTACTAAAAGTTCAAATTGATTTTAAGTTATACACTTTTTCCCTCTGCAAATTGATTTGAATAAGGGGTTATTTTGAGTTATTAGAATAATACATAATACTTTTCGAAGCTAGAATAGATTTAAATATTTAGTTCAAAATTACTTTTATTTAATTTACTTAATTTAATTTTAAATATTTAGTTCAAAATTACTATTCTTCGTATTGATTGATTCTTGCATGTTTCGAATACTTCTTTGGCCAACCTTGGGTTAACTAACAGAGCTATTCACAGCGCTGTTGTGCTAAGGGCGGTGTTATCTAACATCCGCTGTTGGCGGGCGTGCAATAATAATAAAGAAAGCTAACAAAAGAAACGCAGAGTCAAGACATATGACTAATGCACTAATTGAATGAAAGCTTTCGACGGGAAGAAAAACAAATGCAACCAACATGTGCCCCAAGCGGCAAGCAAATCGGCGTTACGAATTAAGTGGGTCAGCAAACCGAATGGAGCCACCCAACACATAAATTGCAAATCTCCAGACAGACCTTTTCTTGGCCACACTTGTATGGTAATGTGGGTCACAATGGCCCGAAATTATGTATTATCATTAAATTTCATTACAACCGACTTTTCGAGCGCTTAAATAATGTCGAAAAATTTCGGACTGCGCAAAAGCGGAATGCAAAAACAAAGCGAACCCGTTACACCGCAATTCACGCAATGCCACCACTCAGTGGGTTGTTATTTTATTTTTCCCCCCACTTTATGTACAGTTATGGGAACGGAACGGAGCCGTCGAGCCACCAAATGCATTGGCCCCACTCCCAGCACCAGCACCAGCCCCAATCCCCAATCCACAATCCCCATTCCATCGCCATCCCCCAACCCGACGAGCCAAAGAAAGCCAACTTGATGGTCTGTTCTTGTACGCAAGTCCATATTCGGAGTTCGGAGTTCTTGGAGAATGCGTAGAGTCTCCACACAGGAAAAAATATACATCTAAATATGTACATATAATATGTACATTATTAATAATTAGTCAAGGAAGTGAAATCAGCATCACCCATTTTCAACCCAGCCTGCTGTAAAATGCGATATCTTAAACGAATATTTCTTATATGAATAGTGCTATAAAAGTTGGTTTTTATATAATTTGTATGCTCTGATGCCTTCGACGATGGATTATTAAAATTTGAAACTTTATATTTAATTTGTTGATTTATATTCAAATAATAAGAATTTCCTTTACGATGCTCTTCGCTCAAATGCTTTTGAGGATCAATGCCTCATTATTGTGGCTCAAAAGCTGAAAAATCGTAATACTACTCGTTCTCTGTGATTGATAACTGATTTTTCCTCAGTGCAACTCCCCAGCCCGCTGAGTCATGTCATTTCTGCACGCAGAAGTTCAGTGATCCCGCTTGCTTACCAAAAAAGTCCTCCCATCTCTCCGAGGTGTCCGAATCGGATTCTATGTCCATCTTGGTCTCCTCCGGCTGCTTGATTTACGATTTCCGAGTGCGTCTGGTTTGGTTTTGGTTTTGGTTTTGGCCAGATCTGGTCCCTCTCTCCTGATCTGTCTCTAAATTTAGACGGCGATTGCAGAGCAACTGACACTGAAGGAGGTCGTTATTATCGCGACTGCTTTGGCTGCTGCATTAGATATGGCCCCAGATACAGTATCTAAAACGGGCGAATTGTGGCCAAATGACTTCACCCGGAGCAGAAAGCAAAGCGGAAAGGCAAAGCTCAATCAATGGCTAGCCGATAAGATAAGCGCACGATTTAACTTTAAACACTGGCACCGAACTGTGCGATTTTCTTTTCCGTTTCGTTGTCGTATATGGACTTTTTCGCATGTACCAGTACGAGTATCTGGGTTTATGCACCACTAGTTGCCGATATCTTATCGCGGTCTACGAAGCTCCAGGGTAAGGCAAATATCCAGCAGGTACGGAGGCATTGTGGCCAACAGCTGGTGGTCAGCGATTCGGAATGAGAATACGCGAATGTATCTCAAAGTTGCGCTCAGTTCTCGGAACTGTCGGATGACTAAACCGGCTCGCGAACTTGTGTCTCTGGTTACTTTTATTATTACTTTTATTGATAACTTTTATTAGGGCTTAGAACAATTTGCGGGGTTTTCCAAAGCGGGCCACACAACAACAACCGATTGCAAACGATCGATGATTGAATTAAAGTAATGGGCTCTTCACTTGCTATTTGCGAAACCGAAAACAAAACGAAAACACACAAATTGCAGATACAAGTATCTCGCGCTCCGCTGATTTTCCAGTTTCTCTCGTGCAAATCACCTTCGCACCGTTACTTCTAATTGCGGCAAATAGAAAACACTCTCGTCTCACAGATACGACTGCACTTGCAGATACACTTGTGTATTTTCCAATATAATTTTTGATATTTTCTTCCGATATTTTTTTTCTTCTCTTTTCTTATATTTTCCTTGACGGTTAGGGGGCGGTACACAGGCACACACACGCTCATTCGCTGGAACAGATCGAGCGCCCCAGGAACGACATATCCAGCGCGCGTCTCAGAGTGAACTAACTTACTTGAAAGATACTCAAGTCGTAGACCCGAACACGAAGTCGCTTCGGATACAAGTTCTCTCTGGTGCTCGCAACCGATGCGATACAACCGATGCGAAGATCGCAATGAGTTGTATGTGCGTTCCAAGACGTTGGATTCCCAACACGGTATGTTTTGCATTTTCTAAGCATGCAACAAGTGGAACCAACTGCAACTCCTAGCAGTCGTGGGTGCACGATCGACAGCACCACCAGGTTGAAATGATGACCCATTCGTAGTACATCTCGACTGGAAAGGGGAAATGATATATATTATTTTTGTAATCAACGAAGGATCAACAAAATCCAAAACTTCTTTACCCTACTTACTTATGCTTAGTAAACAGCCTATAAGGAGGTGCAGAGGGTCCAACAAGAGGATGTAGAGGAGCGCAATTAATGTGACGAGAAGCGCCAGGGACCCAATACGTATGAAGAAGGACAGGAGCATGGCACAACACATATCCTGTTGAGCAGCGGTTGGATGTGGTTACAAATTAAATGAGATAAATATATTCACTCACCCACATGGTGCCGAGGAGAAGAAGTATATTGCTTAGGGTACTGATAACGCCAAAGACCATTGCCAAAATCACAAGCATTATTTCCTTGTTGCCCTTGACCAGCTCGAATAGACCTACAGAGAAGACCATTGTGGCTAGAAGCAACCCCGTAAAGCCAATGAAGATGCAGCCCATGTAGAGCGACAAATAGCCGCAAAACAAACGCAGACACATTTTGATGTTTCCTCTGTGTTTTGACTAGAAATCACAAGCACATAATTTACTAGAATTTTGAGATAAACTTTGGTTATCAAACTGGGCACTGCTTACATGTAGACATAAAAAAATAAATTGGTTGTAAAGAAGAATATTGCAAATTTCATATTTGAATATAAATGAAATGGTTGGATTTCGTATTGGGGGCTGCAAAATAATCAAAATAAGAAACCTGATTTTCATACCTACATATGTATTTAAAAAATATTATCAATTAACTTGAATTGTTTAATATTCTTTTTTAAGGTATTATTCCCAAATTTATATCAAATGGAGGTTTTGGCGCCTAATGCCGGAACAGCTGTTTCAGCGTCAGCGTACACTTATCGCACTTATCGATAACCAATCTGGCGTTGACCAAACTATCGTTTCCAATTAGCATTCTTCGAATCGAAGAATTAAGTAAATAATGGATATATCCGCGCCTCCAAGCAAACGTGCTCGGAAATCACCCTATCTGGATGAAGACATCACTGGTATCCGGGCCATCCTCTCGGATGAGTTCGACGAGGACATTGCGCTCATCAAGGCGCACAGTTGCCAGTTGGAGACGAAACAACAGCTCCAGGCGGTCATCCAGGAGCTCTCCCAGAAATTGCCCCACTTTCAGCACCTGAAGCGTGTCCAGGATCGCAGCGTGCTCATCTGTCCCAGCTCAGAGATCGGGGTAACTGAAAGCCTGGAGCAGCATCTTGAACAGTTCGCCTTTTCGGAGCACGTGCTCCGTGCTTTGTGCCAGGGAGTCCGGGTGGTGGAGGTGCCAGAACGGATGCCTCGGCTGCGAGTGCAGTACGAAAAGACCCTTAAGCACTGGCCCTGCAAGTTTCACCCCAATCACTACTCGGAGTCACTGAGGAATGGCAGCAACTTCAGCTCCGCACAACGTGCATTTCACAAAAGGATGGGCCAATTGCTTGTGAGGCTCTCACGGGATGTCAATGCCAACCGGCCAGTGGGCATCTGTGTGGATCCGCGACAATCCAGCATAGTTTCCATTGCTGGAACCGGTGAAGTTTGCAAGCCACACGAGCACTGCTGCATGATGCTCGTCGATTTTGTCGCACGCAGTCAAGAAGGAGGCGCCACACAAACGGAGGTAGTATTTACCGAAGATTCCAAGGAAGAGACCACTTTGCGAGGTATTCCTAAAGCCTACTACGATTACCTGATGAACAATGTAGACGACAAGGACCTGACATTCGGGGCAGAAAAGTCGAGAGAATGTAAAGAAGTTAATATAGTTCAAGGAGCAGATAACCTGGCCAAATTCGGACCCTATCTGTGCACCGGCTACGATGTCTATCTGCTGCAAGAACCCTGCCTTATGTGTTCCATGGCCCTGGTACATAGCAGAGCGAAAAGAGTATTTTTCGTTAAAAACTCTGACAACGGAGCTCTAGCCACGAGATTCCAGCTGCATTCTGTACGGGAACTCAACCATCACTACGAAGTGTTCCAGTTTACAACCGAGGAGAACGAAGACTTGACGTAACGTTTAACAAACCTTGGTTTAATAAAGGATTTATAGGATATCTTCGATGTTCGGCGTTGTTTTGGCCGTCGCCTGGCGGGTGGGCGTAGACAGGATACCCAGCAAATGGCAATCTGCTTCCAGAATGGTAATGTCCTTGGACGACCCCAGGAACTTGGTGGACAACTCCAAGTCCTTAATGCGCAGTCGGACACGGGCTCCTCGTACGTAGTCACTGAAATAAAAGAGCGGTTCATTGGATAAAGAGATAGGGGATTTCATTGAGCTCACCTGGCATTGCGAGTTGGACGACTGCAGACGCAGTGGAACTTCCAGCCAAAGTCTATGTAGAGATCATCGCCCACCACATGAAAGATCTTGCCAGTGACCACCTTACCCTCGGCGTTGCCGAGCTGCTCCAGAAATCAACAGGTTATTACATAAACAATAGGATTACTTAAATAAAGTACCCACATCTATTAACTTGGAGTTGCGCAGCAGGGAGGCGAAGGTCTGGTTGTCCTCCGGCAGCTGTGGGGGCGTGGCGGGAGCCGTATACTTGTCGAAGGCACGGGCGAATCCTCCCTTGCTGCTACTTATCTCCGCCGTTTCCGTACTCACTGCGGGAGTAGATCCCTCCGCCGGTTTTTCCGTGTCCGCGCTGAGAAATCGAATGGCCATTGGCATACGAGCTCGACAGGTTAATGAAGCCATCGGTACACCGGATCTACTAAGTTTTTGCAACAGCGACATGGTGTTAATTTAATATTTCTTAAGAATATCCACTAGAAACCCAAAAACCAAGTGGAAAACTAAAGAAGAAGAGCAGCATCGATAGACCGCAAATCGATTATTACCAGCTGCGTCGGCTCATCACTAATCGAATATTACAAAAAACACGCTGCCGGCATTTATTTTGATATTACGAAATCGGTTGTAAGACGTAGGTAATTAACAATTAAACAGCAAAATGATCCAGCAACAGAGGCAGCGAATTGAGGCCGCGGTGACGGATATGATCGACGACATGGACAAGACGCACCTGCGCAAAATGCAGGTAAGTGGGGAGTCCTCTTTAAGGATTGTCCTGAAACTGACTTGCTTTTCACCAAATCCCAGAACGAGATGCATTTGTGTGCGGCCAAGTGCTGCCAGGATGGAACCTCCAGCGTGGACAGTGTCCAGAGATGTGTGGATCGATGCTCCGCTCCCATGACGAGGGCACAGAACTACGTCCAACACGAATTGGGAGAGTTCCAGGGCAGACTTCAGCGTTGCGTCATGGTTAGTATCCAACACACCTACTTGTTGCATGGATAACGTATATTTTTGATAGTTAAACTAATTCTAATCAGCAACAGTATATTAAAAGAGTAAATTCATGAACTAACATATTTTTCTTCCGTAGCAATGTAACGACGATGTGAAGGTGAAAATGCCGCCCAATCCCAATGAAGACCAGATAGCCAAGTACACCGACCAGTTCGAGCGCTGTGCCATCCAGTGCGTAGACAAGCATGTGGGCCTTATTCCCGGCATGATGAAGACCATGAAAGCTGTGCTCTCTAAGGGACCAGAGAGCATTCCCCAAGTTTAACTCAGCCTGCATTAACTACCTAATTAGTTGTTGAACTCGTTTATTTTAAATCCGTGCAATGTATCCCATCCATGGAGTTTTGCTTACACTTTTAAGAATACAGAACAAAAATTTACCTATTAATTGTTGAAAGTCTTAAGTAGCAATTAACTGTTGTGCTAACAATCTTCGGAAAAATGTCAAGTTTTGCCATCAGTTAAAAAAATAAACATACTTTGTACACCGAAATCTGTCATATCAGCATTTAGTTTTGTTCTTTCGAAATTGTTCAAATTTTAAATTGAGATGGTGGAGCAACAAAAAAAGCGCTTGGAGGTTGCCATCAGCGACATGATCGAGGACATGTACCGCACCCACTTGCGCAGAATGCAGGTGAGTGCGGCCTCCAGTTGCCCAATATGAATTGCCGGTAAGAACAATGTTCCAATTCCAAGTCCACGATGCACCGCTGTGCCGCCCGCTGCTGCGACGATGATCGAGGGACGCTGGAGAGCGTACAGAACTGCATCGAGAAGTGCGCCGGACCCCTAATGGATGCCCAGGATTTCCTGCAGCACGAGCTTGGCCAGTTCCAGAACCGACTGCAAAATTGCGTCAGGGTACGAGCTTAAATAAAAATTCTAAATGTTTTGTAGATTATTAGATGCTTGCCATTAAGTTGCCCATCTTGATATTTACATCATTGCTTTCTGTAATACGATTGGTATTACGCAGGACTGCAACAGCGATGCGAGGTCCCACCTGCCCAGTAATCCGAGTGAGCGGGACATGTCCCGATCCCAGCACATGTTTGAGAGTTGCACGAACAACTGTGTGGACAAGTACATTGACCTGATTCCTGGCTTGCTCAAGTCCATCAAGCAAACACTGGACAGAGGTCCACCGAAAAGATCACGCAACATGGATGCCTAACCGAGGTACAATGCACGGGATCGGTGGGCATTTAACACAACATTCAAGGAGTCAATAGTTCACTTATTTATTGAATATATTTGGTACAGCTAACACTTTAAATACACTAATCTGAACTGCGATCCGGGATAGCTCATGGAATGATTACTTATCAACGGCAACGTGGCCCTTGCTCTCCATGTTTGAATGCTTAACTCCCGGATCTTCTTGGGCCCTAGCTCATTAAATATCTAGTAATAAAGATTCTTAGTAATATGCAACAATACGAGAGGCTATATTTGAGGATCTTGATGGATCTACTGCTCGTTCTGCTTCGTCCTCACGCCGTACTTGCTCCAGAAGGTGACCTTGGCGGTGGTCTTCTTCAGGTTGTCCTGGAACACAGAGCACGTGTCGAAGGGTGGACAGTAAAGGTGAAGGGACACAGAGGTGTCCGAATGGCTGGGGTTCTCCACGCGATGCAAGCCCAGATTGTCTATGGATAACAAAACGAAGCGAACACAGTAAGTATAGGGCAACACAAATATTCCAGTCTCTAATTTCCTCACCATTTATGTAGGCCACATCATTGACGGCGATTGGTGTCTCCCCAATCTCCACCAGCTCGCGGCTGTCTATCTCGCCATCGGGATGATGGGAGCGGCCGTTATCCCTGGCAGATCTATTGGGATACTCATAGCGCTTCTCGCGCAGATCCCCCTTCAGCATCTTCATGAAGCAGTGGGAATCGGCATGGTCGTGCACCGAGGAGCCGTGTCCTTCGCCCCAGCACAGAATCAGTAGATTGAATTTCCCATTGCCAGCATCCACAAGATTCCGCGTGTAGGTATAACGATCGAACTTGGCATACTTGCGCCACTCCCGGGGATTGGACTTGTAGCTCAGCATAAGGTGATTCACCATCTCGATGTTAACATAGTTGGACTCGAACTCCCGGTGAAGGGCAGCCACCAAGTCCGATAGGGAATCCACCGCGGGTCCGTACTTCAGGGGTTTCTCCAGCGCCTGATAGTAGCTGGTGGCTTGACGCAGGTACTTCTCCTGGTCAACCTGCTCGATCTCGGAGTCGATCTTGGACAGGGCCATTTTGGGCTTGCTCTGATTGACCTACATTTGGAAAGGGAAGCGGAAGTTAGAGTGGTGCAACAGTTAAGGCTGAAGGGCGTGGAAAACTACCTATAAAGTCTACAAAGATCACTTCTCAATTGATTTAGATGAATTACGTTGTAAAGTCGATGATCGCTGATAATAGCTATAGGTATATATGTATATTCCGATTCGTTGCTGTTGAAAATGATTGAATTGCTTCGAGTGACCGCACACGCTCCACCTCGGATCGCAAAATTCCAACTGAATTCTGGAGATTTCGCTCTCCTGTCCAGGCTGCATAATCAGCTCGGATCGGACGTAAATAGGAGGCGCAAGTCCAAAGCAATAACACAAACAAGAAGTCGCCGGCGATAATCGCCCATCCATCCCACTTATCAATGGCAGATTTTGCCAATACCCACAGCTATGTATATACACTTAGCAATCTTAGTGGATAGATCGAATGTTGCCAGGAGGAGCTCAACAGATGTGCCTGAATTTTTGACAAGAGGTTAACGGCGAACTAATGGGATCGTTTGCAAATAAAAAACAAATTTATTCCACATTCCCAGAATGGGACCCAAAAATATTGGGTGATACGGGTATGGTGACTGATACGCTAATGCCAACTGATAACTGATAGCTGGTTGAATCTGGATGCTGACGCATTTGGTTTCAAGACCTGCGGGTCTTACCATCGGGGATTTTCGCTCGAATTCATAGAAGAAAGAACCGTGACTTTCTCTAGTTTTGGAACTGGACTTCGAGATACTTTTTGTTCCAGTAAAATATTGCCTACTTTCAGATTCCTTACAGATATCACTTAATTGCATTTCTCAGCAAATCAGTGGAGTAAGGTTACGATGCCTTTGTTGTTCAGGAAGTTAATTAGTGACTAACACTGACTTTACTTTCTCCATTAAATGCTGAACAAAGAAAAGGGTTCCTTCATTGTTCTTCCTAACACGATAGGAATTACACCCATAAACGGATTATATAACTTCAAGTGAAAACTCGAATGAAAAATAACACTTTATCATGAGTGGAGTGGAGGGAGTGTCAGCAAGTGAAGTTGCATGAAAAGTAATAACTTTTTACGATCCCCAGGCCCCGTTATTAAATATTTTTTCCTTGGTGCCACATTAAGATATTTCGTTTGGTATTTGAAAAATGTTTTGCAATGGCCAAAAAGCATAAAACTGCCAGCTTGGCAGCCAACTTTCGCAACAGGTTAAGGCCAATAGCAAAGTCGTAGCAAAAACTAAAAGCTGCGAACTGCCATTTGTGTAAATATTATGCAAGAAAATGGCTTGGAAAATTGCTGGAAAGTCGCTGCCAATTTTCAAAACAGTCCAACAAACGGATTTTCTGATTTTCCTACAGCTTCAGCAAGGAAATCGAATTTGTGGGGTCTTAAGGATACAGGACTTACCATTTTGTTTGACTTGTTGGATTTTTCTCTTTGCAATGGCAACTGAAAAATTTTGTTTTTAAATTGAAATTCACTTTTGAATAATACTTTGGATTTCAGGACTTGGGATTGCACTTTTTCGACTTTTCACTGGGTAGTTGCCACTTGGATGCGCGCCGCCGAGCTTATGTGCCCGTTTTGGGTATCTTTCACCAATTTATGAAGATCTTGGCCAGCAAACCCCGGGTACCACTCAAAACGCAATTCGAGTGACAAAAATCGACGCTGGCAGAGGCACCGCAGCTCGAATGGCATTTTGAGCGCTTTTTGAGGCCGCGAGCGAAACTCAAACTCAACTTGGCTTGTTGTTGTTTGCTCAGTTGGCCAGGCCCGAAATTTATGCTACCACTACTGCCAAGTCGATCCGAGGTTGAGCGGCCAGATGCCACATATTCCAATACATTTCTCCCCCAAATCCAATCCCCCAATTAATATTTATTATGGGCCGTGCTGTTTTTTTCTTTCTCGATCTTCTTTCGTGTTTGCGTTTCTGGCCAAGAGAAATGGCCGGGAGCCTTTTGTCATAGCCAGTGGATGGAATTCTCTAGCTCCATTTTGGCCTGGGGTCAAGATGATGAAAGGTTTTATCAAATCGCTTGAAAACGCACACGAATTGTGTGTCAAGTACTGGTTGCCAATATTTGTTCAGCTCAAAACACTTGGCCTAAAACCATTTTGATAAATTAGAGTGGTAATTTCGAGATATTTCATTTTTCTTCTAATGCCATTTAATAAAAATGTCGAACATTTTATATTCCTGAAATAATTTTTTTTTTCTATTTTAAACATTTCTTTAAAAAGTAACAATTGTGAGCGTATTTCTAGGATGCCATCTAAGTTAAGCGAGATATCTTCAACAAATTAACATATGCGATTAGTTCGTGGCTTTCTAACCAGGTTTATTCAACTTTGAACTATTCTTTTCGCATACCTGGCCCAATATGTAAGTCATTTGCATATTCCCAAAACAATTTTATAGAAGCATTCATCTTTGTTTGCGTGTTTTCGCCTTGAATATTGCAGCTAATAATAAATTCAATGACCGATCGGGAATCGAAAACAATATTTTCATATTTGTCAACCACATAAGTGGGAATTCTCTGAACAGAACAATATTTTTGCCTTAAATGAGTGCTCTTATCAGCAGAAAAGCGTTTTGTGCAAACAAACAAAGGTTAAAGGCTACGACTTGTAAATTAACGGAAATTCATTAGTTCCCTTACTTAAGCACTTTTATTATAACAATTTTCAATAGTAAATTTACACTTTTCTTATGTCTAACTTTCACATAAATTTCATTTGAATGATTCACAATTTTCTTAATGACTAGATAAAATAAAATCATTGAAGTACACACATTTTTGGTATAAAAATTGAACTCTAAGTGCTGCAAGAAAATAAAGCCACAATAAGTTGGATTTCATATTTAATATACTGCTTTGTGGCAAAATCGGAGCAATTTTATTGTGTGCAGCCTAATCTTCGTCGTCAGCGGACATGTCGAATTCTTCATCATCAAAATCGATAATCTGGTCAAAAAATGAAGCAATTTAAAATGAAATCATGGAGATTAAAAGCAAGACTCAAACGAACCTCGCTGTCTAGCCGCTTGAATTCGGAAATACCAGTCAAATCCTCCAGATACTTGGCTGTTTCAAAAGTTTTTAACAGGAAAGCATGACCCTCTTTTTTATATTGATCCAGAACGGCCTGTAATGCGATACAATAGCAGTCTAAATTGTTGCACATTTAAGAGATTGGCAATGCTCACCGCTGAACAGGCTATGCACTGAGCAAACTTTTGCGAAGCGGGCAGAATATTCTCGTAGTTCCACAGCATTCCTCGAATGGAGTGAGGCAAAATTCCCAGCAGACCTTCCGGCACCTTTCCTGCCGCCTCCTCCGACTTGCCACGCCCACTCTGTGCGTAGTAGGCCGGTGCCAGCTCCTTTCGAGGATGCTGCAGCAAAGCCACCAACAGTTCCACCGCGTAGCTAGCCGCAATGTTGGATACTCCGGGTCGTGTCACGGTGCACTGCTGATCCAACGTGCGGTCTTTGAGCGACTGAAAATGGAAAGTTAGGTAATGCAATGAGTATCTATATCCAAATGTGACGAAAACATCATCTTTAACGTTTACACAGCGAATCTATAAGAGATGTGTAATCAAGGTTTGTACAGAGTTTTTTTCAGTGTGATTTGAAACTTATTCGACGCCGGTGCAGTAGTAAGATCGAGAGCTTTTCAAAGCTTTCTAGTATCCACAAACACATGCTCCGAGCAAACAAAGATGACGCCTTCGAGCGAGAACAAAACAAATAGCAGGGCAAAAACTCAAAGTGTTGAAACTTAAGCGATTGTATCCGTTACTCGAGTAACCCGCCGCTCCGTCCACCACTGATTAGATAAATTTTGGCGTGCGGGAGAGCCGGAGAACTCCGGACTCTCCCACGGACTCTCAACTATAAAATACATTTTGTGCTTGTTCAGTGCAAAGGCAATAGCTAGTTCAATTGGTAATTGCAGGAAGGAATCATGTTGACCGAATTCGCTGGCAATCTTTCGCATCCACTGGAGTTTGGTCATGTTTTGGAGGTCGTGGCCAAGACCATCGATGGAGCAGCCAGGTGAGAGGTGTCCGGTATTAGTGTAAGACTGCTTTTCCGTTTTATGACTAATTACGTGTCAAACTGGGCTTCTTATCAGTACGTGACTAATCGATTATGATCATTTGCTTCTGTTAGATTCCACATAAACCTCTGCACGGCCAAGAGCACGGTCGACCCAAACGCGGATATTGGTCTACGCTTTTCATGCTATTTTCGGAATGATGTGATCGTTAGAAATTCCCGGGTAAACGGCGCCTGGGGCGAGGAGGAGACTCATGTCCTAGACCCCAACACACTGCCCAATCCCATCGTCAGTGGCGAGTTCTTTCTGGTATACATCCTTTGTTGCGAGGACAGCTTTGCCATCTCGATAAATAGCCGGGAGTTCTGCAGATTCCGCTACCGCATGCCGTTGTCTGCGATTCGTGCTCTGGAGATCCGTGATCAGATCCAAGTCATTAAACAGGTGGATCATCGCACTGTGTTTCCCAATCCGTGGCCCGCCGTCCACGCCTCGGACTACTTTAAGGCGTTCAGTAACGATCAGCCAATTTTGTTTAGTCCAGGCCATGTGATCGTGCTTACAGCTCGGTGCTTCGAGAACAAAAAGGGACAGTTTATTATCAAGTTCATGGACTCGGATACCAAGCGCGAGGAGCTACACTTCAGTGTGCGTTTCGATGAAAAGGCAGTAGTGCGCAACTCCATGAACAAGAATTTTGAGTAAGTAAGCTTTATAATGGCGTACCCCTCTGGGTGTTAACTAATTCTTTTTACAGATTCGGAAGCGAGGAGCGTCATGGAGGCTTTCCCTTTGTATTCAATCAGCAATTTAAGCTGGCGCTCGCCTTTACGGAACGCGAGATTCTGACCGCAGTGGACGGTTATAACTTCTTCAGCTACACCTGGCGCACGCCAAGTGCCATGATGAATCTAGTGGGCTTCAAGGTGACCAGCATAAATGGCCTGGTGGTGCAGATAACGGGTGTGGATCACCTGCAGACGGGGGATCCCACGTGCGCTGGCTTTGAAAAATATTCGCGTCATGATTACGAGTGTGTTTAGTAACCAATTTAACCCAACTAATGAAGTCTGAAAATACAAGTGCTATCTTTAACTATACGAAAAATCGAACTTACATTTCCGGGGGCCGTCACATCGTTACAAAAGTAGCAACCCAATTGATCACCATTTATGCACTTAAGTCCCTCTATTTCTTGGCCAACATCGCCTGCCTCCGTTCGCGTAGTGCCATGTCGCATTACCAGATAACTATCAAATCCTAAGGCTGCATTGATGACAATCTAAAAGAGAAAAACATTAGGTACATAACTTCTGGAAACTACTAAGTATATGATTGTTCCCACTTTTTCCTTTGCCGCTCCTAGCAGAGTGGGCAACCAACGGCTTTCGCGCGAATCCGTGAGCAAAAAAATGACATCATGGTCCTGAACAAGCTGCTCAATAATCTGCAAATGCTCCTTCGTCTGGGCTAGAAGCGATTCCCCAATAGTATGCCCAGGCATGGGAATCTCCATAACATAACCCGCCGTTTTAGCAGATGGATTGATCTCCTTCAATCTCTGGGCAGCTGTAGTGGCCTTCATCCGATTGCCCGCCACAGCATCTGCATGCATGTAGAGATTCTGACGCACCGGATTGGAGAACCCAACCTTGCCGCTGTCCAGAACGGTTATGTGTTTAAATCCCCAGGACTAGAATTTTAAAAATTAGTTATGAGGTCAGCTAAATGATTTTGAATATAAACACACCAGCAGATTTCTAGCTACAGCGCATCCTAAGGTACCAGCCCCAAAGAGCAGGCATTTTGTTTTGGTGATGATTTCGAGATTAAGATCGGGAACGAGACGCCACTTCATTAGTTTCAGGTTGAGGTTTACAGAGTTCTCAGCGAGCCTAAAGGAAGAAAACAGTGTAATACGCAATTTACTTTCTATTGTCGTGGTATCGGATGATTATGGTATCTAACACTATGGACACACTTCAAAGAACTGATAATTTTTATCATTGTATCTATAGCTATTATCTTACTTGGCTGGATCCATGCTGTCCCTCATGCAGACCATTCTTGGGCCCATTTTGCCATTTTTATTTAGCTCCCAGCCCACGAACTTTATATCTCCGCTTTGGCTAAGATCGCAAGCTTCAGTTTGAATCACCTGCCATACAAGGCTGTCATCTATGCTCATTTGTTTATTGTGTCGCAGGCCAAGAAACTTTATTGGTTTTCCAACTAAAGAGGGACTGTAATAGACCGACAACTTTGTGTACTCAAATCATTAGATAATGTCCTACCTACCATTGCTGAAGCAGAAATGCAGCGTAGTTCCGCATTATCCAAGCTGGATGCTCATACTCGCTGGGATCGGCAAACCCAAAATAACAGAACTCGAAATCCTTTTCGTCGAGGGAACTCAAATTACGGGCTTCAAGGACATTCTTCTCCACGTTAGCATACAGAATGAAAAAGTTCTGTGACTCAGTGGGAAGGGACTTTATGGCGCTTATATAGCTACTACTATTGGCTAAGTCCCGCAGTTTTTGAACGGCGCCCTGAAGCTTTAAGGTTGGCGTCAGCGGGCACGGAAATGCGAACCAATAGTAGTAGCTGTGACACTTTAGGTCGGCAAAGGAGAGAACAAAGAAGCGGGTCAACAAACTGGGATCCCTCAAAGCTGCACCACTGCACATGTCAGACAGCAGGGCTTTGCCCTCATCGGCCAGCAGTTGTAACTTATCCAGGGCCTTGAACTCTTCGATTGTGTTCTTATTGTGGATTGTGCCGATAGCGGCATGGCTGAATTTTGGTGGCTGTGCCGTTCTGAAATGTGGGTATTTAGACGCTGGTTTCATCAAATGCGTCTATCCCAGCTCACCTGTTGTAGGCCGTATAGTCCACTTCCAGGAGACACCCACTTGCATTGCGGTTCGTATAGTGGCCAGTAATGAGGCGTTTTGAGTCGGAAAGGCGATCGTAGTCCAGCTTAAGCTCCGCTAGCTTGTGCCAGAAAGTGGGCGACACGAAGGATTCCCACGGAGCAAATTGCAAAATAGTCTCTTTTTCCGTACTCATGTTTTGCTTAGGGCGTTGTTTACGTTAAAACTGTTGTCTGAAAATAATAAACAAAGCTCTCGATGGCGATATGCCAACAACAAGAGAACTTATCGAAAAGTATGGTTGAGAGAGTATGGTTGAGAGAGTATGGTTGAAGTCGGATACTCTGGTCTTTTGGCTTACTGAAAGACATTCTCTAACTTCTTAATTGCTTAAAGTTTTAGCATAAATAAGAATTTTGTCTTATTGAATTAAGGAGCATTAATACTACAATAATTTTAAAAGCAGAGTTAAGGTTCCACTGTAGTTATCGGACTATCGAAGTGAGATGGCTAGCTGCACGGAGCTACGGTCACACTAGCACTTGCACTGCTGACGAAGATTGACCAAAACAGAGACCGAAAGTGAACCAAATCAATTCAACATGGATCTGCAGCAGCTGGAGGAGCAGGCTCGCCAGGCAGCGCTCAAGGACATACAGAACATGCTGCAGCGACCAGGTCAGCTGGAGAAGGTGGAACAATATCGCCACCGTATCGCCCGGAAGAAGGCCTCCGTGGAGGCGCTCCTCAAGACCGGGATGCAGGGACAACTCGACGGGGTCAGGGTGGGACTTAAGCAGTTGGAGACCTGCATGCAGGACGTGCGCGAGGTGAGGCGTCGAATGGACGAGGTGGAGCGTCTGCTGAGGGGCGTTCCCGAGGTCTACGATGCTTTGGAAGTTGTGCGGGAGGAAAACACGAAGCACTCGCAGTACGCCACCGCCATGGAGAACCTGAAGCACATCTTCAACGTAGATGCCAGCGTCCAAAAGACGATGGCGCTGATCGAGGACGACAAACTGCTTAATGCCCACCAGTGCCTTGCGGATCTGGAGAATTCGAGGGATGATCTCCTCTACGAGCTGCACAAGCAGCCCAAGCAGCATGCCTCCGACAAGATCACCCTGAAGCGTCACTTCGAGAAGGTGGACACCGTATCCCAGGAGCTGGAGAAGAAACTGCGCCTCATTCTAAGCCGCACGCTGAACACGCTGCGCAAGAAGCCGACCATCATAGTTACCGCCCTTCGTATCATAGAGCGGGAAGAGAAAAACGATCAGTTCGCCCTGCAGCAGCAAAAGGTCACCGGATTTCTGCCGCCTGGAAGACCAAAGGCTTGGCGCCGCATGATCATGGACGTACTACAGCAGTCGGTGGTAACGCGCATAGAGGGATCCAAGCTGGAGGAGCGGGCAGACAATAAGATGTGGTTAGTTCGAGACCTGGAGATATTGCGCCAAATCATTCTCGAGGATCTGCGCGTAGTGAAGTCTCTTTGTGTGCCCTGTTTCCCGCCACACTACGACATTTTCGGCGAATACGTCAAGTTCTATCACGAAGGACTTTCCAGCTATGTGAGTGACCGCCAAACATTTAAATGAGACAATGTTTTCTTACCCCTGATTATTGCTTATTCCAGCTTGACAATATTGTACGCTCTGGCTTGGAGGGCAATGAATATGTATCAATGATGGCTTGGGTAACACACACCTATCCTGGCGTTGAGCTGATGTCCCATCCCGATCTAAATGTGGATGTACATCGACAAATAGGTACCCTGCTGCGTCCGGAACATCTCAAAGCGCTGGAGGATGAGTATCTGCAAAATATGCAGAGAAACTTTCAGGAATGGATGACCAAGGCCGCAGAAACGGAGAAGCAGGAGTGGTTTACTGAGACAGTGCCCGATCAGGATGAGGAGTACTACCACACATCAGCGCCGGTTATCATATTCCAGATGATCGACCAGCATCTGCAGGTGACCAACACGATTCATCAGGAACTGACGTTCAAGGCGCTGGTAATGAGCATTCAGCAGGTGGAGATCTTTGGCCAGACATACCTTAAGAACGTAATCGAGCTGAAGGAGCACCATTTCCGCAATCGGGACCAGATTAAATACTTCACTCACTACATTATCACCATAGTGAATAACAGCCAGCAAATGGTTGAACTGGCGCAGCAGATGAAACAACTCTACTGGCCCAAGTCGCGTACTGAGCACTATGAGGATTTCGAACGTTTGCTTGCCACATTCCAGCGGATTCGCGCCCATGCCGCTAGTTACTTGCTGGAGGAAGCCTTCCTGGACATGGAGTGTCACTTTAACGACCTATTTACCGCCAAGTGGCTGGCCAGTAACATTGCCGTTGACACCATTTGCGTAACGCTGGACGATTACTTCCAGGACTATAACCACCTGCGACCCAACAACTTCGAGATGGTCATCAACGAGGCCCAGAAGCTGCTGGCCAAGCGCTACATCAGGGCGCTGCTTTCCAAGCGACTGTCAAAGCCACGGGCCGAGTGCGATGCCATCACCCGAAAAATCAAGACCGAGTCCAAGCGGTTCAAGCTCTTTTTCGAGAAAATCGCCCCCAAGATTTCCCTCAGCGACTCTCCATTAGATCTGATATCCACGCTATCGGCACTGCTTAGCTCGGACATCGAACTCCTCGTCCTGGATCTGCACACATTGCTGGGCAGCTATCCGTCTCTGAACGAGGATCACCTGGTTCGGCTCTTCTACATTCGCAACGATGTGAAGGCGGCCGAGGTGCGCGAAAAGGTGCAGGATGCCATGAAGTCGAAAAAGGCAATGGTCAGCATTGCCAAGCAGGATTGCATCTTCAAGGAGATCGTGTTCAGCGACAAACTGTGGTAGACCCTGAAATACTCTTCCCAATCCATTCCGCATGTCCCTTTTTGTTCCGTTTCGTGTTTACTCTTAAGCTGCGATTGTAATATTATTGTGCTTTATCAACAAATAAATTATTGTATACATAATCACCGAATAAACTCCTAAGGAAATTACGAAAATCAGTCGGTTTAGTAATTATATATAATATAATATAATATGGCTACTTTGTGAGGGTGGTATTTTGCACTGAAGATAGATCTTTGTCCGTTTAATAGCTAGAGTGCCATCACTGTCGGCGAATGTAGTGTTGTAACGGGCGAAATGATTAAGAACCGGCTAGGCGATAACATCTGGCAGGAGTATATATATTCGCGTCGGGCCCTCTCCACGTGTCAGTTCCCCACGATCCGCCTACCCAGACAAGATGAGCTACAGAGTCCAGCCGAGCGGCTTCGCCACCAAGTCCATCCACTCGGGCCAGAGCCCCGAGCAGTGGAAGAGTGCCTCCGTGATTCCGCCGATATCGCTGAGCACCACCTTCAAGCAAGATGCTCCGGGCGAGCACAGAGGCTATGAGTACTCCCGGAGTGGAAACCCCACAAGGAACGTGCTGGAGACGTGTTTCGCCGCCTTGGATAATGCCAAATACGGGCTGACCTTCTCGTCGGGATTGGGAGCCACCACCGCTGTGCTGACTATGCTGAGCAGCGGCGATCACATCATCATGGGCGACGATGTGTACGGAGGAACCAACCGCTTGATCCGTCAGGTTGCCAGTCGCCTGGGAATCTCAGCCTCCTTTGTGGATCCCACGAATTTGGATCTAATTAAGACCTCCATCAAGCCGGAGACCAAGTTGGTGTGGATTGAGTCGCCAACTAATCCGTTGGTGAAGGTAGCCGACATCGAGGCTATTGCGCAGCTGGTCCATGGAGTCCGCGAGGATCTGATCCTGGCCGTGGACAATACCTTCCTCACCTCTTATTTCCAGCGACCCCTGGAGCTGGGCGCCGATCTGGTCTGCTACTCTCTGACCAAGTACATGAACGGTCATACGGATGTGGTCATGGGTGGCATCACCATGAACTCCGAGAAGCTCTACAATAGCCTGAAGTTCCTGCAGAACGCGGTGGGCATTGTGCCATCTCCATTCGACTGCTACCAGGTCAACAGGAGTCTTAAGACCCTCTCACTGCGCATGGAGCAGCACCAGAAGAATGCTCTGAAGATTGCCAAATACCTGGAGGCCCATCCATTCGTGGAGAAGGTGCTGCATCCCTCTTTGCCCTCCCACCCGCAGCACAAGATCGCCCTGAAGCAGACCTACGGATACAGCGGCGTGTTCTCCTTCTACATTAAGGGTGAGCTGAAGCACTCCTCGGCGTTCCTCAAGGCCCTCAAGGTGTTCACCCTGGCGGAGAGTCTGGGCGGCTACGAGAGTCTGGCCGAGTTGCCGTCCGTTATGACGCATGCTTCGGTTCCGGCGGAGGACAGGAAAACTTTGGGAATCACCGACGGCCTAGTTCGCTTGTCTGTTGGACTGGAGGATGCCGAGGATTTGATCAAGGATCTGGAGCAGGCCCTAGAAATCGCATCGAAGGCCTAAGTTACTCACATCACATGTATTTTTCCACGTTTTTCTTGGACCGGAAGCTTTTGAATTTGTATAATAACAAACCCAATAAAAGTGTTTTGTCTCAAATAAAATTATTTATGAACACTTCTAGTAAACATACAAATGCACATATATCGATCGTCTGGGATGGATCGAATGGATAACACGGCGTGCTATCAAAGAGGATAGCGAATTGATAACATGTGGGTAAATAAAGCTTTGTTATTGCTGCTGTTATTTCGCTATTGTTGTTGATACATTGCTCGTACTCAGATTTAGCAATTGTTGATGTCTTGATAAGGCAGCTCCATTACCTCCACGACCCCCCATAGTTACAGCCTAAGGAGGACCAAAAATACCCATTGTCAAGTCGATTGCCATACGCAAACAATGAATCAGCACATTTAAATTTGCACCATCATTTAATCATTCTAAGTCGCGATAGAAGGAAATCATATCTCTCGAGCGGATGTTCCGATTTGTGTTTACAAAAGTTCGTTTGCCTTTCAGATTAGAGTGAATTTTAGTTTAAAAATGCATTGTTTAAGTAACGAAGAAAAAACAAAACAAAAATGTGGTTTTACTATTAGCAAGTTATGGATTCTTATCAGTGTTGCTTATCAGAATCATTACTTTCATGTGGTCTTTCATAAGCTTGCGAGCCTTATTGCAAGTTCATAAATATGGTCTGATTTAGATTGTGTTGCTTTATTTCATTTCAGAATTGTATGAAACATAATGATGAGAAAATTGTGTTTATTTTAACAATTCCCGGTACATGTCTGACAGAATGTAGTTGATTAAACTTAAGCTTTAACATTATATGTACGATATCCAAAACCATACTATTTGAAAGATACATGCTATTGTGAAGTGTGCATAGCATTAAATGTACAACAAGAGCCATATCATTATAATAAGCAACTGCGGCTTTCCAACATTCATAATTTTGCCTTCTATATATACTTAAAAAATGCATTTAAATTGCTTAAAGTAACCAGTTGTTCGTGTGCAATGCTTGTCCTTAGTACTTGTAACGATAAATAGCGACGCCAGCTACTCCAATTAATATCGAACCCATAAGATAGCCAAGCAACTTCAGCTGAAAAGAATTATGCCGATTGACCCATCGTTTTTAGTAACCTATTTAGGTAGCTTACCCTGGAGTTGTCTACGAGTGGCTGCTTTTGCCTGGTGGCAGTCTTCTGCTCCATTTTCTTGGCTTGGCCTAGCATCTTCTGATACATCTCCTTTTCGTTGCGTTCCTCGCGACGTGCCTTGATGAAAAGTCTGGCCAAGTCCGATTGAACGGCTCGATTGTCAGGCTCGAGAGTAGCCACCTTTTGCAGTAGCTTAATGGCGCCCTGGGTGTCGGCTTTGCCCTCCAGTATCTGCAGGGTAATTAGGCATTAAGTAAACGGAAAACCATGGCGCTGAGCTAACCACTTACTCTGCCTTTGCGGTACAAGGCTTTGGAGTTGTTTGGCTGGCATCGCAGCACATGCTCTACAGACTGTAGAGCTGCGTCAAAAGCAGCAATCTTTATTTGAGTCATTGCCAAGTTATTGTAAACTATCAAACGATCCTCCAGCAGAGTCTGCGTGTCGCTGTTCGAAAGCTCCAAGTCTTCCTTGTCGAACTCGGCCTCCGGATCCCCATCCCGATTGTCCAGAAAGTCAAGAGCACGTCTGTACAGGTGAATGGCGGTGGTGAATTCCGAGCGCTTGTAAAAGAAATTAGCACGTTCTTTCTTGCGCGTACTGAAGAGATGAATTATTTATTAGGAACCGAGAAACAAAGCAAAGAATATAACATACCCATATTTGTGCAGTATTTCAAAGCTCTTGAGGTCCGCAAAGTCTTGGTATTTAATATCCAAAAGCTCTATTTCGTAGGTAAGCTGGAAAAATCAAGCATATCATGGGTTCTTTTTTTATGGAAATCAAAGTCTGAACTTACATGCGAATCGGGTGGCACCAGGTACGCAGATTCACCCTCTTTTTTCAGTCCTAGGGAGCCGTAGCCAAACCGGGGATCCACGCTGACTTGGGCCACTTCGCCGACCTGCAGCATGGGCAGAACCATGTCCAATCCCTGGACGACCTCGTAGTCACCTACGTGACACTGGAAGTTTATCTCCTTCTCGACTACCGTGCCGTTGTCCAGTTTTCCAGTGAAATTCACGGTGACCAGTTCGCCGCGAAGGGCACGCCGGATCGAATCCTGAGGTGCCTTCTTAATGGTGCGCTTAATCAGCTGCTTGTTCCCCAGTATATCACATTCCTCCTCGGGATCCTCCTCCACCGTCTTCGGCTCATCTCCAGAAACAGATGCCGCGGCTGCGCCATCTCCGGCAGCTGCCTCCTCCGCTGCCACCTTGCGAATGTCTTTGGTGTCCTCGGCATTGGTCAGATCCTCGAAGGAGCTGCTACTAGACTTCTCCGTATCCATAATTACCTGAGCTTGGCGAGGCGAAAGTATGTAAATCAGTGGAACTCGGAACAAAGGGCAAAGGCAAAGTGGGCGGATTCCTGGGGCTTGCGGATCACACAGGCACACGCGATCCTAACTTACAGCAGTATCTGATTGTGGTCTCGGATTTTAGAATCAAAACTTGTTTAATTTGATTTTAAAAGCGACATACGACAAGAAAAATACAGGAAAACGAGAAATAATTTTACGGAATTCTGCCAGCTAGCCAAGTTGCAGTGTGCCCGTTTGCGGTAATTTCCACAATACCGCACCGGCAGTGACTCAAATGTTAAAAAATTCATTACTGCAACATTTTGGTATAGCTTATTATTCGAAAATAAGAAAATAGCTAAACATACCCGCGGTTTTATATTTCAATTCTAGTCACTACTATTTATTATTTACATATATTTATCCCTATAAAGCAAAATGAATATTGAAATCTAAGGAAAACTAACTGAAATGAGCACTAGCATGAAGTTTTTTATTTTTAATATATGTATATGCATACATAAATTTGAATAAAAATAATCTAATATGAAAAGCTTATGTTCAGATTTAGTTTAATAACATTTTCCAATATTTCATAATTTTCAACAAAAAAAATAACATAAAAATCATTACAAATTTTAAACAATGGTGCTTAGCAGAATTTCAGCTAAGGCTCAATCTTTCTCGATTAAAACATTTTTTCTTGAAAATGCCGGCCCTTTCCCAAAATTAAACTCGAGCAAATAAATTTTTTCAATGTATAGATTTATTCGTTAATGTTTCTTCTCTAATGCTTTCCTTCAATTGTTTGCGTTGATTGTAAAAAATAAAACAATAATCGTAATAAACGTTAAAACAAGTTGTACTGCCTAGATACGTAGTGCCAGAGTAAAGACCGCGTTTCATTTAATTGCTTTGTCACCGTCATATTGAAAATGCTTTGTGTGGAAAATGAAAAGCGAAACATTCAGGATCAATTTCAAATTAAATTGTCTTAATGGTACACAATCCATCTGTGGGTTAGGTAAGAATTTTGCCCGAGGGATAGCCCTCCTAATTGTTTGGTTTCGACTAGCCCAAACTGGCTAAACTAAATTAATTTTGTTTTACGGTTTGTTGTTAATCTTTTAAAACTATTATATAAAGATTAGTTCAGATTTGTGGTGTACTCCTTTCGCGACAACGTAGAGGGGTCTGGGCTGGTGGTGGAACACGGTTGCATAGTGCGTTCTACTTCTTGTCGGCACCCGCATTGGACTGCGTGGAGTACGAATATTGAGACCAGTAATGATTGGCGGCACCGCCATCATTATTACCAGCGGCGCCTCCCACATTAACGCCTGATCCACCACTGCCATTGCCGGCCGCTGCTCCGCCAGAACCCTGCTGCTGCTGCTGTTGTTAAAGAAACGACGCCGTTAGTATTGTGGATTCCAACGTGGTTACACAAGACTCCTCGTGCTTACCTGCCACCAGGACATCCACTGTTGTTGCTGCTGCGGATCGGCACTCTGCCAGGCCTGTTGGTTGCCATAACCTGCTGGAAAGCCATCGAACGAGCACTTATAGTTTTAGCCTTGGACAGTCGGGAACTGCGTTACATACCCTGCATTTGGTTATAGGCCCAATATTGTTGCTGACCCGCCGCTGCTTGCTGAGGTTGTTGGTACTGTTGTGACTGCTGCTGAGTCTGCCAGACGCCAGTTTGCTGATGCTGCGGCGCCTGCTGCTGCTGATGGTGTTGGCTGTACGTACTCCACTTGCCGCTTAGGGAGGCCTAGAGTAGAGATCTCGGTTAGCCAACTGAACTGTCAAAGATCGGTTGATGATTTGCCCCACACGTACCTTGCCTCCGCCAGGTGCTCCACCTTGTTGCTTGTACTGATCGTAGCCACCGCCTACAGCGGTGTTATTGCCATATTTGGGTAGCGATTGACCAGCTGACCGCTCATAGCCACCGCGACTATCTTCTTTGGTGTCGCGGTGGCCAGGCCGAAAATCCCGTTGTTGATGAGCACCACCCCCCGAGCGATAGCTGCTCTGGCTGCTGCCCCTGTTCCGGTCGTTACTGCCCATTCGACTGCGCTCGTTGCCGCGGTCTCGATCGCGATAGTCTCGAGAGCTTCCGTAGCCGCGGTCGTCATATCCACTTCTGCGATTGTTCTGCATCCAGTTTTGCTGACCGCCACCACCGCCACCGCCGCCGCCGCCGCCGCCACCACCACCACCGCCGCCTGCGTATCCACGGTTGCGATTGTCGTATCCACGACTGCCGCTTCCACCACCACCATAGCCGCGATCGTCATAGCCGCTTCTGCGGTTGTTTTGCACCCAATTCTGCTGGCCACCGCTTCCGCTGTTGTAGCTGCGGCGATTGTCGTAGCCACGACTTCCGCCTCCACCACCGCCGCCACTATTGCTGGAGTAGCCGCCACCGCCGCCACCCCTACGGGAGTCGCTCCACCGACTTTCGTGCCGCTGGCCACCATAGTCACGACGTCGGTCATCATTGTACCGATTCCGATTCCGATCATCACGACGATAGTTGTCGCGACCTCCTCGAGATCTTTTGTCGCGCGACCTCTCCGCGTCAATGGCCTTCTTGCCCTTCTCGTTGTACTTCTTGACCTCGCTCTTGGCCTCGTCTCCAGTCAGCTCCGTGTAGTTTATGTCATCAAACCAGCCAAACTCCAGCGAGGGAAGTGTGAAGTTGGCTGGAAAAAGATTGCGTGTACATCATCAATAAGGCTGCACAAGTTCTGAGATCGCTAATTATCATTACAAATAAGGAGTTATTGTAGATGGAGCATCAGGGGACAGGAGGGCTCAACTTTGGCAACCGGTCGCAAAAAAGGCGTATAAGTTTAGTTCTTTTTAAGAAATGCTGATGAAAGCATCAGTTATAACTAAAAGTTGTGAACGAATTTCAGCCTTTATACGTTCCAGTTACCAAGTGGGGCTTTATAGAATAAATGGTAATGAATAATGGCAATAATAGTAATTAAATTATGAGATATTTTTAAGGGCTTACAGTTACAATTACGTATAGATACATAAAGTGCAGCTGCTTACAAACTAAATACATTACATAAGTTTTTATACTGTTTTTCATTTTAACAAGAATGTCTCCTTATTTAGATAGGTAGAACATAAGTTATACGATCGTACATTATTCTGGATATTTTTTTTTCAATTCGTTGCTTTGGTGTGGTGGACAATATTTACCTCGTAAATTATTAATTGTTGATTCTTTAACTGTAAAAGCATTTCCCTTTTCCTCTTTTTCGGCGATGCGACGTTTCAATTCATCTTCGCTGGGTATGCAAACGACCGCAATTCGCTTGAAGTCGTTAAAACCCTTCATTTTACGTCGCTGGGCAGAGGCATACACATTGGTCTACAAGAATACAGTTGATCGGTTGGTTGGTTGGTGTTTGGTTGAATTGGGTTCAGATTTTGTCTGCCAGTTGTTGTTTGGTTTGGTTGTTGTTGGGATAGTCGTCGAACGGATAGCAAGCCCCTTGAGAAACACGTTGATGATACGGATCCTGTCCTGTGCGAACCCAACTCGCATAGAGCTCGGCTTCTGCGCTTACAATCTAACACATACCTGTTGCACGGCGGGACACCCACTTCCCGCCCGCACTCCGCAGGGGAGGGGTCTTACGGTGGAAGCGGTGCGCACACCAACATAATACCTAGGGGTCTCGGGTTAACCCGGCCACATCTAAACAACAGTTGACTTAATACTTTGCATAAGGATAACATGTAATGTACAATGGGGGGAAAAGTAGTCGCGGTTGGCTGTGCTGCTGGCTGTAGGATGAAGCATCGCATAGCTCTCTGTAGATACACATACATATATATGAGAATAGTTGGCATTTAGAGAGAGAGATAGAGTAGAGATAGTAGGTACTAATACGTATATGTGATTAGATTGTAGGCGAACGACTCGTCGATCGGATTTGTGTTTGTCTACTTACAGTGGCTTCCATGCCGCTCGCTCCTCCTCCTTCCTTACATTACTTTACTTCACTCCATTCCATTCCATTCCATTTCACTCACTCATCTTTCTCCAATGCCATTTCCACATCCATTTCCTTCCCCACTTTCCTTACAATGCCCTCTTAACTGCCCCGTCAACTGTTGCACCTGCACGTTAAACTTAGCCTAATGGGAATTCCATAGGTACTTACTGCCTCAAACTTAAGCACTGTAATTATCGGATTGACTTACAACTAGGACATACCTGCATGCAAAGTGGGTGCCCCTGGGGGCACTTGGGATCTCTTTAGTTAGAGCAATGCGCAAAAAAAAAAATTCATACTCAAATGTACAATAAAAAAAATGTACAACATAGTTGTGCCCTGCTGGTAGACCCCCTCAATCCCGAGGGGATCAGAGCCCCAGTGTGTTGAGTGGGCGCCAAAGTCATCATCAACGTATAGTTCTCGCTTGTTTCGTTTGTTTTGTGTTTGGTTATCGTTCGTTCATAGTGTAATCTTGTGTGTTTGTGGGCTGGTGTTTTGTTTTGGGTGTATGTGAGTCATTTGTTTATGTTTTACCTGATCAAGTATGAAATTTCGACGCCGCTTCATGGCAATATCTTCCAGAGCCGCCAAGCTGTTTAAGCATATCTCGTACACCTTATCCCATCGACCTTTGTGCACAGTCTTGCGGGAGGCGCCATCGATCTGCAAATATTGAGGCCAGTATAGAATATCTTCAGCACATAGCTTCATCTAAAAACCAGCTTACCGTCATCTTTGAAATGAAAGCGTCGGGTCCAATCAACTCGAAACGCTTATCGGCGTTCTCAGCCACATGCTTTTGGGCCCAATGGGTCTTTCCGGCTCCTGGCAAGCCAACCAGCAAAATGACTTCACATTCCTTGCGAGACCCGACGCGTTGTGGACCGGAAACCAGCTTTTCGGCAGGTACCAAACCGATCAATACATAGCCTTCCAGCAGAGCAGCTGTATCCCTCGGCTCGGGCACGACATCCTCATACTCATCTTCGGTCGTCTGCGACTTGTCCTTTTCCTTCTCAGATTCCGCTTTTTCTGAATCCCCATCGGTCTTGGGTCGCTTGTTGGGCGAGGGACCGTCCTCATCTTCTTCCTCATTGGTTTCTGAGGGTTTCTTCTCCTCAGGTGCCTTTTCCTCGTGGGCCTTTTCTGCAGAAGCATCACCATTTTCCACCGCTGCAGTTTCTCCCGAGTTTTCAGTAGAAGTCTCAACTGAAAGTAAACCCCAAAATATTAGGATATTGTGCGCTAATTTTTATTCAATCATTAATCACCAGTTTCCGAAGACTCGGTAGCTTCTGTTTCGGGCTTAGCAGCATCAGCAGGAGCCTCGACGTTAGTCTCGGCTTCAGTCTCCGTTTTCGGCGCCGACTCATCTTCTTTGGCTTTTTCAGGATCTTCGACTTCCTCTTCATCTTTCTCCGAAGAAGCCTTGCCATCTTCATCCTTTTTCTCCACCTCATCATCATCCGCCGTGGCTTCGTCCAAGACCTTCCACTTTTCGCCATCGTTGTCATCCTTATCGTCGTCCTTATCCTTATCTTCGTCTTTACGTGGCTTGCGGCGCTTGCGCGTTGGCCTCTCGGCATTCACCAACAGCTGCTCGGTGTCAGAGAAATTCACAGAGTATTCGTAGCCCTTGGTTACGATGTGCGGAAACAGGGCACCTTCCTCGCCTAGGATGCTCTTCTCAAACTCGAACGCAACGCCAAGATCCTCGCCGTTAAGAGTGTAATTAATTGTGCATGGCTCACTCTCCAGATCTAAGTAGCAGCCAATAACGTCATCCAACTGGTAAGGCTTGCCGTAGTCGGTGAACTCGCTCTGAGTGGCCTTACGCCCGGTCTCGCAGTAACCAAATGAATGTTCGGCCTCGCCCAGCAACAAGGAGCTCTTGGGCATTGAAAATCCCACGCGGAAACCTCGCACATGCGGCTCATCCCGGAAGTAGTGCGAGTTCTCCGGTAGCGACTCCTCAGAAAGGCGCACCTCAAAGCATACTTTACCCTCACGCACTCCGTAGTTTGCGCGTGCTCCGGACCAAATCAGCGAGTAAATCTCCGAGGACAGAGGTTTGGCCGATGCAAATGTGGTTGGGTCGATGCGTAAATGCAAATCGGAATCCACTGGAATATAAATACGAAGAGATTTTAGTTACACTGAATGATGATCAAGCCGAAAATGCTAATAATGCTTTACGAGTTAGAGAATATTGGTATTTTTGATATGATAATCCGAAACACGATGCAAAGAGTAATCTACTTACGCCAGCTTAACCCCACTTTATTCTCCTCGATAGTGGGCTCGTCCTCAGGAACTGTGCGATCCTCGGCAGCTGCCTTTGAGTCACGCTTGTCACCTACGCTGCTGCGATTTTTGGGCGAGCGGGAGCCACTGCGCGATCGGGATTTGGAGCGACTGTGTGATCGCTTGCGGCGTTCCTGTGGCTGATCCTCAGGCTTTGCTGCTGGCTCGGTCTCCTCCTCTGCTTTTGGGGCGGCCGAATCCTCCTCGTCAACGTCCATTTTTTGGCTGTCGCCATTTGACTGATGCTCAGCCACAGTGCTCTCGACTGGTTTTTCTTCTACAGGCTCGTCAGTTTGTGTAGATTCCTGCTGCTCAGGAGCAGCATCCCGATCTTCTTCCATGGGTTCATCAGCCACTTCATTATGTGGAACGGCGGCGGGGACTTCCTGTTCGATTGTCTCCTCTTTGTCGTCTGATTCCGACTTTTCATCAGACTCCTCGGCATCTGGCTGCGACTCCTCGTTTATCGCTTGGCTTGCTGCTGTGTCCTCTGTCTCTGCAGCTGGTTCAGCTTCCTCCAGCTCACTTTGCTCTGGTTCCGGGTCGGGTGTTGGTTCACGTTCTGGCTCTGACTTCTCCTCCGGCTGCTCTTCCTCTTCCAGGGTATCGAGCACTGGTTCTGACGCCACGGGAGCAGCTTGCACCGGCGATGGAGAGCGGGACATGGAGCGCGTGCGGCGCTGACGACGGCTTGGTGTGACCGGCGCATTTTCTGGAGGCGGGAAAAGTCAAAAGTGATTACTGTTGCGTTATATAAGGAAAACTTACAACTAACTCACGCTGAGCCACACACAAACACGAACACAGCATGACTTGGACGCGGCAAGCCACACATACACAGACACAAAACGGGCGCACAAACGACGCATACACACAAACTTACCTCCGTCGCCGGCTCCTCCTTCCACATATGCCCTCAGGCGCTCGACGAGCACCGCCTTAACTCCTTTGGTGTCCAGGCCACGCGATTGGAGCTCGTTGCGCAGGTCCACCACCTTCATCTTCTCCAGCTTCGCCACATCCATTTTTGCGCCTCAACTTTGGATTGGCGGCAGAAACACACACGCTATTCACACCAATGCACCGCTGCAAAGCTGGCGATGCGAAAAATGAATTTGGTGGGCAATTACAGGCGAAATTGTTCTGTCAGGCAATTGGCACTCGCGCTGGAAATATCACCCAAGTCAAGTCGCAATGTTTACTAGCACCGTGCGCGCACAAATCAACCGCAATATTCGCTTTTACATTCGCATTCGTTGCGAATAAATAAGTGGCCCAAAAACTTATACCGAACGCGTTGAAGTGAAGTTGGCTGCGATTGGGAAAACGAAAACGCAGGACTGCAATGCCGGCTTTCGATACCTGAGCTCGTGCTGTTATCGATACCCGGCTGCACATCGTTAGCGGCAGATGGCGCTGGTGTGCATCAATCGTTTGCATGTGCGCTGCAAGAAAATTTTATATGATTGAAAGTTTTATAGTTGATACTATATAAAAAGAGAATTATGAGCATACAAAATACTATTTTTTCAAAACATAAATAATAGTTATAAGTACTTATAGTACCAAGTGATTTTTATTTAAAGGCTTTAGCTATGTTGGCCGTTTGGCGCAAACGTTGACAACGACTCCGTGGCGCAACGGTAGCGCGTCCGACTCCAGATCGGAAGGTTGCGTGTTCAAATCACGTCGGGGTCATATGAGACCTTTTTTTTTTAAGTTCATATTTACTTGTTAATATTTAAGAGTTAAGATATCGTATTTATTTTTTTATATGTAAGCAATTATTTTTTTTTAGAACTAAAATGTAAGGCAAAAGAAAAAACATACACATTTATTTGTAAAAATAGGTTGCATCGGCCGGGAATCGAACCCGGGCCGCCCGCGTGGCAGGCGAGCATTCTACCACTGAACCACCGATGCTTAAATGCATATTGTCCCAGCATAAATATATGCTTGGATTGCAAAACCAGTTGTTCATGATTGGGAATGAAACTGGAGTTTAAATGTAGTGATTTTCCAGAACCCTTCGTAAATTCTATTGTTCATAGTGGTTATTGTCTTAAACTTCTTTTAAATTATTTATAGTAAATACCAGATTCCTGAATTCAAATGTGCGTAAGTTTTCGGTATCATGATGAATATTCGCTTGAATTGTCTATAATTAAAACGTGCTTTTGTAACATCGGTTTTAGCCGCGCCCCTTTAGCAGAACAGTTGTAATTAAATTTTGTAAATATTGTATCAACATGCCATACTCATGTTGCTATAGATCTCTAAGTTAAAGAGGCAGACCTCAATAATAATAATAATAATTTTCTCAATCGCTACTACATTTCCTATTTCCGAGTATTATATACCGAATCGAATTTACCAACTACCGGTGCTGAAAGGCGGCGTTGTTTCTACTGAAGATTGGCCACCTATTGTCTTCAAAGGCCTTAACAAATACTCGATTTCGTATCTAAAAGATGGTGAAAGAACTGGTGGAGTTGAGCTTACAATAAGTATATTAGAAATCATCCAATAGTTTTAAAAACGTTTTCATAATGTAAATGTAATTACTATTTGAAGAGAAAGTTATTTAGTAATAGCTACCTACTTTTCCCCGAAAGTAAATCAGCTTTCACAAATAAAAGTACTTACTAATCGTAGTTTTAAAACCATTCGAAGATAGAAAATTGAATTGATTCCTTGTGTGTGTATGTATAGCCAAGCCATTTTTATATATTTTTCTTACATTTTTGATTACAGTTTATAGTTACAGCTAAAATGATTGCATTCGAAATTGTTTCGTTTCGTTTACACGGAGTATGCGCATATATATTTAGCTAAGAATCTCTTTTAAATAGTAATAGGTTCTTTAATGGGGTTCACATAAATATTTACATGCACATGTGCACATCGAATTGTAATAATTATTTATCGTTATATATCGCTCTTACGTTCCCAGTTCAGATCCATTTCTAAGGCTCGTCCCAAGCAACCGTCTCCAGCGTCGGAACTCAATCTTGTATCTAATTGAAGAGAGATTATGTCGCATTCATCAATTGCTATTGCTAATCGGCCGGTAATTACAGCAGACTAACAGATTAATCAGGAAATCAATGACAATTACAGCCGAATACAATCAACTCAACGATCAAAACTTAAACAAAAGACAAGCAGAAGCATTTGCGGTGGACAGCGACAATTAACACATGCACCAATCAATTAACACATCTGCGACATTTCCGAACTGCGTAACAACTAAACACTAAAATAAGCTTTAATATCTAACCAGCACCCAGAAGCCCGTGGCGTCATCCCGCCGAAAGTAGCGCGGCCGATTGTCCCTGAAGACGGTGACGGCGGGGAACTGATTCTCCTGTATAAACCTAATGGTGGCACGCGTCTGAAATTGAAGGCCAGTATGATTGTGTGTGATTGCACAGAAACATATAGAAGTCCATATACCTGGGGCGCAAAATGAGGCGGCTCCACGTCTGGACTGGAGGACAGGTGCTGCAGCAGAAACTCATCCGTTTGGGATAGCCACAGATCAGCGCCGCGCAACGGATCGTAGTTGAAGGGTCCGATGCGAAGCATGCCCAGCGAAGAGTCGTATATATCCAGAACCTAAGGAACACCTCCAAGTGATTAGCAGGCTAGCACGTTGAATGCAAAATGGCCCTACTTACCGACTGCGCGCCCATGAAAATGCGAGCATCGCGTAGCTCCCGGTCTGGGCCTCGGTCTGGAAAGGAGGCCGGAAAGATCTCACCAGTCTTGATGTTCACGCCCACTCCGTAGATGATCGGGCAGTTGATCTCGCCGCGCATCATGGTATTTAGCTCGCCCACGCAAGCCTGCGTCAGATCGATTTCCAGTAGGTGATTGTGGAATGATTCTGAGAAGTCAAATAAAAACGGTAAGTTCAATTCATATAAGAACTTAGAGTAGCTGCTTAGAAATGAACTCACGCATAATGCTGAAGAATACGTCCTCGCCGTATCCCTTGGCATCCCGATAGCCACCAATCAACTGCAACTCGATGCGACCCTCCGGATAGCCGACGGCCAGCTCCTGAACCCGCGACACCATGGTGCACACAGCCTCGTCCACGCCGCTGCCATCGAAGTGCGCCAGAGCCACAGCACCAGATCCTGTCGTGAATGGTTTGGTATTATTTATTAGTTCGGTTTAATGAGCCAAACGACGCTTGTTTATGGGGCAAGGAATAGTAGGGATACCTACCCGAGTGTCGGACCACGACGATAATACAGGTGGTGGCATCGTCGGCACCGATGATGTTGACGTGCTTGTCGTGCGGAGCGGAGGCGGCCATCTCCCGCTGACCCACGTAGAGCAGACCCACCGGACCCACTGACTTGGCCTGGATGGAGTGCAGCTGCTGGGCGTAGTCTCTGTAGACGGGATGCTGCAGGAACAGGCTGTTGGTGTCCATGGGGCAGTCGTCCTGCAGCACACCATTCAGCACGAGCACCATCCTGGCTGTCTGTTTAGTCCTTCCTTGACCCTCTCTCAAGGGTTTCGCTTTCGGTTACTTGGAGTTTGTCTCTCGAGCAAGACGAGTAGCAGGCAACTGGAAGAGTTAGAAGTAACACAAAATGAGACTTAGATTCCAAAGGAGGTGGGATTTATATATATATTTATATTTATACATATACGTGTATGTAAGCCGCCATAAAAGCTCAAGCTTCAACAGAAGTAGCAGCATAAAAATCAATTTACGATGCCCGCAACCGCCACAGATTTGCATGTTTGATAATAATTTCATGCGGCCGGGCCTGAGAAATGTGTTTACACCTCGATCCTCGATCCTGCCACGACTGACTCGTAAATTTAACCAGCTCTCGAACGAGAAGTGCAAATAAAAATGTCAAAAGTTGGGGGCCTGCGGCCGATTCGATTCCCATCTGCTCACCGGTGGTTAACCAACAATGGACACCCTGAAATTGGTTCGCAGAGGCGTGGCCCAGAAGGGGATCGAGCCCCCTTGGCTGGGTGGCTCGTGGCGCTCGAGGGGGGAAATCTAATGAAACAATTAGAAGGCCACTTGGGGGGGTCATCAATTTACGGAGTGCTAACCAAGCACTGCCCATATGACGGCCAATTGAGGCGAACACCCCAAGTCACAGATGTCACACGAAACTTAATAACCATTAAGTGGACGTAGCGGCGAATTAACCACCAAATGAACAACAAATTTAATAGAATTTAATAATGCTGAACATCACCCGGCTGCTGAGTGCAATTGCAACTCGACTTGAGTCACCGCCCGCTGGGTAATTGAATTATTTACCTACGGATGCTGCCTAGTTTCAATTAAGCGAAATAAAGACGAGTCAAAGTTCAAGTATAAGTGCATACTCGGCGGTATACGAGCAGAGTAACAACATCGTAAGGGGCTCATAAACAGAAATGATTACATGGGCAGCGCACAAAAAATGTCTCGAAAAACAATTGTCAGAGCTAATTCCCGATGCAAAAATCGTTGTCTGCTTGCCAAAAAAAAAACCAAAACGAACACAAAATAATAAACCAAAAGAGCAAACAAAGCCCCCAAGAATCCCCAACCAGGAACAACACTATTAACTTCGTTCGGGGCGGAAAACAATGGAAAACGCTGTGGAAAAATCAAACAGCAAAACGTGAAGAGCCCGCTCTGGATGCTGGATGCTGTATGGTGGATGCTGGACTCGGATGCTGGACTTGGATGCTGGATTTGGATGCTGGATGGCTCAGGAACCCAGCTAGGATAGCAATTGTTATGCTGGCCTGGCCTGGTCTGGTCTGGTCTGGCCTGGTCTTGCCTGGAAGCAATTTAGCCGCGATCATGCATGAATCTTGATTAGATATTCAACGAGAAATAATTTGAAAATGATGACAGTTGGCGATAGGCGCGCTCCACTCTGGCAGCCAAAGGATGGATGGTCACAGTGAGAGAAAAGCGGTGTACACAAATAAAGCAAAAAACGAATTTAAAAATATTTGAACTGCAGTAGCATTTTGTTAAGGTATTGGAATAGGTCAAAAACAGACTAGTTTATCTAAACGATCTGTACATTGGTAGCTTGTTTATCTTCTGCAAACGTTACTACCCGCAAATGGCATAAAGTACACACAAAATGCATGTACAAAATGCATAGTTACTTAGATAATTTTGTTATAAATCCCTCTAGTCAAATCCAAGTCGGATTTCTGCTGTGCAACACAACCAGCCAGGCAATCGAACGAAGCAGGAAAAGGAGCCGCAGAATGCAGCCGATCTATGTAGGTGAGGCAGGATGACCGAGTTTTCCACCAAACTGATTCCTAATCAAAGACCCAAAAGTTCTGTTGACTCTGGCTGAGCGGGCGGTCTTGCCAGTCAGTTCGTGCCCGGGCCAGAGATTCCCTCCACTTGATAGGTCGTCCGGCAAACCAGAAACCAGAATCCCAAGAAATCCCAGTTAGCTAGTCAAAGAGGAGTCCCCAATCCCCAATCCCCAATCCACAATCCCCAATCCCGTGCTGATCGATGGCAGTCGAACTGAAACGGATGATGGCGGCCAAGAAAAGGAAAATAAGTAAAATAAAATAAAATAGTGAAAAGGAACGCAGCAAACAAGGCCATCAGAAACGATTCAATTCATTAGGCCGGCGACGAGTCTATTAGGAGCACTGGCGGACTGGCGGACTGGCGGACTGGTCCGTAAAACTCGTTACGGTTCTGGCTTATAACAATCACAAATTATGGGTTTGTGGCCGAGCTGGCAAAATGATCTTGTAGATTTAACACTGATAGCCCGGCCAGAAAACAGGTTCCATTTGTCTACTGGCCGGGCATTCTTGGCCACATGATTGATTGCAATTTTGACGAGTGCAACAACGGCGGCAGCAGCAGCAGCAACTGCAACTGCAACTGACAGCAGCAACAGCTACAACTGCTACTTTTCTTCTTGGCTCATGGTTTTCGGTTCTTCGTACCTGGTTCTTGGCTGTGGCCAAGTAATTTACACCCATCCAGCTCATCTGTCCAAGTGTCTGAACAAGCTGGCCGCACACTTGAAATTCTTTTGGACAGCCCTTTTTTTTTACACAACACAATTGTCAACGAGAGCGCGAACAAATTTCAGCTAACAAAAACAAGCTGCAACACAACCGGTTCTTCGACTGGCCAAAATTCCGGGCAAAATGAAGAAATTGCAGGCGGGAATCTAAATCCAAGAGCAACATGTGATGTGACAGGGCGAGCGGAGGAGTTGGAGGAATGAATCAAAGCGACTTGGATCTGGCCAAAACCGAAGGCCTTCTTCCGGGTTCGTGATTTTCCTTTTGTTGCTGCTGCTGCTGCTGCTGCTGCTGCTGATGCTGTTGCAATTGTCATTGTTTTCCACACATTTCATGGCCAGCATGCGGAAATATTGTAAAATTAATTTCAATCGTTTGGTAATCGAAAGATAACTCCATGCAGACAGTGGAGTGAGTAGGTTCTGCTTGAGCTGATACCCATAATCTACCATTTAATGCCGCACTGACAATTTAATTTGGCCCATCTGCAGTGGATTGTTTTGGCCCTGGTCCAGGACCAGGTCGAATGGTTTTGGCCAAACGTGACTGCCAATTGACTTCCACACAATTTCGCTTTGGCACGCAAATATCGTGAGGCCGGCTACCTTCCGAGCTGAGCTGAGTTGAGCTGAGCTGGGCTCCCCCAAGAAATGGTCACCCATGGCAAAAGGAAAAAGAAAAAAGGAAAATAAAAATGGAAATCGAAATCGAAAGTTAACATTGAGTGGAAGCTGGGCCTCGTGTTCCTCCCTGGCGGTTACAACTTTCTGGGATGCCAAAATCAGCCAAAAGAAATAACAACCAGCGGAGGAATAGACCGAATTCAAGTTGACATTTCTGGCCATGTTTTTCGTGTCGTTTCTTTTTTTTCCCCCCTCCACCAACTTTGGTGCAAAGCCAGTGGAAGATGGCTAAGACTAAGATCCAAAGTCCATAGTCGGAGATTTCCTGAATAGCTCTAATTAGAATTACCGATCGTCGTGCTCCCCGTGGCTCAATGTGCTCAAATCAGCAATTCAATTTTTAATTCTATTTCATCCAGATAATGATTAATGATGATAGGTTCATTATACGCGTACTGTCATCGCCTCATTCAATTAGAAATGCAATAAAGATAACTGAAACTTATGGCTGTCAATAACCCTACAGTTGAATGCCAATAGATATGTTCAAACGATCAAGGAATAGAATTGAAGATTTGAATTGGCTAAGTCACAGATGTGGGAGACCATGGCCTTTGAATAGGTGGAAATTAAACCCTTCCTTAATATGACAAACATGAATCTAGAGAGTTAAGTTGCTAGAATGTAACTTTATTTTTACCCCTTAGGAATATCTTCAGGATACTTTTTAGTTTCCTGAAAATGAATCTTTTAATAGGTGAGTAACGGTGGCCTTTCTCGTGGGCTATTAGTTAGAACCCCATCGACAAGGACCCTATTTAGTGATTTATTTAGCCGCTCGGGACAAATCGCCTATTTGGCGGCATTTGCATTGCATTTACATTGCACAATTCCCGGAGCTGGCCGAAAAGGAAATTCATTTTCACACAGCACTGAGAGCCCAGAAAGGCGAATTCTGACTAAGTCCGTTTGTCCCATTACTAAGTTGGGATCGTCTGCCGTTGTTGCTGTCGTGTAGTATCTGCTAAGTTGCCGCTGCCTCCACTTTTCTTCTTTTTGTATTTTTTTTTTTAGCAAATGCCTTCGCAGCCAGCTGGTTGTTTTTCCTTATTTTGTTTTTATGGCTGCTTATGCAAATGCGACTGCGACTGCGGAGCAGAGTGTGCGTAAACGCTTGCGCCTTTTGTTCACATGGCTTTGGATGTGGTTGGGGTCCGTCGATTCCGAAAGCAATGCGCTGCCGTCATGTCCAGTAATTAGCATAGCACACAGTCCCAAACGCAGTCGTTGTCTTCGGTTTACTTTTTTTGTATTTACATTTTGATACCCCTTACTCGTCGTGTGGCAGGGTATGACACGCACATTTCCGATCCTTTGAAGTATACATATATGTTTATTTTGTTGATCGAGAACGCCGTGTCCGTCTGTCCGTACATGTGTCCGTAAGTACAATGTGCTGCATATCTGGAGCCAGATGGACCGAGTAATGGGTATCAAATAGTCGAGGCACTCGCCTGACGCGTTCCTCCTTGTTTTTCTGATATGGTGGCTGTTGCTGCTTGACAACCGCGGCACTTTGTTTGTCGTCCTCTCCTCCGCAGTTGCACTCGTCAAACAAACCCGCCGTCGGTTTGCATTAGCTGAAACCAAAGTCTGACTTACTCTAACTAAGTTAAACTCGTTTGGCTTTTATGGACTGCGCTCTGCGCTTCACGTACTGAAAAATGAACTGCGAAATTCTCGGAAATCGCTGCGCTTTTGATATACTCGTCGTACATATAGAATATTATTGAGCAGCTGAGAATCTGTAATTTCAGTAAATGCGTTTGTGATCGGAAAGGTTGAGCTAAAAGGTTTTTCGAAGGGATCAATATTCAGCTTCGCAGTAACTGCGCATCTTTTGAATTGAATCAATGTTTTTGAAATACATCCAAGTCATGTAAAACTTATTAAAAGGGTTTTTACGCCAAAATATCTCGTCGTAGTCTCGAATTCCAGCAAATTCCGATCAAGGATTGCCCATCGCAGTTGCGTTTGTGCTCTTGTCTGATGCGCCGCCAGCGTTGAATATTTCCTAGCGCAATTGGACATGTTTTCCGTGGGCTCATTTCTGTTTTTATGGCCAAAAAGCACATGCCGACACACATACACGTACATACATATGTATGTATGTGCAAAACAACTGCAGCAGCAAAAAACGACAAAAATCCACAGCAGTCGACTGGCATTTACAACATGCCTACAACGTGGTAATGGTAATGGCAACCCAACTGCCGCAGCACCGCCAAAATACACAGAAAATTAACGTGTATATCATACAAGTATCAGCATTTTGGAGTTTATTTCTAAGCTGCTGATTTCTAAGTTTAGATTTAGGCAAACACTTTAGGGTAGTTTAAAAAAGAGTTAGGAAATTCCCTAAGTTCTGACATCAAATTGGACCAAGAATCCCGACTAGTTTGAAATCATTCATGAGGTGTGTAAAAGTATGCAACAAAATTAAAAATAGTTGCAATTATCAAAATATTATGAAAATGAGGGAGAACCAAGTGTGCTATTTTTTGAAGTGCTCTGCACCACTGAGGCGGCATGTTGGTGCCTCTTGGAATACCAAATTTCATAGCGGTACACTGCTAAATATTTTGATGCAACAGGCAGCATGCAACTGCAACAGCTACAGCAACAGCAACGACAACAACACCAATAACAACAGCAACCACAAATGACTACGTGCGGGGGCGGAGGTTTGTTTTTATAGCCGCCCAACCGCCCAATCGACCCTCCCCCTCCGGTACGGTGGTACCTGGGTATATGGGATGTGTGCACCACCACCGGTTTGATCTTGGGCATTCATTCCGCATGCGGCACTATAATTTATAACAACTGCTGAAGGCGCTCGCCGAATGTGCGACTCTTGCGGCTCCTCGGCTCCATCTATCCAACTCTTCTCGGCTCTTGTCCCCAACTCCTTTCTCCTCGTCTTCGTCTTCGTCTTCGTCTTCGTCTTCGCCTTCACCTTCTTTCTTCTTCCCCCCTTTATTTTACTTTATTTTATTTTCTTCCCCACCCGGCGTACGCGCTGCGTTCATCCTTTGTGGCCAGAAGTTGCAGCTCATTGTTTGGCTTTGCCTTTTGTATACCCTTTGAAGCGGGTGGCATGATAAGAGGTTATCAATCGAAAATGCAGTGATCTTCTTGGAACATTTTTGAGCATTTTTAGTCACAGGAATTACCATAGTTTAAATGTCACTTATTGTTGTTTAGAATATAATGTGCATCCAACATTTCTATCAAGGATCCGTACTCATAGAAAACCTATGAGGCAACTCATCATATCATATCATATATGTACGCATTTAGTATTATAAATTCCTCGTGGATTTTATTCCAATCACATGGGGTATGGCCACTTTCTAGTTCTCTTTTCTTAGGTATTACACATCACTAGCATTTAGTTCCGCTCACTTCTAGGGTATATAGATTTCGCCATCAGATTTGTCACTCCTCGATTTTGTGGAGTGGAGTGGAGTGGAGTGGCAGGCACGCCTCTATCTGCAATGTGCGATCTATTGCGACGGGCGCTTTCCTTTGAGCGGGGCAACTTGGCCTGCGATGACTGTGAAGCTGGTTGGGATTGTGGGAGATTGGATGGCTCTGGCTCTGGCTCTGGCTCTGGTAGTGGCACTGGCTGTGGCTGGTTTCCTGCAAACAGAATGGAGCAGTGCTGGCCGGAAAGTTGCACCTGGGAGCATCTAATGGCCGGCGGACGCAGCTCCATTTCACCTGAGATTGATGGCGGTTGACGACGTTGCAGCTATTCGGCTTGATTTCGTTTTGGAAGGCTTTCCCAAAGGGAGCCTTTTGTGATTTGGCCAGGAACCTTTTGTGATTTGGCCAGGTGAAATATATATGAATACTGCAGCCCGGCGCGATGGGATCTGAATAGAATCTCGTCGCGGCTGCTGGCTGGTGTGTCTCCTTGGCTTGATTTATAGGAAGCGATTGGGCATTTTGCAAATTACGATGTCTCGGCAGCTCTGGGGATTATTCGCTGCCCGGCATTATTAATACGTGAATACGTGAATACGTGGATGCAGCCAGGCTGGTGGGCAGGCGGGCAGGCGGGCAGGCGGACACACCGGCTATAACAACATCATCATCGTCGGCACTTTGGCCTCCAACTGGTCCGTGCTCCTTCCGCTGATTGAATCTTTTATGTGTGGATTTAGGAGCCATCAGCAGACAGGCCGGAGTTGAAATTAAATATTTATTAAATCGACAGCACACACACACACACACACAATGGCATATAAATCAGCTTAGAAACTATTCAATGAATATTCCAATCAATAGACCATCGCACACAAAATAAATGACAACGAGGATGAGGATGAGGATGAGGATGAGGATGAGGAGGTGGGTGATGTTGTTGCCGAAGCTTTAGAAAACCCCTGACCCCTCTCACAAAGTCGCAGCAGGAAATTAAAATGTTGGCCAATAAGATGGTTAAGACTCAGATAGATTAGTGAAAATTGCATACCCAAGCACTGAGAAGAGCCACAAAAGAACACATAAATATATTTATTAAATTGGTAATTATGGGCTTGAGCAAAAAACAAACATATCAGCATACACATGGATTGAATATCATTGGCTTTCCTGTGCCCATGATTCGTTTTCTAGTCCCTGTGAGGACATCCTCTGCTGATGCAACCTTTCAACTTCTGTCGAGAATCTATTGCAGCAATTATGTCCTTTTCTCGAAAAGGACCTCTGACGAGTGGTCAGCGGCAGACAAGTTGGGGCCAAGAAGGGAGTCGCAGGCGGTCCAAGTCATTGTCCTCGGGTTACACTGACCAATTTCGAAGAGCACAAATTGAGCTGCACTCACCTGGCTGCCATGGGGGTTACGTATGCCCCAGTCGGGCTGTCGAGTTAGTCGAGAGTTAGTTTAATTAATTCAGCATCGCCATCGACATTGGGGCATCGATGGCTGTAAACAAGCCTTTGCCTTTGGCCAGCAGGCCGTCTTTGACAGCTTACTCGAAAAAGGGGTGTACACTGGACGGGCACTTGTCGTCAGTCAGTCGGTCGACGGTCGTCTCTCGGTGGAGCTCTTTTTCGGCCCCCATTGTCTCAAGGAAATCGCACACACACACAAACACACACTCACACGCACAGACACACACACACACAAGCTGAAAGAACTTTGACCCTTGACCCGGAGGAGCTGGCTGCTGGGAGAGGCGCCTATGAAGTTGCGAAGTTGCCTTCAGTTAGCGCTTTGGACACAGATATTAGTTGGAAAAACAGTTACTCCAATTTTTAATGGCATCTCATTTTTGTGTGTTATTTTCATATTTTTTTTTGTTATTGCTTTTTTTTAGTTTTCTGTTTTTTTGGAACACCCAATGTAACTGGGAGAGAGAGAGTTGGCTGTTTGGGACGTTAGCACATCCATATCTATGCCTATGTACATATGTATTACTCGGAGTCTGGCGGTCGCCATAAAAGATCTTCGAGGAAAAACTAATTACACAAGTCGTAAAGTCTTAACAAACCTAAAAGGCAAGCCAAATTAGATCTTCCGACATCTGACTGAAGTGGACTGAGATGATCTGACTCATGCGGCTTATATAGACATTTCTGGTCCAGCGTTGTATTATAAACTTTTCATAAATAAGGTGTTTTTATATATATGCAACACATGTGAGCAACAATTTTGTAAAATATAAATGCAATACTTATGTATGTTATATTTGTATTATTATTTATGAGTTCGTTTTACTGCAATTACCTTTAAATCCGTCAGAATCGGCATAATATTAAATGATTAAATTAAATTAATCATTTGTTTACGAACTTTCTATCAGCGAGCGGAAACATAGGCGTCTAGAAAAGGGCCTCTTTTTCCCTGACTCAACCAAAAATGTAATCTATTTTTATATAGCTATACTATATGCCTATTAAATAACACACAAGCACAACAGTGTAGCCGGCTATCAGTTGAAAACTAAACGAACCCATTTAGGTACTTGTTCTTCGCCGTTTCCTTCTCCCATCTTATAGACAAAGATAGCCAGGGTACAATTATTTTTAGACCAGCTAATATTGATCATCCAGACGCGCTTGATTGATCGCCAGGGATAGACGGTCCTCAGCCGGTCCTAGGCCGATCCTCAGCCTCCTTTTCCCAGAGCCCATGATCATCGATTGCACTGGCGATCGATCCACTGGCCGGCGAAATAAATTGTTGCTACACGTATAAGACATCGTGTACGACAAGTTAAGACAACGATCTGCTCGCCTCTGCAACTGCAGAGATGGAGTCTTGGTTCTGGCCACGGGATTCATGCGATCCAGCGATCCAGCGATCCAGCTATCCAGCTTTCCAGCGATCCGCATCATGTGGCGTTGATCGCTGCAGGATCGCCAAGTCTGGGGCTCTGCACACCGAAGACCACCATCTCCTCCAGCGGCTGCGTGGACACTATTGCGCAGTGTGGCTATATCATTAATTAATTTAATCACTCGAACATGATTTCACTGTGCGCCTGCTCGCTGCCAGTTGTTCTCACAAAAGTTATTAATTTCGAACGGGGAACGTTCGAATGGCGATCGATAATCGGGGAAAAGCCGGCGGGAAAATCGAAGATAAGGCGCTGCGAACGAACGCTCACTGAATGGAGCAACACAATACAGATCTCTGATGCATATTGCTGAATAATCAGCGTCGTCGGCTTATCAGCTCCCAGCTCCCAACTCCCAGCTCCTCGCAGCTCGGATCCCCATCCTATATATTCCATAAACCATATTCCATAAATATTAACGATCTTCGAGCGATGCGAGATAAGGGAAGGCATTCGTTTTTCGTGAGTGTGTCTTCTAAAACTGGGCATTCAAATCTGGGAGCGGATGGACTGCTAGATAGGCAGAACTCACTTTCGTTGGCTTACAAAGATTATTATTCTAGAGGCGTATTAATAAAATACCATACGTTGGAACTTGCCAATTCTCATTCCTTTTTCTGGATGGTAAAAGCCTTCATTGAACTTATCTTTACATACCTAAGATTGTATAAGGAATTCCGTGACTACACTAGTTCTTTGAACATTTGGTATATTTTAAATAATATATATTTAGAATCCATGTATTTTGTAGGGCTTACTTGAGCATTATCGTCTAGAACTTACATTGATTTCCAATTTCTCACTGCACTATATGGGGTTTGGACAGACTTTATCTTTCGGATTGTTGTCTTTCACTGTTTCCTTTCACAAAGCCATCGGCATTTCGTTACAATCGTTTTGATATAAAACTTACTTTTAGCAACACTTGTGTTTTAGGATATTTGTTAATTATATTATAAGAATAACTGACTTTGCATATATTTTACTTGTGTGGATCTGCGAATGCGCCAAAGTTTCCGCGAGACGACGAGACGCAAACCGGAAAGAGACTGAAAAGCAACTGAGCCGAAAGTCCGAGTCGAAGTCGACTGGCGAATGGGGGCCCAAAAGACACTCGGCGAGAATAAGAGAGCAGCGGCAGCGCCAGCGCCAAAGCCTTTGGAACAGTTTCCAGTTGAGCGTGCGTTGGGCAGAAAGGGAGCGCATGCTTGCTGCCGGTTATCTAATTGGACCCCTCAGACGAGTCGCTCTCTCCCGAGCCAAGCTCAGCCGCTCCGAGCCTCTTGCTCTCCCAACTCGTGGAGCCTCTCTGGGGTGGTGCGAGCGGGACGGCGGCTGGAGCAACACGTGTTCTTATCAGTCGGCTATTGAGTGGTTTTCTTCAGGTGAGTAATCCCAACTCGATTCCAACTGAGTGAAGTGGTTTAAATACTGTTTAAGTTTATCTTAATTTCATTAGATGCCGGTCCACTGTGCCACTCGTTTGGCTAAGTGGTCACTCATTCACATGGGGTTGCACTTCTCAGCTCCTTCTAATTGGTCAGTGGCCAGTGCTCTATGTACGAGCACCAAATGCCCCTATATTTGAAATAGGAGCTACAAGAAAGGGGTTCTTTTGTGTAGCAAAATATGAGTTATGCCAATCTGTAACCATCCACAGAAATTAATCTAATTAAAGCGTATCAGCTCGCTATTACATTTTTATATATCTGATCTTGATACATCTGATGAGCCGAATGTTATTAAACAAATTCTATACAAAAACAGTTCCTAGTTTGTTGATTACCAAAGACAATTCTTGTTTAAATAGTCATATTCTAAAGTAAACGGTCATCAACAATTACTTTTGATATGTGTATTTACATCTTTTTAGATGATTTTACCTAAATATTTTCGGTATATTTATGTCGGAAAGCATATACAATATATACATATATAATTATAATTATAATTACAATACAATGCAGAGAAAATATACACATGTATTAGAAAAATGTACATATTGGTATTAATAATAGCTGTACAAGCAAGTTCTATCAAGAATAGTTTAGGATTTAGAAAGCTCAACTTCATCAGAAATGATGAAGTTCCAAATGAAAATAGATGGTATTTTCAGTTTACGAAGAATCCCCCGAAAGTGGAGCACAAAGCACAGTCCTCCATCACTCGCAATGCGATGCGACCTCCTGCCAACTCAATTTTGCCAGCATTTTACCCCAAAATGCAACCTTTTCCACACCTCCAACCAGCCCCACCCCCCCGAATGGCCACTTCAAGTCGAAGTTGGATCAAAAGCCATTACGCACCGCTGTGAGATTGTAATCTAAGCTCTCGTTATTGGAGCAGGCAGGGATTTAATTAAACAAATGTCCCACAATTTGTAATGTCATTTTTCTCGGCAGTTGCGGAAAATCCGAATGTAAAACTTTTCGGTGTTGAAAATGCAAAAGGTGAGCGAAGATGTGGCGGGAGGGGGGCGGTGCGGGGCAGGCAGATAACACCCGAAGTAAGAAGGAAATATGTCTAATTTTGCACCATGTGGACAGTGGTCATTATTTTGGCCAGTGATGGGCGCAGGGGCGTTTCGCAGGGGGAGGGTGCTGGCTGCTTTGCAGGTACCACGAAATCTTTGTGCCAAGCCAGCTTCAATTGCGCCCTCTCTTTCTCGCCCCCATTGCCCGTCTCTTTCTACCGGCGAGTGTGTGCGAGTGTGTGTGTGTGTGTGTGTGTGTGTGAAACAGCATGCGGTCCCTGGACAAAAAATGAGATTTGCTGACCGGTGGTCATTAAAGCACATTTACAATGAGCCAAGCCATGTTGGCTTGTGGCTAACATGGTCTTAGCCAAACTTAGCCACCTTCCCCCTCCCCCTCCCTCATCCACCATTCCCCTTACCACTTACCACCACATCCCCTGCATTTCACACAGCCATGCAAAATGAGCAGCGAGACAAGCGATCAAATCGATGCCGAAATTAATTTATCTTGGCACTGGCTACCAAAATTTGACAAATTGCAAATGTGTTTGAAATTGACTGCAGTCGCCGGGCCAAGCGATTCGGATGGTTGAGTTTATCGAGGGGCTACGTTATAAATTGGCCGAGCTGCTGGTACCAATAGTCAATAAAATGTACATTCATTCGCCTTTTGCAATATCTGATCGTTTTTAATATGCTGTTTAATCACAGCGCAATTTACTATACAAGTTTATTGCAACGCTCTTTAGCATATTTTGAAATTGTAAACAACGATATAAGTTGGTAAGTATTTAAAGGAAGAAAGGATGCCTTTCTAATTCTATAAAGTATATCTTTAAATATAATCTATTCCCATGTCGCGAAAGTAAACTTCTGTGTATGGAAAACTATGAAAGCTGAAGGGATGGGATTAAGTCAGTAACTTTGAGATATCCTCAATAGTTACAATAGTTATTTGTAGTAATAAAAAGTTTTTCTAAGCTAGCTTTGGGATGGGTATTTGTCGGGGGGGTCTAAACATTATGCTAGGCCCAAGTTTTATATTAATACTTCCATAACTCAAAGTGTGTTCCACTACAGCAGGGATTGTGTTACATTTTTGCTGACAAACAGAAGGGAGACCGAGCCAATTAATCTTATCAAGTGAACTTTGCAAGATTTCCCTGGCAATTGCCTAGGTTGCCGATGGATCTGCCACTCCGCTCCAGAAAACCGCACCCACCAGCTCATCCGCACTGCTGATTGCACTAATTGGCGATGAGCGTGACGATCGGACGATGGACATCGTCGACTGCTGGACGACGATGATGATGGCGATGCTGGCGAGGAGTGGAGGAGTGAGGAGTGGGGGAGCTGGATGAGACAATGGGACAAGATTTTCATTCATAAAACACTCGCTGAGTGGACCGGAAGCGCTTATTTGATTGCGAATTGTGATAGGTTCCATGGCAGGGTAAACTGGGGCACATCAATATCTTAAAGTCATTTACTTCGAAGTGATCTTGTTAATATCTAGGGCTACCAATAGTATTTAAATGCTAATTCAGGTGCTATGAACAATAATAAGCGCACATACATATACTACTTGAATCGAACGTAGAGTATACTTGCTTCCGGTTTCCGCAAGTATCATTTGTTCCTATGCCAGTTGAGTCGCCCAAGTTCAGTAGTGTTAATTAAAGCAAAAGCCTTAATTATTGTTATTTGTTTGTTTGTTATTCCCGTCATAGGGGAAGTATTTCCGCCAGGAGCGCGCTAATGCGATGCCTTCCTGCTCACTTTTCGGGATCGCATTTCCTTTGGCCCAGAGTTCAGGGTTCAAATGCAGGCAGAGATATGTAAATCCAGGGCGCTTGCGTGGAGCGATAAAAACAAATCGAAAAGCTAAGCGAATCCACTGCTAACCGATTTCCACTTCAATTTCGAGCCGGGTCATAAACATGCCGGCGTATTGGAGCAGTTCTGGCCACTCGGCAGTGGGCATGGGCATGGGCATGGGCATGGACATGGATGTGGGAATGGAAATGGGAATGGGTCACGAGCTTGGCGGAGCAAGAGCAAATGCTTGTTAAAGGGCGGGCTCACAATTGTTGCCGTTTGGTTGGTTCGTGGCAAACCACAAAAACAAATCAGCCGGAGAGTGGAGCGAGGAGCGAGGAGCGCGCAGCGCGGAGGCATCCCGGCAATTGGCAAATTCGATTTGCAATTTTTGCACCAGCGCCGGAGGATTTGTTAAAGAAGAGCCAAGAGCAGCCAAACTGCCGAGCTGCTGGGTTGAGCAAACAATTTAGAATGAAGTGCGATCGGGAGTCAGGAAAGTTGATTTGCAATTTCATGGCAGCGGCAATTTGCACCTCATCATCATCATTATATGCCGCCAGATATTCTGCCGGGTGATGATCTTTCAATCGTTCAATCAGGCGGCACAGCGGGGCGGGGCGAGGCGGGGCGAGGCACGTGCAGGTTGCAACCTGCCATGGGTAAGTGCTAACCCCTGATCCTGACCCTAACCCTGAATCCCTAGCCCCCAAATAAAGCGGACAACGATCCTCAGGATGTCCCACATATTTCTCGCTATCTGCCGACAGAAACAAACTATTCGTATCATTTTGGAATTTCGCCTGGCTGGCTGGAGCGGCTGGAGTAGCTGCAGCTGGGCAGAAACCAGGAAGTCAGCCTGCAACAAGTTGCCGCAGCAATGAGAAAAATTTCGCTAGATAAATAATGCATATCTCACGCACCAGCTTCGCGGACCAAAGTTGAAATAAGGCTCCATGGTACACAGCGAGAAATGAGCTGCTGCCCATTACATGCCAGCATGTGCAGCTTAAGTATTAAAAGCTCAATATAAATAGTTTTTTAAAAGTAAGCTAATCTATTTAGATGGCCGTGAAACATGCTACTTAAACACTGGAGCTTGCCAACTTTGGTGACATTTTTCGCGGTGCAGCTGAGGCCGCTGCCTTTGGCCGTTTAATGAAGGCCTAGATCCGATGCCTGGCCATAATAAGCAATGGCCAACAATGAAATCTTTGGCTCCAGCCCAGGCCAATTTATGCGATGGCCAGCAGTCTGGCAGTCTGGCTCTCTGGCTTTCTGGCTTTTTGGCTTTCCGGCTGCTTTTTATTTGGCTCTGCTGGCATTCAGCTCCCTTCTCGTGGCTGCGTGTTTCGATTTGGCGCGATTGCTGGTTTAATTTAAGCCCTGAGCCGAGGAGATTCATTAATGTTTGATTTTGGGTGCTTTTCTATTTGCTTCTTCCCAAGATCAAGCGAGATTTACGCCAAATTGCCTGCGCCCGAAGCCTGGCCGATGCACTCCGCCATCTCCCATCTACCATGCCCATTCCCATACCCATACCCATACCCATACCCATACCCATTCCCACTGCCATTCCTCCGCCGACTTTCTGTTTGGCCGCTGCTGATGCCGCCGTGATAGACAGTTAAGGCCAACTGCGAAATTGGTTCATTAAATGCAACTGTTTGTTTAGTGGCATCGAGGCAGCCAGCTTTAGGATCAGGATTGGGCTCACTGCTCCAGTTTTGGGGCTCCCACGAACTTTAAATACTTTTCCACTGCGAGTAGATGTTTTGAAAGCAAAATGCATTTTTCTAAACAGTCTTGCAAAATATATATTATCTTGCTGCTGGGTTCCTTGTTAGCTATATTGAAATACTTATTCTTTAAACGTTTGATAACAACTAATTTCATCATCGTTGTGCTTTAAAACAATCACTAAATGGTACTATATTCAAATAGAACTTTCCCATATTTCTTGTAAGGCAATGGGACTAGTAATATTGTTTTAAGTTGATAATTTAAATCGATCATATAAGATCGCACATGGACAGGGGTGATGGTAGGGCCAAGTTCCAAGTGAGAGCCCGCCGATCAAGCTGCCTGGTTAATTGGTAGTTATTAGCAGTCGGCTCAACAAATTGCACCCACATACTATTAGTAATTCGATAATGGGCAGGAAAAGTGGCAAATGGAGTGGGAAATTGTAGTGGACCACAAGTTTTCAGAGGAACCACGCGATGAGCTGACCGCACAAAAGAGTGCGGGAAATTTCCAAGGCAGACGTAAGATCTGCTCCGCTTATTAATAACATTATTTATGACTTTTTCAGCCCCAAAACCAATGTGACTAAGCAACAATTAGGCAGTTGTTATTGTTTGGTACTAACACATGATTCTCACTCACATTTACATAGCACCAAATGGTTACTCGATTCGTGCACTTTTCGCAATTCCTCACAGTTCACAGTTTAAGCTCATAGTTAAATAATATTTCTTTAATTTCCACTTGAAAGCGTTGCAATTTTTGTTTATTTTTGCACTAAGTAAGACCGTATAAGGGTAAGCTCAGAAGCCCACCTGAAATACCGCAGACGAGAAGATACCGCACAGCTGTTCTGCCGAACTGCACAGTGGTTTCAAAGCATGTATTTAGCTGAACAAATATGTTCTTAGAGAAACTACTAATTTTCATATGAATATATTTTGAAAAGTGCGCTTTTACTTGAATATAATTCTATAATTTGAATAATAAATTTGAAAGTAATAAATAACAACAGCTCCGTTACATTGCAAGGGACAAATACCGCTGAATAGATGGGTTAAAGCACTTCTACATAGCCTGCACCAGCATTAGAAGATCTTCCTTTAAGTAGTTCATATCCACTTGCACGGAAGCGGGCACTTCATTTGCGCTAAACAGCAGCAAAGAGTTGGGAATGAGTCTGAAATGAAGGAGATCCTATAATCAGGCACTTAAAAACATGATTGCGGCACTCACTTGCAGTCGTATAGTGTCTTTTCGAGGTCCTCGTCGCCTAGTTTGCCATCGCTGGTAGCCACCAGGGTGAAGTCCAGGCTTTCATCGGCCAGGCAAGATTGCACGAACTCGAACACATCGGCTATTTTCTCGTACACATTGAAAGTGCCCTGGAAATGGATGATTCACCTCATTACACAAAATTACTGCAGATGACATCATCACGGAATGGCTTACTTGTATAAAAAGTCCATTGGGAAATTTAACCCTGATCAAGGCGTATCGATACATGCGCAAATTGCGCTGCTCCTCGCGCTCCCGCATTGCCTTTGTCCTCAGCATCTGCGACTGGGCAATAGCCTCGGAACGCAGCTGTTGCTCTTTCTTGATCTCCTCCGGCGCCATGCGGTAGAATTCGTCGGGTAGGACAACACGACGTGCCTGCGATGGAAGTAGCACCTTGATGTTGCGATCCAACTCCAGGGAAATGGTTTCAGAGTTTTTGAGAGCTTCCACAAGCGATGGCAAGTCGAGATCCTTTTCCGTCTGCTCCTTGGTCCACAGAAGGAAGGGCTCATCATCGATCTGAACCTCGGTGAAGCCAGCTGCTTGCAGAACATCCAAGGCACCCTCCACGTAGCGCACCTTCTCGCTGAATATTTTGTTGGACATCCGTATCTTGCAGAACTTCTCCTCCTCGGGATTCTTGATTAGATTCTCCAGATATCGGATTAGCGTGGCAATGCACTCGTCGGCCTTCTCCTTGACATTGCAATTGTGGATGATCAAGCAGGCGGTGAGCCCGCGATCTGCCTCCAGCTGCTGATAGAGAAACTCTTTGATGCGGGCCTTCCACACGCTCTTGGGTAGAATCTCCTCGCTGATTAGGGGGCAGCGGAACAAGACGCCTTCGCAGGCGAGGTTGCGAGTGTCGCCGCCGGAAGCCGATGTGCTGGTGCTAGATGCCGTGACAGCTGCCTCCTCCTTCTGGCGACGCTCTGCCTCCAGCTCCCTTTTAGCCTGTGCCTTCACTGCCGACAGCGAGGTATTAAATTCCCTTGATGTTTTCTTGTCAATGCGAGCCAGTGCCGCACTGGCAGCTGCCCTGGCCTCGTTACTTATTTCATTTCGCTTTGGTGGCGGCACATAGGCCTCGTACTTTTGGCGGGAACTGCTAGAAGGAGTCTCCTGGTTGGGGGAATTCAGCTTGTGGCCGGTGCCCATGCTGCTGCCAGTCAACTTGAGCTGTAAATGAACTTGGTTAGTTGGGTATTGGAACATTTGTTTTGATAAGAGCCCACTTTAAAGGCCGCCGCCTCCGCCTTCTTCCGCGAAAAGAACTTCTTAATCTTGGACATGGTTTCTAGATGCGCGGCGAGTGCTCCTTGGGCAGCTTCAACTTGGCCACCGACAACTTAAGCTCCTCGATTTCCTTGAGCGTGCCTGCAATGCAAGAATAATCTCTGTTTTAGCAAACTAAACGTAACATCCTGCTTTCAAGCAGATCCCTACTTGGCCTGACAAACTTCTCCGTGATGACCTGGCCGTAAACGGACCACGAGTAGCCGGCTAGTACGCAGGTGCCCAGCAGCAGGACGATGAGCACCTTCAGCAGCGTGGCTTGCAGATCGGTGAAGGCGATGGGTCCGTTTTCCCAGTGAAAATCCCCGGTCAGGGATTCCAGATTTCCGCGCAGATCGACAGCTGCCTTCAGTGCAACGCCAGCAAATTGCTCCACTTGTCGCGCAATCGACTGCAACGTTGAATTGAACGATTCCACGTAGAAATTAAAACTCATTGCCTGCTGGGTAAGTGCCAATGATCTTGTGTAAAACGCTTTATCCGAAATCCTTTGTTTATATTCGCAGCATTATACTAATTTTTTCTCATTTTTTACGTGTTTGCTGGTGTGCCCGTTTCTGGTCTGTGTGCAAATACCATTGGGCTTGGAAAAATACCAAATGAAAATTACCCAACAGCTTACTTATCGATAGCAGTGTTTAGTTTTCCAGTGCTGGGTAATAGCCAAATGTGGTGTTTTGGCGCCTGCTGTAAATTTAAATTCTTGTTTTCAAATGGGGGAACAATCAGTTAAAGATTGCCCTGCAGGTTCTGACCTCATTCGCATTGCCTTGATTTCTGCACCCGCATCCTGTAGTTATTTTATGCACCTGCTGTTGACCTTATTCAGTTCCTGTAGATTGGAACTGACCATCATTAAGGGAATGGAATATTCATAAATGTTTATGTCAAATTTCAGGTGTTTAATTTATTTTTTAAATATTTTGTACGACTTTTAAGCAGAATAAAATATAAATAACAAATCTATTTCTATATTTTTGTGTATATTTGTTACCTTGCATTTTTTTAAGCTAATTTCGAAAGCCATTGCCCCTTTTCTACAGTGTGCTTACATCATGATATTTTGGGGAGCACACGCCCATTATTTATATGCAGGGCCAGCTGTCGTAATTGAATGATTTTCGATCGTTTCGCCAAGTGCTTTTGCTTCCTGCAATTTTCGGCGACCGCTTCCTTTCGGCCGTGATCCCTTTTCGCATCTTCTGCGATTGATTTTCGCTGGCATCCTTGAGCATGTTTTTGGGGCAAGTGATTTGGCCAAGTGGAGAACAGAGAGCGGCAGGAGGAGAATAAGGCTGCCTATCAGGGGGCGGGGTGGGGCACTGTGGGGCGGATCACGCTCCAGCGATGCGCTGCGGGTTCAACAGCCAGCCGAAAGTCGAGCGGAGGCCAAAGAGGAGAAATCTCTTGCAGCTTATGGCTTCCGTAGACGCCATGCCTCGCGCTCCACTGGCTATGTAGATGTGGATGTGGATGTGGATGTGGATGCGGAGATGGCCCCCATCTCCGTCAGTTGCTTCTCTTTTGGGTTTTAGGTTTTGTGGCTGCTGGCAGTCGCTGGCTGGCTTTCTGCAACTTCAATTACACCAGCAAACAGCACAGGCACAAATGTCTATTCTATTCCGCTTTGCCTCCACTGGCTTTATTTATGCTGGCTCATTTTTCTGTGGCGACTGTTGGGCAAAATGTCGACGACTTATAATTCGAGCAGCGTGTAAGATTTTCCTCCAGCGACTTCGTTCTGCTCTGGTCCGTTGGTTTCTGTATCTGGGCTACGTTTGCCAACGCAATCAGCAGTCTGGGCATTCGAGTCGAGTCCAAGGCGTGGCTGCAGCCCCATGCCGATACCCATACCCATACCCTGGGTACTTATACCCTTACCTATCGCCATTCCCATCTTCTTGCGAGACAAGATCACTCTGTCCCATGGCCATTATATCTATCACCATCACGCGATATGTTCTCACTTGCAACCAGGCTGCAACTAACCATCATTCAACGTCATTCCCAGCCATTCCCAATCCCATTCCATTCCAGCCCATCGCATCGCATCGCATCGCATCGCTTGCAATTGCAGTTGCAGTTGCAGTTGCCTGCCCCCAACTCCTCATCTTTTTTTCTTTCTTTCATTTTTTTATTTTTTGCGCAATTAAAATTCCACAAATGCCCCGATGGGCGGGAGGGGCACTTGGAGGGGCTTCTGCGCACCCAGAGCCATCGAAAGGAATGCAAGAGTGGCGCGCATGCGCCGTCCTCCGGCGTCATTCGCATTGCAATTGTTGTTATCAGCCGTGCGCCGAACCTGAAAAACTAGTTTCAATCGCCAGCTGAAGACGGCGAGTTGTGTGTGGCCAAGTCTGCGGAGGGGGTGAGGCGAACTGGGTTCCTAGCAATGCAAGGGTATGCTGGAATCCAGGATAATATGAGGCAACTGAAATACGACAGAGCATAAAGCCAAGACTGCTTTTTTAAGCCATGTAACCATTTAACGCGAAGTAGATTGGATTTTAAGCTAAATATTGCAGTATATAGTGGGTATTCTATGAATATATTAAAATGTTTTCAAAATGAAGATTCGTTGGTTTTAAGTTGTGTATAATTTCGATGCTTGTACCAAAGCCTTGCTGAGTTGAACTCTGTGTAAAGTAAAAAGTGATTCGATGAATGTATCTGGCAGATACTCCACCTGTCGATCAGTCTGATCAGTCACCTGTACTCCTGCCGGCGTGCTTCTTGCACGAATTTCACGGTTGGGAAAGCCAGTAAAAGCAGCAACCGTTTGGCCAAAGCCCCGGCTTTTCTTTTCTTTTCTCCCCATGGCCAAAACTGGTTGTGCCAATTTATGGCCAACATAGCCGTGACTTTGTGCTCGCTGCGCGAAAGTCAAGGTGAGCGGTAAGAGGTAACAGGCACTGGCGCACAAAGGGTTTCCTATCCCACTGACTGTTGGTACTCATGGTGTTTTTAAATTTATTTCAATTCTTATCTCGCATTGATAGTGTCTTGATTGGGCAGCCGCTGGAGCTGCAGGAGGGGAATCTGGCTCGCTCATTAAAATTTATGCACAGGAAACGGAAGCGCCGCAGACGACGAGCAGACACAAAGTTGCTGCTTCTCTAGGCCTCCTGATGATGATGATGATGATGATGATGATGATGGTCCTCCTTGGTGGCTCCGTGCCTCATGCCACTCCCCACTTCCCAATCTTTGGCTACGCAAGCGGCGTGACAAACAGGCAGAAAGTGTCATTCAAATTGGCCGCAAAATTGAAAGTGATGACACGCCCACACAGTCACGTTGCCTTGCATAAGCAAGCAATTGGATGGGCAGTGCAGGAGAAGAGTAGCTCATGGCCTACACAGGGAGAAAAACATATTCTTTTCCCATACATACATACATTAGTTTTTATTCAACGTTTTCTCCATTTCTGTGAGCACATGTTTCGTTCTCTACGTGTAAGGGGTGTTCTCATCTTGATTGCCGTTTGCAGAAGGAGCAAATCATGAATGGTGGATGGCATTAATTGTCGTATTCATGGCTGGCACTCGCATCTATTAGATGAATGCACTTGCTGCAACGCGGAGGGCTGTGCCCCTCCACCACCATCTTGGGCACCGAATCCCCTTGGGTCCTCTTCACCTCTTCACACTTGACTTACGGGGCCCACAAAGTTCGTTCCCATGAACTTCTTCTGGTGTTCTGGTCTCTATGCATAACGTTCTCCCATCCGTCCATCCGTCCATCCGTCCATCCATCCAGTTTAAGAAACCAAGTATGTCTCTCTTTGTGTGTGGGTTCTGCTGGCGATGACAGTTTCTTCGGCTGCCCTGAGACTTTTGTCTTTGGGCATTTCCCTCAAATAACCATTCACACACAGCTTTTCCAGCTCCCAAGAGCGTGGGAGTGAGAATGCATGAGAAGCCCCCCCCCCCAAAAAAAAAAAGGGAAAATGTAAAGAAACAAAAAAACCAAGAAATCCAATCCGCTGAAATTCAAGTGCTCTTGGATTCGCTGAAACAAAAAATAATCATAACTCATCTAATGCGGCCGGAAGTCGCCAATGTGAGTGGCAAGAATTTGGCCCCCTGGAATTCGCCGGCTCAGTTTGATTTTTCTCCGTTGTAGCTGAATTCTGAACCAACTAATTGTACATTTTTATGAAATTGACTTTCCCGCTGCGGACCTCCTGAAGCTCTCAAATATCTCGAGACTTTCCACAGAGCGGGTATCGTAATTCAATGCCCTTTTCCCTCCTCTGCAACTCCTAATGGTGTCCAATGCGTCGCCCAATCTGGGCTTGGAATACTTTATGGCATCCGATTCCCACCTGACTCACTCACCTGCGTGGGTCGTAATGATGGGCTTTATGTATGCATTAGTTCGATAAGGGAATGGGGATCGTAAATTCTTTGATGCTGATGCCCCAAAACATGTTTAGCATATTTTTCCTTGGTCCAGAACAAACAAGCGGGGAAAGAACAACAAGTGGCTATCCCCCCAAAAAACAAGCATTGTGTGTGGCTTCGAAAACTCTTTCCATAATTCTGTATTTTCAGCTTGTTGTTTCCCCATTTTTTTTTTTTTTTTCTGTTGATTCACTTCATTTGTTTACCCCATGAGCAGATGAAGTTTCGTGGGAAAAATCGCGCCAGCAGTGCAGGCAATGAACTAATTAAAAAATATAACATTGCTCTGGCGTTCTGGAGCTCGTTGCCATGCGTTGTTGTTGCGCCATTGGAAACCCATCGCAAGGAGCTTCCTGAGCCACTTGAAGATGGTATAAATGAAAGAGATTCGGTTTTATTTTTTTGGTTAAGTCATTTCCTTTACGAAACGAAATTCAATTACGGCGCCAGGCCGGAAAAGCGGGAAAAGCATTTCGACAAATTGGCAACAGACAGAAGACTCAAAATGCCCGGTAGCCCGGTAGCCCGGTTGGTCTATCTATAGGTCTATGGATTACAATATATGTCTGTACATATGTCTATGATGTGGCCGTCGTCGTTCGGTTTCCGTCCCTGTCCACTTCCGTCCGCTTTTTATTGTTTTCGCACCTCGCCTTCCGTTCGCCTGGCAGCGGATATTCTACTTTACATAAGCGGTATTTCCTCAATTTTTCCCGGTCTTTATATGATTTACTTGATTCGACGTTTTGTTTTGGTCACCGCATTCGCCACAATTCGATTCATAGATACATTTTGCTGATCGCTCATAGGAAATAGTCAATGGCCGCACTTGATCAGAAAGAAAACGCTACCAGCCACGATCAAGAGCCGCAGTAAAAGCCATGAATACTGGACTGGTGTTGGAAAACAACGTTTGAATCAGTGCCCTATAGTTATAGATAGCTATGCATACCAATCGCCCCTATGGGCACGATGTCCTGGAGGTCAGTGTGTGACGGCGCCTCGTACAGTTTTTGGTACTCGTTTAGCAATATCCTCGACTTGAGACGCACTGGCTTCCTTGCGTTTTCCAGCGCCTCGTCATCGTCATCCGTCAGAGTGCCGACTGCATCCGTGGGGATCTGGCTGGCTTTCATATGCTGGAGCAGATTCTCCTGCGATTTAAGTAGAATCTCACGGGCCTCCCGCTGCCTTTTCTCGTAGTCCACAGGATGTAGAGTCTCGTCCACGGCGGAGACCAGTGCCTGTTCGATCACCAAGCTCTGATCGCACTCCGGCTGAATGGAGTTCCGTGGCACTTTCGATATGCAGGTCATGTATAGCGCACTGGGCGATTGGTAGATCTTTACGGGTATGAAGCTGAAGCGGAAGAACGCCGCTGGAGATCTGGGTTTTGAGAAATATTGGACCAACGTACCTTGTAAAAATGTCACTGTTTGTCTGCATTGTGGATTGTACACTTGATAAATATCAATTTTTTAAACTGGTACTTGTGGCGTGAAAAAATATGAAAAGTGTTTTGCTTTGATTGTAAAATCGTAGGGTGTTGACTTATTTTGCTTACTGCTATCGCATTATTCATCAGTGAAATATGAAATCAAAACATGAAATATTAAGTCATTTTTAGAAATACTGGCAACATACAAAAATCTTTGAATAAAATGTCTTGATTTAAAACTTTCTTATCTGAGACAACACAAATTCATGCAATGCGAACTGGGAAATGGGAACTTTCACAAACAAAGTCTTCTTGCTGAATCTAAACTCAAGAATGCGATTAAACTCGTGTGTTATAAGTACAATAAGCTGTGATTTTATAATCTGTCTACTAAACAAGTGCAGTGCAGTTGGCACCTAATTCGATAGACATCTTGACCTGCCCAAAAAGTAGGGTTCTACTGGTTCTACTGGTTCTGCTGGATTGTAATTGGAGTTCAAGTTCCTGTGGTGCCCTCTTCAGAGTATTGGGATGCAACGGCGTCAGCTGGTGGACAAGGTTGTGGTCTGTGCCCCTGGCCGTGGCATGTGGCATGTGGCAGGTTGCGACATCTGTTGCCGTTGCTGCTGCGTGTGTTTTATGCTTGGGTTTCTGCTTTACAAGCTGGCCAGCGGGCAGGGAGCTCGGGCCCGGCTCATTTGTCTCACTTCCTTTACCTTTAACTACATCCCGGATGCTCCCGAAAAACCAACAGCCCAACTGCACTGAATGCAAACTTACAGAGCCCGGCGACAATGGGCCACATGGAGCGAAAAAAGCTGAAACAGCAGCAGCGGCAGCGGCAGCAGGAAGAGCATCCAAATGTATCTGATTCTGTATCTGTATCTGCATCTGCATCTGTATTTGGGTATCTATGCATCTGTGTATCTGCCCATTCATAGGAGGCACAAAAAGAAAAACCCAAATCAAATGAGCGGATGCACGGGCGGATGGAGCGCTTTGAATCTGTACGAGTGTATATGTACATACATACATACATACATGTACATACATCGCTCTCACTCGCCCACTCACGGATGTATCTTTGTATCTATCCGGGTTCTATTTGACTACCGATGCTGATTATCGTTATCCGTTATTGTTATTGCTATTGTTATTGTTATTGTTGTTGTCATAATTGTTCCGCTGCGTTTTTTGCAACAGCTGAATTTTAAATGGGAAATTTGGGTTGCATTTGCTGCTTCCGCTTTTTTCTCTCTTTAATTTCCTGTATAATTTGGAATTATTTTAGTTTGCTTAAGTAACCTCATTGTTTTGCCTTCAAGTAATATCAATTTCCCTTCAATGCCCAATGAACTAACTTCTGTAGCAGCATTTTTCCCCACTTACCGGGTCGTAACTCCTATTTCCCCATCGCCCCACCCACATAATTCACACAGCCGAGAAAAGTCTTTGGAAAATAAACACTTTCTGGTGATCTATGTATGGCCAGGGCCTAAACAAATGTTGCCACTAACTTCTGGCCAACAATAACAATGAGTTTACTGCACTTGTCCGTGTGTGTGTGTGTGCGTGTGTGTGTTTGTTTGGGTGTGAGGGGTGTGGGGCTCCATCCTAAATTTCGACTTGGAGCATTTGTTGGGACTTAATGATGTGCTAATTGCTCGAGTGTATATGCGTCTGGGGGAATTGTGAAAGACATAAACAGAACATTAACATTAAGTCCCAAAGTCGCTAGTCAAAAGGGTATTGAAGATTCGTTGAGCATTGATATTAGATTATAGAACTCGTATACTTAAGAAGTACGAGAAGTACCAAGAAGTACATGCAATGAATACACCAGCTTGTTCAGTTATAAAATTTCATTTTATATTTTCATCATATGCGAACTTAGTTAACTAATAGGACAGCATTGTAACTTCATTCACTTCTTGAATTCACTCCACTCCCACCACTGATCTTCCAAATGAACTGGGAAGTGGCGGCAATCTTTGACAATATTGAAATGCAGAATATTATCGCTAATACTTAGATGACGAGCAGAACTAACGACTAGGCACTATAGCTAGCTGAACTAGAACTAAACTAAGCGAATCCTAGAGATATGTACAACCATAGAGAGGACTGCGTATCCGTGCTATTCCGATCCGATTCCGAGCCATTCGAAATCCCTACGACAGCAGGGCCATTGCTCGGGCCAGTCGCACCCGGAAGTCCCGGTAGAGCATCTTGCCGCCGACGGGAACGCGGCACAGGTACATGTCGAGGCTCATCAGGCACAATGCCTTGCCGTTCATGGGGAATTTCTGGGGCAGCTCGGCCGTGACCTCCAATCCCTCGGATACAGCCATATTGATGAGCCACTTCCACACGTCCGCCCGCGTCCAGTCGCGCGGATCCAGTGGCAGACCATCGGAGCCCATGGGATGCAGCAGGCTGGTGGTGGTGGTGCCGTCATCAGCACTCATCATCAGTCGATTGTTGTTATCATCGGCGGCGGAGGAGCAGGAGGACAGGGATGTGGAGGCGGAGGATGCGCTGGACGTTGCACTGATCAGGGTGACTCCGCCGCGGCACTTGTCCAGCATTTGGTAGGGATGATGCAGGTGGCGCCTGGCGGATGTGCTGCCGCCCCCATTGCCGCCCCACAGATCCTGACCCCCATTCACCTGGGTGAGGTCCAGAGGTGGCACTCGTCCGGCGTATTTGGGGTAGCTGGATTCCACTTGCATATCGCTTCCGTTCGCAATGTTTCGCTGCTGAAAGTGGAGTAAGAACGGCTGATTAATGGCTGTGACTCACTTTTTTTGCGCGCGGGGGGGCGGGGATGGTTAGTACAACGGAAATGCTTTCACAAGCTGGCAATTGTTTTAATCGCTACAACAGCAAGAAACAACAAAACAAGCACATACTAATATAAGTAATAACACGCATACGCCGCTTTGTATGCATCATAAGTGTGATGACCCTCGCTCTTTTGCGATTGCACGGTATATTGGCGAAGAGATTATGGGCGATTAGGGCTCTAAAGATATCTGGCTACCTCTACATATCTATGCACTATATGAAGCTCTATAAAATCGGCTAATAAACTTACTGTGGCCAGCCTAACAAACAAGTTTGCTACGAACGCTTTGCCTACGAATGCTGTACTCTGAACCAGGGTATCTGGCATTCGACTATCGGCTTTCAGCACTTCCTCTTCGAATTAATATTTCGTTATTAAATCTGACCTTGCTGCCGGAATGGGCGGCGTCAGCGGATCGCGCGAAAGGAAGCGCTGAATAATCATTACGGAGCGCTGGCTGTCATATCGATCGGCGGTCACATTTGAATGGGGCGGGGGATTAAAGGGGGCGGGGCCGGCGGTATCGGCGGAATCGGCATGTGGCTGACATGGAAACGCAGGCCAAGCTGCGATTGCGATTACAAGCAAGATGGGTCAGGGTGCAGGGGAATCCGGCCCGCGGAGGAAGGTGAGGAGGAGGCGGTGGTGAGGTCAAAACAGAGTGGAGCGGAAATAATTACCAGCCCAATTGGCAACTGCGAATGTGGCGAGCAAAACAAAGAGCCGTCGAAATGGGGGTATTAAACAAAATAAATACATATATATACTCGTATATACTTGTATAAAATACAAAAACAGCAAGCGAAACATCCGCCGACGGACCATAAAAGGTGTCAATGCGAATGTGGGTAAGAATGGCAATGGCAATGGGAATGGGAATGGGAATGGGTAGCCGGCGGAAGAGGAGCTGCGTCGCGATTCCAAGCTCGCCGCCAAAAGGGAACCTTAATAGTTTTCCGGAATGAACTCCCGGGAGCTTCCGTTGGATGGAAGGAAGTGCGTAAGGAGTCGCAGTGGTTTTAATTACACAGCTCATTGCCGCCGCTCAAGGAAATTCCCACGAAATGTGACTCAAGTTGGGAAAAGGAAATAGGGCATATCTTTATCGCCATTTCTGATGTGTGCTAATATACATAGAGTACGTGTTTTCAAAATCATTTCCTCTTGATTTTTCTCAGAATAAATGCTTGCTTACTGTGTTTCTTAGAACAAACACACATGCAGAGTTAAAACCCCTAGAAATGTATGAAAATGTATATACATATGTATGGGTACTGTACCCATCGAATCCAAAGTTAGGATGAAAGTGATGGAGAAAGCAGCTATAGCTGCCCTAAACTATTTGAAAAATCTAGAAAAATCTAGGGAGATCTAGACACTCCAGACACCATTAGGTGGAAATAACAAAGCCCTCGAAGAACCCCCTGGTGGAGAATGACCCATAAAGAATCCCCAATTCTGGCCGATCTTCAGGCGGTCCCCAGCAGGCGTACTCAAATTACATTTTTAATCTAATTCAATCAAGGCAAAAACTTAGCCCACCCATGAAGCCAGGGTATCGTTAGAAGTACCCGAAAAGACTTATCCATTATAATACGATCTTAGCTGAACTACATATGAACTGCAATTAGCATGTAATCTCTAATCTCTTTATGGTAACCGATCTTGCTGACATTTAGTTCGACTTCCGCCAACGTTAGAAACCAATGAAATACTTACTCCCACGCGCGGGAAAAGCGTGTGAAAAGCGGAAGAGCGGAAAAGTGGAAAAGTGGAAGAGCGGAGCGGATTAGTCAGCAATTGTCAAACGGAGCTGTCTGCGAGGCTTCCGCTGACTGGAATGCACCTCCACCCATCCAAGTTGAGGCTCGAAGTGATTGATTCGTGTTGTCGGGGGAGCAAACTATGGTATACCCTATAGCATATGTGGCATATGGCATATGGCATATGGCATTGACATTCAAGTTGATCGGTGGCTCGTGCTCAGCACGCGTTGTTTTTCACGCTTCGCTTTGTTTTCGGTGGATGGATGGATGGATGGATGGATGGATGGATGGATGAATGGAAATGGGAAAAGGAAAAGGAAAGGGAAATGGTTTTCAGTTACTATTGGGTTGACAAAAGTCAATGGCAGGAAGTTGAGTCGTCGGTGCAACGTTCGCATATCCGCTGCGCACAGGATGCACTCCCCCGTGTCCCTTTTTTCAGGGAAATGCCCGCCAAATACACTCGCACAAATAAATGAGGAAATGTGCGCCAGTTTTAATTGCATCCACGAAAGTGTAGAGTCTGTCTGCCTGCGCATGCTACTTAGTAGCAGCCACTAAGCCAACACTCACACACACGCATGCAGAACTTGAAGTGTTCGAAAGACAAGGAAACGTAAAAAAATCGTAATTTGAAGTTCGTAAAAATGACGCGTTTCCTGTCATTTGGCGAGCACTTTAAGTGCGTAATTTGCTATCCGCCAAATATATGTGATTCTCGGGGCTGGGGCTTCGAGTGTGTATCTTGTCGGTTTCTGTTTTTGTCGGCGGGTGTGTTTATGCCCCACAATTTCCTCTTTCTCCAGGCTTCCCTTTTCATCTTTCAAGCGGCTTCCGCTCAGCGAAACAGATTCTTCTTTGTGGATCAAATATTGCATGCATTTCTGCATGTGCGACACACACAATAAATAGCTTTTCAATATTTCCAACAACATTTTTAATTTTATATGTAGTATTTGGTGTGTAAGCATCCGCTTGAGAAATCGCCATAATTGTCCTGACTAATGCAGTACGCTCTAGAAATGTTTAGTTATTTTTCAACTAAACATTTATCTTCTATTAAAAGCCACAGCCAGACAGACTATGGCTAAACAGTTGGAAATGTTCGTATGAAGCAAATAATCAGTCCGTTGTTTTGTTAATTTGCTCAAATGCATGTCTCGCTTGCTTTTCTTGGCCAGCCGGCGAGGCAACAAACTCGCCCATTCATCGGAGTGCATCAGACGACAACAGATGATAATCTGCTAAATATTGTTAAAAATAAACATTTTCGCTCGTCGTCTAGCTGGCGGGCAGGCGAACCGGATTCCATTTGTGCACATGCTGCCACATCTCGCGGTTGTTGTTGTGACGCATGTTTGCTGATATTACAAATCATGTAACGCCATCGAGGCGAAGGCAGCGAAACTGCAACGTCTGCCTGACGTCTGCTATCGCCGTCTCTGTTTGGCCCCAAACAGCCCCAACAGCCCCATTCATCATTTCGCCGCACACTGAGCGCAATGTGCACTACTTTGCAGCCCGGAGTCAGATATCAAGTTGGCTACTAGTTGAGTGCGCATCAAATGCCATGCTATCTAATCTTATCTATGGAAATCGTTCGCTCTTCATATTTCCAAAGAAATTCTAGATTAGCATACAAGTTTTTCGCGCAGTGTGCGGCCCAGTCTGTGGCCCCCAATGTGTGATGGACGGATGTGTGACGACTTTCGGCTTTCGGTCTTGTTGTCGCTGATGCGTTTAAAAATATAAGTGCCGTGCGGCCAAATGGCGCCAAATGCATTTCGAATCGCTATGAGTCTTGTCAACTGTGCAGTAGCGCAAGTAAATTAAAATTGGAGCGAAAGGAACGAAGAAAGTTGGGGATTCATGTGTGTTCCGCGTTCACTGCTCACTCTGTTCATTCTGTTCACTCTGTTCACTCTGTTCACGCCTCGCACGTGTCAGCGCGAAGTGGGCCATTGCAGTCGATCCCCAACTGCATCGCCCAGCTCCACTTGGAGCTCCTCGCCCGTGGGTCAGCAGGAAGTGGGTCCCCGGTAAGTGCTTATCAAAGTGAGTGGCATAGTCAGAGGTTTATCATTTCCCCCCAACGAAGAGCCACGACCACGGCGAGCTGAGTCAGCTGGGAAATTAATTAGGCGGGCGAGGCCAGGTGCAGATCGTTCGGTGCTGCAGCTGCAAAGACTAGCCAGAACACACGGGGCATGCCACTCCTGCAACCCTCGACGCCCAAACAACTAACTCCATGTCCTTTGCGCATGCGCGCGCATTCAATACGAAACAGCAGAAGAACAGAACGAACGAGAAACGGGTCAATAACTGGCGAAACCACGAAACCATCCAGCCGAATGCATCTTCATCGACTTGGCCACAACATTTCTGTTTGCAGCTGCCGTCCTGGCATTTTAAGTGTCGCTTTGTGAGTGCACAGAACGAAATTGTATGGTATTATAGGATCAGTCGGGCTGGAACTGTATCTTTGGCCCAAAAAGGTGTGTTTGAGAATGTATCTAAGCTGCATTGCTCCCTTTGCAAATGCCAGCCTAAGCTCAAGACATCTGTGTAGCTGTAGTCAAAAACTCTACGTGAACTTTCAATGTGGCAATACCGCTCGGTTTCAGTTTGGCTTAATTATGAAAACACAAGCTTGGAGGTCAATTAGCCAGAGTCACATCAAAACTGACAGACAACTTTTGTCGGTTTCGACTGCAAGGCAGCTACATAGCAACTATAAAAGCCAAGTCAACTCAAACCTTCGGAATGCTTTTGAGTGTTAATGATGGCCGTAAAAAAAATATGAAAACAAAATATGTAAACCGACTTACCTTGATCAGAAAAATGTTAATCCAACAATAGTTTGTCTTGCGAATCGTCGTCGAGGTTGAGTTGTTGGAAAATTCGTTTTTGGGTGTATTCAATTTTTCAGCCTTTATTATTTGTTTGGTTTCGGTTGGGTTGTAAGTATTTTTAAATGGTATTTGCTTCTGGAAACTGCACTTTGGCTCTCCCAATGGGATTGTATCTCTCGGATACGTTTCGTTTCACAACTTTTGCAGCATATAACGTATTTTTCACGCTCTGAACTACTTTTCCTATTTCGCTATGGCTCGGGTTTTGAAAGTTTTTGGTCGCTACTGCAATTGACTTCGTTTTTCACTTAACACGACTTGTAGTTGTGGCTATTGTTTTGGTTTTCTATTTCTTATTATTTTTTTTTGGTGGTAAATCCAGTTTGCCAGTTGCAATCGTCAGGCGTACTGCGAAACGTATCTTTGTATCTGGCAGATGAGTGAGTAATGCGCACTGCAAAATGTCCACAAATGTATCTGTATCTGCGTTCTGCTCGCGCGCGCTCCACGTTTTCAACTGATTGCGATCGTGTTCGTGCATCGGTTTAAAACGTCAGCCCTCTGCTGACGGCGCTGTCGCTGCTGACGGCGACGGCGAAAGAGAAGAGAGCCAACGTTAAAAAAGACACTTCAAAAGAGAAAAAAAGAGACTTTTATTTTCTTTTTTCTCTTTTGAATTGGAATAGAATTACATTTCAAATTTTGAAATCTTGAACCGCGACTTACATAATAAGATCGCATAAGTAATCATGATAATTGTGAAACATAATTTAATATTATATTATCTGCAATGTGAAAAAAAAAAACTTCAGCCTTGGGACATTTTTTAATTTTTTTGAATTTCTGTAACTTCATACATCAGAAAATTACAAAAAAATTTAAAAAAAAATAGATTTCTAAATTTTAATGCAGGTTTGTAGAGAATTGCACCAGAAACATTTAGAGGTATGCCACTTCAAAATCCGAGTAAGATGAGTTGAGTTATGGAGTATACAACTTCAGCCCTGGGACATTTTAAATTTTTTTGAATTTCTACAACATCAAACATCAGAAAAATTAAAAAAAAACGAAATTTCAAAAATGTTCTAAATTTGAATGCAAATTTTTAGTAAAGAACTTCAAAGTGAGGAACTATATAGTTCATTACTGAATTCCTCTGGGTTAATATAAGGAAAAATGTATCTTTTTCTCTGTGTACACGTATATACAGACCCGCACTTGGAACAATCTTTCCTGCTTATTGAGTCAACAGCTAAGGTCAATGAAAAAAGGTCTTGGGCTGCCAAACAGGAGGAATAAAACTGATCCCTTGGCCTACAGAAATGTGGGTTAACTTTGGCTGCACGAGCATGAACTTTTTGTTCAAGGATTAAGGGATTTGAAAACAGACTTTATGGTATTTGTTTTCTTATTTATAGGGGTATTACTCGTAGGGAAACGAAAGATTCATATACAACCAGAGAATAGCAATCCGTAGGGTTAATCCCGCCATTCGAATGTTCTATAAATCTTTTTGGTAGCTGTCATCGAGTATCCATTAGTTCTTTGTTTCAAAGTACTATAGGCTCAATACTTCTGTTCGCAGTTGACACGAAAGTATTTAAAGAAGTAGTACAAGTAGTATAAAAGTGTGACATAATTAGAAACAAAATCTTAATAACAATTATCCATAAAATTCATACGGACAAATATGATATAGTATCAAAACTAACTTCGGGAAGTATATTCCGGTTTCAAATCAAAATTGTCTGTTTTATTATTTATTGTTCTTTATTGTTGTACCTTTTTAATGACTAGACCCGACTTGGCACCTAATTTATCACCGTATTCATTAGCAATTTTTGAAGATTTATCATTACGCCCATGCACTTGTGCATTAATTTATTCTATAAGTAACTGACTCATTAATTTCGTAGGACTTTCCTAATTATTCAGCCAGCATGGATCGCTGAGTAATTACAGGAAATCCTTTTCCTGCCGCGCACTAAAAAGCATTTCGATGTTTTGCGGCTGGCACGCATGCCAAGCGATTTCTGGATGCCTCTGGAGATCCTTTTTGGGGACTCGAATCGGAATGGTATAGCATATGGCATATATACATATACATATATATCGATAGTGTGGGTCAGCCATGTGCCAGGAGCTGTCAAGTGCGTGCTGGAATCCTTTTAACCATCACGCGAGGCGGTATCATGCCGCTGATCGAGTTACGCCAGTTTACTTGGAAATTTTGTGAGCAGTTGCAGTACCACGACCACGCCCCTGCTCCTCCCCCGCCCACGGGCACGCGTACGCCCTGAAAAGGTGAAGATGCGGAGGTGCAGGATCGATCAGCTGCACTCGAGTTGCAGCGCAGATGCTGCAGCTCCTTTTTGAAGCGGTGTCCTGTTGCGATCTCAAGTGCATCTAATGGCTTGTTTATCAGCAGTTGTCGATCGCCGGGCAAATAAATTGAGTAGGTACCATTTTCCTTAATTGATTGCGGCGTCGCTCTAATCATTTCTAATTGCGATGCGAAGGACGCACGTAGATAGGCGCACACGGAGAAAAACCAGAAACCAAGTCACTTGTACAGTTCTTTATATAAATGCATTGGTGGTTAATGTACTAAGGCAAGCAACAATTTGGGAACTGCTCTTGATTTTTAGGATGAAAACATATAGTATCTTAGAATAGTATCATACTTGAACATTATCTTTTATAGCAATATAAAAGTGATCTAACATTAAAGCTATTTTTCTCATTAAAAGTTACCTGTACACCCTTTCCTTGATTATTTATTTATTTATTTTATAATCCTTCGAGTTTTTTCTGAGTTTTTCTTAGTGCACATACAGTTAATCCCCAGCTCATCCTGTCCACATACGAACCCAAGCCAAAACAGCTGCCTTGCATCCAATTGCAACGTTTTCTCCCTATTGTCTGGCCAGGAATCGGAATTTGAATCTACGCATTAGGTACGGGTATCTCGGCGGCGATAAGAATCGCCTTGGACACAGGATGTGCAATGAGAGTTGCCAAAATATATGTACATATGTATATACGCATATGTATATATTATATTGCCGTGGAAGGAGAGACCCGAAAAGGATGTTTACTTAGGCGCACGTACGTGACGCAGTGAGGCAATTTCCGTGTGTCCGGCTGATAATTGCCCAAAAGGAATGCCTGGATATTTGCTTGGCTTTGTTGATTTTCAATTACGTGCCCGGGTCCGGATTGTGTTTGCGCATAAATTGCCGGCAAAGGAAGTTAAGTCCCCCCACACGATCGGGCACGATAGTTGATTTACACCCATGTACATGTACCTACATCTGGCAGCTGTGTGGGGATGAAGATCGGGAACTGCGGATGGGGATGGGAACTGGGCTTGGGAATGGGAATGGGGGGCGTGTGCCGTGGAACTGTATATGAAATTCCCAAAAATATCCAACCAAACAATATTCGGGGTGTCGCCAGCTATTTATAGAGCCCAACCAACCCCGAACTAAACGATTTACGAGCCATATACATATATACATACATACACGTATCTATCTATATAGTTTCGAAAATTTCCCTAGCTCCATCTAGGCATCCACAGTCATTAAAGGTCTACGAAAATATACAGAAAGTACATAGATGCAACGAGTGTCGGAATAGGATGATAATTTTAACGATCTCATCGAGGGGATTCCCCGCCGTAGAACTAATCCCAAACAGCCTCCAGTTCGTGCTCGGCGTTTTATTGGCACTTTCGCCAGACTATAAATCAATAAACAGATTGTGTGGCATCTTCCGTCATAAAGTTTTCAACGTTTTCCTTCGGAGAATTTCCACGGAGGCGTTGCAGCTGCTGTCATGTTTTCCCCCGTTTTCCTCGCTTTTTCCTGGTTTTTCTCAAGTTCCCAGTTGAAATCTTATTACGAAAACGTTCGAATCAATCAGAAGAATAATAATAAAAGCAAATCAAGTAACCGTAAATAAGAAAAAAGCTGGAAAAATAAGACGCGCTCGTAAAGAAACTGGCAGACACAAACATGGCAACGAAAGGCCACACAGATCATACACTTAAAGAAAAAGAAAATAGTTATTTGAAATCTAGAAATACATCTAAAAATACGCATGCGTTTCATTCAATGGTTTTCAAAGATTATATTTATAATAAGAAGTTAGATAGTATGTTCTAAATAAATTAATTCATTACTTTTCTACTTTTACTAATAAATTAATTAAATTTCTTGACTTATCCGTGTTCTTGTACAACTCTGTTAGTTTAACTATGGAAGATCAAATAGAATTTTCTTATATCTGATGTGATCTCGCAAATGATTTCTCTCAAGTGTAGGCAAGATCTGATGGGTATATCACAGGGAGCTGGGAAACTGGGCACAGAATACCGGAGACAATGGGGCAACAAGCCACAGCCACAACCGAAACCGACTTCCGCTTTCGTTTCATAAATTCGGATTAAGGCATTTTCAAATGATAACAATGAAAGTAAATAAAGAGAACGGCGGTGAAGAAATGCTCCGTGAATCTGATTAACGGCAACAACACCATTGTCCACAATGGGAACTTACAAAACGTGTCACGTACATGGTAAATGGTTTGTGGTCCAACCCACCGGGCAATAAACTAACGAAAACCCACAACAACATGCCCCAGAACAATCACAGTGCACGACGCATAGAACGCAGATAAATAGCAGTAAACTGGTGTGGAAAGCTCAGCGGATTGTCTCCGAAGGGAAATCCCTAATGAGGCGAAGGTTCTTTGTTAGTTAAACCACTTACGCAGATACAATCCGATCACGATTGTGGGCGGATTGCCTCGAGGGGAAGTAGGATGTCTTTATGGAGGTAGGGAAGTGATTATGGGCTTAGGGAAGTACTTAGCAAGGGGAAAGGAGGGATGGCTAACTATCAACTTGAAACTAACTTTATTCATTGAGCATATCTTATATTTTGCAGTATCTTGAAGATACTTTGTGAGCATTTCTCACTTAGGCACTAATTTTGTATTTATAATAAAATGAGTGCATTAATAAGAGATATACTTAAGATGTAAACTCATGACTCGTTCAATTGAAAACGAACTAACGGATTGCGTTTGGCGTAGACAAGCAGAACAATGGGCAGATACAGCTACAGATACAGATGCCAATCGACAACTCATGGATACGTGCATCCGCTGAATGAATGGCTCGGCGCATTTGCCAAATATTTGAGCCTAGACAATTGCATTTCCTGCCCAAGTGCCTGCTGGCCCGCATCCCGTTCGCCAAACAACACATGGGATTAGGTCCGCCTCCTGCAGGAGCTCACAGCTCGCAACTCACAAGGATTCAGGACTCATCTGTTGCTCGAGGTCGTGAGTGCGGGGCACAAACGAAGGCTACTCCAGAGCGGAAACGGGAATCGAGCTGGGAAGGCGCGTACCCTGTACACAAAACAGGAGCAGGGGTAACGAAGAAACGAAGGACGTGAAGCGCAGGGAATTGTAAAAACAAATGTTGTCAAACAACAATAACAAGGAAAAGGATGTCCTGCTGAGCGGGGAAAAGTGCGTAGAATGCTGTGCGTTGCAATTAACATTTATACACTGAGCTTCACACATCGAATTTATGGTCTGAACATGTTTACAAATATTTTCTGTACAAGACCGGTACAACAACTTTTTTATACCAAAAGAGGATATAAGGATATAAGATAAGATATAAGGAAATTGATCTTCAAGGACTAAGAGTAGATTAAATAATTTTTTTGGGAATGTTTCCAGCTTGATTTTCAATTTTGAAAAAATATTATTAGTTATTTTAACTTTCTTATTTATTTTATTTCAATTCCGCTACTCGATTTTTGCCCGAGTGTACCCATCCTGCCATCCGCTCCGCAGGACATGTGGCAAGTAGAACGCAGCAGGGAAACCAAATTAGTTTCTCATTTCGAGGCAGTGTGAAATGCAGCGCAGGAAGCTGCTGCAGCAGGCTCAATTTGGTTCCGAGCCCATTGTCCGTCCACGTTTCGCTCAGGTACGGATTGAAGACTCCCAAAATATTGCCGGTGATTAGTGACTTTTGGTCGGTGGCGATGAGGAAACGCCTGTGGCGTTAATTGTTTGTCCCGGCTCAGTGCTGGCCACCTCTTTTGATTTGCGCCGCTCAAAGCGGTTAATCTGGGCCACAGGAAGCGGAAACGGCAGTGCCAACGGAAGACGGAAGCCGGAAGATCCACAAGATCCGGAAATTAGTTGGAAATTTGCTGGACTGTTGCAAACGAGGCAAGCAGCCAAGTAAACAGATTAATGCAGACGTGGGCAGGAGAAGACAAGTAGTTAGTGCATACAGAAAATGTACTAAAATGTTGTAAGGATACCAATTGAAGATAGTTTGAAAACATTGAAATCGATTGATTTAGTTGTAGTTTAGCACTAGCCGGTTTATTGCACTTGGAAAATATAGGGATAGGCGAAAGGAAATACTTGGGAATTTGGGTAAGAAAACTATAAGCCACTACGCGACTGGGCGAACGTATGCACTGTATGGATCGAAGGATACCCTGTAGCTCCTTCGATGCCCAACAATGCATATAGTTCGGCGACGCGCTCCGGAGCTCAGAGCCACTTCTTGACGGGTGCTCGACAGTCTGGGCTGCTGCACTTCTTGCAGCACGGAAAGCTGGGCAGATCCTTGGCCTCGGCCTTGGCCAAGTACGGTTTCTGGTGCAGCGTTACGCCGGCGGCGGTGCGAACGATTCTCCGCCGAAGTTGGTGCCCGCCAGCAGGTAATTCACGGGAAACTGCAGCATTCCGGGTCGATAGTGGGCAATGGGACTTAGTCCCAGGAGGGCGTTCTTAGCAAAGCCGCTGCCTCCAGCATTTCGATTGACGGCTTTCGTGCCTGCCGGGCAATCGGTGGCATCCACCTCCTGCCACTGGCGACCCTCACCCTGGTTGCACTGTTGGCAGCGGGTGTGCCGCTGATGGGCTCGCTGTCCCTTTCCCGATCCCTTTCTGCGGCTGCGGCCGTCTCCACCTCCTGATTTGGAGCAGGGACCGCGGCATCTGGACTTGCAACCTTTTTCACAATCATGCGGCTTTCGCGAACAAATCCCATTGCAATTGTGCTTGCAGCGATGTTCCTCGCAGTTGGGCAGGAAAAATGAAGGCGTCTTGTTCTGGGATCCTAAGCCATCCCCATCGCGGCTGGAATCGTTTTGGATTGACCCTAAATGTTTCGCAGTTTTGGCACCCGAACTTTGGATGGAAATCGTCTTGGTACTTTGGGTGGATTGCGAGCTAATTTTCCCCTTGCTACCCTTTTCAGTTCTCAATTGGCTTTCCTTGTTGGACTTTGGAGTTTCCTTCGCTGGCGAATTGCCGCCGTGTTCTGGACTTTCCTCCTTGGACTTTGGTGGACTCTTTTCGCCGGGCTCCGGACTCAAACTTTTTCTAGCCTTCTTTTTCTTCGCTTTAGTCTTTAGATCTGCATTTCTCGGATTCCCATTCTTATGACTTGGCTCAGGGTTATTCACCTTTTCCTCCTCCTTGCTACTATTGCGACCGATGAAGATCTCCAGTGCCTGGGCAATAAGCAGAGCCAGCTTATCCCTGGATTCGAAGGCCTTCCGGCAAAATTGGCAGTTGCATGTGCAACCCTGGGCCTGGCCATAATCGAATGACTGGTTTCTAGTTTGATTAGTGTAATCGGGGCTGGAGGCTTCTAGTCTCTGGTTGGTACTGTGTTTGGAGGGACAATCGTAGCTGTTGCATGAGGCGTTGTTCTGATACCCGTCCTCTTCATAGCCTAGAAAATATTAACCACTATATATGTATAGTAAAGTATAGCATACGATATATCAACTTACCATTACCATCTCTTTGGTAGTAGGGATCCTGGCGCCAAGCACCCATATCATATCCGTAGTCGTAGCGATCGTCCCTTTCCGGCTCGTAGCCATATTCCTTGCGATTCAGATCCACGAACTCGTAGTCTATATAGCCAGCTAGTGGGTTACTTTGATAGCTATTGGGATAGTTGTTGGGATAGGGGTTATCTTCAGAACGATGCGCTTCCGTTGGTATGTGCACTTGACCGCCACCGCGGCTTATAGCCGCAGTTAACTGATCGATCAGCGATTGGTTGTTGCAATCCTGAAGCACAATTATGTTGAAGGGTTGATCTCCCTGGGGCTGCTGACCGTTTTCATATGGATTTCCAGTTAACTGGTGCCACTGACCAGTTGACTGAGGCTGTTGCCCGTTTTCAAATGGATTTCTACTCAACTGTTGCCACTGACCAGTTGACTGAACTCGTGGCTGGGAGTGCGGCTGATCCTGTTGGTAAGGACATGGTTGCCCCGCCATTGGTTGACACTGTCCCTGGCACTGCACATGGTAATTATCAACGGCTGCCTGGATCTTCTCATTGCACTGCGCACACATGCTCTGACCTGGCTGACGAATCTCCTCCTGACCACAAAACTGGCAAATGGGGGACTTGCCACCCACTCGACGCTGTGAGGCAGGGTCGAGTAAGGACTTTGATGACTCAGGCGACTTGGTCCTTGGTGTCATCGCCTCTGGAATGCTCTCCTGGGAATACGATGGCGATGTATCCAGATACGAAATGTCGCACTGACCTGTGCAATGACTTCCTCTTCTTGGACACTTACAATTCCAATTGCAGGGCTGTACCTTGTAATCCTGGCAACGATCGCAGTTTTTCAGTACGTACATATTCTCTGGTACATTCAAGCTGCCGGGACACGATCTTTGGGGAGCGGGACGTGGTTTTGGACCCACTTCGGCCTGACTATCTCGGGACTGGTCTGTTTGGCTCCCCTGACCCGCATCTTTTCGTTGCTGCTCTGAGCTTCGGAAATGGCCCATAATTTTGTTTTTGACGAAATGTTTCATTTTTAAAAGAGCTTCTATTCAGACATCAGACTCTAGGCCTATGTACTGGCCTCCATTGTTTTGGCAGGCTTATCCTTGGAAGTAGTACGCTTCTTCCTGCGCCCAAAAATCTGGCGCCAGCTCCAGGCTCCCGAATTGCTATTACCCTTTACGAAGGGGTCTCCAAATACCCATGCCTGCAGCTGACTTAGTCTCGTAAACTTGACGGGTATACCCATTCCAGGAATTTTTGGCGGCCTCGCCACCTCCGAGATCTGCTCCCCTCGCTGGTGAATGGGACTCAAGCGGCTCTGAGGTGAATCCCTTGAGTGACGTACTCGGAGGAAACTGCCTCTGTAGAAGGGATTCAACTCGGTGCCCAAATAGGAAGCTCCACGTGGAACGGGCTCGTTAATATCCGCATCCATTGAAGCGGGTGCTACCAAAGATGCTGGTATATTGGGCGGTTCAGGTCTGGATCTAGTGGATACTGGTGGTTCTGTTCTATTCTGTTCCGATCTATTTGATGGTCCTGGCTCTGATTGAGATCTATGGGAATGGGCATGTTCCTGGGGATGCGAAGCACCTCTGGCAGAACTATGGATCTCTATAACGGGCAGTGCAGCCCTTGTCCTTTGCTGGGAAGGATGCGGGTCCCTTTCTCTCTCCCGTTTCTCCGACTTCTGCACCACGTTCGCAGAAGGAGAGCGCATTTTAAATGGCGGTGGAGCAGCTGGTCGCTCACGTTGCTGGCCAGGAGCTGATGGATTAGATCGACCTTGGTCTAAATGGGAATGACCTGCTCGGCTCGGACTCCTCACATGTCCTGTTGGCTGGTATACTGGATGACTGGGCATATTTTGAGGTGGAGAAGGGGCTTGTCTGACACCTTTGAAAGAACTTTGCGTTAAGGAGGATGTGTAAGTGCCACGATCGAACTAACCCTGTCTGTGACTGGACATCCGCGATGGCGCCACTGGATTAACCCCCGTCATCGCCGTCTTGGCCCTTCTCTTCAAACTCGTCGCAATAGTGCCCGTCATGTAGTGCAAGTTGCGACCTCCCTGGCAGCGCTTCTTACAGCAAATGGTCAATTCGTATCTGGTCTTGGGCAACTTCCTGGGTCGACATCTTCCCAAAGTCCTGTAGATAATGCGGTTGCCCTTTGGGAGGAAACCGTACAAAATTAGCTGTCTGTTGAGTGTTTATAGAGCAGCTGTTATGAAAAGGTAATATATAATATATATGGTAATGGTGTGATATAAAAATCTACTTGTGGAAGGATATCATTTGAACTGCACTTCAATTATCTTACGCTGGCAACGTCCGGAATGGAAATATTCGGCATCATGGGTAGCAATCCGCACATGGGACAGCATTTTTGGGCCACCGATGCCGCGCACCTCTTGGCCGAAGAAGTTTTCTTCTTTTGGGCCAGAACCTTGTGGCATTTCGGGCAGAGTTTTCGACAGGACGCACATCTTCCATTCTCTGGGCAACTGAAACGATAGCTCTTCACAGGCTTTTCCATCAGGGTTTCATTGGAGCAGATTGGCGGTTCCTTACAGGAGCGACTGCGATTTTCCGTCTTGGTTCGCTTACAACTGGGCGATCGCGCTCTCCGCTGGACAGGACATTCCTCACTGCAGCTCTCGTAGGGAGGTTCCCCATTGTCATCATATTCGGACCGAGACTGAACCAGAGGATTCCTAAGTGCCTCCGTTCGGGAACTACTGCGCTCCACGTAATCGGTGGCATCGCTTTCTTCGTCGGTGCAGCGATTGCAGGCACTGCATTTCCTGGTCTTAGCTTTTGGGGAACTGGTTGGCTTGGCTTTGGGTGTTGGTTTCCTGGAAACCGGTGGCGGTGCAGCGGCAGGACATTTTCGTTTCGGGGCAGGTGGAGGTGGTGGTCCTTGAATGTGGGAGCGAGCATGGCAGCGAACGGGACAAGTTTGAGCTGCTGGAGTTGGTTTCCTCAGGTAATAACTCTTGTCCGGCGCACTCTTTCTATGCACTTGCGGTCTTTTTGGTGAACGTTCATCCTCACAGCTGCAATCGGAAAATGATGTCTTCATTCGCTTACTCCTGTGAGCCTGCTGCTTTTCCTCAGACTCAGACTCCTCCTCACAGCTGCATTGCTGCTTTTGCAAGCGCTTAGTTTTCTGAACTGGCTTCCGTTCTGGCAATGGTTCAGGAGGATGCCCACAACTGCACTCGGAGGTCGTCTTGTGCAAGCGATTCCTGCGCTGCGACTCTGGAGGATGTTCACTATACTTCTGTTTCTCTACGGCGGGATTCTTTCTGGAACTATGCTGAAACTCCCTGTACTCCATATAATGCGAGGAGGGCGTTCTGTACGCTCTCCTCCCCGATGGTTGATCGCATCCACATTCGCTTCCATGTCGATCCCTGTGAGGCAGGGATTGGGACCGCGCATGGGACCGCGCATGGTGCTCATAGCAATGGTGACAGGGTGCTCCATGGTTTTGCTGGGGTGCTCCATGGTTTCTATTGTCGTAATAGCTCGACTGATTCTGTGCAGGCTCTGAACGCTGATTGTTCTGATTATAATATTGATTGGATGGCTGCGGGCAATTGTTTTGCGTCTGGTAGTTTCCCCGATAAGGACAATTGAGATGGCACTCTTCATCGTCCGGAATATGGGCACTGCGAACGACCAACGGATTTCGCAGTAAATTGGGCTGCTGATAGTAGTCGCAGTCCCCGCCAGAAACCCTCCTTCTCCTCTCCGAATGAAGGGTTAGACCGACGAAATGGGATCCGAATCCTGCGAACGATGCACTTTCCTTGAGCTTAGTGCCCTGCCTTGGATCCCTGGATATTTCAGTGTTGTCGGTGCTCGAGCTTAAGCCACTAGTTGCATTTTCGATGGCCAAGTATTTCCCAGACAGTTGAGCCATTTTCCACTGAAACTTGCAGTTTGCACATCCGTTGTTCTAATGGTTTTTTTTTTGATATAATTTCAATTTAGAGATATTTCTTATGCGGGAAGTGTGTGTAACAAAACATCGGTATGCCCCAACATTTTTGGTGTGTGGGTATGACTTAAAAATCAAAGTTGACCTTTTCAGCCGAAAGCAGTCTTTTATTGTAGCAGTATTAAAGTATCTCAGATCAAAGACGAAAACAAAAGGTCAGCTTTGTCATCATCACATATCATCTTTGGGGTAACAAAGCTGCCCATTGGTGTTCGTCGCTGATCCGAAGTTGGTCTGTCGGTTAACAAAACAAGCTTTAGCTGTTCTATAGCTCAATGGAGGTTCGATTGGCTCCGGACAGGGTCAGCATGCGACTATATGCTTTGTTCAGAGCCTTGGCGGTCATCGGAAGGTCCTGCCACAAGCGCCAGCTGCGCTTCTCGTCGAGAGTTGCTCTCAAGGACCTCTGACTGCGCTTGCCTACCACCGGCTTGGCTGAGCAGTGGGATCGAGCACGTGTTGGATTCCGAGTTCGACTCGAACGACCTGGTGGCTTGGAGTAGTCTGGCTTGGGCCAATGCAGTGGCCTTCTCATTGGCAACTGAGTCTGCGTACTGGGATACGGAATGGCAAGATCACGCAGGCGGGGATTCAACCTCTTCCGCGTCCGTTTACGACGAACTAGCCTAAGTCAAGTAAGAGGATTAGGTACGAGTATGATATATGGTGATATGGTGATATGGTTATGCTCTAGTTTACCTGGGATGCTCAGCCTGGTAGACATTGCTACACCGCTGGACGTACTCGTTGCCTCCATGAATCCCCTGATGGCTACCCAACTTTGGAGCACTGCCTTTCTGTTCACCATTTGTCTTGGTCAACGTACTGTCGTCGTCGTCGTCGTCGTCGTCTTCTTCATCAGAGGTAACCATTAGGTAGACGGAGTATTGTTTCTGAAGACCATCCGTGCCAGATCCTGCCCTTAATCGACTCTTCTGTTCCCGATCGCCCTTCTCATGCTCCTTGGCCTCACACATGTGAGCCACCAGTTGCATCAGCGAGTGCCACATGGGATTGTCCTCCAGGCCCTTGATTTTTTCTTTCCGTAGCAGCTCGTTGATGTTCATTTTCCTCGATCCTTTACTAGTTGCTGAGGTGGTCGACATGGCTTTCTGCGGACCAGGCTTTAGATAATTTTTCAGAGGATCCGGACCAGTATTCGTGGCCTTGTCGGTCAAGGAAGTGCGACTTTGGTAAGGCGGTTTTGACTGATTCTGCTCTGTCGTCAGGGTAATTGTGCTGCTATCGTTTTCCAAATCCAATCTTTTGGGTAAGCGATCAAACAAGCCTGGCGATGATGCCTTACTTTCCCTGTTGGGCAACTCCAACTTTTCCGCTTTCGTTTTGGGTTCCGTTCCCTCATAAGAAAAGTTCTTCGAATATTGTTTGTCATTTCCTTGATTAATTGGTTTGATTTCAGCATTGGCTGCCGCAAACATGGGAGTTTCCGCATCTGAATCGCAGCTAAAACCTTTTATAAAACGGTCTGCTAATTTCCCAAAATTGAAGCTTTCAGATGAATTTGGTTCCAGATTGGTTTTCTGATTTTGTGGCTGCTTCCTTGAATCATTGTGGTGCTGCAGATTGCTTTGATGCACTTGCTCCGATTGCTCCTTTTGATTCTGCATGGATTCACGCTGTTTGAGTAGCTCATGTTGCAGTTGCAAGTGCTGTAGTTGCTGTCGCTCTTTTCTCAGTGTATTCAGTTTGGATCGCTTAGTTGGCTTCGGTGGAATGACGGGCTTAAGTTTGATTTGCTCCACTATGGGTTTTCGATAAGTGGAAGGGGGGGTGTCACAAGTGTTCCTGATTGTCACTTTCTTCGTTTTCGGAGGACTGACGCTATGATAATCACCTTTGAACTGCTGACCAGCTCCAGCTCTTGAAGCATTCTTCAGAATACCAACTGGTGCTGTCTTCTGTTGCTGCTGCAGCAGAAGTTGCCTGTGCTGCTGCTGCCACCCCTGGATTTGCTGCTGTTGCCATTGCAAGGCACCAGCTGCCCCCGGATATTGGAACAAATTGCCTGGACTCAAATGAAGATGTGGCTGCTGCGGCGTGGTTGCAACTCCTACTGCTGGAACACCATCGTAGCACTGATTTTGACAAGCAGCTAGGATGCAACCTGGCGTCAGTAGAGCTACCTTGGAAGCGCTTCGACTTGGACAGGATGCATTTCCGGCGTTGGGATGGCCCCTTTGAAATTGCAGTCCGTAGTTTGGGATGAAGCTCTGAATCGGAGCGCTTTCTCCAGGGGATCTCATCAGCTGACGGCGCAGGCGACTCAATTTCCGGCTACTGACTTCCGGCGGAGCTATCACCGCCATGCGCGGCATGGCGCCACCCATTTTGTTGCACACGGAATGCCAATACTCTGGCATTGCGGCAACCAATGGACCTCGGGCGAATTGCTGCTGCTGCTGCTGCCACAACTGCTGATAGGCATTCATCGAAGCCTGCTTGGCCGAATTAGTCAGAATCCTGCTCCGAACCATGGTGGAATCGATGGATTCGTATTAATTCGCTGGAGGTGTCGTCCTTCGACTGCTGGCTCTGAATGTTTCCGCTGGGTTACTTTGCTGTTGAATAAATGTTTTCTTTTTTTCTGGTTTATCTGGGGCTTGTGGGTTCATTGAAAATTTTGGATGCACTTTTCGTGCCATATCTGTTATTGGAAAAACCCTGACAAATGGTACACGGCCTGCCAAGAAATGTTTGCTCTTTTTTTCGAATATTTTTTAGTTTATCAGAGAAGTTGTGACGAATATTTTTATTATAAGTTATAATGCAATAATACGATTATTTCTTGTTTGAAACAATTTACTATTTTATCACAAAAAGTAATCTGTCCATTCAATTAACATTTAAAAGAATCTTCGTCATCAATGCATTTTCAAAACTTGCTTTTCGAATTAATTTAAACAATTGTCACTAAAAGATGCTGCCTCAGTTTCTCGCAGTGCTGCATTAACTTTGAAATGACGTCACGCGACTCCTAGTGCGTAACTTCCGGTCGTTTCGTTTGGTCCTTTCGCTCATTCTTTCTCTCTCTCCACCTACGCAATTTCAGTTTTAGTGGTGTAGTGAAATTCCCGGCTCCATTTTCATTCAGGTGGCTGCTGGTGGAAAGCTGAATCAACGGCCAGCTGGAAGGCATTCATTCATGGACGGGCTCCTTCCAGGATGCCATTTATTTTGGTGCGTATTCCAGGCTGCGCAGGAAGGAGAAATTACCGTTACAAAAGCATGCGTCGAAAAGGACTTTCATGAGCCGACAATGAAATCAGCTTATTTGATTTCTAAGTCTCAAGTGAACAGAATCCAGTTTCCGGATCGTTCTATATTTTTCATAGATTTTTTTTTAGTTTTATTCCTCAAGAAAAATGGTGTCCTTTGGCAGTGTGGCAAAACTTTTGAGTAGCTTCGAGTGCTGTGCAAGTTCGTGGGTCAAAGCCGTAAATCCGGGATGGTACGAGGCTCGTGAGATTCCAAAGACCATCCTGATCCAGAAAGTGCGACAGGTGCCAGAGAACACCAGGGTAATTCGGCAGCGACCCCAAACAGCAGAGCCGCCTAAAAGGGCCCCCCATCAGAGGCGCCAACTACATCTCTAAGCGCCAAGGAGATAGGGACATATTGACCCATTGGTGAGTATTTTGCCAAAACCATTGCTTTGATTCTGGCCATAAAACCCTCAAATATAATGTATGCCTGAAAGTATGCTTAGAAATCAAACCCGTAGTTCACGGAACTTTTAAATTTGCTGGAAATTGACATATTTAAAGTTGTAGAAAAAACTGCAAGCGCTTGTTAACTATTAAAACTATTATATTAACTATTATTAAAACTAATGCTAAGTTGTGTTTGTAATTCTGAAGACTCTTGAATTATTTTATATTTATAATCTTAAGTTGGATAACATGCTTTGAAAAACATGAATAGGCACTTCCGGTTTTATATGTATATTTATCATTTGCAGATTTAAATGTTTTAATCGAATGCTGATTGTACTGGTAAATATATAACGAATTTAAATTAAATTTAAGTGTTGGCTAACAACCGCATTCTCCCACAGAGTTGTCTCGCAGCCGTCATCGAATTCAGCATTTTGCCTGCTGCGCGTCACGGTCACACTGAGTCGGTGCCGAGTTTTTGCTTCGCGAGCAGGTGGTGTTGTCCAATCAGAATCGCCGTCGACGGCACGATTAACATAAAAAAGAAAAAAAATTCCAATAGAACAGCCGAGGGCGATTATTTATGTGTGTTCATGTTTAATGTTAAATGCAAAATTACGCGTCGCAAGCTGCGCCCACGCGAATTCGAGTCCGCATCCGATTGTTCAGTGCAAGCACACACACCAACCAAGTGAATATAATATGTAAGCGAAAGGCAAGAAGCCAACAACAAAGCGCCAGTGATAAGCGCAATAATATAAATGCAATATACATATGTAGTATAAATTCAACGTGAAAAGAAATCTCGGCAGGCGAAAAAAATAAAATAAAAGCGGAGGCAGCGACAAATGGAAATCAAGTAAAATGAAGAAGAGCGGAGAGATAGAAATCGTAATGTGTAAGCGGGACCAGAGCGTATGAAAAAATCGAAAAAAAAAAAAAAGAAAAACAACGTCGGAGCGAAGATTAAATAAATTTACAAGTGTGTTTTGTATTTGAGCAGCTTTTGTGAGTGTTATTGTTGTAATTGTTTTTGTTTTTGCGGAGGCTGAAAGAAAAGCGGAATAACAACAACAGCAGCAGCAGCCGCAGCAGCGCTGTTGCATGTGTGTGCGTGCGTGTGTGGTGTGAGCAACTATTTTCAGTTATGAGCGCGTGACACGATCTGCGCTTCCACGATCCAACAACATGGAGTGCAATAAGCGTGCTCGTGACCCACGCGGCCATCTCCAACGGCCACCGAGATGCGGAAGCTAAAAAACATATTCATGAATGGCAATTATGTGACGTGCGCTGCGGCAAGTTTTACCTTCGATTCCGAGTCGTGGAAAAAGGAAAACAAAAAAATACGCGTACGATTTTCCACTTTGGAAGTCGTGACGTTTTCCATGCATAACGGTGTGAGCGCGTACGAGTGGATGTGTGTGTGTGTGTGTGTGTGTTGTATGCTTGTGGTGGGGGCCCTCTCTCTCTCTCACTCGCTCGCCTTACAGTGTGTGCGTGCGTGCGTACGTCATAGCAACTCCGGTAAAACGCAAATAAGGGGCAGCGAAAAGCCAATTGCCGTTGAGTGGTCTAATTGGACGCCTTGCGTATGAGTTGCTTGTACTATTTACCATTTGGCGACCCGTTATCAATTGCAGGTGCTTTCTCCTGTAAACAGTGTGTGTGTGTGTGCGTGAGTGCGTGCGACCTCGACAAATTCTTTTTCTTGATTTTGTCTTTACACATACATACATATATGTATGCAATTGCACAGAAAGGAAAGAAGTTAAGGTTCTTCAATAAAATCTTGTTTCATCCATAGAAGTGGACAATTTTGTATGTAATATCTTTTGGATGTGACAAAACCAAAAACCTGTGAAATTCAATATGCTTATTGTTCACTGGCTCATTGCTAATGATATTTACCATTGAAAAGGAATGAGTATGTTAGATATATTTTAGGTATTCAAATTAACCTGACAAACACTAAATTTGTTTTTAAAAATCTAAAACACATTTCAAATTGTTGTTTTTTTAGTGGTTAGTTGGCTTTTTTCTGAAGTTACACAAATATATTTGCAATTCATGGACCAAAACAAATTTTCTCTTTGTGTATGCCCCAGTAATTGTAACTTTCATACGGGTTGCGGTAGTTTTCCTGTGAAATTCCTTGACTCCTTGGAGTCCCAAGCCCCCCCACACACATACACAAGCTGTTGCTGCGCCCCCACTCACGCACACACATGCAAATGTGCGCCCTGCTGATGGTGCCTTCTCCTTCTTGTCTTGTGGATGGAGAACCCACGATTGTCTCTCCACTCGCGTATTTGCTTTGCTCCATCGCCCTATCCCTTTTCCTCTGCCGCACTACCCACCGTTCGCCGCCCCCACTCCCACTCGCCCCCTCTCATTCCGTCTGCTTTTCTGTCTGGCTTTGGCTGCTGTGTAAGTCCAAGTTCTCTAGTTGTTGTTGCTTCTGCCTTTGGTTATTCGGCTCTCTTTAGCTTTCGGCTTGTTGCCTCATTTATTTTACTTGTCGTTTCTTTTCGGCCTTTCGCTTGCCGTTGTTTTTATGTTTTTTAATCATTTTCGTCTCTCCGATTTGGTAAAAGAGCTAAACCAACTGCTAGTTATCAGCTACCAGATATGTACATAGGTTGAAGCAGTTTTAAAACAGATTTCTAAATGTTAGGATTTTCTATATTTATATAAGGATATAATCAGCGTATTATACCTTGTAATAGTTTTAAATCAGATAGTTTTGAGATATGTGTCTTGGTACATTGTATTACTGTGACTGAAGACTCAAATTTCATTTTATTTTCTTTTAAATCAATCCATCTTTTTAATAATCTGATTCCTTATGCATATTAATATAACAGTCCAAAGTTCGGTTCATATCCAAATTCCCCTATGTCAATTATGATTTAATTAAACAAAATATACACTTATATATATACACATTTACATACATTACCAAATACATACATAAATAAATAAATAGTTAAAAAAAAAAGTTAATAGTTTACAGAACGATATGTAAACTATATATGATTAAAGTGCATTCGTTACTCCTCTTTGAGCACACGGTGCGATATCTAGTGGATTTTCAGCACCTTTGACCCGGTGACGTCTTTTGCATCCCCACCACATAGTGCTGCCTGCGTGCTCTCTCTCCCTCTTGCAGTCGCTCCCTCTCGCTCTGCGCTGGAAGTGTGTGTTTGGCTGGCTGGAAGCGAGGTCGCAGCATCTCCGGCTTCTTCCAGTCTGGAAGTTCATTCAGTTTTGACTTTTGACTCCGTGCACTTCGGACTCCGGGTGGTTCGGTCTCCGGTATGCCATTCGCTTGCTAATTTCCAAAAATTCTACAACTGTTTTGTGTCTTTCCAATGATAAATGCAAATAAACAATAGAACCTTTCAGAAATGTGAGAAAATCGGTATGAGCGAGCGGAGGGAGCGAGAGGGCGCGAGGTGTCCAGCTGCCGCGGCTCTTTTCACACCCGCGAAATATCACGAGAAAGTTTTGGGGGAAAACAATTTGTTTGGATTATGCGAGTGTGGGGCGAGTGTTGGTTGGGTGGGTTAATGTTTGATCATCGTCGTCGCCGCCTGCTTCCTCTTCTTCGCACACACTCTGCTCTAAATTGATTTCAATGAGCTTTTTGACGACTCCCCCTCTCGTTCCCCCACCGCCATCCCCGTCTCTTTCGCTTCACGATTATGTGCGAATGTGGCTGTGCAAGTGCCCGGTTTTCGTACGACCTTGATGCTGTACATTAACCCATTGAGAGCCCCTATTACTTGCTGTCTCTTTCGCGCGATCAGCTTACAAAAACCAAAAAAAAAAAGTAAAGCCATGGGCCCTGTTTCCTACTTTTTTTTATCATGGTCTTAACGCGCTTCGTTTTCTTAACGTTACACTGAGCGTGAAATTGAACACTATTCCTGCCCAACACAGAAAGTGTACATTTTATTTGGATATATACAAAATTCTTTGTGTAAAATATTACAAGATACTTTTCTAAATTCAACTAACATCTTTAACAAATCGGAATACAAAAAAATATAGAACCATCAAATAGATTACCGACAGTTAATTAGGTATTCAAATATGCGAGAAAAAAATGATGTATTTGGAAAAATATATTTAAGTTATTTCTTGAGATGTATTAAGCATATCAAAAGATTGGTAAACTAATTTATGCTTCGTTTCAAGAGTTCCGTTTCTTATGGACCGAAATGAACCAAAAATGTTATCACTATGTTTATTTGAAAGCTTAAATAATAAAATAAAATAAAAGCATTCCCAACGCTTGGAAATCAAAGTCCAAAAAGCGGTTAGAGCTGCAAAAAAAATTCATGTGCCTTTTGTTTTCTTTGAGATTTCTGCTCGAATAGATAACACTGCTCTCTGTTTTCATTAGTTTATTTTCTTGCTCTCTTTGCTATCTTTGGTGTTTGTTTTGCTCATTAAATCACACGCACACATGCGCCACGCCCACCCGCGATAAAGAAAAATAGAAATGAAAAACCAAGGTCAAAGACTAGACACAGTGAAATGCCATTTAATAATTTTCCTTCTTTTCCCGCAGGGCGGTGACAAAAAGTGCAAAATCGAAATGTGAAAAGTAATTTGCGTTCGCACAAAGAGCCATTAAATCGAGACTTCAAGGCGTTCGTAAAACCAACAAATATCGAGAACCAATAAAACGTTCGAGGAAGTGTCGCTTCAATAAATCAAAAAAAAAAAAAAAACAAAAAAAAACAAGGAATAATAAAAAAGCTGAAGAATAAAGCGCGCATTGGAGTTCCAGGTGGGCATGGCCCACTGCCCGCCGAGAATCCGCTGGAAAGTCCGAACGAGAAGCTGCCATTGACCTCTTAATCGAGTTAAGTGAATACTTTCGAGTCCGCAAGCTCTACACATCTCACATAATCCCACTGTTGCTGGCGGCGGCTCCCCCGTCTCCAATCTCCCGGATCCTCCACAGGGAACCCCAACCCCCCACCCCCAGCCCGCATCCGCATCCGCATCCCAATTCTCAGTTCTCAGTTCTCAATTCTCCGGTTCACCAGTCTCCGGTTTGTTAGTCTCGCCGCCAGCAAATGAACTCTCGCGTTCGCGTTTGAACTGCGCGACAAAAGAAAATGCATTTTAAGTGAATTTCCTGTGCGCGAAAAGCCAATTACGCATCCGATATCCATCCGCACTGTGCACTGAAGCCCCATCCTCCTACGGCAAAACAAAAAACCAAGAGGAAAGCGAAAGCGAAAGGGAAAGGGAATAAAGCGACGCAGCTGCAATGGCCACCACACCAACGGCTGGGCCAGCAGCAGCTCCTCCAACGTCCTCAACGCCGCAGAACTACAAGGTGCCATCGACCAGCAAGATATCCGTGGACAAGCTGCTCCGAGTCGGCTACTATGAGCTGGAGAAGACCATCGGCAAGGGCAACTTTGCCGTGGTCAAGCTGGCCACCAACATTGTGACCAAGACCAAGGTGAGTGCCCATCAGCAATCCCAATCCCCATCCCAATCCCAATCAACAAGTCCGGACCCGATTCCCTCAATTAACGCCTCCCTAACCAGTTAGTCATAACTCGCTTAGAAGATGGCTTGTGCCCTGTAAAGGTGAAAGTATATCTATAAAGTTCAACTTGGGTGCATTAGATACAGATACCAACTGTTTTCAGTTTCTGGATGTTGATGCTTTAGGAAAATGCAGTCAGAAGTTTTGGTTACTTAGGTCAAGTGTCAGTTAATCTTGGAAGCCTCTCGAATCAATCGAATCAATTTGTAACGAATTCTTCCGACTGATTGATTCCCTTTTCTGTATAATCTAATTATGTAAATATTTGTAAAAATACAATATTTTTAACAACAATTTTTATAGTAGCTTTTAGTAGTGGTTTTATAGTAGTATGTAAATTGAACGCATCAGCGTTTTAAGCGTTTTTTGCGCATTTGAGCTGGTCGAATTGATTTTAGTTGTTGTTCTCTGATGATTTTGTTTATTGCCGCGTAAATATGCGTACAATAATTATTTACACAACTTATTGACAATCAGCAGTTTCGTTTCGATTTTTCGATTTTTCGGCATCTCCGTCTTTGGGATTCTGTATCGGTTGCTTGGCTTTTTGTTTGCCTTCGATTGACAATGGGCGGGAAAGGGGTGAATGTGAATCCGGAGGTGGAAATCGGTAGATGCTAATTGAATCGCATTTGTAAAGCGTCTGAAGCGTGCGAGTGTTTTTTTTTTTATTACCTTACTGCCATGCGTGTGTGTGTCAGTGTGAACCTTATGAGGAAGTAATTTGGTTTTGTCTCTTGTTTTTTCGATGATGCATGCATTTGTTTTCGTTTTTTCCCTCCGAGAATTTCCTGCTATTAAGTCAACTGAAGTTGATGAGCCGGCTAAATCACAATTAAGCGTCTTCTCTTACTGGGTTCATCTAAGCGATTGACTCACCTGCATTTCTTGCCACTTTTTATCAGCCATTGTGGGTGGAATCATCCGACGAAGTGCTAACTCAACAGGAACAGCTGTGACACTTGTTAATTGGGATTGTCAAGCGAAATACTACAAATACAGCAATGAAAACAGAACCGGACACAAAACAACTTGCAAATTTATAGAGCAAACAATCAATTTTTGCATAATTGACAGCGTTGAGGAATTTTTGATGAGCACGTGCCTCTGGCGAAATTGATCGTTATAGTATAGTATGACTGAATGATTAATGCTGTGACTTTTAATGGGTTTGAACTAACAATTGTACAACTAATGGTTGTCTATAACTGCTGGAGTAATCCCATTTGATGGGAACATTTTCGAATGTCCAATTATCGTTCAATTTGATCATAAAATGCCATATTTCTTAAAACAAACGGTCGGTGGCACTTCAAAGCAGATAAACAAATCCAATCAGCTTTCCTCGATCTTCCGAATTGTTTGTTGACTGTAACATAATTTAGTTTCCCTCGATAAGAACACAGCTGTTCAACAACTTCAAGGTCCAATGGTGTCCACTTATCTTATATGTACTCACTCTATATAGTATATCTATATATGTACGTTGGTCAAACACGAGTACGTTAGGATCTGAATACAAATGAATGTGAGTACGTATGTGTATTGCCTTATAGCCAGTAGCTTATCTCCGTTAAGCGCATTTTGCCAATAATTCACTATTATCAATGGAAAATGGCAAAAGTTCACTTGTACACACAAATTTGGGTGCACTTCGAACACATACGAGCATACACAAGTAAATAACTCGTATTGTGATTATTTGTTTAAACCCAAGGAACCGCAGAACCATCGATAAGAAAGTGTGCGATACGTACTTTGATCACAGAGTATCGTAAAAGCAAACCATAACCTAGTTTACATGGTTTTCCCTAGTGAAAATCTTGTAGAAATGGCTATGAAATGAACTGTTTTATCATTTATTTCTTAGCCTATATAAATAGTATTAATTGATTTCTTTCTTTGTTTAGAGTTCTACGCTCTCTTGATCGCTTTCATGTGCTGTTTAAATTGAATTTCAGTTTACTTTCTTTGTGCGCGGAATGTGTTCGTTCGCACTCAATTGGCAAGTTTTAGTTTAATTGAATTTTTCTGTAGTTGCCTTGGCAACTGTTTTAATGCTCCAATTGATGCAATTAAGCACCAGCCATGCAGCCTAGACACTTTATATTCCTCTCGCGTTTCTCACGTAGAGAAAAGCAGGGGAACTTTCTGTTCTTAAAGGCTAATTCATAAAACTGATCCCATACTATCCCATAAAAATGCTAACAATGTGTAATGAGATAGATAATATTAATTCAGAAATTCCTCGTTATGTATCATTAACTAGATGTTTAAGCTTTAAAGACTAGAAAATATTTAATACCTTTATTTTGTTTGACTTAGATAGGTGTTCGAATTACAAATGTGCGTTTAAGCTGAATTGCTGAGATACCAGAGATCTGCAACTTTCTGCGAATTTTTTCTCTCTGTGCAGCCCTACGCTCGTCCCGTCTCTTTCTGCTCAATTCACACCGTCTCGCTCACATTTGTTGATTGATCTTTCGCTATGGGCAAATATTTAAGCTGCCGTCTGAGCGTTGCCTTTTGGCCAGCAGACCGAAAACATGTTTGAACATCTAACGCGCGTCAGACCGAAAACGAGCAGGTGCAAGCGGGACGGCGATGGTGAGCGAGCGAGATGGGTGGCTGAAATCGTTTAACAATTTTTATTTACCTTTTTATTAACAATTTCGCGGCTTTTTGCAGCTCACAATTGTTGTGTCTGCGGTTTCTATCAGATTCCTCGTATGTGTGTTTACAAAACCCAAAAAATTATGCGCACTAAATCTAAGGTCGACCACTTGCTTTTCCCCGTTTCCATTTCCACGTTCTTATTTGTATGGCTTTGATAGTAATAAAACTATGCTGGCTGCCTTCCTCTATCTGCAGCAGAAAAATACCACCCATACATGGGCATTCCAATGATAACCGCAAGTGTTATCAGTGGAGTTGCTTCTTCTGCTGATTTCTCCTCCGCGATGTTTTGTCATCGCAAGAATTCCTAATTCGCAAATCAGTCACGTGCGTTCGCCTCTCACTCGCACCTCCACACCCACAGCGAAGTGGGTGGTGGGCGTAAGTGGGTGGTGGCTGGCGGGGGGAAGGGGAAACAGAAGACAAACAGCACGCGCCAAGTTAATGCTGCTCAATTCGACTTTCCTGGCGATAGCAAAACAAATAATAAATCAACATAAACTCATGTGCTTCCTCCGCGCAAACAAATTTCCATAGTAAGCACTTTTACATGGCGGGGAATGGCGGGATATTATTATTTTTTATTATTATTATTATTTTATTATTTATTTTATTATGGGCAAACGATAAAAACCATTTTTAAAGGGTGGGCAAACGATTTTGTTTGAAAATTTTCGAAATTTTATATCTTCAAAACTGGACGTGGGCAAAAAAAACTAATTGGTGGGCAAACATGGGCAAACGATTTTAGCTTTCAAATTTCAAAAATTCGATTTTTTCGAACCCAGCTTCTTTGAGCTAGCACTTTTGTAATTCCTGCAATTTGAACCGTACATAAACAGACGTAATTCAAACATGAATGAGTTTAGTTAATTTATAGTAGAGCTTTCACAAAGGGAACTTCACTATATAACACCTATACCTTCTTGATTGATTGTAGGATGGTGATTGGAAGTAGAACTGCATGTAGATTTAAATATCAAAATTTAGAAAATTCTTAGTAATATTATTATTATTATTAAATTAATCACAGAAACTTTTTTTCATAATGCAAATGTTTAGCTAGCATCCGCTTGCCTCTTGTTCATATAAGTTATACTTAAGGAAGGCCCACTGTATTTCCTTACAATATTTTTGGTAGTGGGTTCAAACTTGATTAGCGCGCCAAACATTTGATCGTCAGTTGCGGTTGCCAGCAGGTTGATTTCCCCCGTCTGTCAGAAGTAGTGATTAAGAATTATTTAACCACGGAATTGGTCCTCAAGCCCCGACCCCGCTTGCCCCATTTCCATGGGCAATTAAGTAGGCCTTGACATGGAAACAGTAATTGTACTAATCGATTTTCCATTTTCACTGAAAGTTGCCGCCACCGGTTGGAAAATTGTTAAATCCAGCCAAGCCAAATAAGGTTTACTGACCCCTTACAGAAGCATAGAATAGTTGCCACAGCAGCCGGAAAAGCGGTGGGTAGCGGAGAGGTGGGAGCGAAGGAGGTCGCATATCGATTAAACACGTGGAACGAGTGGGTGGGTGGGTGTGCTGGCAACACATTTGATTACCGCGTGTAAATAACAAGAACCCGACGAGCGCTGCAGAAGTTGCAAGGACTCTCTCCTTGGATGTTGTGCAACAATCACATGCCACCGAAGCCCCAATGGAAAGTCCAAAAGACGATGAACAAAAGCCAACGGCTACAAGGGCTCAACCGCCGGAAAAACCCACTCGCAAGCGGAATCAAGTTAAAATTCAGCCCAGGATCAGGGCCCCAAAACCAACACCCACCGCTGTTCTGTGTGAACTGACTCGCCTGAAGGCCCAGCAAAAATACCTCGAATGCAATCAAGTCAAGCTGAATCCCAATAATTTCATACTAAAAGATGATGAGGACGCAGACTTAAAGACGAGGCCTTGCGAAGTGCCGGAAACTGGCCGAAATCCACGGCCCACCAGTTCCTCCACTGCAGATCTCATAAGTTCGATCAACGAAATCGAGCATGAGAAACTGGTGCTCAATGAAAAACTGAAGCTATATTGCAGCGAAAAGCGCGGGGAGCTGCAGGATATGTGGCACTTTGTGGCCACCATTAAAGAGGACGTCTTTCGGCCAGAACGTCTTAGCCAATATACGGTGAATGCTCTGCGGGAAAGAATCGTTGGCCTGAATGCCCAATTGTACCGCTTGGCTGCTCAGAACTCGAAGGAACTCGAAGAATTGAAGGCGCAGTACGATAAATTAGAAAGCGAAAATAAAATGTTGTGGAAATGTAGCATGTAGCTTAACCCATAGCAGCTTTGGATTAGTTTTAATAGTTTTCATAGATAATAGCTAAAGTTGATGCAAACTAAAGTTAAATAAGTTTAATAACAGGTCTCACTCAATTGTCATATATTTTTTGTTCTTTGTCCATCACAATCGTCCCAAAAACTGTATATTGTACTATACCTTAACAAAGCTTTCAAACCAATAAAGAAATATCTGAAAATAAATTAGTATTGCCTCAAAGTATCCAATCCAATTTAAATGCAAATCATCTCTGGTAACATTAGTTACGAAAATGTATTGCGGAGCAAATGGTTTCCCAGATTGCCATGCACTGCGATTTGCACACAAATATTTCTGAAATTCTTGACATTGTTTCAGGGCCCTTATTTAATGGGCGACACTCGTAATCAACAACATTTTAGACCTTGCCTTGAGCTAGCCTTTTAAATCAATAGGACCTTTTGATACGACTTTTTTTCGCCTTCGGCTGAAGGATTCGGATTCCCAAACGGAGGCGACACACTGGTATTTTCTGCCACAACTGCTATACTCGTACTTGTTGGTGTATTTCTGGTTGCGATTATTTTGAAATGTCTCATTTGCGAGCACGGCTTGAGGTTCATCGCATTCGCCGGTGACCACCGGGAAAGGTCAAACGGCACGTGGCAATGGCATTTCTGTTTTTCCACACTGCTCTTTTCCTCCCACCCACCCATTTCGTTTTTCCTTGTTTCCCGTTGTTGGCTGAAGTTCAAACCGGCTCACGTGGCATTGGTGATTTGTAGGACGTAATATTAGTGCGGAATCAGCATTTGTTTCATGCAATTATGTAAAAGTTTGACACTCATCTCGTTTCAACGGACATTACGCATACGCCCCATATTTGCATTTATTATATACAAATAGTTTGCATTGCACACTTGTCTCAAGTTCAAAGTCTCTGTTGCGGTGAAATTCTTGCAAAGTGTGATTGAATTTCACTTATTGAACAGCATCTGAATCATGATTCATGATTCCCTGCATTGTGGGCATTGTTTTTCGAAATATGCTAATATTTTGAGAAATTTATCATAAAAAACGGAATACATTCAAGAAATAAGTACTCAGGAAGCAGCAAGAATTCGCTTAAATGTTGGGCAAACAATAACAAAAATGTTTAAACGAAACCGGTGGCGGCGATGATGATGATGATGCTTTTGCTGATTGTCGTCGAGCGAGAGGGCAACAGCTGAGGAGAAAGAGACGGTGCGATTGAGTGAGTGTGCGCTCACTTGTGTTGTTAATTATTTAACATTGTGTTAAATTTTTAAAATGTTTCGCGAATACACAAGAGCAAATAAACAGTCAGCAACGGCATTGGCAATGGCAGCAATGTCGTCGTCGTCGTCGTCGTCGTCTGCGAACTCAAGTCGTGAGCAAAGAATGTTTTTGACTTGTCTGCTGCCAACGCCATCGCCATCGGCATCGGCATCGCCACCTCTCCGCACTCATCATCCATCCATATCGCATACTCACATATCCATAGAGATCCCGAGATCCGAGCACGCGCGCCATGTATGGTGCACATAGTCGCCTGGTAACAGGTACACCTACAGTGGGTTGACGCTATAAGTAATACCCTACTTACCGACCCAACTGTGGTTATGAATAAAGCCTAAATACACATTTATTTAAAATAGTAGCTATAAACTGTCTAAGCGACTATTTTCATATCATATGCAACAATTTTTAGAGCATCGTCCCATGGCATATTTATAATATCGTAGTGGAAATATCTCCCATTAGTAACGAAGCAGTTGCAGTTTTTCTGATTCCACTGTTGTGTTAGCCAAGCGAGACACATTTCTTTTGTTTTGCGATCAGCCCACACATCTATCTTGATCTTCGGAAGTCTCTTTTTCTGATTGCCGTACATTTCAAATCCCATTTCGCCCCCTTTTCTTGCTCCGCCGCAAACGTTCGTTCACCTGGGCCAAACAAACCAGTGAGACGACAAACAGTCGGCGGCGGAGGTTGAGATGTTTTGGTTTTTGGCTAAATTGGTGTTTCTGTTTGCTCGCGACATCTATTACAGGTGGCCATCAAGATCATAGACAAAACATGTCTGAACGAGGAGTACCTGAGCAAAACGTTCCGCGAGATAGCGATACTGAAATCGCTGCGGCATCCCCACATCACCCGACTGTACGAGGTTATGGAGTCGCAGTCGATGATCTACCTGGTCACCGAGTACGCGCCAAACGGGGAGATCTTCGACCATCTGGTGGCCAATGGCAGGATGAAGGAGCCGGAGGCGGCACGTGTCTTCACCCAACTCGTTTCGGCCGTCCACTACTGCCACCTGCGGGGGGTGGTGCACCGCGATCTCAAGGCCGAGAATGTCCTTCTCGACAAGGACATGAACATCAAGGTTGGATATTATATACATACCATATTATTAGTATTTCGAATTAAGTTTCTTGTTGCGCCTTACAGCTTGCAGACTTTGGCTTCAGTAATTACTATGACGATGGTGCCACATTAAGAACTTGGTGCGGCTCACCGCCCTACGCCGCCCCAGAGGTTTTCCAAGGCTTGGAATACGATGGACCCAAGTCGGATATCTGGAGTTTGGGCGTTGTGCTGTACGCCTTGGTTTGTGGAGCGTTACCCTTCGATGGTAAGACCATCCTGGAGCTGAAAAGTCGCGTGGTGTTGGGCAAGTTTCGGATTCCCTTCTTTATGTCGCAAGGTGAGCTCTAAATAGATGTCTGAAAGAAGCTATCTGCAAGCAATAAACGAATTTATATTATACAGAATGCGAGCAGCTAATCAGGAACATGCTGGTGGTGGAGCCTGATCGCCGGTACACCATCAAACAGATCATCAAGCACCGCTGGCTCAGCGAGTGGCAGTCAGAGATGCAGGAGGAGGAGCGTTTCGGGGAATTGTCCTGTGCCCCCGGATCGGATACAGTATCCAAATCGGCGTCCACATCCTCGCTGGGCAGTGCGTCGGACTCACCGCCGCAACTGGACTCAGTGGTGATGACGCATATGCTCCAACTGCCTGGACTGACCGCCGACATGATAGCCCAGTCGGTGCATGAGCAGAGATTCGACAACATCTACGCCATTTACAACCTGCTGCATGACAAACTGCAGCAACGGCGACGCGAAAACCAAAGACTGCAGCACCACGCCAGCTTAGCCTACTCCCGATCCCGCAAGACGAGCATCACGACGGGCGTGGTGGATCGCTCGGAGCCCGTCAAGCAGGAATCTCTGGACCGGCTCAGTCCGCTGAGCAATGCCAATGCCACCAGCTCAGCTTTGGGCTTTGGCTGGTCCGATGTCGCCGTGGATCTGGAGAAATATGGTGAATTTGAGCTGGAATGCCTGGCGCGATCAAATGATGTAAGCACACATCTACATATATGACTCTCAAATAACTTTCGATAACAACCATGACTTCTTCCAGCCTCCTGCTAATGCGCAACATTTGAGTGCACATGCTGGTGGAGGCGTCAATGGAGCGAATACCCGACGCCATACGGTGGGACCCGGAGATGTGGCGCACGAGCAGGCGCTGGCTAATCCCCATGTGCCGCCCATCGACTTCAAGTGTCCACCGCAGTGCAGCGATCCCGCTCAGCCAGTTCCCTACTACCCAGTCAATCTGCCCATGCTGCAGAACCAGCCCCTGCACAACCTCACCATCAAGGACCAGCATCTGCTCAAGCCGCCCGTTGTTATGGGAGCCAGTGAGTCTTCGCCAATCTGACAAAAGTATGCACTACATAAATGTTGCACTTCTTTTGCTAGGCTCATTTGGGCGTCGTGCCTCAGACGGCGGGGCGAATCTTCACATCTACTATCCCGCCACGGGTACCGTTGTGGGTCCAGCTCAGGGTCAGCAAATGGACACGGCCGGCTACTATATCAACCCGAATTGCGGCACAGACCCTTTAGCTGTGCAGGAGCTGTCGCCGCTCAACGAACAGTCAGTGGCGCAGATGCAGTGCTGCCAGGAGAATGCCACCGGTGAATGCAACGAGGAGCTGCAAAGGTTGGCTTGCATCTACATTTATTTTTTGAGAGCATGATAACATTCCCCTTCCTTGTAGCTATATGCAAAAGCGAGGAGGCACCCAGCGCCATACGGTGGGCTGCACGGAAGATCTCTCCGTAGCACATGGATCCGGAGCGGGATCACAGTCCCAGGCGCCAACTACCTCCTCCAATATGCGGCAGCGGCGAACAGGACTGCTCACGGTCACCGAAAGGCCGCCAGGTGCGTTAAGGAGGCAAACTAAATTTATTTTAAAATATCGGATGAATGAAAAATGGAATCGCCATGTTTTCTATCATTTCGAATATGTAAATTATGAATTATTTCAAGATGCCATTAAGTATTACTTGTAATAGGCTTTTATATTTTACATAAGAAGATTGAGAATATATTTCAATCCGGCTTAAATATTTAAACTGCTTAATTGTTGTAGCTGCATGGCGCTCTATAAATAGCTCGAAATCGGGGATATAGTGTAATATTAAGTTTATTAGTGATCACTTGTTTATTTTGTAGACCTGTATTTAATTATAATTTGATTACTGTATTAATCTGATGGTTTGCCTTTTTAAACTTTCGTTTTATGTATACATTTTTGGTTTATTGCAATTGATAATTTTGCATTGCCCGCTACTGCACAACAACCACAACAACAACAACAACCACCGCTACCGCTCCTGATCTCGCTGCTTAAAAATCCCCTCTACCAAATCCGCCCAAACGATAGTGATTCCACCCGAGTTAATTCGCGAGGTTGAGTCTCGCATGAACCGCGACTATCTGCCTCCCACCCTGAAATCTCTAAGTCAATCGCCCCCCAATGGCACCTACCCGGTGGGCGTGGCCCTGCCCATGGGCATGTCCAAGGGCCTATCGCCGCCCCACTCGCTGCCCCTGGTAGCGGCCGCAGGTGGCTCCGTGCCCCTGGTGGCGCCCAACAATCGGCGCATCCATCGGGTGATCCACTCGAAGTTGCCCACCGTCCAGGAGGGTGGTAAGTCTTGAGTTTTTTTGTTGGGTCATCCTGGAGTTGAGCAAAGTGTCCAAATGATACAATAACCAATATCCTAACCGGCATACATACATACATATACTCACTTTTAACCCCCGGTTAGCTACATTTTATGTTTTTATTTACATTTTCCTTTATTTTAAACTTTAAATATTTGATTACTTACATAACTAACTGATTTGTTTGCTTAATATGTTACGTGTGTAGCTCAAAGCCTGATCATCGAATATTTTTCAGCTGCAAAACATACGCTTTGTAAATCCACAACTGAAATCCTGACTAATTTATAAGCAAAAATGTCACAACAATTGGTTCACACTATCGATCCTCCTTTCTTTCATTCCTGTTGCCTGTCATCTAGCGACAATAGGACGATACAGTCCAGTGCGTCGAGCATCGGAGGGATCCAAGAGCCAGTTCCAAGGACCGCTGCAGGAATGCCAGTCCCTGCAGAAAGGTATTGCACAGAGAAACTTTTTGGTTGCACCCAGTCCGCCGCTTTTAGAAAATTCGATCAGTTTGCCAGGTGAGATGAAAAGACCAATATAAACGCAACAAGCTTCTACACAAGCTTACTTTCCAAATCAAAATTTAATATAATAATAAATAAATGTGAAAACGTTTTAATAGGTTCGCCCATACATGGAAAACCTGGCATGGGCTTGCAGCTGGCTCTGCGTCGTGGCCATGACATTGAAGTTCCTCCGGAAGCCATCAAGAATCTGATGCCCGCCCTGGATCGACTGGTTAAGAAGCAGCGTGTTAGCTTCGAAATAGCCAACAAAATAATCTCAACCCATGTGGTGCCGATGGACCTGGCTCCGCTCCTGGGACTGGCTGCTCATGCCTCCAGTGCCGCGGCTGTTAGTGGAGGTCATCTCGACCAGAGCCACTTCTCGCATCTCCAGCAGCAGCAGCAGCAGCAGCACATGCTCAGCTTCAGTGTTTCCCCGCTTAGCATGCCGCAGGGCGGATCTGTGAACGCCTCGCTGACCTCCGCCAAGCAGATGTTCGGTCAACCGATCTGTGGCTATACGCAATATCAACCTATGACCCTGGCCCTGCAGCCGCAGCATCAACAGCAGCTGGTTGGCCAGTTCAGCAGCATTAATTTGGGAGCCAGCAACTCGAACTCAAGCAGCGGCTGCCAGTCGCCTGTGTTTAGCACCAGCTTCAGCGGCAGTTGCTCTCCCAATCCATACCTGCCCTGTGCCGCCGGTGGCTCTTCACCGCTGCATCAGATCACCAAGGGCATCTCTGGTTTAAGTACCGGTGGTGCTGGTGGTTCCATCACCAGGGGCACTTCAGCCGCCAGCGAAGGGGCGGCAGCGGCCGCCGCTGCCAATCAGCCTCTAGACCTGTCCATGGATGTTTGCGGTGGGGTAATAGACCAGCAGCCCACGGATTATGCAGCCACGAATTGGTTCATGCCCACGGCTTCGTACTACGACATGAAACCGCTTAACCTATCGCCCGCACAACCTGTGAGGGTCGTGCCCACGCCGCCAGCTTCGCCCAATTTGTGCATTATCCAGGAGGAGAACGGGAACGGGCAGATGTGTCACACTATCAGCACGGGTACTCCATATGCGGGTTGTACGGGAGGAATTACGCCGCAGATATGCCTCACCGATGTCCAGGGCAGCGAGATCACATTGGTGGCTCTATCCTCGGACAATAGTCGTGATAGTGAGGACTCCCTCGAACAGCACACACCAGTTATGTCACTGCAGGTGAGCGAAATGGGGATTCATAATAAGACATTTTCACTAAAATCTCTTTATAGGGGCTTATCATCACGGAACCCAGCAGCGATATGCCTTCAATCACCAGGGGCATTGGACGTAAGGCCAGTCTGGACTGCGAATCGGGCGCTGGAAGTCATTGTCCAGTAGCCAGTAGCTCCTCCCACGCAACCCAATCCCAATCTCAAGCTCAAACCGAAGCCCAATGCCGGCGCGGCAGTGACAAATCGCTTGGCTTCTCTGATGATTCACTAAGCAATGACTCGAATAACCTGTCGCCCTGCCAGGAGCCATCCGCCAGCTCTGGTTTCAAATCGGATTCCCACTCGGAGATGGGCGATCACACGGAATGTGGTCATCTAACGCCCGATTCCATGTGCGACTCGCGGCGCATGTCGGATGAGATGTGCTACGAAGTGCCGCTGCCACATGAGTGTTCCAATCTGGACTCCACACGCATCTTGGAGATGGTGAAGCAGACCATAGACTCGACAATGCCGCCCAAGGGCTTTGTCCTGCACAAGGGAAGCATTAGCTCGGAGGACAGTGGAGCGGAATCGCGCCATAGCAGTGCCTCAAATGCATCCACCTCTAATCCTCTGGCTTGCGAGGCGGCTTCCCTACTCGTCTCACACTCTGGATATGGCGAGCCAACCACAAATCTCAGTTTGGAGTACTCAGGGGGCCTGCAGATCGAGCTCCAAGTGTGCGAGGGACGCAGCCGGGATCACCATGGCGCCGGCAAGGGCATCAAGCTGCGTCGCATTTCCGGGGACCAGTTCGAGTATGGAAAGATATGCCAGCAGTTGATAAGCACCATCACCATGCAGCAGGTGGCAGGCTAAATTAAGGAATCCCGCCCTGCTAGCTACCCAAAATGACTACTCGCCTTGCCTAAACTCTGCGTAGCTGTGATTAAAGTCGATATGTACGATATAGCCATCCTAAACCAGTAGCAATTGGAAAGGAGATATGTTTCAATTTCCTAATAACGTTTATCCCCGTTTTCCCGTTTTTCATGTTCAGTAGCGTAATCAAAATTTTGAATATCAATTATAAATACATTTTTCAATTTTTCGTAGACCACACCGATACTTAGGTAGTTCAATTCAAAAAGGAACGTGTAAATACGTGTAGAAATATTACAAATATTCGCTAACATATTATATTTTAACGAATAACGCACATGCCAAGATAGTTTAGTTAATTTGTAATACATTTGGTGGCGCAAGGTTTTTCAGCAACAGGAGCAAGTAAAATGTAAAATACATTCCAGTAGCCGAAATTTCATACAAAGGAAACCAACGTTCGTTCTAGCCGTAATGATTATCAATATTTAGAACTATACTATATATATATCGACTAATGATAATTTTGACTTCTGTGCAATTCGTAAACGAGATAAAAGTGTTTATTTTGTCAACTCAGTTCAATGACGATACGTACATCTATATCTGTATGAGATATAGATAACCTTAATGTTAATATATATAGGTGATTACTAAATCTGTAGTTAGTTTGCAGTGGCAATTCGTAGCTCCGACTAGTGGTAAGCTCTTGATTCCGTTAAATTTTAAACATTTTTTATGAATGTAGTGTGAAAATTTGTTCTGTTATTATACACACGATCTATGTTTAGAGGTATATTCTACGGATTAAACACGACATTGATAAATCTATTTTTAATGAAAGACTGCTGTGATTTTACATGTAATTAATTTAGAGCGAAAGAAGGTAGAAGTAAATAACAACAAAAGGAAATACAAACAAAAACTACAAACTTGAAACCAACTAGTTATATAATTATATAAATAAACAATTGAACTTTATCTTAAATAAATTACCAATCCTCCAAACGCTGTCCCATGTTTTTTATTACATTTAACATGCTGGGGCTTAAAAGCGGCTGGTAAAGACCTCTTTTCAAAATTCGGCGCCTATTTCGCCTATTGATATCGATAACCGACCGTTTTATGCGGATTTCGATTGTCGGAATTGTTTTTGGTATTATTCGATGGCTGGCTGGCCGATAACTTCACACAAAAATCTATCTCATATATCGAAGAAGTGTTTATGTTTTGATTTGATTAAAAAAATATATAAATTGGTTTTGGTTTGAATGTATTTATTTAAGCATGATTTGCCGCTTGTGCCTGAACAACGTGAACGATAGAGACACGATTCGTATATTCGAGGATGTCGGCCTCTCCCTTAATGTGGCCAATGTGATGGCCAAATACTTCTGGTTTGAGGTAATTTCTTGGATTGTTATTTTGGTAGCATATGTAAATGTTTCAATTGCAGCCAAAGAGCGATGATCCCATATCCACCGTAATTTGCTTGACCTGCTGGAACCAGGTGAACGATTTTCACCAGTTTTATGAGGCCGTGGAAAGTGCACATCGTTTGCTCACAGAAAGGTTTTCCCTGAAAACTGGCCAGGATCAGGGGAAACTAGAGCACGGTGAAAACCCAGAGCAGCAGGAGGAGGAGCAGGATGTGGACCAGGAACTGGAATTACATGCCAGCGGCAGCGAGGCTGGTTCCTTTACCAATGAGCAGTTCCTCACAGAAGTGATAGTGCAGCAGGCGGAGCAGACGGAGTCCAACCCACCGGAGGAGCAGTTCATCAAAGAAGATCCTGCAACAGAACAGGACGTAGATCACGATCCAGGACCCGCAGCCACCGTACCAGCAGAAGAACGTAGGGAAACCCGATCAACCGCCAAAAGTAAAGCACAACATTCTTTGCCCTCTTCACCACCTCCTGAAAAATCGAAACCCCTGGCGAACAAAACCAGGGCGAAACGAAACCCGTGCAAGGCAGAAGGAACCCCACCGAAAAGCAAACGCTATGCGGACTACAAACAGTGCATGCTGGATATCGATGCCAAGATCTCTGCCCACATGAGACTCACCTGCGACGTTTGTCACGAGGGGCAGGAGACCTTCCTTCTGCTCTGCAAGCACATGCTGCAGGAGCACCATCGCAAGGGGTATGCCATATGCTGCAATAAGAAGTTCTACAAGCGCTCCTTTCTCACCGATCATATTGATCGTCACGCCGATCCGGAGAAGTTTAAGTGAGTGGTAAAGTGGAGTGAGCCAATCTGAAGCAGAAATCCCATGAGCCGAACCCATAAACCATAGAAAATTTAATTACAGATGTACACAGTGCGACAAGCGATTTGCAGACAAACAGTGCCTGAGAAACCATGAGCTGCTGAAGCACCATCCGGAGGAGGAGAAGACTTTTATGTGCGAACAGTGTCCCAAAAGATACACTAAGCAGTATCTGTTGGATCAGCACCGCGTTATTCACAAGGAGCGAAATGTGGTTTGCGATCTCTGTGAGAGAAGGTACATTTTGGTTTTACCCATCTTGTAGTTGTTTCACAGATATTCTCTCTTTTGGATAGATTTCCCAACCAATCCCTTCTTTGCACGCACGTCAAGATGGCGCATGGCAACTATGGTACTATGTGCGACATTTGCGCACAAGTTATACGTGGACGAGCTGCGTTCCAGCGACATCAGCTGGAGCACGCTGGTGTCACGGAGCCCAAGGTTCAGTGCGACATCTGTGGATCCTGGCACAAGAACAAGCACAGCCTCAAGAAGCATGTGCGGCGACATAATGGCACTGCTGCAACCTGCGATCTCTGTGGAAAGGTTTCGCCCAATCGAAGCGCCATGCTGAGTCACCAGCGATATGTCCATCTCACGGATAGGAAGCACGAATGCAGTGTGTGCAGTAAAGCCTTCAAGAAGGCCATCACACTGAGGGAACACATGACCATGCATACGGGCGAGGTGCTATACAAGTGTCCTCACTGCCCGAAGACCTTTAACTCCAACGCGAATCAGCACACGCATCGTAGGAAGTGTCATCCCAAGGAGTTCGAGGAAGCACGGAAGGCACGCACCGAGAAACGAAAAGCCATCGGCGAAGAGACACCCAGTGTGTTGACCATCACAACGGGCGAGGATGGAGTTGAATCCCACAGCATTCTGCTGACAAACACCGAGGAGGATCTTAAGGGCGATACCATTGAGTTCACTCTGTGTCTCGATGCCGATACCACAGATTGAACATGATTTGTGTTAAAATTTCGTTACACGTACTGGCAGCACAGTTATAAATTGGCGGCATAGGAATTTGAAAGATTTTTTAAAAAATGAACTCAATTTCCAAAACATTTTAGGTAATTATCTAAATTAGACACAAAACGTTTATTTTAAGATCCTTAGGCTAGCAGCGTTTAACAAAATAGACGGAGATTTTAAGTGGAATGTTGCATTAAGTTCTAGAAACAAGTACTAACCCCGTTCACAGATAATTTCCACAGCATTGGGCTCCATTAAAACGGACTCCAAGCACCGTTGGACAGCTGAGCCAAGAATCTCGTCCAGCAGGAAGTTCACCAGACTGTCAAACAAGTGTGTTAGGTCTCATATGCATTTAGATTGTCGAAGCTAACTCACTTTTCATCGCTTACAAATCGCCATAGATTCATTTGCAGATAATGGGCATCCACCTGGATCTGCTGGAGTCCGAATTTGCTAAAAGTTCTTAGCCTCACGCATTCCAAAAGAGTCTAAAAACAGAGATCACGTGAATAGCCTCCTACTTTTCATAAATTCACTTACTTTTAGACCAATTTTAATGATGCCCATTATAATTGAGGCCTTGGTAAACTCCACTGAAGTAAAGATTTCCACTCGCTCCGAAAACAAGCGATGTATGTTGGACACATAGCTGGATTCCAGCTGCGAAGGCGTGTAGTTTGACCAATTCGACCGATATTGTGGCTTTGAAGTGGAAGCAAAGTTACTGAAATATGTCTTTCGGCTAGAATCACTGCTGGCTGTGGTGCGGAATCCTGACGTTGCATTCGTGTTTGCCTCGTAAAGACTGGCCACCACCGCCTCGATGCTGCCCAGCTCCTCCACGACTCGCTTCATCACCGCCCGCACAGATCGCGGTTCCAAGCAGTTAAGCCAATCCCTTGTTTCCACGCTCTTGCGTAACATTTGCGAGATATTCGTGCCCTGCAGCCGCACATAGGCGTCCAATAGTGATTGCGCCGTCTCCCGCATTTCTGCACATATCTCAGTTTCGTGGGTAAGTGTTGCACTATTCTCCGAGTCGATTTCATACAGGTCATCCACCAGAGCAATCTACGGATTCGATTTATCAGGGAAATCACACAGAATAAGACATATAAAGCTCACCAGTATGTGGACGCCCTGTTGCTCGAGTTCCAGACATGTTTTGGACAGCACCAGCAACAGATTGGGTGGACTGGAGCTGGAGGCATCTCCGAAACCGCACATCACCTTGGCAATATGTCGCAGGAAGCCAATGAGTAGGTTCTCCCGAATGCCCTCTACGCACAAAGCGCCCTTGTGTTCCGCCTTGATGTTGAATGACCAGTCGGTGCGCAGGAATATAAGCAAGTCCTGCAGTACACCCTTTATCTTCTCCACCATGGACACATAAAGGTTGCTGATAAGGTCACCGAGATTAAGACCAGCAGCTGCATCACTCTTGGCAGAAACCAGGGACAGCCGAACCGCACTCAAGCTGTCGGCAAAGTGATCTTTGAGATTTTTGGCATGGGCATCGCAAAGTTGGTGGGCAGCCGCAATAATGATAGATACTGTGTTGCGTTGCACCTCCAAGCCGCGGCAGATATTTCGCATGGCCTGAAGACGCCGATGAAGGCGATCCAGAGCGCGCAGCATCACCTGGGTATCGCCGTAGCCAATGTCGGACTCAACGCGATCCTGAACAAGAGTCAGATACTTTTCTATGTTCTGATTGAGGAAGACGTTTAACTCCTGCAGCGCGTTCTCCTGAAAGTCATCGCTGAAAAAGGAATGAATAGAATAAAAACTGATTTAAGTTTATAAGACATATTGGTAATTTTACCGCTCATGCTCGTAGTGCTTGGCCACGAACATGTCAAAGTAGGACGTTACTACCAGCGCCAGATCGTTGAGGAAACCATCGATGCCCATGTCCACAAACTCCAGCATATCACGCTCTGTTTGATCCTGCAGCATGACGATTTGCTCGTGGAGTCGTTTGCCAGCGCAAGTCAGCATTTCGCTGGCCAGATCCGAGGTCTTTTCGTCCAGCTGCAGGAGCAGCTCTCCAATTTCCGTCAAGGACTGGGCCGTGTTCCCAGCCCTTTGGAAGTCAGTTCGCAATTGCTCCTTGAGATCTGCCATGATGGCGTCGCAGTCTCGCTGGATCCCATCGAAGGAGGGCTGGCGACCGTACTGGGCAAACACCTTCTGGGCATGCAGGTAATCCTGTACAGCTTGCGCGTAGTTCTGTTCCTCGATCAGGGACTTTAGTTTGGCTGGCAGGGTGGAGAGGAACTGCAGCCTCTTGAGGAGCGAGTGTTTCTCGGAGAGGCGACATAGTTGCGATCTGGTGCCCTGCAGGGTACCGGTGATTTGCTCACTAAACGTCGTTATGGATTGCATCTTGGTCATCAGCAGGTTCACATCCGTTTCCATCTGCTTGAAGTCATCCTTCATCCGGCGAATCGTATCCGTGGCGGAGATGAACTTGTTGTAATTCTCGTAGACCAACGTCTGCATATCCGAGTGCAATGTCTGCGTGTCCTTGACCACCGCCGCCTCCGTATCCATAATTTGCTTCAAGGAGCAATCCTAAATTCGTGAGTAATAGCCAAAACAAAAGGTTCATCAAATAATGGTTCCTACTTTACCATTGTGGAATCCTTACCTTGAGCAGCCTTTCCAGATACTTTTCCGCATTGAAGTTGGAGCTGTCCATGTCGAAGGGATTGGCTTTGGTTTCAGCCATTTTTCAGAACTTTTTACCACTAGTCTAAATAAATAAATAAACTAAATGTTGTAAACTTGTTGTTGCTGAAGACTTATCGGACTTCTGTTATATATCGATAGGTTACAGCGTGTTGGTCAACGCAAAATTATTCGTTCACTTAACAGCTGACAGGCAATAGTGTTATCGATAACGCAAGTGCGCCACGTAATCTTTTTTCAAACGGTGCGCATAAATTTGCATTACCTATATTTATGTTTTTTTATTGCCCAACCTTGGAGACGCAATTAATCTTTACGGCACCTTAGCTGTGCGATAATATTCCGTTATCTATGCAAAGAAGCTGCGAGAGCATGAGCATCTAAGCTCACTCACGCGCTTGCACTTTTGGCTTACCGTTCTGCAGTTAAGTCGCATCGTCCGAACCAACAAACAAATCATATTCATTTAAAATCTTTTAAAATATTGCCAAAAAAAAACAGCTAAGACAAAAACGTATTAGCTCAACAGAACCTTTTATTTGAACGTTAAAATATTGAGTGATGCAATTACATAAAACTGAATAATCAAAATAATACTATATACAGTTAAATATCAATGAAGAATGGTACTATGATAGGCAAGTAATTACTTGTATATGTAAGAGTAAGTATCAAAAGAATTTAAATTTTTTATTCTCCTTTTTTTTTGACTTATACTTTCAGTGATACTAATAACCTTTTTTGTGTTTTACTTTAATTATTTTTGTATTGTTTTTTTTTTGCTTCTATTTGTATGCTCATAGGTGTGTGGTGAATTGGTATTAAATTGTGAGAGACTGAGACTATCTCAGTTCTTAAAGCTCTCCGAAATTTGTATTGTAATCTCGGCTTTGTTATTGGGAAGCTCCCATTGAAAACTGATAAGGAAATTGATATTTCTTTCTAAAAAGTATCATTATTGCTAAAGGTTTTAGTAACTTGAACACAACATGCAGCTACTACTCTCTGTTTGCGCACTAATTATAACTCTGTGGAGCTCTTTGGTGGCTGGTGGTTGGTAACAACAAAAAGTTATTTAACAAATGTACCTAATTACTTAACCATTTTGTAGATTGTGTGACGGACCCCGTGACAATGCTCTGCATTTTGGACCCAAATCATGGCAAATAACTTTGTGTGTCACCTTCTCAATAAAGCACAAAAGTAGAACACGATGTGGGCTTCTTCTGTATCCTTAGTAATTCAACAGTCTCCCCAGACTGAGTTACGTGTGGTAAATCGCATTAAACATGTCACGCCCACCGCCTCCACACTACCAGACATCTTTTTTGTTGCGGTTTCAATACCCTGTTCTTGGGCATTTCGATACTGCAATGTAGTTTGTAACGCCTAGAGAATGATATGTGTTTGTGTTACATTTTTAATATCCATAAAACACATTGTTGAAATGATTATTTATTACATTTTTTACTTAATCACTTCCACCACCACACACAAGACTTTTTAATGGGCATTTCCATTGTCGCCACATAAAGATGTTGAAGTTTTATGTACTTCTGGCTGCGACCTTCTTGTATTGGTGGGAGTTTGTCTGCCCGCTGGCGACCGTGTCAAGTTGAATGAACATGGACAAGTTTTTGCCACTTCACGAGGGCCGAAGTTCTCTGTGCTGTATCTCGCATCTGAGTCTCGCTTTTCGGCTGCTGTTGCCCCGTAATTTTTCCTTCATTCGCACTATATTTTATCCCTGCTCCTTTCGCTCTCGCTTCTTTGTGGCGTCTCATTTCAAATACATTAACATTTTGACCTTTGGCAAAAAAGTTCGAGCTGTTGCCGGGGCCGAATTTAATTTCGAGTTGTGTGCAGATTGTGCAAATCACACGCTCTCCAATACCATCAGCCTCCTTGGCTTGTATCATGTGCACTGAAAACAATGCTTAGCAATCAGGCTTAACAAGGGTCCCAACTCATTCGGAGTATTTAATAATACCATCTCCCAATTGAACGAAGTTTGTATTTAAAAAAAAGGCTTCGTAAGTTCTTTATTAACAACTACATATAGGCATTTCAATCTTATTTCAATAGCTTAAAAAGGTACTTAAGTAAATATTGACTTCTGATTATCACGTTTGAAGTGCCTCAAAAGTGTGGTGGGTATTTTCTCTCAGTGCACAAATGGCATTGCATACCTGCAGGCGCAGGATCCTAAGGTAGTCCTAGCACACAGCGACACACACACACACACACACACACACGCGCGCTTGTGTGTGTGCCGTGAACTTTGCTTTCATCAAACTGAAAATTGAATTTACGTAAGCCGTGCGAAATATAACAAAAAAGTGAAAAGCTGGAGGACGTGAAGGCGGTGGAAGGCGTCGAACGTGTCAAGGTCAAGTTGCCATTGTCCCAGGTTTTCCACACCTCACTTTCTCCTCCCCTCCTCCCCTCCCCTTGCTCCCCTTCTCCCCTGCGTGCGGCACAGAGAAAGCTGCCACACCACCCACGTTCAGCCCACTCATATGTTTTGTGCAGTTTGAAGTGCGCCAAGTCGTTAAATTAATTTCAGTGCACTCAAAAGCAGGAGCAGCGGAAACTGGAGCACACAGCCAGTGCTCATTTTAAACGGATTATGTGTACGGCATTGGAGTGGGCGGTGGTTCAGGGTGGTGGCTGAGTAAGTGGGTGGGTGGGTGGTTGGTTTGGTGTCAGGTGGGCCAGTTTTGTGGGGTGGCGTGGGTTCAGAGATTACTGGCAAGTGGCCGAGCCAACTGAAGTGAAGCTGCATGAGTGGACAGCAAATGAAAGGCAAACAAGTCGAGCGCCATAACACACAGCTTTAAGCCAAAGTCAAAGGCTGGGTGGATTTTCCGAAAGGAAAGTGTGGGTGGGAAAACTCAAGTGGCATGGCTGATTTCACTTCGAGCTTTTCAGCTGACACTCAAAAGTTGTTCGTCTGGAAGAAAATTGCACAAAAAGGGAACAGTAAGAGAGTTCGAAATAAGTCCACTTTAAATGCCCATTTATTGGCAGCAAATCAAAGGCAATAAAGCAATTTAGTGGACACACTTACCACATTTTTATTAAATGTAAAAACATGCATTTCTTAAAAACTATAATTGAGCTTAGTTCATTAAAATGAACACATTCCTTCTTCATCTTAATTATTTACTTTTACTTATTTAATTTACTTTGACTTGTAACTAAGTTACCAAGAGATTAATTTGTTCATTGATGGTAAGTTACTTAATTAATACAGTTGAAATGGTGAATAAAAGCAGCAGATGTATGAAGTTTAGAGCATCGTAAATGTTTTTTATAGATAAAAAGGAGTATTTCTGCACATTCCAGTTGTAAAAAACAAATTCATGGTCCCGATTTTGCGGGGCATGTTAATCATAACCCTTCGCCAATAAATCCGACATTAAATTTACGTTTGCATGGATTTTAACCACGAGCTTAAGTGCGGCGATAAGGTTGTCAAGTGCGGACAGTTTTATCAGCCCGCACAGCAAATGCAATTTAAATGCATTCGAAAAAATAAAAGCGCAGGGGAGCGTGGAAAACCGAAGGATGTGTGCCCATAAAACGAAGCACACGCATGTGGCATGCATTTCTGTGTATGTACACGTATGATGCATTTTCCCATGGAGGATTGGCTTGGGGCGAGCCATAAATCTGCACGCAAAGTGCTTCCGGCCTGCCAGCCAAAAATGGCTGATGATTCTACTGCCGGGGAGCTCTTTAATAGCGCCAAAGTGCCGGCCGCAGGTGTTTACCTCTGGGATGTGAATGTTTCCCCACCCCCAAGGGAAGCATTCGGGGAGAAGTGATGCAAATGCAACTTCAGTTGACACTGCACCTGCAGCAAGGAATTCGCTGCAATGTAGCACTTTGTACATTTGCAGCTGTGTCGAGTGATAGGCATTTGCTGGCTTATATTGCCACTAGCGCTCTTTTTTGGCCAATGATTGGGGGAATGCGCAGTTACACAGAGAAAAAAACCTTTCAGCTAATCTTTTGCTTAAACTTTTTAAGAGCGCACTTTTCTTACACATTTACGTCACTACTTGCATGGGTATAATTCCTGATTATGTCGACATATATCTTATTTGATTCATTTTGATATGAACACCTAGATCTAGGCACCTTGGATGGAAAAGATTTCTCTCCGTTTGGCCGCCCCACTTGCAACATCCTCCAACGCCTTTTTGCTGCCGTCTGTTGGGGTTGTCAATTTTTGATTGCCCTTCGGCAGATGTGTTTGAATGGCGGGGAATGGGGGGCGGGGAATGCTGTGTGTATTGCGCTTTCGAGGTTAGCGGGTCACGTGCCGCACTCGACCTGCTCCTCCGACATTTGCTGCGACAAAATCAGCGCTGTGGCATCTTCGCCAGCAATTGAATTCAAATGAAGCCGGGCTAAAAGGGCTCCCACTGCCACCCAGAAGAATAAATGCGATGCCATAAATCAAGCATAAAAATTGACATTAATTTTGGCCATGGGAGGGGGGGGGGAAACACCCGTAGATAGAGTGCGAAAGAGAGGTGGGAGAGTGGGAGTGAGGGAGACGGAGCGCTGCTTACGTGTGCGTCTTATACGAATTCAATTCGCTCGCCAAAGTGGAGGAAACCAAAAGCTTTGCGCATCGATCACGCCCAGAATATTCAAGTGTCATCTCATCTGCTCCTCTGCTCAGCAGCCTCCTACAATTTTCCATTTTCCCCCACTCCCCTTTACCGAATCGAATCTCAGGCGGGGTAATCGAAAAAAAAAGGTTTCCATTTAATGCGATTTGTTTGTGCATTAGCTTGCGGTTTATTTGATGGGAAATTTGCATTTGGCATCGGGCAATTAAAGTTCAGCCCTAACTATGTTTTTAGCAATGTGTGGTTTTTGCAAAAATAACTAACTAATCAAACCGCAGTCACAACGGCCCAAAGTGCTGACCACAGTTGGGAAATTCCAATTGTGCAGTGAAACGAGATAGAAGCGTTTATGGTCTAATAATCAGCATTTTATGCCTAAATTTAGAGTAACCGATGGGTGTCGTTTCTGTGGGGTTGATTTCGAGAGCGAATCTAAGCTATCGACTGTTGACAAAAATAACCGGAAACAGGCCGAAATTGATGGCCTAATGTTTGTGGGTCTTCTGTCACTTGCGCATTTTTATAGCATACTTTTCAGAGTATTGCTGTGTGTTTGCCCAGCACCGAAATGTTTACGTGTTTGAGTGCATTCAGTCGGACTTTATGGCCATCTGGGGACTGGATCTGGTTTATACTTCACCCAGAGAGCCACCCACATCCCTCATTGTAGCGTTTCGTCTCGCAAATGAATGCTATTTCTGTACGAAATCCGAGAATGGCCAGTGTCCACTGAAAGAAACTCCTTTGTCAAAGGTCGAGAGTTAGATGAATTCCGCTGAAGTGGCACAAAAAGGCATTATTTCTTACGCCGTGAATGGATAAAGATCTTTTCGTGCCCTGCCCTATGTTAATTAAGGTATGTTTTCATACAGTGAACGTTCGGTAAAACGAACCGCATATAAAGCTATTCAATGCAGTGCAGCATTATAAAATATTACTAAGCTAACGATGTATAAACTAGGATTTTAGACTTCCATGTGACAGATTGAACATTCGGTTAGAGAAGTTCAATCGTAGAAATATATAAACACGATGGTACATACGTGTATATTCGGACGTGGACAGATAGCAGATGGCTGGCATAGGCCAAAGTTCTCACGTGGAAATGTGTGGAGGGGAGGAGCAGTGCTTTTGGGGGAATCGTGTCGCCACATGGAATCAACAGTTTACCTGGCTGGGCGCTCCTGCTGGGAGCCGGCTCAGCCGTCTGTTTTGGCTAAATGGCTTAAAGCCCGACCGGAGCTGACAACAAATACAGCTGGTGATGATAATGATGATGGTGTTGCTGATGTTGATGGGGAAGAGGGGCCAGGACCAAGGGAGGCCAGGGGCAGTGCCATTTGCGAGACAGAGGCGCATGCACAACGGCAATTACTCATGGAAATAGTTCCTGAACAGGGAGCAGGAGGCTCATGAGTTACGGTTAGGGTTTCCGTTGCTGTGGATACAGTTTCCCACAAACCACCACCCCCCCTCCCTCATTTCCAGGGGGAGTGCTTTGTTTATTTGTTTACTCTGCACTCCGTTTGCTCAAAATCAGAATTCCTGTTGCTGCGGCGGTTGTTATGATGTTGATTTTCCACGGGCCAAATTGAAGCCGTTACAGAGGTGGCTCACGAATGGGAAAATGAGGGAAAAGTCGGCAGATATCCTAGCTATCAATGGTGGGCAACATCATCATTTGCATCCAGCTCGCTTTTCCCTCGTTTCCCCGTCACTTTTGGACATGCCGGCAATGCGAAACAATGCTGAAAATGTAAACGAAATTCGAATATGGCTGATGCCGATTGCGATGCTTATGTGCTGTTTTATGCTGTTTTACGCTGCGTATCCTTGCTGCTTATGGCATCCTCGAGGCCACAGGACAATCAGCATGCATGATTTAACATTTCTCCAAAACAAACATCCGAAATGCCATAACACACATTGCCAGCGATTCCATCGCTCAAATTCACTGAAATCTCCGCGATGCAAATCTATGATAGTTTGGTCTGCATTGCATTTTCCCTATTATTCCGATTTGATGGTATATCGTACTTACATTCGGCTTACTCGAATTATAACTGTACCTTTTTTCATTTCCACATTTTCATAATAAAATTTACGTATTACTACTTTAGAAAATAAGTTACCGAGATTACTTTGCTCTCATATTCTATTAAGTATTATTTTGCAACACAAGTAAGTCTTTTTAAAAGGGAGATTGTGAAAAAAGGAATGTTCCATGCTTCGCCAGAAAGCATATGCAACACACATACATATGTAGGTATGTATGTATGTACATATGTACATATGTGAGTGCTCGGAAAATGTGAATGCAGAAAAGGCAGACGCTGCACATAACTAACTGGGGACTTGAATTCGGTTTGGGGCGTATATTGCGCCAATTTCCATACAAATCTCTCACATGCACAGCCACACACACACACACAAACACACACTGTCGATCGTAAATGGAAAACGGTTTGCATAGTTTCGACCCAAAAAACGAAAAAAAAAGAATCCAAAGCCCAGCAAACTCCGTATGAATGGAATCAAACAAAACAAAACAAAGCAAGGCCCACAAGGAAAACAAAGGACCACACATGCGAGAAAGAAAAACAAAAGCCCCAATAGGTGGCAGCACCAACAACAACAATAGCGAGTGGTAGTGGGAGCAACAATAAAAACAAATGGCAGCTGAGGCTGAGAGCAAGGAGAAAATTAAAAAGTAAACACAAAAATTCACGTGCTTCGCATGCAATAACACTAGTGCTGGCCAAAGAGAGAGAGAGAGAGAGGCAGAGTGACAGAATGGTAGTAGTGGGCGGCAGGGAGAAAGCGATTCACTTGCGCGTCTGCGCAGTGAGCACAGATAGTGTGAGCGAGCGAGAGCAGCGTGGTGCGCGTGATTCAAATAGCGAGAGCAAAGGCAACGCAATTTGTGTTGTATGCTGTATGGCAACTTCTCTCTGGCGAAATTTTGTTTACCGTTCTTGTGACGTATGACATTAGTGTAGGGGAATATCGCCGGGAAGATCATTTTTAAATTGTTTAATTGACAAATTGTATATTGGACTGTCAAATAAAACAATGTAAAATTTTAAATCCGATGGCAAAATGCTGGAGTATATATAGATATATATATAGATGTATATATAGATATATATATATATATATCTATACAATATAGATTCTTTTAGATACCATATAAAGTGTTACCTTTGTTATGTTACTTTGTTATTGTTTGTTATTTAATATTGTTTTAATTGGGAAAAACACGAAGGCTTGTGTTTTTTTCCGGTCAAAAGGATATCTGCAAGTCCTAAAAAACCTAAGGTTTCCTTCTCCCACCCCTCACTTTTAACACCTGCCTGCAGAAGCTTACTTTGCATGGAAATGAGAGTTGAACCTCCTCTCTCCCTCTCTCCCTCCCTTACCATCCAGCGTGCGTATTATTTATGCGTAGACGTTGTGGCGCTCAAAGAAAGGCAGAGAAATCGAGAGAGAGAGAGAGAAAGAGCTGATGCTAGTGAATGAGAGCTTCTTGGTGGGGGAGAGCGGACTCCATAAAAACGTCAGAGTCGCGCTCGGACCCTTTAGAAGTGTGTGAAGCGTCGTGGAGAGCAGACGTGCGCTGCTGCCTCTGCGAAATCCTCGCTCTCGGGCAGCTGTATTCAACCAACACATGGCCAACACACGGACACTCACACAAACACGCAATTATACACGCACACCTGTACACCCAGCGCGCGCGCAAATCGCCGAAATTAAAGCAAAGCGAAACGGAAAATGCTTAAATGTCCACGTGAAACGGTGCACAAAATAATCGAATAATGAAAACAAATCGAATTAGTGAAATTAAAGTGGAGTTCTTCTTTTTTTGGAAAAAATCAATGCCGTTAATCGACGCACACGGATACACACGTAAACGCACACGTGTGCTTCAAAAGCCAAAACACACCTATACACCGATACACCAAAACACACACACACGTACAGAAGGCCTAACAAAGTGAAAGTAACGAAATTAGCAGCACAATTGTGAGTGAAAGTAGAGGGCCCAATAAAAAAGAAGCAGAGCAGAGAAAGGAAAGGCGCGAATTTGAAGAAGTTGCCTTAAGAAATGCATTAGTCGCTTAGTTCCAAAATTTCCTTAATTTCCATTCCTTGTCTTGCCCTTCTTCTTAATTAAACGAATGTATGTGTGCTTTTAACTCGGGCATAGTTGCGACAACAACAAAAACAAGAAGCAGCTTAGGGCTAAAATATAAGTAGATAAAAAACAAGCGGCAACAGCAGCCGCCAACGCAAAAACAACCTGAGCAAGATAAACACGCAAAACAAAGCAAACTGGGTCAGTAAACGAAAAGGAGGAGACGGAAAGAGGAGGACGAGGAGGAGAAGGAGGAGGAGGAGAACGAGGAGAGAAGAAGGAGCGGCAAGGAGGAGCACGAAAAGCTCCCGCAATGTTGCATGTGCTGCAGCCGAAGTGTAGCATACCTAATGGGGCAAATGGTAAGTCACTCAACACACGAAAATCCCTGAATTCCGATATGCCACGCATATTTAACCTTGAAAACAGCTTTAGCCCATAACGGGGAAGGATCACAAGAAGTAAAATATCAGCTCAAGGATATGCGCTGCGAGTCGAAAAGTAAATGTCGAAATGCCGAAAGGAGCAATAACAAAAGAGCAGGGACTGTAGAAGCAACAGCAACAAGAAGCGGGAAATGGAATAACAGTAAAATAAAATATCCCTGTGAATCTAGCGCTTGCAGGCGTCATTCCCTTCCCTTCTAAAACTCCCTAATGTTCATCCACACCCACGCAGAAGCATTTTCGTTTAGCAAAACAGAGAAAAATGCTTCAATACCTTTTTATTTTCTTGCATGCTTTTCAATTACATCATTTGAAATGGTCAAAAAGGATTGAAAGATACACATTAACTCCATATCTTTTAAAGAATATTGTTAAAAGTGACAAGGAACTCACATTGAAATTTTAAACTTAGGAGAAACCAATCATATGCTTACAGAATGAATTTTTAACGGGTTTGGTGTTGTGATTGATATGCAAAGATAAGGGGAAAATTATAAATTCTAAAATTTCTTTAAGTCTTTAACGTGAATAATTTGATAACCGTAATTGGTAAATATCAAAATAAGTTTTAAGATTAATTTTTCTCAGTGCAAGCCCTGCGTCCAGAGTCCCTCTGCGTGTATGTGTGTGCTGCCTTTGCTTGTGTGCGCCTGATGTGGGTCATAAATGTTACTCCATTTTTATGGCCAACTTGCACACGACGATGGCGCTGAAGCAGAGCAGAGCAGAGCAGAGCAGAGCGAAGAGCAAAAAGCAAAATGAAAGAGCTGCCAGCATAAGCAAATGGCAAGGATATAGCAAGGATATGGCGGGAATAAACCAGAATAGAAGAAAGTGAGAGAAAAGTGAGGGAAAGGGGACATTTAATGGCCAGCAACGGCGAGGGCAGCTCCAAATATTAAGCCAAACAAATACATATAAATATTCATTAGGGTCCCCATTCAGATTTCGCACTTTTCGGTCCCTCAGTCTTTAACAAATTTACCAAAAATTGGAATTAATGTTATTAGCCGGAATTGCGCTTTCGGTGAGCAAAATATTCGCATTGAAGGCGTCTTTCGTTTGGTTTTTCGTGTCGAAAGGACCAACTTTGCTGGCACTCGCTGGCCAATAATGCAATTGCGTGTCCTTGTTGCTGTTGCAATGTTGCAACTGGAATTGCAATTGCATTTCTAGTTGCTCCTCCTCCTGCTGCTGCTGCTGCTGCTGCTCGAGTGGCAATTAGCTGGGTGTCTCGGCGACATTTGCGTCGGTCGCCGGGGCTTATATAATGGTCGTCATGTCAGCCCGTCCTTACGGCCCGCCTCGGTTCCATTTGCGGTAGGCATCGCGTGACCTTGAGCGGGTGGTGGTGCGGCATGGTGGGCGGCATGCAAATCCATTGAAAGCGCACGGCTGCAGTTCAAGGCTATTTTTACGTTACGCAAGCAAACTGCAAGCACAGATACATATACTCGTACGTATACGAATACAGATACAGATACACACCAACATCCAGTGCTGTCGGTGTCTGTGTGTGTTTGCGTATCCTTGAGCGTCAGTTGGGCGCCGGGCATGTTGCATGCGTTGACATTTTCCCCTATTTTCCACACAGCTACTAATGTCCTGTTTCCTTTCTATACCTACCAGTCATGCAATATATATGACCGCCTATATATGTAAGCTGACTTATGCATTCGCTGGCAATCCTTTCGCTTCCTTTTCGTCTTTGCTTACTACTCTTTGTTTTGCCTAATTAGCCGAGCGAAAGTTATGCAATCACTGCTGAAACTTAACATTGAGCAAAAATTAAGCAAGTTTATTTCCAAATGTTGCCACGCCCACTCTACCGCCCGCAAACCGCAGAAAACTGCCACGGCCACATTTTTTGTAAAAGTTGTAATATTTTTTTACTTTTTTATTAGTCTTGTAAATTTCTATCGATCTGCCAAAAATAGTTTTGCCACGCCCACTCTACCGCCCACAAACCGCCCAAAGATGTCACGCCCACACCTTGGAATTTTTTTTTTTCATTTCTTAATTTTATTCGCAATTTTTACCAAATTTCCAGAAAATTATGAAATTTCTCTTTCGCTCTTCCACTAGCCGAGTTGCGGGTATCTGATAGTCGGGGAACTCAACTATAGCATTTTATCTTTTTTTTTTAATTTTTTGATGTACGATGTAGAAATTCAAAAAAATTAAAAAATGTCCCAGGGCTGAAGTTGTATATTCCATAACTTAACTTATCTTAATCGAATTTTGAAGTGGAATACCTCTAAATGTTTCTGGCGCAATTCTCTAAAAATCGGCGTTCAAATTTAAAACTTTATTTTTTAATTTTTCTGATGAATTTGTTGTAAAAATTTCAAAAAAAATTTCTCAAAAAGCTAAAGTGCATAACTCAACTTATCTTAATTGGATTTTAAAGTGGAATACCTCTAAATAATTCTGGCACAGTTCTCTAAAAATCTGTATTCAAATTTAGACAATTTTTTTATTTTAATTTTTTTGTTATTATAACCGTTACTCGTAGAGTGAAAGGGTGTACTAGATTCGTTGAAAAGAATATAACAGGCAAAAGGAAGCGTTTCCGACCATACTCGTATAAAGTATATACATATATTCTTGATCTGGATCAATAGCCGAATCGATCTGGCCGATAGGTCCGATTCCCTAACAAAAAACAGGGTTAGAAAATTTCATGAATATAAATGTGGTATGTGGAGTGTACCCATTAATCCGCAATGCTTAAGTTGAATTAGGCAAGTCACAAAATGCTTTCAGTTTTTTTTTACACCAAGCTCTATAAGGTTTGGTTTCCAACTATTGATATTAACAACTATAACCTACGAAACAGCCCTGATTTCACTACGCTAGATTTTCCCATGCCTTTGCCTCAATGTCATTGCATATTTGACAAGGTTTGTTTAATCGAAACGCAAACGACTCAAAGCCTATCTGTACGAGTATAATATGTGGAATAGCCTATATGTGGCAGGAAAGTCGCCGGGGGCGTGGCATGTGTGCGTGCTAGCCTCCGACTGTCACTGCCACTGAAATATGTATGACATGAGTGCAGGAACTAGCTGTTACGCCGTATTACTTATTGTCGCTATAGATCGCCATTGAAGTCGCGCCCACACAAACTAATCAGCTAAGCAGAATGGCAGTGCCTAGATATCACATCATAGCGACAGACATCTGTCCAGTCATGGTTATCAACCCATATTTGCTGTATGTACCCTCTCATTAGGAACAGTCTGGAGTTGAAGTAGCACTTAACTTCTGCTCCACGAAGGCTAAAAGGGAACGGGTCCCGCGGGTGTGTTAATTTCATTAAAAAGTTGTGCATCGAAAAACTTGCTAATTGACGCCAACGGCAAACTAAACAAAAACCGAAAAAAAGAACTTGTAACAAAAATGTGTTTAACCGGTGCAAGCAAACAAACTAGCTAGTTATTAGTTGTTTGCCTTGCAGATACTTACCAAAATGATCGGCTACATTGTAATTTTACAAATACAGTCGCTTGAATAGCACAATGAATAATGCACAATGTCGTCCAAAATGACTCAACAAATAGAAGCATTTATCAGTTCCTAATGCCAATGGCACGCAACGCTCATTTGCCTGGGACTTTGTCAATATTTAGGACGGAGCTAAGGTCAGCAATTGGAGTTGAATATAATTTGTGACTTGACCTGTGATTACAGCGGCTATAAATGCAAATCAACGGAACCGGGCAAACTGCACAAATGCCGCAATATAAACTTGGCCACGAAACAGGACGACGGAGGCAACTAAAAACAATTTGCCGTAATCAAAACGAAATCAGCAAAGCGCAAGCCGCAGCGGAAAGTAGAGCAGCTTTGGTCGGAAAAGCCTGGGAAAATTCCAGGGGAAACTCGAGCCTTTGATGCCCTGCAGAGAAGGGCGTTTGGGGAAACTAAAATGTATTCTTATCAAGGCAAGTTTTTATTTACATAGCTGTATATACAATGTTGTAGGGCGTAACACTTCTTATAGACATTGGGAACTTCTTAGAGAAAATATTGAAAAATACGAAATGTTCTATATTAATATTCAAGAAGCATCTTCATATTTCTTCTCCTTTCAGTTAACTCTTGAAAGTCAAGATTTTGTGTATATTTGCAATAGGTCTCAAGACGTCAGCCCACGCCATCCACCATCCACCACCCACTATCGTAATATTAAATTTGGAATATCCGCCATCCAGTTAGTGTAACCCTCTGCAGAAATCATGAGCGCGGGTGGCGCTGTTTTCCAGCCAAAAAACAACAGAGTCAACAGAATGGCACGGTACTCGACATCCGGCCGCGTCCATTCAGGTGCTCTGGTATTCCGGTTCTGGCCAAGAGGCAGAGTCCGGGGAATCGTCATTATATATTTGTTGTCACTTGAAAAATATTTGTGCTCTGCGCTTGATTTATGCTTTAGTCACTGTGGGTAGATTGGTGAAAAGTGGGCGGAATATGGGCGGAAAATGGCTGATGGGTGGCAATGGACGGCAATGGACGGCAATGGGCGGAGTATACCTTGTACATGAGGTATTCAGTTGCAAATGGCAAACAATGTTGGAGCTGCGAGCGTGGAAATGGCGGATTGTCGGGAGTCAGACTGAAAACTGTGAGAACTGGACTCTTGCGGTCGGGATATGCAAATGTTGGACGGGCAAAAAGTTAATAGAATCGGCTGCCAGGACCACAGAGCCATCCAATGCAGGTGTAGCTATCTGGGCATCTAGCCATCTAACTACTATGGCCCAACTATATGTATTCCCCATTGACCCCCGGCTCAGTTTTAACCAGTTGGGATGTTCTAGTTGGGGAAAGCGGGGAAAGTAGGGATGCTTTTCCTGTCCTGTTGTCACTGGCAGTTGAATGTTTGCATAACGCAACAAAGGCCAAAACAAAAGCTGCCACAAAAAGGGTTGAACATAAATATTTTCAACCGAAACGAGTTAAACAAAAAAGAGATATATACATATATAAATATATATATAAAGAAAATCGCATTGATGCCAAACACGCACACACAAAAGGCAAGAAAAGGGAAAAGGTTTCGGTGCCGAATTAACAATTCAATTTAAACGGACTGGGGGGAAAACCGCTTGACATCTATTTTCCAGCAGCGTGGAAATGGAGGTGGAAAGTGGAAAGTCAAAAAAGTGGGGACGTACTTTGACACAGAACTGATGCCCTGGGACGGGTTCAAAGGTTGACGCACACACTTGGCAATGACAATCGTTTGTTTTGCTGTCAATTGTTGCTGTCATTCCCTTTCTGCCATTGCTTTCCCGGCTGACTTTGGATTCACACACTTTAATAAAGGCTTAAAGTGGCTGTGAGGGCAGCAAGACGGGAAAAGTAAAACATAAATAAATATATATACAGGTATAGGTATAAAGGTATATTGTATGTAGGTATATGAATGGATAGAGCTCAAAACTTTTGCCATTTGCCAGGCCAAAAACTTTACCGTCAATCGTTCTTGTTGTGCTAGCTGCTGTCGCAGGCGCTGCTTTTCCGCCCACTAGTCGCCCCTAGGCTGCCACGCCCACATTGCGTGCAGCGAAACTCTTTGACATTGTCATAGTCTGTCCTTTTCAACGCCGGGGAGTTTCATGTCCTTGCCAAGCGTGTCCTGCCCCAAAGTCAGCACCCACCACCCACCACCCACCACCACCGTCACTCCATTTTCTTGGGTGGGGGAAAGCTTTATTAAATTTTCGCTAGCTTATAATTCAAACTGTAAGCAGACAGTACAAATAAAAGGGAAATGCGGGGCGTGGCCAAAAAGAGCTGGGCGCCTTTGGTGGAGTGGGTTGTCTGTTGGCTAGCAGTTACCTTTGTCCTGGTTAATGCTCATTGCCTGGCGTCTTTGCTGTGCGCACAGCGAGAATAACAATCCAAGTAAAATGCTTTGTATAACAAACTACTCACTTTGTTATAAGTGTTAAACCATACAAAAATAGAATTTTAATGCGCTTTAATAAATTCCACAAAGGTTTTTCGCTTACCTTAGATGTAAAACATACGTACATACATTCTTCTCACTTTTCGCTGAAAAACTATAAAAATATACTTATGAGAAGCTAAAAGATAAACAAGAAATTCCCAAAATTCAACAATTTTGGCAGCCTGCAATATGTTCTTCTTTAGTATTTCTTGGTAAACCAGCAAACATTATCTAAAAATAGCCTGTTGAGACTCATATGATCTGTGATTTATATTTCATTTATTGCTCTTTTATTACTGTTCTGTTCTGTTCTCTTTTTTTTTTCTCACTGTACTGAGTGCTCCTTTCGTTTTTAGCTGTCTGGCTTCCCCGTGGCGTAGACGTCACCATCATTTTGTTTGCGTATTTAGATTTTAATTTGCGATAGAAACTTCTTAATAGGATTTCACTGTCTCGCTGCTTTCACTTTTTGCCACGCTTTTTCCCAGACTCGGCGTGGATTTTCCCCCGAATTTCCCTGCTGCCGCCGCACACATGCTGACACATTAGCAGACATGGAAAATATTGTTTCGACATTCGCATTAGGTTGTCAGCTGAAAGCGTGAAGCGAACTCCTTTCCGACTGCTAATGAAACTCGAATTGGGCAACAAACATTTTTGTGCCTGCTCGAGTGGACGCCGGAAAATGGGAAAACGAACTGCCAGGGAGTGGCATCGCTGCTCTCAAGGCTTTTAGTCGCCCTTCCTTGGGCTTTTCTTAATTGTTTGACTTGACTTTCCCCCCATATCCTTCAGCTTTGCACCTTTCATTCTTTTCGGTCCTCTTGTGGCCATCGCGGTTTTTCCTGCTGACGTCGCTGCTGTTGCTGCCGTTTATTCGCCCAGGTTATCTTTCTCCCCCCCCACCACCATCGACCATCCACTTTCCTTGGCTTTTCCACATTTTCCTCATCTGTTGGATGCGTGGGCAGCTGCTGAATTATGTAATAAGCGTAATTGGCTTTGGCTGACAGGAGCGAGGGGGATGCGCTGGGGCCCAGATCATTTCTGTTTTAATTTATTGTGACTTTGATAAGCGGCAAATGCTCGTGAATGACATAAATTACACAAGACAATGGCTCAAGATGAATCAGTAATTTCCAGCGCCAGCAACGTAAAAATCAATTTATGCTATCTAGGCGAGAGGGGAGCAAGTGAAAGTATCGATTCAATTCATTAGGTAATTGCCTTGGCCCACGTGCTGACTTACATATATTATACATGTATTTGATGAGAGACCCTCGAAATAATCGACTCGAAACCAAATCAATGAAAAAACCTAACCAACCGTTACCTTACCAGTCGAGTCCTTTTTTCCCCGAACCTGAATCCTTGTTGAGCACAATTAAATATCACTTAAGTGACATCGTCAAGGGTTGCTTTATACAGGGGATATTGGGATATCGAGAGGATTGGCCTGGGAAAGTGCACAAGTTGTGGCATATGCCACGTAAAGTATACGACACGTTGGACGGACCATAATGCCACGATAGATACTTGGACCAAACACGGTAAACGTTTTAAATCATCGAACTGAGTTGTTGCTGAACTAACATACAGCACATACAACTATCCCTATAAATTCGGTTAGTTGCCGCTGACAGGCAGACATGGTAGCTGGAGCGGATTTTCCGCCTCCATTCAACTCTCGGTTCATATTTATAATCCTGAGAGCAGCTCCTGCATCCTGACAGCAGACCAGCTGGCAGCTGCTTCCGAAACTCAAGTCTGCTGCATTCGGAGCATGAAAGTAGCTGAAAGGTACGACTCCATCTGCAGCGCATGATGATCATTATCCCGGGGCTGCTGCTTCTGGCTGATGAGGACTTGCCACTGGCCCACCACCACTCAGCACAGACTTTGCATGGGCGGCTCAAGTCAGTCAGGCGGGAAACACCTCTTGTCAGCTTTTGTGCGTGCTTTAGTCTGTGTTGTGTGGAACATCTTATACCTGGATGCCTTAATTCTTGGACCTATTAACTTTACCACTAGTCTCTAGGTTCTCGTATATGTGTAGGTTTCCCTAAATGTTGGGTGGCCAATCAGATATGAAGCTGCCTTTGAAGGTCTCGAAAAATATGCAGTCTGCTTACTAAATACTTTTCTATGCATTCTCCTTCTATTTTATGCATGTGTACATGGGTTCTCGATTTGTTTTTGTCTATTTTTATCTAGATAGACATTTAGATGGCCCTGTTGCATGTTGTGCGCTGCCCCAAAAGTGTAGTCTACTTTTCGTCCAACCGCGCTGACAGGGGCCAAATCGGGGCTTTTGGCCATTACTAATAATGGGCGTGGGATGCGCCCGTGTGTGTGTGTGTGTGAGTATGTGTGTGAGTGTGTGTGTGAGTGTGTGTGTGAGTGTGTGTGTGAGTGGGTCTCTTCCGCTTTCTATGGCCCTCTTCGTCGGCGACGTTGAAAGTATGTCAAGATTTACGCGCATCGTTAAAGCAATGAACAACTACAGCAACAACGACGGCAGTCCTAAAAAGGAGGCACGGACGAAATGAAGGAAAGTTGTTTGCCGCGTAGCACAGACGTGTGGAAAGTGTGTGGGTGGTGGTGGCATGCCACACGCAAGCATTCTTCTAACTGAAATCTCCCTGCTCTTCAGCACTAACGACACGTCAGTCAAAGTCAACGTACACTTCAATTTCATCTGCTGCGAGGGATGAGCCAAAAATTTAACACTGTCACTTTTTTCCGGGCAACAAACGGGCACAAAGTACAACAAAAATGTTGTAGTAAATAAATGCGCCGTCATATGTGTGGGGCATTGCAGCGGACTGCCAGAAGTGAGGAGCCTGTACCCTCCGCCCGAAATCCAACCTCCCACTGCCAGCCATGTTTTTGCCCCCTTGCATATTTACTTTTCAACTTTGTCACATGCCACAGACATTCTGATTTGCGACCTCGCCCCACCCGCCAACTGAATGCGAATGTGTCGAACAGCAGCTAACCAAATGTTTTATTTACAGTGCCCTGCTGCGCTCTAGTCCCCATTTTTTCATCCTTTTCCAAGTCATCCCGCCTGTCTGCGCTGCAGCACTTTGTATCCTTTCAAAAGGATATTGCATTTTGTGGCCAATTTTATGGAAATCGTAGCGCGATTCTTATTATCAGCTAAGGTGTCTGAAAGAAATTTCAGAATAGCAGTTCTATTTTCACATTTGATTGTGGATTGGCTATTTTTGATCAATTTTTGAATTTGTGATTGAATATTAAATATTCATATTCCTTCTCTATAATCTTATAAGTACATATCTTATTTGGAACCAAAAAGTGCCTACTTGTAACGAAATTAGCTCAGTGCCTGTATGTTTCAAACAGTTCATTAATTATTATTAATATTATGTAGTTCCTTAAAGAAATGTAAAATTTCTCAAGGGAAGATTGGAAATAATTTTTTTCTAAATTGTTTAAGGAAATAAATTCTGTGTGTGAAAGAGTATTATAAGATTCGCCGTAAGGAGAAGTAGCATCGCTGCTTGTTTTCATTTAGTATTTGCGCATTTCCGCATTGCTGACATGACTGACATGCCAAGCGGACTAACACAAACACCAACACCAACACCAACACAAGCCAAGAAGCAGTGCAACTGCCACGCCCAGCTGGAGCTCTGCCCAGAGGTAATTAAAAGTGCTTGCAGCTGCTCCTCCTCGACTGGCTCCTTTCGCCAGCTCAACTCCTTCGGGCAGTTAAATTGTTCCGCCAGAACAAGCCAGCTTTTGTTTTTGGCTCCACGAGCCCCATATATTTCACTTTATTCTACCCATTTTCATCTAGGCCATATCAAATAATAATGCCCCAGACTACTAGACCCATTACGTATACGCAGTGCTGGGTACCGAGCTAATTTTCTATATGGTGGCATCCAGCTGAGCGTTGGCCGGTCCCCAAGTGTCCGACGGCTTGCAAGCGGCACGTACTCTCTAAAAGACGGAAAACGGTTGAAAAGTCCGTGGAAAGGGGCAAGAACTTACCTGCCAGAAGCTGCCGTTCTGGCCACGCTTTTTATAGATGGCATAGAGGGCCCAGCCGGGTAGTTGAATCAGCCCCAAGGTAGCCAGAAAACAGCCAAAAACTTTTGGTAGGGAGAGAGGAAAAAGAAGGACAGTATGAACCCCTTCAACAGAATGAAAGCACAGGAAGATGATGACCTACCGTGCGCCAAGGTGGGATAGCCCACACCCTTGTACTCCAGAGCGGACATGTCGAGGAGCATGTAGATGAGCACGGCGGTCATCAAGCCAGGAGTAATGAAACGCCAGCAGAGGCGCCAGTAACAACCCGTTTCAATGCCCATCATAAACTTGATGTCCTCGCAAAAGCGATTAACTCCTAAAAAGGTATAACAAAAGGGAACTTTAGCAATAGCTTATCCCGAGATGGATGCGAGTATATGAACCCACCGTAAATCCAAGCAACAGCCACCAATTCGCCAATGGCCAGGATCAACGCGGTGAAGGACACACCATAGAAATCCACTAGGTTCAGGATAAACTGACCGCCCGGTGTCATGTAAACGATGCTCACAGAAAAGCCCAAAACAGCCAGTCCGCTGGCAAGTTTCCAAACGGGCGCGGAGCGTAATCCGAATTGATCCCGGATGACGCGCAGGATGCAGGATCCCATGCCCACGGTGCTGCCAATGCCTAGGACGAATAGCATGAGGAAGAAAAGGACCGCGAACATCTTTAGGTAGTTGTGCTTTAGGGCGCCCATGGCGCTGGCTCTTCTCGATACCTTACCTGTGGCACATACTCGAACTTGGCAATGGCCTCCGGATACGAGATGAAGGCCAATCCGGCGCCGCCCTTCACCACACTGCCAATATCCGAGTTGCCGGTCTCGCGTGCCAGATTGCCCAAAATTCCAAAGGTGATGCAGCCAGCAATTATGGAGGAGCAGGAGTCCATGGTGGTGATTATCACAATGTCACTGTGGAATGGAGCGATAGTAATCCCATTGCTTGCATAAGTCTCTTGGCTTAGCTTTAGATTTCGAAATGAAATTGATAATGGAATATGCATTCTAGGCTTTCACTCTGCACGAGTGTCTTATCTTAATCTGTTATCTTAAGTTATTAGTTAGTTAAGTTATAATAAACTCACTTGTACACATTGCGGTTGAAGTTGTTGTAGCTGGCATAGGTGATCAAAGTGCCAAAGCAAATGGCCAGGGAGAAGAAAACCTGTGTCACGGCTGCATACCAAACCAGTGGGTTCAGCAGCTCCCGCCACTGTGGCTTGAAGAAGTATATGATGCCATCGATGGCTCCTGGCAGGGTTACGGCTCTCAGGAGCAGGATGAGCAGCACCACATAGGGAAATACGCCTAGGAAATAGGCCGCCTTGCCACTGCTCTTAATGCCACGGATGAGGACTCCGCCGATGACCAGCCAAGCCACAGCCAAACAGGCCACCAGTTGCCAGTTGGGCAGACCCAGTCCGTTGTCTATATTGGGCACCTCATGAAGGATCTCGCGTCTGGAAAAGGAGAATAATTTTAAATAATTTGGATGCACTTAAACTAACTTTGATTTCACTAATGATATAAGCAAGCGAATTTGCTGTGGAAATCCTCTGCTTATCTTAATTAGTTTCATGAAATGCTGTCAACAACTACTTGTATAAATTAATGTATTAAAAGTGGAGGTACTTGCTCAAAGTACAGCTGTGCCGGTGACATTTTTCCACTGCTATTTTGAGCATTGCCGTCGTGGCAGTCGGTGCCCCAGCTCTCCCAGCACCTACTCCACGGCAGCTCGGAGCCAAAGGAGGCCAGCAGGAATCTCAGAGTCAAGGCCATGATGCTGGAGTAGTATGTGATGGAGGCGGCTGTGGCCAGGACCTGGCCCACCGCCACGCCCTTGAGCAGGGGAGCCATATCGAAGGCCTTGACCACGCCACGACCCGTGAACTGGCCCAGGGAAATCTCCAGATAGTAGACAGGCCGTCCAATTACCAGCAGGGCAATCAGGTAGGGAATCACAAAGGTACCGCCGCCATTCTGGAAGGCAATGTAGGGAAAACGCCAGATATTCCCCAATCCCACGGATAATGAAATGCAGGAGAAGAGAAACTCGAGACCGTTTCCCCATTGCTCCGCTGGTTTTTCCGCTGGGTTTTCCTTGGACTTGGTGGACTTGGTGGACTTGGTGGAAATCTCTAGCTGCGCCATGCCGAGAACTGTGCACTTTGAGATACCGCGTTTAACTAACCGCAATCGAGATACCTGGAAGCTGGGATGCTCGGATTCAGTGTCAGAGCCGCGCCACAAATTCTATGCGGTTGATTATCTAGTTTGGGGCAGTCTGGGGCTGTAATCTCGTCGGAGAAGCAAGTGAAACGCAAAGTGAACGCATCGTGAAATGAGTCTTAATTGGCACTAATAAAAGGTGCTAAGTGGCATGCAGATGCCAGAGACTGGATCCGAATCAATTCAGAAACAGAGGCAATTTGTATACAGATCCATTAGTACTGGCCGGTAAGCAAGCTTGTAAAGGGTATGTCATCAGCATGCGATAATGTAATTCAGACTACGTAAATTGAGCCAAGTTGTGAAATTTGAAATGCGGCAGCCGGCTGAGTTGATCTGGAAAGGCTGCAGAGATCTTTGATTATACTTAATTAAATACAAGTACGGATTTATGCCAGCTCACAAACAATATTAAACTCTTCCGCCTGCCTTTCAAAAGTAATTTCTCGAGTAAAATATACTTCGAGGAGCCATCAAAAAGAAGCTATGAAATTTCTGAAAACCATTTTCCACCGAGTTGGCAACTATTTGAAGTTCTATTTTACCACTGGCATCTCTTCATCTCCCGTCTGTCTGTCTGTCTGTCTGTCTGACAGCTTTGCAAAGTTTTTAATAATTTTCAAGAGTTTTCTAATTAACATCCCTGGCAGGCTGCCAGTGAACTTGGCCAAAAGAAGGAGCCATCGAGCTAAGAAAATAAAGCGCACCAGTTGGATGGCAAGGAAAGGGATGGAATGGAGTGGAATGGAATGGTATGGGCTGTGGCAGATAGTTGGTTAAATGCCACTGAGCCGTTTGAGTGTGCCATTACGGTGACAATTTTAAATGGGTTTTTAACAACTTTCGCAGATTTATGACAATTAAAAGCCTTTGATAATGCTGATTGCCCCTGGCTTTAGCTTCACTGCGTGGGCACTGCAATCCCTCGTAATTGACTCTAATGCACACGAATGCCTTTTAAGCGTAACTGGTTTGCATTCAATGCCATGGCATTCAACACTTCAGTCTATTACAACTATTTAAAGCGTTTTCTTAGCTTCTAGCTAAGAGCGTTAAATACATGAAAGAGCGTGGCATATAAACAGCATACTAAATGGGAGTTTTATGGTTTGGCTATTTTAAGTGAGCGGCTTACGCGTGAGTTTGGTAAACAATTAAATTTAATGCAATAAAATTAAATCCATAAAAATTACATTTCTTCGCTTTGGAGTGTTTCCTTATTTAGTTGATTGTTATTCGAGTCGTCGCACTTATTTTTATGGTGTTCATACCACAAATTATCGCACATAAATTGCCATTAGCTGGGTGGAAAGCGAATGGGATGTATAATTTCTGGGTTGCTCCCCTGGTGTTGGGTTAATTAAAGTGCAGTGCATTTGCTGGTTGTGGGGAAAGCGGCGGGAAATGCGGGAAAAACGGGCTGAAGGCGGTGTGCTAACTAACTTTAATTGCGGCTGTAAAATGTTGTTACTTGCGCACGCAGATTTTCAACGAGCGGCAACAATGGCAGCGAAATGAGGCAAATAAAATTGGGGGGGAAAACTTTTTCCGATGGCACAAGCAAAAACACATGTGTGGGGATACAGGGATGTAATCATGGGTGTGTGTGTGTGTGTGTGTGTGCAAGGATCGATAGAAGGAGGGAAACTCGAAGCTCGTTTGCAGGCCCATTAACAAGAAAAAATGAGCGCTGCAATTAGTTTTCCCTTTCTTCTCTGGACTGAAACCGAAGCCAGTCGGTTTCCGTTGGCATTCTGTTGTTTCGGCTTTGCTCCTAACAAGTTCTCTTTTAAAATTGATTTCAACGGACTTTGTAGCAACTTCCGTTTCCGCTACACCTGCCTATGTATTGGTAATTCAAGCACACATACTCGTATGTATGTTGTGTCCCCGTTTAAGTTCGCCATTTTCCAACCAATCAACTTTTTGCTAAGCTTGTCATATGTCACGTTTTTTTTTGGCTCTCATTGAACTCGACTATTTGCAGTTACAATTCGATTGAGTTCATATTTAATGGTGAATGAATTTTTAATCAACTTGAATTGAATTAAAATGCGTTGTCGCAAAAAATGAAGCTTCCACCTTGAATTCAACTAATTGGCCTGCCAATCGTAGCAATTGCAGCCCTGCGGTGGTTGGACTGTAAATAAATTACCCTCATTTATTATTGAATTGAAAATGCGTTAATATTAATTATAAATTACGTTTCATTCATTCCATTTTCGTTGCAGGTGCGTCGCCCAAGCGGAAATTAACTTTCGGTGAGTAGAGAAACTACACACATAAGTTTTCCAGCGATGTGTTATGCTGGCTTATGAGTCGAGTACGTGTTTCAGGGAAAATTACTGGCTTTTCTGCAGTGTGTGTACGCAACCTCATTTTATCAGCCCTATTACAGTGAGAAAAAATGCCTGTAAATTAGCCAAAAAAATATATTAGTCCTACCTGGTCTATACTACATTGATTGATAGAACGGATAAAAGATACATATGCTTCTATTGATATAAATAGAAGCAATGTTTATGCGATTAGAGTCCCTGTTCTATATAACACAACTATAGCCTATATTTTAACTTTAAATAAAATAATAAATGGCACTTTGGGAAATGTTGTTGCGAGATTGCAACATTAATAACAATACGAGTCAGAAAATGGAAATGCAACAATTTGCATTGTGATACATTATATTCGAATCTTTAGCGCGGGCTCCTGATTCTGAGCACCTCTTTTGCTGAGTGCCTAACTTGAATTTAAAGGGTTTTCGGGGCAGCAATCAGTGCTTGAGCTGCTTGTGCGGCTCCCCTTGTTATTTGTTTCGCTTAGCGCGTGCCTCAATTATGAGCAAGGTAACATCCACTTGAATGCATCGCGCTGTGGCAGTGGCAGAAGCAGCAACAGTAACGGCATTGGCAACTTAGTTAGTTGCCCCGGCCAAATGTCAAGGGATAGGAGGTGGAAACTCTGGGAAACTCTGCGAGACTCTGCGAAACTCACGGATATCCAGGGAAACCCGGGCAACGGGTCGCATGGGCGAGCGGACAGGTGGTGGAAACTCCGGCCAAGTGTTTAACCCAGTTCGCAGTTTGGCGCACAGCTCCTGATCCAGGTTTTGTGGCCGCCTTTGTTGCCATTGTTGTCGATTGCCACTGCTTTCGGTTAGGTTCGGCTCGGTTCAGTTCGCTGCAGCTCAGTTCAGTTTTGTTGCGTTGTTTGCCGCTTGTTTGCTGCTCTTGCACTTGCGGCACGTAATTGTTGCAGTGCTTGTTATTTTGCCGTGGCTGCTGCAAAAGTTATTAAAATGAAAAAGCCAAAAGCGAATCGATTATGCCGGATGCAGCAGCACGGCAACCTCTCACAATTGCTCCAACTTTGCCGGGCGAAACTTTTATTTGGGCACAAAAAAGCTAAAAGACAAAAAAAAAAATAGAAACAACAAGAACCAACAAAGAACCAATAGAAAAGAACAGGATGAAAGGGAAGTAGAGGCAAAACTTTAAATTGACATCGAATGGCAAAACCGAAAGCTGCTGTGGCAATACCTAACAAAAGTGAAAAGTTGTCGAAAGTTTCCTTTCCCAAAAATGATAAGCCCGCCCCTCCTTTCGACCAACCCCATTTCCCTTTTGACGGAGTCACGCACGCTTTTCGATTAAGCGCAGAGAGCAAAAGACAGAAGTCCAAAGCAGATGGACCATGGGGCGTATGAGTGACGAGTGCTAGGAACACCGACCACGGGGCGTATGAGTAACAAGTTCCATACACTTTTCTTGTATGCACGGCCAGCAATGTCTATGGCTTTGTGGGTAATGCGAGTTTAACAACTGAATTGTTGACTGACATTTAAATTTGCCAACACAATTTGCATTTCTTTCTCTCTCTTTCAACTCACCGCCGCTCCTTAGCCAGTCACTTTGGTCTTTTGGCCTGGCTTGGTGTATGTGTGGAATTTATGCAAATAATAAGCATTTCCTTTCTGGTGTCTCCATTACTTGCTTGCCACGTCTAATTTCGACCAACTTTTTTGGGCTTTGGTGCTCCATGTTCGTGTTTGAGTTGGCAAACAAATTTCAATTGCAAGTTGCTGGGAGGGGGGAATTTCTTTACTTTTTCGTTTTCGTTTTCTTTTTCTTTGACTTTGATGTAATTTAATGTGGCATTTGGCTTGCACTTTGGCTTCGGTATTTGGCCACATGTTCTAGTATTCCGCACATAGCGAGTGCAATTAAATATGAAAAGTAAATTTCATTGTTAGCCAAGGAAAAACGGGCACAGCTCCATTGCACTCGAAATCCATTCGTTTTCGACTTATCTGCATTTCGCTGTTGACAGCCAAGGAAAATGGCATGGGAAAAGCACGAGCCAATGCAATTTGCATGCCAAAAAATAATTTTATAGCACTCGCAATCTGCTCTTGCTCAATTGTGTTGAAAATGAAAATGGTGCATTCAAGAAAAACGGCTTTGGCAGCGCACTCAACGTACTTAAATTCAACTTGACATCCTCCCGATTTTGTCCGCCCTCAACAAGTGTCGCTTTTAGCCAAGCTCTCTTGGCCTGGCCAACACATTTTTTGCAGGGTAATTGGGAGTGAAAATCTCTTTTGGCTTGCCCACGCGGCGTATGCGCAATCTCATTGTCAATCGCTTGGGACGCGGCAGACTGGCAGACAGACATAGTGGCATTGCCTTATTAACAATTATTTACCAGCTTTATTCTGGCATTCTGGCATTTGGCCAGGATGAGGAGGAACGCCTCTTGTGGCGCTGACAGCCGACAACTGACACTTGAGGCGTCCGTTTTGCTATTTACCATATTTACGCTATAAACGTTATTTATTTGCCGCCCTTGCTGCCAAACGGAGCAAATTTGCTGGCGCTGTCAGTTAAGCCACTCAACTTTGATATTGTCAAAATGTGGCGCGTTCAAAGTGTTAACCAGTCAAGGGGGAGGCCAACACCCCAACATACCAACACCCCAACACCCCAACGCCCAAATCCCCTACATCCTCATCATCCTCATCATCCGAATGGGTTATGGGAAGCGCCTTTTTGCCAGATTTTGCCGGCTTTAGTTAGAAGCGCAATGCCGCACAAAGTGGCTTTTTATCAAATGTCCTTAGTGCCCTTGCATACACACGCACACACACACACACACACACACACAGTTGGTTGCGTACAGTTGTTTGGCTTTAGTGGCATCTACGTGCGGAAGGGGCGTGGCATGGCCAGTGCTGCAGATGGTGAGGGTAGTGGCACTTAGCCAGTGGAGGGCCTAAAATAACAATGATTAAATGTAATTTTAGGAAGTTCACCCAACACCACCAACACCCCCTTTTGGCCCATCCCTCGGGCGGCCAGCTCTCAAGCCTAATTACAATTGGGTTTGTTTTATTCGTGAGCTTTTGTGCTGGCGCCTGGCGGTGGAGGTGGTCACATTTTTGGCGGATACACGGGAGTTGGCCAATTTCCGAGCTGTACTGTGTGCCATCCTGGAGCGTGAAAAGTGGCGCGAGAAGTTCGCCAACATGTTCGGCAACAGCTCCCAAAGTGAAGTTGTTGTGGGAGTTTGTCCACTCGGCGCGTCGTACGCCATGTTTGCCCTCTGTCTCAGCTTGTCACGAACAACAGCGGCGCCAGGACCTCTTCCTGAAAAAAGGATGCATTGAGAAAAATTGCACAGTCACTTGTCTTTATATGTAGTGCAAAGAGTCGCCTGCTGGTGTAGGAATACTAATTGTTTAATTGTTTAGTAGCTGTGCGGTTTCCAAGCTTTGGGCAAAAGTTGGAAAATTTAGCACGTTATTTGATATCATTTGCCAGAATTTGATAATCTATACCTTAAAAAGCTGATAACTGCTGTTTACGTCATATATAATTGGATTTAAAGATCATCATGGCATGAAATCAACTGATTTAACATTCTTTAAAGCCATGTTGCTTCTGACATAAACACTATCGCGAACAACATGAATAAATTGTGATTAAGTTATTTATTTCTGTGTGTGTTGGTTCGTTCGTGTTGCATTTTGAACAGCAAGAGCAGCAACATCACTTGATTCAATGCACAAACAAGGTTGGTCCCGCTCCCGCTCCCGCTGCCCCCCTCCACTTCCACCCCTCCTTGTCCGTCAAGCGTAATTACACGGCATGTCTGTTCCATTCAGGCTCCTCCACCAACACCCCCCAACACCCCCAACATCCCCACCACCCCCGCGCGGCCACCCACTCCTGTTTGATGTGCGTGTTTTATTTCGAGTGCCATTTGTTTTAATTAAAATTATTTAAAGCGTTTTCAGCTTGAAGAGCTCCGGCATGGCGGCAAAATTTAAGTTTTTCCCCTTGCCGCAATTTCGTTAGATACGAGCCATCACTCTCTTGGCTATTTGAGAAATGGTTGCTTTGCGGGTAATACAAGATAGGGTTATCCAATTTATCCAATTAGTTCGTGACCCAGGGGAACATGCAATAATTGCCACGCCACAAAATGAATTTCACTGGCTCAATTTGTGGGTGCATCGTTATGAAACACAACATTTATGTTTTTTAATTGCAAACAAACAAAAAATGAAAATTGTTTGGGACTTGTGCAGAGCATACGCATCTACAACAGCCTCACAATGTTAAAACTATAAGATATAGTAGCTTTTCAGCCGTAACTTGTCAATGAATTGCATGAATAAAGTAATGCCAAATATTACTGGGTACCTACAGTGCTATATGTGCGCATGCAAAGCATATTGTGTACTTTTTATCCGATTTCATGCTCAAATAGAAGACAGCATAATATTTATTGCCTTTCGTGTGTTTGCGAGTGTTTTTGCATGAGGCCCTGCAGCTGAATTTTATTGTCCACCTAAATTTTGCTTTGCTGATTTGTTTGCCAACGAATCGCTTTTTGTTTGTTTGCTTGTTTGCTTGCTTTTTTTGCGGTAAACACATGCAGACCTACACCTTTTAGCCCACACACACACACACACACACACACACACACACACACACACACACACACACAGGCACACACAATCTATGCACCAACACACAGGCAGCATGAAACGCAGCTATGAGAGACACTTAACAACGGTTGCTCGGCCATTTTGTTTGTGTTACTGCCATTTTTTGTGCGTTTGTGTGCTTGTGTGTTTGTGTGAGTAAATGAGAAAAACCAACGTGGCAACCATAAAACACAAATACAAGCGCACACACATAGAGACATTCTCATGTTTGCACAATAAAATTTCAACAATATATGCGACCGGGTCTCTGTACTTGAGTAAATTGGATCTGTGCAGTGGGTCGTGAGTGCGGGGGATGTTAAAATTAAATAAATATTTGCCTTAAAGCCCGCCGCTGCGGCTTTTCAAGCCGAAACAAGACACCCACACAGCGGTATTTAAAGCAGCCAACCACAACAACAGGAACAGAAAACCGGGTCGAAACAAAAGTCTCGAGTCTCGGAAATCTTTGCAAAAGTATTTCCACTTGGCAAAATATGAGACTGCGGGCTGCAAGTGGTAAGTGGAGAGTGGAAAGTGGAGAGTGGAGAGTGGAAAGTGGAGCATTTCCCCAGACCCGAAGGGTTCATTCAACAGCTATAGAATATAGAAGCCTCTATCTAAAGTTTCAGCTGCTGTCCATTTACATTTTTGGGCTTATGAGCCTTAAATTTATGCTCATTATTTAATTACAAAGTTTATGTAATAGCAAAAAAATTTTGGTGGTCATAATTAAAGCAGATATTGGCTGAGATCCGAAAAGCTTTGCTCTAATGACTGGGATTATATGGCTTATATTAAGGAAATTAATATTTATGACTGCAATACTGCCACTCTACGCAACATTATTAATTGAATTAGGACTTTAATATTTGCTTTGTTTGCACTAAGCTTTTAATCGTATAAATATAACTTTGTTGTGAAATATTTCTTAGCGTGTAAAAGTTTCATTATTAAAGTGAGTAATACCATCTTTATTTGCAAAGTAGTCTGTTTATTCTGATGGCTATTATGTTTTCCGACTGCCCGTCTGTCTATATATTATATTTACACTTTTATTTTGCTTAAATAAAAGTAAAACAGATTGAATAAATGCAGCAAGTTGTTTATAAATTAAACAACTTCATGTAGTTTATTGTTTACAAGCACTTAATTCAATACACATTGTTTATGGTTTTAAACGAACAGCTGGGTGGAAATAATGCAGCTATTTGGAGCTATAAAAGCGTCGCGTTAAGAAAAAGTTAAATCACTTTTGAAAATGCAAATTTCCGTAATACTACTAGTAGTCTCACTATCCGCCCTCTCTGAGGCATCGGGGCGTGGCCGTAGTCACAGTATTACCTGGGGCGCCAGAAGCTACAGGGATATGCATTTACGCAGGGAGATCATTACGGAGAAGTCCAAGTTCCTGCGCGTGGTGACCAGGGACTATGAGTTCGATCAAAAGGTGCGTTACTCACGCTCATAAAAGGTTTTCCCCTCGTAAGCTTGCTTTTCATTTGATAGAAACTGGCACGCACCATCACCCAAATCGTGGTCACGGATCAGGTTCGGGATGGAAATGGAGGCTATGCATACCTAACTGCTGGTGGGCCACAGACCACATATGCCAAGATCCACTTGAAGAGTCAACGGAACCAGGGCTTCAGTTTCATCATCGACATTTACGGCATTTAATTATATGCCCATTTATTTATGCTGAGAATGCCTGCCAGATACATATGCAAATACAGATAGTTTGCTTATTTAACAATCAGCACATATTTACTTACTGAATATATATTTGCTGCAAGCACACTTACATACACGACTATGCGTATTTATGTAAATGGTTATACAATTGACAGACGCCAAATGAACTGATTGGCTGCAGAACATTTATTTTGAGTTGTCATAGTAATCACCAGATACTTTCATAACCCACATTATTAATCGTTGAAGCCAGATACTAAGTGCAAGTTGTTGTCATTATCTATTTAAAGGATACCAAAAGTCGTTACCAGTTCTTCTGTGCTAGCCGCGACTTTGAAGGTTGTAGGCCAAGTATGCGATGAGTTGTTGGGCGGCAATTCCGACCACTCGTAATTACCCAGCCATTTCGACTAACGAGGCAAGTGCAATTTTCGGTTGAGCAAATGGGGAAAGTATAACCAGCAAATGCCTGTGAAGCCAGGCGCTTTGCCATTTAGCAAATGTCAGGCACTTAGCCTCCCACCACCGCCGCCTAAAAACCACCAGAAAGCCCTAAGAACCACCTTTCACCTACCAAAACCCAATACCCAAAACACCACCCGTCTTCGATGCGATGCCATCAGGCAGTGTGAAAGTCAAACAAATCCAATCAATGTTACGCAGACACATACGAGTATGCTCTTATTTCTATGGTCGTACGTATGCCTGCATATATGCAAATTAGCTGGGGTTATAAAATGTAATGTATTGGCTGTATCCCTCGGCTCTGGGAAATCAGCCATCGATGGTTATCGTATGTACATACATATATGTACATACATATGGTGTGTACATATGGGTACATATGGGTGGGTTACCATCAATCGCAACGAATTAAAATTTTATCATGCCATATTCCCCAAACGAGCGGTAGAAGGTCGGCGTTTGTATCTTTTATGGTTTTCGAATGTAAATGCTTTTTGTCTCCCAAGTCGCCAAATCGCCTGGTAAATGTGCTAACAGGTCCTCCACACTTCCCTAAAGGTGCAACGCGTTGCAGTTGTGGCATATTTGATTGACGCCACATTTTGCGTACGGGAATCCGTTTAGAAGGCGAGAAGGATCTCACGCAGAACCCTTACCTTCCGGCAACCTCAAGCGCCAGTCAATGCCAGGATGCCCCCCAGAACCACCCACACCACAGGTGAGGCAAGTGGGCCAGTCGAGCTGCCATTCCTTTCCATTCCGGGCCAAAACCAAGCGCCATACATTATGCAGCCTGTTTGTTATCGTTCGATAAAGTGTAAATTATGGGAAAGCTGCCAGCTAGCCAGGTAGCCAAACAGCCAGGTCAGTTCCCCTCGGTATGGCCGCAGATGGTATATACATAGTTGTATCTACATATATAAGTATATACATGTGCGCTACCCTTTGCTATATAATTTCAGATAATTTTAATGTGCGTCTTTTGTGCGTAGTGTGCTCGGTGTGCTCAGTGGTCTTGACGCTTGCATTGTTAATCGCACAAATGGCATTTGCATACTCGCATTTGAGTAATTTATGCTGGCTGAGCTCTGGAATGCCTTTTAATTGCCCACCCAGCTGTGCGATGTTGTGGTGCTCGGTGTTCAGCAGGGGCTGTCACAGGCCATTGATATGGGAAACTGAGTGGAAACATCTCAAGGACTGTCAATCGCAACTGCAGCAGGGTCTTATGTAGATTTCCGTTTGACTTTGGCCTGCCTTTGCCAAGTGTTGACCTCAGTTTCGCTGCTGTCGCAGCCATTTCCCCTACTTTCCCTCGGCGGTAACAATAGATGCCACGTCGCCTCATCTCGTTCATTTCACAGCCAATTTTGTGCATTTTTCCACACTGCCCCCCTATTTTTTTGCTGTGTGCAGCTGCCTCCTTGGCTCTTTTTCAGCACTCACGTCCCTGCTGCCGTTTTTTTGGCCTTTTGTCCTGCGTGGCTGGAAAGTGTGAAAGGAGCAGGCGAACGGATTTCTGGTCTCGTTTCGCCAGGGACTTTTGTTTTTCAATTGCCATTTGCCATATTTGCGGCAATTGTTTTCGTTTTCTCCAGCAGTAAATACAATTGTATGTTCTATGTTTCTGCGCATGGCATGCACAGAGCAAAAAACTGGCCAATTTAAGACAAATTATTGAAATAAATAGCTGCTTGATCTAGGATTATGCAATTTAAATGTCGCATAAAAGACTTACGATCTATATTTATTCAATATTCAATTTGTGAAATAAGGAAATTTGAAATTAATCTTTGATTCTCTAGGTTAGTAATTGACACAAGTAATATACAGCTATCGACGGATTGGAAAATTCTTCTTAAGTACTAAGGAATACTCTCCAAATTGAACCATTTTTTTTCTCTCTGCACTCAGAGTGAATTTCCGGCTTAAGTTTGACTAGTGCAACAGACTTTAGCTACGGTTATAGCGCCTCCGGTTTGTCCTATCAGCTGGCAAGGAGCAGCACAAATGGGATATAATGGAAGCTTGTTATGTGCACTCGCTCGTTGGGCCACACACACACACACACGCACACCCACACACACACGCTAACAGTCACACACAGATATCACACACTCAAGCCAACGCACTTGTTAGTTTCCTTCCATTTCTTATGCTTATCAAGCGAAGCTTTTCCAACGTGCCAGCCAGCGAGGAAAAACAACAGGAAAAGCTGGAAAAGCAAAGAGTAAGGGGCAGCATTTGATTGCCCGGAGCTGTTTTTCCGGCGTGCACTTTTCACTCTGACGATTCTTTCAGCTGTACTGTCAGATATTCCGAGCACTTAAAGGATCGCCTATCTAGTACAATATCATACCTTGGACTTTTGGTGCTTACTCGTCAGCTGTCTCACAGAAAATGCCATGTGTGTAATTCTTTGTGAATGTACAATAATTATTCGATTACAAGTACTCGTTCCCATTCATTTGGATGGAGCTTAAAGCTACGAATTGCGGAGCTCTTGATTGAAAATTCAGCATTTCTTGGTTCGAAATTTCTCTTTCGTATAATTTATTGGTGCTCTCTTATATCCAAAAAAAATTTACTTTCAATAGGAGCTTTTTAATATGTTTTATAAGCAATTGACTATAAACAAACCTTGAACAAAATAAATCAAGAATGCCATTACCAGCACAATATAATTGTTTATTTTGCTTATGCAATGGCTATGCACCGCTATGCAGTATTATGAAACTTTAGTACACAAGGGTTTTTCCTATAACTTTTCAGTACTTTTCCAATTAAATTGTGAGTTCAAGGCCATTCAGTGCGAAGTCCAATACAACACGCATGATATTATATGACCCTGTGGTTGGTTATTCAAGCTGATAACATATCAAAGGTTTTTTCTCTATCTAAAATATTCATATATCTCAATTATTCTTGGTTGTTGGCTTGCGGTTTATATTACCAGTAAACCTCAGTAAATGTTTTAGCTTTCCCCTAAATTTCGACCATCATTTTCTGGGAAAATTGTCTTATCAAGCGACCTAACGTGGATTATTCACTTCACTCTACGATTCCCATTTTTATAAACATCCATAGCCCCATATTGAAATGCAGAAATAGTTTGGGACAATACCATTTTATTTTCGTTTCGTTTAGATTTCGTTAGATTAGTTATACAAGTAGCTTCGGTTCGAAGTCGAATTCGAGAGAGTAGAAGTCAGTGCGAGTATTGAGTTGAATGCATGGACTAATTAAAAGTGCATTTACATATATTCAAATAGCTTAGGCCTACGATTGCTTTGTGTTGATTTGGGCCTTGGGAGGTCTGAGGTAGTTGTTGATATAAAATTTGCCAAACAGATAAATGAACACAACGCCTTGCAGCATATTCAGATAGAGAATACCGCGGGGAACCCCACAATTCGGCGAAAAGAATCGCACATAGATGGCGTAGCTGAGCAGCAGTAGGAACTGGCCGAGCTGTGTCAGTGTTATGTACTTCTTCCACCAGATGTTGGCCCTCACTCCGGGATATTCTGAGGACAGAAAGTAGTAGAAATACATGACCGTGTGCACCAAGGAGTTGAGCAATCCAACGACATTGAAGTGCCCACCGGTTCCATAGTATCGTGTTAGGGCGTAACTACCGAAGGACATGAACACGTGGTGATATATGTGCAGAAAGGTGATCTGCTTATAGCTCTTGCGCAGCACAAAGAACACGGTATCCATTAGATCGAGAACCTTGTTCAGCAGATATGCGGCATGCAACACTCGTTCAATTTGCTTGCGTTCATGGCCATCGGGAAAGCTCACCATGCAGTGCAGATTGCAAATGCCCACGATGAAGAGATAATAGAATACCTGGAACAGAAGGTTGCACTCTTATTAATTGCAGAACGGATGTGCTGTCTTAAAACTCACCGTTCCGAAGTAGAGACCATTGTAAAGCACCTGAAATAGGTTGTAGACCTTCAAGACCGTTTTCAAATCATATGGCTTCCGGTTTTTCATGAAGATCTTGCCCAACTTGAGGACAAACAGCAGATAAGCTATCACAATCAGTGCGATAGGCCATGGTGAACCGGCCAGCGGAATTGGGTTGGGATCTGATGAGTTTTCAAAAGCAGTTATTTGTGTATGCGTAGCAACAGCAAATTACCGAACGAACATACCCGCTTGAGGTAAGCGCAAGTATCGGAGCATTATTATTGGGTTGAATGTTGTTTGAGGAACCGCAGGCGACTGTTTCAGCAGTCTTGAAGCACTCCACTTTGTTTTAACGAAACGAAGCCAAATCAAATGAAATAATGTATTATTCAGTTATTTGAACTGCGATGTCTGTCCTACAATTCGGAATGAGAGACCCTGAATAAAACGCTCAATCTAGTTACGCTCCACGACTGAGACCGACTCAATTGCGTGAAGAGTGCTGCAATGTATTTATGGATCACTGCTGTTTGCTCTTGGCTTTGACATAGGTTTGATAGTAAAAGTTCCCAAACATGACAATCATGGAAACGGAGACTGCCAGCTGAAGGAACTGCACGAACTTGGGAACAGAGCAACCGGGATTCAGCCACAATGTCAGGACAGCTTGTGCGAAGAGGATCACAAACTGTAGGATTTGCAGCTTGGTGATGTACTGTTTAAACCACAAGGTGTTCTTCACGTTTGGATACCAAGCCGCTGCGAAATAGTAGGCGTACATCAACGCGTGCACAAACGAGTTGAGGTATCCCATCAGATTGTATTGTCCTCCGGGTCCGTAGAAATAGTATACGAAGGGCACACACAAAGCCATGAATACATGATGGTACACATGGAGTATGGTGATTTGCTTGGAGCTCTTTCTCAGCACAAAGAATATGGTGTCCATCAGGTCAATCAACTTGTTGATGAAATATAGGTATGTTAACAAACGATCGGTATCTTTATATGGATGGTCCCAAGGCAGACTTTCCATGCAGCGGAAGTTGTACAATTTCTTGACTAAAATATAATGTGTGCCCTGCAAGAACAAAAATATAATATTGATTCCTTGCCGAAATGCAATCGGTTAAAATGCCCACCATTGCAAAAAAGGCGGCGTTTATCAAAACTTGGCAGAAATTATAGATCAGCATTGTCTTTCGAATGTTGAGGGGCTTGCGGAATCTCATAAAATCGGGGCCCACTTTGAAAATCAGCAGCAGGTAACCCAAAACTATTACAATCGCTGGCAGAGGTGTTCTCAACATGGTCGGAGGGACGGGATCTGTGGGGATTATACGTTAAGTATGATTAGCTTCAGATTAGCTTCAACAATCAGACTGACCTGCCGGCAGCTTCCGGAACATTTCAAATAGTGTGGAGTTCATTATGATTCCGTGGAATGCAACTGCGGAGCTCGTTTGCCATTCGCCACTTTATATACCAATGCGCTTGCAACAATATATTCCGAGCCAAAGCACAATGACAACCGATTATGTATGCCTCTGTAGACACTATGCTATGCCCTGACCAGTAGTCGTCTAGATTTGAATTTCTAACCAAAATTCTAATTGTGCCGCATGCAATGCATGGATCCACTTTGGGGTCAGGTGGTTCGCCTTCCGGGCATTTAGAGTTCAGTGTTTGGAACATGCATCAAATTTATACATTTATACAAAATGAGAGATCAAATGTGTTTTCCAAGGACTACTTACTAAAACTGTTTTCAATAAATTGCAATTGCAACAAACCAAACATATTGAGAGTGCGAGTATTACAAAAGTTGGAATCTTGCAACGAATTTGTACTCTTCGGCAAACATATACATCAATTTTTATAGATATTGTACACAATAGGTCGGAATAAAAATGATGAAAAGCTTAAATATGCGTTTTATTTATCAATAATTTATAGCCTGGACCTGCCTAACCGATTTCATTGTTTTGCCACTCTTTTCAGTGGCTTAAAGCACTCTGGCAGACAATAGACGATGGCTCTGGGCAACATCAGGAGCAGCAGCCAAATCGGACGAGGCCATTACGGCTTTAATCCCAGGAAAGGAGCAACAACGGCCACATCAGCAGCAGCAACAAATATAATTACGAAACAACAATAAGGTCGGGACATGGTGCCACCGATGATGATGATGATGATGATGATGATGATTTTAGGAAACTTCCGTTTTGTTTGCCCGGTCGGAAATGAGGCTCAATATGTCGCCCAGTCACAGGTTACCTTTCCAACACTGTGAGCAGTGACCTCGAACGCATAGAGCCGAAGGAATCCCAGCCCCTCGATTGCCTGGAATTTAATTAAAGCGCAAAAAACACGAAACGAACTCCTGCGATAAGGGTCGAAACAAAAGAGCAGTTCCTCCCCCCCGAGGAGGTGGCGGAGAAGGCGGTGTGGGTGTGTCGGTGGGTTTTGGCCCATAAATCTAACCACCCACCAGCAACCCAGCAATCCGGCAATCCGGCAGCAACTCATGTTGCACGTTGCTGCAATCGAGCTGGCCCACGTCCACTGGCCAATTAGCTGCTGCAACAGCCGAAAGCGGCAATCGTTTGGGCTCCATTGAACGCGTTCTCCAGCCGAGCGCAGCTGCCTCTCTGATGACTGCCGCCAAAAGACGTGCGAGCAGCAGCAACAGTAGCAGCGGCAGCAGCAATGGCAACGAGCAGCACTCCCAGCAGCAACATCTGCAGCAACATCTGCAGCAGCAGCAGCAGCAGCAACAGCAACAGCAGCATGCCCAGCCAAGCGAGTACCAACAGTTGCTGCAGCATCCCCACCATCACTACCAGCAACACTACAGCGGCAACAGCAACAGCAACAGCGGCAGCAACAGCAGCAGCAGCAGCAGCAACACGCAGCAATACCACCAGAGACAGCAGCAACATCAGGCGACACTGCGCGATTGCTCCGTCAAATTGCCGCTGGATATCCTGTGAGTACGGCCAACAAATCATTTTGGGTTCAAGTTTCGCTTTTGCACGTAGCCGATAAGAAGGCCAACAGTCGCAGCTGTAAAAAGGTCAGGCCCACCACTCCAATCCTCCCATGGGGAATCTGGTGCGCAGATAGCCGCACGTCTGGATGGTTTAATAAAATTTACATTTTAACAGCGCGATTGAAAATTGCATTAACTTTAACGGCACAACATTTGCTCGACATTCGAATTTACCGCGCTGCTGCACAGAAACCCAGTCCAGTCCAGTCCAGTCCAGTCCAGTCCAGTTCAGTTCAGTCCAGCAAAATGAATCTGGGAATTATAAATATTTAGCCAAGGAGCGGTGGGCAGAAGACAAAGGACATCAGGCAAAAGCACCAGAGACAGGGACAAATGAAGCGTTTCAAATGCTTAGCACTGCGAAATGGAACTTATACCAGTTTTGTCAGGATTAGAGTGCCCGAGCCCGTCTTTAAGGCTTTGCGTTCGGCGGGGATTTGGGCTTAAAGGCTGCCAGCCAACCTAGAAAGTGTGTGACAACGACAGGACCAAAAGGAGCACAACCAGAAGCAGAACCAGAAGCAGAAGCCGAAGAAGGAGCAGTTAGAGGAGGAGGACTCCTTACCGGGTGGCGCTGCGTTTATGCAGATCGCAGTCAAGTGGCGGGCCGCCTTGTGGAGCGCGAAACGAGGCCAGTCGCAGCCGGACTGGTACACGCGGAGAAATAAATGGGCGGAAAGGGGCTGCTAGAGATTTCACTTTCCTTCAAATTCCTTCGTTGTGCACAACGCGTATTGTGAAGATCTCTGGTTAAGATCTCAGTCGCTAGTCTTTGCAAACATTATTTATTACTTACATTTCTGGGAAGGCCTTTGTACTTGCTATTCTCTCAGTGTTGTTACTGCAGCTGCGGGCTTAAAACGGGTTAAGAAAATGTAAAGTAAAAACAACAGCTGGGAATATAAAAAGAACTTAAAGCGTGTCGACAACTGGCAGCAAAAGAGAAGTGAGGTTTGGGGGAGTTAGGGGATCCAGGGCGAAAATGTGGAAATGGGGGTATGCAGAATGGCAGGAAGTCGGTCGGTCGGTCGGTGGGTCGGTGGGTCGGTCGGTCTTGCTCTGAGGTTGCTCCGTGCGCCACAAACGGCGCCGTCGAGTGAAGTGGCTCGACTCCTTGCGGGCCTGCAGCCCAGTGTGTCGTTACTTTTAACGAGGTGTCGCATGCGAAGTGGATGAGGCAGCGGCAGGGGTAGCTCCATAGGCGAAGCCACCAGTTGCCACACGTTTCCAGCCATGTCCTGCCCTGCCCTGCCCTGCCCCACCACTAGCACCACCACCACCATCACTTTGCTATGCCTTTTCCACCACGCCCCTACTCTGTATATGAAATTGCACTTAGCCGCAGACTGGCAGCAGCTCCTTCTGTCACCTGACCACCTGCTCACCCTCATCATTCCCGCACCATGCACCATGCACCGTGCAGCTGCGGCATGCTGCAAATGAAGTCATCCATTAGGCCACGTTACGTATACGCCTAGTGTGCTGCAATGTGGTGCTCATAATAATGCTGCCAGTGTTTGTTGCGGTCTAAGCGGAAACGTTTATAATGGAATTCGCTTAAGCGCCGCCGGACGTGAGCGTTCAGGTAGTGGCTTGGTGGCTGAAAATGGAGGACCGCGTCCAGAGTGTCGTCTTGCTAATTTAGCTAAGGGCAGCCGGAAAACGGGAGGAGCAGCAGTGGGTTGCAGCAGAAAGTGCTGGGAAACCGCCAGCCTTAATTACTCAGCACAGTCGGAAGGGCAATCTAATTAGCTGAAACCAAAACCAAATCCTAATCGATGACCTCTCTACTATATACTCGTATATTTCTCTTTGTAGATGGCTACCGAAGTCGGCAATGCGGCCGGCGGGTCCTGATACCTCGCCCACGGACTGCATCCTGGTGGTGGGCGTGTCCCGTCCAAAATTGGCCGTCGTCTTCCTTACGGTCATGTTGATCTCTCTGTTCCTCACCTTCCACGTCCTGTACGATAGTGCCGTGTACAATATTCAGGCGGCCCAGGCTGTCCACGAAAGGCATCGATTATCTATGGCCGCCTCCGCATCGGCTCTGGCATCCTCCTCCTCTTCGTCGTCGTCGTCGTCGTCGTCCAGTTCCGGCGGCTCCTCCTTCTCCCCGTTCTCCTCCTCCGCCGGCGGCGCCTCCAATCATCTGCCCGTGTTCGTGAAGCCCGTGCCCAGCTCCAATCAGCTCAGCCATCCCATGGTCTTTCCCTCCAGCCGTGTGCACTTTCCGAAAACCAGTCGACGGTTGCCACAGGTAAGTCCTGAGTAAATTGGATAAATTCTTAAATAGTTTGCCTACGATACAGCAAGGAATAGCTAATTAATGTACCTTGTTTTATTGAGACTGAAAATAGAATAATGAGGCCAGAAGAATGCGTTCTAAAGTGGCACAAACCAGACATGCTTTTGATACATACATATACACGTACATACAAATTATGCTTATGGGAGTTGCATACCATTACATACCTTTATGGTAACTATGTAGTTTCCCTGTATATATGTATGTACATATATGGTATGTGGATAGTATGTGTGGCAGTCAGTTTAGTGCCCCGACCGACTAATTGCTGCAATTTGCATGTTCGTGTTCTTTTGGCTCGACTTCCGCACCCAGGCACTCATCATCGGTGTACGAAAGTGTGGAACACGGGCGCTGCTGGAGATGCTCTACTTGCATCCGCGTATCCAGAAGGCCGGCGGCGAGGTGCACTTCTTCGACCGGGACGAGAACTACCTGAAGGGTCTGGAGTGGTACCGCAAGAAGATGCCACACTCTTTCCGTGGCCAGATAACCATCGAGAAGAGTCCCAGCTACTTTGTGTCGCCAGAGGTGAGTGAGTGTACCCACACATTTTTATTTGGTTTCGCTTTGAACTCTAATTGGCAATTAGAATTGCCTTTCTCTCGGCCTGTCCATAATTATTAATTAACTGGCACTTCTACTACTACTACTACTACTACTACTACTACTACTACGACTATGACTTCTACTGGCTGGCCATCTATCAAATTAAACTGAAACGCTGGCCATGTCCCGGCCAATTTCCGTGTCCATGTCGGGAGCCGGAGCGGAAATGTTTGCAAATTCATTTGGCAAACGGCTACGTCTAACACCCGAACCGAATCGCTTTTTGGGCCAGCTTTTATTATTGTTTCTCTTCCGGTCGCCTTGTATTTGTTGCCCTGCCCGCAGAGTGTCACAAAATTGGGTTTTTGGCCTGATGCAATTTCGCTGCGAGCCGGAAGTTGCATGTGCCACACACGGGCCAAGGTGAGCGAAGTGGGCCAAGTGGGCGGGCGACGTTGCCTTGCATCCTATCCTTGCATCCTGGCGGGGCAATATTTTATCCAGTTTCATTTCAATTTTAACTGCCTCGTCGCCGTGTCTCCACTGCAGTTGATGCAGCATTTCAATTTGTCTGGCATTTCGATGCGGGACATGGCTGGCGTAGCTCCTCCACTCCACTCCACTCCACTCCACTGATTCACATAAATCTTCATTAATATTGTTTTTAATATTATTGAGATGGAACTGGCGGAGAGCAAGGCCAACTAATGCCACCGAAGCCACCGGAGCTCCCTCAGCGCAAAATGTCAAATTATCCTGTGGAGCAGCATAAATATTGCATCCAACTCTCCAGGGTGCACTTTGGCCTCAAAGTAAACCCCTCGATCTGCTCCCATCTGATATGTCAAATGCATTTTGGCTGCATTAAAGATTCAGCGAAATGCATACACGTATTCCCATGGGCCAAATGCGAATCGCAAATGGTTCATCAGCGTGGATAATTCTGGGACGCTTGAGTGGCCAGGCGACCAAGGCAAAAACGAAATACAATATTGAGGAACACAAGTTGAAAAAAAGTTATGAACTTGTTGCACGGCCTGCTGGCTCTTATTGAAATTGATTAATTTTATTTACTCGGCTCGTTCCGCCCATTTGCGAGGCGGGGCGTGGCGGGGAGAGGCGGGGAGAGGCGGGGCGAGGCTATTTATACAACGTGGCAAATTCAAGGACCCCGCCGGAGTCGACTATGGACTCGTTCTGCCAACATTGTACGGCAATATTTTCCGGCTTAATTAAATTGTTCACAGCACACTTGCTGCGGAAGTGCAGCAGCAGGGGGCGGATAGTGGGCCGAAGGGGGCGTGGCTGCCACAAAAGGCTGCAAATTAAAGCCAACAAAAGGGGGCGACCAAGTTCCCCTGAAAACGTAGCAGCCAGACCTTGCAATTATTATCGATTGTTGGCAGGTACACGGCATAAATTCATTAATTGGATGGAAGGAAGGAAGGAAGGAAGGCACAGCATCGGACTTTACACACGGTCCACCTTGAGAAAATATCGCACAGAACGGCAAAAAAGCCTCATTATTATTCCTGAATTAACTTGCTTTCTTTTAGATATTAAAAAAGCACATGCTATTTATTTTGATGAAATATCGTTTTTCCGTTCCAGCTCCCAACTTAATTAAATTCTTTTTCATATGCTTATTAGCGCGTGGAATTCTCTTTATTGTTGTGTTTTCCGCCAAATATGATGGGTTGTTTTAATATTTGCATAAAATAATATGGCAAAAACTATCCGTTTTGGGTTTGCTCATTTTTATTGGCCATTTTTGAATTTTATATTATTCCATTTTGGCAAAATGCCCAAAACAAATATTATTAACTTAAATACACTTGTATATCTAGCTGTGCTGAATAAAGCGCATAAAAGCTAATTAATATTTTAATATTTTTTTAATATTTGACTTCGCAGCAAACTTTTTTCATTTTTGCAAGCATTTTGTAAAGAATTTAACAGATTCTGCTGCGCAGTGAACTTACCACATGACTCTCTCTTAATTAGCCGCATTTAAAATGTTGGGTAAACATTTCGTGATTTCTTCGTGTATTTCAGGTGCCGGAACGCGTTCGGGCCATGAATGCGAGCATCAAGCTGCTGCTGATTGTCCGGGAGCCGGTGACCCGGGCCATTTCGGACTACACGCAGCTGCGTAGCCATGCGGCCACTGCCATCCTGCCGTTGGCCGACAAGGATCCACCTAGTCCGAGGGAGAGTTCAGGCGGTGGGGCAGGTGGTGCTGGTGCTGCTGGTGCTGGTGGTGGTGGTGGTGGTGGAGGAAGCGGGACCGCAGCTGCCAAGATGCCAACACAATCACTGCTGTATGCCAAACTGCAGTCGGCCCGTGGCTATGACAATGCCCTGGTGGGTGGCAGTGGAGCGGGCGCCAAGGAGACCAAAGGCAGAACGGTATCTTCGTCTTCGCTGGTCAGGAGACAGGCGCTGGGCAGTGGCGGTGTCGCTGGAGCTGCGATGACCACGACTACAATGTCGCCAATGGCGAGCGCCGCCCAAATGGCAGCCAAGTAAGTGAACCGAACTGAGCCATTTCCCTCCGTGCTCCATGCTCCGTGCTCCCTTTTCCCCTTCCGCTGCTGCTTGACATGCAAATGAAATGCAAACTGCAAATGAAAGTTGCCCAAAATGCGACTCTTGTCCTTGGCTCTGGCTGCCCCTGCCACTGCCACTGCCTCTGTCTCTGAAACTTTCTTGTTGCGGCCTCACTTGTTGACAGAGGTTGTGTGGCAGGATGGGGAGCCAGAGGAGCCAAAGGAGCCAAGGACTCTGTTTAACATGGTCGTCGGCGAGCTGGAGTGGGGAGTGGGGAGTGGGAGCTGCTCATTTGCAGCTGCTGGCAATTCAATTTGCCATCCTTGTCGAAAGGAAGACTTAAAAACCCCTCGCCTCCTTTCACCCCCTTCGCAGGTCCTTTGAGGAGCTGGCCATATTTCCCAATGGCACCGTTAACGAGGCTTATCGACCGCTCAGCATCTCCATGTACCATGTCCACCTCCATCGCTGGCTGGAGGTCTTTCCGCGGGAGCAGCTACTGGTGGTCAATGGGGATCGCCTCATCGAGGATCCGGTTTCCCAGCTAAAACGCATCGAGGCTTTTCTGGGTGAGTAACTTTCTAAGTGCGCTCTGTGATTGCAACTGTGTTTGTTACCCAACTGCAAATGATACTTCAAAATGCTCCTTCAGCAAGCTTGCATATCCAATGATCTTAATCAATTTATTCCACATTTATTTTTCGATTTCAGGCATTGAGCATCGCGTGAACAGCGAGCACTTTTACTTCAACGAGACCAAGGGCTTCTACTGTCTGCGCTACGACAACGGGGATCGCTGTCTTAGGGAGACGAAGGGCAGGAAGCATCCGCACGTGGATCCCGTGGTGGTCTCCAGATTGCGCAAGTTCTTCGCCGAGTACAATCAGCGATTCTACGAGCTGGTGGGCGAGGATCTCGGCTGGCCGGAGGAGTAAGCTGGGCGGCGTGGCGAATTGGCTGGCCCATGGAAGGCTCTTCGCTGGCCTGGCTGCCAATAAATCTGCAGTTGGTCAAGCGCTTGGCTCACAGTGCAGCCAATTTAATTACAAGGAAGAGCGGTCGATGCAAAAAACAAAAAAAAAACAAAAAAACGGGCAAAGTTATCCAGGACATTCATTTGCCCTTTTCCGTTGCATACTTTTGCGGGAGGCGGAGCGCAGTATTTCTGCCTGGCCGAGTCGAGATACTCTGACAGTTCAATTATGTGCGCGTATTGAAAAATTGCATTCCTATTTTCCCGGGCCAGCCCAACCACCCACTTGCCATCCCCATTCCCCAGCCCGATCCCCATCACCACATGCAAATTTGCCTTTGCAGCAGCAAAGAACCAGCGAAGGAACAAGGATCCGCATAAAAAAATATACTAAAATAAACTGCACGCATTTTGCTGTGCAGCAGGCCATGAAAATGTGTGTGCATGAATGGGGCATACATGTCGTACATACATATATACATATATATATACATATACATATAGTATATATGTGGCGAAATGAAAAGCAATATCTACATGATGTTCGAAGGTTACACGTTTTCTACGTCTGCTTGTGTTCTACATATTCGTTCTCTCTCTTCGTGCGTGCGTGTGTGCGTGTGTGCGTGTGTGTGAGTGAATAGGAGTGTTCGAGAGGATAAAAATTAATTAAGCAACTAAATGTCATTTTATAGCATGTAAGCATAGGACAAATTGAAAATGATTGCAATGGGTGCTTGTGGATGTATTCTGATGAAGGAACGGAGAGAGAGAGACAGAGAGAGTGAGAGAGAGAGGGGGAGGGGGATATGGAAATGAGGAGTGAAGTGGCAATTCAAAATGTATTTAGACTAACAGTCGGCTGAATTAAATGTGTGCGTACAGAAACATGAACAAAACTAAACATATCACATTTATAATAGCATAGCATAGCATAGTATAGAATAATATGGTGTAGTTTATACACAACATACATATCAGGGGTACTCGAGGTCCTCAAGCAACTTGAATACTGAATATGATTGAACTAATGCAATTGGTGCGTATGTTACATATCAAAAGCTAAACCAACCATGAAATCGAAACATATCAGCTGCAAGCGTCGGCAAATATACAAAAGAAATAAATATACAAGCATATATATATATATATATATATATATATACACATATATATTATATACAAACGTATCGTAGGCAGTAAGTCGAGCATCAAATTTGTTGTAAATGACTTTGATTTTGACCTAGTTTGTAGTGCGCGATGTGTCACGGAATCGTCATAGACAAACTTCTAGTTGAATATAGCCGTATACTAGGTTAATATCGCACTGCCTAAACCAAAGAATAGTTATGTCTGTTTAGATAATTATACTGCACCCACTTAGTGATAGGTTTATCCAAGATAGTTTTTTAATGCATTTTTAAGCCAGATTATTTTGTATTCCTAACGAGAGAAATCCATCAATTACGGCAACTCTACCTATAGATACACATAATATACATACACGTATATACATATACATACACACTTATCAGCTGTTTGGCTAACCTTTAAACATTTCATATGCATATCAAACTCAATGTGAAAAACTTAACCTAGGCTAACACTTTCCGTGACGATCCATCCAATTTCGGTTTACACTGTCATAGAGATATGTATGTGTACGTATTATACCCCTTTGGTTCGAGTACCAGTTCACAGGGATCTTCAGCACAGAACTCGACTAGCGCTTAATCAATACTAAACAGAAAATAGACTATGGAATGTATAAACTTTGTTTTTACAGTGTATCTCCCTATATACATACATCCAATGCTGATCTAGCGACAATGGAACCACGAAAGAAATGAAACAAACCAAGCAATATAAATTCAAAGCAAGACTGAAGGTCCTCCGCAGAATATTTTATTCTCCTACTTATTTTTTGTCAGTCACTGAGTTGTATTGAATTATGCAAAACAACCGAATGCAAATACAGTAGCAAAGACAACGAACATTTCTAATTTGTTTATATTTTTATACAGATGCGAAAAGTACATTAAAAGAAATCCAGGAAAGCTAACCGAAATGGAACCAATTTCCGTTTTCAAATATATTATAGTAATGCGAAATTATATATTAATATACTCAAAGAGCAATTTGTAGTCACATTTTGTCCTCTAACTTGAACTAAGCCAATTGCATACGAAATACATATCAAAAGTTTAACTCAACTCTAGATCCTCCATTGATATTGATATATTGATATAATTGATATTATTGATGTATTGTCTACTTAAATTGAACGTGCAAAACTCAACAACTATAATGTACCTTAAAAATCAACTCTCTATTTCTTTAACTTAAACTCTAATGATAACTCAACTCTTACAACTTATTCAAACTTTCAATGTACATACATATAAAAAAATATTCAAAAATTATAAAAAAAATAAACCAACAATAACGAAACAAAATCGTATAGAAATTCAACAAATTGTAAGAAAACCAACAAGAATCAACATTTTATGCTATGGAAAATTTTACGCATGCAATAAATAAATGTAATTCGAAAACCGGAAAATATCTGATTCGATTTTTCTTTAATTTCTGTGGCATTAGATTTATACATTCTACACACATGTAAGTTATGGGTAGAAAGCTTCTACAGCTTTTGGACACAAACCTGTGTAAATTTAAAGTAAAATACATCGGTTTTATATGGACTGGATTGCAGTACAATTAAGTATTATTAAGTAAACCTTGATATACTCAGTTTAATTTATTTTTATGTAAGCTTAAATCTCTTCTTTCTAGTGTACGGAAAAGCTGAAATTCTGCCTTCTAATTTCTACAGAAAAAGCTTAATCGGCGCAATACATGTTCTCTAGCTTCAATTTCAGTTGGCAAATTCTCGCCACCGATAGCAGTTCAAGTAGCCCCCGTTAAATTTCAATAAGGAAAATTCTAATTATAAGCTTTTGTATAGTATATAAATAATATATACCAGTTTAAACCAGTCGCAGCTTAAAAAACTTAGAATGTTGAAACATTCTAACAAAATTATCTACCGGAACGTTCCGGGCAGTCAGCTGTGGATTGGTAGGAAATTTACTGTTGGTGGAAAACTCAATCAGCAGGTAAGAAGTTGGCACAAAGAGCAAGAGCTTTTAAAGAGCACAAATTTGTTTACAAACACTGACTATATATGTATTTTCGCAGACCCAGTTGCAAATTGGAGACACTTCGACGCCTCGCAAAGATGAGAAATGGCAACAGGCCAGGCCGTATGGAGAAATACCTGGTCCAAGCTCCTTGAGAATGTTATCCTTTTTATGCCAGGCGGTAAGATTTTTGATGTTATATCAGTAATATTACAAAATAATCCCATAGGAGCCCTTCGCAATACAAACTTGATTCAGATGAACCGTCGCATGCGAGAGATGTACGGGGATATATACTGCATTCCCGGAATGATGGGAAAACCAAACGTGGTCTTCACTTACAATCCAGAGGACTTCGAGAAGACCTGCCGCCACGAGGGTGTTTGGCCCATTCGCATCGGTCTGGAGAGCCTGAACTACTATCGCAAGACTCACAGACCTGATATCTTTAAAGGTGTTGGTGGTTTGGTATCTGAGTAAGCTAATCTTCCTAAGGAGAACGCATTTAAGACGATTTATTTGCAGGCAGGGTCAGGAGTGGGCTGATATTCGCAACAAGGTTAATCCCGTTCTTATGAAAGTTCAGAGTGTTCGCCAAAATCTACCGCAACTAGACGAGATATCTAAGGAGTTTACAGAGAAGTAGGAGTTACAATATGAAAACCATACAAAGTAAATGCATTTTCGGTTTTTAGATTGGAAACTCTAAGGAATCCAGAGACCCACACTCTGAGCACCGACTTTCACAATCAGCTAAAGATGTGGGCCTTCGAGTCCATTAGCTTTGTGGCTCTGAACACCCGCATGGGGTTACTTACAGATAATCCAGATCCCAATGCCAGCCGTCTGGCTAAGCATATGGGTGACTTCTTTAACTATAGCTTCCAGTATGATGTCCAGCCCTCCATTTGGACGTTTTATAAAACCGCTGGCTTTAGGAAGTTTCTTAAAACCTACGACGATATAACCGAGATTACCTCGAATTATATAGAGACGGCAATGAAGAGCTTTGGTAACGATGAAGACCGTAAGACAAAATGCGTTTTGGAGCAGTTGCTGGAACTCAACAAGAAGGTGGCTGTGACAATGGTTATGGACATGCTTATGGCTGGAATTGATACGGTATGAGATATAACAGAGATGACATCGTTAAATAATATATGCTTTCTTTTAGACATCATCAGCTTGCCTGACGATCCTCTATCACTTGGCTCGCAATCCCTCGAAGCAAGAGAATCTTCGTCGGGAGCTTTTCCGCATAATGCCCAGCCCAAAGGACTCCTTGACGGATCTGAACACCAAAAACATGCCCTATCTGAGAGCCTGCATCAAAGAAGGTCTGCGTATCACCTCCATTACGCCGGGAAACTTTCGCATAACTCCGAAAGATCTAGTGCTGTCGGGCTATCAGGTGCCACGTGGCACTGGAGTGCTGATGGGTGTTCTGGAGCTGTCCAACAGCGATAACTACTTTGCCCAGAGCTCCGAGTTCATACCGGAACGCTGGCTTAAGGCCGACTTAGCACCGGATATCCTGGCTTGTCCAGCAGCCCGAGCTCGCAACCCCTTCGTATACCTGCCATTTGGCTTTGGACCTCGCTCCTGTATTGGCAAAAGGATTGCGGAGCTGGAGATCGAAACGCTGATGGCTCGGCTTTTGCGAAACTACAAGTTCAGCTGGCTGCCCGAAACTCCGATGGAATACGAGAGCACCATTATCCTGTCACCCTGCGGTGATATTCGCTTCAAACTGGAACCAGTCGGTGACTCAATGTGATATGTTTATCCTAAGCTCAAGTACAGACTATCGGTTAAGTTCAGAGATTTACTCGCAGTATTCACTAACAATATGGGAATGTAAAAAAATAGAAGAACGGCTAGCTGGCTAGAAGGAAAATCGAACGATATGACAAGGATATCCTTCCAAGGACTAGCGCCGATTGCGTCCACGATAGCGTTGGTGGGGATGATTGCGTTGCCGCTGCTGTTGATTTTGCTGCTGATTCTGATTGTGGACTTCCTTGGGAGTTGGGGGCTGAGTTTTCTCGGTCTCAGGTGTTTGGGGCACCGAATTGTTTGCCTTTTCAGTGGGTTGATCTCTCACCACCGTCGTAGGCGTGGAGTGGGCTGAGGAACACAGTGATATTAGACAGTTTACAAATAAGTAATGCTCTTTAATTACTTGCCCAGGACGGATTGAATGCTGGCCCTCTTGAGGAGAGCCTGGCTTCCTAGGCTAGTATTGAAGCAAGTGGGTGAACCTAAATGTGAAAATAGAAGTATTTAATAATACAAATACTAAAGTGGACTTTAAGTGAACTAGTTAGCACATAAGGAACTTGGATAGTAGCAGAACACACACCGATAGGGCTATAGAATATGTCTTCGGAGGAGGTGGCAGGAGTTAGGGTGTCAACAGTGGGATAGTTGGATAGATGTGAGTCAATTATTGTGGCGGCAACCTCAAGTATCTGTTCGGTTTGGGTATCCGGCTGGGTTTCATCGGCGCGGTAGACAGTGATCCCGGTTTGACTACTGCCACTGGTGCTGCAACTATCCTCGGCATCGTCATCTGTTTCATCGGTTGAGGGTTGGGACTGGGATGGAGGTTCGGATGGGATATCGGGTTCGGGCTGAGTGTCAGGCTCTGTTTCGGGATCAGGATCAGTGGTGGCTGTTGTGTTTGAACACATGCACGGAGTAACAGAAACAGAGGCAGAATACTAACGTTAAAATGTTAATTGGGACGACGTGGTGCGATTCTCGCGTGAGTTACCTGCAGCGGCGGTATTGTTGTACAGTCGGGTGTTCATCACGGCGGCACTCATGTGTCCTGGCGAAGATTTCCACTCCTCATCCGGCTGGGCAGCAGCTGCTATCGTTATCATTCGGTTGGGAACGGGGGAGAAACAGAGAGAGATTCGAGGTCAGGGCAACGGGAAGGAAATGAAGCGAGGGGGCCAAACTCACAAAAGGCTTGGGGCTAATTTCGAATTTCGAATTTCAAATTTCGAATTTCTTTATCGGGCCTGCAAATGAATGGATGGATCTACGGAAATGACTGAGTCGAGTTCTCGAGCACGAGTTTTGGTGTATTGTTGTATCGGTATTGTATTGTATTTCATGACAACGTTTCAAGTTCAGTTTTCATCAACGCTTAATTCGATAATCGATACTTGGAGTTAACCTAGACTTAGGGGGCTACGCACGAGAGTCTTAATAATGTTCAATGTCCATTACCAACTTCCGCCTGCTCCTTGTCGTTGTTCCCATTGCTGGTTGTCGTTACGTTCAGTTTTCCCTTATCATTTTCCTTCTCCCCGGCCTTGTGCACTCCGTTTTCCACCACCGCTCCAGCTGATTTCTGCTTAGCCTGGGGGGTAAATCTTAATTTATTGGAGTACTGAGTGAGGTGTCTATGTGTATCCCACCTTGTTGACAACCTCATCCACCTCGCCGCTGCTTATTCCTTCGCTGGAGCCGGATTCGGAATCGCTATCCCCGCTGCTGCTACTGCTGCTGCTCTCCTCCTCATTGGGCACGAAGTCGGAGTCATCTTCGGAATTCTCGTTAGCATACTTGGCCAGCATCTGGTCGATGGTCAGGTCGGCATCGGCATCGGCTTCGGCATTGCAGTCCTCCTCCCGAGGGCGCTTAACCACGGAATTGCTTAGTCCCTGTATCAGCAATTTAGAGACACATTTATTAGCGATTCGAAATTTGCTAATCTTCAAACTCACCTGCTCCGAATGGTGGACGAACACCCGGCGACTGCTGCTATCCTGCTGAACTCCTGGACGGCACATGGCTCGGGAAAACCACTGGTTGAGCTTCTGGCTCAGACCCTTGCCACTGCCATAAGACACCTCCTGCTGGCGCCGCCTCATCACCTTTAGGCCATGAACTCGAATGGCCCGCAGCTTGCGGCGTCTGGTCTGTATAAAGTAGACCATATCCGTGGGGTATATCGGACCATTGCCGATCATCAGGGCTCCAACCGATAGCCAAATGCGTGTGAGCCGCAGCAGGACGATGAGCATCAGGAATGGAACCCAGGGTAAGGGGCGTTTCAAAGGAGCGGCAGACTTTTCTATATTCAAGAGCAAGGCGATTTTGGAGTACATTACATATTAATATATTTTTAAAAATAACGATCTCATATCATTCGTCCACAAGCTAAGTTTTTCATGTTTCATTTTAGGCATGGTATTTGATATTTGCTTACCTTGCGGAAGACTCCACTTGGCAACATCCTCGATCATAGCCAGGGCTTTATCGCCCCTTTCGATCACGACTTGGCCAATTCGCGTGCTGGCAAATCGCTCCGCCTGTTCGCGAACCCGATCGTAAAAGCTGCGTGACTTGTGAAGTTCGATGACTTCTTCCTCGTCGATGTGATCTTCTTGGTTCTGATCCTTGGCTGCCACCACCGTCTTCGTTTCTTGTGTCATCTTGCTAATTCTAAATTGTATTGGGTTTTAATTAAGATGTATAATAGGGTTATGTACATATATAAAACTCAAACTATAAGTAGTGCTAGGACCCTCTATCTGCAACCTTTCAGCTGTTATATCTGCCTAGTCTATGATATAAATCATAATACTGCACGTTAAAATATAAATGTTGCTATGCATGTACACTTTTTTAGTGCACATTGAGGTTTTACCAAGCAATCTTGTCTATGATTCGGCTTAATGGCGATTTAATTCCCGGCAATTACTAGAAGTGCCATAAATTCGGGATTGCCGCGTGATTAGGGGCTGAACAAGCGGATAGTACGGTAATACCTTATTAATAAACCTGACGATGCGAGGTCGTCTGCCGGAGGAACCGAAAGTGGATCGCTTATCGGAGCGGATCGGAACTTCGCACTTGTTTGAGTTTGGGATGGAGGATTGCTTTTGTTTTTTGTTGCTGCCGTCTGGCAAAACTTATAGTCGCTATATGCATAGCAGCTAATGCCTTCCACCGACAATGACTAACGGCAAAATTAAGAAGACCTACATAGCTGCAGAATCAGCAACAACAATCAAAACAAATTAAGTATTTTATAATTAGACGATTCGAACTTTGTACTTTTCTGGCCGGCGGAATAGTTCCAATCGTTGATTACGGGAGATCTCCGTCTGGGAACAATCGTTGTGTGGGTGAGGTTACTAGTTAGGTCATTGGTGATTTGAAATAATACGAGTATACCTATCACGAACACTAGGCTAGCCCAGCGTTTGCTCGCACTTGTGAGCACATAAATTACTTTTCAAATTGATAGCATCCATTCCCATTCTTGGCGCTATGAAAGAAAGCTGGCATATAATATAAAGTTACACAAGCATAACACTCAATTATTTGATATTTATAGCGCTTATTGCATCGCCCAGAAAATACGCGAATTCTCAATAAAATAACAAAAATTATAAAATTATCACAAAAATTTGTTCTCGGGATCAAAGTGTATCTTCCTCTCCCATAAAATGCAAAATTAAAAACACTCGGCCACACATGCCGCACTGGAATGAATCGGAGCGAAACCCTGTTAGCCAGTGTAACGAGATGGAAGTGCAGAAGTCCGCTCTTCGGCGAGTGAGGAATGCGGTGTAAAAGGGGCCGATGGAAGAGTAGGGGGAGCAGAGCGAAAGTATAAAGTGCAAGGCACTGGAAGCCGAGCTGATAACGGTAGTTTCGTTTTCCTGCCATAATGGCGATCGCGAAGCAGCGGAGATGCCGCACAAGCCACTTACCGGTCTCTTGGATTTCCTCTCTCGCGCTAACTTGTGCAAATCTATAAGCACAGACCTAATCAAAACTCTCGAACCAGCCGATAGTTTTCAAAGAAAATGCAGTTACTTTTGTAGCTATTTTTGGATATATTAAAGCACTTTTGCAGAACTTTCTTCGAAATCCGCCTCAGAATCCTAGAGCAACGATCTACCGGCTGCACAACTCCCGACTGACTGATCACTGGTTTTGGATTCACGAGCTCTCGAACCGCCTTCGTCTTAAGCCGGGCACTCGGCTTTGATTCGGCTCGAAGACGAGCAGTCAAGTCAACTGTCAAAAGCGCTATCTCTTTTTTGAAATCTCTCCGATTGCCTCTCTTATTCTTACATCTCGCAAGGTATTGTTTATAGGAAGTCTGAGTGGCGATGGTTATCTGCTATTGCAGGTCTACACTGCATGTCTACCAATATCACTATGAATAGATCTTTATTACTAGATGGTATTTTGCTGGCATTACGATTTTCAAATCGTTAGAATTATCAGTCTGAAAAAGTTGTATTGTATTTTATTCCCGCTTAATTCACAGAATATTTATTTTAAAAGTAAATAATACTTGATAAAAAGTATTTTCAACACATTTTACTTTTCAATTTATATTTGTTTGCTAGTTAGAGTTTGCCCATCTATATCTGTATATCTTAACTAAACTAAATCATTCTTATTTACTTGCTTAAAAAATGTGCAGCATATGCTTGTAGGGAGATTAAATCACATAAATTTGTCATAAATAATGGATCAGAAATGTAAGCCTCTCGTTATGGGTTTTAAAGCCAGTCGCCAATGACAATCGTGTTTACCTGGCTTGTTTATCCTGTTTGAAGGACCCTTCGTCCTTTCGGCACTTTTGAGCAGCCACTCGACCGAATTGCACTCAATTTCGCTTTTCGCTCGGCGCTAAAAGCTCTCGGAGCCCAGCAAGCGCCGAAAAGCTCTTGACGAGCGTTCAGTTGCGCGAGAATTCTCCACGGCAGCGGACGGCATTGCGGAGCGCTTCTCCGTCCCGCTCACTCGAAACGCGCGTTTCTGTGTAAAACCAAGGGGGCTTCCCGCTCCCCCCGTTTCCCAAGCGAACTTCTGGAGGACTCCGTTTATGCTCCTCTTTTTGTGCCCGCTGAAAAACCCATTCATCTCGCGTGTGTGTGCCGCAAATAGCAGGGGATATTAGAGCAGGAAAATGTTAACCGTGTGCAGTGTGTTGTGAAAAATTATTTGGCCAACTGCAAATGCAAAACGGCACGGGAAAGTACTGAATGGGAAAATAGGAAAATCACGGGGAGTACCAGCAGCCAGCAAGGAAACTCGGAAAAGCGCGCTGGCAGGAGGATGTAGTCGCGGAATTCGCATGCACTTGTCTTGGTGACCTCACTCACACCAACACACAAGCACACACAGGAGCACAGTGAGTGAACTGTGTGTGTGTCAGGATGTGTAAGTGTTTTTGGCGAAATAAAAATGTTTGGCTCCCACGATTGCCATTGATAAGCCACCAAACACACCTGGCTGACTAGAACCTTTCCACCTGTGACAGCTGCCCGTGTGCCGTGTTTTATATTTGTTGTATTTTTAAGCAGGCCCCTCACGTAATCCGTTATCCCTTATCCTTTGGGCCCGCCCAACTCCCTTTGATGCTGGCGTGTGGCATATAGCCCAACTGAATGCTGCCACTGCCACTGCCACTTGAGCAACTGAGTCGTTCTCAGAAGCCAACGCCGCACAATTTGGACAGCTATTTTTATGCGGGTTGAGTGCGGCTTTGGCTAAATTAGTTTGCGCATAAATTTTGCCACAGCAATGGGGTGCTTGAGTTGTTTGTGAAGAAAAACAGACAAATAGGGCATTAAGAATCATTTACAAACCCACACATACATAACTCACGGTCTACTAACCTATATATGGAGTATCTTTATTTTGCACGCATATGTGGGATAACACTTGTTCAAATGTTCGGGCAAAAAACTTTAAGGTATTTTCCAAACGATTTTAACATAACAACAGGCACTGACGCATATACATATACGTATATGTATGTACATATGTACAAAAGACTGCCCTAGACAAACTTGTGTTCTTTTCGAAATTAATTAATTATGAGAATCGAAAATAACATTTTAACAGATGGCAAGGACTAACGCAATTTAAGCTTAAAACTTTTAATAAAAGGGTTGCTGATTTCGATTTTTCTGAGATCCGTTTGCAGCGTTGAACTTATGGAACCCCCCTCGCTCCGATTTTGGCGCCATGTCAGCAAGGGGTTAAGACCGATAACCTCTGAAACGCACAGGTTCCGCGGACTTTGCGGCGGCCATTTCCCTCCCGGCCCCCCTCACTTTCAGCTGCTGTTTCGTCATGGCAGTTATGGCGTCTTTGCATGCCGCTGCGCTTCCGGTCCACACTCACACACACACACACTCACACCCAACTGAGGCACACTGATCCACACTGACACACACAGAGACACACAAAGGCACGCAAGTATATCGATGGCAGTTGGCATGGCTAAATGAAAATAAGTGGCCAACACACTGGGCGCTTATGTTCGGTTCTGTTCAGTTTCTATATGCTATATACATATGTACTTGTAGTCTGTCTAGATGTCGCGTGCTATTTGCCTGATACAGTTTTTAATTATCGCATGGCGCTCATTTCTCAGCTCCTCTCTTTTCCACTTTGCAATTAATTTGTTCCTGTTTATGTGGCCATCCGACAAACCAACATCCAAGAGCGGAAAAGCTGGGAAAACTGTCGCCGCCGGTGGCCTCGAGGTGTCTGCCCTTTTCAGCCCTAACATTTCCCTCCACCATCCTCATCACCCGCTGTTTAGGACCCAATGTATTTCTTGATTGAAATTGCAGCCGCCATCTGCAAATTGGCAAACGTAAAATTGGACATAGCCATTCGAGCACGAACGCATAAATTGATTGTCGCAATTGGCGCAAAAGCAGCTGGGAATGAAGTCTGGATGGAGTTTTAAAGTGGCTCCCTAGGCAAGATTTTGTCACATATCTAGGGGAAAATGAGACAACTTCCTTAGCTGCAATTCGTACTTTCTTATGCAGAGAAACAAATAAATTGTTTACTTACATAGGTTGTCTACGAATGTAAAAATTGGAATGTTTCTCATATATAAAAAAGAAGAGAATGTGTTTACTTTGTAAAAAAGTCCAGCACCCTTTTGGGAAATTTAGTTTAGCTAATTTAGAAAGTTAGCTTACTACTTTTTCTCTCTGGATTTGTGGCTCCTGGCTGTTGTTTGCAGACGAGTTGTAATTGCTTGGCTCCGAAATGGCCGGCCCACAAAGGTAACCCAGTTAATTAAAATGAAAGCTTCGGGCCAGCGCATATTGTGGCCGCCTAACTACCGCACATATCCTGGCAGTATCCTCCCTAAGGGCGGCAAGCTCGCTCAGACTCAGAAATTGAGTAATCCCAGCCTTAGAGGCCCTTATGGGGCATCAGTGTAGGCCAGGCCATCGCAAAGGCTGGCAAAATCCAGCTTAATATCGTCATTATCCTGCCAGTTAATTAGGCAACAGTCCATCGGAGATGTGCTGCATTTATGAGCTGCCAAACGAGCTGTCCATCAGCTGGGCTCACGCTGCGTATACGCAATGTACATATAGACTTGCGCCACGGATGTAAGTTCCGCTCTGTGGTCCTCCACTTGCTGTACATTTTTGAGGAGTCCCCGATTCAAATAAGGACACAATTCGCATAAATAATCCCTGCATAATTCAGTGCTTGGGCTGAAACGAAAAAAAAAGAACTAAACTGCTGGTTGTGGTGGTGACCAAGAAAATATTGTATGCATGGTAAAAAGAAATTCCATGAATAATTCAGAGTCGAAAGCAAATTGAGGAAAATCATTTATCCGAGAGCAATGCAGCGTCGTAAAATGCAAAAAGTTCAAGAATTTCCCATCGAAATGCGAGTAACTCGAGGCAGATGTTTGATTTGTTTTGTTTGGCTTTCCGACAGCCCAGAATGTGCTAATTATGAATATCTGATCCATATGGCACGGATAAAAGACTCTCGATTGTCTGGCGCGATATATTTATATACGTTTATAAATATAAGATGCACATAAAGCAATTCATTCATTTTCGCCTGGACGCCCACCTGGGGACCCAAAAGTAACACCCTGGCAAACGACATGCGATTAAACTGTAGGCCTGTGATAACTCTAGTTTCGGTTCGTTGCGTGCTGAGTAAACATGATAATCAGAACCACAACAAAGCCGCACAGTGGGGTACAGTGTTACAACGCTAGCGCCGACGTTGGCGGCCAACGGCAAAGTTACAAACGGCGGGGCACCCAGACAGCTCCATGTCCCCCAGTTTCGCATGAATGGAATGGGCATTGTGCTCGCCGGCAGTGACGTCATTCCTAACTAAACAGGCCCAATAAGCCAAAGGGCAGAAAAAGACTTGAGAACAACAATGCAGGAAGGAACTGTGAAAAAACTTTGCCTACACACGCGAAAAATGCTTATAATTGGAAAATGCAATTAAGTCTATTTGTAAATCAAGAGAAAAGTGTTATACAAAAATTGGTAATAATGTATAGATACCCTTTAAAATAGCATCTAAAGCGGCATTCCTCATATTGTTTTCTTATGCATTTGACATGTACGTATACTTTTTACATCAGTGCAGGCGGACGGAAATAGAATGGCTGAAATGTCAGAAAAAGTCAACAGGTGAGCAGGTCGAAGGAATGACACAGTGAAAGCGCAAAGGGGACAGTGCTATTAGTGCCATATGACACTTGCTGACCCATGTCTAAATAATTGATGACCGACCTTGCGCGAGCTCGATTTATTGACTAAAGTTGTGATAGAAGAATCGAAACCATAATTGATGTCTGATGTTTCCTTTATATTGCGTGATTACGCAGGCCAATTTCCGATATGGTTACCAGCATGATATGGCCGGAAACCAAAAACAATAATGACGCTGCTGCGATGAAAAGGATATACAGGATATATACACAACTTCATTATTTTGGGGCCGTAAAAAGGGCGGTAAAACATTCTGTTTTTATGCTTATCGAAAGCACGTGCCTCCAGCTAAAGAAATGGCACTTAGCATTGTTAATGGTATTAAATGAGGCCCGGCCACATGGCGTATGTGCGATAATATGAAGGAACTTTCCCTTCGGCTCAAGGTTTATGGCCACAAAACTTTTTCTGACTTGAGAATAAAAGTTGGCTAATTGCAGGACGCAGTCGAGATTCAAATGAATTTATTTTCTTTTTGGCAAGCAGCAAGTACACTTGAGATTGAGAGCCCAAAAGTCTGCAACACTTTTGGGGGCCAAACACTGCCGTCCAAACTAAAGGGCACACTAAAACCATATATTTATGTAGCAGTAGCAGGCCGCACCAAAAAAGTAGGTTGAGAACATATGTATGTATGTGTGTGGTGTGTGTGGAAAACTAATGACAGACACATAAGCCAGAAAGTGCTCCTCCGGGAAAAGTTGCCCACAAATATTCGGAATTAAAGGCGTGGTGGTAGAAAACCACACCTGTATGTGGGCGTTGGGAAATCTGCATTTCACATGCATTAAATTAATTGAAAGTACATGGAAATGTTTTCGGTTGCACAAGACTCAGACGAATTGCTGCTGCGGCACCAATGTCCTTGCCACGGCCTGGCCCCCAAGGAATTGTTACCACCCACCGCATATCGCGCTCTCACTCGCTTGACTTCCATTTCATTCATTAAAATAATATAAACAGTGCTAAAGGTCCGAGAAAATACCGAAAATTTAAAGCTTTTTTACACGGGGTGCGTAAAGCTTTGTCGCTTATCCCACACCAATGGGCTCACACTCGCATTTCCATTCAGTGACGCCATCGTTGGATGCTTTTCCAATTTTCGCGGCACCGAAGAGAGAAAAATAAAGCCAGCTGCAGCATCGCAAGGCATTAATAATGCAAGAGGGAAAGCCGGGCGGCCACCCACAAGCACCCACAACCACCAAGCTACCACCCACTCACTTACGTTCAACCCAATGCCACAAACACACTCACACACTCGCACACAGAAAGTGGCATAAACTGTAACTGTGTGTGCGCCTTCGTTAACAATAACAAATGCCAAAGGAGAGCAAAAGTTACGGTTGGCCAAAAGGGAAAGGGGCTGGTGGCGATGGAACCATAGCGCCAGACTGCGAATCCGAATCCGAAGCAGTCTTCTAGGGGCACTGCCAGCGTGCAGTTCGCACGGCGCCGCGTGGAAAATCGCTAGAAAATCATAATAGTCGCACCACAACTCTGCAAAATCTGATACATTCACTAAGCTTATTGTGTCGTGCTGCTTTACAAGTATCTGGCATAAATAAATGAAATAACACGTGCCTGGAAGTGCAGCTAAAGCAATCAAAAAGTGCTGTAATCAATTATTCATTTCAATTTAGCTCGTGCTCGCGAGTATTGCTCATGTCATGCAACCGCTGCATCTTGGCAACTCTTGCAAGTCCTCGAAGAACTCGGAGAGGCCACAAGCCTCTGTGTTGTGCCACAGAATTAATAAAATATTCCCAGTCACAGGTAGATTGCATATACCCACCTATATGTACATACATATATACCCAGGGTATATAGCACTGTGGATATGACGAGCTTCGTGCATAATGCATACAACTTAATAGAATCCAGCTGGCTGTCACTTTTCTGCGGAGGACCACTGATAAATGCGTGTGCAAACTGAGAAATGACAGCCAAATATGCAATGATTTATCATAAAGTCGAGAGAATCCCCTTACCAAAACGCAGTGGCCATTATTTTCCAAGTTAATTTGTCGTTCTAGTGAAAATTCAACGTAAATCAAAGTGCCACCAGTTAGCACTCGATAAATTTAGTTTTTATTGCAGTAGGTGATAAATTAAAGAATATTCAAAATATGCTCAAAGTTCCATTTTCCAAATTGACCCATAAAAGTGTGTACTGTGTGGTGCAGCTTATGGGAAAAGTATTGAAAGTATAAATGTTTAAATAACGAATGACTGGCATTTATGTAAACACAATTGTCACACTTTTTGGCTTGCAAAATATATGTATAGTACGTATGAGCAATTTAGGTTTTATAAGTGGTGGCTAATTTTCTACTTTTTGATGACCACATCAACGAATGGAAAGACTCATTCCATTTTCCTATTGCTCTGTGTAATTTTCATAATTAAGACAATCGCAAAAGAGCAGTGATGTCATGGGGGGCAATTGAATCGCCTGAAAACACTCGATTTTCCTCGAATATTGCATGGCGTAAATACGAGTATGTATGGGTGTTGACTTTTGTAGTACATGATTTATCAATCGGTCGCTGGAATTTTGTTAAATCGATTGTGGGCGTTGCGTGCTGAAAGCCGGTGAAATATTATAACACTTACCCGTTCTGCCATCTTCCACCTGCTTTCAGCACGCATCCACTACGTTGACCAGGTGGAGCAGGAGGAATTGGATCACCAGCAGCACCAGCAGCACCACCAGCAGCCGGGCAGCAGCTCCGCCGCCAGCGGTTCCACACCGCCGCTCCGGATTTCGCCACATGGTTCACCCAAGCTGCAGCAAGCGCAGCGCCTGGGCAAGCATCTCAGCAAATCCGCCTCGGAGTTGAATGGTCACGACTGCCATCTCAGTGAATCACCGCACATATCACCGAAGAGGGCCAAGAGTGCCGTGGCCCAGCAGTTGGCCGGAGTCGGTTCGGGGGGCGTGGCCAGCGGCGTGGGCGTGCTGCAGAAGACGCACGGATTCTTCAACAATCTTCGGCATCGCTGGAGTCGCGCGAAGAGCAAAGATCGCCTGGGTCGCAAGTCGCCCAGTGACTTTCTCGAAGAAAGCACCGACTATGCGGCGGATTATAGTTCCGAAAGCAGTTCCGTGACGCAGAGTCCTCGGCATCGCAGCACCACCATTGGTGGCTCACCATTGGCCCGGGAATTTCGAGCCACGGCCAAGATGGCGCAGGTTATCCAGCGTTTTGGGGGCTCCATGGAGGGCAGGATAGATGAGCATCCGGAGAACGGTTCAGCCGGCTGCAGTCCACCGGAATTGACCACGCAACAGCAATTGGAGGCCCTGCAGGTTGGTGGCATCTCATCCGGCATCTCTTTCTTTGCTTCACTTCTTTTATCAATTGGTTCTCACCTGACTTTATTGACTTTTCTTTTACGCAATGGCACTAACTGAAATGTACCGGAATTCTTTGAAATTTTCAATTTTCGATTATCGCTTTGCCAACGACTTGCTGTGCTGCACAACTCTAACTAACTGATTAATGCAAATGAAAACGCAACTGCTAACGATCAGGCCAACGAACTGCGACGCAAGCGCGAAGCCCAATTACGTCAATTCGTCTTCTTTCAGCTGCGCGTGCATCTTAAATCCGGCAGTGACCTGGTGGCCATGGACAAGAATGGTGAGCACATCCCAGCACCCTTGCCTCCTCCTCATCGCCATCGCCATCACCATCCCATTACCACCATTACGATTATCCTGCCCACTCCATTGTGCTTAATTAAGCACTGGTCACAATGCACTGGCACTGCAGCGAGAAATTTCTTTTGTCTTTCGTCCCTGCCGCAGGACTAAGTGATCCTTATGTCAAGTTCAAGGTCGGCGGCCGCCTCCTCCACAAGTCGCGCACCATTCACCGGGACCTGAATCCCGTGTGGGACGAGGTCTTCATCGTGCCCATCGAGGACCCCTTCCAGCCGATTATCGTCAAGGTGAGTCCGGGAGAGTTTGGGGTGACCTGTCAGGCACTTCAGAAAGTTGGGCATTGTGTTACACACAGAGAAATTCTGGTACATAATTGTAATCAGTTGTTGTGGCTGAACGACTGTAATATAGAGTAGCAACTAAAGAGCCTTTAGATTTAAAAATATTTTTAGCTTTTGCGTTCCTCTAAAATCTGTTCCATTATATAGGTAGAAAACAGAGGTAGAAATATTTTTATAAAAGTCGGCAAGAAATAATTATAGATAATTACTATTCAAGATAAGAATTATAATGGATTTAGTTGTACAACTTCTCTTTTAATTCATTCTTCGAATGTATAATGCTTAGTTGAACTTTGGCCTACAGCGTGCAAAACATAATTAAAAGTCTTTGTCTAACTTTTGAGAGGTTATGAAATGAAATGGGGGTTCTGTAGTTCTTAGTGCTGCCACAAATAGTTTTGCCCAGATAAGGATAGCAATATGCGATAAGAAATCGGTCGCGGACCGCAAGTACGGTAGCGTGGCCGAGCGGTCTAAGGCGCTGGTTTAAGGCACCAGTCTCCTCGGAGGCGTGGGTTCGAATCCCACCGCTGCCAGGGCGAAACTTTTTTATTACACAAATCCATTTTCAGCCAGGGAACGTATAGTTTTGAAGTGTCGGAACCGTAATCTGAATTGAATTCCCAACAGCACCCAGCTTCATCTAATCAATGTGAATTTCCGTTTTGTCTCAATCAATGCGCTTTCCAATCAGGTCTTCGACTACGATTGGGGACTGCAGGACGACTTTATGGGCTCGTCCAAGCTGGACTTAACGCAATTGGAATTGGGCAAGGCCGAGGACATCCACCTGCAGCTGTGCGATTCCAGCGGAAACGGCGGAAGTGGCTTGGGCGAGATACTCATCAATTTGACGCTGTGGCCGCGCAGTCAGGAGGACAAGGAAATGGTGAGTGGCATCCATAAATCCATATAACCTATTGTTGTTCGGCAGCGCTAATGGCTGGGGTTCTGTGGGAAAGTCGGAAGCAGCTCGTCTGGGCCATCAATCAGCCCTTCACCTGGCGGTCTTCCACAGAGAGCTAAGCGATTGTCTCGCTACCTTTTGTCTGGCACCCTTAATTGCCTCTCGACTAGCTCCGACCAACAACCCACCATTTATTTATAAGCGCTTGCTTGCCTACTAACCTTATTTATGGCCCAGCGGAATTAGTTTGACATGGCTTCTGGTTTTATTTTCGGATAGACCCACACGAGGCATTAACTTTGATCCAGTGCCCGCAACTAACCCGAACTAAAGCCGCACTATTGAGCTGTTTTCCAAGTATGGCAACTCATCATGACTAGCTTTCATGGGGCGAGAGACTCACGATCGCAGTGGCTCAACAAATAAAAGCTTGGGCTGCCCTGGTATTGCATGTTATCTCTCGACGAGGGCGCTCGAAAACAAATAAATGACTCTGTATTTTCCCGTTAAAAAAAAGAGATGTGCGATAGTCGTTGTCTGAATACCCTATGGTCAAGGAATTCGAAAAATCAATATGGAAGATAGATCCGAAAAAAGATAATGCTTACTGTATGGATGTGTTAGAAACATACCTTCGTAAAAATTGGTACAGAAATAAGTAGATGTAACAGCATATAGGAAAATACAAAGAGTATGTTTCCAATAGACTCCATCAACATTTAAATGTATGTAATATATAAACATATATTTTTGGTACTCCTAAAAGTCCAACAACGAATTAAATGCGCAATGCTGATTCCTATCACTCATTTAATGCTATTTGTAATGTGATACCTATTAGTGTGAATTAGCAGTCATGTATAAAGGTGACTCATAAATCTGCAAATTTCCATTACATGCACTAGTCCGGCATACCTCGTTATAGAGCACTTAGTGTATGCATTCCTCTCGCAATCGCAAGACCTCACTCCCGAATGGGTTTAGTCACCGTTGGAGCCTCGAAAGCGAAGTGCGGCTTTGGGTTTCGAATTGGGGCCTGTGTAATTTGCTGTCTGATTTAGTTGGGGCTCTCGAGCGCGGATCATGTTGGGCAACAGTTGGCCCGGTTGCAAGCGGGCTCCTCGCATGGTGCTCAAACATGTGAGGCGGCAGCACGAGGAGTTGCGGGAGCAACTGGAGCAGGGATGCGACGATCTCAGAGAGGTGGCCGAGTCTTATTTCCCGGATGTCTTGCAGCACTTTCAGCGCAACTCGAAACTGGCCGAGTCATCGAAGCGATTGAAGTCGCAGATCTGGAGCTCGGTGGTCACCATACTGCTGGTTAAAGCCAAGGATTTGCCCTTAGCTGAAGATGGCAGCAAGCTGAATGATACTCACTTCAAATTCAGGTAAGTTGATCATCACGATTATTAACTGGTTGTAATCGTTTGCTATTAAACTATTAAATACAGATTGGGCAACGAGAAGTACAAGAGCAAGTCTTCCTGGACGGAGCGCTGGCTGGAGCAGTTCGACCTGCACCTGTTTGATGAAGATCAAAACCTGGAGATCGCACTTTGGAACCGGAATACCCTCTATGGCAAAGCCATTATAGACCTCAGCGTTTTTCAACGCGAAAACACGCATGGCATTTGGAAGCCTCTTGAAGATTGCCCTGGTGAAGTCCACCTCATGCTCACTATTAGTGGAACCACTGCCTTGGAGACGATCAGCGATCTGAAGGCCTTCAAGGAGGATCCTCGAGAGGCTCAATTGCTAAGGGATAGATACAAATTTCTAAGATGCCTCCAAAATCTCCGTGATGTGGGTCACCTCACTGTAAAGGTCTTCGGAGCCACTGGATTGGCGGCGGCGGATATAGGCGGAAAATCCGATCCCTTTTGTGTACTGGAGCTGGGTAACGCCAGACTGCAAACCCAAACCGAGTATAAAACACTTACTCCTAATTGGAATAAGATATTTACTTTGTAAGTAAAGCCTGGCTTCTTTCAATGCTATTTCTTTCTAACAAAACTATCAAATTCGCATTGTAGCAACGTGAAAGACATCACTCAGGTCTTGGAGATCACCGTCTTCGATGAGGATCGCGACCATCGCGTAGAGTTCCTGGGCAAACTAGTCATTCCCCTCCTAAGGATCAAAAGTGGAGTCAAGAGATGGTATACGCTGAAGGACAAGAACCTCTGTGTGCGGGCCAAAGGAAACTCACCGCAAATTCAGCTGGAGCTGACGGTAGTCTGGAGCGAGATCCGTGCCGTTTGTCGAGCCCTGCAGCCCAAGGAGGAAAAGCTCATCCAGCAGGAAGCCAAGTTCAAGCGACAGCTCTTCCTGCGCAACGTCAATAGACTTAAGGAGATAATCATGGACATCCTAGATGCGGCGCGCTATGTGCAGTGAGTATAGGCTTCAAGTCACTATTTCTTTCAAACTCACTGTCTGTTTCTTAAAGGAGCTGCTTCGAGTGGGAATCTCCAGTGCGATCCAGCATAGCTTTCGTCTTATGGATAGTCGCCTGTGTTTACGGCGATCTGGAGACAGTACCCCTCGTCCTACTGCTCATCATACTAAAGTAGGTAGCTACACTTAAGTGAGAGATCATCCTAATACTTATCAATTTCCGTTTAGAAACTGGCTGGTTCGCCTCATAACGGGCACCACAGACGCAGCTGCTCACTACGACTATGAGTACGACGAGGATGATGACGATGACAAGGAGAAGGAGGAAAAGAAGTCCATCAAGGAGAGATTACAGGCCATTCAAGAAGTCTCCCAAACCGTGCAGAACACCATCGGCTACCTGGCTTCTTTAGGCGAGAGCACCATGAAGTGAGATTTATTATTCCTGAGGTGTACGAGTATCATCCATCTATATGAATACTGTGTATCCCCTAGCACATTCAACTTTTCCGTCCCCGAGCTGACCTGGCTGGCTGTGGTTTTGTTATTGGGCGCCATTCTGGTCCTGCATTTTGTCCCACTCCGCTGGCTGCTGCTCTTCTGGGGCCTGATGAAGTTCTCCAGGCGTTTGCTAAGACCCAATACCATTCCCAACAACGAGCTATTGGACTTCCTATCACGAGTGCCAGATAACGAGGAGATTGTAAGTGGTCTCTGCCATTGTCTTGTACTTGAGACTGTACTCTGACAACTGATTTTAAAATCAAACTCAACTTTATGAGCCGTATATGCGATTAACTAGCTACCTTAACTATAAATTATGACGTTTATTACAGAATCAATATCGAGAGCTGCCACCATCGGCGCCCACCGATCAGACGCGCAACAATCCTAAGAAGAAGCTGAAAGGATCATAGTCCATAACCAGCGCTGATGCGGCAATGGCGTCCCTTTCGTCGCTGCAGTCCAGCGCACTAGGAGGAGCAGCAGGAGCAAGCGGAAGCGGAAGCGGATACGGATACGGATCCGGATCCGGCGGAAGGCAGCAGCAGCTGATGCAGCGCTTCCGGGCCAACACCAGCCAGTTGAAGCACAAGTTTGGCCAGGCCAAGAGCCTCAGTCTGAGCCATAGCGAATTCAATTAGACACCAAAGTTGGTTAGCTAGTTAAGAATCGATGTCAACCAGTTCCACCCATAGACGGAAACAACACGCAATTCACAATGACTCAATTATGCAGCACCAAATTGCTTCACTTATTTTAATACAATTATATATATGTATACACACACAAAAAGGAGAATATTAATGTAAATGTGCGCAAAACTCAAAACTATTTACACAATGCGATTATGTACATACACAAGGATAGCGGATATTACTAGGAATCTATTGAAACATTGCATGTACCTAAGGTAACCTCTCTCAAAGATCTATTCGAATATTTACCAAAACTCAAATTGCTAACTACCAGATTCCTTTTGCGCGGATCCAAATGCGATTAATTATTTATTGTGTATTTCAATTTGTGATATTTTCAAAGAATTTTGCAACTAGGCTTACTACTTAATGTGACTTAACCCACGGAAGCTCAGTACCGCACCGAAGTTTCCCCCAAACTCCATTTACAATTTACCACTCGATTGCACTCGACTCGTTTAAGGACGCTTTTTCATGATATACCTTTACATATATACCTAATCCTAAGCCTTATCCTTACCAAATTTATTGTAATTATTTCACTCGGAAAGATTGTTCAAAACATTTTCTAAAACCTATATTTATTAACTTCGTCTAGGATAATCAGCTCTTAAAAGGCCTCGGCCCAGCCATACAGATATACATATACATATATAAATTAATTGCTATGTAACCCACTCCGATTGATCCATTTGATACATTTTAGATAGTTGAACTATTTTATACCCCACAAAACAACAAAGAGCAACAGCAAAGTTTTTATATACATACCAACTCAATTAATTAATTAGCACCTAAGTTAAGTTTGTTATTTTTAAATATATATATATGATTGTAAGAATAATAAAAAACAACAAATATTTTTCGGATTTCGCTCAAATGATGTTGCTTTGAAAAATACATTGACCACTGTGCGAAATGATGCTAAAACTGTAACTGTCCGGTGTCAGGACTCCGGGTTGTCCCGGCTTATAAGGGTAGAATTTTGGGATTAAACATGCAGATTCTAAGGCGGTAGATGAAGTGCCTGCTTGTTTCAGAGCGTTGCCACGCTTACTACCGCCCAATAGTGGCACTAAATCGCATTTCTATCTGTTTGCTTTGCTCGGTTCTCTGTTTACTTGGCAATTAAGCTTTGCTGTGCTGAAAATTAGTAACAGATAAAAAGCTGGCATGTGTGAGTGTCGAACTAGCCACTTAAATGAACACCCCTCCTCGATATGGCTTATCAGCGGTTCCCCTACTTATCTCTACGTGTTATGCAACGAATCCCCGTTTTTTTGGTAAGCAAATATTTATATTTAAGTCCCTGAGAAATAAAGCATCTTAGACCTATCAAAGTCAAAAAAATTTGAAAAAAAACTTAAGTCAACACAAAACCTTATTACTATTTTTAACCTAAAATATATCAATTATCTGTGTGAGAACTGTTTATGTCAACGAGGAGCTTCTCAAACTGTAAGCTTTAGTGCTACGCACCTAAAATTAAATTACTTGCGAAATATTCCGGCAGTGCCTCTCAAACGATGAGCTTTTGATAACCACGCCATAATTTCCATTCGGATTTTTCAATGTTGTTTGTTTTGCTCTGTTGCTGCTGCTCTGCTGCTGTTTCTCTGTTTACCTGGCAAGCTTTATGAATCAAAAACGATCTCCATGTGGAATCTAGTGCCACGAGTGCTGGAGATAACCCCTAATCGGGAATTGTATTTGCAGGGGTCTCAAAAGTGGCAATAAAACACAGCAACCCAGATGACTTTTGTAGGTGCTTATCAGCACTCGGAGTTCCATTCGTCAGACGATTCCCAGACCGAATCGGACCAGCCCACGATTACGCAACAGCACGGAACTTTTTCACTCAATACGATACGTCTTTAATATACATACACACATACGTATAATTTGCATAGAACGGGCAACAGGCAAAATTGGAAATTGAAAAAGAGGGAACTTAGTGCTATATTTAAATGCAGGACTGGTTTGGATGCGGAGGTGACGTGGTTGTGGGTACTACAACCTGTAGTCAGTGAGTAACCTAAACGCTGAACTTCTCCTTCTTCATCAGGTCGTACACCACGGAGAAGTCCTTGTTGCCCAGACCCTTCTCGCACAGCGACTGGTAGACCTTGTGGGCCAGGGATCCCAGCGGGATGGGTGAGTTGGAGGTGTTGGCCACTCCGGAGGCCAGACCCAGATCCTTGGTGATCAGGGCCGTGGAGAAACCGCCGGCGTAGTCTCTGTTGGCTGGGGCAGTGGGGCAGACTCCGGGCACGGGGTTGTAGATCTCCGAGGACCAGCAGCGTCCGGTGGAGGAGTTGATGATCTCGGCAAAGACATTGGCATCGAGACCCTGACGCACCGCCAGATTCATGGCCTCCGAAACACCGATCATCGAGATGGCCAGCATCATGTTGTTGCACAGCTTGGCGGCCTGGCCCATGCCATAGACGCCGCAGTGGGTGATCTTCTTGCCCATGCACTCCAGGACGGCCTTGACGGCATTGTACTCCGCCTCGGTGCCGCCCACCATGAAGGTGAGGGTGGCCTGCTCGGCGCCGGGAACTCCGCCGGAAACGGGGGCATCGATGAACCGGGCTCCCTTGGCGCTGATCTTCTTCTGCAGCGACTTGACCAAATCCGGCGAGATCGTTGACGAGTCAATGAAGATGGTGTTCTTGTTGACGCCATCGGCAGTCATCTCATCGTAGGAGGCATCCACAATGGCGTTGTTCGGCAGCATGGTGATCACAAAGTCCGAGTTCTTGGCCAGCTCCGAGGTCTTGGCATAGACGGTGGCTCCCTTGGCGGCCAGACCATCGCAGGCGGGCTTGGAGATATCGAACACATGCAGCTTGTGGCCGGCCTTGATCAGGTTGCTGGCCATGTTGGCGCCCATGTTTCCCAGGCCCACGAAACCGATGTTCTTGGCTCCGCCCTGGGTGGACATGGCCCTCACGAGGGTCTGACTCCAGGCATTCAGCATAGCGGGGGACATCACACGGAGCGACATGGCTGCGAAAAGTTCCAAAGTGTTATGTAATCACCAATGGGCAACCAACCAGCCACTAGATGTCACCCACCTGTTAGTCTAAGAAATCTAAATTGATATGGCTGAGGCTGCGCAAGTTCTACGTGATCGGACCGCTGTCAGAAGCACACTGCTCCCCACCATTGGAAGGTCGCTTATTTTCAGCTCATTCCAGCGGCCGCTCGAGGGTTGTCGGCTACTCTAAATGAGCTATTAATATTTTTAAAAAAAAGTTTTTTAAAAATGATTATTAAACAGTAAGCAGCTATTGAGCTACTTTAAGCTACAATAGACAGACATATTTCATGTTAAGTAATCAACTTTTCATATAGCTTTAAAATACTGGAAAATATCCATGTCTATCATATAGTTCTCATATATTTCATTTGAGCATAAGAAATAAATAGAAACCTCATTAAATTCTACTAAATATAACCCGCTGTTTTGTGCGAAAACAATTCTTTTGGAGCCCCGACAACTCTGCTCGATCAAAACAAGTTCTCTATAAGTATGTAGCTTCTAGCTCTCTACCATATGGCTAGCACATTATATATGTACATGTTGTATATTGTATCTAGAGTTCCAGTGACGCCGGCAAAAGCTTTTCAGCTCTGCTCTTTCCAATGCTTCTATTTGATTTATTTAATAAGTGAGCGACACGTGCCGCTGTTTCGCTTATCAGCATGGGCAAAACTTTCGATTTTATTTACTTTCATTGACCTTCGGCGCTTCTGGGGGCTTGTGTGCGCGAAGGGGGTGGGGGTCTAGAAATTTGTGGGTGTGTCGGCTCGACGTTGAGTGCCTCGGCGCAGAGGCTTCCAAACTGTAAGCTTTTACGCTGGTGGTGCGGTTTGAATTTAAATGATTAAAGAAAGTTCTAGAGCCACTGAAATTCATTTAAATTAAATAGCAAAATAATATTTGAGCCCTTCGAAGCTTGAACTCTGTTCACTCAATGCCTCTTTCCTCAATTGAATGAATGAATGAATGGCAACTTGCGAATCGCTTCAATTGCGTGAAATTTCGTGCATAACTAAGTTCACACGAGCAATTTCCAAACTGATGTTTCATTTTACACTCACCTCAAGGGTTTATTTCGCTACACAAACAGTGATACAGTACTACCTTGATCTACCATAACTTTATGGCCTAATAACTGAAAAGGCCTTGATACGTAAGACCTTTAAACTGCATTGTTGCATTTAAAACCATTGTAAGCATTAGTTTAATTTATTAGCTCAATTGGTTGTCCAATTTGTTAGGGTATCTGAGGATCGCTGTCGTACACCCAACTTTTTATAATGTTTTTCTTTTTGCACCTTTCTTGCGCTAGAGCTTTGCCAATACTTGATCCCACAATAAACAATTTGATGTTTCGCGATTTTGTTTGCAATTTTATCACCGCTTTCCGAACCTCAATTGGCGCAGATACTTTTTTTCGCCCAAATTGTACAATGGTCATAAGGTTTCGATGCTGTTGCTGAAGTTGTTTTTTTTCCTTAATGTTGCTGCTCGCATAAAAATCGGCGTGCATGAAATTGCAACTGCTCGAGCTGCGTTTCGCAAAATCTCGTCCAATTTGGCTGCGATCTTACGCAATCCCACTATCAAAAGCAAACAGCTGAAGTGCACAAGAAAAACTAAAATATGTATATTTTATATATATGTACATAAATATGTATATCACTTATCCAAATGATATTCAGATACTAAACAGATACTCTCATCGACATTACATTGAATAGATATCTTAAGTACAAGCTGAATATCTAAATTGTATATCCCTTCATTTGATGTACCTCTTAAAAGCTCACCCAATGACATACAAATTTCATAACAATTTGAATTATTATAGATTTCAACAATCTAAGGAAAAAACTGTATTCGCATAAGAGAGCTAGTAAATAGCCATATCGCAGATACGAGCGATCTCTGTTCGTACCGCTGATGATGGTTTTTTGGTGATTTATCTGTGTCAGATGTGGATGCTGTGTGGAGCATCCGCCAACTCGCGACGATCGCCTAAGTGCATTTCAATTTGGGGAGTGGAGCGGATCGAGATCGCGACAATGGCGCAAAAATCACATCGAATGGGGGACATCGGTTGCCCGGCAGCGCTCACTTACATAAGCGCTTGTCAATTGTCAAAATACCGGCAAGACCCTTATCTAACGCCATAAAGTGCAATTCAGCGAATGATTAACACGAATATGGGCCGAAACAACAGCAAGTACAGGTGAGAGCGCGTCTCATTGAAACAATTTACAATTTACTATTTACAATTTACAATTTACAAGCCAAAAGTAGGGAAAAACAAAAAATGAAAAAGCCAAAGGCGCCAAAGAAGCCACAAGCGAAGTGAAGCATTAAAGCGCAAAACTACGAGCTTCAAGTGGTCCATCCATTTGGGCTTGGCTTTGGAAAATGTTCATGTTCATGGCATTTGTACATCGTACATCAAGTATACGCAGCGGTGTGCCAAGCTCATTAGGCAGACATTATAACATTTCTCCGCTGCGGTCTCGCCCCGCAGTTGGCTGCTACTAATTTCCATGTGAAACACAGACAGACAGCGAAATTTCACTCATCGTCAACCGCGCACCCACAAATCACAAATCACTGATCTCAAAACACAAAACACAGAAAAATCGTGCACTTGAAGGCGGCTGTAATAATTCATATTGCGATTGAATTTCATTCGCACGCAATATCATTACAGTGTGTTGCAAGAGATTAAGGTTATTCTTTAGGCCAAACTAAAAAAATAATAGATAGAACAGTTAGCTAGATTAGACAGATAGATTAAATGATAACTGGGGGTATTAGTAGCCATTGCAATGCAGACATATTAGTTATTTAAATACATTTCAAGCTAGTTCAGTACGCTCTGGACCTGGTTGCTTGACCCGCCCTGAACCCGCTGCACGCAATGTGAGGCATGCGACAGGTCGCCGCAATCTGCATGCCACCGCGTAGATCCGTGACTCAGAGAGGAGCACATTACCATGTAATTTGCCAGCCAGCGGTTGTGACATCGTGAGCGACTACTGGCATTTTTCAGGCGGTTTCCAGGCGAAACAGGCTGTCTTCGATTTCGTTTCCGGCCAGCACGTAATTGAAATTACATTAAGCCAGAAATTTTGGCAGTGAAATTGCGTTCGATAATCACTTTCATGGGACTTAATTGTTTCCCTGTGCTAGACTTTACTGCTGGACTTTCGCTCTGCTCGCGATCGAATGTACATACGTTCGGACCTACATTAACATGCCAACTGAAGAGACCACTCCAAAACGGTATGAAAATGAAAAACTAACTGAAAACACACACTCACACACGCCCAATGCGGAAAATTGAAATGCAGTTGGAGTCACTGCAGCGGGTTTTTGGGAAAGGAAAGTGAAATTATCATCCCAACGCCAAAGCCGCAGCCGCAGTCCAACTCAACTCAACTCAACTCAATTCGATTCAATTCGATTCAATTCATTTTCGATTTCATTCGGACTGAGTTTTTGAATCGTTTCTAAGGTTCGCGCTTTTTAATACGCCGCATGCATAATTATTATGTGTTCGCAAACGTACGAGTGTGTATGTATCTCCTCACTTAGTCCCCAATTGCCGACACCCTGGCCTACAGCCTATGGTTTAGTGAAATTGAAAATCATTTTTGAAAGTGGTCAAATTATTCGCTGCCCGACAAAACACACATTCCATGCGACCGACCGTTTAGAGCGAATGTGTTTTTCTGTTTGTCGTAATTTTTCATCGCCATGTTGTTTGTGCTTGGGATATATTTTCCATCTTTTTCTGTTTTCTGTGCTTTTCTTTCTTTTTTGGTCACCGTATTACAAAATTTTAATTGCAGTTGGCAGAGTGAACCAAAAAAAAAGCGCAGCTGACGAAAGAGAAATGCGGAGAATGAATGCTCTTCGAATTGCCTGGCAGTTTATGAACTCTGAAATGTATAAAATAGATTTATTAAGCTCAAGGAAAAAAGTAATTCATTTTTTATAGACAAGCACAACACTTGAAAGTGTACATTACCAATTAAAAGAGGCTTCAATGAACCTCTAAAAACTAAGAAAACCAACTTACTGCTCGTACATAATTAGCTGATTAAAACCCCGATCCCCCGCTGTTTTCACCCACTGATACACTTCCCCCTCCTGATTTGTATCCTCGATTTGTATCCACCAGCGGCGACATCAACATAAAAACCAACAGCTCGAGCGGCAGATAAATGTTTGGCTAACCCAAATCCACACACAAGGAAGGAAACTAGCGAAGCCTCTCGGCTCCAGAGGCTCTCCGCTGGCAATCCAGTTTTCCAGTTTTTCAGATTTCCAGATTTCGACCACATTTTGACCAGTGCACACTGACTGCCGTGCATTGCAGCGGGAGCAGGAAGCGTTTTATGGCCAAAAGCACCAAATAGCCAGCATTTTGGGCATCAGCCGAGGGGCAGAGCAGTCAGCGGCGAAAAGTTGTCTTACTTTCGTGAGCCTAAATGCATTTGGCTCTCGATGCGTCGACGCATCGACAACCCAACTCTCTCCTTTCGATTGCGTAAGTGATATTTATGTCTTCTTGTCAGCGTTGCATCAGCATCAGTTGCGAATCGCAGTCTGCTGCTTATCTGCACCTGGCCCAAAAGATTCTACGGCTAATTGGGCTGAATTATGCCAGAAAAACATGGCCAATTAAGTTGATCTATTTTATGTGCGGCTGTGGGAACTATTCGAGTCGAATTTTATGCAAATCTCGTTCGCTCTTTTCCGCATACATCGCGGAAAATGCGCAAAGAGCTTGGGAAAAGCCATTCATAAGCAGGGCCCTGAAGGTCGCGATCTGTTACCTTTGCCATTTGGCAGCGCCACCTTGGGCGTGTGAGCCATTTCAATGAGACACCTGTGAAAAGGTCAGCGCTAATTGCCCCACCATTGCCCAACCAGCCATTGGCCGCCAATTGAATTCGATTGAATTTGATTCTCAATCGACGGGGCAGGTGAAAGTGCTTTGTTCTAGAAACAGAGTTGCAAAGCAACTAAATAACATTCAGCGGAAGTTCGCGACGCGAGTTCAAGTCGCGGTTGAATGATCTCCGATCTCCGATCTCCGAAAGATCCCGTCACATAACTCAGGCCGCTAGGTGGAAACCTTCCTCGTACGTCATCAGTCCGCACATAACTCACGCCCACCTGGGGCGGCAGGTGAGGCAGACGGACAGACAGGTGGGCAGGCGTTATGACAAGTTGACTGATTGGATTTGCGGCGACCAAGTTGCTGCTACTGTCAATGCACTCATGCACTCATGCACTCATCGCGATTGCCGCTGGAAAATTGAAATTGAAAAAAATGCGATTGAAAAGCGTCCGAACATCTCGTTTGGGTTACCCAATGCATAATGGATAATGGCGGACGCTGAACGATATGCTAATTAGCTCGATTTCCACGATCCATAAACGTCTCACTTGGACAATTGTGTGCTTAGCGGAAATTGTGCGACTGCCAGCATGAGAATATTTTAATTGCCACAAAAGAAGTGGAAAAATAGCTCTTTTTAAGGCCAATTCTAGCAGACCAAAGAAATAGTTGGCAACAAGCTTCGCACAAAAATGTGTAATGGTAGCACATTAAGACTAAAAGTTTGCCGAAATAACACAACGATTGCCTGACTTACCCATATATTTATTGGATACGCAGTTCAAGTCACCACAATTAAGTTCATTTTCCACTTCCACCTGCGCTACTCAATGAAAACATTTCAACCATATGTGTACTTAAGCTTATCACAGTTTCGCACTCTTTGTTGCTATAGGTTTTATGAAGTTTGTAACCAATTTGTAACAAAAGAAATGCGGCAAAGGTCAGCGAAGAAAAAATGGTTTCTACGCGTTTTAATTGGTAAATGTCAATCGGTTTATGGGTTTCCCAACAACCAACCGAAAATACGAGGAAACGCGTACAAGAGAAAAAAAGCCAAAACAAACAATTCAATTAAGCTCATAATGGAATTTGTGTAACAACAAAACGACCTTGGCTGCAGAGCAAAGCCTAAAAAGCCAATTAAAAGCTAGATGCACGGCTCGAATACCACATGGCACTGAGTCAGAATTATGGAATTGTTGTTGGATCTGTCTGGCCACCTAGCTGCAGATACAAGTATACAACTATACAACTATACAAGTATACAAGTATACTTGTATATATCAGCGAGGGGTGTAACACGATTCATGAGACCCCCACACAGTCGGATCGATTTTCCCAGCAAAATGCGAAAAAAACTTGTCGCCAGCAAAGATTGCAAAACTGGAACAGCATCGCCGCAGCTAACGCTAAAACACGTTAGCATTTATGGCCAACTAGATTTGCATTTAGTGCATTCTTGTGGACACTCCCCCTAGCAAAATGGCTATCCCCATCCCCGTTTTGTTAATTTCAATTAACCACAACAAATCATTGGAGGATCTTTTCAACTAGCGGCTATACCTCTCTGTTTGACCAAGTCTTTTGTTGGCCCAAAAGCTGTAAAAGCCGCTTTAGTTGCGTCGTTAACGTCGACTGCAACTGCGCTGCCTACTGATCTGCTAACTGCTCTGCCAGCGTCGACTGCGACGGAGGCAGTTGGCTGAAAACCACGAGCGAACCACTCTTACTTACTTTGGCCCGCGACGCTTTTCATTTCTTCAGTCTGTTAACGGCACGCCAACGATGCAGACGCGGCTAAAAACCAGCTCCGGCTAACTGTTAACGCAAGATAGTGATAACTTGGCTTGTAAGTGTAACACTCATACGCATCGCGTATACGCACAGTGGTACCAGCAACATTTGATTCTGTATCTTTTGCCGAAAGTGCGTGAGCGTCCTGCCGCTCCAAGTGGATAAAGCCAAAGTGAATTTCGAGAAATCTAAAATATATACATATAATATACAAAAATAAAAGTAAAACGCTTGAATTGCTGCTAATTTGTTAATTTAATTAAGCCAAGTGAAAGAGAAACATCGGTCGTCGTTCAGGAAGAAGAAGAAGAAGCAGCTGAGGAGAGTGGTAAGTGGTGTTTTTATTTGTTATTTATTTATTTATGTATTTTTTTTTGTTGCCAAAAAAGGCGAATAGAAATTTTAGCTCTTCACTCAACTAACCACACACACACTCAACGCATTTGGCTGTCTTGGCAATTTTGCTGTTTATTTTTTCATGCTCTAATTATTTGGAAATTTCATTTTGTTTTTGCCCACCGACACTCGTTAACTGGCATGCAATTTGTTTGCCCAAAGACTTATGGTCCATCCGTCTAACCGACAGCCCGTCCATCCTCTAGAGAGTCAAGTTGAGTCAAGCTTTATGGGCAGACTTCCTCGTTAAAAGATAAGGTGGCCAGACCCCTGACCAAAAGAAAAGAAACTGGTCCATCATTCTGTGGGTTCGCTTGGGTTTTCCATCTACATCTCTGAGTCCATCTCCATGGCCACCACATTAACCCAATTTTCACCTGGAGAAATCTTATGTTTCGTACAAGAAAAATCTTGTTTATCGTGCTAATTTACATACACAGCTCTCTTCCGAGGGCCAGACATTTCTTTTCCCTAATCTCCGATGTGGCATCTGATCTTTAACGGAACTAATGTGTGTGCACTTACTCGTTTGTTTGTCATTTCGGCATGAGGGCAAACAGCGGAGGGAAAACATAAATTACGCCGTAGCGTCTTTTTCGTTTTATATTTCTCTATTTATATTTATGCGAACTTTGTTTTTTTTTATGTGCGAGCGCATAGCGTTTTCGAAATTAAATACTTTCTAATTACAATAAACACAGGCGATGGCCGCCGGCCGGCCAATTGCCTGTCCCACGTCCAGCAAAGTCTACATCGTAGCCTTTGGCAGCTGGCTGAAATCACGTAGCCGCCGCATCGGCCAATGCCAGCCGATATAAAAGAGGGATGGCCGGCAGTGGCGGGGAGAGGGGGGAGATGCGAAATAAAAAAAAAAAAATACTCGCGAAAGTGTCAAGAAAATATAATACTACTCCGACTCACTTTTTCTTTATTGTCATGTGTTAATGTGGCGCCTGATGTGTTCATTTGCCACTGGCCTCCTCCACCGCCAATTCCAATTCCAATTCCCACCCCCCTGCTCCGATGAAAGTGAAACGTGCGAATGACTTTGCGTAGCTGCAGAAGCTTCCATCACTCGCCACTCAGCACGTGCCCAGCGATCCTATCCGTGTGGTCTTCGTCTTTCACGGCTTTCAATTACTCAACCGCAAAATGCTCAATTTGTCAAGCGTTGAGCCCGGATTACGACTTTCCCAGCGAGCCAAACAAAAGACTTAGGACACAAACTTGCTTCATTAGTTGGCTTTGTTCGGCGGAATGCGTTGCAGAACCTAATGCGCGCCTTTTGGTGTTGCTTACTCACGAATTGAGAAATCAATGTAACCATACATTTGCTTTTATGACAACTTGCTAAAAATTAAAATTAAATTATTCCATAATAGAGAATAGCCGTAATATAGAGAATTTCAATTTCAGAGATTAATATCGATTATGCCCAGCGGTCTGTCGAAACCGTAATTATCTCGCACTAGTGACACGCACTGAATTCTAAATGTGAGTAATTGCCATGCATTCAGCAATATCAGATTCAAAGTGCATTTAAGCCGAGCTAAAAACCAAATCAATTCAAATGGCTTCCAGGCCGGGCACTTATTGCTGGTTCGCTGGATCTGAATCGTGATTTGCAGTTGCATGTACTGCACGGCCGCTGAAAGACCCCCAAATCCTCCTTCGGCACCCCTGGAGTACCCACACAGTTGATTAGTCAGCACCCGGCTGGTAAAGCGAGGCAACCAGTTGGGGCTTTTTGCTCCGTTTTGTCTCTGTGTTTTCCTTCTAGACCGACAAGTTGAAGTGTCTTGGCCTACTGAATTTTTTCTCACACTCCGTGTCTTGGTCACGGATGTGGATTGATTGCTAATGTTCATCTGGGCACATATATATCTGTATATATATATATATATATCTAACTGCGGCAAGCGGTTTATGTGGATACCCTCGCCAAGTTGCCGTCTGTTGCACAAGTCTGGTTTGGTCTGGGCCAGAATGAGCACCGCACTCCAGACGTGGCCAACAAAGACGAGTACTTGTGGCTATACGTTTTCCAAGTCACTTTTGCTTTCTTCAGCTGATCCAGTTGGCCGAAGCATTGTTTTGTCAGCTCTTGCTTTATGGTTTTTCATATATATACATACATATATAGAGTAGCTACTAGCAGCTAGCCACCTTAAGTACTGCTCTGTTGCAATTGTCACATTGTTTTGGGACACTTATCTGCGGCTCAGTGGCGACGGCGACGACGACGGCGACGGCGACTGTGGCAATAGTTTTGTAATTAGCTTGGCCCATCATTTGCGCAATTCGATTTGCGATGTGCCAGGTGATAAGTGATATATAAGGCCCTAATTTCGCTCGACTAACCGGATATTCGGATTTTATTGCGAGTTGCGCAACCACGACACCCCCGCATACCAAAAGGTTGAGGAGAAATACTTTCGCTTTCAAATGCTCGAGCATAAATTCTTGGGATTACGCAAGCTATGTTAAATGCTCGCGGCATGTTTTGGTTTGCTGAGCAGGTGCCGCCAATGCCAAACCAAAACCAAAACCAAAACCAAAACCAAAACCAAAAAGCCACCTCCACCAGCTAAACAGGCACTTACCTCATTTGGAAAGCAGCGAGAAATGAAAGTTTTTGTTTTTTCATTTTTCTGCGTTGCGTGAAATTTACATTTCGTTTAATAATTTCAAACATTTCTTCGGGGTCGCTGTGGCATAAAATTTGAGGAATTAGTCGAACAAGAAATCGGTGTTTTTCCATCTGTTTTGCTTCTGGTATCGAGGTGCTTTTTCCGGCAGGCCTGGCTAGCAACGCCCCCTGAATAGCAGCCATCAGACAGAAAAGTGCATTTCATTGTCGCTTTCGTTTTGGATTTGTATTTCTCTGCATTTTCTGTTTGGCGACGAGTTCATTGGCTCTGCATAATTTATGCGTTCGGCAGCCCAGCAGCAAAAACAATATCCATATAGATGGAGTACGAGTACGAGCACATAGTGGCCATCAATCCCAGAGCTATCGTTAGCCAGTCACGCTAATTGGCCATAACTGTAACTGTAACTGAAGGATCAGCGATTTCAGTACTCGAGCGATACACGATACAATCAGTCAATATTTAATGTGCGACTTGTGCAAGTTTCTGGCGGACAGTTGGCACAGTTTCAAGTGGATTGCCAATAGTGAGTCACTTGGGTCACGCACATTCTTGGGTTTCTGCGCTCTAGTAAGCCAGCTGCAGATCCGCAGGCGTTTCCAAAACAAAAATACCCCCAAAGTAGGTGTGTTTTTTGCGTTTTATGTTTGGCCAGCTAAGCGTGGCCCGCTCCGCAGCCTCCAGATGCAATTAAAGCCAGATAGCTCTAGAAACCGAGATACAAACGTGTCTGCTGCTGGCATTGCCACACCGAAAACAACACATCTTGTAATCCGCAGCGTTTGCATCCCTTTTAATTACCCGCCCGCCTGCCAACTAATGATATATTGTTTCGTTTTGCTTTGCAGTTACCTCGACGATCTTCGGGCCACGTTAGTTAGCTGTCGACTGCTGCCGCTGTTTATGGTAAGTCCACAGTGGAGCCGGACTGACCTTGTCGCCTCCCCCGCGGATTAGATGGTGTGGTGTGGTGCGGTGTGGTGTGTCAGGGTGTGGACACGAGTAATCCAATTAAATTACACCCAAATGATCAGCAAGGCGATGAAACAATGTCAATGCCAGGGGGTATACCATAATCCCTTCATGTACTGCAGACCAGATCTAAGCGGCTTAACTCTTTGGTTGTTTACATCCGGCTCTGTGGTTTTTGGCCAGTTACCACAGCGATTAAGCCGAACGACAACCACAGACACGCCCCCCGTCAGCGAGGAAAGTCCGCTTCGATTCCAACATGGATGTGTGTGCTCCGAAATGAAAGGGAAATTTGAAATTTCGAGTTACCTGAAGTTACCCAGACATTTCGCCTTTTCCGAGGGCATTGTCACATTTCACTTTCGATGATCGCCGCACATTTCAAGTGCAGTCCGCCTCACTGGAAAAAAAGTAGGGGAAAAAAACTAAAGAAAAAAACCCACTGAGGTGTGACGTTGTTTGCTTTGTTGAACCTTTTGATAACTGGTTTTTTTTGACCGCAAGTGAGTCTAATTTTTATTATTTTCCTGCCATCCCACTCCGGCTGGCTGTACCCATTTAATAGCTGGCCGCCGAATGAACTTTCTTCTTTCACTGTGCCACCTGTAGACAGTGCTCTCCCGTTTTGCTGCACCGCTGCAAGTTCCGTTTTTCGAAGCTGTTACGATATATTTCGCGTTATTTTTTCTGTTTCTTATTTTTTTTTTTGCCCGTGCGCGATTTTTGCGGACTTTTGCTTTCGTTTAACCCATTTAATGCGGCATCCGTTCGTTGGGGGCATATGTGCGATTAATTCAGTGGAAAAGTGAAAACGAAAGTGCTGGACGCTCGCAGATCTGCAGTTGCGCGCTCACTTGGCCAGTGGTCAGTGGTCAGTTATCAGGTTTGGTCAGTTGGCGGACTCACTTTCGTTTTCATATTCATATGGCGAATCTTCTGGCTTGGTCTTGGTCTTGGTCTCAAAAAAAAAAACAAAAACGAAGCAACTACTTAATGATTACGCCGACTGATGACGCAATTAGCATCCCAGCCGCATGCAAAACCGTTTTGCAATGAGGAAATCTGTCGGATCATGGCTACTCAATGATCCGAGGCGCATTACCAAAGCCAAGCCAAAAGCCACAGCGAACTGCCATTTCGCCTTAAGTATTGCAATTTCTCGCATTGGCCAAATGAAAACAAGCGCACAATTATGGCCACTTGGCTGCCGGAGCAGTTATGGCCACGGTCCGCTCGGCGACCAGTTGCACCAACAGTTACACTTGCCACACCAGCAAACCAATGCACAGCAATCCAGATGCCGTACCGAAGACCAAGACCCCGGCAATTATCTCTTGATTTACAACCCGGCCAGCCAGCGAAACTGGGAGAAGCCTTTCACTTGATCCCCGCCAGCCACCTGCGATCGTGAAAAATGCAAATCGCCAGAATCGCGCTCATAACTCAACTGCATCCAACGCCCAGCGACCTTGGCTTCGGGTGGGGCAATCGAACGAATGGAGGTGGCCTATGGGAAAAGATCCCATTAGGCATTCAAAGAACTTGGCAAATTTGCATTTGGATTTATATAATTACAAGGGACAATTAGTTACCGGTTCGGTTCTGAGTGTTCCGGTTTCGAGCTCTTGGCATTATAGTTTTTTGGCATTTTCGGTACTGAAACCACCATTTGTGACCTTTTGATCGGCCCAAAAAACAATCTGCAATTCATTATTGTCTTCAGTAATCGCATTGTGAAACTCAGATGATTGTTAGTTGAATTGATTAACTTTTTCGTCAAAATTTTCATTTGAACTACCTTATTACAAGCGGCAGGTGATCTCTTGATCTTGTTCTGTTTCCCAAATTGGATTATTATCTTAAGGTTGTGTAGGGTAATCTATGTAAACTGAGTAACATTTCAAGGTCTGTTTAATCATTTTCAGGCACTTAAGCTATGAAGCGAGGCATGCAACTCACCGCCGCCTGGCTGTGCTTATTGGCCACGGCTAGTCTGGCTCAGAACCAGGAATCCTCCTCCAAATGGTCGCGTCAACTGGAGAATGTGGCCACATCCGATACGGACTCACTGGACTGGGTGCCCTTGGCCCAGCCGCTGGATGGCAGCAAGGATCGCACGGGTAATGGACGTGTGTTGACCTACTCGCAGACCTTTCCGCCCAGCGCGCGGTTCGGCGATCTGACCAAGCCGGGCTCCCAGTTCGACTATCCCTTCCAGTTCCAGCGGTATCCAAATGGAGCGGGCCAGGCCCTCCCGCTTCGGCAGGCGCCGCCACCTCCTCCCGCTACGCTCAAGGCCTCTGGTGTTGGTGGTCAGGAGCCCACCTCGCAGTCCTTCTTCAAGTTCGAGATGCCCTTCCACAGTAACAGTGAGGGCCAGGCTCAGGCACCACCCACTCTTCAAACGGGCTACCAGATTCAGCACACCTTCGGAGCAGGAGCGCCAGGATTCCCAAGTCCCTCTCAGCTCTTCAGTCCGCCATCTCTCTTCGGACAGCAGCAGAGCCAACCTTTCGGCTCCGAATTCCACTCGCTGGGCTCGCAAAAGCCCTTGGCTCAGGCGCTGAACAAGCCACTCCACCAGCAAAACTACATCCAGGACATCCTTCCACCGAAAACGCTTGGAAAACCCTTGCCCACACAAGCTTCACTGCAGAGCGTGACCCCACAAGTGTTTCCCGTGGATCCTGAAGCGGAAACGCTCTTCGGATCGAATAAGGCTGCTCCGTCGTCAGCGCCATCTTCCTCCCGAGATCAGGATGTCCAGCTGCTCTATGTGCCCTACGATACCCTCTACAACCAGCAGCGTCAGCAGGCGGGCTCTGGATCGAGCTCCAACTTCGAGGTGAACAAGTTCAATGTGAATCCTGGTCTGCCCGCCGTGAATCCCTATCAAATCAACCAGTTCTACACACAGGATCCCAGCGTGGGCAGTGATTTCTTTAGCCCGGGAACGACTACAAGACCTAGCACCACAACCAGCCAGCCTCAGAGCATCTTCCATAGCTATAGACAGCCACAGCCGCAGCCTCAGCTGCAATCGCAAACGCAGACGCAGTTCACCACAGCGAAGCCCAAGCCGAAGGCCCATCAGCCGCCATTGGCCATGTTTCTGCTGCGATCCAGCTCTCGTCCCTCCCAATCGGATGTGGTTGCTGCCCTGAGGAATGCGCACAGCATCTCCGTAATTGATTCCCCCACCAAGCAGACCCCGGAAATCTTTGTGGGCCCGGCTGGCATGCCCATTCCCGATGGCTATGTGAAGTTCGATCTGCCTTATCTGTCGCAACTCACCTCCAATCGCGATTTGAGTGATGTGTCCTTCTTTGTGGCGCCCTTAAGTTATCGTACACCCAACGGCTTCAATAAGATCCTGCTTCCAGAACCCCATGTAGGTTCTATTGTGATTAACAGGGCCAAGGATATCGCTGCCAGCCAGCAAATATCACCTGTTGCGCGACCACAACGCCCGTATGCCACCGTTAGTAGTACCCGCAATCCATTCGAGACTACCACTCAATCGCAGATCCAAGCTCAAGGCCAAGTTCCCGAGCGGGGCAACAAGTTCAGCTATTATTATGTGCAGGATGGCATCCAGGAGGTAAGCTCGCCCAAGGCTCCCGCCAAGCAGGAGAGGCATAAGAAGAAGCGACCCCAGAATGTCCAGGTGCAGCAACAGCAATCCATCTACCGTGCCACGCCAACCAAAGCCCAAAGTCAGGATCCCTTCGATTCGCTCAACCAAATTGGAGGGGATGACTTCTTCAAAACCCTGGGCAGCAAACCAACCACCAGTTCCACTTCCAGCACTTCCACGACGACCACCACATCCACCACTTCGACGACGTCTGCTCCTCAATCTCTGTTCACCTACAGCACGCGACCACAGATCGAGTTCCCTGGCTCCAGTGGACAATTGTATCCACGACTAACCACCCGTCCTCCAACGTCGTCCACGGCTGAGGAGGAGCACCGCATGAAACAGTACTTCCGTCAACAGGATGCCTTCCGCCAACGTCCTCACACCACAAACCCTCCCTTCGAATATACTCCTAGCATTGCAGACTATGAGGCTCCTCTGCCCACGACCACAACAACTCAGAGGGTCAAGACCAAACACAGAGTGAATCAGTACACACCCGCTGCCGTTCCTGTGACCACATCGGATGTGGGCTATAACAGTGTGAATCAGCAGGGGCCACTTAACCATCGCCCCAGCTATAGCCAAGCTCAAAACGAGATTCTGGAAAACAGCAATGTTGAGTACGAACCAAATCCCTACCATGTGCCCTCGGAGCTGCCGCCTTTGACTCCGGATATTCCCGGACTGGTTAACAATCTGCAGGAGAAGGACAAGTTGCAACCCCCAGTTCCAACCACTCCTTTTGCCGAACCGGAACCGGAAACGCGACCCACCAGAAGACCTTTGCTGCGCACTCGTAAGCCAGCAGTGACCAAAGTTACCTCCTCTGTTTCCTATTCGGAGTCCGAGTCCAGTGGCAAACAGCCCACTCACCGCATCAGGAGGCCATACAGCAGTCGAGGAACCACCGCCCCAGATGCATCCACCGGCAGCGGAGATGGTGGCGAGGAATCAGCAGTGACCCCCACCCGTCGTCCCACCAGTGCTCGGAATCCACTTATCCGCAATCCCAATCGCATCCGCTATAGGCCCACAACGGAAGAGCGCCAAACTCTGAAAACCAAGACCAGGAAAGGTTCAAAGAACGGCAAGCCCCAGGAAGATCAGGACATTGACTACCAGCGGGATGTGCTCAAGCAGAACTATCCGGTATTCAAGGCCTCATCCAGACGACCCACCAGTCCCACCGCCATTCCCAGCTCCTACGATGTTCAGGCCACCACCGAAGGACCCGCCTCGGAGTCCCAGCAAGTGTACACGGTGACCCCTAGCAACAGTATCGATGGTGGCAACGAGCAGAGCGGCTTCCCCGCCAATCTTTTGGAGCCCATGCAGATTGCTCAGCACTACCAAGAGTTCTCCAAGGATAACTATGGACCGGGCTACTTCCCCAACCAGGAGGACCTGAATCCAACAGAGGCCATCGTGCGCAACGAGGTGAGCCCGATCTACACCACGCTGGCCACCACAACTCCATCAACCACCACGACCACAACCACTACAACCACTGAGGCTCCATTGACTACAACAACACGTCGCTCGCCGTTCGTGAGGAGAAACTATCCCCGTCTGCGTACGACCACGACCACAGAGACACCAGTCACCTCCACCACACCCTCTGAGGATAGGCCATCGGTAAGATCTAATATTTTCAAATTCTACCGTAGATAATGAATGTCTTACTTTCTTTAGATCCGATCCCGCCTGCCACCCCGTCGAGTGGTTAAGGTGCGTCAACGGCAGCGTCGCCCAACTCATCCTGCATCTTCGTCGACGGTGGCGCCCGAGGAGGAATCTGAGCCCGTTACCCAGAAGAGCCATCTCCGCAAGCTGAGTCGCTACAACAACCAAGAGACAAAGGAAAAGGAGGCCACCGTGGTATGCGAGTTTATTATAAAATATTGAAACTGCTTTTAACGTAAGTTATCCAAAAAGTCTCCCATCACCCACCGTCGTCGTTACAAGCAACCCTTCCAACTGGAAGGCCAGGAGTCCCAGTGGTCGCCATCCTCGGAAACAGCCAACAGCAACTCAAACTCGAACAGCTTCAAGCCACTGAGTCCCAAATACAAAACGGAAACCCATAACTTCGAGAGTGAGCCGGAGATTGTGACCGCAGGACCTACCAATCAGCCAGAGACCTTCGATATCAATGTTGCTGCTGATCTTGGTGGATCATCGATTCAGCGCACCACAATCATGGCACCCAACCTGAAGTAAGAAATTTGGTTTCATAAATCGAACAATATACTAAATACACTTTTTTAGGCCTGAGAAATCCTTTGCCGAGCTCTTAGAGGAAGTGATGGGCAAAGCACCCGGGGAATCGACCACTGAAACCACCAGCACTACTTTCAGTCGCCTAAATAGACGTGGCAAGTGGCAGAAGAAGAACCGTTTATCTGGCTCGGATAACTCAGAAAACTTCGAGACGGCCGAGTCCCAGAATCTGGGACCTCAGCTCTATAATGCTCTCCAGGCAGCCAACGAAAAGGTGGAACTGCCCAAGACCACCACTCCAATAACTCCCTCCACCGAAGTCCAGACAGAGCCTTTGGTTGTGACTACCACAGTGGCATCTCCCACGACACCCGAGGAGTACGAGGTGACCACTGCCCATGACATTGAGGAGGCCACCATTACCTCCACTCTTCCTTTGAGCGAGGAGAGTGCCACGCGTCGCATGGACACGGCAGCGGATGTGGATGTGGACGATCTGGAGGTGCAACCAAGCATCTTCTCCGAGGTGAAGAAGCAACTGCACGATCTGTTTGCCATAGAGGAAAGTGAAGGAGAAGCAGTTACCGCCGCCCTAGCTGCCGTGGGTAAGCGTCGCCAGGAGTACACAAGCATCCGACGAACCAGTCCAGCCACTCCCCCGGAAACAACAACTCTGGCGCCAACGGATGAAGCCCCCACCACGGAAGCCGCCGTAGCGGAGAGCAAAAAGGACAGCTTCCACAAGGATCTAATGGAACATGTGGTGTACGCCACGTCCACGTCGACCAAAGTCACCTCCGAAACGGAGATCTGCTACCGCGGACGTTGCATCCGTTCCGAAGATCTGCCCGCCAACCACAAACTGCAGTGAGCATACTTCTCCTGCAGCGGAAAGTGAAAAGATTCATCATGTACATAGGGGCAGAGGGGATACGGATGGGGTTCAGGGGTCCAGGACGATGGAGGACAGCTCCTTCAACTGCATTGGCCCAAAATACAAAACTGTATCCGCTGTAATTACCTAGCTTTAACTAAAAATATGTTAGGAATAAGCAGCTTAAAAGAATAATTAAATATCGAAGAGTAAGGATAATTGCATACATTTTTTTAAAACAAAATTTTTAATAAGTTAACAATGACCACAAATGAAATTTTCTTTTAAGAAACTCTCCCTGAATTGAGCTCCCCTTTAAAAACCCAATATATTTTCATTTAGAACAATTAGTTTGTAGACTTTAGAGTTAGCATTACGTCAGGATACCACATAGCCAGCATATAAGTCTACCATATGTACATCATTGTGTACATACAATGCAAATACAAATACCAATAAAAACGAAACGAAAAATCAAAACAGGGAGCTCCTCAATACTTCATACATACTAAAATTGTATATATATTCCGTAAATATGTATGTGTACATAAATATGTGTTGTGTGTATAACTACTAATACGATATTAATTGCCATTCATCAATTCCAAGGAATGCTTTGCCTTCAAGGTACACATGTTTCACATTTACAACCAATTCTTAGGCCACGTTTTGTGTTATATTTATGCGTCGATTAGCGGGTCTCGATCCTCAGTAATTTCGTACCGCGATCCGCCTCCTCCAGGTGACGGAGTTCTAGTTGTAGGGCGACTATTCCATGGTTGAACCCGTGTGCGTCCAAATAGTATAAAAATCAGATTCCCAATAAAATAAACAAAAGCGGTAGTGAAGAATACTATTCGCCATTGCGCCGGATTCGTCTGAAAGGGATAACGAAAACCATTTAAAAACGTATAAAGATTAAATGTTCCATTATGCTACCTCATCCCAGACAATTAGCCCTACAATCAGGGGTGCCAGTATGCTCATAAAATTGGCCGCACAATTCGTAATGCCCATTAGTGTACCGGCATAGTTCGGTGACAAATCGATGTGGTTTACATGGAAGCCCAGATAAGTCGCCGAGCTGGTGGCCACCGCAGCGGTGAGTAATCCAATGGCCAGCGGGACATTGGCCTCACCATCGGTGATGTATCCCAGTCCGATTAGTGCGAGCATGGGAAGCCACATTCCCAGCGTGTTGAAGAACTTCCTGGAGAATCCCAAGGGAATTACCGTTCCCCTTTGTTTCAGTATATCTGAAAACCAGATGAAGAAACAGGTAAACAGGATCATGGCGAAGTAGGGTAGCGCTGAAAGCGGTCCATTATTCTTAATGTCCATGCCGAGTACGTTCTTCATATAGGTGGGAATCTCCGTAAGCAAAGTCCAGAAGCCCCAATTGTTAGCACAATGCGACAGGAGGAGCGCTAGGAAAGGTACAGAGGTGAAGATACTACACCATGGAGTCGGCGCACGTGGCTGTACCTCGCGGCCTGCATCCGAAGGACGCCTCGCCTGTCCAGAGGATTCAATGAACCTTCGCTCATTCGGCGTTATCGTTGGATGTTGCCCCGGCGTACTGGAGCATAAATATAGCCACGCGAATGACCAAACGATACCAACGCATCCGGGTATGTAAAAGGTGCTGGGCCAGCCGAGTGAGGATGAGGCAATGAACCCGCTGACGGACAGCATTACGACGGTTCCAAACTGGGAGCCCGAGTAGGTGTAGCCCACCAGACGACCACGTTCCTCTGCCGGCGCCCACTTCGATAGGAACGTATGTGTCGAGGGGAAAATGACGCCCTGACAGACTCCTTGGACCGCACGGAGCACCACCACCAGTTTCCAGCCACCGCTTACGGCGCAAAACGGTGTTAGCAAAGCCAAACAGGAACAGATGAGCACGCCGTAGAAGAGCATGTACTTGGCACCATAAATAGCGGATAAGTACCCTCCAGGAATTTGGGTGACCACGTAGCCCCAGAAAAAGCTACTAAGCAGGTACGATTTTGTACTCTCATTCCAGTCGAATTCCTGAGGAGATATAAGTTGATTTAAATAAAGTTTTCATCCTCGTTAAGTACATCCAAAAATAATTGATGATTCATTATCTGCTCTTATCTGCATACGTACAGGAAAATCCGGATTGCTGGCATTGCGATCCGTCATGGCCACAATAGCCACAGAGAGATTCACTCGAAGGGAATAGGCCACGGCCAGTCCGAAGAACAACAAGATGCACTGCAGATGACGCACTCCGAACCGAGGACCTGCACAAAAGAAGTGCGCGGTAGCAATGAAAGTATAGTGGATGCGGAAACAACGGCCAGAAGGTCATATCTCCACCCACCATTGTTCCCGATCTGCTGGTAGCCATTGTGATTGCAGCACGGCAGGCATCCCAGCACCATATTGCAGGTGCAGTGTCTTCCACGTAGCCAACTTAAGTGATGCGTTGGACTCCTCCAAAGGGCGGCTTGGAATGGATGGAACTAACGTCTAAACATAACACAGCTGATAACAACAACAAGTGCTAGCCGCCCGTTAAGATAGAGGCGGAACTATCGAAACTATCGCGCCAACAAATGCAACGATAGTTTAGGCTGGACTGCAGTAGATAGTTTGAAAATGTGCAATTTTTCCTAACAGCTGCTAAATAGTAAAATGTTTATAATTAATATTACTATATAATTTACAAATCGCAGTGCTTTTGTTGTTTTGTTTTTTTGGCATAACCAAAAATCCGCTTTCACGACCAGCTAGTGAAAATATCTTATAATTCAACGCCACTACTCGATAGTTCTTTAGGGTTGATAGTGCGATTCAATCGATAGCAAGCAAGTGGGCTGTCTATCAAATTCAAAACCCAGTTCAAATAAAACGCAAATGATTTCTTTACATTTTGACTCTTTCACAGCTGCGAATTGAGCTGCTTTATTCATGGCTAGTGTTGTCTTCATCATTCTTTTTTGCCTTTTTTAGTTTACTTTTTCATCACAAGTTTGGTTTTCGTTAATGCCTAACTTAACACTAAAACATAACAATTACTAGAGTTGATGCTGCAGCTCGTCGTGGGCTCTGTCCCTATTTACACTGAACGTTTTCTCAAGTTGCACGTTTAATTGGTTTGTTTGATAGTTTGTTTATCTTTTTCTTTTTTTTTTGGATTATGTACATTATGGAAATACTGCAAACAATAATAATTTACGCTGCCTTAGGTCTAAGCAATTACCGTATAATATCGCTAATGGAAGCACGCGATCGTCACTAAAGTTAACTTTCAGCTTGTCTGGTGTCTAACTAACTAACTACGCCTACGAATCTAAGAAACAACAGCCCGGATGATTCTGGATGCGGTATGGACATGCCTTCCCAGGCTCTATTTGACCTGGCCATTGGGCGCCAGAGGCGTGCCCTGCTCCGCATCCTCCTTATTGTCCCGTGGGGAGTCCCACCATTGGACCTCCGTGCGTCCAAATATGACGAAGAGAAGATTGCCCAGGAAGTAGAAGGCGGCAGCCAGCAGGAACACCAATCGCCACTCAGTTACGCTTGTCTAAAGAGAAAAGCGCGTATTAAAGGGGTTTAACTTCCATATCCTGGCCATTTAACTCACCTCATCAAGGACAATCTGTCCCACGATCACTGGTGCGATTCCACTCATCACGTTTGCCGCACAATTCGTAATGCCCATCAGCGTTCCGGCGTAATTCGGGGACAGATCGATGTGGTTCACCTGGAAGCCCAGATAGGTGGCCCCACTGATTCCCACCGTCAAGGTGAGCAGTGTTACCGCCAAGGCAGCATTATCCGCCGGCACATAACCCAAAGCGATCAGCGAGAGCATGGGTATCCAATGGCCAATGCTGTTGAAGATCTTCCGGTTGAAGGACAGAGACATGCCCTCCTTCTTCTGGAGCACTTTGGATAGCCAGACGAAGAAGAAGCTCAGGACCAGCATCACCATGTAGGGAAGGGAGGAGAGCAGCGCACCCTGCTTGATGTCCACGTGGTAGATCTTCTTCATGTACGTGGGGATTTGCATAAGCAGGAGCCAGTAGCCGAACATGTGGGTGCAGTGCACCACCAGGAGGGACAGGAAGGGCAGGGAACTAAAGATGGCCTTCCAGGGCGTGGGCGCCAGTTTCTCGGCGGATTGCATCTTGCCATCGCTACGCGAATCCGTAATGTACTTCAGTTCTCCGGGCGAAATCAGACGGTGTTCCTCCGGAGTGCTGGCCGAGAACAGGTACCAGAAAACCATCCAAATAAAGCCGCAGGCTCCGCCCAAATAGAAGATGCTTGGCCAGCCCAAGACGGAGTCGGCGATGAAACCACTAGTGGCCAGCATAACCACCGTTCCAAACTGGGCGCCCGCATAGCATAGTGTTCCCAACATTCCGCGCTCATCCGCGGGCGACCACTTGGCCAACAGCGCATGTGTGGCCGGATGCACTGCACCCTGGGCCAGACCCATCACGAATCGCATCACGGACAGGGCGACCCATCCGAATTGCAGGGACATCGGCGATAGCATCGTGATCAACGCGGCTATACCCAATCCGTACATCAGCATGGTCTTGGCTCCATAGCGCTGGGCGATATAGCCACCTGGCACCTGGGTTACGATGTAGCCAAAGAAGAAACTGGCCTGCAGGCTGCCCTTCTCCTTCTGGGTGAAGTTGTAGTAGCGCTGTGAAGGATATGATACGTGAGCTAGGGTTCGGGGAAGGCAATTACCTCTAAGAACCTCCAAAACATAGGAAACTTATACTTGAAATAACTAACATTAAGTGTCAACTTCAAGCTCAAATGGCAAACCTCAAAAACCACATAATATGTACATATGTAACATTCGGATGTGGTTTAATGTTTTATTTATGATAACGGTAATACAAATATCATGAGTATCAGGCCGGAATTAACGTGAATATACACGTAAATACAAAATTTCAGATCGTTTGGAGAACTTGAGATGATTAGATCGGTTCTTCGGGAGTTGCCGCACTTACCTCGGAATTAAAGAAATCAAAACCGGGGTCGCTGGACGGCGCGTTGGGTTCGGTGGAGTTCTGAGCTGGGGAGGTGCTGTTGTCCGTCATGGCCACCAGGGCCACACTGAGGTTCACCCGCCAGGCGTAGCTCATCGCGAGGCAGAAGAAGCACAGGATGCACTGCACATGCCTCACTCCGAAGAATTTCTCTGCAATGGTAGAGAGATCGGATGAGTTGGTTAGGCCAAGAGGTCTACGAAAAGGGGAGCACGGTGAGGACGGCGATAGGGGGGAGGGGGTGCTTCACATGTGGCGCTTTTTCTCCGTCTCGCTCTCTCGCGGCCCCTTATCAATGCGCAGAGCTCTCTGTTTCTCTCAATCTCTCTTTCTCTCCGTGCTGGCCGCTCCGTAAGCCCCAAACTGGTAGCCATGTAAGTATGTGGGGCGCGTTTATTTTTAAAACACTTTGACTATGTCAAAATCTTGTTCACGCACGCACTTGCCAGTGGGCCAGAAAGAGATGGGTGGCAACATCACATATACAGAGGCACCCACTCGACCAAAACTTGGCCGCAAACACACTGAGAATCGCGCATTGGACTTTGAGAGGCGTCCTCTTTGCTACTGTTGTGTAAAATGCAGCGAGACGGTGCTGTACTACCATGCCACTTTGAAAGTATAGAGTATAGAAGAGTATAAGGTACAGTGGTCCACACACACACTACCTGTTCTCGGGGCAACCGGCCGATCGGTCGGGCGATCCTCACGTGACGATCCCTCGCCCGCGGCCTGCCATTATACACATACATATGTACCTCTTTCGGGCCTGGTCTCTGCTTACGCGGATTTGTTTTCGTGCATTTGGCTATTTTTAAACCCGACTTTGGCCCGACTCTCGCCATAAATGGCTAAGTCTTTATAAATAGGAGTGGGCTGGCAGCTCACAGTAGGCGGTGGGCGGTGGTCGGTGGTCGGTGGCAGGGTGGTGCACATTGCAACACCGCCTCACCACTGGCAACCTTGCAACGCGGCCTTACACGGCACTGGGGTCTATTGAACCCCGGAGCTCGAGTTTGATTGCTAACCATTAATTATAGCTACAGTCGAAAGTCTCTGCAGTTGGAACATCCGAAATCTGATATTTCATACTTTTTTTAAACTAAAAAAACGTGTAGTTTATTTATTATGATCGAAAATACTCAAAATTTTGGATTGAAAAAATGTGAAAAAATCAAGTTGTGATAAAAACTTTAGCTGATAAAAAAAATCAGTGCCTTACCAAGACTTGTTGATAGCATAACATGAAGCAACTCCCATAAATATTTTTCCGTGAATAAGACCCTAAATGGTGATTCAAGCTATACGAGTTTTACTGTGCTTCCAGTAATTTCCCATTTGAATTGCTGTCCGAAAACCAAACTGACGTCCGAACTTTGAGCTCTCTCTTCCACTTCCACTTCCACTTCCATTTCCTCTTGCTGAGTGGCGCTCCCTCCATTTCCATCTCTCTCTGTCGCAAGCCCTCTCTCTTTCCCCCGCAAACGTGCCGTCTCTTTCGGCGCGGTTTTATCGTGCCGAATGCGATGACTCCTGGTCGTGTGAGAACGCTTTATCTGACACGTTTTTAAATTTATTTGCGCAACGTCTTCCCCTTAGGCGTAATGGCCCATCAAATTTATGGCCAAGATATAGAGCTTTTTGTCTCGCGGCGGAGAGGCGCAGAAAAGAATCAGACAACGATCACAATAACGATTGCAAACTAATTTTCTGCGGAATATACATGTATGTACATGTACACCACGAGCCAAATCAATCAGCATTTATGAGCCGCCATAAAGGCAGGGCTCTAGCACCAGCTTGGAGTGTTTATTGGCTGCCATTTATAGTATATTCGCGTATATTTTGATTGATTGCCGGTCCGGTCCGGTGCGGTCCCCGTTGGTACAGTCACCGCCAATTCTGCCCGTCAGTGGGGCCGGGACAATCGCGGGACAATCGAAGGACACACAGCACTAAGTGAGTCAAGTGTGCCGCATTGATAACCGATAGCGCGGGCCCCGATAAAACTGGAACGCCGCCGAGTTTTCCAGGCGCGGGCAGAGGCATTCGAGCGGTGATAAGATAATCGCCGCTTGCAGCGTCCCTTTTCACGCTATAGCACCACCCACCACCCACCAACGGAACCCAACGCAACCCAACGCAAGCATTATGTTTACCGTTAGACCCTGCCAATGACCAAGTGCTGAGACGCACATGCATTTGGAACGTGCAAGTGTACAGATGGCGACTAGTTTACACCCGTCAATTTGTCTTTGGGCTTACGGCTTATCAGCTGACTATCCAAACTGCCAGTTGCCCAACCCCATGCCACCCTCCCCCACATGCCCGGCACATGGGGATCTATTTAAAATTCTTAATTTCATTGGCGCAGATATACGGCGACCGCTCTATTCTCGTTTTTCCTCGTTGTTGTTTATTTTTATCACCCGAAAGTGCTAAAATGTGATTTTATTTTGTTTGTCAGCGTAACTGAAAATCAAAGAAAAAACAACGCACGTAAATGAATTGAGGAAAAATTTAATTGTATCTCGGAGGATGCATTTCTGTATTTCTGTGCAGTGGAGGTCGTCTATACTCTGTACAGCTGTACAATTATTTCAGATATCTCTGAATCGCTGAAGCATTGCTTCCAGTTCAACAGTTGCACAGCTTCACAGGCTGGGCTTAAGCAAAAAACAAAAAATAAATAGTGATTCTACAAATGGAGCGAGCTGGCGGCTCAGATAGAGATACAGATCGAGATGGAATATGGGAGTGCTGTTAGAGAACCAATTAAGCGGTTTCCGGCAACACGAGCTCGGATCAAGTCGAACTATCGCGACGCTTACATAAGACACGTGCTTGGGACAGTTGTTATGTGATGCATGTGGGATTGGAGAGATCGGAGATCGGAGATTGGAGGTGGGCTTAGTGGATCTCCGGTGGGGGCGTGTACTACTCACCGTTGGCGTATTTACCACCCGTTTTAACCATGGTCAATGCAGTTGTCATGTGTGCGGCGCGGGTTGAGTTTATATATCTGATATAGCTTATTTGGTATTCTTTCGAAACGTTAACGTTCACGTTCGCGTTTGGGTCACTGGAATTTTTCGGTTTCTCACGCAGCGTTTTCCGGTTCCGTCATGAAGTTGCCGCACATGTGTGTGCGCACGATTTTCTTTGCGAGTGTTTTCCCTGATAGTTTGGAAAGCGAATAGCGAAACGATTACGGATCCAAAGATTCTAACCGTAGGAATTTTCAAAACTCTTTATATACTTTTTCTTCCTATACTGTTCAGCGACGAGCGGGTTTTGAACGTTCTGGCGAACGACTGCGACTGCTTGAGTAGCTGGCGGTGGTCGATTCTTTTATAAATATGATCGAACTCGGACCAGCCGCTCTCACCAACACTCGCACGTCGCCGGAGAGAGCGTGTGGTTGTGGTGTATGGGTCTGGTGTATGGTGTATCGCGTGAGTTCCAATTCCACTATCAGTCAAACCGAACACGCTGGCACTCACAGATACTCCGCGTGCATGCGTGTGTGTGCTGCGATGTGGATTTCTCTCGGGTGAACCGGCGAACGAACAACGGAGTAAGTAAACAACACCAAGACCAGCACATGGTTATCAGTTCGGGCCAAGTGGTTACCGCCACCCGCTCCGCGGACCTCGGATTTCTGGGTATTATGCCTGCAGCGCGCTGTAATATTAGTCACAGATCGTTTGCTCAGCCTCTCTCACTCTCTCTCTTTGAGAGAGAGTGCGGCCTCTCGTCGGCAGATCTGGTATCTTCCAGATACAAATTTCGACTAGAGGCATGAATGGACTGCATCCTGCGGAATCCTAGGTAAACAACAGGGCACGCCAGCCCAAGATAACGAGCCACGTAAACCTCAGGCGAGGTCATCGCGTTCCCCTGATAAGCATGAAGTAGCCTCATCCTAGTGCCATTCCATCTTCTGAGAACTCTCTGTGGCTAATGACATAACCCAGCCCACAGACGTTCCATTACAATGCGCTGCTTGATCGATGGACACCTCTCATGCACAGACCCTTTGATTGATGCCATTGTCATTTCAAGTGGACACGTAATGCCCCTCGGATTCTCCCTCTTTAATTACTTCTCTTGTTTTTATGGTACTCTAGCTTATTGCTCTTATTGCTCTTCCCGCACAAACGTCCTATAAAAATATAATTGCTGAAAATGAAATGTTTTAAACTAATTATTTATGCTTATCAGCGCCCGACACTTCAGACTTTGATTTTCGACTAAGTAAATGAGCCGACCACCGGCGATCCCCACTCCACGGCCCACTTCTGCCCACATTTCCCCCAGGAAACGCTCTGCAAATTCATTCTGATTCTGACAATGGCCCCAGGGATGAGGGCCTGGCGGAGGGGCAGGCGCAGGAGTCAGGGGCCAATGACGACAGCCGCTGGCCGCTGGCTGATAAGGCCCCACTCCCGTTCCCATTCCCGTTTTTACACACAAAGAAATAATCAATTGTACACATTTGCATGGTTAAAAGTATTTATTTTAGGAATTTCAGGGAGCAAATGAAAGATAAGTGCACTGAATCGAAATTAAATCTAAAGTAATGTTTAAGTGATTGCTTAGAGAATGCTCTAACACACCATCCTTGAAATATTTATTGTATGATAGTATGTGAAAGGATATCTGAAATAAATAAAGAGTATTCATTGCAACTACTTCAAATAAAATGAATATATATTAATTAAGGGATAACAGCCAATAATAAAGAGACAAAGGCGGCTCATCGCAGAGGGTTTCATTTGAGTTTGATTGAGTTTCTTGTACAAACAAACATGGAAAACAATAACAGGGCCACCCATTTGCTTATATGATAAATTTATTTGTTTTCCGTGCATTCTGTTGATGGCAAATCAATTTCGGCACATGGCAGACACGTTTCAAGGCACGTTCATTCGCCGACTGGCTGGACTGCGAATCTCGAGACACTTGCACGTTATCGGTTTCCGATTTCGGAGGCCATTCGATTAGCCAAGCCCCCGGGACCCAATTCATAACCCGGCTATCAGCACCGGATCTGCGGCTGAAGAACTGTCCATCGCCTCTACGGGTACGTTCTTGGTAAGTGATTTGGCCGAAATGCGGATCTATCGCTGGCTAAATTTAGAGTAAGCGGATGGCAATCTAATCGGATGACACGCCCACTTGAAAAGGCGGGCACTGATGGATGCGATGTTACAGCAGAATACAGCTTATCGCCTGACGAATAGTAAACAGTCAGTCAGTCAGTCCGCTTGACGTCAACTATTCGGGGAGCGAAATGGGGGGAGGGATGGGGGGATGTGGGGTTCAGAAGCAGGCTATACCATATGGCGCACCCCCACATGTGAGCCCTGTTCTGGACTAATTATTATGCAGCCTTTTCCTACACGAATTGTTCAAATATATATCGCTCGGCTGGAAAATTATTTACGCTGCTGCATTACGTATACGCCAGGTGTAACCAAACAGAAACCCTCTAAACGGGCTAATTGCCAGCGGTTGGTGTTGCGTACCCATCTGTACGGATGGTTCTGGCTCCTGTCCAGCGGCCGTCGGGAGTTTTTTTCCAGTGCTAATCACGATGTCCCCGGGACACTTGGACATTGCTTGAGGCGATGGCGCCGACAGCATTTCAATGCCCTCCGCAAATGTTGTTCTATGGAAATTTGCCTTTGTTGTCACCCTTCGCTAAGGGTACGTCTCATAATGGGTCTGCACTTGATCCTCAGAGTTGGATGCATTTTATTTTATAGCTTTATTAGTTTTTCTGTACCTCTTTGTAACTAAATGTGACATGTCATGAACGAAATGAATGAAATGAACGAAGTGTATTAAAGCACCTAACATTTGGTATCAATTGAAGCGCTCATAAAAGCAATCACGTCTACCCATCATCTTTAAATAGCACAAAGTTTTCCGTTCCTAAAGATAGCAGTAATTAAGGTTGATCAATATCAGTTGGGCCGTTGGGCAGGCCATAAATTCGAATCAATTGAGAAGAGTATTTCAAAGTCGCTTGTTTGACCAGGCTGTGAATGCTTTGCATGCAAACAAGTCGAAATAAATCGATCTCAATATTGGAATTTATATTTCGGTGGCATCTAAATGTTTGGGCAAATGGCACATTACAGCGGGGGATCGAATCGATCGAGGATTGTGGTAATTCCTATAGCATATTTGCGTTACCGACTGTCGGCGAGTTAATTGAATTGTGTCCAATCAGCGGCAAGTGTCCATTGTCCACTGCCACCCGCCAATTTCAATTAGCGTGGGTCCACTGGAAACTTTTATCGGATATGTGTATGAGAGTGGGTATTGATCGGCCAGGTGGGTGTGGCACATTGGGGGCGTGGCTCCCTATTAGCACCCTGTCATCGGAGGCCGCGGAAAAATGTCTGTGGGTCAGCCAGTTGGCATACACTCAAAGACGCGTATTTGCGGAAAAAATTTCATCAAATTTTTATTCAACTTAATTGCGGCCGGGTGGACCGTGCGACAATCTCTTATAAATAGATCATTTGGGAGCGGTTATTTCCGCCGGAGATGGAGGAAATGAACCAATTGCCTTGAGTCACTCGACAAATCTCTCGTGGCCGCAGTGCGACTGCAGAATCTTGTTGCTAGAATCTTATCGCACGCCATATTATTCGAGGAGCCATAAAGAAAGGCGTATATCACATTCCATTGTGCAAGCGCAAGTGTTATCATCTGCAGGCGACCCTAACAGCTGCGCTGATTTATCACCTGCGGCGTGACATCACGGGCCACTAAAACTATCTAGTCACTATCTAGCCACATTGGGCTAAGGCCCAGATCCAAAGATCACGCGAAAAGTGCCCAAGATGACTGCGCAAATGTGGATTGGATCGAAAATTAGCCAAAAGCCGCATCGCGTTGGTTGTGAAATGGAAATGAACAATTCATTATCGCCGCACAGACAGCTGAATACTCGCTTGAATATAAATACGAATATACGAATATAATTTGTTGCAAATAAGCAACAACAAACAACACTTATTTGCGTTAACAGTGCAAAAATGATTAAGCGATAACCTTAAAGACAGCGAAAGAGAGTGCGGCAGAAAGAGAGGGGGATACGGAATGTGATCGAGAGAGTGAGAGAATGGGGCGCCGCACTGTGCTAATTGTTTTTGCCATTTTGCAGGCCCCAATCCGATTCACACCAACACATGCACACACGCATGCACACACACACACACACACACACACCCATCAACTCATGAGCACCCAGCGAGAGGGAGACTCTCTCGGCCGATCTTTGATCACGTTTCCCGCACACGACGAAGGCACCCGATTCCACCGCTTCGAGCCTCGTTCACGTGATAACCATGTGCATGTGCTAGCTCAGCTCTCCCGCTCCCGCTCCCGCTCCCGCTCCCGCTCCCGCTCCCGCTCCTGCTTCCGCTCCCACTCCCGCTCTCGATGTATATTTTTATGTCGAAAACGAGTCGCAAAATGAGTTTGCCATTCTTTGCACTTTTGCGGTGGGGCCAGCATGGTCGGGGACAAGATCGGGCGGGGGAAGTTGGAGACCCATGGGTGTGCTATCCATGATTTCACCAGTGGGGAGCGGCGCTGAGAGAGACACGCGAGAAACTGCCAATTCATATTGTGTCGGCCGACTATCACGCATTGCTTTTTCCCCATTCTGGTCGAGATTTGCACACTTTATTTCGGGCCTCGGACGGACGGACCCCCCATCCCTCATCCCCCATCCAACCAACCAGTTTATGATGATGGCCAAAAACTGAGGCCAGAAACCTAATCGTGCCCATGCACCGGGGAAACTGAAAATCTCGCTTCCTTGAGATCTTTTAATAATGCCATCAACAAACTTGGAGACATAAGAAAGATTATCTTTCTTTAGTTCATGTTGCTGTTACCCTTAATTAACATATGCTAAACATTGGCTAAAAGGCATCATTATTTAGTTGCAGCTTAAATTCGCAGAGTTTCTAATATAGAGTGGCACTTTATCAATTTAAAACATATTAGCTTTGCACAGTGTAGAACATTACTTGGTCGATAGGACAATGGACACAGTAACGCTGTACGGTTTTATTGCCACTTGATAAGATCTCTTCAGATTTCATAAAAATAACCTTCTTTAAATGGGCATTTAATGGATTGCCTTATCGTGCGATTGCTTAAGAGCTCAAGATTCCTGCACATGTGGTTGGGGAATGAAAATTGCTGAAGCCCTTAGAATGTGTAACTTACCCAGCACAAGATCCGATTCGAAATGATAGTTTTACTGGGAATCAAATTTAAATTAGGTTGACTCAAATACTCGCTCGCTCCCGTCACACAACTAAAAATACATGTGGAGTATACATACATTTCAGTAAATATATACAGAAGTCGCCTCACACGTAACACTGCCTTTGTTCATATCGCGTGCTTGAAAGAGGGAAAAAAGCATTTATTCAAATTCCGCTTATCAACAAGTTCGCTCGCCACTGAAATGTTCCCCCATCCCCCCAACCCAAGCCGCTTTGGCCCCCACTTTCCATTCGCCCGCCGAGTTTGGAGCTTTAAAATGTGCACGGCACTCAAATATGCGAGATACGCTCGAAATGGGGATTAAATGAGTGCAAAATTGATTTGCCAGCTTGCCTTAGATTTGTGATCCAACTTTATCTGCTGGTGGAGCCAGCACAGTAAAGTACTTAACTCAAATCTGCGACTTCAGTCTGCAATCTTTGCTGCGTCAGCAAAACGGTGGAATGTGCAGGTTGCTCTTAGCACGTGTTTCTTGGATTGAATGTTAATGGTATCCAAATCCCGTAGCCAAAGCATGCGACTTACGTTCCCAATGATGAAGACATTGGTTAAGGTTGATCACTCAGTAACGTCTGTTTACATGAGCGAATTCTACATGCAGTCTACATGTGAATGTAACTTACACCCTACAAGTTTTCTCTACGACGATCTCTGTTTTTGAAGCATACTTTTTGGGGCGTTTTGCAAACCAAATCCAAAGTTTCATTGATAAAATCGTCAAGCAATTGATGGGTATACTAGACAAAACTAATTCTAAAAAATCGATCTTGGAATTGACAGATTTCTATAATTTATAAATGTATAGTAACAAACTACTTCTTCTTTCAAAGTTCTCAAATGCTATATTTAGTGGTGGCTATAAGTACTAATTTAAATGACACCCAAGTGTTAAAGCTATTGAATTCGCACAAACATACATATCCCAAAATTACGAACTAAGAATTTTGACTTAATGCGATCACAACAACGTGTTCTAAAAATGATCTAAAATAACGTAAGTCAAAAAAGATCAGTAAATGTATAACTAAAACGGTGAAAGAATTTCTAAGATTATGATTGTTACTTTGAGCACTGGCAACCAAATAAAAGAACGAAATATTTGATTTTTCTGACCTTCAAAATCGAACAGTTCCCACCCACATTAGAGCCCCACCACATGTGGGAATCAAACATCTCTGTGGTTTTCTTTCAACATGTTGCTCATGCTCATTTTATTTTTTTTATTGTTTTGGGTTTTTTTTTGTTTTGTTTTGCATGGGTATCTTATCACATAGCATTAACAAACTAAAACTTAAGATGAGTGGAATGCAAATACGAAATAGTCACAGTTAACAAATACACTTTACAAATATACACGGCCAATGCGAGAATGCATTGCACCCGGCTGCAAATAGGGTTGATAGTTTTGGAGTTGTAGGAGAGCGGAACTAGCTGACTAGTAGCTGCGGTACCCATTTAACTATCCCGTCAGGATGTCCCGTCAGGATGTCCCGTCCATCTAGTGCTGCGACTCCACCTGGGGCGTGGAGTTGCGACGAGGCTTCGCCGGAGGATCGTTCCATGGCTGGACATTCGCCTTGCCGAAGATCACGTACAGAGCATTGCCCACCAGGTAGAATGCGGCGGCGATGAAGAACACAATGCGCCACTGATCGGGATCGTGCTGGAAAAGAGAACAGGAGAATGGGGTTAGTCATGGAATTCGATAATGCAATTATCCTGACATGGAAATCAAGAGTACAAATCGATTGTAGACTCACCTCATTTGTGACAATGAATCCGACAATCAGCGGGGCAATGATGCTCATGATGTTGGCCACGCCATTGGTGATGCCCATGAGGATGCCAGCGAAGTTGGGCGACAGATCGATGTGGTTCATGTTGAAGCCCAGGTAGGTGGCTCCGTTCATGCCCACGGTGAAGCAGAGGAGGACCACAGCCAGCTCTGACTGATCTGGGTTTACGTAGCCCAAGGCAATCAAGGTCACCATGGGAATCCAAAGACCAATGGAGTTGAAGAGCTTTCTGCTGGTAACTCTTGAAATGCAGTTGCGGTTGTTCAACTGGGCGGATATCGACGAGAAGACAAAGGACATGGCGAACATGCAGACGTAGGGCAGCGAGGAGAGGAGGGCATTCGACTTGATGTCCTTGCCAAGGATGTTCTTCATGTAGCTGGGGATCTCGGTGAGGAGGGTCCAGAAGCCCCAGTTGTGCACCGAGTGCGAGACGATCAGGACGAGGAAAGCGGGTGACGTGAAGAAGCTCAGCCAGGGCGTGGGCAACTGCTCCTTCGGCAGCTCCTGGGCACTGCTCACCTCGTCGGCCTGCGACATCTCGATCAGCTTCTTCTCCTCTGCCGAAATGGTTTTGCACTCTTGTGGCGATCCTGCGCCAAAGAAGAAGTACACCACCGACCACACGCATCCAATTCCTCCAGAGATATAAAAGATGCTGGGCCAGCCGATTGGCGAGGCTGCAATTACTCCACTGGTGGCCAGCATGATGATCGTTCCGAACTGATTACCGGAGTAGGCGCAGGTTCCCAGCGTGGCTCTCTCCTTGGGCGGTGCCCAATGGGAGAGGATCGTGTGGGTTGAGGGATAGACCACTCCCTGGCACAGACCTTCCACCACACGCAGTGCGCAGACCAGCTGCCAGCCCCCGATCCTTGCGCAAATGGGTGTCAGGATGTTCAGGATCGAGCAGATGGTCAGTCCCGACAGGATCATCACCTTGCCGCCATATTTCCGGGCCAATTGACCCGCCGGCACCTGGGTGATCACATAGCCCCAGAAGAAACTACTCAGCAGCAGGGATTTTATCTGCTCCGTCCAAGGATACTCCTGCAGAAGGAGTAGTAATTTAGTATTTTGTTAGCTTCAGTACTGATTTCTCCATGTACTTACGGGAAAATTGGGATTCACGGAGTTGGAATCGGTCATGGCCACCACAGCCACGGATAGGTTCACACGGAGGGCATAGGCCACCGTGAGGGCGAGGAAGAGCAGGAAGATCTGGAAGTGGCGGATGCCCAAGCCGGAGTCTGAAAGTAATCAGTGCGCGCCATCGATTAGGTAAGGTTGTGCAATCTGGCACCTATATTGATCTTCAGGCCCGTCAATGGGCAATCAGCCGCATTATCAGCCGTATTATCAACCGCATTATCATAGTCACATGTGCCTATATGTACGAGTATATGTTATGCCCACTGGGATGTGTCTGTAGGTCACCTGTAGGTCACGAACACTCCTTCTGGGTTTTTTAAGGTCAGCAGATCCGAAATCCTACCCCCAGCTGAATGAATTTATGACCGACAGCTTATTTGCTCTGGTAGTTGTTCTCCCTCCCACTTTAGGCGTAATTTACGCATAAATTTATCATCCCTTATCAGCCAGACAAGCACTGGAGATACAATTATTTGCCTTTCTATTTGCATTTGCGGGAGCGGCTTCTGTTTCTGGTTTCCGGATTACGAAAAAAATTCCATTCATAGATGTGGCGCCAAACTGTCGGCCACACTTCAGCGGCTATGTCTGCGCCTCTGAACCACCCATCCACCTCCCACTTTCCAACCCTTTGGCCCCAAGTTACTCAGATATGAAACCATATCTGTATGTAGTGGTCTAATGTTAGGTGTTTGTTTAATCTCCAGTTTGCTGACAGAGATTAACTGGCTGCGCTGCGAGTGTGCCATAAAAAGCGAGTTAAAACCGCCTTACAGCGGGCTATTTAAAAGTCCCGAATTAATCCCCATTTTCACTTCTATGGGTTCTAACTGAATTCGGGGGCTCGTCTTTTATGGATATTCCCTTATCATCGCTGATAAGAGCTTCGACGCAATTTCTTGCCAGTGAAAGAGAGCTATTTATAGTGAATCTATCTTTGTTGAGCTACTGGGAAGAAGCTGTGGTAATGTTGGGATTCTTTTGTGGTCGATTGAATAAATTCGGAAATAGTCGTAAAAAAACATATTACATTTAATTATACATATTTATACTTGGAAATTCAAGAAATTGGAAATTGGCAAGAAATGGAAGCGTTTGTTGTTTATGAAACCAAAAGGATATACACGTTTATTTTTAGAAATGCACCATCTATTTTTATATTAATTTAAATATTACACTTCACTTTGTATTTTTCTATAATTGAGCTTATGAAAAATGCATTTTTACTCAAGTAAACTAGTTTTCTTTGGAAAACAGCCTGCATCAGGACCCACCTTCATCCTCAAAGCGACGATTCTTCACAGTGGTTACCATACTTGGGCTTGGATTAGCTAACTCTGAATGAATAGTGTGTGGGATATTAGGCAAAGGCACTACCGTTCGGCTTGGAGCCTGCTCACTAACTGATGGCTTCTTGGCGGAGCATGAGCAGGTGCTTGACGCAAATAGTCGGATCATCTAACCAGCATCGCCTAGTAATCTTGTGGCTATATGGGTAAACCATAATCTGTATATGGCAGAGCTACAGCTCGGGGCTACAGCGTATCTGTATTTGTAACTGTATCTGTATCTGTATCCGTATCTGGAACTGTGACGTTAGCTGTCGCTCTGATTTGTTGACAGTGTAAAAGCGCGTGGCAGTTGCTCGTTCCTGGCAGTTGCACCCCCACCCCCACCCTCACCCCCCCAAAACACCGACCCCACTTCGACCCCTGGGGGCGGGCTTATCTCCTGCTTTTGATGTAACCAGTTGAGGCATTATGCTGATCACAAGGCCACCGCATGTTAGATCCTATCACAGATCCTAAATTATCTGCGATTTATTGCCCACCTACTGTTTTCAAATCGTTTGCCGATAGCTTTTAACTTGAAGGCGGGTGGAAATTGGATCGTATTCCATCTAGCGAAGCTTTGCATTTAGCGGCAAAGCTCAAGCGCCAAAAGCCAACTGGCTAAAGCTGCAATGTTATTGTTTACAACGGTGGGCAGTGCCTATAACGAACTATAACCAAACTTCAAAGCTCTTGCTAACCACAAGTCACGCAATTAGAGTCGTTATTAACAAGCAAATGGAATTATGCATTTTAATTGCGTTCCATTTCCCACTTCGATGTTCGCTCGGTCACTCAATGAATCGATTTCAGTTAGATCACTGACACGCTTCTGGGCTAATCACATCACAGCTTAGGAGTCTTATTGTCACTATCATATGGCTGATAAGGATAGGGTGGATAGGGTGGATAGGGTGGATAGGGTGTGACAGGGTGTGACAGGTGGAAACTCCGTTCCGAAGACGGTAAGACCAACGACTTTCAAATGTCCAGGCACTTCAGTTCCACATTGACCAGATAGTGAGTGCCACTCGATGACATTCTAGATAGGGTTTCGTTTGATAGCCCGCTGTCGTTGGTGTTCGGGGGATAATGGCCTTCAAGTGGCAAGATGTCACCACTTGCCCCAGACAAGGTCCACTCACTTGGCCACCTTGTGCCGCCGGGCGGATGGTCGGCTGATAAGCCTGCCTCTTGGCCGAGTTTTTCGTCTGCCCCAGCCGAGCGCGCAAAAAAGTGGAGGAGCGAGTTTCTTTAACCTATAGAACCACCCACAATGCAGGGGCTTCCAATTAAAAGAAACAATACTAATTTGCATTTGAATATATGGTCTTTGAGTAAGTGATTATTGGATATGTCAAGTGACTAAACAGTACTGGGAAAATTGGTACAAGAGAACAAGGAAAGTTGAACATTGACTCATTTCATAAATAGTCAACTGCTTCCGACTGTTCAAAATATGTTGCATTGGAGCATACAATTTTTCGCAGTGCATTTCGTGGCCTATCAGCTCCATAACCTTCCGCTCTACCCGTGATTTGTGACCCGACTTGCGGTGTCAGCCTCGTCGCGATGTGAGGTTTTTGCGTTATTTAGCGGGCGCCGTGGCGCCTGCCTTGCCAATTTGAATATTTAGTGAAATTATTTAAATATACAATTACAAGTAATCCAAACTTGGCTGCTTATTTTGAGCGTACATGTGTAATTTATGCTCTGACGGAAGAGTTTCCCGCATTTTGTCAAGTGCTAATGAATTTGCATGCAGGCCACTTGGCGCCCGATAATTGCACGCAGCTCTAAATAAAGATACTCGATTTATTAGTGATAAATGTGCATATTTAATTACCCACACGCCTTATCCCTAAAGGCTTGCCTCCGCCTGGCACCAACATATCCAAATATCCAAATATCCAGATATCCAGATATCCAGATATCCATATCCACTTCCCCCTCCAGCTTCCAGCCAACAGCCGATTGGTTGTCGTTCCGTTTAGTCAAAGCAGGAACATAATAGGAAATATGTGAGATTTATGTTTTCGCCTTATACGCGGCCGACTCTAATTGTTCAAAGAATCGTATCTCTCAATCTCAATCTGAATCTGAATCTGAATCTGAATCTGAATCTGAATCTGAGGCTGAGGCAGAAATCGTAGCCGATGATGTTTGCTGTTGTTTAGTAGCAGTATTTGTGCAATAGTTGCTCATTAGTCGCCGGCACTAAACTGGATTCGCCTCAGACAGCCTGTCGAGTATTGGAGCATTCTTTGTGATCTGTTGCGATTTTCGTATTCCACATACGCCCCGTTGGCTGCCACCCAAACAAAAAGAGCGCTAAATGAAATGATCCGGTTTGTTGTGTCTGTATGTGTGTGTTTGTGCATGAGTGTGTGTGTGCTAACTTCTGCCCTGGGTCGCGATTTGCATACGAACTTTGATGATTTATATTCACGGACCCGCTTCCTGTGTGTCCGAATCATCAGATTTTTTCTGTGGACAGGCCCCTCTCATCTATCCTATCTAAACTCATTCAGATTTAATGACCAGCCTCTGTTTGGCCATAATAATAATGAACTCGAATTGGATTTAGTGACTAACAGCCATCGAGCAAAACACATTTTGGCACCCAGAAAACACTTGATGCAATCAGAACAAAAAAGTGAAATAAAATGAATAACAAAAACAAATAATTAACCGTCATTGCCACTTAAGATTCAATCACATTTTGTGAAATTAGCAACCTGGACGCACTTCAAAATTGATGCTTTATCGTAATCAAACAGAACTTCAGGTTTGGAAAACTTTCGATTTTGACCTTTGCAAATAACTGAAGAAAGACTCAAAAGTCGCATTTTTCGGGCTGTCTGTTATATAACTTTTCATGATGCAACACATCGTTAAATCACTTCCGAACTAAAGTTCTCGGTTGAATGGTCTGTGGCTTTTATGGCTAGTAAAATAAATTAGGGTTTTAACCATATTATTTCTAGAAAGTAAAACGTGTTTGTTATGGGCAAAACAAAAACGTGAATCTTTTCGAACACCTCCCTTGTCGCAGCCCACTTGTTAAATAGCTTTCAATCTACTTTTTATTCAACGTTCGACGTTCCACCTTGAGTAACTTTCATATCCACCTACCAATAAGTACTCAAGGACCGACCTATCGGTGTTATCTAACCATAGTTCCACTTACGTTTGCCCACGGCCTCCTCCTCTTTTGTGGAGTTTTTGGCTTCCATGTCCATGGTTCCATTGCTGCCACCGCAACAAATGAGCTTCATGTTGACTGTCTTCTGGGGACTGCTCTCAAAAATAAATTACTTTCTAAACGAGTGCTGGCAGTGTTTGGCGGCTGGCTTGTATTTGTTGTATTGTTCTATCACTTTTGAGCCTGGGTCGTACTTAATGCGGCGTGGTAATTAAATATTTGCCAGCGGTCGAGGCAAATGTCACCATATTCACAACCGATGCAATTGCTTTCGTTACTGTCCGATTTCGATAGGGTCGATGCAATATGATCTTAACTATGTGGTATCGTTAGAGTACTAAAGTACCGCTCTCGACGACGCTGCGCTTTCAGACCGACTGAACAATGAGTCGGCGCGGGGACTCCATTTATACGCTGCTCGATCGATCGCCACTCAAACACGCTCCGTGCTCATACGCTCCAGAATACGTCACCGGAGATTTGAGCCACCCAGCTAGCCAGCTAGCCAGCAGGCACTCCATGAAAACCCCTCTCCAATGCAAAATCCGGCGGACAGAGAAATTTCCCAGAAGCAGCCCGACCACTTGCCCGGTTCGTGGACAGCCCGTGAGGTGGGCGTTGTGGCCAGAGATATCCGTGAAGCTCGAATCTTATCGAACTCATCTTTAGATTACCCGACTTGTCAGGGACTCCGCGTACAAGTGTATGTAGACCACATCGCGTCCGCGTCGAGTGCCCGGACCTCGCACCCAATCAGAGGAGGCTCATTTGATGATCTTGACATAATGATATATTCTATGGTATCAATCCCGAGGGCGATGCGAATGGCATGCACCACAGCCGCACCGCGAAATGGGCCAGTGGAAAATTTACAGCCGGCTAACTGGGGGTCTTCCGTTTTTTGAGTGAATGAAACCTTTTTGGTAAACACAGATTGAGTTATTCGGCGTCAAGGGAAGCCCCCCGATCAACAACAAAATAAAAACCAAAAAAACATGAACAAAAAGAGCGCAGAGTGGCGTAGCTCAAAAACTGGTTAAGCGATCACTTGCCGTACTCGTGGATGCCACGGAACTTCGAGCTTTACGATCTATCAAACTATCTGGGGGTATTCGGAAATTCCTGCCAGAGATTCGAGTGGAGTGGATTGGAGTGAAGTGGAGTGGAGTGGAGTGGAGTGGATTGGATTGGAGAGCAGGGAAGTGGTCTTGACATTAGGGCACTTTCACTTTCATCCGTGCGAAGGGGCGCAATTAGAAATGTTCTCGGCTGCCGCACAGCCAGGTGCTGATTGAAATTCTTAGTTATGCATAGTTCATGCCTGGCTGCTCCAATGGAATTCGTTTGGGATCCCATCCAGCTCTCTCTATAAAGCGATTGTGGTGTGTTCACATTGTTGTGTTTTTTAGACAATAACTAGAATTTCTTGCAACTTAGTATCTTTACCACGTCGCGCGTACGTACACAGATAATTCATTGTATCTCCGAGTTTGTCTTCAATCGCACATCACATTGCCAAATTTACGGCCCCCAAATGAAAGTTCGATCTAATGGTGCGTCAGCAGAGCAAACAAGTGCTTTAGATAGCTCCGCGGCCGTTGGGACGATGTATCTGCCAGATATTTTGACACATGCCCGTCTCATGTCCCTCGGAAATGAAAACAAACTGATTATCTTCAGACGCTAAACAACGGAGTCGGGCATCGAATGAAGTAGACGCGTGCTCCAGAATTGGTGTGCTAAACGATCTTAAGTCCGTTCAGATATCGGATAACTTGTCTCAATCCCAAATCGGTACCAGGCGGGGGTTTGGAACTACGGATCTCCTCCTAATACCCTTGTCATGATGCCGCGGTTTGGGTTTGTTGCGATCTCAACAAACGAGGTAGCTTGGGATCTTGCTGATGGTCGGATCACGAATCAATTGGCTAAGTTTCGTTAGACTTCGCTGATGGGTGTGGGTAGCCTTTAATACCCTACTCACTCTACAAGAAATTCCAAAATTATCACAGGCGCTACACAGTCTATAGGAACAAGTCACATCATATATAATACGAATCTCTTTTGAAAACCATTGATTGTGTCAGTTAAATATATTTACTGCTATCACTGTGGCCTTAAATCTTAAAATTAAATCAATAGAGATTTTGCTATGATTTATATGGCTTAGATTAGACATCAGCTCAAATTCTATGAATGTTATTTACCTAAAAACTGAATAATAATTAGTAAACTGCCATCAAATGGACTGTCTGGAACTCGTGCCACAAAAACCCCCGACTTCATCACCTATTTCATCATAATATTATTGTGTACATCCATTACAAGCATAGTGAGCTGATCTTACTTTGGTTTTAGTAACGCTATTGAAATCTCTGCTGGCTGTACCGCATTAATTGTGTTGCGATAGCCGAATGTTTTATGGATTCACCCATCTCGTGCTTGGCACAAAAGGTTCCCCACACAGCCCAAAGTATTAATAGATCCGTTAATAGATCCATCGGTGGCTAAAATAGCTCCCTGTCGCAAATCGATTAGGGACTTATGCAAATTGGAAAGGTCTGCGATAGAGCAGCAGCTCTTCCGCTGGCCAATGATGCAGCATTTTCCGATTTTCCGATCCCCAACCGAATTTCCAGCCCCAGCGAAGTGATCACGCTATGCTCCACTGGCAAATCCGTATGATGTCTGTGTTTTTGTTTCAGCTTTTCGCATTTGTTGCTTTTTGCTTTTCGCTTTTTGCTTTTGACGTGTCAGGTGGCAGAAGGGGCGGAGTATTGGCTCGAAATAATTGCCAGTCAATGCAATTACACATCCTCCGTCGGATTTTATCGGCCGGCTGTTGTTCGACCAATTACAAGCCGTTACACATTTTTTTTTTTGTTTTTTTTTCTTTGCAGCCCAGCGAAATGTGCAGTTGTTCTAATTGATTACAGATTCGAACTATACTATATAGACTTTCAGTCTGCATCTGATTGCACAAGTTCCCCGGACTGGTGATGAATGATGCCCAAGTTCTTAATATGCAAAACGTGCTGTTTGGCTTGAACTTGGCTTGAACCAACGACAAGTAGACTTTAGTTCCTCAATACGAGACTACATGGGAATTCAAGTTCAAGTGCCTGTCGCTCAATGGAAGCCAAACGAACTCCCGCTAAATTGGCAAGCTTTGTTGGCCCCGCCAATGAGCACATACATAACTAAGCTAAGTACGACCGATCCGATGTTGGCCATACTAAAGTCGGCCGACCGATCGCATTTGGCTTTTCAAGCGGCTGGCTGCGCATGTTAATTGCCGGCCGATAGCCGATTTAGCCTCAGATGACATTGACTAGGGTACTTCCACCCACTTCCACATATGCGTAGCCCCTCCCCCCTAGAACTTGGCCATTCAGATAGGGAGTTCCTGCGGTCTTTCAACCGAACTCATCAGGTATCAAGTGCACGTTGAGAAATTATAACGTATAAAGTGCCCATATTCGATTAATCAAACATTAGTATCACTGATTTTTAGTGTCAGTGTATTAAACTTACAGCTTTATAGTAACTTATATTCAAAAGAAGCATAAATCAAGCCATTGCAAATCAAATTTGTTTTCAGTGCTGAGTAGCTTGATATGTAGATTTCCTTGGGGAATTCCGGGAGTGCGAGTATATTTGATTGCAAACTTTGCACGGCGAATGCCAAATGAACCCAATTTTCGACGTCAGATCGAAATTTAGCAGCCATTAGGGGCACCTGTTAGCATCTAAACGTGATAAAACTTTTAGCGCAGTTAATTCGAGGAATTTTCCGCGCCCCTTGACAGTCGAAAAACATTGTCTTTGCTGCACATCCCTTATCTAATCGATGCTAGCCCGAAATTAATTACAAATCCATCAGGGGCCAATTTGCGACAAGCGCCATAAAGCAAGGGTCCCCAATCGTCCACTTCCGTATCAGGCGGACTAAGCCATAAATACTAATCAGTAAATAGTGCGCAGAGGGTAAATCCTGAAATCAGATTGTCAAAACATGACGAAACCAGAAACTAGAGGCCCCCGAAAGTTCCGATAAGGGGCATAAGTAATTTCTCCGGGCGATTTGAATTCCTTTCCGCTCCAGCACACTGAAGCTATTCGCTGGAAATTGTAATTGTCACAATTTTACAAAAAACTCACAACAGGTGAGTTTAAGTGCTGCAACAAAAACAACAGTCCCAGGCAGATTTTATCACATACTTTGTTTGTCTTTTTATAACTTTTGGCTACAGCTCTAAGCGATTTGGGGTAACGCACCATGAGTTCTTTTTTTGGCATTCATTTGTTATGTTATTTTAATTATGCAAATGTGTTTGTTTTCAAAGCTCCAAAGCAGAGATAAGTATCAAGTAATGGAATTCATATGTATATATGCATAATGTTTGTATATGTTATATTTTATCTTAAATATTATAGAAGTGCTTGAGCGGGGCTTAAAAGTTTTACAAAAGTCGCGCCAAAGCCGCACGCAAATCGCGCTCAAATAAATCATAGTCGCGTGCAAAACGCGCCAAATTTAAAATTGGTTTACTAGTTTTTGGTTCACTTAAATACTACTTCACAAACATTTTGTTCAGTGGAAGAACAAATATAACTAACTAGAAAAGCGTGTTATTATTTTATTTGACTTCAAATAGTCAGTTATAATAAAATACATATAATATTTATATAATCAATTGAAAAATGCGAGCCATTTTTTGTTAGCAAATACACAAACCGATAATAGTTAATACATTAGATACCAATCGATTTCAATAACGAATGATTATGTGAAGACGTCACATACGGTCACACCGAGCCAAACGTGTGTGAGTTTCCCAATTTTGTACGGCCAAAAATCATACGTCTATTATCACAAATTCTATAGAGAGTGCTCTGCGTTTACCGACTCTTCTAATATTTTTTAAATTCCTCGCCGCAGAAGACAAACAAGATGGCACAGAGCAAATTGAACGATCTTGCCGGCAAGCTGGGCAAAGGTGGTCCGCCGGGACTGGGAATCGGACTGAAGGTCCTGGCTGCCGTGGGAGCCGCCGCCTATGGTGTCAGCCAGTCCCTGTACACCGGTAAGCATATAGCCGATCGGATATAGCCGCCGATTTGAGAGTCAAAAGCATAAACACAGACACTAGCGGCATGTGCACATAACCTCAAATGATTACACAGTGCATAGAGATGTGCCTGTGTGTGTGTGTGTGTGTGTGTGTTTCTGCTGTTTCTCGGATTTCATAACTAACAATATGATTTGCAATATTCTTATTAGACTCTAATAGGATGCCTGTAAGGAATAAAGATTATCCTCATCAGTAATCCTCACTTCAGTTACCTGTTATTGTTAGCCAATCCCTCATTTCATCTTTCCATGATTGCATAACAAACTCCACTTGTATATTTCTGTTTACTTTGAGGTCTTAAGTCCAAAGTAATTATAAGTGATATATTTGTATATTCATTACACCGCGTTGATTATGCAAATGCACTCACTTGATTCATATTCCAATCAACAGTTGAGGGGGGTCACCGCGCCATCATCTTCAGCCGTCTGGGCGGCATCCAGGGCGACATTTACTCCGAGGGCCTGCACGTGCGCATCCCCTGGTTCCAGTACCCCATTATCTATGACATTCGCTCGCGTCCCCGCAAAATATCCTCGCCCACTGGCTCCAAGGATCTGCAGATGATCAACATCTCGCTGCGTGTGCTGTCGCGCCCCGATTCCCTGAACCTGCCCTATCTGCACAAGCAGCTGGGCGTGGACTACGACGAGAAGGTGCTGCCCTCCATTTGCAACGAGGTGCTGAAGAGCGTAATTGCCAAGTTCAATGCCTCGCAGCTTATTACCCAGCGTCAGCAGGTAGATATCTTTAAGTTTAGCGTCGTTAATTCAGTTTGTATATAGAATTTGTCTGTTACAAGGTATCCCTTCTGATCCGCAAAGAGCTGGTGGAGCGCGCCCGCGACTTCAACATCATTCTGGACGATGTGTCCCTCACCGAGCTGAGCTTTGGAAAGGAATACACTGCCGCTATTGAGGCCAAACAAGTGGCCCAGCAGGAGGCCCAGCGGGCTGTCTTCTTTGTGGAGCGCGCCAAGCAGGAGAAGCAGCAGAAGATTGTGCAGGCTGAGGGAGAAGCCGAGGCTGCCAAAATGATATCCTTTTACAAAACACTAACTCAAAAATCTGTTACCCTTTTACATCTGACTAATGAGCTGTTAGTATTTTGTGGGCTAGAAAAACTTCACTGTTTTTCTTTGTTCGCCGTGTACTTTTGGCCTTCTAGAAACATGTAAATTGGGATTAGGTTTACTAACCTTTTTGCCACCTACTGGTTCTCCTTAACTGATATGTTTACTTAGGTCTGGCCGTGAAGCAGAACCCAGCCTACCTGAAACTGCGCAAGCTGCGTGCCGCCCAAAGCATTGCACGCACGGTATGAATATACTCATTAGCCTTCTCTGATTTAAAAGTAATTAAATCTTTTTTTCCCGATAAACAGATCGCCAGCTCACAGAACAAGGTCTATCTGTCGGCGGATAGCTTGATGCTCAACATCCAGGACTCTGGCTTCGATGACATGACTGAGAAGGTTTACAAAAGTAAATAGCTCTCGTTTTGATTAACAAAAAGAGTTTACTTTTAAGTTGAAAACACTTGTGCTTTTGGTTTCAATCACATTGGCCAAAACTTAGACATAGCCTTTATAATTGAGTAATTTCTAACGCGTTTTCCGTACTTCATCTCTCTTCCTATTTGCCAACAAAATTTTGTTCTGTTAACGTTTCTCCCGATCGCGCAACCCAGTAGCCGATGACCTGGACTAGGAGACGATCCACATTCGTTGTTAATTAATTTTTATTGCAATTCCTTTGAGCTAGAGCCTAAGTACCGTTTAGTTTTAACCACTCCCAAGCGGCGCATCGGCTTCATTTTTTCACGAATTGTCTGCGAAGTGCAAAGTCCTTGTCACCCGGAGGCAGCTTCATCCCACATCCGTTCACTGGGTGCCAAGGATCGAAACACGGCACAGCTTTTTGTGCACAAATGATACCAATGCGGGCAGATGGCCGCACAAGCATTTAACTTTCCATGTCCCATCATCGAGAGTCACGTGAATCGGAAACTGAAAATAAATGCGTACTGAGAACTGTCTGACGATCGTTGTGTCCCTTTATAAATACCAACTGATTTTAGCTCCCACTGCCGGGGCACACACTCGTGAAAAAACGAAGCGGCGTCCCCGTGCAGCGATCCCTACACTAATCCCAATCCCCCAATCTTTGCAGTTGGCACCGGTCTGCCCAAGGACTGGTTGGACGCCCGGAAAATAGCCTCGAAGGTCGCCCAGCCGGCGGAGAAGGAGAAGAACGTGGGCAAGGTGGCGAGCAGCATGGCCGAACGGATGATGTGATCCACTCCTTAGCGGGGGCTTCCTGCCAAGATCCTAGTACAAATCGCATAGAACAGAAAGAACACCGACTTCGTCGCATACGATTACGAAACACTTACTTATCGTTTTAATTGCGTGTATAAAATACATAAGAATAGTACATAAGAGTGTATACAGTATATAATTTAGGTGTATAGTGGTTTATGTATGTAAATTGTAGGCAGATTAGGTTGCTTCTCCAGGAGTTGTGTCCCCGCGGCATTCCCATGTTGTGTGTGAGAGAGATCTTGACTAGAAACATGTGTGTGTTTTGGGCATGCATCCACTGCGATTTTCATTCTTGGTTGAGCAATCGAACCACCGCCCGGGGTCTCCAAGTCATATAAGTATACTTAAGTCTATACATAACGAACTCGAACAATCAAATTCCTGCATTAGGCGCGTGGGGTTAGCTTTGTATGTAAGTGTTAATTTGTAATTGTAAGGTGGCTTAGAAGCGACGCGACATGGACCAGGATCAGGCCGTCGCCGGTGGCTTTCCTCCCCCGGATCCGCTGGCCCCGCTGGTACTTCCGCTCTCGCTGCCACTGCTGCTGGCATTGCTGTTGGTCCTGCGGCTCTCGGCCAGGCCAGGTGTGTCCCTCCGGTGCCGACGCAGCGTGGAACTGGCCGAGGGCGCGGAACTACTCAGAGCAATGTTGGCCGTAAAGGCAGCAGCCTCGGCCCGGCTCGGAACGGTCAGAGTGCCTCCCGCTCCCGCTGACGGAGGTATGGCTCCACCGGATCCAATCCCGTTGATGGTGCTGCTGCCATTACTAGTGCCGCTCGCTGCAGCTGCGGCGAAGGACTCGGTTATGCTGGCCAAGGGTCATAAGTTCGTCGTCTGCACCAGTCCGCGCTCCAGATGGAAGCACTCCAGGACGGCGGCGCCGACGGAGCTGCGTCGAGCCACCATTGCGTTGACCACGCTCCACTTGTTTAGCCGCGGATCGTATCGCTCCACAGAGTTTAACGAAGAGCTGCCATCGTTGCCGCCCAAGGCGAATAGGGCGCCCTCCACCTCGACCACTTCATGGGTGGATCTGGAAAAATACGCAATGAGTTAATAAAGGGAGAAGATGGACTATTCATTTGAGCTCCTCACCGTCGCGAGTGCATTGCTGCGATGGGTTCCCAGCTGTTCCTGCGCAGATTGAATCGCTCTCCGCTGGACATGCACATCGTGCCATCATTACCACCAATGCAATACAGATGCCCGTCGGTGGAGGCGACGCCACAGCTGCTCCTGCGTGCTGTCATGCTGGGCACCGGTTGCCAGCGACCCACTCTGGGATCAAACCGCTCCACGCTCGACTGGTAGTTGGTGGAATCGAAGCCGCCCAGACTGTAGATGCAATTTTCCAGCACAGCCAGTCGGCAGTACCTTCTCCTTGTGCTCATCGCCGGACAGGAGCTCCAGATGCCGGTAAGTGGATCGTAGCGCTCCATGCTGCTCAGGCAGGAGGCGCCATCGTAACCACCACAAACATAGATCAAGGCATCGTAGGAGCAGATGCCCAGGCAGCTGCGTTTCGTACCCATTGGTGTGATGTTGCTCCACTTGTTGGTCAGAGGATTGTAGCTCTCCGCCGTGGCCAGATCACTGACTCCATCGTAGCCTCCGACAACGTACAGCTGTTTGTGCAGAGAAGTTACTCCGGATCGGGATCGTCGCCACAACATGGGAGCCACTGGACTCCATGAGTTGGAGCGCGGATTGTACACCTCACACTCGTTGTGAATGGCAAAGAGACTGCCTCCTCCCACAGCGAATACGTAGGGTTTCATGCCCTCCGGCCGACGTTCCTGGGTCCGTTGACTGCCCATTATGCTGCGTTGCTCCGGGAGCAGATGGTACTTCATGGCCTCCAGGAGCAGCTCCTTGCACTCGGAGTCATCGCGCATGAGGGTCTCCGTTTCCACGCAGCTCATGAGGAAATCCCTGCTCACCAGCGGCAGCCTAACGTTCGACATCAACTCGGCAATGTGGAGTCTTCGGGCGGGCAGGTCATGTTTCACCCAATTGATAACGGCGGCGAAGACGCGCTCCTCGGAGCTGATGTTCAGCTGGCTGTTGGAGATCAGCTCGCGAACCTCCTCGAACGGCAGCAGCAGGAACTCCTCGGTGCCCACCACCTGCTGGAAGTTCTGCAGGGCGTACTTATGGGATCGCGTGTGCAGCTCCTTGCAGGAGTGGGCATCTGCGAAGCTGCGTATCCCCAAGCAGTTTGAAGGATGCAGCTGGCGCAGCAGGAACTTGCAGCAGGCATCCCGCACCGAGTGCATCTGCAGCAATCCGGAGGCGGGCAGCAGCACCTGTACGTTCTGCTCGGTGATCGTGATCTCGCCGGTGTAGGTGTAATCGATCAGCTGCCGCAGCGCCGAGCTGTCCACGTCGTGCAGTCGGACTAATCCCTGAGTGCGCTCCAGCATGTCGTCTGGTAAATGAGATCGGTATGTATTAGATCAGCTTACATATTGCTTCAGTGATTGGCTTTATATCGAATATTCAATTTAAAAAATGTGTGGCTTCTCAATGGTAAACTGTATTCCTAAAGTACCAACTCAAGCAGAAGTTGCAGGAAAGGATTGCTTTTTGTTAGAGAAGTGCACTCACCATTGAACATCGCATAGAAATAGGGCGATACGGAGGCCAGAACCACTCGATGGGCGTTGATGGTGTCGCCGCCCACCTCCAGGCGCACATCGCAGAGCTGAAATGGGCAGGAGATCGAGTGTGAATGGAGCCGGAAAGGCTGTTGAGACTTGGGGGTCCTGCTGACGCGGCAAAGTGTCGCTTTACAAATCCGATTAATGCCCGACTACGTGCTCAACTTGCACTCCCAATCCCGCACTCCCATCCCAATCCTGAAGCCTGGGAAGGACGCTCCATCAATAACTTTTGACAGGGAGCCCGCAGTCAATGAACCCGCTATTGGTGGAGGCACTTTTAAATGGCAAAGTGTCGCTTACATCATGGCGCGCTTCTGGTTAAGGCCAACTCATCCACCCGCTGGGCTACTAAAATGGCAATTTGCTCTAATAGCCTCACCCAGCTGAACTTTGTGAGGGGGGCGGCATCGGTCGCAATTAATGTTGCCGACTGCCCAAAATGAAAGAGAAACGCGCGAAAGACATTATGTATGCGCCATGTGGGCCAGCGTCAAGTCGGACTTGCGACGACCTCAATCACGCGCCCATTCTAAATAAATATTTTAATTATGTCCACGCCTAATGCAATTAGTACGGCAACATCAAGATCTGTCAATTAATGCCATATATGAGTTTGAACTCGGTGCTAGGGGTTTGCTGATTTCAAAAGAGGCAATCGATCTGGCCATGACCATAACTTCTTTGAAAGCCGGAATGATGCGATTTTCCCGGCTGATTTCCCAACTAAGGGATCACTCTCACCTGCGCATTGTTCCTCATCTGGTTGATGGCTGCGAAGGAGGCGATGCAGTGGCCCGGGTTCTGGTGATGTGCCTGGGGCAGCACCTCCTCATTGGGACCCGGTGGACTCAGGTCGCTGGGCGTCTGTGTGGAATTGTTGCTGGTGGTGGTGACATCCTCGTTGTTGCCACTCGCCTCGCCAGAGCTGCAACGAGATATTGATGAGTTCGTGAAATCCTCGCCTCCGCAAAATCAAGTCTTGTAAACATAATGCTAATGTCGGCGACAAGGTGTCGGCAAAAACAGAAACAGACACAGGAACAGGAACTGCTCCACTGCCGTAAAGCCAGGGGTTGTTTATGCTACATGTTTATGTTCATGTCAGCTTGAGGGGGCTGGCGTTTTTGGGGGTTGAATGGAGCAGACATGAAGCACCAAGTCGCCCCATGAATATCAGTGAGCTGTTATGCACAGAAAAAATTATACTAAAGTCCTGTGCCAAACTTTGAGCATTGAAATTGTAGTACGTTTTTAATAATAAGTATGTGGTAATATCATTACTAGCTTTGAAAAGTTCCACCTATCATTAGCTGGCTTATTGGACTTACACTCCGTGTACTTACTGATTGGATTTCACGGGCAGAAACATTGCGACTTCGCCTGGTAGATTATTTTGGATGATGATGTGCTGCAGCTTGCTCCTAAAACATTTCCTCGATTTGGTCCTTGGTTGGTGTCTTCAGTTCGGTTCGGTTCAGTCTTTTTATTGGCAGTTCAGCTCCAACTTCAGCTGAAATGGGGGAGCAAAAATCAATACCTAGGACAATTGTTGTGGCCGCCCGCATGGAAGAGAATGGCTTCGAATTTGGGTCAGGCGGATAGAGGGATGGGTTGGCTGGATATGATATCATTCGGGCTTTGGCGTTTGGCATGTCAAAGTGAAGGAAGAGCATCTGAATGAAACTAAAACTGGGTTAAGTGCCTCCTCCCTTCACGCAACCATTGTTTATGGTTGTTGTCGGGATGTGAAGTGCTTATGCGTGGGAGCCTTTGAAGGACCCGGGAAATGGGGCAGGATGTGGCCTCGCCAAATTGCTTGTCGCATGCAACTTGCGCATTTTGTCAGCAATTGTACTGGCAAGCAAAAAAGCCACGAGTTTTGTATACAGAAATAAAAGAAATACAGCAATAATGCAGCAGAATAAATTTATAAATATATACAAGTATGTGACAGGAAATTTCAAAATGTTTATTTTGATGCAATGCAATATCTGTTTAAAGTGGATTATACAGTATTTAGCACATTCTTGAGTCGAATTTCGTTTACATAAGATAATTATGGCGATCGTTGACCTTGAAAAATATGCCAAATTAGCTACATATATGGAAATAAGCTGGCTGCAGTTTTATATTTTCTGTACTTTTTCAAATTCTATGGAAGGTGTTGGACTTGGGAAATAATAACCATAAAACGGAGTTCTTCAAAAGTGGAGAGAGCGTTTCTCTTTATCACGAAAGTGCTTGGAAAGTGCTCTTTGGGGTCAACAAAACGTGTCTCTGGCACATGTTTGTGAATTTAGCGTCACGAATTTATCGCTGCATTTACAAAACAAGGCAACGAAAAAGCAGTAGCGGCATTAACAACCATCAACCGCTTAAAACATACAAAATTTCACTTTGCGCACAACACGAATTAACGACAATTTCAGTCGGTGTTATTCAGTTTTTAGCTGAGCAACAGCCATCGAGGCGGCCTGCCATGCTTGAGGGCGCAATTGTGCTGGAGGGCAATGTACGCCGACTGTTGCTGTTCGGCACCCTCCCAAAACGCCCCCAAGAACCCCCTCGGAACCACCGCCTCGGAACCCCCCTTCGAAAAGAAGCCCCATTAGGCTAAATGTTTACTGCGCTGCCAAAGCAAAAGCAGGCCATTTGCCATCGTGGGACAGCCCTCGATTGCATTCTGAGTTGCAGTCTGCAGCCAGTTTTTCCAGCTTTTTTTCTTTTTTTTTTGGGCGGGGTCAGCAGTCTCCGTCACACGCGGCGTATGAGTAATTAAAGGCTGCCAACCAGGGTCAGAATGCGGTGCTGTTGTCTCAGTTAACACCAAGCTAACACGTCTAACGGTTGCTTGTGGCCAACAAAAAACAATGGATTTATGCTAGTTGAGCTCATTTATGCACAGAGGCAAAGAGCTGGGAAATTTGGCTTATGAAATAGCTCATAAGTTAAGCAGTTTTACTGGTCAACAATAGTTTGCAAATATCTGGAGTACTCATAGTGTTTCCAGGAATAGGTGCAAAATTATACACATTAATAGAAATATACGATGGCATGAAGAGATAACAATTAACTTTTTCTCTCTGTGTGGGCAATCATGTCTAACACACACGCAATGCCGCACAGAAGGGTGGAGATGACGGCGGCGGAGGTTCAGGAACCGGAAGTGCTGAGGGTGGAGCAGGAAGTGGGCTTTAGCAAGGGTGTAACTCCCGCTGACCTTCAGGTGTGCGATGAGCTGGGGGTCGCTGACTCAAGGGGTGCAGGGGTGGCCCTATTTATAAAACAAACCTTACTAAAAATATGATTATCAGAGAAGCGCTTGGCAGAGAGAGGGAGCGGGAAGCTGTTCCCGAGCAACATGTGCGGTGCCAAGTGTGAAATTTAAATTAACCGGCCAACATGCTCCGCACGTAGAGCCCGAAATGCGGGTAAACCGACGACCGGAGCCGCACTCATTCAGTAATACTAAACGCTTTTTGGCGACAGAGCAGAACAGCGAAATATAAAAACAAATAAAAGAACCCAAAACACACGGAGCCACACAAAAAGTGTGCAAACATTGAACCGGTTGTAGTTTTTCGCCCAGCCGCTCGCCCATTTGTTGTTGGCCACCTATGGACGCCTCTCCACCGTTATGCTGCCCATGCTCCACACCTCCACGTGACTTGGCCAACTGAAATCGCAGTGCAAAATCGGAAGGCCTCAAGCATGCTTCTTGCACGCTTCATTGATGATTAACCCACCATTGTGGCTGCTGCTGCAATGCAATATTCTGCGACCCACCAATACCCACCAAGGTCAACTGCTTTTGCAATCGAGCGGAAATCGAGAGATCGAGCTGCGGACTCAGCGTTAGTTACAGCTAAAAGTTGGTGAATAAGATGCAGATGATAGCAGGTAACTCTAGTGGGGAATAGGATACATTCCGAAACAATTGCCAGTCTGATGAAGCCGAGCTTCGGTTTTCTGGGTAGATGACTTAAGCACATTTCCCAGAATTTGGTGTTTCACCGAAATCGCTGTCTATACATGTTAATAAGATTTTTAAAATTATTTACATATTTATATGTTATAGAAAATACTCTACTATAGTGAACCCAAAATTCGTCGCACACGAAAGAGTCGCACAAATGCTTAGCACATTTTTTCGATTTTAGCTTAGCGGTAGGAACAAGAGGCTCTCGAAGACGCCCGCGCCCAAATCGAAAATCAAGTGCCAGTGCGTGCTTGGTAAAGAGATGCCCACCTCCGAATTTGGTTGAGGGTTACAGCTGGATGTGGGCCAAGTAAACAAGCGAGAACAACGAGAAAGAACACCGATGGCCAGCCATTATTAAGTATACGCAGCGTAAGCCGACAGATTGGTCTATTAGTTGAGTCCAGATGTTAGAAACGGGAAAAGGTAACGAGGAAAAGTGGAAATGTGGAAAATGCGATAAGGGCTGGGAGAAGAACACAATGAAAGTGAGTGTGGAAGCCGGCATTTCGGATTTTGGGTCTGGGTTTGGTTTTTGGTGTGGGTCGTCAACCTGCTGTCAGCGCGGGAAATGTGAAAAACAGCCGTTTTCCGCCATGGCGCCGGCGCACTGGCCTGTGAAAAACTCCATGGGGTGGCGGAAAAGGAGTTTCTAAGATGCAACGGCATGTGCACATCCTCATTCCTCCCCAAAAAAAAAAAAAGAAAAAGGAAATGTAAAACTAAAAGAGAGTGCGCCGCACCTTTATCCAAAAATTTATGGCTTTTTCCTCGGCTATTGCGCTTCCTGCAGGAGTTTTCTGATCCTAATTGCACTTTTATTCCTTGGTGGCTCCTTGGCGAGTGCTTTTCCGGCTGGAGTTCACTTTTCACTACGAATTTCAACTGCTGTGAAGCCAATTATTTGGTCGCAACTGCAACAACTGCGCTGTGCTGACGGCAACTTCGCGGCACGAAAGCTCAAGAGCGACTGAGCGAAAGTCCATTGGAGCCCCGAAAACCAAACCCCCAAAGCTTTACTTTGAGCGGAATGTTTGGGTTTCGGAACAACAGAAAAGCTCGCCGTTCGCAACGACTTCTTAACGCTCTACACTGGAAAATTGTTTAATAGAATACCCATTGTTTTGCTAGAAAGTAACATCAGTCGTAAGTTTAAACAAATTTAGAAAAGTGGAAAACTGCTGTAATCTTTTTTCTAAGCTTGGAAAATGAACTGTTCTCTTTTGCGCAGATCATAATTAAAATCATTTTTTATAGATATTTTAAGTCAGGATCTTTATCTTAATATTTTTTTATTTAATATTCCAGCAGCTTGGATACTTTTGAAATTATTCAAGCAAGAGGGTGCTCACTTGCATATAATTGTCAAAATGTATAAAATTACTTGCAACCTAAAATGAACATTTTCCCTTAAATCGATTAAAAATGTTGCACTTTTTGCATTTGTGAATAACTCAAACGAATGCTGAAGCGGCGTGAGTTGAGTTGACTTGAGCTAACTTCTAATTGAAGCCTAATTAACAAACAGTTAGTGCTTCTAAGTTTTTCAAACGCCGCGGAGGCAAACTTTCTGGCCCCCAACCGACGGCTGGTGGACCATTACCTTTGGAGCAGGGGTCACCGGCACCCAGCCAAAGCAAACCAAAGCAAAGCTGGCCAAACCAAACCCCCGGTCCATTAGGACGCCCAGCGTGTCACAAAGAAGCTGCATGCAAATCCAATTAGGAGCGTGGAGCGGCCAAGGCCCGAAGGTGGTGCAGCTCCTGGGTTGGATGGATAGATAGATGGATGGATGGATGGATGGCTGGATGGATGGATGGATGGATGGAAGGATGGATGGATGGTGGCTCACAATGGCCGGTGGAAGCCACCGAAGTTAGCCACTGACCCAATTATGCTAATACGGTGGCCAAACTTAAATGCCTTTGACGTCATATCAGCAGGATGCAGGGACGCAGGATGGATGAATGGATGGATGTCTGGGATGCGAGGGAACAAAGGCATGTGGCAAGACCGGCTTACACCTGGAGCAATATCCATTGCTGGAGAAATTGCGAAATATGACAAGATAATTGCATAAAAAAGGGTCCTTTGGCACACCTGAGACTTATTGGCTTGGCTTCGCATCAATGGTGGAATGGAATCCAGCTTGGACACACGACTCCCAATTGCTGTGCGCCATTCTCCACTCGCCATTCACCATTCGCCATTTCCGTGCATATTAGAAAATTACAGAAGCTCAAGTCGCACTTCAAAAACCAAGCAAAGGTGACACTGCCATCCAGCTGGTGCGCATGTCCCAAGCGTCCTTTATTTCCATCCTGTCCTGTCGTCCCGTCGTCCTGTCGTCCTGCTCCTTTCGTCGGGCAACAGGTGCTCGCTGCGCGGAGCTTGGTGGGGGTGGCCGAAAGGATTGCCGTGGAGTTGGGTTTGGTGCGCTGCCCGCGAGGAGCTATAAAAGCGCTCGATGCGAGCAACTCGGCCGTTAGTCGTTCGTCCTCCGGCGTGGAACTCGATCCTCGCCGTGGGAGCAGCTATATTCCGTGCAACCATAGCCACCATCGGTTGAAATGTGTTTGCAAACTATTTAGCATCGGTGTATCCGTAAAATGTAAGAGCACCCAGAAGACGGACCACGAAAATCAGCCACACAATGTCGCACCTGGTGATGAGCCGCCGGATTCTGCTGATGGTTTTGCTATTTGCAGGTGAGTTCATCAGTTCCGAGGGTCAGTGACAACAGGCACAGAAAACATTTCAGAAGTAGTTGCTAGGAGTAGGAGAGCATGGTTTTGTCCTACAACCAAAACAAAAAATTAAATTAAAAATTAAAAATATCATAGATCTCAAAGGAGACCAACGTTTGGGGAAATAAATTCTTTATATAACCTTCTTCAGAATTAGCTTTTCTAATACTGTTGTGCTTAAGCATTTAAAAAAATAAATTAAAAAGTGCAGAAACGAAGATTTTTCCGATGCTTAGATCCATTTTCTCAGAAACAATGCTTCACGGATCAGATCGTGCGGTCTTATGATCCAATTAAAATATTTTTACAAGTCTTATTTTGAGATTTACATTTCCAATTGAAGCCCACCCAAAAAGAAAGTAATTCAAATATTAAAACCTATGTATAGAAAATGTAATACAAATTATTTGATTGTTAAAATAATTTTAGTAACTGATCTGAGAAGCAATTAAATCTAAATAGCTTATACGAGTAAACTGAAAATGTATTTGTAAGGTTAGTAATTTATTTTACTGCGACAAAAGGTAAATTGTTCTAGCCTGCTTATTGAATTACAAAAAAAAGATATGACATCAATCCCATTGGGCAAACTTCATCGTAACTATCGCACATTTTCGGCAGTTTTTCATTGCTCGGCACCTGTTTCAAATTGAAACCTGACCTTTTATTAGCCGCCATTGCGCCTATCACTAATTAAAATCTGTAGGGCACTAGCGGAAATTGGATGTCATGTCGTTTTGGCGAAGCCAACCCTGTTTGCACCCAAGTGACTACCCGAACTCCTGCGGGAGCACACACAATTAATGGGCCCGTCTGCCGATATGCTTCTCCACCGGCAGGTCCTGCGGTACTGCGAAACGCACCTTTCGGCGGCGCACAGGTGGCGATAGCGACATCGCCCACCAATAGTCGTGACCGCCAAATTCCGCTGGAGTGGCAACGGGACTGGGAGCTGGATCCGGACTGGGGCTTCATTGGAAGTGAGGACAGGGACTCCGTTGCGCCGCCGACGTCACGCACACTGGACAACCTTTACTCTTTCGATGGCGGAAATCCCCCGCCAAAAACCAGTGAAGCGGAAATGGATAACCAATTCGGAGATAGCTATCTCGGCCCGTATCCTGCATTGTTGGGCCGCCAGTGGCACCTTCAGCACCGCAAGCAGCTGCAGGTGCAGCACAAGTGGCAATCTCCGGCTCCCCCACTTGCGGAGGTCAAAGCTAAGAGGGATCCCGCCAACTGGCCACCTGACGACGAGGAGCCACCGCTTCCGTACCCCTACGCCTACAACTTGCCCTGGAAACGGAAGAACGTCCCGGAGTCGCTCCGATATAGGCCCTCGATCAGCGCTGGTAAATATTTCGGTGCTTTAGGTGGGATTTGATCGATCGACCGACCCGACCTATGAACCTCAATAAACCTTAATCGAATGATTTCCTTCAAGCGATTGGTTCATTCATACATTTGATTTATTGATAGACCTTGTAAAAAAGGCATGGAATGAACCCGTAACGCTGCTAGTGACATTCGTTCTACATTCCAGGAGCCATGACCAATCTGGGTGGTTTTTTCAACCGCCTGGAGGCGAACTTGCGCTTCGCGGAGCAGTCGCAGCTGGGCGAATCGGAGACGCGAATGCTGGAGGGGAGGCATCCGCACCCACTGCACCTGCCGTACGTGCCGCCCGACGCTCCACTAGATTCCGAGCAGCAGCAGGAGCACGACCGGAAGACATCGAAGCTCCTCCAAGCCCTGCGCAGCTACCGGCCCTCCCAGAAGATCCGATCGCTGGTGTCGCGCAATCCGCAGGGATACCGCGGCTCCCAGTTCATAGATCCCAGCTACATGTGGCTGGGTCTGGGCAAATGACAGTGAGGCCGCCGGAGCAGCAGAATAGGTACCTAAGTAGCTGCAACGAATGCCGCCCCAAAATTCGATTTAATGTATGCCCTCTGTGTGTGTAGAAATATATGTTTGAAAGCAAAATCGAGCAAGTGTGTGTTAAGTCTTAAGGAATGGTATGTATTGCTGTAATATATTATTTAATATCGATCTCATTAATTGTCCCAAATCATCAAGCATTATTACAGGAAAAGTACACACCACCTAAATAATTTTCAATGTGATTATGTATATAAAATATATATTTTTTTGAGCCAATCGATATATCGAATATTGGCCATATCTTTCGAATATACGTATAGACACATTCGCGTTAAAGTAAATATAGAGGATGTATACACGAACATTCGTTCTCTGATGCATCTGAAATACAACGTAGTATATAATTTTGGTGTTACTAGCTAGGAAAATATTGGGTTAGTCTGGGAAGCCCCATCGGAAACATTCGAAAAGTACATGATGCGATTAGAGCTCGCCAAAACGGAAGTTACACTCCGGCTTAGATCTTGGTGTAGCTGGGATAGGAGTTGGTCTGCTGGGTTGGCTGCGGGATCAGCGGGCGCTGGACCTCACTGGATGCCTGGATCTGCTTGAAGAGCGAGTAGATGCCGTAGTAAAGATACCAGCTCAACACTGAAACGAGCAAATGGAGAAAACTTAGCATCGTGTCCGATTGTAATTACATTACGATCGCAGGCCGTTGAGCGATAAGCGCAATGGGGATATACAATTTCGCAACAACCGACAATGTGTATACCCATTTCCAGATATACATATATATATATGTACATATGAACGTGGTGATTCACTTACCAAGCAAGGCCATGTTCACAAATACAATTGGAACGGCGTTCGAGAAGGGCATACTTCCAGTGACCTCTGCTAATATTGAAATATTAATGATAATTCCAAAGACAAGCAGGATTCCATTGTTGATCAGCCAGGGCAGCAGGAGCAGATGACGTTCCTGAAGGGCAACAAAACTCTATTAGAACTTTCTTTATCACTAGTTGGTATATGGTGCATGTATGTACATATGCATGTATATGCATGTGCGCCGAGAGCCTCAGAGGGTTTTTCACAGACTAGTGGGGATTTTCAAAGGTCTAGTTCTTGACATATTGCACATATATATGCATATGTATATACGAGTTTATATAGATTGCACATTGATACCAGAACTTACCTTAACGGTACCAGCAACCAACATGGCCGAAGCCAGAAGATTAATCACCTTGAGCGCCAGGTAAACACTGAAAATGACGACTAGCACTGCAAAAAGCACAAAGAACAATGCAATATAGGGTTCTTCGTGGGTGTGGGTTCATTTAATGGTTATAACTTACTACTGCGAATCTCGAGGACTGTCATGTTGGAATTTGTCGAATCTTTGGCGACCTGCTGCGCAATTTCATCCACGAATCCCAGGCCCACGGACAAAAGGATCGTGGCCAAGAAGGAGAGAATCACGCCCAGCCATCCAATGACCACACCATAGGTGTTCAGGCGCATGCAAAAGACCCTGGACAGCATTTTTGGTTCACTTGATTTCGTACTAGTGCGGATAAAAACGATTCAGCTTCAGTTCCCCGGCACAGCGAATATGCAATTGCTCAATAAGTCGCAATTCACAATTCACAGATAAATGAAAGCGATAAACGAGAACAGCGGCGTTGCCAGACGCTTTTAGCTTTTAGCTTGCTTTTAAACTGTGACTCGTTCACCAGCTTTTCATTTAATGTTTTAACGTTACTTAACGTTCATAAATTAGTTTGTATTCGATTTTTATTTTTTGGAACATGTGCTAGCACTTAGTACTTAGCTTAAGAATTTAAAAAAAAAATGTTGTTTAATGCACAACTTTGATTATAATACAGTAACGGGCGCTTTGCTAATATATTTCAAGGTGCTAGTATTTAATAAATTAATTAGAATTAAAATGAATTAAATTAAAATTTAAGTTTTAGATTTAAAGTCATTACGATTCTGTAGCTTACTTCGACATGTTATCCATTCCACTATAAAATGATTCCAGCATCATATAGACAAAGATCCATGAAGGAATTGAAAATACGTGTACGTTTATATAATTTTTAGGAACATATCAAACATAGTTGTTCAGCGCTGCATAATAAAGTATTTTCCTTTTGGATAGTTTCCCAAACTGTTCTGGTCTTCTGAGCGGCGTAAGCCATTCATTCGGCTACAGTTGGTATTTGATTCCTGCCCAGTGCGGTTGTGTTTCAGTGCGCAGGGGATTACTAACCGGTTCTAGTGCCATACTATACTAGTTGTACTTTATTTTTATTTGGAAAATTCTCTGTAAATAAAAGAGTTTCACAATGAAAATCAACCTGACGGTGGAAAATGGCCCGTGCAATGGCGAACTGCGGAGCTGGTGCCTGGCAATTGCGATCTACTGGCTATTGGCCATGACTTCCAGCGTGATAATCGCGCCAAACGGTACGTGAAATGCGGGGCGTGTCATTTGTTTGTTACCATTTTCATATAGAAACAATACATACACGGTGTTCACATACGAAATAAACGAATGAGCTAATCCATTTGAGACAAACGCGTTCCAATTCACAGCCACTTTAGAAATGTACATCACCTCCATCGATGACGACATCGCCGACAAACTCGAGCTGACATTTCTCGCAAGCTTGAAATTCTCTTTCCAAAGAAAATTAAATAATTTCCCTTGGCTTCGCATGGCGTAGAACTTCATTAAGAGGGTTAAACAGTTTTAACAGTTCAACCACTATATGTTATCAAAACATGTTCAAAAGCCTGTATTCATCTGTTTTAAAGAAGTTCTATGGACCTTTTCTATAGATGTTTTAAAAATTTCCTTTATCGTTTAAAATATCTGTTAAAAAAATAAATGAGAACTAGTTTTTTGAGACGGCTTAAGCATTTGTGTGCTACTTGTTGATAAAGATGTCCACCCATTAAGAAGCGCTTTTTGTTTGGAATACATTGAGGCACTATTACGCCCAGATATATGTATATTTTCCTTACATATATAATATAAGGCATATAAGGCAAGGATATATTTTAAAATTCCCATTGCTCATCATTCATAACCTTGCAGCTCTTAACTTTGTTGGATTTGCTATCGTCGTAGTCGGCAACATATGCTTACTGATAGGAACCCTAAGGGTAAGCAAAACGCAACCTACTATCTTTATGAACTCAACAAACCCCAATACACCTTTCCGAATTACAGGAAAAGTCAGTTCTGCTGCTCGTCTGGCTGATATTCGCTGCCATCGAAGTCATTTCCTTTCCGTTTGCCGTTTTTGGGGTTATCTTCCACTATGGGGGATACCGCGAGGCGACCGGAACGAACAGCGTTTTCTTGTCCCTGTTTATCTACATCATCACGTTTCGTATGTATTGGGCATGACAACCAAATGGTCTATACAAAAATGTACACGTCATACATATTCACCCTTACACTTTCAGTATTGATCCTCTTCACCGCCCGAATCGTGTACTCTTTCTACCTCCAGCTGAAAAACAACGAAGCCAGCAAACAGACGCCGCGCGCCATGAATGTGGTTTAGTCCTTCTTTAATTTTCTACATCAATTGTGGGGGAAGCCCACCGTTCATCTCAGTGTTTGCAATAAAATGCTTTGTTTTTTATTTGATTGCAGTTTGTCGTTAACGCACATCTGTTACTCACATCGACTCGGGATCAACTATCAACAGTTAAATACATTGGTTACATATACATACAGGGTGCTATTGGCTATTGGGCTACCGCGTTCTTAAACATTCAACATTTAAAACGATCGATCACACTACGGACAATTATATACTCGCGACCCAGTTCTCTATCTATATAGCTAGCTATCATACTCGGCATCGTCTTCTGCTCCAATCTGCTTACTTAGACATAAAATGGAAAGTTGGTCTTCTTATTGTTGCTGCTGTTATTGATGTTTTGCGACTGGGTAAAGCTCGTCTCGGCATTTTGTGTAGTTAGCTTAGCGTGCACGGCGGCCAGAATGCGCACAGCCTGGCCAGCACTGCCCGACTCCATGGCAGACTCCATACCCAGGTTCATGTTCAGGTTCAGGTTCAGCTTGAGCTCGAATTGTGACCCACTCGCTTGGATCTGCGACTGTGCCTGCCGGTGGGCAACGGCCGGTTTTCATCTCGGCGTGGTTGTGCTGGGCAGCTTCTCCAGAAAATCGTTGGCCAACAGCTCTTCGATCTCCTTCAAGCAATTCGCCACATCGTTCTCCGTGTCGGCAAAGTTACGCGGCTGGGGGCAACTGATACCCAGCGTGGTGAAAAAAGCATACAGCTCTTGCAGCGATTGTAGTTGTTGAAAGTGTAACATCAAGTGTTTATTGCTGGGCCGTTGCAATATCTGGAACAATTCCAAAAGGATTAGTTAGCCAGGTGACGCATACGGAATTACTGAGAGACGGAATTACTCACCGGCGACTGACTGGTGTACTTCATGTCCATCAGCCTAGCCACCCGCCTTACATGCGGCACATAAAGGGCGCTGGGCAAGGTAGCCAGGTTCTCCAGACTTCCGTTGGGCAGGCGGACCTCCTCTTCGTGAACATCGAACTCGGTGCCCACAAAGGCCCATCGATACATCTGGAAATGTGGCAGCTTGGTGGCGGGCAGCACACAACCCAATTCAAGCAGCTTGCAGGCCTCCAACTGCACAGATCGCCAGTGCTGCATCGGTGTTTGCGAATTGTAACCATTGCTAGCTCCAGAAGCAGCGGACCAGGACACGTCAATCCCAGAAGGCATGCGCATTTGTTGGCTGCAAATAATGATACTATTAGTTTGACTGTTTTTTCGCGTAATTTCATGTTTGCCTCACTTCCTTTCTTCGCTCTCAGATTTGAGCTCTTGTTCCATTTGCAGAAACACCTGCACCATTTCCGCAATTATTATGGGCCACAGCGAGGTGACGTGGTCGGGTGACATGCGAAGGAGCAGCACGCGGAAGCACAGGAAAACGGCCGCTTGCACGGAAGGACCCATGGGAACTAGCCGCAGACTGTTGGCCAATTGTTCTAAGGAAAAATAAAATATTAGTGCTGATATCGGTCAATTCCCCAAAGTGATGCTACTGAGCAATAAATAGTAATTACAAGTTGTTATTATTTGCTCAGCCCAAACGGTTCGGGTATATCAAATATACCCAAATGTTGACATTTCGTTTACTTACCCTGGATGTCTGGCATGTACTTGTTGTGCTGGTCGAACTCGCTGCAATAGATAACGAAGGCAAGTCGCTTGAGCAACATGGACCGCTGCTCATACTCTTGATCCCGGGAGCTAAAGATATTCAGACTGCCCGCCTGCGAGAGTGAGACGCGGGTCATTAGCTCTCGGAACGTGGTGTTGTCGTAGGTCATCAGGCTGTCCATGATCATGCGCCAGAAGGGCAGGCACGAGAGATGCATCTGAAAGAATGCGTTGTCCAGCAAGAGATCCAGCATATCCTTTCGCCAAGCTTTCCTAGTGTACTGGTAGCCACTCAAGCTGGCCAGCAGAGCAGAGCAGGCGTAGAAAAAGGGAACATTTCGAGCAGTGTGGTTCTTCAAATAAGGGGTAATATTGTACAGCAGCGGCGTCACTATGTTCACCACCTTGTCCTTCTCCTGCGAACCGTAGGCGACGTCCAGTAGATTTGAGAGTATTGCTGCGAGAACACTCTGAGCCTGCAGCGAATATTGCTGTAGACCTCCTCCTCCAACACTGTTATCCTTGGCTAGCCCATCGGTATCTTCTTTTACGGCCAGATTTCGACGAAGCCAGGTGGTCTGCTCTAGACAGGATCCAGCCACGCTAGAGAGGGAGTCCACCAATCGAGAGGTAACATCATGTAGCTCACGCACTTCTTTCTTGTCCTGGAATGGCATCTGCGGGCAGCGCTGGACAAACTCGTTGAGTAGCATCAGCAAAGCAAACTGCGCCGGTGGTGTCAGATTCAAGCCGTCCCGGATGAGGGCCAGCAGCGAGCTCCAGGCATCCGCTAATTGAGGAGCAGGTGCCGACTTCATGTAGAAGTAGAAGAGCTCCAAAGCACTCACCTCAATGCTGAGCTGAGCAGGCGGCCGATGAATTGGCGGAGGTGAGCGCACAACATTGTGCAATGTCATTACGAAGGAGTCCATGGGCATTACCCGTATGCTGGATACTAGTGAAACCAAAGAAAGCTGTGCAGGACATGCCTGTAGTACGGAGTTCTTCTGGAACTGCTCTGCGATGCTTAATCCACTCATATTTGTTGCAATTCCCCGCTGCTGCCAGGTGACAGCTACAGCCGCGAGGAAATTGCAGCCGTGATGCAGGGAAACCGGAGATAGGAACTCTAGAAGCTGCTGACGAACCGGACGCAATTGTCCCAGCTCGCTGTCCCATATGGCAGCCACACTGCTCATTATCCTTGGGAGATGCGATAGGACCGCATTGCGAGCGGCCAGCAGTTGGGGATTCCTTGGGGCCGGCGCTGAAGTGGAGGATTCACTGGCCGAGAGGAAGGAATGAACGATGCTGTTGAGCAACTGACCCGTGCTGGAACTCTGCGCCGACGAGCTGGTCTGCGGGTAAGCTTGGTTAAATAGGTGTGACAGCGCCGTCTGCTGCGTATTGTCTAGTAAACAGTAGTGACACAATATGGTTAGAGCCTCCAGTTGGGATACCACGTAATCCGGAGGGAAGTGTCGCTGCTGGGGTAGCACCATCTTGGAAATGCGGTCGAGATTACTGCACAGCTGATGCACTACGCTGATCACAATGTTCGTGAGTGAGCCAAAGGAAAAACAGTTGAGCGATGAGGTCACCAAATCCGTCCAGTTGCGGTGCAAGTGACGCAACCGTTCTTGCTGCAGTGCACCCAACACTGCGGCCAGGAACATCGGCTGCTGGCTAATCAGACAGTTAGGAAGGTACTTCACATTGGCCGTCGCTCCCTCTGCTAAGCGAGTGGGCGACGCATTGCCTGTTGAGTCCTCCCCAGCTGCGGGTGGCGTATCCTGGCGGAGCTGATGAACCTCGTGCTCCAGGCGGATTACAGCCAAAAGCAAACGTAGCAGTTGAAGCTGGAAGCAGTCTGCATGCAGCTGATCGTCCTGAGGGTCGTTGAAACTGAGCACCTGCTCCGCATAGCTGCCACTGTTAGTGTTGGCTTTACGGCCGTAACTGCACACAGAGCTGTTAAGGCAATGCAGCATCACCTTCTGGAGCTTAGCGCGTGCCAACAAATCGGCAATATAGTTGGCCAGACCCCTGCCCATGCCCTTGACAATCTCTATAAGTTCCGAGCAGATCAGGGTCAAAAGTTCGATGCTCTCCAGCTGAATTCTCCGATTATTAACAATGTCCTGCAGTGTTGGAGGCTGCCGCTGGGCATCCAGCGATTCTTTCTGAAAGTATCCACGTGCGTAGAACAAACAGAGCGTGACCAGCAGCTCCAGTTGCATGCAGCCCCGATAGCCCTGTGCATACTCGAAGCTGCCTACAACACCATCAAATCCTTTGCCGGAGATGCTCTTCCGATGGCGCACGAGCAGTTGCTTCAGACTTGCACTCGAAAAGGATGTGGTGATTGACAAGCAAAGGAAGGTACGTTTGTCGCAGCAAATAATGTTGCGAAGTGTCTGCAGGGCATACAAAGTCTGACGGGTGTCATAAATAGCTAGGTAAATCAGCAGGTGGTTGTGGTACAGGTGAGCCGCATCTGTCAGGGAAACGGTGCTCTTCATTGAGCTGCGCACACTGATCTGCTCCTCTGCGGCCGCCGCCGCTGCGGCAGCTGCAGCTGCATTATTTTGCCGTAGAATCTCCACATTCTGTTTGCCCTTTTCTAGGGTTTTCTGCATGTCGGGCTGAAGTTTGCTGGTCTCCAAGCTGAGGTTACGTCGTTTGTCTTCTACATTGATTGTGGATTCGGTTGCGGGCTCTGTTTCTTCCTCCTGCTCTGGTTGTTCTACATGGGAGCCACTGATGTTGCTGTCAGTGGAGGTCTTTGAAATGCAGCTTAGACGTTTTTTGTCCCCAGCTGTGAGCAGCTTCTTACGCTTCCCCAGCTTCTTGTCTTCCCTGAAATATTCATCAGCGGGAAGCGCATCTGCCTGCAGGTCAGATATACTATCGTGATCTTTCTGCTCGACCGAGTTAAGGCTGGTTTCTCCTGGGGTTTTCTCCCTGGTTAAACGATACGTCTTGCGGCTCTTGATCCTCTCGTGCTGGGTCAAAGCGTCAGTGACACTTTCACAATCGCCCACGAAGCGCTTGACATCATCACTAACTCCTGCACTGGAACTAACAGTGAGGCTGTCTTCCTTCTCTATGCTGGTCTCGCGAAGCTCAGAGTCCGACTCAAAATCGCTACTGTCCGAATGGTCTGTGATATCCTGGTCATATTGAAGGCTCTGATCTGGTTGATGAGCTGGTTGCTCCTGCGAAGGCTGCTCACTCTCGTCCATTGCGCTGGCTAGTTTCTGCTCCAGCGGGGTCTCCTTGTGTGGGATCTCGATACGGGGCTCCTCGAGATCCGTCTCGTCGTCAAAGTCGTTGGCATTCTCAAGTGGATTGATTATCAAACCAATGGTGTTTATATCTTGGGTTGCCTCAGCGCAAGTGGCGACAGTAGATTTGTCGCTAACAAAGTTAGATACCTTGTTAGCCTTTCCTCCACTTAATGTGACTCCGAAGATCTTCTTTGGGAAGTTTCTAATCGGACTCCTTTTTTTACTGCCACTGGATGTCTCCATGTGATGGTACTTTACATTGCCTTGTTCCGAACTTATGGCGTATACATCCCGCTCGAAAGCAGGTGTAACCTCGGTGTCCGATTCACGGTACAGTTGCTGCATGTGGACGATGCCTACGCGCTTTGAGCTGGCCGAAAGTAGAATCTTGTAGAGAGGCTTGGTCAGACGGGCAAGATCCCCACGCAGGAGCGATGCCTGAAGCCAGTTGGTTACAAAAGTGCGCTCGGACATGTAATGTGGTAATGCGAGGGTATCCAGCACTTTCAACAGCGTTTTCTCGAAGCCTCGCGCTGTCTGTTTGTCTCTGCCCAGATGCCACAAAAGCTCAAACTTTTTGAAGCTCCGGGCCTGACTCTCTCTTAATCTTTCCGTGGAGTCCGTAGGACAGAGTAACTGCGCCTCCGCCAATCGCTCCATTTGAAAATTGCGTATGGCTGCTTTTCCCACGTCTGAACGCGATTGTGGTTGCATTTGAATCAAATGTTGCGACTGCATTCGATTGCCGATGACCGTTTCTACCAGACCGCTTTCGAGGCAGCTGTGTAGCTGATGAAGAAGGGCTGCAATTTGAGCAGGATCTATGCCTGCGGTTCCTAGGTAATCCCATAGAATGGAGCTCACCAATTGAAAGACACGCGTATGCTGCTCCATATAGCTGACATGACCGAACTTTAAAAGCGGCAGCATAACTACAAAGGTAACGCCAGGACTAGTCGTGTGCTCGATTTGGGAGCGCAGTAGGCTGAAGACATTGTTAAGTTATAGTTATGTTTGCTTTGAAGTTTTATGTCGCTCACCTTATTAGATCGAATAATGTGGTAATGGAAGCCACTTGCAGCTCCTTGTCGCTCTGGGCAAAGCATGCCACCAGGCATAGGACCTTCAACCAGTTGGGCAACTCAGGCTCTGAAACGGAATAAAGAATAAATTTAAAAGTCTGTGTAATAGTCTTAACAACTCACCATTTTTGTCCAACACGATGTGTTCATTGCAGTTGGGAAAGGTTGACATCTCGACCAGTAGAGTGGACGCCAGTTTAACTGCCCCGCGCAGAGAAACACTCAGCTGGAGCTCTGCTAGTTGTTGCACACTGCGCTGGGTCTGTCCATCAATGAGCCGACTCTGTTGCATTTCTTCTTGCGCTTCGCTGTCGCTACTTAGCTCACTAGCACTGGCGGGCAGCGGCAAAGATCGATTGAGCAATCGCTGTAGCTGCTTGGAACGCGGCACAATGTCAACGCGAAGCAAGTTAAACAGTCGCTCGATTTGTGACTCCCTCACTGGGCACTCGTGATCCAGCACCTGCTCTGTCATGAACAGATTGGAAGTATGGATGGTGCTTGTGGTTCGCTGCAGCTGAACCTTAACAGAGCATTCCTTTGGTTCCGATTCGATATGGAGGAGTTTTCGGGACAAATAAACCTCGAAAAAGATCTCATACTGTCGGATGCACTTCTCTAGAATCGAGAATCCGCGCTGTTGGGCAGCCCGGCCCTCTTCATCCAACTGGAACTGTGGCGTCTGATCCGGTGGAGCACTTTTGGGTTCTTCTGCGCTATGTCCATCTTCCACTTCCGCTGATGCATTGGATTGAATCAATACAATGTCCTTGGGCCTCTGCTTTTTTGGGCTCCTTATAAATGGTACCTTGGCCTTGGCCTTAAGCTTCTTTATGCTCCGCGGAGTGTCCAGATCTGAGGATGACTGCTGGCCAGTGTCCGAGGCACTGATCTGTATTTAAGAAACGATAAATAAGAGATAATGAAATATCTTAAATTCAGTTACTCACATCCTTATCCAACTCAGAAAGTCGCGAAATTGACTTAGCCTTCTTCTTGTTGGGACTTTGACGCCCCACACTCTGATTAGACGCTGAACGACGGATGAGTTCTTCATCGTTGGGATCTGCGCTGTGCAGCGTATTTTCCGCAAACTGATTTAGTCTAGAGTCAGACTTGCTCTTCTCTAGGGAGCTACCCTGCGCTCCAGCTTCCGCCTTGCCTGCCTCACTAGCCGAATTCATCGTAATTTTTTCATCTGACGAAGAGCCACCGCTCTGCTCTATCAGCTTATTCAGTTTTATGGGACTTCTGCATCGAAAAACAAAGAGATAAGGTGGTTAACAAGGATCGCCTGAGAGGTCTTTGTTTGTTATATTTTACTTACGTTATCATGGGCTGAACCCTCGAGACGATCTTCATGCAGAGCTTTAGCGACGCAGTGATCTCGTTGCTGCTCACGTGATCCATGTGTAAGGAAAGCAGTTGAGTGATGGCCAGGAACACTTTGGGAAGATACACCCTGGTGGTTTCCGTGTACATCTCAAGAGAAACGGTTTCCAGCAGGAATTCTGTCAGCACGCAGATCTCTAGTATACACGGATCCCCGGATCCCACGTCGCATGCATATTTTCCGGGGGTTTCACCCGCCTGGGATTTCTCCTGCGTGGAGTTCGCCTGCTGGCAGGCTTTCTCAAACATGTTGGTCATGAAGCTCCATATATAAGCTGGGTCAAAGGTTGCAAACAGCAGATTGGCAGATTTTAAAGCCTCTGCGTTGCCACTCGAAATGTACATAGCCCGAATAATGTCATGAAGCACATAGTCAAGTACAGCGCTGCCAATCTCTGCCTTATCAAGGAGGGAAAGCATGATCCTGTAGGGCTTTAGATCCATGGGAGCACACTCCAAGCTCAGTCGCAGGGTGGTGATTAAAGCTCTGATTAGTATGTGACGCGAGTGCTTAACGAAATACGGTTCCGGTTCCTCCTCCAATGGGGCGTTTGAGGTATCCAACGATAAGGTATCATAGGTTGGCGAGTTTTTGGCCACCTCACTGCCCAAAAGCCAGCTGAACAATCTCCTATTCAGCGACATGTCCCTCCGCAGTATCGTATTGAGCCCATTGGTGACTAGTTTCACTAAATCATCCTCGGAGAGCAGCACAGTATGCATGGGGAAGCCGAGCAGCAGGAACTCCAGGGTGTTTCGTTGGACCAAGATCAACGAGTCATTTAGGCAGACACACAAAGCTGACATCATGATCTCTCTGTTGTGTCCCATAATATAGATTTGCTCCTGCATATCCAATCGCTTGTTAAAGTGCTCTAGCAGGTAGGTGATGGCCGGCAGACGAATGGCCGCATTGTTGGCCACCGATTCCCAGAGAACTGTGTAAAAGTGCATGGGATTGACGGCATTGCAGACTTGTTTTAGTAGAGTGCTAATCCGCTCGAAGTGATCCAGACCGCAGTCGTAGCCAGGTAGCACTCCATTCAAGAAACCGCTTAGAGCGGGTCTCAGTTTATCACCCAAGGGTACGAAATAGGTTTCATATATAGCCAATAAGGCAGGACGTACATTCATGGCCGCGTACCCAAGGAGCGGAAATAGCCCAGCGCTGGAAGCAAAAAAAAACAAATTATTAAGAAAACAAACATAGTTATCTGACACACTAACCTATATATAAACTCCGTAGCCAGGCGCTCCGGTCCTGTTTTGCTGAATATCACCGAATAGGTCTCCAGAGCCTTCAGATGCACGCCGGAGGGCAGGGCGGGATGCATGCATTGAGCCAGACGCTTGGCTATCTTCAGTCGCCGTGGTATGACCTGGTACTGCGTATTGCTCGATATCGCCTGTTGAAAGAGGGAAGCAAATATTTTAAAAACAAGTCGAGATAAGGCTTTGAAACTGAGTGTGTTCCGGAAACCGCTGTGAGTCAGATGCTCCAGTCCTTATCTGGATTGCCACAGATGGAACTATCAATGTATACCTTGCTGAGCTTGCCCAGAGCCGATATCAAATCCGCCCATTCGCTGGAGTACTCGAAATTGCGCAGCGCCTTGTCGATATTGGTCACATATGTGCGGTACTTGGCCTCGGCCATGAGCTTCTGCTCCTCGACGAGTGCGTCCGCGGATTCCATGGCGACGTCTTTTGCCAGTGGGCTAGCTGGCTCTAAATTTTGCTTTCGCTTGAGTTCGATGATTTCTTGATGGGTTGGCTTTGTGGCAGAGCTCTCTGTGAATAATCAATGGCAATCAATTAGCAAACACTTGTTGCCCTCGGCGCTGCGTCCTTGAATTCCAACTCCTACACAATTGGGTGGTTTTCTTTCTTAGTTCACTAAAAGTTTAATGGATTGCATATTTGAGCAATGTGGCAAGCGAAGCACCTGTGAAAAGCTGGCGATTCTTTCGCCTAATTGAAGGGTCTGTCAATTGACCCTACATCCAGTGTATGTATATTGAATGCCTCGACTCGCTCGACTGCAAAATCGGGTTGAAAGTAATGTCGCGTGGCAGGAACAAAATAAATTTGTTTCTGAATAAATTACAACTCTCTCTGTCTTTCTCCTTCTCTTGCCAGCGAAGTGCAGTTAGTCTGCGGGCTCGGGAGAGAGCAAAGAAGAGAGGACCAGCTGATGACGAATATTCTGCTGTTTTCATGGAAATAAGTAGGCTGGCGGGGGGAAGGGGGCGCGTGACGGACAGACACACTTTGTTTGTGTCGCCTATTGGTTGTTCTCACCTTTCACAAATCGCTCAATTGTTTTCAACTACTCTTCCCTTACCACAGCTAAAGTTTATCAGTTCTTCTGGCACATTTTACATTGTTTAATATTGCACTTTTGTTTTCGTGTTGCATTTACATGGCAAATTTTTTGCTGTAACTCGCTAGAGATGGACCTCCGATTGATAACCGTGACTTCTTCACCGATATTCTAAGGCCGCGATAACTAATTTGTAGTAAATTTCAAAACAAAACTGCAGACCATATTTTAGCACAAGCTTGAAAACTAAATTTTTAAAAGAATTTAACTAATAAGCAACTAAACTGCTAAATAACTACACTTACCGCTGCTCAAAGAAAAAGTCACTGACATATCAGTCAATAATGCTTATCGATAACGACTACTGTAATCTAGTATCGAAATTTAAAATTCAATTCCGTTGAAAGTCAATTGTTTTTTTTTTATTTTTCTTCACGAACTCAATAAATTACTAACTGAATATTTAGCCATACTTCAAATAAATACAAAAGTTTGTTAAATGCAAGCGCAAAACTTAAAGGAGATGAATTGAACTGTTCCAGTCCGTGACTAAGGATTTGACATCGAATGCGTGATTAGAAGAGTTGAGGTAAAAATGTCCAGCGTGATTTTTAGATAGGAAGGGTAACGTCTAATTCTTCTTCTTTCCCTTGCCCTGTCCTCCAGCTGCCGGTGTTCCAGTCAGTGCCGCCAGCTGGTTTTTGAGGGACAACAGAATATCAACTTCTGGTTTCCACACGGCTGCATCGCCAGAGGCCTTCAGAGCCCTGACCCTTTCTGCCTGCTGGGCAATTTTGTCTTCCAATGCCTTCACTTGGGCAGCATCAGCTGAAACGGCAGGTGAGGGAGCAGGAGCTACGTTTGCTGCAGGAGCTGCATTTGCCGCCTTTTGAGCCACCTCCAGTTGCTTCTTGAGGTCCAGCAGGATATTTACCTCCGGCTGCCACACGGCTTTGTCTTTAGTGCTGCCTTTAAGCTCGCGCACTTTGTCGCCCTGCTCCTGAATAGCCTTCTCCAGATCCTGAACTGATTGTGAACCATTCGAGGAAGCAGGAGCCGTAGCAGTCGTTGCAGGCGCGGCGGGCGGTGCAGTCTTTTTAGCCTCTTCCAGCTGTTTTTTAAGGTCCAGCAGTTTGGTCACCTCCGGTTGCCACACGGCCTTATCCTTAGTGCTGGCCTTAAGCTGCCGCACTTTATCCGCCTGAGCTTGCACGGCTTTCTCTAAATCAGCAGCGCTGGTTTGACTCTTGGCAGCACCGTTTGTGTCCTGAGCTCCGCCATACTTGCCCTTAAGTTCGTCGATGAAGGACTGCTCCAGTTTGGCAAAGAGCGGAGCTGGTTTGCCGATTTTGTGACCAGCGGGGAGTAGCAAAGTGACAAGTGGTTTCCTACAATAAAGAATGTTATAATCTTACTATTCACTTTATCAATTCGTAAAGAGGCACTTACTCAGCATTGAGCGGCGTCTGTTTTGCGTTGAGCTGACCAAACAGAGTCCGGGCCGTAGTTGGCATGTAGGGGAAGAGGAGATTCGCCAAGAGGCAGGCGATGTTGACACAGAGACCAATTATCGTGGATGCTCGCGCCTTTTGATCATCATTGCCTTTGAGTAGCACCCAAGGCTGTTGGCTTTGCATGTATCCATTGCAATGTCGGGAAATGGACAGCAGATGACGAATGCCATCCCGAAGTTTGGCCTTCTCCATAGAGTTGATGTAACCGCGCAGCTCTCGGTTTATCAACGCCAGCAGAACAAGTTCATCCTGAGTGGTGATCATTTCGGGAACAGTGCTGTTGAAATTCTTTTCGCAGAAGACCAAGGCGCGGTTCACGAAGTTTCCTAAGTTATTTAGCAGCTCGGAATTGTTTCGGGCAGCCAGATCATTCCAGCTGAAGCTGGAGTCCTGACCTTCAGGCCGCGCAGAGGCCAAGTAGAATCGCCACACATCAGCTGGAATGCCAGTTTCCTGGGCATCGTTGCCAAATACGCCAATACCTCGACTCTTGCTGAACTTGCCGTCCTCATAGTTTAGATACTCGGTTGCCATGATGTGCGATGCAAGTGTATGCCCCTTGTTGATGGCCAGTAGGACACTGGGCCACACCACCGAATGGAAGGGCACGTTGTCCTTTGCCATAAACTGGAAGAGTTCGACGTCTGTTCCCTTGGCCGGCTGCCACCACTGCTGGTAATCCTTCGTGTAGCGCTTCGTCATGGACACGTATCCAAATGGAGCATCGAACCAGACGTAAAAGACCTTCTTCTCAAAACCCTCGTGCGGAACAGGAATGCCCCACTTGAGGTCGCGGGTAATGCAACGCGGCTTGAGACCTTCCTTCAACCACGCCCTTGTGATCACCTTGGCGTTATGCGTCCATCCGCCTTCTGACTTATCAACCCACTCCTTGAGTTGTGGTTCCGCCTTTGGCAGATCGATGAACAACTGGTCGGAGGAACGCAGTACTGGAGCACTGTTGCACACCTTACATCTGGGACGGATCAGCTCAGTGGCGTTAACCAGCTTTCCGCACTTGTCGCACTGATCACCACGGGCATCCTCATAGCCACAGCCAGGATGCGGGCAAGTACCCTCCACAAATCTGTAGCAGAATAATAAGTAAGTTTGTGCTTAAAACAGAGTACTATAAATACCCACCGATCCGCCAGGAAACGATCGCACTTTTGGCAAAGCAACTGCTCCACGCTTTCAGTGATTATGTAGCCAGCTTTGAGAACATCCTTAAATGCTTCCTGCACAATGCTGTAGAAGACCAAGCGTTTTTTCGATTTGGATATCTTTGCTTAAGCAACCAAAACTTACTCTGTTTGCTCTTGGGTTGTGGTACGACCAAAGTAATCAAAGCCAATGCCGAACCAGCGGTATATGGCGTTGTGCAGTTCAAAGTACTTGTCGCAGATCTCACGGGGAGTGAGTTTCTCTGCCAGGCCTTGTTTTCGGTGGCCGTGCCGTACTCATCCGTGCCGCAAATTAACAGTGTGTTGTAACCAGCAGAACGGGAGTAACGGGCATAGATATCCGCAGACAGAACACAACCAATGATGTTTCCCAAATGTGGCACATTGTTGACATAGGGAAGAGCCGAAGTGATGAGCACGTTACGCTCACCGGGTTTCGGAAGAACAGTTCGCTCCGTCTTGAACTCCTTGGGAGCTGTGTAGGTAAAGGCAGCCTGTGCCGCGGTAATTTCCTCATCCGTAACAGTATCCGCCACCGTTGGCGTGGTATCCACAAGCAGTTTGCTTGTATCCGCCAGACTGAGACGTTTTAATGGTACATGATGCAAACCTCCATAGCGATTTGACTGCTGCAGCGCATTAAAGGTGAGATCCTTCAGCGGCTGTTCGGCCAGAACTTCCTGCACTTCGGGAAGGGCTTTCACCCTGCCATACCAATCCCTCAAGCTGTCTACGTTCTGTGCTCCTTTTAGAGTGCCATCTGGAGCAAGAAGCGACCAAACGGCGACGTCGGCTGCGCTGGGCTTGTCGCCAGCCAAGTAGGGCGTGCCTTTTAGGCTGTCGTCCAGCTTCTTGACCAAGGCATTCAGTACAGGCAGCGCGTTTGCATCTGCCTTGTGGCCCACAGCCATGTGGTGGGCCAAAGCCGGAGCCAGCAACGTGGCAGACCATTCCAGCCACTGTGGGAAAGCACACGCGCAAATTAGTTTAACCTTTAGGGGTCGTTGCCCAATAAGTAATTTTGGGAAGCCCTACCTCATCGCGCCGCTGCCCCTCGTCCACAAGAAGGTACTTGGCAATGGCTGCCGGCGAGAACAGGCGCAATCCGTTGTCCAGCTCCAAAGTGGGCAGCACAAGCAAGTCCCTGTACTTGGCATCTGCAACAAACATTGGTTATTGCATCAGAAATGAGTCATTTAAGGGTATTCCACAGAATTCAGCTCAGAATTTAAAGGGAATCCGTGGCAGAACTCACCATTTAGGTTAACCAGCTGCACCTGCACCGGCCGTTTGGCGAATCTGGCTAGCATTAGCAGCTGCAAGCCCAGCGGGTTGCCTTCGTTCGTGTAGATTATCATTTTGCCGGGATCGGTCGCTAATTCTAATTCAATTTACGTGGCAAAAAGGGTTAAAAATTCAACCAAATTTCGTACGATGCCCACGAGAAACTATTATTTTGGTGATGGGACGAATGGAAAAGCTGCCATGCCGCCTGTGATGTTATCGATTATTTATCCGTTTTATTTTAAACCAACTGTAGCAATTGAAAATGTACAATTGCCACTTAAATAACAGGTAATATGGTAAATCTTTAAATCTTATATCTTAAATCTTATATAATCAGATTACATATCACTAATAATAACAAGTTTTAATTGTTAATAGATTAAGCATATGATTTTCTGACTATTTCTAGCGCTTTCCGAACCACCAGTAGTGCCATCACCAGCGGCTTGAAACAGCTGATTTGAAGTATTTATTTACATTTCAGACCGAAAGTCCGAGCTCATAATTAGTTTATATATTTAGGTAATCCTGTCCACTTAGAAAATGGGTGAGCGCAAGGGTCAGAACAAATACTATCCGCCCGACTATGATCCGAAGAAGGGCGGTCTGAACAAGTTCCAGGGCACCCACGCCCTGCGGGAACGGGCCCGCAAGATTCACCTGGGAATCATCATCATCCGTTTTGAGATGCCCTACAATATCTGGTGCGATGGATGCAAGAATCACATCGGCATGGGCGTGCGCTACAATGCCGAGAAGACCAAGGTGGGCATGTACTACACTACGCCGGTTTTTAAGTTCCGGATGAAGTGCCACTTGTGCGACAATCACTTCGAGATCCAGACGGATCCCGGGAATTTGGACTATGTTATTCTTTCGGGCGCTAGGCGGCAAGAAAACCGCTGGGATCCCTTGCAGAACGAGCAGGTTGTACCGGAAACAAAGGAGGTACAAAAACGTCTCTTCGACGATGCCATGTACAAGTTAGAGCATCAAGCCAAGGATGCCAAGGCAGGGGCAGATGCCAAACCTGCGCTCCTGAAACTAGTGGAGCGCAACATGAGTGTATGGGATGACAGCTATATGGCCAATTGTCGCCTCCGCGCCGAGTTTCGCCAGCAGACGAAAGAGATCAAGGGTCAGCAGGAGCTGGATCGACAGTTGTTGGCCAAGAGCAGTTTGGACATTGCTCTTCTTCCCGAAACAACACAGGATCGGGAAATGGCAGCACTAATGAAGCTGCAAACCAAGTCAGCTCTGGAACGGGAATCCGAGCAGCGGTTGGAGCTGCTTATGCGTCCAGCGCTTCCGGGGGCAACAGCCACCACTTTTGGTGGACTCAAGCGACAGAAGGCTCTAAATACCCAGCTCCACGTGCAGGATCTGGGCATTCGTCGTAGAAAGTTGGACGAAACTATATCATCAGCCCCGAACGAAAAATCCCAGAGTTTAGTGGGGGACTACTCCTCTTCAGACAATGATTCAAACGGCTGATATGATAATGCTTTGTTTATAAATAATAAAATAATTACAGAAAACGGAACGTTAAGAATAGCTTAATATAATCCGTCGTTGATATCCGCAGTTCCGGAGCCTTCATCTCCATTATCCTCATTAATTTCAATGGCTTCTTCGTTGATTTCACCATCTATCGTTTTGTAGAGCACCGCTTGAATGCGCTTACACAACTCAACTTGCTGGTTGTTCTTGATCATGTCGCTCACCAGATCCTCGACCAGGCGCAGTTTGTTGTAGATCTGATTGCTGGCCTCCATGATATCCTCCCGCTTTAGGCTTAGGGTCTTCATTTCATCAATCAGCTCTTTGAGGGCATCATCATTGGCGTTGACTGGGGATCGCTCCTTGGCGAATTGGCGCGGCTTGATGGGTTTGACCACCGGAGCATTGGCCAGCGACTTAATGTTCTCCAAGCCCGGTGCCTGCGAGTCGAAGAATTTCTTAAACCACTGCAAGAACTCAAAGTTGTCCTGGAAGCGTCCCTTGATCAGTCGATCGATTGGCACCGTTTTGTCCAGTTTCAAGCGATTGAAGGCTTCTTGGAAGAGCCTTAGATTGTGTAGATACTCGTGCTCCAGTTTGGCGGTCATCTTGACACGCTTCAGGTTAATGCAGTTTGGAAAGATCATCTCCATCATCTGGCAGTAGGCAGCACCTGGGGAAGACCATCGAACTCAGCAGCCTGGCAAAATTATCCACCTTATGGATCTTACCCGAGCACAGTTCCTCGATCTTCTTGAAGTGTCCTTGGACCATGTTGTTCACCCACTGGAGCATATCGTGCCGGGACATATTCTCGGCATTGACGCTGGTTAGTGCCACAGTTAACTTCAAATCAGTCATTTTTATTTGCCTGTCCGAAAATGTCACCCTTTTACTGTTACTAGTTTTTTCCGAGTTTCTTTGTCTTCCAAAAATGTATGGCTAACTTCTTGATCGTGGTATAATAATAAGTACTGTGCGCGTCTGGACCAGCCTGATTCTCACACAAAGTGTCTGCTCACTTAATTTTATTTAATTCATAAATTTGTATATGTTCTTAACAATCTGCGCATTCACCTTAACTCTGATTCCCGATTGTAATGCTCCAGGATCAGGGATGGGAGGTGAATGAGTGCGTATACCTGTCCCTGGAATACGGTACCCTTTTTGGTATTTTGTGTTTTCTAAGGTACATAATTTCAAAAATACCGATAATGCTAAAAAATTTACTATGTTCCGGGACTATACATACATATTATGTATGTCTAAAAATTGAATCCATTGACTCAATTTTTTTAACCGAAATAAAAATCATTTTGTTATCATGAATAGCCTGTATGAATAGTCCGGTAATGATTTAACGATGTGAATTTCAAAAACTACACTAGTTACTAAAAATGATTAATTTAATAATTAATATTTATTTTTATATCAAAGTGTGATATGTGGTTTTTTTTATCACAAAGAGGATATTGCCATTTAAAAATACTATTTTTCCGGGTACCTAGAAAAAGGGTACATTTGCAGGATTAAAATCAGATAAGTTATCTTTTTAAGCTATCGATACCAAATGCAAGCCGCCTTTTTTGAAAAATAATTAAGCCTTTATTGGAAGTCATCTACAGTGTCTTAATTTTAAACTTACGTTCCACCGTTTTTACAAAGTCAATAAAGTCCTTGTAGAGAACCTTCGGAACCTCCAGAGCGGCAAAGTGTCCGCCCTTTTTGTGGTAGGTGCTGTGCACAAGGTTCGTGTACTTATCCTTCAGCTGGAAATCCAGGAACTGCATAATGTCACTTTTGAAACGGGCACATCCAGTCGGCACTCGCGTCGGAACCCGCTCCAGGTGCAAATCCCGCTGTGCCTGGGCATACTGCTCCGCATAGAGACGCTGCGAGGTGGTGATTGAGTTGGTCAGATAGTAGATCATCAGGTTGTCCAGCAGGGTATCCATCTTATAGCGCTTCGTGAGTCCTCCGTCCGGCAGAGATCGGTAGCTGGCATTCGTCCACGTGGAGAACTTCTCCAGGATGTAGGCGGCCAGACCCACTGGGTTACCGGTGAGGGCGGCTCCAATGGTGTCCGGCTTGGTGGCCTGGATGTGGAAGTAGCCACTCTCCTCCATTAGGTATCTTAGCTCGTTGGATTTGGGGAAGAAGAAGTCCTCAAAGCCGGAGGGCACAAACAAACTGGGCCAAAATTCGGCCACTAAACCCTTGGCCAGCGACTTGGGACTCAAATTGTTGCACATGTTCGAGTGGTAGCCCAGCACGTTATCCGGATATAAGGTAGCAATATTGCTGCCAATGACGCTGCCCCAGTCTCCACCCTGGATAAAGAACTTGTCGTATCCCAAACGCAGCATAAGATTCCTCATCATCACGGCCACCTGAGCGGGACCGAGACCCTTCCTTGAGGTGCCCTGCAGGATAAGACAAAGATAAGGTCAACGATAAGGTTACGACCCCTAGGATTAGGCAAAACCCACCTGAGACCAGCCATAACCAGGTAAACTGGGAACGACCACGTTGAAGATGTACTTGTTGTTGTTGTCCAGGTTGGTCTGGTGGAGCAAATGGATAAGGTCGTAGAACTCCCGCACCGATCCCGGCCATCCGTGGAGCAACAACACCGGATAGTGTTTCTTACCCACTTTGTTGTCATCATAAACCATCAAATGGAGGAAGTGTGTGCGTAGCCTAAAAAGCCATTGTTACTATCTGTGGATATGATAAGTGGGCACCTTATCTTACCCCTGAATATCGGTGGTGAAGTGGTTGAACTGCCAAAGGAACACCTCGCGTTCGCGCCAACGCGGCAGGTAGTCATCGCGCCAGTACTCCACGACCTCCCTAAGGTAATCCGTATTAAATCCGTACTGGAAAGCCACGCCCTCGAGCGGAGGCGTAAGGCGCAGGGTGCGATTGAGGTGGTCCTTCAGATCATCAATGGTCTGCAGGTGATATGTATGTGTTTATACATATATGTATTTATATAGTATAAAATGAAAAGATAGACCCACTCACCTTCTCCGGATAACTAAGCCTATTGCCTATCACCTCCGAACTGTTTTTCAAATAGGCTTCGTAATCCTTGGGCTCCGCCTCATCGCCCCACCACTCCTGGGGATTCAGCTTTGGCGCAGGCAAGTCCGCCCATAGCTGGGCCACATTCTTGTAGACCAACCCACCGCCAATGGCCAGTATCAGGACCAGAATTTTAACAGTGACACCCATCTGTTCCTATCGGCGGTTCCACTCAGACTGCCTCGGATTGCAGCTACGATTCCGACGATTCTACCATATCATTGCGGGTACAGCTCTCGTTTTCCACGCTCACGATGATAAGCGACTTTGAGTGACCACCACCCTACACCCTACGCCGATCAGTTGAGGCTTATCGCGGATTCCTTGGGACTCGACTCCACTGAGACGGGGTAGCGGCTTTCCGCATCGTGGATGACTCGAATGAACCGGCTTGTTTGTTTATTTACTCGACAAAGCGCACATGCCGGTTTTTTGTTTGAAGCTTTTTCGGGGAAAGGCAGGAGGGATTGTATGTACTATATAGAGAATGGAACAAGACTGGCGAATTATTGATGTACATACATACACATATTTTGCGACGCAGCTGGGCTTTCAGGTTAGGTAAAAAGTACCCTCTACTTTTGAGCTTCACTGGGCTAGCCTGGACATGTCTGAGACCTTTGTGCCCAATTATATCTGGATGTTCTTTCTATTGAAATATCGCACCCTTTTGCCATTTAGCTGAGCAATGAACTTACATATAACAGAATTCCTTGCAAAGGGTATAGCAATGTCGACTATAGCCACTGGTTATAAGTTACGTCAGATCGGTCTGAGCTTAGATATATCTATGTATGTGTACTTATGAAAGCACTCCAAACAAAAACTCGTCAACTTTCGGTATTCAAAGCAGATAAGGCAAATAAAATCATCAAACCGATTTGATTTAATTTTCGAAACAAACATTAACTTTTCTTTGAAGAACCACGATGAAAATGTACAATGGATTCCTATAACTAATGATAATCAAATTCATTTACGAGAAATTAGCTTTCTGGACAAAAGACACAAAGTCATCGTAGAGCTGCTGGGGCAGCTCAAAAGCGGGAAAGTGACCTCCATCCCGGTGGTGGCTACTGTGCACCAGATTGGGGAACTTGTTGGCCAAAACCGAGTCGGGGACGTGCGTGATCTCATGGGCGAAACGGGCGCAACCAGCCTTGGCCTGGATGGGCAAGGAATCGACGGCCAGGGCAAACTGCGAGGCTACCATTGATTCTGAGTACAGGCGCATGGAGGTGGTAATGGAGTTGGTCACATAATAGATCATCACATTGTCCAGCAGCTGATCGTAGGTGAACCTCTTGGTCAGACCGCCGTCAGGAAGCGATCTAAATGCCGGGTTTGTCCATGTGGAGAACTTCTCCAGAATATAGCTAGCCAGACCAGTTGGATTGTCGATCAAAGCATTGCCGATGGTGTCTGGCTTGGAGGCCTGAATGTGGGCATAGCCCATCTCCTCCAGTATGGTGCTGAACAAGTGGCTCAGTCCCTTGTAGAAGTCCGCATACTGGCTGTCCACATACCAGCTGGGAAAGAAGGAGGCCAACACCAACTTCAACTGGCCCATGGGACTGTTGTTTCCGCACATATTGGAATGATAGCCCTGCACGTTTCTCGGGAAGAGTGAGGCAATATTGGATCCGATTAAAGAACCCCAATCGCCACCCTGCACCAGGAACTTGTCGAATCCCACTCGGAACATCAGATTGCGCATTACCACTGCCACTTGAGCCACACCGAATCCAGTTTTTGAAGAGCCCTGCAGTTGGAAAAATATTTAATTAGTAGGTAAATGCTGTTTAGTTTTCCAATTTGTGATTTGCGGACGGGAGTTTAAACAACTTCTACTTAAACAACGTCTACCTAAAAGCTATATATTAATGTCAAACTAAGAGATAAGTTCTAAGGCTTATGACTTTAGGAGGTATGAAAGGCGATGTATTGAAAATTACTTAGTAAGCAATTTATTGCCCTTCTTTAGTAAACAAATCTAACCTGGGACCATCCATAGCCGGGCAGACTGGGTGCAATAACCTCGAAGACGTAGTCGCTATTGTCACTGGGCGTGGTCAGGAGGGGGATGAAGTCGTAGAATTCGCGAACGGTTCCCGGCCATCCGTGCATCAGAAGCAGGGGCAGAACCTTCTTGGGCTTCTGGCCTTTCACCTGGCTTGGCTTGGCATGAATAAAGTGAATTTTTAAACTGCAAAAATGGAAAAAAAACATTTGGGGTTAACTTCTTAGGTTAATGTGCAAATGCAGGAGGCGTGGAAGACTCCAGATTTCCATAAGTAATGCCGCGCACTCACCCCTGAATCTCTGTTTGGTAGTGATCCAGCTTCTTGAGATACTGCTCCCGCTCGCTCCACTTGGCCAGATACGTATCTCGCCAGTATTTCACCACCTTGGCCAATTCGTTGGCATTGAACCCGTATTGAAATCCCACTCCCTCCAGTGGCGCCTGCGCTTTTAAAGGACGACTCAGCTGGCTGATTAGATCCTCAATAACCTTTGGTAAGAAGAGATTGTGAAAATGACTAAGGAATACATAAGAGTAGGAACTGTTTCTTATAATGATACTTCAGTACTTTAGTACATTTATTCAGTAGTACCTCTGGCTGAACGCTGATGTCGAAGGGTAGGATGGCCTTGTTCTCCCGATAGGGTTCCTTCAGCGTTGGACCCCAGTATTCGTTGTTGTCCAGATCGGGTCTCTTGCCGGGCGCCGAAAGATCGCGATAGTTCTTATAACCGACGGCCACCAGGATGGTCACAGCTGCGACCAGGATCCGCGCCCAGATACTCGCCATGGCGTGTCTATACTATCGCCTATATACAATATGATATATCTGGCGACACTCTGCCAACTACGCAACTGATCGCGTGCGATCGTCCAGTACAAATGATTTGTAAATCGCAAACTACCGGCAAACAAAAGCTTCACCCGGCTTGTGGATTTCAAGTGGATCGTGTTCTGCACTGGAATGCAATGCGAGCATGATTAGGCAAGTAATGGAGAATTTCGGCGAGCTTTTGGCAACGAATTGAAGGAGAGCATTTTGTTAACTGGAAGTTTTACAATTAGTTTAAGAGATGATCAAGCAGTTCCATTTATCAGTAGGTCGCCCATGAAATTAAAGTGCACATGAAACGAGTTAAATGACACTTTACTAAATAGAAAATAAATAAGGTAAATTAAATAAATGATTGAGAACTCCAATTACCAACACGACAAGCTTTGATAAGTAAAAATAGCATTTAATTAATGACAGCGGATCAGTTACATTCAAAATTGGTTGGTTACAGTTCGGGATCGTAAAGTAAACTTTACATGAGACCATTTAAATTAAAAACAAAATATCAAACAATAATATATGACAACATTTTTTAAAGACTGATGGAAATGATCAAATCGACTCGGTTAGTGATCCTGATCAGGAATATGTGTACTTTATAGGGTCGGAAACGCTTCCATCCACTTGTTACACACCTTTCAACGAAACTAGTATTCCCATTTTACTCTACGAGTAACGTGTATAAAAGTATATAACCGTTCTTATCGACTGATAATCTGGAGATTGCAAAATTTTGCTGAATGAAAATTAAGAACTATAAATAGAAAGATCTACATAATTTTGTTGTTGACATTTTGACTGCCAGCCATTGCAGTCTAATTGAAAAAAAATGTCACCAAACGATTGTTAAATAATAGTACTGCGAAACCGCAGGCTAGTAGTTTATAAGCTATCTTTATCCAAGCCAAAGTCCAAAGATCGCTTGGTAGTATAGTAAAACAATTTATTTCCTCTTCTCACCATGGAGGCCAATCTTTGCCACAAAGGCGGTAAAGTCATTGAACAACATGGCCGGCATCTCCAGGGCGGCAAAGTGGCTGCCCTGCTGGAAGTACATCGAATGGGTGAGGTTGGGGAACTTGTCCCTCAGCTGCCAGTCGGTCACCGAGGGCAGATCGAATCGGAAGCGGGCACAGCCCATGGGAACCGGGGACTGCACCCGATCCAGCTGGAGATCCCTGTACTCCTTGGACACGTTCTCCAGATAGAAACGAGCCGCCGTGGTGGCCGAGTTGGTCAGATAGTAGACCATCAGGTTGTCCAGCACAGTCTCCAAGCCGAAGACCGTTACTATGGCACCAAAGTCCTGCTGCAGGCCAGGATTCGTGCAGGTCTGGAACTTCTCGAGGATATAGGAGGCCAAGCCCACGGGACTGGAGGTCAGAGCCGCTCCAATCGTATCTGGCTTGGTGGCCTGGATGTGGAAGTAACCGCTCTCCTGCAGCAGCTCCAGCCATTTGTCCCACACGGGGAAGTGATGATCCACAAAGAATCTGGAGGGCAGGTACTTCTCCGGGTAGAAGCTGCCGTAGATTCCCTTTAAAATAGACAGTGGCGAGTGCAGAACGCACATGTTCGAGTGGTAACCAATCACGTTCTCCGGATACAAGGTGGCCAAGTTGCTGCCAATGATGCTGCCCCAATCTCCGCCTTGGATGAAGAACTTCTTGTGGCCCAGACGCAGCATCAGGTTTCGCATCACAGTGGCCATTTCGGCGGCATTAAATCCGGGACGAGTTGCAGCCTAAAGTTATAATAATGATCATTAAAAATCATCCGGGGTCTTATCTAAGTTATGCTAATTATTCTTGTCACATGATGATTAAAATGGAACTCAATACTTTTTGGAAAGCAAATACCACTCACATCAGACCATCCGTAGCCCACCAGGGAAGGTGCCACGACCTCAAAAGCGTAGTCCGTGATGTTTGAGTGCTTGGTGAGCATGGGTATAAAGTCGAAGAATTCGCGCACCGATCCTGGCCAGCCGTGCAGCAGGAGCAGGGGATACACGTGTTTCGTTTCCTGTGCCTCCTCAGATGCCTTCTCGTGAATGTAGTGAATATTCAAGCTGCGGGGGCATTACGTATTTAGCATGGCATCCATATGATCAAAGCTTTTCTACCCACCCCTGAATTTCGGTCTTGTACTGCTTGAACGAGTTGAACAGCTCCTGGCGCTCGTCCCACTTGGTCAGGTAATTGTCCCGCCAGTACTCCACAAACTGCTCCAGTGCATAGGTGTTGAATCCATACTCAAAGGCGATCCCGTCCAGCGGTTCGGTGAGTCTCAGCGTGCGGTTGAGTTCCTTTCGCAGATCATCGATCTCCGATTGGGGCACCTGCAGCTTGAACTCGTAGATCTTCCCGTCGGGCACAAAGTCCTTGGCATCGCCAGGACCCCAGTACGTGTCATCCTTGAACTGCGGCTTGGGCAGGGGCTTGGTCAGATCGGTGAACACCACGTAGCCATAGCCCACCAAGGCACCAAACAGGGCCACAATCAGTCCAAACACAATCAGGCACTTCATTCTGGCCACAGGCGCAATTAGCTCCCACTAGTTATGAATTTAAATGAGCCACCTCGCACCTCACAGCAAAGATAATGGTTAATGGATTCCGAATTCGAATCCGGAACATAGACGACCGCACACCGTACGCCCAGAAAGCCGCTAAAGAACTGACTGCCGGCGCATTTACTCATTCCCCAAATTGTCTCGCAAAGCTCTATCGAAACTCGCTGTCGCCGTTATATTATACGTGTATGTTCGTATAATATTTATAAATTCGCTTAGATAGCGCTGGCTATCGCGCACAGTGGTTCGAAATATGCTTTGTCACCTTGATCTTTGCTCTATAAGTTTGGTTCTAATGTAGTCTGCTTTCACCTCAACGGTTAATGGGCTTGGCACTGCTTATTTGCTTACTTTAGTTTTTAGATGCGTTTAGTTAAGTAATTACAAAAAAAAAAAACAAAAATACAAATATATCAAAATTTCGTTAATTAGTGCTGAGCTAATTAGATCATTTGGTCATTCGGTTAGGTATAGCAGTGCTATATTTCACTATATTTTTTCACTATATCATCATTATAATCGTATATATACGTGTACCATTATATATCTTAGCTGTTTCTGAATGACTCAATACCAAGGTGCACTGCGGCTAGTCTGCCTGGTACTACTGGGTTACCTACCCGAGTCTGCACCTTGAATTGACCATTGATTTCAGACCGAGATAGGGTGACCCACACAGAAGTACTTTATGAGACAAGAGCGATGGTGACTTGGGAATAGTGCCAGCTACTTATAGGCAACCAACCATTATCTTATCGAAGCTCTCCTGGAACTTATTTATTGGTAAGCGCTGCGCCGGCAACTGATCATAAATCTGGGCCCTTCTGCCACTGATGATGTGGCTGCAAACAAAAAGCGGGAAATGAATGAAATGAAGTCTGCCGATCGATCAGAAGGCCACGTGGCTCCTATCACTATTTATCACTATTCCTAGTGTTTTGATTTCACACTTTATGGCCAATCAAAGCAAGATCATTTGGCTTCTATCCTCAAATGGCCATGAGCTGCAGTGTCATGTGAACACGGCTAAACCTTTGGCTGCACTTCTCAAGCAAAAATACGCCCTGGCATATGGCGTTTCTTCCGAGTCTCTGATCCTGCTCTTCGATGGGAAGAAAATCCAGGAGGAGGACACATTTGACTCTTTGGACATGGAGGATCAAGACATCGTAGATGTTTTAGAGGGAATTTGTGTTTTTTGAAGCCAAGTTAGTGCAGGCAATGAACTACGAGAGGCTATGCTAGTCATACACCGAGAGAATTCTTGTTGGAGGATGGAAATTGTGAAAATGTTTTCCTTATAAATACATATGTATGTCTTTGGTAATAATACAAAGACCTCGCCAAAGACCTCGTACTAGCTTTTTTCGGTACAAACATGCTAAAATGTCACACATTTATATTTCTGTGTGCATAAAAGGCCGGGGATAATTCGCATAAATTGTAAGGGCACCAATAATGCTGTCGACATGCAACTATCGAGGGATTCGAGGGGCAAGGGGACTCGAAAAAAACCACAGAAGTGCCGCCAAACATGCAAGACAGCAAAAAGGAGGCGTGGCCGCCGTGGCACAAACAATGATGTGAAACGTAATTCGAGCGAAATTAACGCAATTACCATGCCGCAGTCAAAGGACTCAAATTCACTTCCGATGCACTGCAGCGGAAAAACATACAAAAATAAGACTAAAGTTTGTTCGCGTGCCGCAAACAAATCGCATTGATACTTGGAAGCGTGTCAAAGCTGCCACCTCCGGGGGAAATGGAGAGGTTCCTATTCCGGACCCGAATCGCGGCCCATTAATGCCGGCTCCGCCGGGCTAATTCCCATTTCATTGAGTGCTCCAGTTACGGCCAAAGTTTGGCACCAACGCTGCCAATGGCAACCGCCCCTCACCCTTGAAGAGGGGGCGTGGTCTTAATGGTCGCAATTAGTTTTTCATCCAGCTGACACGCACTTGTCGTAAAAGTCCATTGAACCTGACGCTAAATTGATTTCCACTTGGGGAGGGCTTGGAAAAGTTATTCAGCATACTTTGCCTATTAAACAAATACTATTTATAACCAAAAACGTTGGAGAACCATGCCACATCGATCAAGTGAGCGTTGGTTTGTCATCGCAACTTTGGCTTCATGGAACTTAATGAGTGGCTTCGGGTTCTACGCCTACATTCTGGACTGTTATGGTCAGTTAATCCACGTTTCGCCAGCCATCTAATGTGTATTATTATTATTTTCTCCAGTAAATTATCCACCTGAGCACCAGCGCAGGCAGTTCAAATATCACACTTTTGCCGGAACTATTGACCAAGATGTAGTTATGGGAATTACTGCCGTAATGCTATGCCAGATAGTAGCTTCGATTCTACTGTGCTTCGCACTAGATGAGGTGAAGTTGTAGAGTCTGAAAAGCTGCCAATAATATTTACTAGTCATTTTAGAAAAGAAGAACATGTCTTATTTACGGAATCTTCATCAGCATGGCTTTTCCATGTGCTTGTCTTCCGGTTTGGCCATTGGCTGGTAAGTCTTGTGATTTTCTGAAGATCTGGTTATTTGGTATCTAATTCTGCTTTTTAACAGTCACACATGTCAGCCTTGTTTTGATTGTACTGAGTTATTACTTTGAGTAATTTCAAAAAAATCTAAAAATTGTAAGTTTATCGCAAACGATTTATTTTGACCCAAACCTATACAATAAACCTGCTAAAATCTGCCTAAAAGTAGGCCATAAAATGTGTTTGGGGAGCTAATTTTTTTAAGAATGCCTTTTTGACATTATTTATTTATAGTCATAAAGTAGTAGGAAAAATTTGAATGAAAAGCAACACAGTGAGTGATGTAAATATAATAAATTAAACAGCACACATCGCACAAGAGTGATCTTTTTTATGATCCCAAAAGTATAGTATAATTTTGATAGGAACTATGTGTTTTTTATAATATATTTTATAAGCAATTACAATTCTTTGTGCATTTCAAAAAATCGCAAGCAACTTAAATTATTGCCTCCAGATCCTGGTCATCATTTCCCCAGGGAAACTCGCTCTTTTCCGGTGGACCTTCACCTTTGGAACCGATTTCAAGCTCTATATAATCGGCAGATGACTGGGCTGTGACGTGTCCCAGCTGAAAAGCAAATATGCATATACTCGCATGTGTTTTTATTTTTCTGGATTCATTGTATATTTTTCCTTTAGTGCCACTCACCCAGCAGACCAAAAAAATGGCCAATATTTTCATTAATATCGATTGTAACAACATTTCTCTCCGCTGCCTCGGCACTCGACTGCTGATGGGAAACTGTTTTTTCGTTTGCTCAACCCCTGCTTTTAATCAATTATCACTTATTAAATATTTATATTGGTTTTTTGTTTGCTTGCATACAAACATACATCGCTCTTTATCTGTCGCAGTAGAGAGGTTTTCAAACGAATCCATGGAACTGCGAAAAGGATAAAGTTCGTTTCTTTCGTTTTTTGTTTAAAGGGAAATTATAAATGTTTTAATTTTTAATAAGATGCCGAAGGTTGGGATATTGCTCTTCAAGATACATACTTAAGGACTTCGTTGAATAAGTTGAACCTACGACATTCCCTAGTTAACATCTTGTTTGTCAAATGAATATATAAGTGCGAAGTGTGTGCTTAAGATAGATCACCTAATGGTACTTGTTTTTGCATCGGGGATTCATTTTTTATGACCGACAATCCACCTTCAGCTCCAATTATGGAACAATACCATACAATTTCTGAGTAGATAAGGTTGCATCGGGGATTCCTTTCAGAAATCGGCCTATAAAAGAGCATCGGATCTGCATCAGAGGTATCAGTCTAAAGATTGCAGTTCTTCCATTAAGATCAGCCGAGATGCAGTTTGCCATCACCTTCGCCTTACTTTGCTGCGCAATCGCCGCTACTTTGGCATATCCGAGGCCCGATAACATGCCCACTCCACCAACCAAGTACCCACTCAATCTTGAGGGAGGAGGCGGTGGCCAGAGAGGCGATGGACTTGGCTTTATGATCAAGGGACACGAGAAGGTGTGGACCAGCGATAACGGACGCCACGAGATTGGGCTAAATGGAGAATATGGCCAGCGACTTGGAGGACCATATGGCAACTCAGAGCCCAGATGGAAAGTGGGAACCACCTACACCTACAGATTTCCGAATTTCTAAACTCCATAGCACTGATTTTTTTCTGTAAAAAACTTCACAAAATTGTATTTCACTTATACCCGTCCTTATCTCAATTGTCATCCGATTCCAGCTTTTAAGAACCATATCCACTGCGTATGTTCAGATTATTTCGAAATATATTACCAAATACAAGCACATGCATACCTGACCATAATTTCACTATCTCAAATGCCATCTATGTCCTTGGCGTTGTTTGTTTACCCCGGAACATTCAGGCAGACTTCTAGAGCCAGAGGCTGGGCCACAGATGATCTTGCAGTTTGGCTAATTGTTGATACATCTTGTTTGGCCAACTCCGTTGGGTAATAACAAATTACGATGACAGGCGGTCTTAATGAAACCTGCCAAGACAAAATGTTTTTTGCTAATTGGATTTATTGCGTCAACTGTCGAGAGAACCTTCGATGGAAATTTATCATGCCGCTGGCGCATCATCCGCAACATCCGCAACATCCGCAGCATCCGCAGCCTAACCCCAAGATTAAAATATTACGCCATCCCCAACGAAAGCGAATAAGATTCACTCAAGTGTTTGAAAAATGACTCGTGAAGAGGCTGTGTTCTAAACTCTTTTACAACCAAATTTGGGGATTACCAAAGCTTTTCACATCATTAATTCGAGCTAAGAATGGCCAAATTGAGTTGACCTTGTAACATGATGAATCGATTTGGGAAACTGAACTTTGCTTGGAGCAGCGGAACCTGTAAGGTAATTTTGTTTAGCTTTTTCTTGGGGGGAAATCCAATTTTGGCGAAAGTTACGTGGAATATTCTTGATAATAAGAAGGTGGAGGGGTTAGGTCTTAAATGAGATTAAAAACCAGAAGCTGAATATTTAATGAATGCCAAGGAAAAAGGGTTACTGTAGCCGACGATTTATTATAGGCAATAAAACTTAGGCCATCAGAATGAAAGTTTGTAGTAAAACAAAGATTTGCATCTTAACTGGAATACATAAAAAAGTTATAACTCAGAAGGGTATTATACTACAAAGTACACTGTTTTTTTTTACATTTAGAACGTATTAATGTTAGCCAATATTCTGAAATACAATTAGATTGTATTAAATAATAACAAATATATGTACATGGATTATGTACACCCATAAAACCACTTATTTCCGTTTATTTTCACAGCTGCCACACATGAATGGATCTCAGTCCAAATACCTCATCGTACATTGTTTCTGGATGGGGTTCACTTTGTTATAAGCCTCTGGTTGTGGTGGCTACACCACTTCTTATCAACGAGATGAGGGGATCCACTGGTGAACCACTGCACCGTCTGCTCGACAGGGATTCCCAATTGGGGAATCTCATCTGCGGGTATTGATAAGGCACAGATGCGAGCTATATAAGGGCTGAGTTCGCCTCTAGCAGTATTCAGTTAACGCAATCTAAACAAAGCAATATGCATTTCACCTCTAGTCTGCTGCTCATTGGACTGGCTTGTGCCATCTCGAGCGCCTTTGCTTATCCCTATCCTGATCCCCGAGAGATTGTTAATCTGCAGCCCGAGCCACTGGCAGTAAGTCACTAGGAAACTTTTCACTTGGAGCACAGTTTAATAAGCTATCTTTCCCAGTATGCTCCCAATTTCGATGTGCCCCAGCACCGAGTGCGTCGCCAGTTGCAATTGAATGGAGGTGGCGGTGGAAGCCCAAGGCAGGGATTCGATCTGAGCCTCAATGGGCGTGCTCCTGTTTGGCAGAGTCCAAATGGACGCCACTCCTTCGATGCCACCGGATCGTATGCCCAGCACCTTGGAGGACCCTATGGCAACAGCCGACCTCAGTGGGGAGCCGGAGGAGTGTACACCTTTAGGTTCTAGGGCACTTAAAGAGCTGCCTAATATTTATTAAATAAAAGCTACATAATGTGTTTCTAAAACTACACTTATTTCCGTATTCAGTTCCAAACGAATTCCTTATCAGTTTGATTGTAGGCAAATATAGTGGGATCGGGCTGGGGCATCAAGAACTATAAGCACACAAAAATGTAATTCAGAAAGCAAACCTTAGAGGAAAACCCTACCTCGTCGTCCAAGTTTTCGGACCCTCCGCCCACAGAACGCCCTCGTATGAGGCCAACTATGTGGAGTATGAACCAAAAGAGCAGTATGTTCATCATTTCACCGAGAGAAGCGCCGTGCGACTGAATTCAAAGCCCGACTTGAAACACCTTTGGTCGCGGTGCCCGAACCATTCTCAACCAGCTGATAAGAAACTGATAAGGCGGCCGACTACCGAATGCCTGGATGTGTGTCAAGAGCTCGCTGCCAAGACAAGAGACCATAGCCCCTGGAACGGAGACCAGGTCAAAGCTAGAGCCAAAGCCAAAGCCCAACCCAGCTGAACTGTATTAAATTTTTGGGGGAACCGTGCAACTGGCAGCCAAATTTGGCACGTTTTCTGTTGAAATCGAAAAGAAGCCAAAACAAAAGCAGCACAACAGAGCCCGAAAATAATGGAAAAGCAAAACAAATTTAAATGTTAGAAGCAACTCAACAATGAAGGTCAGGCTATGATGACTTTTTTCCTGCACCTAGCCCCCATCCTCATCCTCATCCTCATCCTCACAAAAAAAATCTATGTATAAAGAAAACTACCGAGACAGAAATTTGGTTGCTTTGTTTTTGAGTCCAACTCGCCGTCTTGGGTTAACTGGCCAAGCTGCTTTTTGATAGCTTCAATTGCGGACCAATTTTTCTTTTTATACCCTGCATTTTGCATACCCTTTGCGATTCAGATATCAACAATCTGGGGCAAGAGCTGGCTTCGAATCGGCCAAATACGAGCTTGAAATGCCATTTATAAGCGGAGTAAACATGCCAATTTTTATACTTTCCAACTTCCGTTTTAAGAGTATTTGTACCCTCAATGCGCCGAAAACTGACCCCATCCCAGATGCACTTTCCTCCTCTGGTTTCCACGTCATTTTCATATGGAGAGTGCTCCAATTCAATGGAAGAGCTATTTTCTGAATCAATGCGCAAATTGTCAAAGTCAAAAGCGGTAGAATTTCTTTTGTTTAGCTTCGCTCTGTTTTCCTTTGCATTTTCGACTGAAATGGGGGGAAAATTGGCTCGCTCGGAAAATTGCTAGATGAGAGACGAGACGAGACGAGGGGTTAGGGGATAGGGGAGACCTAAAGTGGGTGGATTGTTTTCCAAATTGCACATGTGGCAGTCAACTCATTTGTCAAGTGGCAAATCAGTTTAGGCCAAGACAGAAACACAGAGCCAAAGAGCGAGTTAGAGTCGGCGATAAAATCAACTTTGCATTTTCCATGTACTTCAGGTTGGACGGGGAAGTTTTCCCGTCGCCGTTTTTGATCGTGACGATCGACGGCATTTCCCACGCAAAACTTGCCTCTTGGACCGAAGGCAACTAAATTGTTTGACACACTCAACACTCAGCACTCGGCGCTCGGCTCTTGTCTTTGATTGTATCGGAAAGCGAACAAACATTGCTAAAATTTATGCTCTCCATAGGAAAAGTTTCCAATTAGAAAGTTGCCAAGGGTGGCGGATGATAGGCGGCGAAATTCATCTCCCACTAATGGCTTTTTAATGAAGCCACCGAAGAACACCAAAGAACACTTCCCCTCCTCCCGGCGAGACTAAGTAACTCAAACTAAGCGTATTAATTATGACTGACACTGTCTGCTAGCCAGGCCAAAGAAATGGCCAAGCGAAAAGTGCAAGAGTTAGCAGGTGCCGCACCGACTTGGCTTGGCTTTTCGCATTTGCATCTGACATTTGCCAAGATGCGCCGACCTGCAACTGCAGCTCCTATGCTCCACCGCACTTCGCCCCTCTTCGCCCCTCTTCGTCCCGCTCCCTACCGATAGTCAAAAAAGCGGGATCGCGGCATTTTGGCCTGCTTACTGCATTTGGCCAAAATGTCTATAGTTCAATTGCTGATATTTTGGCCAGACACACGACCGAGCACGTGACCTATGCAATGGAGCAGCGCCACCAACAGCCGATGAAACATCGCCGAGGATCGTGATTCCCTCGTGATGACTGCGTGACACGAAAGGAGGATCCGAATCGGGGTCACCAAGCATTATATGGCAATCGGAGGGTCTAGATCTGCATCTGTAGAATCTGTATTTAAATATAATGTTTATTTAGTTTATACAGTTTATTTATTAACCTAAAGAGTAGCTATATATTTCACATATTCACATATATTTCACCACTGTGAAAACATATTTATGCTAGAGTTCCTATCCTCAGTATTTTATGTAGAATATTATATAACATTTCAAGCAATCAGAGATGCTATTGCACCTCAAGAGAAGCACACGCTGCCATCCCTAAAGATCAGCCAATTTTGCGATGGGCATAAATTGTTCGACTTAGATTCAAAATAAATCGACATCAAAAGGTGCACAAATCTTGGGCTGCAGAATACTTATGGCTTTTATCTCACCTAATGAAGGTTGACTCTTGTGGCTGTTGCTGGTTTCAGGCAGCAATTGCTGTTGTCATGCAAATTGGACTCACGTTTTGCACATTAAGCAACCGTCAATTGTTTCAACGAATGCAATGATTGAGTTCTTGGCACCTGGCCAAGCCTCCTGGCCCTAAGCCCCTCAAACTGAACAGACTCATTTTTATTGGCCATGAAGGCCCGCATGTGTTGCATGGGGAGTGCTTGGCTAATTGGCGTCCAGCAGCAAGCCGCAACTGCAACAATGCGCCGACCAGCAACATTGGCCAGCAGGAAGAGACAGGAGGGAATGATGCCTCAACTTCATCTCGATCTTAACAGTAAAAATGAAGACAAAAATATTTACCGTAACGCATTAAGAGAACAAGAACAAAAGTTACTGATGCTGCTAGTGCTGATGCTGCTGCTGCAAGCTGCCAGTTGCTGTTGCAGTTGCAGTTGCTATCAGTATCAATAGTAATTTGAGGCGGTTTATTTGGGGGAGGAGGAATAGTGTCGTAGGTCAGGCAGCAGCAGCAGCAGCAGCAGCAGCAGTTTAAGCCGACTGCAATTTGTGGCCTCCGAGCAGCAGCAGCATCAGCAACTGCAGCAGCAGCAACAGCAGCAGCAGAAACAGCAGCAGAGGCAACTTCAGCAGCAGCACAGCAACGAGCAACTGCAATGACGATTTGTGGCCAATTATTTCAAATATTGTATTGAAATTGTAGGCCAGTGTGAGTGTGTGCTTGTATCTGTGTGTGGTTGGTTATCTCTCGATTGGCATCTGCAGCAGGCCCAGTACTAGTATCCCCTCGACTGCCATCTCCACTCTCTCCATAGCCAATTGCCCCAATCTCACGTAGTGGCCCGTTCGAGTGTGTCACAAGTGACCAGTGCAAGTCCAGCCAGTCCAAGTGGTTGCCAATCGATGGCAGGTCTCAGAAGCAGCAGTCCAACTTTCGGCTAAGGTCGCAGACTCCGTGCCGTTCCCACAACCTGACGCATCTTTGTCATGTGTGTCCGATTAATCAGCGCTCTTAGCCTCAACTTCACTTGCGGAACGACTTGGCCTGGCCGGCTCGACTTGGCCAACAATGGGTCACGTCAACTGGCAACTGGCAACTGGCAGCAGCAGCAGCAGCAGCACGCGCTGGCTGACCTTTGTTGCAGCAGCAGCAGCAGCAGCAGCAACCCATCAGCAACAGCAAAAGCTACAGCAGTTATCTGACATTCATACGTTAATTTTAGCTTGTTGCATCAGTCAGACTGCCGGTGTCATTTTCTCACATTTACACTGCTCAGCAAAAATGTTGCTAAAGAAAGCGATTCGCAAATGGAAAGCTACAAGTTGCGAAATTATGTTCTAATGCATTTTTCTATTATGCATTTACCTATTGAAATGTTCTATGCGTTTTCATCTGGCTTGTTCATTGATTAATTTATGGTCAATCAATACTTGCCACTTACCACTTTATGGGCAGATGAGTTGATTGTACTTAAAGTAACTGCTGCCTAGTGTGGATCGGTAATCATGCATTTCGAATTCAGCAGCACGATCGAAAAAACACAATCGGCACACAAGCGGCTAACAACCAAGAAAGAAGCCCAAGAATGCAATGCAACGGCAATTGGCTGGTCTTGGCCAAGGCAAAAGCTTATTAATACCTTATTAGACAAGGGTCGAAGTCGCCGGCAATCCGTCTCCATGGAATATCAATGAGAACGGCACCAGCGGCGACGACCGCGGTGGCATTTCCGCTTAGCCACCATGGGACTAGTTCCATGGTGTCACAATGGGCGACAAACCAACGGTGACCGATCAATTGGCGTTTCGGTTTTCGGCTTGCAACTGTGTGCTGCAGTCACAGGAAATGCAATCATAAATCGCCCATGATGACGATGGCCGTGGCTAAGTCTCCCTGTCCTGTCCCTCGGACATCGGGCGATGTTTATGTTCATGGCTGGGCAATTAGCCTGGCCGAGATCTGGGCCCAACCAGGAAACGATTCGCGGCACTCTATGCGTAGGGTATTCTACTTTTCAGTGGAAATTCTAAGTGCTATGGCGATGGAAGGGTGCATATACCATTTGGTGAGCTTCACAAGTGCAGTAGAGGGGATTTAAATGGCTTTTTAATAGATTAACATGGTGTTTAAGCTTCATTACTTGCATGAGCAGGGTAGGACAGGTGATAGGACTAGCTTACCTAAGTCTCTAATAGCATTATCCTTTTTTTCCCAACCCAAGTGTAGGGTATAAACGCTCCAGACTGTTCCCAGCTGCTTTCCATACCGCTCCGTGGACCAAACACTTGTCAGATTGCATGTTCAATTCTAATAATATAATCCACAGCTGCGGCCTTTACTTTGCACTGCTTCAGAAATATTTGCGTGCCTGGGCATTGTCTAAATGGTTTTGGGGTAGGGGGATCCCCTTCATTTTCCAGCCCACTTGGTGGGGTTTTTTCATCGCAGGGTGTCTGCATTACAACATCATTAGAATTTGATTTGCGTTTCCTTGGGATGCGGCTGTTGCTGCCGCTTCGCCTTGGCCTTCGCTGCTAACGTGGCATTAAAGCCCATTTAGCTGTCGTGTGGCAATTATTGATCAACAAGGTGCCACAATCGGCCATGGCCAAGTACTAGCTTCTTTGGCTGTTAATTCTGCGTGGTCTTCTCGGCCTGTCCCGTCTTGGCCAGCCGGGCATTTGCATAAAGCCGTTTAACCGTTTTGCCAGCTAAAAGCAATTTTATGCCCCCCCTGGAGACACGCCTCCCTACGCCCCTGCGCCCCACCGCCCCAGCGCCCCTGGAATCCCTGAAACCGCACTTAACACGCTTCATTTGACCAAACTGCCGACTGTCGACGGCCGCTTTCGCTCAACGCTCCATGTCCATGGCCGCAAGCGTTTAAATATTTATGTCTTGTGTATTTAAGTTAATCACATCCGAATGATGAGCTTCAACTACTGTGCTGTGGCATCTTTTTCTCGGAGGCTGCTGGGGCACTCTAATGATTTGCATGGCCAGCTGAAGAAGGAAGACACTTTGAGCCTCAGACACTCGGAAAAATAGGAGTGACAACATTTTGTATGTCCTTTCAAAACAATCTCCTGATATATTATACAAGTATTGTGTGGGAATATTTAACAATCGAACATTTATCTTTAATTTGTTAATAAAATTATGTCTGGATGTATTTATGTTCTGTGTGCTTAGTTTACTGGGATGTATTGCCGGAATATAACTATTTCGGGCTAACAACGTTTATAACTCAAAAAGGCAATCAAAAAACCGCTGTGTGGACTTCACTGTGCGGATAGAACATCTTCCTCCGCCACAGGTGTCATTTGTTTGCATCTCTTATTGAGTCGTTAACATTCCTGTATTTTCCCGTTTTTTTCCCCACTCTCCCCTTTTCGGGATATTTTAATTATTTAGTGCTGGTACCCGAAGAAATAATAAAATAAACACAATCCAAGCACAATACCAACAAATTCCCTCACATTAAGCGGTGCAGATACAACAAATTAACCCGAAAATGGCCACACGAAATGCGCCAAACAAGGTGAGAGACACACTCGCCGAGTGCGACCTGTACAGTGGGGCACGGCGGAGGAAAGAAGTGGAAAAGGAAGCTGGCTTCCCATCAGTTCCCATAAACATGTCCCCTTCCAATTTGCTTGTTCGCTGCTTGCGTTGCCGCGACTGTTTTAGCATTTCATTAATTTATGTTTATTGTTAACACACACACACACACACACACACACACACACACACTCGCACGGAGAGAGAGCATTGCCAATTGGCCTGGCTGGCTATTTTGGGAATCTCTTCCATGGGTCTGGGACAGATTAGGCTCTGCCAATTTGGTGTGAAGTTTTGCATTTGCTCCTTTGGCGGTTCAAGTCGGCGACTAACGGCAGCTGGCAGAGCATCAATCAATGCAGTTGCAGTTGCATCCACTTCCAAGCCCACATCCAACAGCTTGTGGGAGGGGAATCCCAAGATCCCGAGACTACGAGATCTCGAGATCCCGAGGAAATCCCAGAGAGCAGTGGGCTGCCAACTGACCTTGCAATAAGGAAGAGACATTCGTCACTGTCTCCACCAAAAGCGGCAGCTGGAAAGTGCACTGGCCAAAAATGTATGCACTCGTGGAGTGACTCAGTTTTAGCATTAAAAAGTTAACTAAAACTATTTGAAAATTATATTTTGAGTCTCATAAATATATCATAATTTTATATATACGTGTGAGCAACTTATTTCAGCCCTTTTCCATTATGGGTAGAACACCATAGACTATCGTGTGAATTCCATATACCATTTCTGCTGGGCAATTAGTCTGGAGTTGGGTCGCAACCTCGGCTTTTGAGCTCCATGTGGCCCCAACTACTGGGCTCTAATGAGCGCAGCCTCCGTCTGGCTTACATCTTTTAATTTATTTATTTTTAATATGCTGCACACTGCAGTCGGCCGTTTTCCTCGCCGCCGTCCGCCAAATTTTACAACTCAATAAATTGGCAAGCCAAAGGCTTTTCTATCTCCACGCTCCAATCATATGTTGGCAGTATGGTGTGCGCGCAATTATTGTTCTAACGGCATTTCAAAGCAATTTAGTGCCGCCTTTTTGGGTGGGCAGCAGTCCAATGACCGCGGTCCAAACTGCATTGTCTGCCTCGCGATGCCCCCTCCTGCCACAGACACATTTGCTATATGGAAGCTCGCAACTTGTGATCCAAACTCCAATTTGAGGCTCTCAGTCTGCGTGCGCCGCCAGCGAAATAGAAAAAACAGGAGAGAACGTCATAGTCGCGTGTCTCGACTATCATATACCTACTACTCAGCTCAAGGAAGTTCGTTGATTGCTCATTATTGCTTATTAAATGGTCGGATTTGAAGCCGTTGAATATTTATATATTATTTATATGTCAAGCAAAACTGAAATCAGCAAATACCTTTATACGGACGGACAGACGGACACAACGACATGGACTCTGCTAGTGATTCTAATCAAAAATATATATATAAATATACATATTTACTTTATATTATCTTCCCTGTGTAACATACTATTTGAGCAACCTAGCATACCCTGTTACTCTGCTCCTAATGGGTGTAGATACCGAAACTACAACTTCTGACTATGCCAATAGGCCGCCGCGCACAAAATCATCAACATAAATTTACTTTTAGTGCGTTGGGCTGACTGGGGGGGAAATGTTTGGAGAATGGGTGTTGAAACTCATAAAGAGAAGCGCCGCTTTCGGCCATAAAATTGACAGCTTATGGCCGGGAAATTGATAAACGTAAACAATGGACGATTTAAGTCGAACTAAAACTATTCATTACGATCGATAATTTTGATATTGCCAAATGTCCTGGACTAAATGGTTTTATTTTGATGCAGTAATAACGGTTACTTTAATGTGCATTTCCTCATTAAATAAAAAAAGACTTTAATGCTCGCTTGTAAAATATGCGTTATATTATATATAAGACAGATTATAATGAATTACAATAACATAACATTGGTTGATTTCATTTTATATTAAATAAATAACATTTTTTTCCTAATGTGCTATATATTTAATTCATTTAGTACTGCCTACTTATCACCCGCTGATATTCTCATTTAAAGTCTTAATTTATGCATTTAGAACATTTGAGCTCCCATTTGTGGGTTTAATTATTTTCTTTTCTATTTTCCTTTCAGCCACTTATCAAGCTTGGGCTAATTTGTTGAGCGCCGAGGTAAAGAAATTTTTAATGAATTTCTATTATTCACCTCTCTTTCCATGTGGCATATGCAATCGGTGGGGGCGAAAGAGACGCAAGAGGTGGGGCCAAGCGGCGATAAATGTTTCGCTGGTCGGAGTACCGTTGTTTGTTGTGCGTTATGGTTTGTTGATTGCCGGCGACAACTTCCGACGCACTGCGGCAGCAGCAACAGCAACAGCAGCAACAGCAGCAACAGCAGCAGAAGAAGTAGCAGCAGTAGAAGTAGCAGCAACCCCAAAGTGGACGCTCCATTGCGGGTGGTGAGTGGTTTCCAGCCCGTTCTGGTTCGGAGTTCGCCATTCTGTGGGGAGCAGCCGCGCCACACAATACACAAAAAGGCCAAAAAGCGGGCAAAAGAACAAGCTTAGAACAACTCGAGAAGCATGCCGAAAAGTGTATTTAATTTAGCAGTTAATTAAATTTTCTACACTTCGAATGCGCCCCGTAACACTGGTCGAAAAAAATGGAATGGAATACAACAAAATTCGCATGCTCCTCTTTTGTTTTAATAACTTTGATTGGTTGCGCAGAGCTGGAGGCGAAGTTTGTGGCTTGGTGGCTTGGTCGGCAAGACGGGTTGGTTGGCCATAAAAGAAGGAAATTGGACGAGATGACAACACCTGCTAATGACCCAAATTGGCGACTGCAGCAAAAGACTGGAAAAGCTAATGGCCAACACCTGCTGTTTGCATAATTTTATTGCCCGATTCAACGATTCCCCGATACCCCGATACCCCGATACCCCCACCCTGTTCTTGTTTTCATTAATTGGAATTTCTTTTGGCCCGACTTGAAGCCCGCTGTTTGTTACCACCGATTGGTGGGCTGCGGCTTCTTGTCTTTTGTCGCGCTTGAATTGGCATCCGTAAACAGCAGGGGGAAAAGCCGCCAGAGAAAACAATGAGCAAATGAATTAATAAAGTTATGAAATAACCGAAATGGCTAAGAAAAAGGTTCAAAATCGAAACGTGTTCAATACCATTTGTGTTTCTGGGTGTGGAGTTGCAAACTGGGCAGTGTGGATGTGGGCCAAGAAAACAGTAGCCGGAAAACAATTCAATTGTTTCGATGAAGTAATTACAATTTGTGAAAATAATTGAGGCTAGCGATTTGAAAGCAGGCACAGATACAGTATCTATGTTTATCTGTCACAATTCCACTGACTCAGGCCAAGCTTGTCGTGGATTTAGCGATTCAATTGAATGTGCTTAACCCAATCGATTTTGAATTGACTTAAGACACGTTACCCACATTTGCAGGTATCCAGTTAGATTCCATATGGAATAACTCGTCTTGGAACTTTGAATTAATTGCGGCATTTACGGTCAAAATGGGTTAATAAAAATAATGGATTCGGACTACCTTCATTTATCACTTAATGTAAAAGAAAATAATCGATATAATTGCACGTACCTTTTATAAAATAATTTTCTATTAAAAATATATTAAATTGTTGGCAGAAACACTAGTTCTTACCTTACTAAAAATCAGAACCCTTGCTCGACAAATGTTACTGGAAATTCAGTCAGTTCTTTGAAAAATCGAAAATCAATACCGCTGAGTTGCAGGAGCAGCCAATCAAGCCAAGTGTATCGAGTGCCCAAAGTTTGGCTAATTGTTGCAATTGCACTTAATGAAGTCATCAATCGGGCAAAAGTATTTCAATTTATTTCCCCTTGCGGCAATCGCAATCGAGAAGAGTGAAAATTTGACTCAATTTGGGCAAACACTTGAAACTGTTTATTTATTTATTTGCTTATTTATCAACACGCCATGGCAACCACCCACTAACTTGAACAAAAATTGAATACGAACACACAAACAGCCACTACGGAAGTACAGAGTGTGCGTGTGTGTGTGTGTTGGCCAAGTCACAGCTGTTTTGCCGGTATAACAGTATGACACGTAAAAAAGGTAAACAAACCGGCTGATGCAGTTTTACTTCCGCCGAAGAGAGCAGTGAGTGAGTTTTCCAGTTAAGAGAGCGGGCCCAAACACGAAGAGCGGCTTTGAAAAATGGCCTAGTCATTTGAAGGGATTTAAAAAGAATTTGGTTTTCGGAGCTAATTGCCTTCATTTGTTTGGCTGTGGCCACAGATGAATTGCCTTGGACTTTTTTTTTGGCTCTTGGCCACTTATTATTTCTTACCAAATCTGAAATCTACTACTATTTTCTACTACTAAGTGCGGCCGAAAAAGAGCAACAGCTATAAGCCGAAGCCGAAGCCAAAGCCTTCGACTTCGGGCCATGCCGGTGATGCACGAAAACCAGTTCGTGGCCAACTACTCTTCCTCTTCATCTGGGCCAACAGCGCGAATGCGTTTTGTTTGCCATTTCAGTTGAGCTTTGCCAGCCGAACGAAGAAGTCGAACTCGACGCTGCGTCTCTTTGCGTGTTGGTTTTCCCAATACAAATCCCTCAGTTCGTGTCCGCGCTTTAGAAAACTGAAAACCCAAAGACGCAGCAATATCACTCGCAACAACAGCAGCAGCAGCAGCAGCAGCAGCAGCAGCAGCAACTGCAACAGCAGCAGCAGCAGCCGCAATAAAATCAAAACACGTTTTACTCCCGCACATTGAAAACGGTAATTTGAACCCAAGAACAAAAAGCAAAACAAAATTGTTGAATTAATTATAAACGGCAGCCTGTTTAATAAACTACGAGTATATGAGCACAAATATGCTGCCAGACATTTTTGAGCAAATTAAAATCGAAGATTTTGGGGACAGGAGAAATGAATGCCAGTGTGGCCGAATGCGTGTGTAAGTGTGTGAGTGTGCCTGCCTTCTAAACAGCCTTGAAAGCTGGCTGCCAGCCTCTGTCAACCAAATAGTTGCTGCTGCAACAGCAACAGCAACAGCAACATCTAGCGACAGCATCAGCATCAGCATCAGCCGCAGCAGCAACAACTGGCAACAAAAGGCTGGCAGCAAGTCACAACAAAAGAAAACAGAAGCGGCAGCTGACTTTATGACGTCGCCAGGCCTGGCGTGTTAACCTGGCCAAGAGCAGCTACCTTTAATACCTATAGCTACCTGGCTAGACATGAAAGCCTGTGCTTGTGGTGTCTATCTGTTGCAACTGCAACCTAAGCGCTCACCAACACACACGAGCGGAACTAAGCCCAGACTAAACACAGGGCACACACACTGCTGCACGTGTGGAATGAAATTCGCTTTTGTTTTATGATTTTCATAAATTCTTCAACAGCAAACAAACGAAAAAAGTTTATATTAAAAAGAAGAAAATAGCTAAAAACGCGCAAAAAAAGTTATAAGAAAAAATCCCTGTGTGTGTGCGAGTGGAAAAACCGGTTGCAGTTAAGGTTCCCGAGTCGCTGGGTGTTTCAGTGTGTGTGTGTGTGTGTGTGTGTGTATGTGCGTGCGTGTGTTTGGCTTTTTTCGCTTGGCACAGGGCGAAAATAAATAAAAGCGATTAACTTGAGACAGTTTTAGTAGCCACTGTCCCCCTTCGCACTCTCCTTTGAGCCCTAGAACCCTAGATTTAGCCTTAATCCCCCGGAATCCAGCGAAAAAGACGGAATCTGGGGGGCAGGCAGTTGGCCAAGTGGAAAGGAAAATTTGCAGACATTTGTTTGCCGGCAGACTTTGTCATAATTAAAACGGCTTGGGGCATTTGGTTAAAAATTATGTTGTATTTTGCATTACTCTTAATATTTAATTTTTGTAATTAATTAAAATATCAGCAGCTCAAGTTTATATGTTTAAATTCATGTTCAACATAAATTTACATAAAACACACTTCATGTAACTCCACTTAACTCCTAATTTATTCATTATTCATTATTTTGTATTTCTTTTTTATTTCAGCATTTGCCATACACAACAAGGATTTAATTTGCAATCGAAAAACCATTTAATTTGGTTTATAATTTCCGAAAATATTTGTGCTTGTGTTTTCCAATGAAAGTGTGTAACCAAAAATATGGAAATTTCGCTTATAAATATTGATGTGTATTATTGAATATTTGTGTCTTTTACTTTGAAGCCGGTTTCGTTTTGTGTGTCGACATTTTGCATTATTAATTGCAATTTACGTTCATCAAGTGGAAGCAAGTCAAACAAATTCAGAGACAATTTCAAAACATGGAAAACTATGTCTGAACAATGTGAGTAAATGCAAAGCAATTATGTTTTCAGGGTTTCTTATCCACATATCTTTGAAGTGCGATTAATTACGGTGCTCATTGGAATTTTCATCCCACTCCTATTCTCTTGGGGGCCTTTGAGCAAATTTGGCAAATTTGGCAAATTTTCAATTTAAATTTGCAATTAAATTGGATTGTTTTGCATCTCATTTGCTACCTCATATCCCGTGTGTAATGCTATCTAATCAGCATCTTTCCATTATTTAATCGTTTATATTTACACCCTCTTAGTCACCCACTGCTGCAGCTCAGTAAATATTACCCATACGACATGGTAGCCCAGCGAATCGTGCTCGGCATGCTCGAGTGGGGAAAATCAATTAAAGTTTCAGAGATTTTACGACCACAGTAACTAAATGATGATGCTGTTCGCTTAAAACTGACTTTAAAGCCAGCGGACGCGCCTCCGAAAAACTATCCAAACAAATATCAACAAACGCGTGCAACATTTGCATAAATTCCAATACACGCTTTATTATTATTTCTGTTGCTGTTGCTGTTGCGTTTTTGTCGTTTTGTGTTTTGACCAACTCTCGAATATTCAAAAGCCAATTGGGCAAAGTTTTTTGCCAAATATGCAAATGCACGCGTCGAATAATATTTTTGTTTGACAATTTCTGCTGGCATTTTATCTGTTTTTGTCGCATTTTGTGGCAATTAAATGACAGCGAATTAATCATAAAAAAGGCGTCAAATTTTATTTACAACAATTATTCGCCAGCTGTCGCTGCGGCCGGAATGTTACAGTCATAAATATAAGTCGATTTGATGATGCAGATAGAGCAGCAATGCGTTTGTTTTAAAATATTAATCACTGCTATCTAATATTGGCTTATAGGTGCCCGTTTTGAGCTACAACAACGAACCGCACTGTACCACCTATTATTTCATAAATGAAATTGAAATTGTGTGTACAAATGATGCACGTGGGCATTGGTTGGCTTAGGTCGAATCAACTTGATTTATGTAAATTGGAAACTGTTCGCATAGCAAAACAAAGTTATAATTGAGCAACGAGATTAAAATGCACTTTTCCATTGGCTGTAGCCAAGAAACAACACACAATGGCTTATAAATTGCACACTTGAAAAATATTTCAGATACTTCCGGATAATTAAATGCACAGTCTGAATGAAATTGGACATTTTTCATCTCAATACTTTTGTTCATTCAAAAATGAATTCCTTTGCCGCCATAATCCTGCGGTAATCCCCCATGAAGATTCGAGTTTCAGTGGGACCGACAATATTTTCCACTTGATGCCGGAACAGAAATGCAATTAAATTCCACTAAATGCAGCAGCTTGTGGGCGGAATGGCTCCGAATCACTTTCGCCCCTCCCTTCTTTTCCTTTTGCAGCTAATTAATTTGGCATTAATTTTAATGCAATTTGCTCGCTTATCGCAAAGGCCAATAAATCAGCACGGAAATCGGATTCCCATAATTTCAAATGCACCACACCACATAACTCATATTTGCCTTCGGCTTTTGGTATCGGTTAATTAAGAACACAAAAAAAAAAGGAAAAAATTGAGAATTGAACACCATTTAAAGGCCAACAACGGTAGGGCAGAAAATAATAAATAAATTGCGTAGATCAGGAATTATAGCATTTCTGCCCTGGCGAGCGTTAAATTGAAGATAATTTTTAATTATGCCCACAGTCGGGCCAAGAGCGCACGTTAAATTGCCTTTTAAAATTCAATTTACATTCGGTTTGGCTTTTCCGTAAAGTGTTCACTTTGGGATCGCTGCTCCAGTCGTCATTACTTTGCGAGGGCTCAAAGGAGAGTTTGTCGAATAAATATGTGGATACTTAGTTAATGTAATATTCATTTAATAATTTAAAATAATGTTTTACAATTGCTTTGTGTTCTTCATGCACTATATAATTATGCTATATGTATCTAATATGTAACAAAGTTCCATTCAAAACTCTTGGAACTTCCTCCGCCGAATTCGGACGCAGTGGAAACCGGAGACGGGGCAGAATAAAAACAATTACACGCATGTGCGTAAGACTTTGGCAACTTGGTGGCTGGGCCAACTGGGCACCCGACGATCTTTGGATCTTTGAGCTCTGGGGTATAGGGTCTCGGATCTCTGCCCCTCCCCCTCCCCCTCCCTCTGCCCGTCCCTTGCCATCGTATTCTTTACTCTACAGGAAGCTGCGTGGCTTTGGCATTTAAAAACGTATTAATTTTGACGCGCCAGGCCGTAGTTGTTGCTTATGCTCGTTGCGTGAGCCGACACTGATGATGGTATCTGTATCTGAATCTTTAGCCATGTCCGATGCCGATGCCGGTGCCTGTGCCGATGGTTCGTCTGTATTATATCGGAGGCTCCGCCGATGAGAGGAGTGATATAAATGCGAATAAGTTACGTCAATTTTCGTGTGTTGTGTGTCTGCCCTGGCCTTTGGAATACTTTATCATTTCGTTTTTGTTCTTCCTACTCCTCCCCATCTGCTCCCCATCCGAAAACCCCCTCCTCGGCTATTCTGGTTCTGTTTCTGGTATTCGCTCGTCGAAGGTCTACAACCTTGGGAGAGTTAAGTCAGCTTTACTGGAGCTGGCTGTCACTTCAACGGCGGCGATATGGGAGATTTCCTCTTGACAGACTGCCACTATGCCATATGCCAAGTGTACACAAGCGAAGACTTTGCCTCCCACACAAAAAAAGTTGCGCTTCTAAGGATGAGGCAGGATTTTGAATTATATCTTCTGAGCAAAGACTCGTAATGACATATGACTTTTAATCCCAGTGTTCCTACCATTTATAGCTAAAAAGAGGGCCTCTGAATCTTCGCCTGACCGAATTCCCTCAGATTGCTGTCTCAGTTTGATTCTTGGCGCATAATTAGCTGCTATAAACTGATTGGTTTCACTATGACAAATGATGTGAACCAGCCAGTGGGACAGAACAGAAGTTCTCCAGAGTGCTGGATGTGTAAATAAATATTTGCATAAATATTACATATATTAATGCTAATGAGGCATCAAATGGGTGACGATTACGAGCGAATTGGCTGTGATGCCAATGACCCACAGAGGAATAAAATGCTGGATTGATGGAATCTTAGGAGCTAAGACTCAAGAAGGCCAAGATCAGAGACCGGCCAAAAGTGCCGACTGGTGTTTTGGTGTCTGTTTTGGTGTTATAAGACATTTCATTACACGATACAATTGAGTGAACGCCTTGAACTTCCGCTTCAAGAAGTTCAGCGCAGTTCAGAGCGCCAGGCCAAAACCAATGAAGTCGGAGTTGGGCAGCGGACTTTGTTGTTGTTATAGTTATTGTGGCATTGCTTGTTGTTGTTAATATTATTATTGTTGTTGTTATTGTTGGCAAGAAGGAGGTGGGGGAGTCGCTGGAATGACAAGCCAAGACCAAAACGAAGACGAAGGCGAAGACGAAGCCTCTTGTCCGCAGTCATTTTGTGCTGAGTTGTATCTGTGTGTCTGAATCTTCATTTGTGTGGCTACACTGTGAGAAAAAAGCTACGCAATTTTATCAAGTTGCAGTCTGAGATTGTGTCAAACTAAATTGCAAACTATTTTTTTCCTCGTATTTCAATGTATTTCTGCCGTGCTATTTGCTTTTTGAGCAAACCATTAAAATCATTTGTGGCCAGTTTTAGGGTGGACTTGGTTGTACAATATTTCTCTCGGTGTACATTTGTGCGGAGCCATGTTTCACACTTCAGAGGGCCTATCGGCGGCCGCAGCAGGCCAAACAAATTGTAAAGTCATAGGCAAGGGACGAGACCAGCCACAAGCCCCAAGTCCAAGAGCAAGTCCAAGACGACGACCAAGTCCAAGTCCATGACCAACTCCAGGTCCTCGTCGAGTGGCCGGGGCAATGGGGGGAAGGCAGAAAATAAAGTTAAGCAGTACAAAAAGGCTTTTAATTTTAATTTGCATATGGCAGAACGCGCTGGAGCGGAGCTGGAGAACCTAGGGCAGAACCAAAACCAAACCAAACCAAACCAAACCGAACCGAGCCGAACCGAACTGAACTGAACTGAACTGAGCTGAGTATCTGTAAGATACACTCGTACATGCAATGCCAAGTGGTAGAATGAGAACAACTTTGGCCCTTCGCGGCGGCGGGGAAAATGCAAGTTAAATTTAATTTATTTCTCCAGCAATTGCCGAGCTTGAAGAGGAGTCTTTTTTTAAAGATTTTCTTTTTTGTTATTTTTTATTTTTGCCATTGTTGTTGCTGTGTGAAAAATGAGCAAAATAGGAGTTCCAGCCCGAGTCTCACTCTCTTCTTAAGTGGGTTCAACTCTAATGACCGCGTGTGAAAATGAAAATGGAAAAAGGCTGCCTCTTCTTGTGTCTGCTATGTATTTGTTGTACTAAGCTTGTAGTTGGCGGCGTTGGCGGCTTCATCATCGCCATCATCATCATCATCATCATCATCATCTCCGCGCTCCAGTGGATTTACCACGGCCAAGGAAATGGCGGGGAGCAACATGTGAACTTGTGAAAAATCGAAATTCCAATTCAAAGTCGCAGCTTTAGCCAGCCATTCCAGCCAGCCAGCCAGCTCTTCTTGGCCAACGTTGAGAAATGATTTACGCTTAAATAACATGTTGCATGTGGCAAGTATGTCGTTGTTGTTCTTGTTGCTGTTTGCTGTTGCGCTTGCCGACCAGATCGTGAAGTTCTTCTTAAACTTCCCCCTTTTTTTTTTTTTTTGAGAAGCCCATGGCAATGATAATGAATTTCTACCTTTGCCAGGAAATAACTAAAGGAAAATCTTAGGAACAGAATAATACAAAAGAATAAGAAGTCAAGTCCAGGAGACAAGAGCCACAAATTAAGAGATTCAGTGGGGGATTAGATTCAGATAGATTCAGGTCAGCGCAATCGATGCCCGCAAATTATATTCAATTACAAGTTGCCATATCAAGATTTCAGCAAATCAATTATGGCCCAGAAATTGCCAAGAAAGAATTAATGAAGAATCGAATTTCTCAGAAGAGTGAAAACAGCAAATTACGCACAGAATGCGAGATAGATATATAGACAATATAAACACTTAGAAAATCAATACGATGTAGTTATTAAAATATTAAAATGTAATTATGGCTTGTATAGAAGTTGGCTTTTTCGAATATTTAATAACAGTTTCATGTTTTTGAAGATTTCGTTGAAAGTTTGCAGCTTACCGAAATTGGTTTTGATGTTATGAAATTCACTGTGCAGGAAAAAGGCAATAATGAAGTCATGAAAACAAAAACAAAAACCAATCGGTGACAGTCTGGGCAAAAAAAGATTGAACGGACAAAGGCAAACAACTTAGAGGGAAAAGCTGGGAATAGAGGTGGGAAATGCACAGGGGGAGTGCTGAAAACATCATCGAGTGCAAAAACTATTTTCGAGGGGGGAACTTGAATGACTCGGGCACGAATTGATGATTTTCTGTAATATTTGTTTTTCTGCACATTTTACATAATTTTCCCTTTCCACAAGCTACTCAATTTCAAATTTCTTTTGTCGAACGCTGAAACTCACAGAGATTATTTTGTAATATTTGCAATTCATAATTTGGCTACAAGTCGTGGCTCATTCTCGATTACTTCAGTTAGCATTAACCAAAATCCACAGCTGACAATGTAATCACTGAAAATGGCTTTTAGCCAGACTCCTTGGGGAAATTTTCCGCTATCCAAGTGTACTTTTAGTCTACAGAAGTTTTAACAAATTCAATTGTGTTCACTGTTTTTCACCTTACTTTTTGTTTAATTGAACAATGTGGCGAAACTCGAAGGTTTTTCCGAGCAGACATAACACAGCTGGGAAAATGTGTTTATTTCACTGGCAGAATGGAACAAGATTTAATTAGCCAAATTCAATTTAATGCTGCTAAAAATGGCACACTGCCTTAAGTAAATAATTTCATTAGCCGGTGCCGAAAAGCAGACAAGGAACTATAAAATAAATTTGCAGCATTTTTCTACATAAATCCACTTCATGCATATTTGGCTCTTTTTATTTTGCTTTTAATTTTTTTTTTTTAATTTTTTGAACCGGACATGGCTGTGCAATTTGGGGCACGCGCCCACAGAGCGACAAAAGGGGGCTAGAAAAACTGAAAAACTAAAAAAAGAAAAGAATATTGATATGTGTGAAAAATGGCCAACTGAATTGGCAGCGACACCAACAATGCGCAGTCAAATTGGCCCAAAAAAGTGACAAATACCTCGATACAGCATCGACAGGTAAACTTTTCCACTTTTCCACATATCCACATTTCCACTCCTCGCCCAGCACTTTTGTTGCAACATCGCAGTCGCAGTCGCAGTCGCAGCCGCAGTGGCAGTCGCAGTTGCAACAACAATCGACAGACAGATGGCCAGACAGTTGGCAAGCCAGACATATGGGGCTCAAAAAAGGCAACTTGGCACATGCCAAAATGGCAACCGCAGCGTAAAAATGCCAAACTAACAAAAAATGTGTTCGCATAAAAAAATGATAAAAAACAAAAACAAAGGGAAAATGCAGGCAACGCAGCGCAGTCAAAAACCAAATGATTTGTCAGCAATCGTTGCAGCGGAGAGTATAGGGTTAAGGGAGAGCAAGTAATGGGTTAAGGGGCAGGAAGTGCACTGCCCCAAGGCAGGAACTAAAAAGAGGAAGCCTTTGATGGCGGAGCTCATCAAAGTCGAAAGATATGCGAATATTTGCATGCAATTCAGCAGTGGGAATGTGCAAAGCCAGCTGAGGCAATCTATTACTTCACTTTTGGCCAATAAAATGGGACGGAATTAAGCATATACAATAAACTCCCTCAGTTTGTTGGTGTTTTCTGACTGGGTGTTAAGCTCTTAAACTTAACTGGATATATATTTTTTAATGGCGTTTTTCCGTTTGCTACATTCAGTTAGATTCAGTTACATTAGTACAGGTCCAATGCCCTTGTCCGCATTTTATTATTTAATGTTATTGCATTTCTCCTCTTTCTCCAACGAAACCACTCATCCGATTTGCATAAGTCCTTAATTGATTCGTGTCATTAGGCTGATTGGTTTCGTGTTGAAGAAATGAGCAACCGAAAGCTACGCCAGCTGGCTGCCTGAACAATTCTGCAATCCGGAGTTATCCAATACGTTTGGATCGTGATTGCCAGACAAATGACATTTGACATGTTGTCTCGAACGGAGGAAACCCAACTTAATTGTTGCCTGCATTGTTGCCTCTCCATGTGGCAGCTTTATGCTTATCTGGATATGGGAGGAAACCGAGAATAAAAGAAGTAAGTTGCTCATAAATTTGTTTGTTGCCGCTGCAATTGTTTAATTGTGGCCCAAGTCCGGCCAAGACCAGGCCAAAACCAAAACCCAAGCCAAAACCCAAACCAAAAGCAAGACCAGCCAGTAATGTGGCTCGGACTGGGCTTGAAAGCATTTTTGTTTCGGGTTGATAATCGCTTTAAAAGTGACTCAACTTTTCGGCTTGCATGTGGCAATTGTCTGTTGTTTGTTGTTTGTTGGCTGTTGCTTGTTTGTTTTTTGTGGCCGCTACTGCTGCGGCTCCTGCTTTTAGAAATTATTGTCAATTGTGTGCAGCATAAGCTGCATTAAACTTCAAGCAATTCAACAAGTTTTAATTGCGCCACAGGGAGTGAAAGAAAGAGGATTTCCACAAAATGTTGCGGTTACCCCAAACCGGTGACCTTAGGTTTTTCGGAGGGGGGCGCAATCAAATATCTGATTTTTCCCTTCATAAACTGGCCGCGGGTGATGTCAGCCAGTCAGTTAGTCTGTCAGTCTGTCAGATCGTGATCGATGCTCACAATTTTCATTCAGTTTGTTATTGTTCTCCAAGGAATGCGACCGCCGCTCGGGGCTAGAAATCGGTTTCGATTTGACCGGGCCAACTGTCAACGAGCCTCAATCCGCAATCCGCAATCCGCCATCCGCAAATCTAGCAACTGTTAACTGTTGGCAAGCAATTGCAGCTGCAGCCGCAAAATATGGCCCATAATTCCTGAGCTTGGCCCTTTTGCTGTCGCTAAATCGTGCTGTCAGGTTTCCCATTGCTCATAGCTCATAGCTTATAGCTCACAGCTCCGAGTTCCCAAGTTCTTAGCCCTCTAAGATCGTGTCTTCAGTTTCCCTGGGTTCTAATTGCTAATCGAGTGAACTTATTTAATTTTTGCTATTTCATCTTCGGGCCATTTCTAGGCATTAGCATTTCCCTCGTTGCTGGAAAACAAACACACTCCTATTGAGATACATTATTTCATTGATTTAATTTCAAGAAGTGTGGAATATATGAAAACCCAATTTGGTACAATTTTCTGGGTACATGCCTTGAAATAGAGGACGTTTCATTAACTGTGCTTCAAATTGCGATGCTAATCGAGCAAGGCTTTTCCATCTTGTGGCCATTTCCTGGTCATTAGCATTTCCATTTTCGGTAGGACACTAGTGGATTATGATTTTCTTAAATTAATTTCAAATTCGACAGGGTTTTAATTAAATCTGTGCACTCCGCACGGAGACGTTTCAATGCTGCCCAATCCAAACTCCGAGCGAAATGCGACTGCAAACTTTAGCAGTTGAAAGAGCCCCAGAGCCAAAAGTCCGATATGAAGATAAACACCCAAACATTTGCACACATGTTTGGGGGCGGTGGTCAGGAGGGGGCGTGGTCGGTTGCCAGAACTTGTGACAAACTTGGCTAACCGCCATGGCAGAGTTTTGCATGCTGTACGCTGTTCCGTGCCATTCCATGTTCTGCTGGCACACATGGCGTATACGCAATATGCACAAATAAATGTCAACTTAGAAACGAGTGCAGCTAGCCGCCCATTTTCCCTACCCCCTTTCAGCTTGTTTTTTTTTTATTTTTATTTTATCAAAGAGCTGAGCCCGCATTTAATAAAAGCGAAATGAAATTAAATACACCACAACTGCTGACAAAATGTCAAGTGTAGCAATAAAGATGGGATAAACCAGAAAAGGGACGGCCAACGGCTGCCATCCTAATGAATTCCACCAAAAATGCGGGAGAGCGCAACAAATGAAAAATGATTTAAAGTTGAAAACTGGAAAAAACGCCGCCGCAGAAGGAGGAGAAAAAATTAATTTAGCAAATTTTTAATTGCTCATGTCGTTTGGCGAGGCAGCCAACGATCGCATCAAGCTTCGCTGGAGCTGGCGGCTATTTGCTTTTGGCCCGGCTTGCGTGCTTTTGGCCGTGTCTTCGCGTTGCCTGTTGCCTGTTTGCTGTTTTATTTTTTTTCGCTTTTCTCGCCTTCCCCCCCCCCCCCCCCCCATTTTCCCGCCACATTGAGTTGAAGTTTAAGGTCAAAAAGAGAGGATTTTGCGAATTCGCGCTGTCATCAGGGCTAAAAATTCGCATATGGCTCGCTTCTTCGCAAGTTCAAGAGCAGCCACGTATATACTCGTACATATGTACATATATAAACTGATTCGCTTCGGGCAAATCAGCTTAACCCCAGCAGAGCAACAGCAGCTGTCATCATCTGGCGCTGATGAAAATTTCATGTTCGCCTGCTGCTCTCGAATACTTTTTCCATTTACTGTCACGTGTGCGACAGTTCAATTGAAAAAGCATTGCTTTGGCGAATTCCTCATGCGAAATTGATTCCCCGCAAAAAAGGGAGCAGCTTGACAGTCTTGATTTCGTGAAAGTATATTTGGAATTTTATGAAAAACAAGCAGCAGCTGGACTGGACATACACATACAATTATTTGATTTCTGGTGGAAAGTATAAAACAAATAAAAGCCAAGAGGTAGTTCCATTTAAACAGAAGATATATTGGTTATCTGGCTGGCCACGAAAGAGCTTTAGGATTTTTCACTCAAAGCCAAACTATTATTAGCATACAAGTGCAACATTTAAGTGCCCAGCTCTGCTTGCAAATTATTTGGAGTATCTACAGCTAATGAGTCATTGAGCCAGTAATCCGTATTATAATAAACACATTGCAACATATTTTAATTAAATTAGCTAAGCCGGATGCGCCAAATGGCAGAAAGCATTTTCCCAAATTTGTCCAACCGTAGAAACATTTGATTGCATATATCGAAAATATTTGCCAAATCCGAGCACTCAACGCAAATGAGATTTAATCACGGTTTGCCATTTAAGTTGTTGCTAAATCGACTCCCGAGCGGCTTAATTTGCACATATTTTTCTGTCGCCGCAACAAATTGCTCCCCATTGAACCACTCGCGGCCCCCAAAATCGGAAAACTCCCCAACTCCATGGCAGCCCAGCCAAATGATACGGAATGAAACGAAACGCATCCCATGGGAATCGATTGGCGGCATGGTGGTGTTGCTCCTGGTGCTCTTGGTGCCTCTGGCCCGTTTGTCAGTTTGGCAGCTGGCTCATAATTTGTAAGCCATATGACTGCGGGCAGGAAGTTGGCAATTGGCCAGGGGAACAGATGCAAAGAGAGAGATGGAGAGAGGGAGAGTGGGGGAAGCAAAGGCGATCCATTTAATTACCTACTGTACGTATTTATGTGGCAGGATACGGTGGCAGCCACCGATGCACCAGTCACTGCAGCCTCATAATCGACTGGCCAGATGGAGCTAATCAGCCATGGATATGGCCATTTATAAAAGTCAACAGACAGCGCTACTCATTCTCCACAGCACTGAACTTCACTCCACTCCACTACAATCCAATCCCGTCGCAGTTGCAGTCGCAGTCGCATAAAATGCAAATTTGCATTTGCCAAAGCGATTAGTTCGTGTCGAGCAGCAAGAGCATTCGAGAGCAATAAAAATATTTGCCATTGCAGCAATGCAGCTGAAACAAAACTGAATTAATCAAGGGCGTGGCGAGGGGGAGGGTGGAGGATGGGAGATGGGGGGCCAAAGTGGCAAGTGACATCCGTTGCTCGTCAGCTTCCGCAGACTAACAGCTACACTCGCAGAAAAATGCAATAAATACATATGTTGAAATGGCTATAAAGCTTCTTTCAAACTCGACAATACCAACATTTATATTTTGAGGGACGCAGGGCTTAAAGTTTGATTTCGACGTGCGCACATATGCCCCCATTTTTGTGCAGTGCACCTCTTCACCGACCATGTTCTGTTCGTTTTGCTTGGGGCCTCCCCAAAGACCGAACAACGGAAATGTTAAATGCCGCCAAGAGGCAGCCGCACCGCCGCCACCGGCCACGCCCCCTTCCCTTTGGGCCCCCAGTCAGGTCCTTTCATTGATCATTGATTGAGTTTCGACTCGTTTCGTTTCGTTTCGATACGATTCGATTCGATTCGATTCGTTGGACCCCACAGTGCAGGTTTGTCCTCCGCATTTCCATTTGCCCAGCGCTGCATCCCGATGGCGACTCCCTTTGGAGGTATGTGCTCTTTTTTTGCATTCTGCTGAATAGACATGTTGGCCATGTTTGTTGACCAGCCAGGAGCCGACTGCCCTCATCAGCTACTTATCGCAGCTGTGTCTGTGGCTGTGGCTGTGTATGTGTCTGTATCTGTATCTGTATCTGTATCTGTATCTGTATCTGCATCTGTATCTGTATCTGTAGCTGCGGACATCTGCATTTGTGTCTGTAAGTGACTTGCGACATAAAGTGCTTTTATTGATGTTCATTTGGTAAGGCAATTTGTAGCATTTTGTGACATTTATGCGTCTGGGCCATTTAAATGCCATTATGCAATTTGTTGGCCATCTGCTTGTGCGGCGCAGGAAGGGCTATAGATACTCGTACTACATGTAGATATGGGAAAACCAACATTGGGATAAGAAGTTTGGGGCACAAGTGTTGATAGCCATCGAGCCCTTCGATTAGGTGGGTATTCTATTTGAATTTTCAGTGCTATTTACAGAGTTCTCTTGAGGATAGTATCTTGAAGATAAGTGCTCTGAAATCTGGTTAATTACAATAGCAAGCAGTTCAGAATGCTTGACTTCTGTGCAATTATTAGCAGTATTTATTAGCAATATAAATAAATGGAATACACTTAAATCAATTTAATTGGCGCCTTGTGCGTATAATTCATATCATGCATTTTTGGCTTTATCCTAGTTATTTTTTCAACCTACGAAAGCATTAGTAATCTAAAAATGGAACTGTTTTTTCAGCTCACATAACTCACTCATTGACAGATCAGTTAACAAGCTTTTACCACTCATTTCGAATCGATTAGACCCACATTCAATTCGCACAAGCTTATGCATAAATTACACATCTCATTTATTTTATTTATTTGTCGACAGTATTCAGTTTTCATTTCCAACTGAGTTCGGCTTTCAGCACTCGCAGCAAACCAAATTAACTGACCTGCCGCAACATGATTTCATTTTCACGTCACTTGGCTTAAATATTACGTTTTAAATTACTGAAATATTTGCTGTTTCGATTCCGTTCGATTAGTCGTTTTTTGTTTTGCATCTATGCGCCACACATTTGGGAGTAGAAACGAGTTTTCATAACCAGCAGTTGTGTGGCAGTTTCGGTTCTCTCCCACTCGGCTGCAGTTTATATTCATTAATTTATCACCGGTGCTGCGGGTTGGGTAACTCGCTCTATAAGTAGATACATTTTGGGAGCGTGAATGCTTGTACTTTTCAGTGCTACCAATTAAGTGTGAAAAACCTTTTTCACTTCTCTGCTTCTTTTTCGGCTGACTGGCGGCCTTGCCGCGATGCCAGCAACATTTACTGTCACAGAAAGCGAAGTGGTAACCGCAGCATGGAGTGGAGTTCGGATTCGGATTCGGATTCGGATGCGGACTCGGTTTTGGATTACAATGAAAAATGGCTTGAAGGCGTCTGCGGAAATGCCGGGCGATAATGATGGAGTGGGCTAACCGATTCCTGAAGAGGGTTTTCAGTGAAAGGATTGGGGGCTGCCGAGTGACCGGGGTACGGAAATTCAAGCCTTAATGAAGGCCGCTTTCGCCTGAGATTAATTAAAACAATTTATTGCCGCAAATTCCTTGCGGGCTCATCAACAATTTTCATATAAATATCTTGGCTTGAATGCCATTTAATACGGGTGCAAAAGAATCTGGTTGCCTGAACAATGTTAAGGATGCTATTGCTTACTATTGTTATATAACATGTGCAAGCGGTGGATTCTCACCTTTAAGCAACTTTTATGCAAAAAACCTAAACTATTTTATGGAAAAATGTGGGCGGCGCTTGCGAAAAAAAGACAACGATTCAATAAACTTTCCTCGTTTGTCCTTCACTGCATTTTATTTGTTTCTCCCGTTCGATGAATATTTTATTTGCAATTGTTGCTGCTGTCTGCCCTATCTCCCCATAAATTTTACATTCTCCAGCCGTTTCTTTTATTTCTACTTGCCGTGTTCCAAATGATTTAATATGCAGAGTCGTAAATTCCATTCAAAAACTTTTTGGCACTCAAATCTCGGTGTGTATTTTTCAAGCGATTTTCTCTCTATGTTTGTTTGTTGTGGCTATGTGTTTTTTGCACCTCCAACTTGGCGTTACGTGAGTTGTCTGCCCCAAGGAGACCGAAAGTCGAACTTTGAGAGGGAAACAAATCAATGTGTCCCGTGGAAAACCCCCTGAAAAGCCAACCCCCCTTTCTAAGCCATCGATGAAATTGCATTCGCGTGTGTGTATCTGTGTTTGTTTTAATATGCGTTAAGCATAGCGGCTGCCAGTACACGGAAAAAAATCGTGGATCCACTTGGCTCGTGTATTTTGGAAAAGGCTTATCTCAGTTTCTATTGTGACTTCGTTTGAAATCAATTAGAATATGGAAGGCATTCGGGCACTTTCAAAAATATACGTAAAATATAATGTTGCGCATCGTTCAGAATTTTTCTGTGTGCTCCTGTTGTTTTCCCAAAAAGCCAAACTTCGATTTAGATTTCCCACCCAGCATCTACAATCCCCGCAGCACTAAAACTTCAACGAAATGCATTTGCTATTGAAGTTGTTTGTTTGCATTTTTCGCTTCTTTTTTAGTTGCGTTTTTGTCACCAGTTGCTGTTGTTGCCACTTCACTGTTTGTGCAACGTGTTTGAGGCAGCGTTTGTTGAGCTTAACTTTATTTTCAATTTCGGGCAAAAATATAAAATATCTTGTTGGTTTTTGATCTGCAACCGAATCATATGTTAAGTAAATATGCCATTTTGTTATATTAAAATTGCGATTTTCATTCGTTAAGCTGTGCGCTGCGAGCAAGTACACACTAAAAAAGCGCAATTTATTGGCCATATTTATTATAAATCATGAGCGCACAAATCGAGAAGCAGTGGAAAATGCGATGGAGAAAATGTCCACCAAGAAAAATACGAGAAAGCCAAAGTCTTGCCGCCGCAGCAGCGTTAAAGTTGCCGCAAATTGTGGCATTGCTGCTCCCCGCTGCTCCATCCGCAACCACCGCTTCGCCCTCTCTTTTTTCCCAGTATTACCACTTTTTTTTGTGGCGTGGCGACTCGTCTAAAAATAGCTTTTCCACACGCTTTCAGTGTGTTAAAAATAACATAATATTTTTCATAGTTCCTATAGCTGCTGCTCTTGCACTTGGCGCTCGAATTGAAGAAATGTGTTGCAAGTTGCGTGTTGTATGCCGGGGGGAATGGGGGGCCTAGGGCGCTTAAAGCTAATAGTTAATAAAATGCCAGAACCCTTCAAGGCAGTCCCAGTGTCCCCTACCCCCTAAGTCCACCAAACTCCCTTGGCCATAATCAAAGTCAACAGCAAACGTACCTGTTAGCATGCTCAACACTCTCACGTGTGTGTGTGTGTGTGTGTGCGTGTGTGTGTTTGCGCGCACGAGTGTGTGTGTGTGTGTGTGCACCTGCCTGTGACTCGACTTGACTTGAGGTTGAATCAAGTTGACTTTGCCGCCTGTCATTCTGCCCTAAAGTAGGGTAGGGTACTATATGCCATTTAAATCCCTTGAGCCTTTTACTTACACCAATCTGAAAATATAATTATAAATATTTCGTTTCTTGCCTGATTTTTCAAGCGAACATTGAAGAGTAATACATTTCTACAGCGATGTAAGAGTGTGTTTAGCCTGGAGATGTACATATCCTACAGTTATCTACGGACGTTAGACGTTAGAGTATTCCTCTCGTCGGCTGCTGAAACGAGTCCGCAGCCCTATGGTTTCCCATCTCACCTGAGTTGTCTGTGGCAAGCTTTAATGCCTGCGTGTCATGAATGGCATCGCAGTGTTTCCACTTTAGGGCTGCCATCACACATATGTACGTATGTACGTATGTACGTACGTACCGAGTTGGCTGATAAAATTATGACATATGAAACTTTGGCTGACATCGGGCTAAAACCAAGCGAAAAGGCATGCAAAGCTGTCTGCTGTTTTTGGCTCCCTTTTGGCCCTTTGTTTCGGTGATTCGCCGCACCATTCCATTCTGGCCATAAACATGCACACAACATGACCTGATAAAGCGACTCGGCCAAGTTAAGCTCCTCAGCTTGTGCACTTGATTAAAGTGGCTAAAAACTGGCGAATGGGGGGTTTTCGGGTAGCATGGCATTAAAGTGCCTCTTCTGCTGGGTGTTGGCTGAGGTCACGAAATTTCCTAGTTACTTGTATTCCTTCTGTGGCAGCCGCAAGCGTTAATGGTCGGCGAGCACATTATATTACGTATACGCCGCATGGGCGTCGTCAGCACAAAAGTTGTCGATGGAAAAAGTGGTCTTCGAAGCGGGAGTCAAATACCCATGTCGAAGGACTCTCCCTTGAGAGCTGATGCTGTCATTGCCATTGCCACTGCACATTTGGTGTTTTAATTAAAGCGAAATTAACCCAAGGGACAGCGCATCTCCAGAATGGTGGCAGCAGATGTTTGTGGCAGTTGCGGGCGAGTGGACACAACCACTGTGATGTAAGTCACTTTCGTAATATAAATTGTAATATTGCAACAATTTCACTGTGGCTGAAATGCAATTAACAGGTGTGAGTGCTGGTTGGCCAAGCGAAAGTTAATGCATATCAAACAACAATATGAAGGAGATCAAAAAGTTGATTGCATGTCGGGCACTCAAGGGGTTGAAGTTCATTCATAAATTCATAATTAATTTATTCAAGTTCGGAGGGATGCTTTATCGTCGTTAAAAATGTTCTTACTGGTTTTAGGAAGACTTCAAGACCAACAGCTTTGAGAATTACTTGCTTATCGCAACCATTTACAACTTTAACCCTGCCACCATATATAAAATTACACAATACACCACTATTTCCATTCTTTTTCACACCATATTGCCGTCTGAATTTATTTTTACCCACTTTATGTGTACTCCCTGAAAAGGCGAAGAGCAAAATTTGCGCGAACAAGTTGATGATGATCCGATTAAAACTCTTATCAGTTGGTTATTCCGCCCACCGACATGAATTTTCCTATAGTGCAGCAACTTAGATTGCCACTGTAGTCGTAGGAGCGGGGGGAAGTCGAGGGGAGGAAAGCTGGAGAAAAATAAATTCTGTTAACTGGAGAGGCAACGGCTACAGAAAAGGGGCAACCAAGTCCGGCAAAAAGGCGCATCGAAGCGGCAACAAAGTTTCAGTTTCAGTTTCAGTTTTATATACGTGTATATGTAGATATATATATATTTTATATATTTTTTCTTTTCGCCAACTCTTTATGCGCAAGGGTGGAAGGGGTGGGGAGGGGAGGGGAGCCGGAACAAAAGGCCGGCCAGGGCTACAAATTTCTCTGGCTTTGAATAAGTTGGCTTTTTGTTTCAGTCCCTCCTGCCCATCTTATAAATAAAAACATATTTATGCAAGGCTAAGACCAAGGATAAGGATGATCCTTTTCGCAACTGCCGGATAAGTGCTGCAGCAACTTTTTGGCCCAGAACAAAGGGGCTGCGGCGGGCAAAGTGGCAATTTTTATGTATTTATTTGCCGAGCCTGGGGGCAAAAGAGGCGATTGCAACTGCGGAATGAAATTTATTGCAGGTCGCGACGTTTTTTGTAATTAAATGTTTGGTCAGTGGGCAAACTTCAACTCGTCGCTCGCTTCCAGCGCAAAAAAAAATATATAAAACAATGTCTCGGAGCTGCCTGAAAGCCAAATTGTTGCAACAAGCTCTCGGCCGCATCAATTTCGTAATAAATTCTCAGAGCCCAAAAGAATACAGCGAAAAAATGAAGGTATTTGGCCTTGATGGTGGGCGTGGTCGTGGTCGTGGTCGTGGTTATGGCCAGCCCCTCGATGTGTTGCACAAAGTTCTTTCGAAATGCTCAGCATAATTTATTTGCTTTGTTGTTGCTGATGTTTTTTTTTTCCTCCGAAACGCCCAGGAATCATGCAAATTAACTACAATTTTGATTTTATTTAATCCGAGACACCCTCTGTACAGCCAAAGTCAATTCAGTGATAGTTTCTCAGAACAAAATAAAAAGCTAAAAGGTTATTTCAAATGGGTTTATGGTACATTCAAAGTTGTACTCAAATAACTGGAATTTTAAATAGAAATTTAAAAAAAATACATAATACATAAATTACAAGTTAGGCATTTTTTGAATTGTTTATATTTGTTTCTAGCTATTCCTACGATGTTGAACCTCATAGTGCATGTTCTGTGTTTGCCTCTTCATCGAATGCGAAATTTATGCTTTTGTTTGGTTTCATATGTTTTATGTTTTTTCCATCAGCCTTTGTTTTTCTCTTCGCTGCTTTACTTCTTGTTTTTGTTTTATGATGTTATAACCCGCTAATTTTGGCTAATTATGGGTTTCTCATTGTCATTCTGCGTATCAAAAGGGGCTTAAAGAATCCCCGAGAATCCGCCTCTGATGTCATAATGTGAAGTCATGTGTGTTTGAGAGGGTGATGTTGAGGTTTTTCGGCAAAAATAAACAAGCAAAATTAAAACGAAATATTTTAGGGCAAAACAGCTGGCCATACATATGTATGCATTTGCAAGTATAAATTAATATTTTGCATTTGCCATGAAAACATTTGGATAGAGAAATGTTTATACATGCCTTGACATAAAATGTTGAAAAGCATATGTTGGCCAAAAGTGACTGAATTTCCTAGTTCACATTTATTTTCCGGCACTTTGGTGCCAGCTACAGTTACACATTGAATTTCAAATGTGCATTTTTCGATTGCTCATTGTTTTGGCCGTTGCCGTTGCCGTTGCCATTTTCTGTAAAAGGGAAATTGAAAATTTGAAATTTTGCTCATGCCAGCTGGCTGGCAACTTCAATTGTATTCAAATATTGCCGACATAAATTATCATTTTGTGAGCCAAAGTGCCACCTTCACAACTCGACTTCCTACCTCCCACCACCACCCACTTTTTGTGTGGGCTGCAGTGACCTTGTTACTAATAACCTCAATATGAGTTACAAGCACACACACGAATGAATGCCACCTCTCTTGGCCATCTTCCATGTGTTGTTGAAAGGGTAAAAGTCTTCGGGGGGTTCTCATGTTACTCGCTCGGAGTTTTCCCTTTTTCGGTTTCACTTTTCACCAGTCGAGTTCTCAGATTCGTATTCAAGTGCATGACGACGAGCAGGGACGGCGGGGAAAACGCCCGAAAGGGGGGGGGGGGCGCGAAAGGCAGACCCTCAACAGCGTGAGTGTGAAATCTTAGCCATAAAACATCAACAGCTGAAGCTCATGAGGCCTGATAATTAGAGTACAAATCTGCTCGCAAAGCTCCAGCGAGCAAGGGAAAGTTGGGCAAACAAGGGGTACCAAATAGTAGTACATTATACGGTATACGAGTCGAGTATGTACGTGTATATGTGGAGCAGATAGCAAGTTGCGTACCATAACTGTATAGCGATAAATGCATAAATTGATGATCGGCAGCGGCATGCTGAAAAAGTAAATTACCAACAATTTAAGCAGAACCGTTAAGGCAGAGAGCCACGTTCATTAGCCTGCTCCTCGCATTTCCGCATCTGTGCCAGCCATCTATCTACGGGCATCTATCTGGCGATCACCAGCATCCTATACCCAGTTTGCCCAGTATCCCGGCCATCGCCATTCCATCCTATCAGCTACAAATTGCATCGAGTGCAGTGCATAGAATTTATTGCTTCCTGCCAGAGCGCGATGCCAAAACCCAAAACCCAAAACTCCGGCTCGAACTCCAAGTCAACCTCAAACCGAAGACCTCAAACTAAAAACCGCCGACGAGTGCAGCAGCTGCCGAAGCTGGACTGGCAATTATGCCATTTGACATAATTCATAACTGCCGCTGCAACAGAACACTGAGAAAAATTAAGTGGCATTAGTTATCGAGAAAGCTTTGGCTCTGATGAAAGGCACAAGTCGATACATAACAAATGTCCTTAATTATAATATAACTCTAATGGTCGAAATGAACACATGGAGCAGAAATCAATCGTGTATTTATCCAAAATCTGGCTTATTGATTTTCTATTTTTGTCACCGTGCACTAAACGTTTAATGCAACCAGTTTGTGTAGTAGCCAACACTGATTCCCGTCCTTTGTTATCAACAATTTATGCGAACGAAAGTTGTTTGAACTGCGTCTTGGCTGCTGCAGCAACTGCTGCTGCTGATGATGATGAGTATCAGTGGCTACATGAGGCAAATTCATGAGGGGCCTTTCTGAGGGGCAGTGGGGCTGCCACGAGGGGCTGCATCCAGCAGGAAACTCTTTCTCCGGCTGACCACGTTGCCTGGCTTCCTGGCTTCCTGGCTTCTCGGCATCTCCTGGGAATCAGGTTAGCCCGGCTGGCCGGGAGAAACCATACTTCTTTGCTTCTTAATAAATTGACAAAAGTTTGTCATATGCATTGTTAGCCAAGAGCCCCTTGGGCCCAGTTCGGCCCCCATGCCCCCCATGCCCCCTGTCCCCCCTGCCCCAATGAATCTGCGTTTGCTTGTTTGGCAGTAAACCCCTTCGCGTTGGCCTATTTACCCGCTTCAACGCCGAGTGGGTGGCTCTGGGCTCTGGGCTCTGGGCTCTGGGCTTTGGCTTTGAGTGCGGAAAACTGCAACTGCGGCTGCAGTTATGCTGTTTTCATGAACTTTGCGCTGCAACTGTGAAAACTACTCGTCTCTCCAATACTTCTCCGTTTTTATCCAATGCCCTATGGCCCGCTTCTTGCTATTGAGGTATTTGGGTTAGAGATAGCCAGATGGGCAGCGGATGACATCCCAAGAACAAATTAGAATTGGCTTGGAAAAGAAGCTCGTTACGATACTATTTTATTGGAATAAGTTCCTGTTGAACTTGGAGGAGCACAAGTTTCATAGCTGGAAGTACCTGGTCTTATTAGTTTTTCCCTATTTTCAAGAGTGTGTACGATTCGTTTGATTGTATGCCAATTTCCCTTTTGAAGTCTGCAACTTTGCCGGCTACCTTTCATGTTATGAATTGAAACTTGCGCACAAAGAGCATTTGAAAAGTGTTTGCGGCAAAAGAATCCGCTGCACCCCCGAAGAATTTAATTAAAGTTGCCCCAAAGTCTGGACGCTCCTGTTTTTGGGGTGCAAAAAAAGGAAGGCACTCGCAGTTGCATTCAACATGGGCAATGGCAAACAAAAACTGCTGGCTCTAATTACCTGTGCATAAACTTTTCCCAGTAAATGTTCATATTTATTTTTGCAGTTGAGCAATTTTTTCGAGGTTTTTTTGCGATGTTTTTGCGATGGGAGCATGCAACACAGCAACACAGCAACACAGCAACAGTTGCCAGTGCAATGTGTTCTAGTTGCTTATGCATTATTCACATATTTATGCTGCATGCTCAGTTTCAGTTTCAGTTCACTGGGCTTCATTTTTACTTTCAGCTTACTGAAAGTACTGCAAATGTGGCACATGACGACGGCACAGTTTGCAATCAACAAAAGGAGAAAGGGCGCCTCTTCGTATTTGTTTGGAAAACATGTAGGTATCCCCGCCGGTGGGCCGAAACTTTTCAGTTTTCAGCAGCCAGCCAAGAATTTTCACTTTTCATTGGGGCAGGGCGGCTGGAGCAGCAGCAACAGCGGCAACATTGCATGCCACATGCAACAAAATAAGCAAAATCAACAGCAGCAGCAGCAGCAGCAGCAGCAGCTTACAGCCTTGTTACTGATTATTGTTATTTGTCAATGATTTAATTCAGATTCGACTTGATTGACAGACACTCGAAAGTCTAGCCCAATAATTTGCCAGTCACTTCAGATTGCTGCAATCCTAGTTTCAGGGTGGTGCAACAGTTCAAGGTTGCCAGTAAACAATGCCCCAAAAACATATTCAATGCTTGATTATATAATCGATTGTCTAGCCGAAATTCATCATTTCAGTTGAGTGCTTTTTGTGCCCTTTTCGGCTGTGCAATTCGATTCGAGCAGCCTCTCCTTCAGATCCTCGGCGGAAAATTGCATTTCACATGCATGGCCTCAAAACTAATTACCAACTGAAAGTGTCAGGCCATTGAGGCCGCCTCTTGTAGTCGAGTGTTCATTCGGCCGGAGTTCTTTCGGTTCAAGTGTCAAGTTGAAAAAGTTTGTCTGCAACAAAGGCAGTTGCAAAAAAAGCTAGCAAACTAGACCTACACAAAATGCTCATACGTAACTTTAAGTGCAGCAGACAACATAAAAAATTTACTATACAAAAAAAATGATATTGGAATGGAAGAGGACGAAGCAAAAGAGGTTGTTCGGCGGCATATGAACCATATTAATATCCTGTAAAAACAAATACGAAGTACAACTTTCCGCTACATTTACGAAACTCGTAAATATTGGAGACACCCCAAGGGAAATTAGATACCCACCCAAAAAATAATAATCATCGTTAAAAACAAGGTACATATATTACAAATTATATAGCGTAAAAGAGGTATAAAAAGAGCTTAAGTTATTAAAAATGGGGATGGAAAAGAGAGGTTATACTGAGAGAATATTTAGTTAGCAAAAATACACATTATTTTTGGTGCTTCACGATAAGAATGATATACATGTGTGGCTTAGCCACTTCAAGATAGCTTAAGATAGTAATATTACATTAAAAACGGTAGAATCCGAAACTATTTCTAGCAGTGCAGAAAAGCGAATTTTTCTATTTACGTTTTTGTAGCTGTGTCTCTGAAAAATGGCTGCAACATAAAAATTGACCTCAGCGACAAAAGGCGGCCAACGACGCCGGCAACTTTAGGAAGCAACTACAAGCGGCCAAAAGGGGGCAGGGGGCAGGGGGGCCAGGGGCTGGCCAGGGGCGCTGGCAGTGGCGGGGCTGGAGGGGGTGGAGGAGCACACACTCAAAAGTAGAGCAGCAATTGCAAACTGGCCCGGACCAAGTCAACAACCGGCTGGCCAAACGCGATCAGCAACCAAGTTTAGGGGCTTGCAAATTCGGCGGAGGAGCAAATGGAGGGGGTCGTGTCTTTGGTGGGCAGACAAATTACAGTAGCCAGATTTTCTCGTCTTCAATGTTGTTTTGCATTTTGCACTCCGGCCACGCCCAGCGCCCAACCAACGCCCACCCCCCTTGTTGTTGGCATTTAAGTTGATGTTGCTGCTGCTGCTGCTGCTGCTGCTGCTGCTGCTGCTGCTGCTACACGCGCTGAACATGTTTTTTGTGTTCTGGCTATTCATGGCTCCATCTTTTTGTTTGGCCAGTAGTTTTTTAGTGGAGGTTTTTTTTTTAGTTCAGCTTCTAATGCTTTCAAGAATGTGGTTTACTTTTTGGACGAGTTAACAAGCTAGCCACTGTGTATGTAGTACATGTACATGTGCTGACCATTGTTGCCATATGCACACGTATGCACTTACATATATACGAGTATGAGCACCTCGAATTTGTCGTGGAAAGTGTTTGCTCTAACAACTCGTACATCAGATGCAGGTGATAATTTGAGTCGAATCTGCGACGTGACTTGGTGAATAAATCAATTTATGTTTACTTTTAGCACACTCCCCACCAGATTTATGCGCCATAAATGTTGCTGTATTTCGTTAGAATTTTGATTTAATGCCTTGCAAATTACTAAAAAATATGTTTAAACCCTTCTGCTCGTTACAGAAAAGCTTCTCAACTGGTTTTCACGCAGCTCCACGTGTTTGCTTGGGTAAGTTGGGGATCAACGAATCGCGAGCTCATTTGCTTATTAGTTTTTGCAAATATTGAAAGCCAGTCAAGCTAGAATAGTTAAATACGAAACTTATAATAATTGGAATATGAATTCAAAACATATGTTGAGCGTGACAGCAATAATATCAACAAGTACGTAGAACTTTTTACTTTGCTTACAAAAAATGTGATCTAGTTTTGCGATTTAATAGACATTCCCATTTGGCACTGGTTTAGCATGATTTCGAGAGCATGACAATTTATTAAAAACAAATGCAAATTCGGAGCCAGAAACCAACTCTGTGCTCTGTGCCAAATGTGTCAATTGGGGGGCATCCCCAGCTCCCCACTGGAAGTGAATTTCCATCGCTTACTGTTGGTGCTAAGTGCGTTGGCCTAACGGCAACTTTCTGGCTTATTTATGTGTGTGACAGCTCGCACTGTCTCGTGTGGCTCATATGGTAATGAGGCCTAGTTCTGTTGACCATAAACAGATTATCAACCAATATTGCCGTGCTCACTCTTCTTTTTATTGCCATTAGCAGCGCAGGAGATGCCTTCAAGTTGAGTCATAAGATGGCATTAGCTCGATTATGGCTCCACCAGAGTGTTTAATACGCACTTGATGCCACCTCTCAATCTGCGGCTTTTTGGCCAACAAGCTCGGCGAGGCGTGGCCCCATTTGCCGCTTACGTCTTTCTCGTTTTGGATTTTGGGATAGAGGAATGGCTTCGTGGAGGGGGCTCCGACCTGCCCACGCTTCCCAAGATTTATGGCCAAGTGCGCGCTCGGCGTCAGCGTCGCTCGTTCTCAATCTAAATCTGAATCTGACTCTGATGGTGACTTATTTATGTGACTGGCGGGCTGCTGTTGCTCTCTGAAGAGGCGTGGGCAGCTCCACGAATCTCCAAGTGCTTTTCGCTGCCTTTCTGCGCGTTTTTCGGCAGCCCAAAACGGTTGCAAAGTGCTCCAATGCAGAGCGAAAAATTCCATACAGATACTCATTTTTTCAATTTATTTCACTACAATGGGTGTGGTATATAAATGTCCAATAAATACTTTATAAACAATAAGCAGCATAATGCCTTAAAATAAGATAGAAATTTTACATCTGACTATAATTTTTTTCACTGTGCAGCGCGTTTCCCTTTAGTGAAATTAGTTAGCCGCCTTCCGAGCTCGCAATCTTTGATTTATTGCTAATTTCGGCAGCGAGAAATTCCCATTGCTGTGGCAGTTGCAATTCGGTAGCATTTTGTTGCTTTGACACCAATTGGTGTTTTCGGCTGTCTGTGGCACGCTATTGTGCATTGTTGCTGCTGCTGCTGCTGATGTTGCTGCTGCTGCTAGTGCTGTTGCTAGTGTTGCATGTCAGTCACTCAAATGGCTGACAGCCAGCGAACTTCGTGTTCGAGTTCGAGTTTTGCTGCAGAAGCTGTGCCTCAAGTGGCCCACTGAAGGTCAGGCAATTGGTGCTGCTATTGCCATTGGTAATGCTCTCATTGCTGTTGTTGGTGTTAGTACAATGGGTGTTGTTGCTGCCACAGCTGCCACTGCATCCCAAAAGTGATCGAAACAATGTGTTGAGAGCCATCGAATTTTGGGCACTTGAATGGTCAATGCCGCTTTTGTGGTCACACTTCAAATTGTTTGTTTCAATCATTTTTGTTGGTTAATTACGATGCGATGCCCACGTATAAAACACTTTTAAATAAAATCTGTGAATCCAAATACTAGCAATTTTCTCCCCTTTTATAAACGAATTATGGATTTGATTTACTGTCTCCGAGTAATACATTTTATTTGGCCTATTGAATATTGATGTCCCGACAATCTTCATGACTCAATCTTGAGCAATTTTGCATGGCAAAAAGCAAAAAACATAACCCAAACAATACGAAAACAATCAAAAAGTCAAATGAAAGCAAACATTTGGCATATCATGAATATTTTATGAACTGAACGAAACCCGTTTCGTTCACTTCTCGACTGCGAGACTTTAACTTCCACTTCAACTTCATCTTCGTCGGCGGATACAGATACGTATTCGTATTCGGATTCGGATTCGGATTCGAATTCGTTCGACATTTTTCGAGCCGCCACTCACTCACTCGCCCTCATTACAAAACACAAATCATGCATTGCGTTTACTTAACGGTTAACAAAAAGCTGACAAATTTATTGTCGCCGGCGACATAAATATCGGTATCAGAGCTCAGAGCTCAGACTTCAGACTTCAGAATTCTGACCCACTCGGCGATGTGTCGCGAATTTGCCAAAAGATCGTGCTGTAATTGACATATATACGGGGCAGTATATGGTATATGGTATATCGCCATATATCAGGTTCTCATTATGCATGACTTGGGGCCAAGACAAAAGGCTAAAATGGCGGAGAGAAACCGCTTGTGAAAATAATCAAAAGCGTTCTCCGCAGTTTTGTGTGGTCGCCGCTGCAAGATCAAAGGAATAAATACATGAAACTTACTTTTAATGAGGGTCACAGGGCTGCCGTTTGTATTTTCCTGCTGGAGTTCATCATTTTGAGGTAACTAATTTTGGATTCTTATCTTGGCGGTGACACAAAAACACCACATTAAACTCAATTAATATTTCCCAACGGGAATTGTTAAGCGTGTGATCCACTTAAGTGGTCTTTTAACCAGCAGCAAACAATGGTTTTTTCATTCTAAATTTATATAATTTCATACAATTAGGTATGTCAAATACATGACATTTTACATGTTACACATACAAATGATGCTGCTGAAACACAATATTTAGGTATTATTTGGAGTAGCATCTTCGTTTAAAATATACTAATAAATAAATTACATTTTATGTATGTTTGTATATTTGGAAATTTCCTTTAACATTTATGGGCAAATCACGCTTGTATTTTGCATTCTTTCACTTTCCGCTTTTGTGGCCCATATTTGGGGTACCATCTGATTAATTTTATGCATATTTTGTAGCTATCTTGCTAATGAACTGCTAAATGCCAAAAATGGGTTCTGAGAATTTCACTCTTCCAGCTGAGCATTGCAAATGCAAACTCCCAACCGGTTACACACACAATATCTAGTTTAAATTAATTTCTTTCTCGAGCTTTGTGTGTTTTTTGCCACTTTTAATTAAAGCATTTCTGCTGAGTGAAAGTTTTTCCCCTTCGCATTAACAGATCTCGCTTGTTTTTGCTTCTTTAATGGTCAATTGTCAGCTTCCGTTCTGCAAAAAAAAAAAAAAAACATAGTCGAAAGGCAGATGAAGACGAAGATGAACAAAAGACAATTTTAATTAAGGCCCAAACAATGCACAATTTGTGGCGAATTAAATGGCATTTTTCCACTTGACAGCCCGTCGAGCGGAATGACCAAAATGTGCCAGGCCAACAAATTGTGTAGCCAGTTAATTAATTGGCTTAATAGCTCACAGATGTTTACATTTGAATCTGCATGTTATTGTATTCGCTTGATGTTTTCATCATGCTGACTTCATTTGAACGTTTGGATTATTCGCTTTAAGCACTTGAGGTGCTTCAGCCTCCGAGTTTGGAGCTGCAAATGTCCTTCTGCCAAGCCAGCGAATTCTTTAGAGTGCATTGACTTTGGCTCCCTCTCTGGCTTTTGGCCAGCATGAGTCGCTTTGGCCAATCCATGGGCTGAATTTAACACCTTTTTTGTTACGGCCGCGCATGTAAAGGCCCAAAAGTAGAACTAGACACAGTCGCAGTGCCAACAATGGTTGTTCGCTGTTGCTGTTGCAGCTGCCGCAACAATGACAACAGCAGCAGCAGCAGCATCATCTGCAACTGCGGCAGCTACATCCACGGACAAAACCCTTTAAAGGGCAGCGGCAATGCACTCAAAAAACTGACGACCCAAGAGCATGAGTCGCAGAACGTGACGTGATGTGATGCGACTGACGAGCAGAAAACGGAAAGCCATCCGCATTTAAGTCTCAAATTGATTCTCCCCAGACAACAATGCGACCTTGCTTTTCTTGCAGTGCACACAGCGCGAAAATATTATGCAGTTCATGATCAAACAATCAAAATGACTGCGAAAGTATATTTTCGTTTAGTTTGAAGCTTATTGCTTGTAAGTTAATAAACTTATAATATTTTCTCTTTTTAATTTTCCGACAACTTCCCCTTACATTTTTAGAGCCCTTTAAATGGTTTTTACATAATTCTCTCAGTGCAGGCGTTCTAAGCTGTCGTGGAACCAATCTGCTGCCCCTTAGAGACTTGACAATTGTTGGCCATAAAAGTGCTAAGCAGTTGGCCATTGGGCCCAGCATTAGAGCCACGCACAGCGGCCGCATCAAGGAAAGTATAAACAAAAGACTTGGGCAACAAACTTGACCCACCCGGGCCGTGGCTGCTGCTGCGTTTTGCTGCCTTCTGCTGCCTTTTGCTGCCTTTTACTGCCTTTTGCTGCTTTTTGCTGCAGCACCTAAACAATGGCGCGTGCTGCGGTTTAAAGTTATAGCCAAAGCCATGGAGTCAAAGCCTGTTTTGCGCTGGCAATTGCGTAGAGTGCTCAGAGTGCTACATAGCTGGCCACAAACCTGCTCTGGTCATGAAACTTACTGCACATTACTGGCATCGAGTTGGTTCTGCTTTCCGTGGCAGCGATCTAATAAAGTCAGGCCAAGTCAGTCCGGGCCATGTGGCTAACGAAAGTTATTTATGCACGAGCCAGTCTACTTAGGTCGGCCTGCATGCGTCATCGGTTGCCGTTCATAATTTATACCAAGTCTTGGCACAACCAACAACCAACAACCAACAACCAACAACCAACAACCAACAACCAGCAACCAGAGAACAGCACCCAAAGTTGCTGGCGTGGGTGTTAATGGCGAACAGAGCGGCAACAACAGCAGCAAAGACACTAAAGTACTCGGCTGTGTGTGTTTGTGTGTGTGTGGAAAACACTGGCATGAAGGTGGCAGTCAAACTATTCGACAAGAAATTACCCTACAATATAGTATATGGGTGTCATACAAATGAAAGGAGAAAGTATTTATAACATACAAGTACGAGACTTTTACGAGAATTTTGGATTTTAAGCAAGCTATCAGATAACTTTTTTACTTTTTTTCTTCAATTATTATTTAAATTAATTTTTTTTATTAATAATAAAATGTTAAAAATTCGTAGCTGGCTTTTGTGCTTTGAGCATCGGTTCAAATGTGATTAACACTTTTATTATCGAAAGAGCCTTAAAAGCAAATCAATCTCAGCCTGCGGGATACAATAAAACGCATTTTTATTGCCTCTTCATTTATGGCATGCAATTTTCAATATAAGAACCTGTAAAACTATACCCCTTTCCTGTGGAAAAACAGGGTATTCGCCTAGAAGTGCGATGTAGTATAGAACAGCACTACTGCTGTACTGACACAAGAGCAGCACCAAAGGGTCGACGACTTCCAGCGCCCGCATCGCAGGAAGGAAGCCTGCCACGGCAGCAGTCGTAACTGCAACAGCAGCAGCAACAGCAGCAGCAGCAGCAGCACTGCAGCAGCAGCTGGCAGTGGCATAAAGCAAACAAATGGAAATTGTTTAAAGCCAGCTTTGGTTTATGGCCTTTTGCATGGACCCGGGCCAATGCTAATTGCAAAGGAATGTACAAGTCCGAAAACAGCGGGCGTGGGTAGCTCTCGGCTTGCTCTTGGCCACAGTTAATTGCCAAAAGATAGGGGGAGCCAACATTTGGAGTCCATCCAAAAAATATACGCTCGATCTTGGAGCGGCTTCAAGTTCTTCTTCAACAGGATCTGTAAATGGCGCAATTAATTCAATTGTTGTCGCAGCACCTGGCAAAGGTCTAAAGATCTGTTTTTAACGTAAATACTTGGCCCTAATAAGTACGTTAAAAATAATAAGTTTAGCTATAAATAATAGCAGTTATCTAGAAAGTCTGGAATCGCTTAAATGCTCAAACCATAAATTTTTATTTATAAGCTGTAAGAAAGAAAGAACTAACTCCTCTGGTTTGAGGGCGGGAAGCTGAACGCCTTGAATGACTCGCCCGTTCCGCCGAAGAACTTGGACTGGAACTCCACCCAGTGGAGCCGCAGGGTGTGCAGGAAGGCGCTCAGTCCCTCCATCATTACCAGAATGGCCACTGTGAGAATGGCCCAGGCGAAGAAAGCGGCCATGAGCACGGGCACACCATAGTACAGTGGCAGAGTGTTGGCGAATCCCTTGGTCAGAACCATGTGCCACAGCACATCGGACAGCTGATCATGGGCCAACGAGAGGGCCCACAATCGAAGGTAGGAGGCTGTGTGCGAGACCGAGCCCAGGACCGTTTCGATCGTATGGATTCCAGAGTGAATCCAAATCTCCGACGTCTCGTGCTCCTCCTCGTTGTCAACGCCCTTCTGCCTGCCAGCCTCGCTGGAATCATCGTCGGTGTACCGCATGGTGGATCGCATTTCCGCGATCGTCTGGCGGCGCATCCTCTTAAAGTCCCGTTCCCGTTCCTGTTCCATCTTCCTGCGACGCCGCATCAGATATATCGGCTTGCCGGCCAATAAAATGGGTATCGTACAAAAGGCTGTCGCTACTAGGGCGAATTCCACCATCCGCTCGTTAGGATACATATTAGGCAGGCAGTCCGCCGCCGACTCTTCACTTTTCATCAGCATCATGTTGATGAAGGTGATCAGCACGGAGGGGGCACACGCAGAATTGTAGGGCGCCGGCTTATGGCCCCCGAAGGCCAGCCACTTGTAGAAGATCAGGAAGACAAGGTAGCCGAAGAGGCACATCATGAAGATCATCTGCGGAATGACAACCAGAATGAGATCCGATTTTCTATTCATCAGCACGCAATTGGCGGCAGCTAGGCCTAGTCCAAACATCATTTGTGTAATACCCAGGACAATGGCCATCTTCATTTTCAACGAGTTAGTGGTGGTTATCGAATCCTGGCCGCAGACGGCCCACACTGGATCCATTCCCACAGGATACGGATGGCCAGAGTAGAAGTGGGGACGCGAAGAGTCTAGGGTCACATGAAAAGCGGGATCATACACAGTTGTCTCATTGTATCGGCAGCTCCAGCTTGAACCGAAGAGATTGAAGCTCTTGGCCACGACTATGTTGTAGATGATGCCCATGTAGACGGAAAATATTCCCATAAGTAAGATTATGTAGCGTCCCGCAAATAGGATATTCAGGATCTCGTTCTCCGAGGTCGAGGCAATCTGATACTTTTCAATCTCCCTGTGCTTCCAAATCATGATTAGCGAGAAAAAATTAGCAGAATGCCATGACCCAGGTCACCAAACATAACGGCAAACAGGAAGGGGAATGTGATGATGGTGTACGGAGCGGGATTCAGCTCCTTGTAATCGGCCATCCCGTAGGCGTCTATTAGGTTCTGGAATCCCCTGGTGAACTTGTTCAGCCGAAAGTACGTTGGTGGCATATGATTGACCAGTCTGTTCTTCTTTATCAGTATGGCTCGAGCACTCATATCCTCGCCCGGCTGGAAGTCCGCCTCATTGGAATCGGTAGTAGCATTAGGCATTGTTGTTTTATCTTCTGTATCGTCTGCCACCTCGAAGTCATCATCCGGTAAATCATCAATATCTGCGCCCCCACTTATTCGGGAGGCATTTCGTAGGATTGCCCTCACATCGGTGACATCAGACGATGGTATATAGACCTCGGCCAAAAGATACCGCGGTACCTCTACTCCGCCCACCAATCTCAGGCGATTCATCAGATCGTAGACCTTCACCGCCTTGCGCAGATTCACACGTACAATGAACAGATCCTGGCCAGCAACCTCCAGGATCTGGCGGCGCATCAACTCCGCCTCCTTGAGGACCTTCTCCACGTTCACTATCTCCTGTCTCAACTCCCTGACCTTTTCCTCCCGCTGCCTGGCCGAACTGGGGCAATCGTAGATGTTGACATGATAGTGAGCACATATCTTAAGCACCTTGGGCCAGATCATCGTGGAACTGGCCATCATGAGAATTGCAAACTTTCGTACCCTTTCCGGCTTATGGCCATAATGATACTCGTAGACCGGAGTGGAAATTTCGGAAAATCGAATGATCAGGTTGAAGGAGCATAGGCGGTAAAGCAGCAGCTCGAAGCTATAGAACTTATCAGCCCGGATGCACCCGATCATATAGTTCAGATGTGACTGATAGGCTCCAGAGCTGGTCGTGGCATCCTGCACCAAAGACATTACCGTGCTCTCCGAATAGAGCAGCTCACTGCCCATGTCGGATATCATATACTTGTTGGCCTTGTTTAAGCGAAGCAGTGCTCGATCATGCGACTGCGGCGAGTGTCCAGTCGGTAGTAGTGCTCCGTCACGGCGCTGGCCTCCACATGGATGCGTTTCAGGGTATCCCTATACTTGGACAGGTCCTTCTCCTTCAGCCGATTCTCTCGGTCCACATCCGGATAGAATACCTCATTCACATGCAACTGGACGATCTGGGCGTGCAGATTGTCCACGATACGCAGTAACTCATAGCAATGCGCCACTTTCTTGGTGTAGAGGTGGTTCAGCAAACGATCCTCGTCGTAGACATTGTTGAACTGCACAGCTCCATGGTGTCCCAGCTCAATGAGGCAATCGAAGGCGTTTTCCGTGTGCAGCAGCAGCTGGCACAAATCCATGTCCTCGCTGCGGAAAAAGGACTTGACTTTCGTCTGCGGTTTCTTAAACTCTTTCATAGTGCCGAGTGTCTTGTGATTATGTGACAATTATATTGAAAAAATAATAGTAGTACCGTAATGTGACACTCCCGGGTTTTGTTGCCTAAATAAAAATACAAGATACTAAAATGTTACTGCTACAATAATATATTTCTTTGAACAATTTTGTAAGCAAACATTTACTCGGCCGCCTCTGTTTACTTTTCGACTTGGGTTCGGGTATTTGACTCCTGCTAATTGATACGTTTGTTTGCCTCTCCTATTGTTCGCTCTATTTTTTGTGCTTTTTTTTCTTGTCTTAATTCGAGTAGCAAACATGTCCAAGACCAAGCTGCCCCTTGCTGGAGATCAACTGCAGATAATTTCATGGCTTGCATGCAAACTAGTTGCAGTTGCCACTACGGCCACGCCCACTCCGGCGCCCCCGTTGCCGCCACGGTAGAGTGAACCAAAACTGGCCAACTGCAATTTATGCCCTTGTCTTCTCGGCTGGGAAAACTCATTTTCAGGCGGCTCAGAAGTTGTGGGAATTCTTGCATATAGTTAGTAATTGCCTTATACCTAATATGTTATACATCAGTGGGTTTTATAACTAAGTTCTCACTTTAATTAGATTGTTACAAAACGCTCCAAGGATTTATTATATAAATTAGAGTGCTGAAAACGTTTCCAGAAAGTGGTTAAAAGCTCTTGTAAATCAAAGCAACGTTAGGAATTAAGGGAAGAATAAAATTTACATAAATATTTTTTTATTGGCCAACTCAAAAGTAATTCAAACAATTTGTTGACATAACAGAACGGTACACATTTTTATACCCGTTACTCGTAGGGTACAAAGTGTATACTAGATTCGTTGAAAAGTATGTTAACAGGCCACACTTAAAAAAAAAATTTTAAGTTTTTTATCATTTTAATTTTTTTTCCAATTGCTACCGATATTCCAGAAAATGTTGAAATTTCTCGTTTGCACTTCCACTAGCTGAGTAACGGGTATCTGATAGTCGGGGAACTCGACTACGGCATTCTATATTGTTATGGCATCAGTTTATGATCATTTAGTTTAACGATAAAGATTCCTTTTCAAATTCGGGAATAAATTTACATATTTGACCAGCAGTAACCAAAAAGTTCAAGAATAAAAAGTTTACATATTAGGCTTAAAAACTTGAATCAAACTAAGCTACATATGTATATTCAATGGCTTTTCGTTTATAGAGGGAAAACAAAGCGTTGTTGTTTTTTGTTGGTAGGTATTACTTACATAAACATTTTTGTTAACACTTTGTGAGAGCTTAATTTCATTTTGGCTGCGAAACATTTTCCCATAAAAATCGACTTCACATACAAAGACATTGAAATTGTTTGGTAATTTGGCTCTGTGACTGACTGGCGACCCCTTAAAATGGGCTCGAAAAGCATTTTCGGCTCATTAGCCGATGCTAAAAGGAAAATGGGCATTACTCACTCAATTGAAAATTGTTTTGAGCCCGTTTGCTCGATTGTTAGCACTTCCACGACAATGAAAGTAAAAGTGCCAAAGCCGAGACTGCACTTGATAATTTCTTTGGCAGAGCAGTGCCTTGACAATAAAAGTGCTATTGCCATTGTTAAGCGGCAGTTCGATTTCATTAGACCTCTGGCCGCACAGAAATTAAGTCACCGAATTGAAAGTTTCGAAAGCAAAAGTGAACAAAACCGCTGCGGAAAGTTTTCACTTTTCAGCCTTGTGCGACAATTGCAGGCAATAAATCAAATCGAAATCAAAGTCACTTACAGAACAACGAGCTAACACGTGTTGTTGCCACCACATGAATGTGGCGAAAATAAATACAGAAACAATGTCAATTTGTAGCTGACGGCAAAGGTAGTTTTCAAGATTCAGACTCGTATTTGAAGAGGCGAGTCCATAAAGGGGATCGAGTTGAGGAGTTCATTGTCTGCTTGAGTATTTTCATAAACTAATTTGCATTTCTCTTTTGCTTACTCATGTGTTTCTCGTTTGCTCTTTGCAGTGGTAATGTGATCGGCGATCTTCGGGAGCAATTAGAAGGCTAAACAAAAGGTAAGCAGCAGCTGCCATCGATTTTGGCATTACGCCCGCGCACAACTATCTCAAGTCCCAATCCAATCCCATCCAATTCAATTCAATCCAAAACAATCCATTTTAACTCACTCACTTTTAGCGGCGGCAAAGAGAAAGTGCATTTCATGTTTCTGGCCTCTTGGCCAAGTCTGTAATTTGCCAGAACCCGCAATTAACGCCTAAACAGACTGGACCCAGTTCTCTCTTTCAGCTTCAGTGTGGCAGTGCCAATCAAGTGCGTGGATCCCAAATTAAGTGGACTTTGAAGTTAACATTTCATTTCGTTTCGTTTCGTTTGGTTTGGTTTGGTTTGCTTGGCTTTTTAATTATAGAGAACCCGGCTCATAAAACGCCGTGTGGGTGTTACCCCACAGAATTGGGTCAAGTTTGATGTGTTGGCAGGGAAAACTGGTAGCGAAAGTTGAAAGTGACATTTTTGGCCCTATTTGCGGGGTGTTCTTAAAGTCTCCGCCACGTTTGTATATAGGGCAAAGTCCAAAACTTAGGTAATCTAACGCACTAGCTCAGCTCAGCAGGTTCGTCGCTTAAGTCATTCGTTTCGGCCTCAGACGCCGGTGCGTTGACTTATCGCTATATAGACCCGTGGACTTGGCACCGTTACTAGCCAGACGGCCAAGAGTGGCTGCCTCAAATGCTGCCTGACGGCGGCTTCATTAAAATGTCTGCCTGCCAGATTGGTCCGGCCAAAACCGTTTTGTTGCTTTTTAAGAATACCTCTTAGTTAGGCGGGTAGGGTATCTTGAATATTTACAAGCTTATATGCATCCGTGCAGCTTAGAAACCAGCAAATACTTTTTAAATTTTTACATTAATGTACAACAATTATATGATAGTATCACAATGCGTGGATTGCTGTAATAATATTTGGTATATTGTTAACACATCGATATACGTGTATGAGAATTTAAAGCTTCGTAATAGCTCTGGATTAAATTAATGTGTACATATTTAAAGTGACAGGTATGCAAAATGAATATCCACTTAGAGTATATCGAAGTTCTGGTCTGGAGGCGGTTGGAAGAGCTCTTCTCGTTTGAAATTGAAACGTCTCTGTCTGGTGCGGCGACTGCAGCGGCTGATGCGGCAAGTAGTTGCGAGAACCTTGGCAAATGCATCATCGTCTGTGGCACGTTGTGGATGTCAGCTTATCTGGCCAGACGAACGCATCGCAGGGAATGAGCGGGGCTGCGATTGGGGGGCCTTAGCTTTAGGCGCGCTCAGGGTCTCTTGGTCTGAAGCTTCCGCCTTGGCCCGGTCAACTTCAACTTGAACATCAGCTTTGGCTGGGGCTTTGAGTTGGGCTCAAAACTCCAACGCCGCCGCCACCAGCGAGCAATTTTCAATTTGCCAATTGTAGCAGTAAACTTCTTTATAGCTGTTCTTTCTCTCCGGCTTCTCGGCCGTCTTCTTGCCTTCTTGGCCATCTTCTGTTTGCCGGTGTACCGTTAGCTTGGGTGCTCATGTGGATTGGCTTTAGGTGTTTGTCTTGACTCCAGTTGTCTTGTCTTGACTCCACTTCACCTGTTCCGTCTGCCCGTGTGTGTGTGTGTGTGTGTGTGTGTGTGTGGCATGTGTGCGTGTTGGGCTGGCCTCCACTAATTTGCGACAATTGGCCAGGCCATTAGCCGGGCTCTCGGTGGGCCGAAAGGGGCGTGGCACTGGCCATGGTCGGGCAGCAAGTCAGCCAGTCAGCCAGTGAAGTGAACCAGCATATATATCAATTTATTGAGGAATTCTGCCATGAAATTATAAATGCAAAGATCTTTCTTCGTTATTTTTCCATTTTTGGTTTCTTGTGTGACTTAACAGGCATTTGGTGGGGCACTGGCCGAAGCGAGGGTTGTTACGGAAGTTCACTCTAAATTGGAATTCGGACATAATTGTAGGTGATTTGTGTGCTTAAAGGAAATAATTTGGGACGAGTTCCATGAAATCAAAGGTCGTTGATGGGATGTGATTAACTGACGTGTGGAACATTGAAGAGTTGCGAATCGGCAACATACATACATACAACTATGCATTAAATATAATTTACAAGGAAACAAATGAATACAAGTTTGATTATATTTTCCCTTGAAATCCAAAAATTCATTTGGTTGTAAATAGAGAAGAAATCGTAGAAGTATATATTAATTATTTAACGTAAAGCTGGCAAACGAATGCTGTGAAAATTTACTATAGATATTTACAATTCAGGAAAACATAAAACGGCAATTGCTGTAAAAGAAGACTGAAATACGATCCCAGCTGATTCATTTCCAAGCCAGTCGACCATAAAAACCACTACCCATTAGGGCAAAACCCCAATTAGTAAATGACCCTTCAGGTCGGATTTATGTTCCATAAATATCAAACAATTGACAGACAGTCGCCGTTATTCTTGCATCGGTGGCAGCTCTCTGGCGCAACTGCGTAACTGCAGCGACCACAAGACTTGGCCAGCCACTTTCCGCTGATGATAAAAAAAGAGGTATAAAACAGACTGCATATGGGTGGCAATTCATTAGACACACGCTGGTTTGCATGACTTCAGCTTAAGGTTTTTCTTTATTTCGTTTTTTCCTACATTTTTTTTTTTTGGTTTTCGTTTGGCAACATGAACGGGCAAACATGACCCAAATTTCGCCTATGACCGCACACACATGGGCTGCATTGGCAGCCAGGCCCAGAAGTTCCACCCCCACGACGGGGGGCTTGGGTTACCCCAATCCCACCGAAGAGTGCGGCTCGAGTTCAAAGTGAAACTGTGTACTTTGATTGTTGTTCACATGACCGCGATGGGTTTGTCAGAACCTAATCAACACATCATCAATAACAGTGGGGCATCGCAACATTTTGGCGTTGTGTTGTTTGATTGGTTCTATGTTGGAGATTAATGATACACACCAGCAACACGAGCTCGGCGAGAAATGCAAACACAACATTGGGAAAATAAAACGGCAAACAAATGGCTAAATCAAATACTGCGCGATTAGGGGGCTACTTCGAATTGGACGTTGATTATGGAGTTGCCAAAACAAAAAAGCGGCTGAAAACTTGATGAAAGCCAAACTGAACAGTTTGTGGTTTTAGCAAATTTTTCCAGTGGCTCGGTGGTTTGTGTGGGTGTCGGTGGCTGCGGCTGTGGCAATCTGATTGCCACTGTCCACTGGCAATTTGATTGCCCCTCTGTGGCACTGAGTGGGTGCCACTGCTGCTGCAATTGATGCCTGCAATTATCCCCAAAAGCCACACGAACAATGCGCAAATTAAACGCAATAAACAAAATCAAAGAGTTGAGGGGATCGGAATTACTGGTAGCCAAAGAGGTGATTACGCGTTGAAAAATGGGCAAGCTGCAGGGGAGATAGCGTATTCATATGGGGCATATATGTACGTGTAACCAAAATTTCAAAGTGTATTTTGCAATTCATCAAATTGATAAAATTATTAAAACTCATAGTTCCAGCCACTTGAATTTTATTTATGGCGCACTGTATGCTTGATTTGTAAAACTAAGCTAGAAGATGGGCATTAGAAAAGTATTTCGGATCGCAGAATTTGCTCTCATTATGGCATTTTATAAAGAGGTCTATGGGAATACATCAGAGAAGTAAAGTTGGAAGTCGGAAATTCTGCTCGTGGCTTTAAAAGGTGGCAGCTGGCGGCACAGGGTCGAAGTGGCTTTGGTCGAAAGCCCCGCGGCGGGGGCCAATGTAAATATTTTACGCCACAATTGGCGCGTTGATTTGTTGCATATTAAACAACGGCCGCAGGCTGCGTAGGCCGCTCCACCGAAACACCATCGAACCACCGCACCACCGCACCACCTAGTGGGGCACCACCGATCGCAACGTGTGTTTGTGGTGCAATTAGCTTTTTTCCGCCGTGGATTTCTGTGGGGCATGGCATTGGTTATGGCTGCGGCGCTCCCGTAATTTGCTCATAACCCGGCTAATAGACAGCGTCAAAGGCCCGAAAGCCAAATTGGGTGTGTTCCACTGTAGTGTGGAGCACTATGTGTGGCTAACAGCGAACCGCCAGCATTTAGCCGCTGCCCGATTGCTCGGATGGATGGTTTTAAAGCGCCAACCGATTTTTGGCCACACTTGATGGCGGCCAAAAGCCGAGGAACACGCGCCAGAAATTGACAGTGGGGCAGGGCCATAGACGTACACATTGGTTGGCTAGCAAGTGTTAGGTAAACTAACTGCGGCCATAATAAAGATATTAAAAAGCATAGCTGGAGTTTATCCTCAGCTAACATATATAAGGAATTTTAAATGATGATTAAAAACATTTATTTATTAATTGCGACATAAATAAAACATTCAAAAATGATCTCACGGGCGTTTAAGTGATTCTCGACGATTTTCATCGCGTTTGCCAACCTCTTTATCACGCAATCAGCCCGTCAAAAGCTGTAAGCGACCTTGGCTCAAAGCGCATTTTTGTGGCTTAGAAGTTGGCGCCTTGTCATTGTTTTTTTTTGTATTTGTGGTTTTGTTGATTTTTTGGTTTGGTCTGGTGTGTAAACTCATGAATTTATTCATGCGCTCATTGCCTCAATTAATGCGACATTGAGCGCAATTTGCTGTTTGCCATTAATCTTCTTTTCAGTTTTTGGTTACGCTACAAAGGTGATTGCTGGTGTGATTAAAAAGGGTTTCATTAAAATGGATGGGACAGGAAGTTGCTTGTCGCCTCAACGGCATCGAGTTAATCAATTTCGCAAAAGGCTTGCCTGATTGAGGATCTTTTGGCAGCGGATTTCGCATCGTACTTTGTGGCTGGCTCACGTCTTAGCACTCGAACTTGCTTTCTGGCCCGGTTTTCAGAAATTGCCAACTACTGAAGGGGCACGTATTACGTGCATTAGTATCCCTTTGTCACAGGGCCACAATGCACTTGCGGGAAACCCTTCAGCGAAACGCTACAGTGTGTCGAGCATCTTGGCTGCAAGATTTATGACACTTTTGTTTAAGACCAGAGCACATGGCCAAAAACCTCAATGCAAAATCAATGGCGCTGATGGCTATCGCTTATTGCGGCCCCCTTGTCAAGGGGTTTTGTGGCTTAATTCGCCTAGCCGAACTCTTTCCCTTTTGCTGATTGAGACGATATCTTCAATGATTTATGCTTGACACGCTTTATTGAAAAGCCATGGGTTCGCTCTGTGCTCTGAATGGGGTCATCAGCTGATAGCATTCTGATTTATATGCGCCAACGGTTGACATTCATATTTTATCTGGCGGCGGAGCTTGCCACTTGCTGTGCTGCTGCTGCTTCTGCTGCTTCTGCTGCCTTTGCCTCTGTGCAACGTGTCGTATGAGTGACATTAGCGAGAATCCCCCAGCTAACAAGCTGCCATCTTCAGCCAGGAATAACAGTTAGACTTCATCTGGGTCTTCTTTCCTTTGCATGCACACTGATAAGGCCGCAAACAATGACAGCAGTAGAAGCAGCAGGAGCAGAGGAGAGGCGGCATCAGTGGCAGTGGCAACCTGTCCCAGTCCCATTCCGAGTTCCATTCCAAGATCCCGGTCCATATGAAGCTGGGCACCCACCCCAAGAGATGCGACAACTCATGCCTCTGTACACTAACAAAAAAAGACCGCCTTTTCTATGGGACAAATTCATTTAAAAAATTACGCACCATTTTTTTGTTATTTGTAAAATGTTGTTATTGCAAAACATGGGAAATGCTAAAAAGTATAAGATTCTAAAAATGTATATGTACAAATTAGAATATGTGTATAATTATAATAAATTATTTCATCAGTTTAAAAACATTTATGCTAATTGGCAGCTACCACTTCCACATAGTTACCATAGTTACTTCAGCACTACCTAATTGCATTTAAAGATCTTCTGCCATACGCCCATCGGATTTTTCCGCACTGCACTGTCTGCGGCATATACTTAACAGTAAAAATAAATATTTTACTATAAATCATGCATTAGAGTCGCCTGCTGGCTGTGCCCCATCCCCCTTTCCACCCCCCTTCCAGCCGCCCCTGCCGTGTTCCCTGTCACATGTACGCTTGTGTCTGAGGCTGCGACTCACGACATTGCTCGGAAGTAACACACATTTAGCGCTTGGCAGTCACAGAAATAGTTTGGACTTGGGGCCCGCGGATTGGCACGGCTAAGAGATACCCGTTTTTGGCCAAGTGCCGGCAATGCTGGCTAAAACAGACAGCTGAAAGAGCAACAACCCAATGGCCAGAATGTGATTAGGCCTGACTAAAGAGAAGATACTTTAAGTTTTTTTTAATGATTTAGGAAAGTTTGTATACAAACTTGGGAACATTTTCTAGAAATCCAGCAAGGAAATCAATTTAAATATTTAATATTTAAGGCTTTTATTATGTTCAAGAAATAATATAATTTGTTGAGCTTTTATAGACCGATCAGTAGCTAACCTAGCTTTAAATCCATGCTATTTAACTCAATCATCTCTGAAGATCAAAATATTTTTTCACACTGTCCTGCTGCTGCTTCTTGCATCGGTGACATTTAGCTGGGAAACTGTTTATAAATAAATTGCTGGGGATATATTTGTGCATGGCACACGCAGCAGCAACAGCAGCAACAACAGCAAGTGTGCGCATGGCATAGGCAACATATTACGTATACGACACGAGTGCCGCCGCCGGTGCGTTGCAATTTCCCAAAAGGCAGCAGCCGCAACGCATGCGCTATGGTCAAGGCAAGTCTTGGCCTCGTAATCGATGAGTACCCTGCACATTTGGTCAATAAACGCATTTCTGTCATTTTTGCCTGCTCTTACAGCTCCGATGGCTGAAATTTATGGCGCGATTTGTGAGCCGCAAGTTGGCAGCCTCGCAAACTAGCAACTAGCAACCAGCAACCAGCAACCAGTAACATACAACTTACACGCTGCACATTGCACATTGCACATTGCACGTTGCGCTTGCCAAATACCATTTTCGTTTTGACTTTGACATTAATTTGTGTGGCTGCCAGCTTGGCCAAAAGCAAGCCAACCAGGAAGTGCTGCTCGTAGATGGAAAGAGCATTCATCATTCATCTTTCCATATGCAAAGGAGCCCCATCCATTGGGGCACCATTGTCATTGGGCCAACTAACAAGCTGCAATCGATTTATGCGTGCAGCGCAATGATGATGCCACTGAGCCTGCGTGGAGATTGCTTTCGACCAGGTTGTTGGCTCCACTGCCATTTTCCTGGCCGGGGCCCATGTCACATCATTATTTGTGCCACTGACTTTGGATTCGGTTATTTATGGGTCTCTGGGTGAGACAACGGGGTATTTTCTCTCTGCAGCTTTAGCATTGCGGATTTATTTTTAATATATTTTTTTGTTGTTGTATTTTCCAAAGGTTTTCCTTTTGGCGTTTTCGCTTGTTTCGCTTGTTTTGTTTGCGACAAACCGCTTCAACGGTTTGGCTTATATCGGTAAATCGCAAAATCTCCTTTGGCCCCTAACAAGTGCGCAGAGTCGGAGGAGATGAGTTGAGTTGAGTGGAGTGGAGTGGAGTGGAGTGGAGTTAAGTTGAGTTGCCAGCCTTTTGTGGCCGAAACGTAGACGAGGCGAAGGTTTATTAAATTTATGCAAATTTTATTTATAAAAGGCACTGGAGGAGGACCTGCTCCGGCAGGGATTGCTGTGGACTCCATCGCTGTCGTCCCCCATCGATACTCCGCTCCAGCGAAACTCCACTCCTCCTCATGTTGTCAGCTGCAGTTGGCTTCCTACGCCTCATGTGTGTGCATCCCAATTCCGCTCCTCGCCCCCGCCGAATATTTTATGATTTTTGATTTAGTTTGAGAGTTGATTGGTTTTTAGAGACGTCAAAAACGTTGACATCGCTGACATGGCGCGGGCGTTGCTGCTCGATTGCCATGTCTTTATTACAATCAGCCGTCGGTTGGCTAAGGAGTTTCTCGATTTATATGCTAAAGAGCTCCGTTGCCGGGAATCGTATTGACAGGCCGAGCGAACTTGACTCCATCCTCGTTGACCCACTAATACACTAATACGGCAAAAATAATCACAGGGCCTAATTCAATTGCGGTTCATTAATCAAGCGGAGGGTATAATTAGGCCAGGGCTTAGCTAAGTGAAATAGTCACAGGGGCAACGCCCCAAGCCGCCGCTCGTTCCGATATTAAATATTAATTTTTAATTATGTCTGCAACAGCGGAAACATCAAACATACCTGTCATAATTTTAATTGTTAACTGGGTCGAGCGGAGATCGAACATTGATTAATATGCGAGCTCCATTGGCAGCCGCCAAACCCAAAACAACAACAATGATAGACCGACGATAAACAGTGCAATGTGCCGAAGAGATATTCAATACCAATTCGCTCAACAATGGCCAAATCGACGGGCAGTGTGAAGAGATGGCCATAATGGGCGAAATGGGAATGCAACAATCCTATAGGAATAACAACAAAGGTACGGCAGCAAAAACGTGAGCGTGTGATTAAAAAATAAAAAGCTTAAAATGCGCATAAATAACAATCAAAGATTAAAAAAGCCCCATTGAAATATAGCACAATATAGCAGTGAGGGTAAGACCACAGTACATGCCAATGAAAATAAGCCCATATGTATGTGTATATATCATTGTATTGCCTTAATACTTAAATAACTAAAATTAACAAGAAGTTTGCTGAAAAATATTAAAGAAATTGGCAAAAGCTGAAACCCCAAATTAAATAACAAAATAACTATTCTTAAAAGGCAGTGCATGTGGCTTGTACAAAAAATGATTATAAACAAATCCTCTCTATCGTCATTAAATGAAGAAAAAGAGAATTCTGAATCAAATAGAATTGGAATAACTTTTCGCTATGTGAACTAATAAGTATTAAATAAAATACAAAACTTCTTGAATATGAACCGGGTTAAGAAACTTTTTAGTTTAATCCAACGCAATAAAAGCAGTTTTAGAGCAATCAGTGACAAATAATCAAGTGCATTATTTGCAATTAAACAAATTGTTGAGGAATTAGAAAAGCCTTTGAAAAAGAATCAGATCAATAATAAATTTACAAAAGGATTCCACATACTGCACTTCAGTGCAAAAGCAAACACATTGGCTGTGACATTTAAGAATTTGAAAAAAAGGCTGACAGCAAAGAGGCAACTGAGATACCATATAAACAAACAAAAGTCAACTGTCGTATGGAGTCAAACGAATATTTTGATGCTCAGTAAAAATATGAAATGAAAATAAAGCCCGATGGACATATAGATTGACGGGTAGATAGATCCGAAATGCAATTAAACGGAAGGGGGAAACTGGAGAGCACGACAGCTGTAAATCGATAACTTTGCTTCGGTTTGAGCCGGCGAAAGAACTTGACCACAGGTGAATGACCTTTTGGAAAACGTTTTCTCCGTCGGCAAGTGTCACGCCCCACAACTCCCTCCCCGGTCTTTCACTTTAACCCCGACTCGCCCTACCTACCTATCACCATCCCCATCCTCAACTCCATCGCCATCCGCAGGCACACGCCCATTCCCAGACTTGCCAATTTAACACCTTTCTATTCTGCGTGGCTGCCTTTTACTTGGCTCACGCGTCCCAGCGTTACATTTCAATTGTTTAAGCCAGAAGAGCAAGAGGCCAGCGGAAAAGTTGAGGCGAACAATTAACTTACAGCACTAATGTTTCACGCCGCATCGATATCCGATCCGTATCTATAACTCTATCGGTATTCATTCTGACACACTGCCCTTTGGCTCATCTTTGGATTTCTGGCTTTTAGTTTCAGTTCATTTACTTCCTCATTGTTTGCCGATGCTGCAAAGAGAAAGGCTTAGCAATTTCAATTTGCTTTGCCGGGCTAATTACTTAGCCTATATATGTGTCTCTCTATGTGTGTGTGTGTGTGTGTGTGTTTGGCAACAGCTATTGGCCTAAAACACAAGCAGCACGACACACACATACACACCCATTTCGGTCAATGGATGATTAATGGGTCGCGACAGCCTCCAAGGACAATCCAGCCACTGACACTTGAACACAAACTTTCAACTAACTGATATAAAAATAAAAAATAAATTGAATAAAAAATCAATTTCTTTAAATTTGTATAAATTGTATCTTATTTTGATTTTGCCCATAATGTATGCATAAGTGTACTACAGATTTCCAAAGACATTTAAATTGACAAATTCTACAAAGAGCGTGCACTATTTTTGCGAGTGTGGAAAGAGGCTCGGCCGCTGCAGGATCGTTCGTTTCGATTCGGATCGTTTGTGGCTTAGTCACCTTGCCGGCATTTTGTCGCATTGAAAATATATAAATTCAAATTGTGTCAATTACGTCTCTGCCGCGTTCGCTGTCTGTCGCTTATCGTTGGCACATGGCAGCGGGGACTTTGTCCGCCTGTCCGTCCGTCTGTCCGTCCGTCTGTTTGTTCGGCTGTCCGTTTGTCCGTTTGTCCGACTGTCAGATTGTCGGAGAGCTGGATAGTCGGACTGACTGGCTGACAAACTGCTGAGCTGCAGTTGGACTTGAGCGGCCTGCTGCACTGCAGTCGGCCAAGTTTGACAAACCTGCGGCGAGCCAGGCAACTTTTAGCCATGAGGCCAAAACTGCAACTGCGACAGTGCCTGCTGACATGTCTGCAAGTTGTCAGCAGCGGTGGCGATGGTGGTCGAGTGGGGGAGTGGGTTGGCATTGGGCGAATTTATTATGGCCGGCTTACCAGAGGGTTGCTCGAGTGCTCAAGATTGTCGGGATTCCAAAGCAATCTGTGAATAAACTTTATCTCTTTGGTTAGGAGACCAGAAAAGTTGTAATGGACACAGTGAAACAAGGAAATATTAATTCAATTATGCTTAGCCAATCGTTGGTATTACCGAATTATATCATATTTTTAAGAAACTGGCTTATCGATCGTTTTGCCAAATCATTTCCTAAAATTATTATAACTTGGAATAGTGTCTTTAAACTCCATTAACTACCCCCTGTTTATCCGAACGGATGTGTTTGCTTGCGATTGCCCTGGGGGTCCTTTTTGGTCTAATTGAGTTTACAGATACTGCAGTTGGATATCGTGTTATAAACGTGAGGCTGGGGCTAATGTCATCCGTAGCCTGGGGGCTGCGATCAAGTAGAACGACGCCAGCAACAATAAACGAGAACCAGAGCAACAGACCAGCAAAAGAGTAAAAGTTGAAGTGGCACGAAGTATGTCACGGAAATGACTTGGTTAAAATGCGTGCGAGAGCACTCTGCTCCAGGGTGTGGATGGCCCGGCATCCATAAATGTATCTGCATTAATAAACCAAATAGAAATCGAAACGGAACGGAACGAATTGGTTGGAGGCCTGCAGCGGACAACAGAGCCAAGACATCCCAGACATCCCAGACATCCAAGACATCCTTTAATGGCCAAGTTAGTCACTCAGCCGGCCGTTGTTGTTGTTGCTCTTCTTGCCACTTGAACATGCAGCGCGGAGCCCTGACTAAATGCAACTCTCAACGGGCCGAAAGGACTAGACACGACAGCAACAGCACAACATCTGCAAAATGGACAAAAATAAAATGAAGAAAAATAAAGCAGGCAACAGCAATGAACGCATCGTCAAACATATAGACCAGGCTATATGTGCTATAACTCATTAATATTAAATGCCTGTGCCAAGACAAGCCCCTCAGCCAGAAAGGAAAATACATACGTGTATAGTATAGTATGTGGTAAGACAGATGCCCGAGGAGCTGGAGATGGAGCTGAACTTCGATGTGGATGTGGATGTGGTTGGAGTTGGAGCTGGAGCTGGAGCTGGAGATCCCTGTCCCTGGACTCGCCCTGACGTTCGCTTCGTTACAAAATTTATGCGCATTTTGTTTCAATTTCATACACACACGTGACTTGTAAATTATCCATTGATGTGGCAAAGGGAAAATAAAACAGAAAAAAGCCACCCGACCGACACATGGGATGGCATGAGGAATTTCGCATCGGGAGGCAACAGAACATACACAGACTACAGATTTGCCAGATCCTCTTGGCACCACCGATAATTCCTGCTGGCGACAAAGCAGAACGTAGACGAATGCCCTTGAATTCGCTTGGAAAGCAGATCAGTCAGTTGGAATTTATGAAATAAACAAATAGAGGTGCCAAACAAAAGATGTGAAATGAACATAAAATATACACTATTATTTTATTTAGAATATCAAACTTATTTAAAACTAGTACTGCATTGTTGTTTACATATCCGATAAATATGTATAACTACCCTGGCGCAGAATGTACTAAAGCTGCGAAAAAAAGCCAACGGGCAGATAACTTTCAAGTGACAGAGGAAGCCAAAAGAAAGGGAACTGTAGTAAGCTGTATATAGTAAGTAAGATAAATTTCAGGCGGCAACTGCAGCGAAATTATGTCACGAGGGCCGAGACCAAATAAAAACATACACTCCAGCGGAGGAAAGGAAAAGTTAACCCAAGGAACGCTGACAGCACCCATGGAGCACACAATAAAAGCCAAATAAATATGTGAAAAAAAGTGAAAATGATGACACGTTATGGCCGTGGTTGTGCTGTGAAAGTGTGTGAGTGTGTATCATAAATACGCATATTAGCCTCGTTTTATGTGGGGGACGCTTAATGCTTCCGTCGCCCCAACCCACACGACCCACACTCCACACCCCACACCCCCAAATACACAACAGTGTAGGAGGTCGCTCACACACTTTTTCCCCCTGTGTATATCTGCGCACTTTTGTCTGGCTGTCAACGGAGCATACATGTAGTTCTCATGCTGTAATTAAGCTTAATTACCTGTGTCAACAGCACAGGGCAAGATGATTTTGACGGATTTCACTTGATGGGCACGCAGGAAATATTCAATCTCTCTGGGCACCATGCCACATGCTCCACTCCCAGAAAACCCAGTGGATCATCCAAACCCACAGACATCATGTGAAGATGTGTTGCCCTCATCTGTTTCTGTCTGTGTTTCCTTTCGGTAATTATTTGCATGCAACTCCAACTCGTGCAGCCCGTTCTGTGGTCAGCACTAAGCCCTCAACTAGTCCCGCACTCAAATTACCCATATATACTTACGTTCTGACCCGAAACGAACCGTTGGCACTGCTAAAAACACGCTCATGAAACGTAGAGAACACGTTAAGAAAACGGATTTGATATCGCCATAAAATATTTTGATTTTTATTCAAATCAGTACAGCCATAAAATATTTCTGATATTTATTCAAATCCGTACAGCTTCTAACCATCATATGCTTTTAAAGAAAAATTTTCATTTCCAGCTCCAAGAAATTACAAATAGATTTAAGCACAAGTTTTCGCTGAGTGCAAGAGTCGTACGGACTGTAAGCTGAAGATTTGTGCTCATCTCTGCTCCTCTCGGTCGGCGGTTGATTTTTATGGTTTCATTAGTGGCACACACACTCTTGGCTCTTCACCTCTTCCTCGACGGCCATCTACGTATCCATGGCTCTGCCCGCCAAGATGAGCTTCTTCTCGAGATCCGAGGCCCGGCATCTGCGCATGCGTAGTCGACTCCGTTGGCCTGTGTCCACGTCTCTGGCCATGCTCGATTGCCATGCTCTGCGCTGATTGCGGCCTGAGAAAATTCTACTGACCCACAGAACTTTAACTTTTTGAGTGGCATTGTTCAATTTAGCTGCAGACAGCAACAGCAACAACAGCAACAACAGCAACGATGGCAATGGCAATAACAATACCAACACAACGGCAGACAACTAAGAAATTTCACAAGCCTGGCGGCCATTTTTCTCCCCAATATCAGAGGCCTTCGTAGGTAACCCCCATCCCAATCCCCATTCTCCCGACTCTGCGGTTTTTAGGCTTTCCAGTCTTGGCTGGACTGGAGTTTTGACTGTTTACGGACTAGTTACATGTGTACTGATTATTAACAGCCCACAAAATTGCAGAGGAGCAGGTAGTTAAAGGGTTTTCTCTTTATTGGGAGTCAAGCGTATGCCATCCTAAAGAATAAAGATGTGTTCTTAAAGTCACTTTAAGCAAGCACTCAAAATAAGAAGACTTTAGATAACGTTGAAAATTCAATTGCCCATTGGGAAAGCCTATTACGTTCCCCTGAACTTTCCCAAAAACTAAGGCCATTTAAAGTTTAAGCCCATTCGAAGCCGGCGAGACCCAAAGTCCGCCACTTTAGACCGCAAATGGGAATATGGCGAAATGAAAATGGCTCGGAACGAGAAAAGCCGCGACCTGTGCGACACATTTGAGCAGTCAATTTCAATAATTTGGAGCCACATTTGGGGGGCAGTAACGAATGCAGTGGCGCTTAGGAATTGCGGAAATTGGCTATCGAAATGGAAAACATTTTCATTATTTGCCAACCTGGCCGGGCTGGCCATAAACAAGCTGCGCCCAGGTGGGTGTATGTTTGGAAATTTATGGCTGAAAACATAAATTCGTTTGTACGCTTGGCTGAAACATATTTCGTTTGCTAGTTTTCGCGTGAATTGTCAAGCCGCCTGGTAATATTTTACATTTTTCCCAAGCACTCGACGCGTTGACATTGCCATTGATTTATATGAAAACGGCTTCAAGAAGTTGTCGATTTGCCGAAAATGCTCTTTATTTCCTTCCTGCTTACGTGTAATTAATTGAGGCTGGGCGCAACCCCAAGCGTTTTGCTTTAATTTATATAAACGTGGCCAGGACTCGGGTTCTTGACATCCAGTCGTTACCGAAACAAACCCGAAACACCGAAAAAGTGCTCGAAAAATGTGTTAAAAGGTGTGTTCAAGTTGGAGCACCGCACCTCGTGATTTATGCTATGCATTCAAATGCAGTTGTTTTTTTTTTTTGGCTGCCTGCTATATGCTGTATGCTATATGCTATATGCCATATGCCCGGCCGATCCGAATGGCAGCAGCCATAAATATGTCAATATAAGCGGACCGACAACAGCCGCAGCAATAACGGAGAACAACGAAAACATTTCAATAAAAATCAAAATCAAAATCAATAGAGGCAAAAAGATCGAGTGAAATAAGCAAAAATCGAATTCATTCACCGGACGCTATCAATTTTTATAAGCCTTTGTTGTTGTTTTTGGGGGCAGATTGGGGATTGAGTAATCGGTTATCCAGGCACTGCCATCTACCATGTCATTGCCAGCCAGTTTTTGTTTCAGCTTCCATGTGGTGTGTGTGTGTGTGTGTGTGTTGTGTGCCTGGCCAGGTGTGCGGCTGCAACACACGAGCCCACGAAAACGGAACAGACCCAATTTTGTTGCATGACTATGACACTGCTGAAGGTGCCCGTGCCCCAGCAGCCGCCCCAAGCCACCAACAACACAACCAAGAGCACAACAACGCCGCCGCCACATAGCGCATGACTCAGGTTCAAGTTGCCGCACAATCAAAATCGCCCCGGTGTCTGTCAGCCAACCAGCAAGCCAGCAAGCCAGCAGGCCAGCTTGTTCATTTGGGCCATGTAATATGCCGCATATTGGGCTCACCTGAAATATGCAAAAGATCCGGCGGGGAGGAGGAAATAGCGGGGGGTTCTAAGTCCATGGAGAGGAAAATGGATTTGCCTGTGATGGCAGCACCCCAAAGGAATCGGTGTATAAGCACAAATAGTCCACTGAGTTTAATTTTGCAGACGCCCAAAGGGACTGCATACAATGAAGTTTAAACTCTATGATTTTGGTTCCGAAACTTTGAATGAAAATGAAGCCATTTATTGCCATCTCAGCCTGACCCACATCTGATTAATAAAACGAAATTCTATATTAAGGAACATTTTTCGAAAAGAAGCACATACTAAAGCAAAACAAGAACGAGCGATTTGAAGGCGGCCAATCGGGGTAACCCACATGACCAACTGACTGAATGGGTGTCAAAGCTATTTTGCGCTAATTGCCTGTTACGATTATTTTCACATTTGGCCAACACACAACGCCAGCTTGGACTCCTCCGAGTAACCCCACGTGACCCCTACTCCATTCCCCTGTCGCCAAAGCACTCGTGGTCCCATTAGGCCATCTTTTTTGGCCCAAATTCTCGTGGCTCTTCCTGCAGGCCAAAAACACTAAAACACTTACAAGCACGCATGAATACATGGTGGCCATTATATTGGGTACTAGGTCAGCATGCCAAGTCCCCCAAGACATTTCGAACAAGATATATACGTTAATTTATATTGTACTAACATATAATACAAAATTCTTTAAAACAGTTATTGCTCTGACAATTATATGGGTTTAATTTACATGAAATTTTTACTTTTCAGTGGAGTCAAACCTATTTGATATATTTACCATCATTTTTCTCCATGTATCACATAAGAAACAGATAGATTGTTGAGGACGTTGAGGTGGGCCATGCACGAATGCGTCGCATTACACACAGATACACAAATACTCAAACAGATACTCATACAGATACTCGCACAGATACTCGCAGAGATACTCAGACAGATACTCGCACAGATACTCGCAGAGATACTCGCACAGATACTCGCAGAGATACTCACACAGATACTCAGACAGATACTCGCACAGATACTCATACAGATACTCACACAGATACTCATACAATACTCATACGGAGGACCGTGGATATGTCTTTGCAGCCATGGCACGCAACATATTCGCTTATTAAATTGAATTAAATTTTTCGTACGTTTTATTTGCGGCCCGCGACGTGAGAGAGCTATGCGGATCGGGATGGGTTGGAAAATGGGGGGCATTGGGTTGGGGGGGTCAAAAATGTGGGTAGGAAGTGGGGTGCTGGCGCTGGCGCTGGCGTTGTGGGTTAATGTCAAAGATGGGGCCAAACCACACAAATACACAATAATAACCACCGCGACAAAGAGCGGCTGGCATTCCGGCTTAACTTTTGGTTATTACGCTCAATTATGGCTCTAACGGGTCAGGGAGCAAATGAGAGTGGGCCCAAATAACTCTTCTGCCAGGAGAAAATGCGAAAGCCATAAATTCATTAGGTACATGACCCACTAAATAAATAAAATACCAATTAATTTGCCACCGACTGTTTGGTTTGAGGTGAGGCAAACTGAACTCAAACGTACTTATTGATTAAACGGTTTTAGTAATTAAGGTTCAAATTGTTTCCTGAACTCAATAATAAACAAATCATTTGGAAATTCATGGTACTTAACTTAACTATTTAAACAAAAATCATCGGGGAAAAAAACAGAAATAAACAAACAACAAATAGAGACCCACATCACATTTGGGAGGAACACCTACTTAACCAACAATATTATTCCGAAAACTGACAAGAGTATTTATCCTAAGCACTGGTACTTCCTAGCACAAAACCATAGTAGCCCATAGTTCTTCCTCAATGTTTGTTTAATAAATTAATTACCGCTTAAGCAGTCGCAAGCAAGCGATTTTCAATCTTTTGCTGGCGTGCAAATAGTTAATCATGCAGCCAACTCAGGTGGGACTTTGGTGTCTCATCTTGTGCGGTTGTCTAGCGCATGTCTAAAAATAAATAGATATAAGCATTGGGGAGAAGAATCTGAAAGCGGCATCAAGAACAAAAGGCAAACATGTTTTTCAGCCAATCCTAATCCGCAATTGTCTGGCGAGCACTTGGTGCTTAATTGCCAGCGCAGAGCCTCAATTGGCGAGTTACTTTGCTGGATTGATGTAACTATTAGACAATAAAATAACTTTGGAGTTGGAGTATGTACTTGGGGCTGGGTTCGGGGTGGCATGGGAATGTCAAGGCGAGATGATCATCAGATTATCGGAAGGCCGACAAGGTCAATGAAGTCATCGCAAATTCCATTGAAGCAAGTTTCAGATTACTCAGAGATGTTAATCACAGCCGATAAGATTTTAATTGAATCTTTAATCATTATCCAGAAATACAAGTAATAGCAAATCTATGCGACTTAAAGGAAGATCGAGCATCCCTTACCCCTCACATAAATATTATATTGCTTTACCACGGAAGCATGCCACATAAAATGCAATTATTGAAACTCGTCGGTGGGCTAAGTGGATGTGTGCCAATATCTTAGGACAGCTGCTCAGAATGCGCCATTAATCCGAGATCCATAAATACCATCACCCGTTTGGAGATGGAGATATATTAAGCTGATGTCGGATCAAGTTGAAGGCGATCATCATTACGGTGTAGAAGACCGCCAAGGTCAGTGGAGTCATCTGCGGGATTCGATTCTGCGAAGTTGCCACTTCCCGCCCGACTTCTAGCGGGCTTAATGGTTCGTAAAGCATTCCTACCAATATCCCCAATAGCCCCCAATATACGTGTAAGTTTCTCTTTCCCGTTGATTTTTATCGCAGCCAGTTAATGGACATTTCAATTGCACGTTCGGGGCGTGAGTGGGGGCGTGGCCGGGGCTCTGTCAAGGAAGTGCAGTCGCGATTGAGCATTCAATATTATAATTGATTGCGCCTCAAAAGATTCGAGAGGTGTGGGAAAACAAAAGAAAAACATTTCGCTGGGAAGCTGGGAAACTGGGTAAACTGGGGAAAGTTCGGGTAGTTGTATAATCGAGAGGAAAAGAACAAAGCAGCACGTGTCCAAATCGACAGACAAATGGGCATGAGCATAAATAACAAATTGATTGGCCAAATAAACATATTTACTATGCGTCGTGACTGACTGTTTGAGTCAATGCAATCAGTATGTAAATTGGCTAATAAAAGCCCATGGACGGAATGCCGGTACGGCCATATTCTCGTATCTCAAATGATCACGATAATGATCGCCATGATAATTATGAGCTTATCCCACGTCTGGTCAGAACATCAAGCAAAGAGCTCTAAGCCAAGGTTAAACGATTTTTGCCTAATATTTTTTATTTTGGTTTTTTTTCATAGTACGTATTTTGTTGTGGTCTAGCGGGGCAAACAAAACGAATCTTTGTTTGCCGTAAAGCGAAGAAGCTGCAAACTGACGATATTAGTCAAAGCTAAATAAATCGCTGCTGTGGATTTTTCACTTTCATCACGCTTGACGCTATAATTAAGCGAATGCGTAATATTTGCACAGTTTCTTTCTTTCCACATTTATGTTCGATGATTTGCCAAAAAGTAGCCGCTTGAGGGTCAAGTGCATGAAATTCGCCATGTTACGCGATCGGACCACCAATCTGTGTCGATAATCACGATGATAATGCAATGTAAATCGTAATTAAAATCAACAGTTGAGGGGCAATGCAGACGTCGATGTAGATGTTGATGTAGATGTAGATGTACGAGTATATGTATGCCTCGGTTGTTAGCCAACTTGTGTTCTAGACCATGTTTTGTGTGCATTTGAAATTAATTTATGCCAGCATTCGTTCCGAGACATGACGAGCAGTCGGTGCCGCCAGAACTTCGACTCCTCGCAACTGGCAACTGGCAACTTGGAACTGGGAACTGGGAACTGGGAACTCTGGAGTCTCGGAAGTCTCGGAAGTCTGAAGCCCAGACTCTGACTCAACTTGCACTGTGGGCTTAAGTTCGACTCGGAGTCGCAGTTAGTTGGTCGCATACATAAATAAATTAAAATTGCTAATGGCTGGCGGGCAGAGAAGAGAACTCTCTTCGCCGCTGCAACGCCCATAATTAAAAGCAACAAGATGTACAACGCCAAAAAAGCACAATAAAACCATGACCAGCTCAAGGGTAACAGGAATGGTGGTTGGATTTGGGTAACCGAAGACTATAATGCTCTTATGGTTAGGAAACGCATGGGTGTCAAATTGCATTATTTATTTAAGTGATGTGGTCAAGCAACCTAATAGAATTATATCCCAATCGGAATCTAAGCCCATATGGTACCACAATACTTTAATTCTTATCGTTTCGAAATCAGCGAAGTCATCTGCCTATATGATTATATGAATCTGCAAAAAGTACGAACTAGATCTACAGTTTTTGCCACAGTTCTATCCAAAATGATAGTACCTTTAACAAAGTGTATGTAAACCTAAAACGGGGCTCGAAGAACGATCACCAAGCGGAGAATCCCAGGCATAAATCAATCAATTTATCGTTTGCAGGAGTCAGAGAAGAGCACTGCCACTTCCTACTCATCCGGCAAGTTATGGCCAAGGAATATACCCCTCACTCGCTTCTAAGCGAGTGGGTGCAACGAACGCGCTCACTCACCTTTAAGCCAAGTTGTGGCTTGTGGCTTATGGCTTGTGGCCAGGGGCTCTCCCCCGCAAGCAGGCTTGTTTGCATACGCCGAAGACATCGCCCCAGAAGTTACCTGGATTGCTGGAAATTGCAACTTTGCCACAAATAACCCAAGCAAATCTCCAGCCACCTTGCCCCCAAGTTCGAGCCCCTCTACGTCTCCAAGGGGCCAGGCGTAATTTGCTGTCTCTGCAGTTAAATGGAACTTGCCTCGTAATGTTGTATAATTCATTGCCGCTGGAAAAGTTTAGCCGAAATGGAAAAACATGGACATAAGTCAGCGATGGGGACATGGAAAGAAATCGGGCTTAAATATGTGCGGCATTAAAAAGCCAATTTCGCTTGGCGCAAATAATAATTTCTCTATTCTATTATGATGGCCAAGAAGAGCGGCCTAACAAGTTCTGCTGCTGAATGCAAAAAAGATCGGGCTGCAACTTTTGGGGAGCGGCCTGGAAAATTGGCAATTGAAGTGCCAGCCATGTAATTAACACTTGGCAGCTGACACAGCGGCAATTCCAGCACGACCTCTTAATACTTTTGGCCTTCTATGCGGATTTCTTTTTTCTAGGCCATTATCAATTGGCAGCCAACAATTTTTTTTGGGCGAAGCCATCCAAATGGTTCGAATAAACCGGTGCATATAAATGTTAGGAGTGAGCTTAGACATGGCAGATTTGGCTTTGGTCGGCGTCAAGTAAAACTAAAGAATTGCTATCTTAAATGAGCAAAGTGTGGCTTAGAAAAGCAAATTTTGTTAAAGTATACAAACAAATTCATGTTAATTTATTAAAGTAATTTTAAGTGCTCTGCAGCTATCATAAAACAAGCAAATGAATGCAATTGGTATTTAACTTTTAGGTGGCCCGAATCCGCCAAGGTCTTACCATTAAGTACAAGAATTTTTGAGGATTGCGATTATCTAAATGGAAAACAATGCGTCTGATGGCTTATTAAAGCCGCTGTCGTGTTTCCAGACGAGCGCCAAATTGATGAAAGGCTTTCCATCACCGCTGTCCACTAAAACGCTGACGACACACACTGAGATGGCGGCAATGCATCAAGTTTAAGGCTTAATCGATACCACTTACCCCTAGTTTCCCCCAACGCCTCCCCCGGGGCTCCAAAAACCCGATGCAATCGCAATTCTTAGTGCTCTTTTTTCTGCACTTCTTTTCCACGCTTCGTTTGTGTCGACAGCAGCTTTTCATTAGACAATTTCCCAAGGGTGATGGGTTGGGGGGGGGGGGGAGGGATGGGGCGGAACGGGCGGCAGAAGATTTTCATTATGTCGAGTCGACACTAACAACAACTTTTACCTCCACGCTATCTCCGTCTCACTCGACGCTAGCGTGTGGTACATTGTTAGCTTAATTGTTGTTGTTGTTCTGGCTGTTAGAATGTGCGCATTATTGAGTTACGTGCTTGGCGGCACAGCAGCAGCAGCAGCAGCAGCAGCAGCAGCAGCAGCAGCAGCAACATGCAGCAACAATTGCAGCAAGCAGTTGCAACTTGGCACGTTTCTATTATTTAACTGTCAGCGCAGCATCCCCGCTAAACAGAAACAACAACGCCGAGAGTTCGAGCAACAAATGCTGCACTAATTGCCCGACAAAAATGTCTCGCACTTAACATTGGTCTTCTTCATTTGCCAACACTTAATCGGCGGCGCAAATGGGCGCAAATCTGTTGCCACCAATTTGCGGGCGTGGTCGGGGAAATCTCCGATCTCCGAAAGCCCTAAACCTTAATTTAAACCTTAGACAGGCAACACCTACGACGAATGCATCAAAAGTTGCCGCCGTAAAAGCCCACGTTCCATTGTACAAATAATATAAGAAATGCACAGCGAGAAAACTAAACAGGAATCTAAGCCAAAGTGTGCAGAAAATACTATCAATATTCCGTTTTATATTATCATCCATTTTTCTCTGTAAAAACCTATAAAAAGGCAGCTGACATGCACATTCAGCATTTGAAGAGCTTCAGCATGCCCTTAATACCCCTTGAAATTATGCAACCACAGGGATCTCCCAGCAGATAAAAAACTGCAATTGCTGGCTTTCTATAAAGCGATCACAATTTCCGAGGTTATTCATCTCATAAAAACAACAACCAGTCGGCTCTTACGCTGATTGCAGATTTTGTAGCTGTTCATTATTCTGATTGAAGGCGGCCAATGAAAGTTTTTTATCCTCGCCCGCCCACGCTTGATTTCCTCCCCCCTCCCCCCTCCCCCCTGCTCTTGCTCTTATTAATGGGAAGTGCATAAGCAGGAACAGTGCGGAACGTAAATATATCGATTGCTTTTGAGGTGCAAATTGATTTAACACAGACATTGGGAACTTCTATAGCTATAGATTACATACTTTTGAAGAAAATCTGTTTCCACTGCCCATTATCTTATTAAAGTAATTCACACTTTATTTTAAGATTTTATTTATTTATTTCACTTAAGATTTGAAATAAAAGTATATGTGCATTTTTAGTATCTCGCATGTGTAGCGCAATAAATAAAGGCACGAAGCTCTACTCTCATTCACAATAGCACCACTTAAAAGCAGATCTATATGCCCCAGTAGGCATATGCTTTCATTAAACTAACATTATGTTTATGCAACGCACTGTGAATGGTTGAATATCTTGATGGCTTTTCGACGACATAACGGTAATTGCTTCCCGGTTTTAATAATTGAAGTTGCACGTGGGCTGCTTTTTATATACTCGCACATATACATCTTTTTGTTTAAGCATTTTTTTTTTTTTTGTCCACGAGTCGGCAACAGAGAAATTTATTAATTATTTATTGCTGCAATCTCGGCGGCGTTTGGTTTTCGGCAATTCGTCGCCATTGTTCGCTGCATTCAAAGAGATTTCTCTATGAGCCAAGGCAAGGTCACCGCTGTGAGCTTTAAACTCAACGGTCGCCTCAGATACTTTTGTATCTCTCGGATACACACACATACACTCGTAAGTCCTTACAATAATACCTGGCACGAAGTCAGGGCGCACAATTCGATTCAAGGCTTAAACGGAGGAGAGCTATGCAAATAGAGCTGGCAAACCCAATAAATGAACCGTCAGCGGGCAGGGGGATATACCTATATATATATACTCGAGCACTTATATAGAGGGGGGGCCGGGGGCGTGGCAAGGGCAGGGGTGGGCTGGCAGAAGGCGCCCACGCGCACCGATCAAAACCGCTTTTGTTCGACAAGCGCTTTTTGTTTGCTTTAAGCAACTGTGACAACTTCTTTAATCAAAATCGCTTTCAAAGACCGGGGCGTGGCCATGCCCCCGCCCCGAAAATCTTTTGGCCAAGCGTGTGTGGGCCAAGTTTTGTCTCATTACAATTTTGACGCTCTGCCTGACAACATTTGATTTCTAGCTTCTACGCGAGTGCGTAAATCTTTGTGCTTATGTCATTTAGTTTAATGGGAATGGCATATCATTTGATTCCCAATCTGACTCGCTGTCTGTCGATCTGTTCGATTATAATTATAGGCTCAAATTTGTTTCCAGCCTGACAACTGCTGAAAGTTTTATGGCTTTTGATATGAAAACATTGCTAAAAATGATTGGGCATTGATTGGAGATAAGTGGAGGGGCGCAGATTGCTATATCTGTCTCTAACTCTAAAGTGGATAAAGTTTTTTTACAAGCCAACTTTTTAATTGGTATCAACATCTAAAAGTCAGATAAGAGGTTATTAAGCTATGATGATTTAAGCCCGAAAACTATAAATACGCGCAAAACACGAATTAAAGGAGGTATTATACAATCCATTACCAGTCCTTTTCAACAGAAATCAAATGTTAGGAACTTCTGTAGATACGGTCAGCAATATCTGTTTCTCATGGGTGTTTCCCATTAATTTCACTCTGAGTTTAATATTTTTCATCCGAGTCCAACCCTTTCTTTCGACCTTTTTAATGGCCGCAAAGGGGCATTCAACTTCCTAGTAACTGTTGGCTAATCTATCCGTCCCCACCCATTTCTTTCCCTCATTTACATTTGTTAAACTAATTTCGCTCCCCCTGGTTCAGCGTGCTGACCTTATGTTGTTGCCATCTAAATTTCCTTGCCATTTTTCGTGTATTGTTGTATTATTTATTTTTTCTTGACAAATTTGCTGGCCACAAGCGTGAACGACAGATGACGGACCAAACCGGACTGTTGGATTGTTGGACTGTTGGATTGTCAGATTGTGGGGGACATTGACGTTGACGCAGGCCGATTGTTTGGAATCAAAGAGCGTGTGAATCAAAACAAAATACAAAAATCCAAATTATTTGATTTCTTTATTTTATTTTGTCGGCTTGGAATGGTCTAAATAATTAAGCTTTTGTGACGGTTGCTTTGGCGGCTCGATGTATTATTATTGGCAGAGATTTGCGTTGATCGGTGACCATGAAGTGGGGGCTTCTCTTGGGCTCAATAAGCTTTTGTCTTGGCTAATTTGGGCAGTGAGTAGGGGGAAAATGCCGAAGCAACAGCTTGAGTGATTTTCAATGAACTGCAGCTAGGTGCAGGAAAGTTCCTGTATTAAATTTCCAATTTGAAGCACTTGACGCCTTTTAAAAAAGGGGCGGGGCTCAGAGATACAGCAGGCGCCAAGTTTTCATTAAGGAATCATCGCGGAGACGTCTAGACCTGCATAAGATGATCAGATCGCACCTGACCAGACTTAGACTAGATATTGATGAGGCAAACTAGTTTGCGTTAGCTTTGTATAGTGCCGGATATGCGCCACCTGTTGCTTAAATGTGGGAACTCGGCTAAAATGCTGAGAAAATTTATAATTTGTTGATCCCATTTTTATGTTGTCAAAGGTGTGATATGAATAATAATCAGTAATAAATATAGTACAGCATATTAACAATATAAGCTACTACAATATACATTTAAACATTAAATGGTTAACTTGACTTTCCAGCATCATAACTGCGTATTTGGTCTTCTATTTTCCAACGGACAAGCCAAATTTCGTAACTTATTGTGTTAAGTTAAAACTTTCAGTTGGCATTATTACTGCCAAATGTGATTACTCAATTTGTCACGCCAAGCCCACTTTCCAATTCTCGCTGTCAAGTTCACTTATTAACTTTCGGCAGACAATTCCACTTCCAAGTGCTCTGTGCCACTAAGCCAGAATTATATTTTTGGAGCCATCAAAGTGGAGGAAAAAAATGATGTTTTAGTAATTTTCACTTAATAAAAACATAAAACATTTAGTGCAGCTATTATAAATCAGTTTCTTTTTTTGTGCGCCGTTGTTAAAGCAAATTACACATAAATGTTGCTAATGCTTATCTGGGATTTCTATCTATTTGCAGGTAAGTCTGAGCCGCGAGACCGAAGGGCAGGTGACCCCATAAACCCAAATAGAATCGTGGCACGCGTGAGTATAAGCTACCTATTCCCAAATGGCCAACAAAAAAAAAACAATGATACAAAAACGGTTAAGAGATAAATCTCGAGGCGGGGTCGGGATTCACTTTCTCCGCTTTTAATTGCGGCCAGCTTAATTTTGATGTGTGCGCAATTTAAATGCAGGAAAGAAATCCTCCGTCGCACTGGCACTTCCAACTGCCAACCTCCAGCTTTTTCAGCACTTCCAACTCTTTTGCCGGATTTCCAGCCATGTCAGACATGTCGACGGCATTGCACGTAGCGAAGAATTCGAGAAGTTGGCCCGAGGAAGTCGGAGGAGCAGAACATTTAAGCCGCTTAACCCACTTCCGCGGCACATTATCGTGAACGGCATGGGCATCATTACCATTGTTGTCAGCAGCCTTTGCTTTCGCGACCGGCTTTTTTACCTTTTTAATTTCTTTCAATTACACCGCACTTGTCACACGAACACGGAGAAGAAAAGATTACCAGAAGTCTTGTCATTTGGTAATTCGTAAGTTTCGTAACGTCTTTGCGTAACGAAGATTTTTTTAAATAATACAAAGCTTCAAATTACTTTGATTCACACAAATAGTTTCTAAAACTTAAAAAATGGACAGCTATTTATTATTTCTCTGCATTAAAATATTGAACGGGTTTCGTCTGTAGATGTAAAGAAAAGCCGATTGAAAATGGTTCCTTGCTGGCAAAAGATTTCTCTTCTGAATCAACTACATTTTTCGCTGAAGTTGGCCAAAAAAGTTTCCCTCTCATTCATTAGCCGCTCAAAGCCAAAGACGTTTGTGGCAATCGCTTCAGAACCCAGCTAATGACGTAAGATGTCAGGCAGGCTGCAATGAAAGTTGCATCACAGTTGCAGATTGGAGTAACAAAGGAAAGTTGGCCTTTCTAAATGCCGCAAATGTTATGTAGAATAGAGGCTGCCAAGTGGAGTTGCCATTACAATTGATGCGCCACAAGCTTGGCAGGCCGACTAGCCGAGCAGGGAACACAAAACCAATTTAAAAGCCCCAAAACAGGCAGACTCCAGACTGATAAAGCCCGGGCCAAAAGATGGCAAAAAGCATCGGGGAAAATGGAAAAATGGGCAGCAAACCGCAGCGTCAGAGGAGCAAAGCAGCAGCTTTTGTAATGGACATGACTACAAAATGCCAGGCAGTAAAAACAAATGAAGCCAAGCCGAATGCAGAGGTCTGGGCATGGCTAATGCAATGGCTATGACCATACCATAGACCTGGCTTTGGCTATGGATCTGGCTCTGGCTCTGGCTAACTAAGATCCGTAACCCGCTCGCTCCGATGCCAACTTAGACGCTGACCGGGCGCACTTTCAGTTTTCAAATGGCCAAGACAACGGCAGCAGCAGCAGCAGATAACAAGAAAGTTGCCATTACCAGCTGGTTAGCATCGAACTGGGAATGCTCTTTCAGGCAACAATAAGTAGAGGCTATCGAAGTTTGCTAACTGAAAATGGAATATGCAAATATTTTTTCTCTCATTCAAAGAATTTAAGTAGGCAAGAAGCTATTCAAATGACCTGTGAGTTCCTTTTCGTTTCTGATAAATATTTAAGCAGTCCTGAAATCCTCCAGGAATCAATCAATTTCGGCAGGTAACCCAGCCTGAGCCCAACATCCTGCGTTCGCCTTAAAAATGAGCCTGCTGTTTTGAGCAGCTCTTCTTATTGGCATAGCCAGAATCTCAAGGCAAACAAAATTTGTTATCATATTTCAAAGGCAAACATCATTAGACCCAACTCGAACATGCCCCGTCATAGTCCAATCAGCTCGGAGTACCAAAACTGCAGCCAATTTGATGGCCGTCTTCTTGCCGCGGAGCCCTTTTCCTTTTCGATGGTTAAAACATTATGACCAAGTCGTAAATACCCTTTTTGGTAGTTACTGCAGGCGGGCCAGGCTCGATTCGCTTTTATGGCAAAGTCAAATAGGAAAACAAAATAGAAGTTAATCTAATAACAAAGATTGAGCGCAATAATTTTAGCGATTGGCAGCGCAGATTTACCATGGCCAAGAGCTAGGAGTAAGCCAAGAAAGAGCAGGGGAGCAAAATAAAGAGCCACAAAAGTAAAACCGTCTCGCGGTAAAAGGGAGCGTCCTATGTTTTTGGTCTAAGCCGAGGCCGAAGTACCTGGCCAAGACGGCGAGCGTGGTCAAAGTCTCGTTAGCGTTTTGGACCCTGTCTTTGGATTCGGCCGTGTTTTTTTTTTTTCCATCTTCTTGGCTTTAGCATGGGCAAGTGCAGCTGCTGCCACTTTTGCTGGCTGCCACTTTTGCTGCCAGAGACGCTTTGGCTGCTCGCTCGGCCCGTTCGTTGCACTTGCCGCCTGCCGTATCTGCAGCACTCCCGACCAGATAGCGTATCTAATGGATACATTTTAGTGCATACACCGAACGTATCTAATCGGCTAAACGTTTTATTAAATTACGTTAGTCTAAGCTTTGTTCAGCCTGCCCACGGAATTGGGTGGGTGGTTCGGGGGAAATGGACATTGTAATGGCAATGGGCATAGTCTTGGTCTTGGTCTTGGTCTTGGTCTTGGGCCGACTGGCTTGCCCGACTGGTTTGGTTTAGTTATTCCGCTGAATTTGCCTAACTGACCTTGCCCAGATGCCAACGCTGATGGCTCCAAGTTCAAGGTTAAATGTTAGACTGCTGAATGGGGTTGAGTTATGCATTTTTCAATTTGAAAACCTATCTATAGGAATTTAATTTGGTTAAAGAAAATGAAAAATGCACGGAAAAGGTCCTTTTGTTATGTTATATACAATACATGACTAAGGCAAAATGCCACAACATATATGTATATTCCTCTGTTTGGCAGCACCCAAAAGACAAGAATTTTGCTCGAAATATTTTGTGAGGGTTTTGAGCAGGCAAAAGGCCGCAAACAGGAGTTTGGATGAGCAAAACTGAGCCAACAGCTGGGGGACAAAAGCCAGGACCCAAATGCAAAACATTTATTGAATGCACTCGTGCTAGAACTCGTATTTTGGCCCGCTGGCATTTGGATAAGTTCAATGTGCTGACTTTGAGATCAGCAGAAAACAAATATAAATAGACCAGAAGTTGTCAGGCGAAAAAAGAACAATTGCATGCTGGGACAGCCTGCCGAAGACCCACAAATGAAACTGAAATTGAAAACGAAATCAAAACATGCATATGGATGCCGAGGACCACAATTCGAGAGCAGTTTCTGCCAGGAAGCCACACAAAAACCGGACGAGATCCAGGGGCAGAGGCGAGCACGACATTGCCATTGCCTCCATGCAAATAAGCAAATGAGCCAACAAATAAGCAGTTGGCAGTGGGACTGTTTGGATTATTATTATATCAACAGTTTTGAAAAGAGCAGCTGATATAGCAGAAAAAAAGACCAATTAAAAGTATTATGTTAGAAGAAAGGATTTCATTAGGTACCTGTGCATATGGTAAATAAAATAAGATAAAAGTTATAGACAACCAAGCTTAAGCATATAACACATATATTATTTGGCTAAGATACTTTCTCAGCTAAAGCAAGCTTCCAACTTTTTTGTATTAGAAAATGAATAATTTTTGAAGTGCAGGCGAGTGAAAGGACGAAAAGCATTCGAGTGCGAGCGAGTCAAGAAATAATTGCTGCATTTTTCTGTGTATATGTACGCGTGTCGTATCGTCCGTTCTTCCTTTTCTTGAGCAGAACAATTGAAGTCAAGCCCCATTGCATTTTCACTGCCGGCGAAAAGTGAGTTGAGTTGAGTCGAGTCGAGTGGAGTGGAGTCGAGTCGAGGGTCGCTCCTTGATTTGTTTGCTTGGGGCGAAAAGCTGGGGACAGCGACTTCTTCGACCATTTGGGCTGCCCTTTTTAGCCTGCAGCATGAATTTATTTGTTTTGAAATTGTAACTTTTGCACTTATCCGCATCCGCAACTGCAGCAGCAGCAGCAGCAGCAGCAGCAGCAACTGCATCTGTAGCAGCAGCAGCAGCATCATCATCCAAAGCATCCACATCATCAGCATCAGCATCATCATTATCATGTTCATTGGCAGTGATTGGCTTTTTCCCTTTTTGCCTTTGCTGATTGTGCGGTTTCGATAAGAATGCAACTGCAGTTGCACTCAGTAGCTATATCTTCTTGAAAAGAAAAAGGGTTAAAGCACACACATTCACATGTGGCAGCGATAAATTAGCAAAAAGGGAAAAGGAAGTGCATGACTGCCAAAATGTCAATTGGAAGCTAGGAAAAAGTGATTGCACGGCGGCAGAGAAATGGGATCGGGAAAATCGGGGGAAAGCCGTTAGAACAGCCAGCGAATTTTCACTTCATCCGCCGCGGCGGAGAAATTAAAATGGGAAATGCAGTGGCAAACGTCGCTGTGGAAATGCTCTGCGTAGGGACTTGAATGCGAATTTCAATTGATTGCATTTTCTTATCTTTCTCTTTGATTGCTCGCACTCTTTTTTGTATGTAAAATTTACTTGAGACGACGTGCACTGCAACAAAATGTTATTCCTAATATATTTCCTATCAAAAGTAGAGATCAAATAAAATTTTGAACATATTTCCTTTCAATTTTGACGTCACTGGCAATTTAAACATTCATTAATGCCTTTGGTAATGTCATTATATCTATATTCTTTTTCTTTTTTAATACTATATATATTTTCTTTTTATTTCTGGCCTTTAATCACAGTTCCTGGCTCGAACCAATTATTTTCCGATTCGCAGAGCATTTGCTCGTCGCTCAGAGGCATTTGCAAGCTTAAGATTTGTTTTCCTCTAACGCCAATTTTCCCCCAATATTTCGCTGCTCTCGATGCTCCCAAACGTGAGCGCGTGCAGAACCGCCGATCATGAAAGGGGCATATGGCGGGGTCGGGGATATGGAAGGGATATAGCCGGGATATAGTGCGGGTGGAGACGGTGGAGGAGGCAGAGGAGGCGGAGGAGGCGGAGGAGGATGTGGAGGTGGAGTCGAACAATGAGTCGCACCGCGGAGCATACATTACACAGATTACGGCCGCTTCTTCTGCGGATGCAACTCTTCTGGTTCTTCGATTTGGAAGCAACTTTTACTTATTGCTTTGGCTCTGAGCCGTGTTTATTTCAATCTTTTTGTGTGTGGTGCTGTTTTTCTGGGCTCTGGGCTTTGGGCTTTGGGTGTTTCGCTGCTTTTGTTTTCTTTCAATGTGCCAGAAGTCGGAGCCGTGTTCTGCTGCGAATTCGTGAAACGTGATGCCGAAAGTCGTTTCTTCGCCTGTGTTTTTTCCCCCTTATTCCCCTTGTTTTTTTCGGGGTTTTCCCCCCGGTTTTCTTGTTGATTTTGGTGGAGCTGCCCTTGGTTGTGTTGTTGTTTTGTTTTCCCTTTGTATGTAGGATGCGGATGCTGTGCATGTTTGCTCGCATTTGAATATGGAATCCACCGCTCTGCCGGTTGACTTTAGTGCCTCTGGCTGGGAGCAGTCATCCTTGTTAAGCGGATCCATAACAGGGCATTGTTTCAGCCACTTTTTAGTCGCTGCTGCCAGTAGAACTTGCAGCCCTATTAAGGCTCGAATGTTGCAAAAACAGGTAACATGCGAAATTTTATAATTTTAAATTCAGTCTTAAATAAAAAACATGGTTTCCAAAAACTTGTTGTTTTTAATTTAAACGGTGCAGTTTTGTTTTTAAATTATCTAATAAATGTAACATTTCTTTACTATGCGAGTCCCTACTGTATCTAGCTTGCAGAGCACCGAAAGTCGCCTGTAAACTTTTTACCCATGGCCTTAAGTGAACCGAAAACGAAAGCCAAATTGGCAACTTTCAGCCATTCCTGTCGCTTCCATAAAGAATGAAAAATGTCCGCGTTTCTCGCCCTAATTGGTGGCGAAACGTTTGTCGCACCAAATAAATAATGATAATGGCACCCGGAGCGTGAAGTCGCGGCTTCGACTCCGATTCCTGCCACCCGTAATATTTCTACTTCTACTTCTGGTTCTATATTTCTACACATACATATATTTGCTTGACTTTAACTGAGGCCATTGACTGGCAAAATGCTTGCTGATTGATTGACGCTGCCATTGGAGCTGTTAACAATTCCATTGCTGTTGTTTTCGGAGGTGGTTATTGGTGCTGGTGGTTATTGGTGTCTTGGCTTGGTGGATGGTGGCGGTAGTCCCCGTCGCGTCCCTGTCCCCGTTCCCCTCCCCTTTCACGTCCACGCTTGCGTTGTAATGTAATTAATTGCTTTCCAACCTGTGGCCAAATCACAAAAGGGCAGTCAACAGTTCCAGCGGCAATGTGGGTCAGCTGTTCACTTGATGAATGTGTGTACGCATGGTGGTGCCAGGGGGTGTGTGGACGGTACAGGTGGTGCCACAGGTAGTGGCAGATGCGGAGAGAGGCAGCACGAGAATGCAAGTTGAGTTGTCAGCCGGCGTATGGATGTATGAGTTATGAAAATAAAGCTGGTGGCGAGGGTTAAGTGTACAACATTAAACAAGAACAAATAATGCAGATAAAATAAATACATATAAATAAAAGAAGGAATAAAGATTACACACTCGTTCTTAATAAATTTGTTTGATCGCATATCCCCAAACAAAATGTGTTGTTTGATTCACAAACATTTGTAACTGGATATTACGAAGATCAATATTTATAAGAAACAAAATATTCTCATATTTCAATGTTTTCAGTTTTATTTTGGAGTATATTTTGGTAATTTTTACGAAAAGAAAGAAGGAAAAAAATAAAAAGTAAGGTCCATAATGAAAAATGAAAATACTTAGAGGAACCAAAATATTCTCATATTTTAATGTCTTCAGTTTTATTTTGCAGTACATTTTGGTAATTTTTACTAAAAGAAAGAAAGAAAAATACAAAAATATATTTGTGATAAAATTTAAATTAAAATAGACACAACTCCATCAATAGTAAAATAAAGAAACACATTGAGCTACCCTCGCTTGACCACTGCAGTTGGCGAGTTCAGTGAACCGCCGCATTAACTAACTTTTCGTATGAATCAAACGCTAAAACATCAATCAAAGCCAAATTAAGCGTAAAATTCAAAGAGCCGGGCCAGTCGGCAGTCAAATATAAGGCAGAGTAGGGTAAGATGGAGCCGGACGACCAGACCAGAAGTGCGAGGCAGGAGGGAGTGCACAAAGGTTAGGCCCGCACGGCAACTCTGGCCACTCAGGGAAGACCCAGCCCGCATCTGCAGCGGGGGCAATCAATCAACGGGCGGACAAGCTTTCCAAAGAAAGGCGGCGAGCGGCGAGAAAAGACGCTCAAAAGCTGAAATAAGGCCCAAAACGTGAAATAAAACAGCGACAAAAGTGCAAGCTTCGCCAGAGTCACTGAAGCCTAACAAAAGTTGCAGCTAATTTTAGATCGCAGTCTCAGCCACCGCTTCATTTGCATGAGTGAGTGGGGAGCCGAGTGGTGCAAAGTGGTGCGGAGTGGTGCGGAGTGGTGCAGAGTGGTGCAGGAGTGTGGCGAGAGTGGTTCGCGATGATCAGCAGTGTGTGGGTTGCTCGCAGAATTGGCGCACGCACAAAGGCGAACAAAAGGCTGGAGATTTATTTTAGCTGTCTGCTCGCTCGGTGTATGTTATGCAAATCTTCCGACAGTTTCCTGATAAATCCCTTCTACCGTTATAAGCGATTTCCACAAATTTGATAAGGCCCAAAACGAAAGACTCAGGCAACGAACTTGCGCTGATAAGAACAATATTCGCTGTCTCTCCGTTCAGAGTTTCCTTCGTCCCTCCCAATGTTTCTCACTCCCTCTCGCATTTTTTTTTCACTTTTATATATGTTTTCTTTTTATTATGCACCGCTACGTGCTCGGCATGCTGAAAACAGAAAATCAAATCTTTTCCAATGCATTTCCCACACGCCTGTGCCTGAGCATTTTTAATTTCAGCGGCCGGGCAAAAAAGAAATTAAAAAACAATATTTAATCAACGCACATAATCTGCATTTTAAACACAGACTTCAAACGGCCCTTCAATATATGGGTGTTGACCATTTAACGCGCCCAGCGAAGAAACCAAACTTTGTTAGATTTTTATCGACCGTTTCTTCGGGGTTTTTGTTTTTGTGCCCTCGCTGACGGACTTCCTTGAAATCCGGCAGAGTTTTCGGTCTTGTTAATCCTTTGACGTGATGTCTGTTCATAATTTGTGCTCATATTTCATGCTTTGCCTTTTTTTATGGCTCTTTTGATGGCTTTGGCCTTGCGGCATTTTGAAAGGTTTTGTGTGGCAGAGCGATTGAATATTCTAAAGTTTACTTGTCGTAAATCATATCTGTGACAGTTTCACCAACTTCTGCCTCCTTTCCCTTCGGAAAAATCGCCAGCTTCAGCATGCATTATGGCGTAAGTTCATTGCCTCCACCAAGTTTCGGTGGAGAAAGAGAATCTCCCACAGTCCCTCCCAAATGCCAATCTTCAGCTATAAATAAACTACGAAAAGGCGAGCTCTGCTTTTAATTTTAATGAACCATAAAAAATTCACACGCACCGCACACAAAGACGCTGAATATTACGATGCCACCAAATAAAGGTTGACACCGAACAGACCTTTCCTCAATCCCTCGAAATGTTAATGAAACTTAAATACCTGCGAGAGTCGCATTTCTCAGCAAACAAATCAAATGCCCGGCAGCGGCAGCAGCAGCAGCAACAGCAGCAACATAAAAATGCTCAAAATTCAAAGAAAACTATTAAACAACTGTTTGCCGTTTATCTGAGGGAATCTCTTGAGTCTCCAGTCTCCAGTCTGCAGTCCCGAATCCCAAATCTCTCACCGTCCAGCGTTTGCTTAGAAATTAGAGCCCAAAACAAAGCGGTAGATGGATGGTAAGGCCATATACACGGCCGCATATATACAAACATACGTACGTAAATACACGTGTATATAGGACCGGTTTAACATAGCCCTGTTAACGCGGGCCAGTTAACAGCGCCGCCGACTGCGACGCCGGCAGCGGACTTATCTGCGTTCTGGCCACTCAACTCTCGGGATCCCAGAACTTCGGCTTTTCATTAGCTTGGAGCTCGTCGCTCCGACCGGTTCGGTGCCTAACGCGATCGCGAGTTCAGAACGCTTTTTATCTTATTACCACATATTCCGGGGCATAGAATCCCCAGCATCGAGAGTGAGTTAAGATATTGTGCGCGTGCGCAGCAACCCACGCGAGATTTTTCTTCAGCTCTGCGACTTTGATCATCCAGTATCCAGTATCCAGTGGAAATTCGTTTCGTTTTTATGCAAATTTTCAACGGCGAACAAAATACTTGTATCACCGCGCGTTTCGTCACAGTGTGAAAGTAAAAGATTCTTTGTGCAAAAAGATATTTTCACAGCTCAGCGAATATTACGAAATACTTACGTTGATTGGTAACAACAAATTGCGTGTGTACGAAAGCAAATAGAAAAGAGAGTTTCGATCATTGTGTGCGTGTGCGTGAGCGTGTTAATTGATCAACAAAACAGTGTGGAATTTGTATTTGTTAAACTTAACGGCAAATTGTGGATTTCGGTTGTGTTTTTGTGGAGCATAAGTAAGGTGAGCAATCGGTGGCAAATAATATTTAAAATACAATTAGCGTCATGCTCTAGAAATTGGGTTAAATATCGGATATAAATAAAGTGTTTTCTTCATGTTTTTGGGGTAAGCTGGCTGCGAGAAAAATCAGATGCCAAAGAGCGACACATATTTACTGATCGGTGAATTAGATTCGACTTTGGGGGATATGTAATCGGTTTGGGGATGTCGAAATGGGGTCACTGTGGGTTGGGTGAATTTTTGGGAATTTAACAAAATTGGAATCTTAAGTAGGTGACTCATATTTAAAGTTGAGAATATCAGCCTTTGATTTATTCGGATTGCATTGTTCCTTTTTTTAAATAAATTATTATTTTATTTAATATTTAAATTATTATTTATGTACATCAATATTCCATTCTATTTTTTATAGAACAGATATTGATCAGTAAATTGTTATTTAGAAATGTAGGTAAAAGCATATTCGTAGAATTTGAAAAGCTATTATAAGATGTACTCCTCGTCGTTTTACCACCTATCAGTTATTAAAACCTCCATTAAAACCCTGAGAACCTTGATAATTAATGCTTTCGCTACGAACAACTTCAATGCATCTTCGCCTCTTCAACAATTAATATTTATGGGGATCTATTAACCCATTCATTATCGGTTTCATTAGAGGAGAACCCAACTTGTAGCTGACAACTCAATGCAGATGTGAGCCCTCCTTGGCCCCGGCTATCGCCGTTTTAGCCACTTTTACCATCACTCAACGCCAACGCGTGGAAAATATCTTTCAAAGACATTTTGGCTGATAGCGTTTTTCAAAATTTCACTTACAAACGAAAAAGGCGGGCGCAACATTTTCTTATTGTATTTCATTTTCTGGGTCAATAGAGAGGATGGTCGGGATAGATGATGGCCCAACCCAAAAATGAAAAACACAACACAAACCTGGCCCATCCCAAAAAAGGGATTTCCCTTTTACAACGAAAACTTTCATTGGCATCGAACGGTGGAAAAGAACGAAGAAAAGTGTCAGGGCAAAAGAATATGCATACAATAAACACTCGTGGGCCATAAATTAAAGTCAATGAACATTTTGGATCCAAGAAGTCTTCAAAAGGCCATGGCCAACGGTTCTTTGACAACCTTTTGAATTAAAAGCGGTATAATCGAACCAAATGCGCTGGGCCAACTGTCGCTGCATTTCGGTTTCGATTTCCTGTCCCCAGACATGGTATCACCCATCCCAAAACCCCATCGAAATTCCCGATCTTTTTGTGCATTCACCGCATGATTAATAAAGGAGAAGTTCTCGTGGTTCTTTCCCACTCATTGACCGTTTCGTTGATTAGTAAGCATGTCGACATTTCAATAAAAAATATCCAAAACGACACAAAAAAAAAGTACAAATTCATCGGCGGGGGCAACTCCTCATCAACGTCACATTTTTATACATTTCTACTCTATGCGGCGCTCTGTGGCTTTGCATTTTAATTGCTTTTGATTTCGATTCTGAGATGTGGCTGCCCCCGCTGATGAATCGGGGAATTGGGCGCGACTCAACGGATTGTTCAATTTGGCTACGAATCAAAAATATATATAGAAACACACATGTGTGCCACTAATCTTTAAGGCAGCTTAAGGTTTGAGTTTCCGAGAAGAACCTTTTTAGAATTTAAGTGATAAGTCGTTTGAATCCATTAAGCAATAAGGAATATCATACACATAAGCAAATAGGGAAGTTAAAATATATATTTTAAAAAATATACTTCATTGCATTTTTCTCAATAACTTCATTTTTCAATTCAGTTAACGAATGAACCATCATTTATATGGATATTTCAAGTTGTTTATTTTGAACATATAGCAAACCTTATACAACGCACTTCTCATACAAAACTGCATATTACATTGAGCCCCATTTGTAACTCACAATGCGAAAAATTGGAAACAAAGCAGTGTTTACATTCAAGTTTCGCATAGGTATTCTCCCAGAGTTCCGATTTTATGGCTATGAATCGGGTATGACCGTGGAATTTCGAAGCATGGGACATACCTTCATCGAGGGCAAATGAGTAGCAACTGTAATGACATGGGGGCAATTCCATTTGGTTAATCATTTTACTACCTTTGTCTTGCCAGTTGGCATGGGTTCTTATTCCACTTCCGCTATTGACTCGATCTACATCTACGTCAGTGGGAAATCTATTTAGCTGCTATTTATCTTATTTTTCCAGTTAAGCACTAGGAATTTGATGGGTGTGATTAATGCTTTTCAAATAACAGCTTGGCTTGGGCCAGCCAACTTTTCCACTTCCTTCGGCGAACACTGTTTTATTTCCTCTTTTAGTGTTATAAAGCAAATTTATAGTGGTGCAGCATTTTTTCCGGAAAACCCTTGTTTTTAATACTCTCAATAAAGAATTCATTCGGTTTAGTTTATACACTATTTTTTCAAATATTTTTTAAGAACATCTGTTTATATATTCATTACTATCAAATAGTGTTTTAATAAATATTTTTTACAAAAATGTCGTGCGATGCAGAGGACTACTATATCCCGTACTACAGAGTATTTGAAGAACCATTCAACGCCACTTGACAAATGAAAGCAGAAATCCAAACTGTCCGCAGTTAGAAACCAAAAGCGTGCAAAAAAAAGACCGCAGATAAGCCAAAAAAAAAGAAAAGCAAACAACACGAAACAAAAAAGAAGTCAAGAGTGGTCAGCGTTAATTTTTCATGGCGGGACAACAGCAAAAGAATATTATTTCATTTATTTACATCACGGGTTTGGGTTGGGGATGGGCTTTTGGATGGGGCTAAGTTAACGCAATCGCTGTCCGTGGTCCACAGCGTCATTAGTCACACCAGAAGAGGGGCGGGGGGCGGTTTTCGGGTGGAAATAGGGGGAGGGTGGGCTTGGTAGTATATATAAGCCAGCAACGACAAACAAAAGCAAAATGCTGTGGGCTATGAAACCCGCGGCCAAAGCGGATAAAAAGTAATCAAAAGTGCTCAGAACGACATAATAAGGCAACTGAGAACTGGAAGAGGAAGAGTGAGAAAAGGGGCGCTGGGGGAGTGGCTAGTGATGACTGAAGGTGTTTCTTTCGCACAAAAAACTCTTGACAAAGAGGAAGTGAAATCAAATAAAGAAAAACGAGGCACAAAAAGGCGATTTTGCGCCAGGAATATTGCATTTATATGTGAGGAGTACAGTCACTATTGGCTAGGTTGCACTTTGAATTTCTCGAAATATGTTATACTTACCAGAATTATTGGGGAATCCCTCAAAAACTCGAAACAGATTGGAATTCTCTTGAAAACACTCCTAAAAGTATGCAACAAAAAGCAGTCTGTTTCGAACATTTCTTTTGAGCTCCTTGTTGCACCTACTGAGGCTCCACTGTAGGGTGAAGCTGAACATCAAGTGTTGGCGTTGGTGGACGCCACGGATTCTTAGCCGGCAAAGCCCTGGCCGTAAGCCGCTTGCCGAGAAGTACGAGCAGTACGCGATTTAAGCCGCGGCTTAAAGTGGTGACAACAGCAATAGTATGTAGTTACAGCAACAACTTTTGGCTTCGGCTTCGCCGGCGAGTTGAGTTGCATTTTGTAAAACTCTTTAGTGTGATTAATGTGCCACACACTGGCTTCACACTGCAGTGTGTGTGTGTGTGTGTGTGTGTGTGTGTGTGTGTGTGAGTTTCCTTTTATGAGCTCTTTGCTTTACAAGCAGGTCGTGCTCCTTACACTTTTCCTTTTTCTGCGGACTGTGGACTCCTTCTGCTTGCGATTTTTTATACACATTTATTTTTTTTTTTTTTCTGCCAGTTCTCGCTTTTGTTGGGGACAAACAAAAGCCCAGCCACCCACACACCTTCATGCACAGACATTTTCCGTTTCCAGACACACACGCACACACGCACACACACACACACATGCAGCTGCAGCGCCCTAATCCTTTTGACGTGGCTTTTATCGCACTTGCCTGCTTTTTCGCCTGCAGATTGTGCTGAAAGGGTAGCGAAAAGGATTTTCGAGTCGCACAAACTATTTTACCACATCTAAAACCTATATGTGCACTTACTTTATACGATTCTAGCGTCACTCAAATGGTTAGACAAATTCCCAAAAATTGGTTTACATTTTTATTTCACTTTGCATTGTTGGCTTGAGTGCCCTCGCCCTTGATGGTCACTTTTAAAAACGATTCCAGTTTTTGTTAGTATTTTACAAGCAATGTATGGTAAGCTTAAAGATTATAGTGCATCGTTTAGTCGGTTAATCCCATCCTACTCCACTTCCTTTTCCTTTTTCTTAAAGCTTTCCGTTTCGTTCACGTTTTTAAGATTTTTTTTTGCATATTTTGTGTGTTCTGGGTATCTCATTATGTGCTCGAGCTACGTCTTGGGTTACATATTTTTCATAAGCATATGTACGTGTATGTATGTGCATAATGGCCGCCCTCCCCGCGCTTGCACATATTGACTCTTTGGGGGCTTCATTTGCTCAAGTGTTTTTTTCTTCAATTTTTTTTTGTTTTTTGTTTTTGTTTTTGAGGCCCCTCGGGGGCGGTGGCTCTTGGCGCGTTGCACAGGAAACAGCAACAACAAATAGCAACAGGCAGACAGGATGTTGAAAAGGATTCCGCTGGGGGAGCAAAATAAAGGAAAAAATCATAAACCTTTTGTGGGGCTTCATGCCAAGTCATCTTGTGTCGTGTCAGTCATAAATTAAGTGAGTTTCTTCCACTTTTTTTCCGCTTTTTTTGGTTCGGGATTTTTATGTTTGTTTTTGTGGATGTTGGGGCAGCTGCTTTTGTGCCACTTTCCAGCGCAAATTAATTAAGACATTTTCGATGAGATCAACTTAAATGCGAGACGGGGCCAAATACAAATTACGAGCGCTCTGCACGTGAAAAACTGTGTCATTGTGTGACATCAAAACCAACAAAAAGCCAACAGAAGCCGCAATAAAAACCAAAGAAAAATCCAGACACGTACGGGCCAGGAAACAAGACAGTTGCTGCAGCTTTTTAGCTCCATCTCCATCTCCAGCTACAGCTTCAGGTTCAGATACAGCTACAGCTACAACTACAGCCTTACAGATTGCTGATGCTGGACCAATCCTCTCCAGCTTCAGCTCCAGCCAAGACGGCTCGGCGGCATCAATTTTTGTCCAGTAGCCGAGAAAATGTCACGTTTCCACATAAGTTACAAAGGCTTTCGGCCACGTTGAGCGTGAGAATTGGCAACTGGCAGTCGCTCTCCTTCGCAGGTCCGTATGTGTGTTTTTCCTGCTCCAGGAAAAGGTACTTTCCATGGTGAAAATTAATTGCCGGCCGTGTTGCAGTCTCACTCTTTGTCTGGCAATTAATTGGAAAGCAGATCCCCTAAGCAAAGCGACTCCAAAGATGAGCGCCTCACATGTCCACACACAGGAAAAAACTTAAAGTTTATTAATTAAATTATTCCAAATATTTGTATCTTACCGTACGAGTGAAATGGAAAGTAAATGTATTTCAACATTGAAAATAATTTTGTTATTGATGCAAAACTAATCTTTTGAAGATTTGTTTATAAAGAAAACCGATACAAATTTAATATCGACTTAGCTAGTAATTTGCTTTATTTTTCACCAAGTAGAAGAACCTGATAGAAATACATGTTCTTGATCTAGTTTTGTTTCCAGTGGAATTGGTAGGTTAAACGAAAGGATTTTGTTGGATAATCCCGGAAAAGTAACTCGCACTTAAAATCAATGACACATTTAAATGCCTCAGCCAGGGTCTAAAAAAGATTTAAGCACCTCTACGGGCCAACTAAAGTTGGGGTTATGGTATTATGACCCAATAATCGCCGCAGTTGCATTTGAGGCGAGGTGAGGGAACTTCAGCAGGACTCGTTAAATGCTTTATGACGGACTCTTTACGTCCCCAACTGATGTCGTTAGTGGGGCTTCTATAGCTGCTGACTACTATTCATGCTCCAGTTGGAGAAGGGATGGCAATTAGAGATGGATGCTCTTCCTGGTGGATGGAGACCATAGTCCGTTGGCAAGGAGAAATGGCTTAAGGACCGCAGCAGGTGCGGTCACTTTGCTAATTGCCAACTAATTTGGTGATGCGGATTCCACACACTGGACTTCTTTCTACACGTATACATTCCCCTCCAGTGATGACAAGTTAATATGAGCCTCTCAGAATCAAAGTCGTGCATTATATCAAAATGTACTTTATAAAATATCATAAAAGTATAAATTATTTTGTTTGTATTACCATGAGTTGCTAAATGAACTTCAGCAAGCTTTAGCCACATTTTTGCAGTGGAAACATTGGCAGTATCTACAATGCAATTTTGGCAACACTGCCAGCAATCCAGGCAATACGACGTCTCGTAATCAGCCGCATTTATGTTTGGCCATAAAATATGCAAATATCCTTTAAGTACTTTTAATGTCTTGCCATTTGCTGGACCGCAGGCTGTTGGCCCATGGCCATGTCCTCCTCCTCCTCCTGCTCCTCCACCTCCTCCTCCTCCTCCTCCTCCACCATCACCTCCTCCCTTTTGTTAATGGCATGTTTGGCATTGTCGCACAGTCGTCTTGTCTATTCCTCGGAATATGTGGATGTATGTATATGCAGGTTCCTCTGCAGCTTGCATTTTCATTCTGTGCACTTTGCCATTTCTTCAGTTAAAGTCCTCTTCCCTACTTTATGGCCCCCATAAATAACACCCTGTCGTTGTATCGGTGTCCATATATATGGATATATCCCTGTGTGAGAACCTGAAGAGCTGATCTGCGGACCAGGAATATTTTAGCTTCGAACAGAGAGGGGCGCGGGGGGGGGGGGGGATTTGTAGGCAACATTTCATTTACCTAATGTCTACTGGGTACCAAAGGTGTGTGGGCATTTGTTATTCAACTCTGTGACAACGCACTTAACAAATCTGTGATTATTCCCAAATGCCAGGCGTATCTTTCATAAATAAAAACCTTTCACAATTTGAGTTTAGATTTTGGATTGCGTGTAAGGAATGGTATATCGGAAATGTTCCTTGTTTAATTTGTATTCAAACAAATTGATATTTCACCTTTCACCTTTGTAGGGTATAAAATCGCTCGGTTGTGTATAATTTTCTTAATAGTTATAATTCTGTTGGGAAGACAGCAAACTTTGCATGTTCTTAAAGCTGATTTCCCCTGCATGCCATTATATCCTTGTCGTCGAGTGTGGCATTACATCGATTAATGTCCCTTCACTTAATTTGATTTTTTGCAGGAGAAAAGGCTTCGGTAAAGCAGCTTACCAACTGGCAACGCGAAGGCGTCAAAGGGAATTGAAAGGAGTGCAGGCAAATTGAAAAGGACTATTCGCACACTGTGGCCAGCGGAGGAGGAGGAAATCGAACCGAATGCAGTATCTCAACTACGCTCTGCAGACATCCACGCGACTGCTGACGTACCAGGGCCCGAACCAGGATCTCTATCCTGACCAGACAGGAGTAGCCTCCGCCCACGAGGAGGAAATCAAGCACGCCTGCTGCAGTCGCGGCGCCCAGCTGCTGAGATTGCGCCACCGAGAGCTGGCCAAGCGACGAGCTCTCGAGGATCAGATTAACGCCAACCAGGAGCAGGAGGAGGTGGAGGAGGACTCTCAGGACCAGGAGGAGCAGCTGCCGGAGGAGTTGGACAGCGAGCAGGGAGCCGTCGGCGGGGAGCATCTGCATCCGCAGCCAGTCCAATGAAACTTACTCTCATTTAATGTCCAACTGGCGCGCAGCAAGCTGCTATCGTTCTTCAACCGCGACATGGCCGCCACCGATGGCCAGATCATATTGGCCGCCTCCCGATTCGGCGATGCCACGCCCGTTTACCTGCGCGACTTTTCCAAGCAGCCGCTGCCGGCGGTGGCCAAGATCCTCAAGGGCCAGCACCAGGCGCTGGGGGTGCCCACCCTGTCGGCCCCATCCCTGCAGAGCACCGCCCTATTCCTGAGCGCCGGCAAGAAGTACCAGATCCTGGCCCAGCCCATCAAGATCAAGGAGGGTCGCAAGCCCACCAATGTGGGCGCCAAGGTGCTCATCCCGGAGACCTACGGCGGTTACTTCGAGCTCCTCAGCGAGGATGGCCGCTCCACGCGCTGCATTGACTCCGTGCTGGAGCTCTCGCGACGCCGGAACGCCCGCGTCCTGGTGCGAGAGACCTTCCGATGCCAGCAGATGAACCGGACCATCCACGCCGGCGAGCTGCTGACCACCATGAACGACAACGGGAAGTACCTGCAGTGCAGGAACATCAAGGACGAGATCATCAATCTGCCACTCGATACCAAAGCCAAGTTCTCGCCGATCGCCAGGGAGGACAGCATAAGCGGTGTCCACACCGTCAAGAATCTGCTGCTCAAGCGGATGCCAGTCATCGTGAGGTGAGTTCTACACTACATAAGATTTTGAATAGTTTAAATATAAGAATATTATCCCAAAGTATCTTACATTTAGTTTCAATAGGAACTTGTTTTTAACGCCTATCTGAATTTGCAATCCACAGACTCGTTCACGGCAGTGCGCCCAAGGGTCTGAAGCAGCCATTTGTGCCCGAGCTGCGCCTGCTGGGCTGCGTGGAGATCGACAGGATATTCGCGTTGCCACTGCAGAAGGACACGGATCTGGTGCCGGTGCCGCTGAACGCCAAGATCAAGCTGCAGCGAGCCAAGAACATGGAGCAGCTGGAGCACTTCATCGAGTACTCTCGTTTCCTGGACAAGGCGCAGCGTTTGCTGGCCGATGCACGCGATCGCCTGCAGATCGTCGATCTCAAGCTGAGCGAGAAGGAGAAGAAGGACTCCAAGTTCAATAGTCGCAATGGGGGCAGGTTGCCGGTGGTGATGCTGCCGTCTGCAGCGGGAATGGCCAGCGGACTGGCGGAAAGTGGTTATGTGCTGCGCAAGAGTGCCAGTTGTGATTCGTGGTCCAAGCAGCAGCAGCAGGCACTGAGCAGCAGCGAAATTGCGGAGGAGTACAACGAGATCGATCATATATATGATTATGTGAGGGGCCTGACGCCGCTCTCGAAGGGATTGGCCCGCTTCGAGCCCATCTGCGAGTCGCCCACTCTGCGGTCCCATCACACGGACAGCGGCAGTGGCAACTACTGCAGCTTGATCAGGGCTCCGGTTCACCAGCAGGCCTCCACCTCCGGCAACAACAACTACAGCAGCTTAGAGTCGAACAAGCACAGCAGTAGCGGTGGTGGCCATCATCCCGGTAGCCACCATCACCACCACCATCACGTGGTTAATCACTACCATCATGGCCATATTCAGGAGGACATCAAGCCGGTGCCGCCGCCCATCGAAACGATTCCGGGCAAGAAGCCAGCGGAGAAGCGCCAGCGTCCCACTCTACCAAAGCTTTACATCAAGAATGCCCACAGTGCTGGGAGCAGCAGCAATGGCAACTCCACGGGCACCACCCACAGCACCAGTCACAGTCACAGCCATAGTCACAGTCACGTCCACAGTCACAGTCACAGTCACAGTCACAGTCACGGGCAGTCACAGTCGCAGCAGCAGCAGCCGCCGACTCCCAATGGGAATACGGCAAGTGCGGTGGCAAATGCAGCCGCATCTGCGGTCGCAGCTGCGCATCACGCTTCCCATGGATCGCACGGATCACATCCGCATCCGCATCCCCATCCGCATGCCAGTGTGCACCCGCATCCGCATCCGCATCCGCATCCTCATCACGGCAAGGTGCTGACGCCCAACAACCATCTGCCGAGCAAGGAGTCCCTCGAGCCGCAGTCACCACTGTTCCACATCAGGTAAGCAGATGAAGTGATTAGGTTGGCATTCTATCTATCTATCTATCTATCTATCTATCACAAATCTATGCCGCCGATTAGTAACTTTATTTTTGAGCTCTTTTCATAGCTATGTATGTGCGATAAATTAGTTATTATTAATGCAACTTGCATTACTTAAATAACTTTTTTCAGGTACAAGAGCCTCAGCAGTTTGCAGCTAACGCCGGACAACAACAATTGCTCCTCCGTGACGCCGCCGACGATCTCAGCCCACGGCAAGTCTTCAGCAGCAGGCGGTGGATCGGGATCGGGAACGGGAGCAACTGCGTCGGGAACACCGGCCACGCCGGGCACTCCACCGGATGTGGTGCTCAAGTGCGGCAGCATCCTGAACGTGCATGGCTACCTGTCCAGTCCGCATCCCCTGCCACTGCCGCTGCCCCACAGCCGGAGCTCCAGCAGCAATAACCATCACAATCCGAGGGAAGGTACCCTGGACTCATCCCGCAGCGGAGGCCGGACATCGGGCGACTCGAACAAGCTGCCCGAGAAGAAGACCCGCCGCCTGTCCCGGCCGAGAAGTCTGTCCAACCTGGTCTGGGATCTGCGGCCCTCGAAGGAGAAGTCGAAAAAGAAGCTCTACATCCATCACTTCGATCAGCGGCAGCAGGCGACGCTGTATCTGTAGGATGATTGCATGGATGTATCTCCAGGATGACGATGACGATGACGATGACGACGACGATGAGGAAGTAGCAGCACGATGATGATGATGATGATGATGATTCGTTGCCAACTCGTTTCTAGCTGCCATCGACCCCCACAATACAGAAACAAAAACAGAACAGAAACAACAACAAAAACAGAAACAAAAACAGTAACAGAAACAGAAACAAATACAAAAAAAAACACAGAGAAATAAAACACAATAAAAGAAGAGCAACTACATCTTTTGGCACGCTGTGTGTGTTCCTGCAGGTGAGTTGGATACCCATGCAAATCGTGCTGCGTTTTGATTGTTTTTTGCTTATTAAATTCGTGCAACGAACTAAGCCAACAACCGAAATAAAAACTAAACAAACAACCCAAACGGCCAACTAATGGTTCTACCCCCACTCCATTTCGTTTTACAGCTTTCACCATTTAGCCTGCAGCAGCAATTTTAATTAATATTGAATTGTGCCTTTCCCTGCTACGCCCAGAATTATGCTTTAAAACCAGATTCCAATGGAGTATTTGATGAGAATATTTCGACCGGATGGAACCACGACAAATTGAAAGGCTGCCAGCACACACACAACTCATACTACAAGATATACTACCACACACACACACCACACACTTACACACGCAGACACTCACACACTCACACACTCACACACCCACACGTACACACACACACATCAAGTCTATAAAATTGTGATTTTAATTTTATGTTTAATTTAATAATTATTGCGAACCATTTTCAAATTGAACGGAAAGCCATTCACGCTGCTCAGAAAAACTCACAAAACGAACTTCAAAATCCACAAAAACTTAGTTGTCTACGAACAAGATACTTATGCATTAAATGAGTACTGTATTTAAACAGGATAGCAAAAGGCAAATGTAACTAATAGTAAGTCAATATTATCGAACAAACATAATCAATCATTTAGAGAATGTTATGCAACACTTACAGCTAGCTAAAATGAATTTATTAATTAATGCAATGAATTTCCTCCTCATAATTTAAATGTTGTGCAAACTGTTGATTGAATGCAATTAAACCGTAATCGAACAGCTCTTGTTTAGTAATTAGTTTGCTCAGAGCCAGATACTTCCCACAAAGACCCCCCCCCCAAAATCCCCCGGAATATTAATTTCCCCATGATCTGCTCGCAATCGCATTGTCTTAGTCGTTTAGTCTGTACATTTTAGTTGTATTACCCAGCTTATATGGCCTACACATAGGGAGTATATATATACATACATATGTAAAACTATAATATAACTTGTATTTGTGTCTAAATAAATGTCTCAGAAAAATAAATGTATATGCAAAACAATCTCGAGCGCTGAAAGTTGTCTTGATTCCTGAGTGTGGGCGGCTAAACTATCCAATGAAAGCTTAACGGCCTGGAAATTGACTCAATAACCTGAATTGGCCATTTATAACTGCCAGTGAGCAGGTGAAAACAAAACACAGAAGGCGCCAAATGGGGTAAATGGAATTTCTATAGTCCATATATTGTGAGCGAATATGTGATTTCACAGACTTTTACAATAGGTAAGTATACTAAATGAGCTTAAGTACAGAAAAATTGTATATCTAAATGTCTAAATACTTCTGTCAGTCTAACTGAGTAACAATGTTATGTGCTAAGCAAACATCTCAGATTAGAGACGCCCAAAAAATGTGTTTGGAATTCATAATATTATTCAAGTATCCCCATATGCAACACCCCGCCAGCTCAGCTCAATGGAAATTATAGATTCCTGCCACGGAACAACTATAATAACTGATGTGATCTCACATGTCTAAATACACTGCGATACTAGGCCGTAAAAGGTGCCAATAACAGCAGAAGCAAAAACCCGCTCTGACCAAAATCAATGAAAATTGCGCAGTTTTCTGAAAGGAAAAACAAAAGGAAAACGCAAAGCGCAAAAAATCAGTTTAAATAAATGAACGCACGGCAAATGTTTCCTGGCCGCAGACAATGAGCCAAAACACCTGCCTCATAGACACCTGTCCGCGTTTGGGCGAAGAATCGAATTAAGGCTCAATCGCACGAGAAGGGGGATCATAAGGGGGGATCATGGGTGAGGGAGCAATGCGGAACCGGGTCTTTATGAAGACGAAATTGCGTTAATGCCGGTAATTAGTTGCAATATCGAACGGCTGCCACGCGAGTTCGCTGCTTGAGTCTTTCGTATAAGAGCGCTATGCAAATACATTGTACGTACACGGTCAAAAATAAATGCAATATTCCAAATGCTCGCTGTTGTTCGGGTTGTCGATATTTTGGTGGAAGAAGAATAATAATAATTTGCAAAATATTACAACACTGTTACTGGTCAGGCTTTCGCACTTACAGGAAGTGATCTTGCAAAAAGTTCTTAAGTTGATATTTAGTTGTATTTCGCTTACAACAGATAATTATTTTATGTGTAAAAAGTAGAGCTGCAGCTGGGCCAGGAACTGGAGCTGGGGGCAATGAATTGAATAACATGAAAAATGCGCTTGCATTGCGATATCATCACGTTTATGACGTTGGCACAATTAATCAGCCGCATGCAAGCGCTAAAAGGCAGAGCAGTCCAAAGGAACTCGACAGATTACGAAGGGGTGGGGGATCGGGACCCGGACCCGGATCGGGATGGGGAAGAGCCTGCAGATCAGGGAGAACCATAAACGTTTCTCTGCTCATCAAATGTGCAATTTATAACCACCACAGACGCCCACGCCGAAGATCTTTAAAGTCGAGAGTGCGGCCAGGGCTCAAGTTCAGGCTGGATTTAACCCTGTATTTCCAAACAGATTTTAGATTTTCAGATTTTAAAATTTCAAAGATATACCTACAGCTAAAAATAAGTTTACAGTTTGATATACTGTGATACATATATTTTTTTTACAAATATAAGCAATTTTTTTTTTAAAACATACACAACTATTTTGTAGCCACAAGTACAATTTATATCTTGATGTATGAATATCATTTTGTGGCCATGAGGCTACAGCAGGTTAAGATGTTTAGTTGCGGGTCGGGAACTAAGAACCGAGATTGAGGCTTAGTCAGGGGGACCTGCATGTTGCCTGGCCATTTGCTACAGTTATGGCACCAGGAAGACTGGACCTGCAGCTGCTCCATCCCCAACTGCCCCCCACCAACCCCCCCCCCCCCACCGCCGATCCACCCCCTCTGAAGAACTAGCGATTTGTATCGGGATGTCTGTTTAAACTGTGTGTAAATCGCCCTAAACTACGCATCAGTTTCGGTTTCAATCTCGGCCTGTTGCATCGTTTTCCCGCGGTTCTTATGCCAATGCAGAGAAAAAAATCCTTTTATTTTCCTACCCACTAAGCTCACTGTGCTGCTTGAAGTTCTTTCTGTTTTAAAATCAAATTAAAAAGAGTGAATAGAGCTTCGCGGAAACAATAACAATATGCGCAGTTACCTATTTTAGTACAACTACCTACCGGATAAATAAAGCAGCTAAATTCAGTGGAAGCGGCATTATTATAGCCGCCAGAACTTTTTGTCCGTGTTGCAGTATTTACTTGAGGAAGTGGCCGCGTTTAGCGCGGCAGTTTTATCGCGATGGAAGCGATACGTGAAGCGATATAGCGGTAACAAATTGGCTTCGGCTTGGCTTTGGCTTTGGCTTTGGAAATTCTGGCCCAGTTCGAAAACGCTTCCGCGACACAAGCACACAATTAAAAGTTCTCGCAGCTCAATTACCCGGCTATCGATCAGGGAAAATAGGAAAACTGGGAGGAAAGAGTTGGAGCTGGGAAAGGAGGAGGAGGAGCTGAAAAATGCAAACTTCCCTTGCCAACTCTCATTGCAAGCTTGTAGATTTATAAAGACCTAGGGTCTTTGATCCATGTGATCTGCAATTACGCTCCGCTCGTCGGCTTGTTTATTTTGTTTTCCTTTTTTTCCAGCTCGTCTGCAGCAATTGCGCAACTGCTGCAACAAATGCGGCAACTGCTGCAACTGCAACTGCAACAACTGCTGCAACTGGCTCGATAATCATTCAAATTTACAAGAAAACAATCAAAAACAAATTCCTAGAACACAAATCGACGAAACTCATTTCATTTCAATTAAAGTTGCACGCCGCGCGCCACAGAACCAAGTGGAAGTTGCAAGAGAACGAGGGGGGGGCTTGTGGATGCAACAGCTAGTCGCAGAAAAGTCCATAAAGGAAACGAGAAATGCAACTAGGAGTTTAGTAAAGCAACCGTCTGCAAGATGACCTGTAGAAAAATGAAAAGTATGAAACAAATTTTTAATTGTTTTTATATTCAAAAAAATGTTAACCTATCTAAATGTATATGTTACGCCAATTGAAACACAATATTCAAATAGTGCACTATGAAACGATTAAACAGAAATTTTAGATAGATCATAGAGAAGAACTTTTACTATTAAGCATGGATTCAAAACGTTAATCGAATTGTGCGTACTGCTGAAGAATTTGCGTTCAAGCTTCATTCGGCTATACACGGTGGACATTTTACAGGGTATCAGATCATGGGAGCGTGCAGAAGAATCAGCAGCAGCAGCAGAAGAATCAGAATCAGAATCAGCAGCAGCAGCAGCAGCGACGTTGAAAAATCCCAAAGAAAACAAATTTAAATAAGACAAACGTCAACCAATTACCGTCAATCGCATTTCCCGCAAGAACAACAACTGGGGGCAGAAGGAGTCGCGCCAAAGTTGCAAAATTGCCAAACGGCCAATTGGGGGCGGTGGAAAAGGGGCGGGGCGGGTGTGGGGCGGTCCGAGGAGCAAGGCGCGCGCATGTGCAGTTACAATTGCGAACGGCGACTGCGTCACACGGAGAAAGGTCAAGAAACTGTGAGAGAGCCAATTTGAATAGGTCTTGTCGGTGGGGAGGTGGGGAGGCGGGGGGGGTTGAGGTGTGCAGAAGCTTAGGGTATACACTGATCGAAAAGAACGAGCTACAAGTTCATATTATTACCTACGAGTATATCTTCGGAAAGTTACCTGAAGAACAAGATCATATCGAATTTTGATTCGTGACCAAAATATATATATATGTATATATAATTATATTTATAAAATCAATGCTTACTGAAATATACTTTAAATATCTTAGTATTTTCCGTGCAATTTTCAATGTTGCATATGCATCAATATGTATTTATTTTAGCAAGAGAAGCTGGCAACTTGATGTTCATTTTTGTTCAGTGCGATAGAACTGCTCTGCCTGGAAATCAAATCAAATCCAAATCAAACAAACACAAAAATGGTGGAGCAAGGTAGCGGGGCAGGGGGTCTGCGGGGGGTTGGGGGGATGTTGAAAGACAAGCCATCGAACAAATTTCCATGCTCCGCTGTGAAATTCCACGACCGAATGGAACGACAACAACGACAACATTGACGAATCCAAGAAGTTTCCCTGCCAGCCTGGTTTTTCTTTACTTTTCTTATTTTTTCCCTGCTCGATGGGTGAGCGCAATTATCCGTCGCGTGGTGCGTACAGTGAACTCTGGTTATATAACCATCGAAAATTGCACTTTAAGTAGTTGGGAATTCAGCTTGAATATGATGCGGCGATAGAAGTTCTGTTACGATAGTTAACGTATTTAAAATCAGATTAAAAACCCTTTAAAATATACATCGAAATGAAATAAAACAATGATGAAATTTTCCTAGCATAGCTTGCATTAAATATGTTAATTTAAAAATATATTAAATAAATTTATATTAAATAAATTTATATTAAATAAAGTAAATATATTGTAAGTTTTAAAATACCATCAATTCCACTTAGCTATTATTTAATTATGCAGAAGATTTTCATAGTACTACCGCGTGAAGGTCTGGAAAAATCGGCGTTTGGGAAAGGAAGCCAACTTTCCTCGCACCTAAATTGCCCAAGACGAGTTGCACGTACTGACAGCTCCGGCTGACATTGCTGCCCCCGGTCCCCTTGCCACGCTCCTTTGGGCGCAGATCCACTTGGCTGTGGCAGTGCATCCATCACCGGGTGCCGTCGATGATTCTCATGCGAAAAGGTCAGCGTCGGACGGCTTTGGACTGCGACTTCGTCTGGGAGTCAGTTTCGGATGCAGTATTCCAGATGCCGACACTGGCCTTAGAATTTCAATCATCGGGACCAGTGAGATGTGGCAGCAACATCGGAGCCACGTCCTGTGCGTCTGCAACATTGTCGCTCCGATCGGCTTCGATCCTCTCGGTTTGGCCACTTTGTTCTCGACTCGCTGAAATTGCAACCGATCACGTTCATTGCATGCATACAAAGCAGCCACATCAGCCACAGCAGCAGCAGCAGCCGCAGCAGCCGCAGCAACATGAGCAACTGCAGCATTGCAGCTTCAATTGGCCAGCTCCGTCGATTTCTCATTCGATCCATTTGAAATTGTTTGATGCCAGTTTGATATGGAGGCCATGTTCGTCGCCGCTGCCTCGTTACCTCCGAAAGTACTTCAATCATATTCAGCAATTGCAGCAATTGTTGCGCCCTAACGATGTCAGTGCGGAAATCCATTTCTGGCCCCTTATGGCCGCGATTGGCACTGGAGGTGCCCTTAATGGGGCTGGGTCACCCAGATCTAGGTGGCCCCAAAGGTTGTCTTGCAAAGTTGTTTGCCCTGGAAGCCAGTCAATAGAACAAAATTGGTGAAGCTGCAATGGTTACAATGAAGAATCTGCTACTTACGGTAGCTACGCACAAATTGAAAGCAATTAATATTTCAACTCGGCTTTGGATTACTTAATATTTGTACCTAGCTCGCAATAAGATGTGCACTTCAAGAACAAGTAGAATAATGAATGATTTAAAGTATCGATTTCTGAAGAAAACGACTTAATACAAATACTATAACCAACGTGCATATTAATTTTTCTTCTTAAATGCCTTCAAAAAGTGTGTGTCATCGGGTTTCGTCTGGCTGAAAGAGCCCAGCTCCCTCGTTTCCACATATTTAGCTAACCTTGGTTCCGAAAAAGAATAATAAAGCTCCCCCTCGACACCATGAATCAGCAAATGATGGCTTCAACAGAAACGGAAACATAAACATCCATTTCATTTCGGCACAAAACGAGAGCTAAATGCTGCAGCAACTGCAACAGCAGCAGCAGCAGCAGCAGCAACACCAGTGAGTGCGGCAAGGTTGCGTTCACGTACAGGGCATAAAATCAATAATCCAACACACACTGGCGCACTCAGCAGCAGCAGCAGAAGCAGCAGCAGCAGCAGCAGCAACACTTGCAACAGCAATAGCAGTAGCAGCAGCAGCAGCAGCAGCAGCGGCAGCAACACTTGCAACAGCAACATCAACGCACCACTGTCAACAGTCAAGTGGCAGTGCATTAAAATTGTAAACTTGAACAGCAAACAAAAGCCACAAACAGACGACGATACACGGTGGAATGGATTGGACCTGGCTGGAATGGAGGAGGAGTTGCCAGTGAATGCTGGCTGGGATTGTGTGCATTTGGACGCCGGGTATCCGGCTTATAAGCCCTCCCTTTCAGCCATTCAACCATGCTGCCTTTTGGCTCCTGCCCGACTCCGCGACTACCCGACCACCCGACTCCCCGACTGCCAACTCCCAACTCCGAACTCCTGGCAATTTCAAATTGTGCGTCACGTACACGCATAATGGGCAAAAGTAATGAAAACATATGAACAGACACGCAGGATGGAAGGTTGAGGTTGTGCAGTGGCCCAGCCAGTAGGCACTTGCAATTGCAAATGCACAAAATAATAATTTCGCAATACGCGCAGTTCAATTACAACTAGCAGCAGCAGCAGCAGCAGCAGCAGCAGCAGCAGCAACTGTAGCAGCAACATGCAGCATCAGCAGCAACTGCAACTAGCTATCATTCTGGGCATTTATTGTACAATGCATTGCCGTAATATAATTGATATGCTCTAAGTAATTGGCGCTGACCACGCGAGCAACTTTTCATGTTGCGATTGGTGATTCCTGGAGCTGCTACCCTCTGCTGCATGCTGCATGCTGCATGCTGCATGCTGCATGCTGCACGTTGCTGCTGCAAGTGAGAGATCAAGCAATCGATTTGTATATCGACGAGTTGCATCCATTCGATCCGATCGCCACACTGGCGACATGGCGGACCACCCCACCTGGCTGCGCGGAGCCTAATTGCAGTAGCAACATCATGCCAACAGCGGCAACTACATCATTTTTAATGCCCTAAATCGCGGTTTGGTTGTTAAATTTTGTTTATAAATCAGAGCGAGGCCACTTGGGCCAATGCTGAAAGCTTTACGCTTTGATGTCGCCAACGAAAACTGCCATTTATGGGCAATTAGGCATCGATTTGAGTCGTTGTTGCTGCTGCTGCTGCTGCTGCTGCTGTTTTGCTGCGCGGATCCTGTGAGCGCCATTAATGCAGTGTGCAACAAATCACGGCTGCAATTAGTGCGTGTTTATGACTTTCGGCAGAGAGGGCGCCATTTCAGCGCTTCATATTTTTTCCAGCTCAGTTTGGCCAAGCCATCGCACCCCTTTCGACTTTTGCCAAGCGTTTAGGCCGCCGACAATTTGCATGCAGCAGCAGCAGCAGCCGATGCAGCAGCAGCGACATGGAGCAGCAGCAACATGGAGCAGCAGCAACATGGAGCAACCGCAGCAATCGATGATGGCCAGTCCATCGAGTGGCGTCAATAATGGCCTGTCGTTGGCTATAAACGCCCGCTGGCCATATTGTTTAGCCGATAGTTGTACTTGTTCGCCGTCCAGAGCACTAATTGCCGCATATCGATGTGTGTGCGCGTAATGGCATAGATCATGCTAATATAATTAGACGCTGGACAGCAGCAACATGCCAGGGACTGGGACCGAGACTGGGACTGGGACTGGGATTGGTACTGGTACTCTGGTACTGGGAGCCATCACATTTGATATGAGGAAGAGATCCCGGCCGGCATACAATAATTGTTCGGAATTAAGCTTTTAAGAAAAGGATCTTTAGATTTACGATTGCTGACCGCCTTCAGTTCGGCTCCACACCATGGCCTATAAATAATTTCTATATCGAAAGCCGGCTTTGATGATGGTCTAATTTGGCTGCGGGGCACTATCTGTGCCTAGTGATATATCAAGCGGGTTCGGCGCAAAGCGCATATTGCTATTGCTGCTGATGCTTCATCGCTGCCAGCCAAGAAATGCACTTTTTGGCAGCAGCAGCAGCAGCAGCGGCAGCGGCTGCATGGCAAAAATGCATGAGGCAGGGGGAGAAAAAATGTATATAAATGTATATAAAAGAAATGGCAGATATTCGCCTATGCTTAAAATTCCAAGGCAAATTGCGGGCAAGCGACCGCATTGGTGTTGCATGCTGCATGTGGCATGTGGCATGTTGCTGTGGCAGTTGCAGCGTCATCACAAACATCAATTGACCCTTCGGTGCTTCAGGATCAAGCGTAATAATCGCCGGCATAAAAACGCTTTGCACTTTTGCGCCAGAATAATGGTCGAAAGGTTGCAAGTGGCCTGTTGCAAGTTGCCAGTTGCCTGTTGCCAGTTGCCAGTGCCAGTTGGCGGTTCCCAGCATGCATATGTGCCTTGACCATGATAGTGGCCTTTACCTAATGCCATACCATCACGTATCCACATGATTGTGGTGGCAATAAAAGACATAAAGTGTCACCAATAATAAAAAACTTGAGTAGCACTGATATGCATTCAAAATATGCATAGGCCATCAGTTTTCTATTAGTAAATAAATAAAATTACAAATGTTTAATGTGTATAAATGCGAACCCATCTGTAGTACGCCTTGATCCTTAAAGCTGCTTGGTGTTTTTATCACAGCCAGCCAACAATTTCCATAATCCCATTCAGCAGCATTTTTTGCTCCCACCAACTTTAAAGCTTCTATTTGAAGGTGCCCAGCATTCTGCTCAGTATTTATTTCGAAAAAATGCCCAAATTCACGATTGCAGAGTTCAGTACGGCGTTGTTTTGTCAGATTCGAGTTAGTCATTCTAAAAACATGACGAAACGGATTCATTCATCAATATACATGGGTACGGACACGTTGGGGATTTGGGCTACCGACTGGCAGATTTTATATCCTTCACGGGGTATGAATAATATCGCTACTTTCGTACCTATTTATGTTGCCCGTTTTATTTATAAACACTTCACTTCAGTCGAAGGGTATTTCATCTACGTATCCCAGAATCTCACATTTTCACATTTTCCGGTCGGCTTTTATTTTGTGCAGTTTCTTTTGCTGGATTTTTATAGCTGCCGCCCATGGTATCAATTCTGCACGCTGGCCGTCATGTGTGCCCTGGCCAGACCCTGGGCCCGTACCCATGCCCATGCCCATGCCCATGCCCATGCCCATGCCCATACCAATATCCAGTCCCAAATCCATGGACTCATATAGCCGTGGATGGCAGAGCGAAACGAGTGCAACACGAACTGCTTAATGGACTGGGCATGCACTCTGAGCGACGACCCATCAGTTCCTCAAACTTGGTTCCAGTCGCAGGCGCAGTCCCAGTCCCAGATGGAGAGCCTCCATTTCATGGCCATGTGAGAAGAAGACATCTGGGTCCCAGACACTCATTTCCCGCCGAAGTGTGTGTGTGCGGGTTAATCAGCTTTGCCAGCGGGCTTTTCATCAAAGAGCGAGCGGCACCCACACAGGCGACACCACGACACCGCATTGCAAGAGGGATGCACTCAGAAAAAATCAGTGACCAATCTATAACAAGCCTGAAACATCAAATAATATCCTTCAGTTGCCCCATTCCCAGCTTAGAGTTGCTTCCAGCTTGCAACAAAGATAGAAATATAAGGTTTACTCCTGAGAAATATTGAAAACCATTCGGAAAATCGTTTTCTAGTTCAATTTGTTGAGTGCACTTTACATAGAGAACAGATTAAGCATACGACGTGTTGTGCAGTTATCAACGCGATGCCAACGATTCCTAACGGAAAGCCGTGCGTCGTCCCATGGCGGAGGTCTGTGCCCCAACCGCCGCTCCACCTTGGTCTGCGGTAATTTATGATTCGCAGCGCACGGCCTGCAAATGATCTATTGCCCATTGCAGTTATCCAAGCGGAGGAGGAGGCGGCGGCAGAGGAGGAGGAGGAGCAGACGAGGACTTTGGATCGGCACTTGTTGCATCAGCATCGGAAGACTATAGACAGCCACAAGTGATTTCCGTCGCATCGGAGCCTCCAGGCATACGACGCCGCTGACAGTTACAAAGTGCGCCCACTAGTTGGCGGTCAGGTTAAAATGACCCAAACTAAAAGCCAAAACGTTGCCCAGGCACAATGCATACGTGTATATGCGTTGTCGACGCCATCTCCCTAGCTTTGATTAATGGACTTTTCGTGTTGGCTTCGATTCTGGCCACGGCGTCATAAATAAACCTAAAAATGCAACAACAGGCAAAAGGTGGAGCACGTCTGTGCGGCCCATATTTATCATTGGTAAACTTTATTCTTTACATTTACATACAACGCGTTAAAATTACTTGTCCAATTGTATTTACTATTACAATTTCTTGCGTATTCATATGGATGTCGTAGGTGAAGTGCTTAAAAAGTTGAAAATAACCGTTTTGCACAATAGAATTCTATGTCAATTTTAAACTAATCTGGCTACTATAAGTTACAATTTTGTGTTCCAGCGGAGCGCAGGACTGGGGAGAGCTATAAAACGTTCGAATGCCGAAGAGCTTGTAAAAGACCTATACAATTCGAGCTGACTTGGCTCGTTCCATTGCTTTTGCTAATGCTGATCCTTTCGCCGTTGCATCTGCTGGTGCTGGAGTTTTTGCTGATTGCTTAGACCCACTGATCTCGCCCTGCTGCTTGGGACACTATAAGGAGGGCGGGTCGTACTGGAAGCCCGGGTTGTTGAACTTGAAGCGCGCAATCTCAAACTGCAGTGTCTCATATTTGATGTCGGCCAGTCGCTTCAGTTGGTGCGCGATCTGCTGGGCATCGTTGCTGCCCAGCGCGCTTGTCAGCGAGCTGGGTTCCCGCTCCAGCTTTGTACTGTGCAGCGGCGGCACGGCCTGCATGTTGGAAATGCAACGCGACGCGTTTTTAACTGAAACGGATTGAAAGACACACAATGATCAATCAATAAGGTTTTCTTAAGCAAGTAATGATCATATTCAAAATTTTACTCCAAGCTGAGGAACTTACCTTCGTAGATAATTTGCTCCCTGGGCTGTGTGCGCATCCGCTTGACGGGCAGCTCGCCGTTGATAAGCTTGTTGCCGGAGGAGGCCGTTCCCGGATTGATGACGGCGGCAGCAGGCCTGCGGGATGTGACATATTCGACGGCGTGCGGCTGCACCGTTTGGGGTTCCTCATCGACATGCTCAAAGGATGTGTTGTCCACGACAATGGTGCGATAGGTGCCGCCGCCCGTATTGACCGCCGTTGTGGACGCGGTAATGCCGGCCTCCGCCAGATTCTCCTCCATCATGTCCTCGTGATCGACATGCTCCTCCACCATCTCATCTTCGTCCACCTCATCGTTGATGGCCTCCTCCACGGCGGCCTGCAGTTCCTTTTGAAACGCCGCAGAAGTGCGCTGGCCCAATTCCTCCATCTCGTCGTCGTGCTCATCCTTTTCGGACTTCAAATTGAGCATCGATTCGCCGCCGGTGGTGGGCACCTTGCCAAAGAGATCCAGAGCGCGCGTCTCCACGGAGGTCATCGAGATGTCCTTTTCCGTGGACAACAGGCTGCGTCTGTACTTGCAGCGAGTGGTGTTCTTCCAATCATTTAGGCGCTGTATTTGGAGAAGAAAATTCGGGATTAGAGCAAACATTTGGGGTGTGTAATGATTCCCGTACCTTGCGCCACTCCTCCGGCGTCAGTGTGGGTCCGGAGCTGCACTTGTTTAGCCGGTCGGAGAGCTCCTTCCACTTTTTGGTCAAGTAGTTCAGGTCGTAATCGCGCGGCACTCGTCCGGTGGCGAAAATTGGGTCGCTCTCCATCATGTCGATGTACATTTGGTATTGCTCCGAGGAGGTGCGTTTCTTGCGGCGGTCCATCTTGCCGTTCATCCGGGTATCCTTGCTCTGTGTCTGCGTACTCGATGCCGTGCTAAAATCGCTTGCAAAAGCCTTCAAATGCAAATCGACGCCACCAAGCGATGCGAAGTGTTCACAAACAATTATAGGCGCTTGGGATTTTCTAGTGGAATTTTGGTGCTGTCAGCGCAGGGTTGTATTCGGCATGCCAGTGGTGCGCATCTGGCGGGAGGCGATAATGCAAATTTCCGCCAGACGATAGTTATAGCTAGATGTGCAAAAAATTAAAATAAATAATTAACCAATAAGGGGTAACAGAATCGTTTCCTCACCATATTTATTAGCGGTTTCATAATAATACATTTCAATAATAATACTCTTCAAAAAATATGTGCGAAAAGTATTTCGATGAACGATATGCATAACAACAGCTTTAAGAACGACCAATTGGTATAACGACACACTACTCAATAATTGGTTTGTTGAACCTTCAACGAATGGGTACTATACTACACATTGAAAGTTTCTCGACTTTTAATTTGTGTCGGAATTAGCAGGTCCCTATGAGCTCACATATTGTAGTGCCCCATGTGCATGGCTAGCAGATCGAACTGGGCTATAATTCCGGAGGGTATTCGAATCCGGGATTTTTGTACTTGAAGCGGGCTATCTTGAAGTGCAGTGATTCCTCGTGTATGTCCGAAATGCGTTTCAGCTGCTCCTCGATTTTCTTGCCATAGGAAGCAGAAGGTGTTTTTGCGCCGGATTCTTGAGATGTGATATTCGTGACTGAAATCAATGGCATCCATTCATAAGATTTATCTACTTTAAGTCTGAGCCTACCCACCTTCGTAGATAATCTCACTGGCGCTACCAAGCCTTAGCTTCTTCGCTGCACTGTGACCATTGATTACCGTTGGGTTGGCTTGCTCGTGAGGCTCTGCCACAAACTGCTGGTTATGCTCTTCCTCCTCCTCCTTCAGCTCCACCACCTCTTCTGGCTCCTCATCATCCTGTTCATCGTGCTCCAGAGGCTCATCCAGCAGTTCCTGTGTTGAAGCCTCGCGACCATTCGCTTGGGAGGAGAAAATCTGCAGAGCTCTGTTCTCCAGAGGAGTCATTGCATTGTTCTTGTCATCCGAATTGAGGCTGCGTCGGTACTTGGACCGAGTGCTGTTCTTCCAGTCGTTGAGGCGCTAGAAGTGGGGGCACTGTGGGCTTATACACTCGATCTAATTGTGAATACAACATACCTTTCGCCATTCCTCAGCCGACAAAGTGGGACCCGTGGGGCACTTGTTAAGCAGATCGCTGAGCTCCTTCCACTTCTTTCCATCCAGGGTGCGACTCAGTATGTTGAGCGACATCAGGGGATTGTCCTCCATGAAGTCCAGATATACTTCGTATTGGTAATACGATGTCCGCTTGTTGCGTCGATTCATTTTGGGGCCAAATTTGGACCAACAATTGAAAACAAACAAATTGAAACAGACGCCACAAAAAGGCAATAAAGTAAAGAGCTATCGATAACAAAAAACAGTTAATGCTCGCCAAATGAAATACCACTACAATAAATACCAAACAATTCAAAAAATATCAAAATATATGTTTGCCTTTCCAATTTGTATAAATAAGTTACTAGAATATTTAATTTATCTCCGTAACACTCATGGCACTTAGGCAAAGTTGTGTAAAATATCTACGTATAAGTTCCTAAAATATGTGAAATTCTGAAAAGTTTCATTTACCTTTAACACTTTATCTCTATTAAGAAAACTGATCTAGCTCACTTTGGAATTTGTGTATTGTCTATTATGTATTATTGTATTATGTCATTTTTATAACAGAGATCATAACGCAGTTATTTCAATCAAGTTCAATGAGACAGTAGTAGCAGGAGTAAAATAAAATTTTCCAAAACATTTTCAATATATATTTTGTATTCAAATATATTTCCACCTTCTTGGTGTGTAGCATTTTCCGGTACGCGACGAACGGTCTCATAGTGCATAAAAAATCGGGTTTCCTGCATTTTCAAGTGTCAAAATAGCAAATATATAGTGCGAATTCTGGCCCGAAAATAGTGCTATATCACGGGGCAGGCCACTGACCCCCATATAGACCGCAAGGGAATACAGATGATGTGGCCACTGGCCGGGAAAAGGTCGTTGGAAAACGACGCATGAGACTCGAATTCCAAACCAGATGATAGAGTAGCGTGCTAGTGAGAGCGAGCGAGAGAGGAGCAGAGAGAGAGAGAGAGTGAGGAGCCCAGAGTACAGACAAAACTCCGAGCCCGTGTTCTCGTCCATTTTCCGGCCGATTTTACAGCCTACATAACCGCTATATAGTCGCTCGAATGGCGGAGGAGAACCCTGGAGGTAATGCCGGCAACGTGCCCGATTCGGGAGCGGATGAGGTGGGCGCATCGGTTATTGTGGAGCCGGGGTCGGAAGGATCCAATGCCGGAACACGTACTCTTCCGGCTGCGGCCATGAAGTTTGCAGATCTTACCGAGAGCGGCAGTGAGTCGGGGGACGAGGCCGAGGAACCCGTAGCCGCAGGCCCGGATAATACAAACGCTACCGGTGAGCCGGGCACCAGTGCATCCGCTACGGAGGAGAACGGATCAGCGGAGCGCTCCTCGCCGCCGCCCAATTGCGCCATCTGCTTGTCCCGCTGCAGAAGGAAGTGCTTCACGGACTCGTGCATGCACCAGTTCTGCTTCAAGTGCCTGTGCGAGTGGAGCAAGGTGAGTAGTCCGCAGGCCAGAAAAAGCAAGCAAACAATTACCCTCTGAATCCTGTAATTATCCTCCATTCCAGATAAAGCCCGAGTGTCCACTGTGTAAGCAGCCCTTCAGGACCATCATACACAATGTCCGTAGTCCATCCGACTACGATCGTTATCCGGTGCAGACCTCATCGCCGGTTCCAACGGAACATCATCCCTCCCTACGTTACCACATAGTAAGGCGTCCCAGGTACATGCCGCTAGTGCAGAACCAAGCCGTTATGACCAACGACATTGAATCGGGCATTGCGGGGGGAGCTGCTGGTGAAGAGGTGCTTCCAGCTGCAGAAGTAGCAGCTGGCAGGCACTCGTACAGCCGCTTCGAGCCGTATCGCGTGGAGCTGATGAACTACTACCGGCACGACCAGGATGCTGCCACATCGGGCTCGTTGAGCCAGCTCTGGCGACGCTACGTGTACGATAGGAAGCTATATGCTCTGCCCGTCAGCGATAGCTTGACGGGCCACTTTCGAGAGTGGAGCGCCCGTTTTTACAGGTCCGTTTGTATAACTATAACAGCATACTACAAATACTAATATAGTTTTTAAATCTTTGGATATAGAAATAATCCCGCCCAGATGCATCGCCTGATGCCATGGATCCATCGCGACATTATGTGCCTGCTGAGGAATGCCGCACATAGCGTAAATACTGTTATGACGCTGATGAACGATATCCTGCCCATGAGCAACATACTAGGTCCCACATTCCGTCGCCGGTTGTCGCCGTTCCTCGGCGGGCGCACCAATCACTTTATCCACGAACTTTTTAACTTTGCCCGCTCCCCTTTCGACATGATCGGCTACGACCATGTGGTCCAGTATTCGGCACGAGTGGCCGAGGAAGTGGAGGTGGATCTGTTGGACATGGTGGAGACACAGTCCTCAAACGGTGATGATCTGCAATTGGAGGTCGGGGATAGCGATGCGGATGCTGTAAACGCTGACTTCTCCGCCGATTGGAGCCCCTCTAGGGTACGCCCGTCGACTAGTGTGATTGTAACCAATCCCGGTGCCACACATTCCTTTAGCGTGACAATGGCCAGTGATGGCAGTGAGCTGCCGGGCATCTCCATACGCCGTACAACTACTTCCAATGTGGGCTCCCAAACGGTGGCCATCAACCTGAGCATGAGACGGCCAGTGGCGGTTGCCAGCGAGGAAGCAGAGGTCATCGAGATTGACGATGGCGATGCGGCTGCAAATGCGGAAGTGGCAGCCATCAATGATGGCAGTAATACCAGCAGGAGGCACGCAGGCGCTACTCTTCCAGTGAGTGTGCACATCGAACTGCAGAGCAGTAGCAGTTCTGACGATCAGGATGAGTGCGTCTTTGTGCTGGAGCTGAAGCCACCACACCTGCGCACTCCCGAACAGGTGAGCCTCGACTCAAATAGTGACTCCGATGTTGTGTTCGTTAATGAGCAGAACGAAGCTCCGCCGCCAGCAAGTGTCGACAACCAGGCGACACAATCGCCGGTGGATCCGGCCACCAGGGATCAGGGCCTGTTTATGGGCCCCAGCACAAGTGGCGCAGCGGCCAACAGGGGCAAGAACTGGAAGCTGGTCATGGCGGAGGCACGTCGCCTCGATCAGTTGCGCACGCTGCGCTCCACACGTTCGAAGAGACCACGTCAGCGGTCCTCCATGCCTGCCCGCAGTGACAGTGGCAGCAGTAACAACAGCTGCTCCAGCAGCTCCTTCCACTTCAGTAGCAGCAGCGATGAGGACAGCAGTGCCAGTAGTACCACCAATTCCGAGCCACCCAAGAAAAAATCACGCAAGCCGATGCCGAAGAGAAAACGTTCGAAGAAAGCATCAAACGGGAAAAGGACATCTCGTAAGCGGAAACCCAAAGATCAGAATATAGAGCCGCAACTGAGCCACGAGCAGCTGGCAACGCTGGAGCAGCAGAGACAGGTCGCACAGCAGCAGAAGAGCCAACGGAAACCGCAGCAGCAGCCGGAAAGCAGCAGTGACAGCCCTAGTTCGTCCGATGACGAATCAGGTGGCGATAGCAGCGCGTCGTCCGGTAAGTGGGTTGCGATAATGACGGATGATGACCGGATGAAGCGAGTCGTAACAGCTCGTGTTTATGTTGTATGTGTGTATTTCACCACACTATTTACTTCAATGTGATTAAAAGAAAATGTTCTAATCATATAAATTTTGCCTTAGGTCAACCCAAGACGAACAACAACAATTCCAGTAGCGATTCAGATGATGATAGCACTGTAAACCTGCAGCTCAGTGCTTTACGGGCGACACTAAAGGCGGAGGCGACTCTGGAGGATAGGAAACCACTAAAGCTGGAGCTTCAGTTGCCCGATGACGAGCATCAGCAGGCGGTGCCACACAATTCAGGGATGACTTCAGCGCCAAGAGAGGATACCGAACCGGGATGCAGTGTACCGAAACGGCGTCCCAGCCGCTTCCAGAGCAGGTGTGAAAGTTTGGCCAGCAGTTCGACAGCCACATCGTGTTCGGGCCAAATAAGTTCGTTTGGCTGGGAGGCGGCAACGGTTTATTCCGGCGATCCCTTAATGCGTGGCAATCCGGCGATGGAGGAGCACGACATAGCCAACTCCCTAATCGAACTCTCCACACTGACGCAACCTGTGGAGATCGGACTCTTTAACGAGCATTCTAATTCGTCAGAAAATTCCATAGGCATGTTGCGCATCACCCGGTGCGGCAGCCCACAAGCTTTGGCGGCGCATGACGCCAATTTAGATATTTATTTCGATACAGATGCGGGTCCGGATGGCAGCAATGAACGGGGTGGCTATTCGGTAGAGGCCGCAATCGATGTGGTTGGAGAAGCAGAGTTGGAAGCCACCGAGGATACAGCCACTGCCACCGAAGAACAAGATGAGGAGGACGATGAGGATGAAGATCAAGGTGAAGACGACCAGGAAGATGAGAAAACTGCAGAGGAGGAAGAGGAGGAGGACGATGATAGCGATAACCACGATGAGGAAGAGGAAAATCGGGGGCTACTGCCGTATCTAGCATAAGCCACTGTCTTTGATTTTCAATTAAGTTGCTAGTTTAGGGGAATGTTTAACTGGTTTCCGTCTTGTCTTGTTCCGATTCCTAAAATCTCCGAAACTCAACAAATAATATTTGTAATTGAAATTGCTATGTAAGTAACTGCAACTAAAACTAGTAAGCGTAAGCTCAAACTAGATGTATTCTAGGCCTAGGATTGCCATTTTAAGTTGTACATATTTAAACACCAATATCTATACACGTACATATATATAGTATGTATTATGTTTACGCACCCATCCATCCACTGCAAAATCATTTAAATGTTCTCTCATACGTGTAGCCCACCCCCAATACGCATTCGATATCCCTCTGAAGTTCATATCCCTTCCTATCCCCACATCGATTGTAAATGTATTCACGTAGGTTAACCGCAGCTATAGCTAACTAACTATAAACAATGACAACTAACTTTGCTGTCTTAGCTTTTAAATCGTAGAACTAGCGCTGATCAATGTATGACGAGGGTGTTAATGTTTTTTGCATAAGTGGGCGTGGCCAGTTATGAAATTTAGTTTACTCAACATACAATGAACAAAGGATATCTGTAATACGAATCAAATACATAATAAATGTAAAGATTAAATGTAAAGCATTGGCCTTTTTTTGTGCTGCAACGTTCTAAAAGTTATTCTGGGTGGAACAAGTGTTCTCAATTCGTTTCAATTTACCATTTACCTCAGAGTTCGAAGTTTTTTCTATTTCCAATGTCCCCACGAATAGCAGGTTAATTAATCGCATTGTCTGAACAGTTTTATAAGGAAGGTATAATATAATTGTACTGCCTTTAGGGTAATTCAATTCATATTTCATTTAATGTTTCCTTCGGCACAAATAAGCATTAATGCATATCGAAGGAGGCCCCTGAAATCGAATCGAATCATAATTGTTAGGAGGCATTAACTTACGTATTTAATCCAAGATGAAAAGTATGCACTTTTATTTAATTGGCCTTGTACATTATGGCATTACAATAATTTCTACATTTAACAATGGCGTTAAAGTAAAACCGCTTGCTTTTCTTAAATTTTAATCTATATTGTTAAAACTTAAATCGATTAAAATTTCATATTATTTCGCAGCCAGTTTACGAGCAAGAGTAAAATTAAGATCATCAAAATCTAAAAATAGAATTCGCTGAGTGAAAACAGTAAGTAAAAAAGTGTGCATGTGTGCGTAGCTGTGTTAGAAGACGATTTTCGGTCCGAAATCAATTTGGATCTAACGAATTTGATTAATGTTTTGGCCAATTTCGTTGTAATATGATCTAGTAATATATTATTTAAAAATTGATGCCGTTAGTAATATTTTTTTAAGAAGGTTTTTTAGTATTCGTTAGTAATATTCGTTACATAAGCGCGCAATACTAGGAAAATAAGTGCACTTCTAAAATGTTCTTTATTTTGCACTACTTGGCGCAATTACTTATCGTACTTATATTATTGTGCTTTACTAAATCAGAAAATCAACATTCATTGAATATAAATGCGGATACATTATTAAAATTTGGAAAAATAGAAGCATACATGGAGCTCTACATATGTATTTGTCAGCTCTAAGCAAACGAATTAGGAGGAACTAAAAGAAGAAACACAAAATTTGGCGCGTTTTTCTACACACCCAAAATTGCGCGGTTTTTAAAAATATCTAAAGAATATAACAGAAACATTCAACAAATTTGCATTTCAAATACTGAAAATTGATCATTTACATAAGCTTACATCTTTTTTTACTTGTGTACTAGTAATTTTTACTAATAAATATACTAAATAGTTAAAAAATTCATATGCAACCTGTTTATTGCAAAATTGAATTCTTGAGGCAGGACCAGCGCACCTAAGAATGACTAACTTCAATTATATTTTCCACGTCGCAAGCTGAATACTCTAATAACACATTTTCAAGTATAAAATAATTGATTAAATATTTTAGGTTTTATTATATACATTTTTTGACCTATTACTATTTCTATGATGCATTTAAATAATTATCATGTTAAGGCAATGCAAAATTTGAGTTTTGTACGTGGTGGCAATCGATTACAAATAAATAGATTGAAAGTCCATAAGATTCTGAAGTGAAGGACATATTATGTCAAATTTATAAACATGAGCATACGTGTGCACACGCTGTGATCGACTGTCGCTGTATGCGTGCAAGAGAGCTACTGGCTCTAGAGCGCTCTCTCTATGGATCTTGAACAAAAATTCGAGGGAGCCTGTGCAACAAAATCGTACGGCTTAGCCCTGGAAAAGTTATGCCTCAGTCTAAATCTCATTAGGGTTGTCGCCTGCATTTGCTTGGCTCGACTCGACTGACAAACTAATTTGCGTAATGTTGACGAAAAACTTTTTATTTGACTTGCTGACTTGGCCCACAGTCACAGCCCACTTTTCCCAGTTCCTGTAATTTTTTCTTTTTTCCGTTTTTGTGATCAAGGTAGGCAATAAATAAAAGCGAGGCCCGTCGACCAGTGTGATTATAACCAATCCCGGTGCCACACATTCCTTTAGCGTGACAATGGCCAGTGATGGCAGAGAGCTGCCGGGCATCTCCAAACGCCGTACAACTACTTCCGATGTGGGCCCCAAACGGTGGCCATCAACCTGAGCATGAGACGGCCAGTGGCGGTTGCCAGCAAGGAAGCAGAGGTCATCGAGACTGACGATCAGGATGAGTGCGTCTTTGTGCTGGAGCTGAAGCCACCACACCTGCGCACTCCCGAGCAGGTGAGCCTCGACTCAAATAGTGACTCCGATGTTGTGTTCGTTAATGAGCAGAACGAAGCTCCGCCGCCAGCAAGTGTCGACAACCAGGCGACACAATCGCCGGTGGATCCGGCCACCAGGGATCAGGGCCTGTTTATGGGCCCCAGCACAAGTGGCGCAGCGGCCAACAGGGGCAAGAACTGGAAGCTGGTCATGGCGGAGGCACGTCGCCTCGATCAGTTGCGCACGCTGCGCTCCACACGTTCGAAGAGACCACGTCAGCGGTCCTCCATGCCTGCCCGCAGTGACAGTGGCAGCAGTAACAACAGCTGCTCCAGCAGCTCCTTCCACTTCAGTAGCAGCGATGAGGACAGCAGTGCCAGTAGTACCACCAATTCCGAGCCACCCAAGAAAAAATCACGCAAGCCGATGCCGAAGAGAAAACGTTCGAAGAAAGCATCAAACGGAAAAAGGACATCTCGTAAGCGGAAACCCAAAGATCAGAATATAGAGCCGCAACTGAGCCACGAGCAGCTGGCAACGCTGGAGCAGCAGAGACAGGTCGCACAGCAGCAGAAGAGCCAACGGAAACCGCAGCAGCAGCCGGAAAGCAGCAGTGACAGCCCTAGTTCGTCCGATGACGAATCAGGTGGCGATAGCAGCGCGTCGTCCGGTAAGTGGCTTGCGATAATGACGGATGATGACCGGATGAAGCGAGTCGTAACAGCTCGTGTTTATGTTGTATGTGTGTATTTCACCACACTATTTACTTCAATGTGATTAAAAGAAAATGTTCTAATCATACAAATTTTGCCTTAGGTCAACCCAAGACGAACAACAACAATTCCAGTAGCGATTCAGATGATGATAGCACTGTAAACCTGCAGCTCAGTGCTTTACGGGCGACACTAAAGGCGGAGGCGACTCTGGAGGATAGGAAACCACTAAAGCTGGAGCTTCAGTTGCCCGATGACGAGCATCAGCAGGCAGTGCCACACAATTCAGGGATGACTTCAGCGCCAAGAGAGGATACCGTACCGGGATGCAGTGTACCGAAACGGCGTCCCAGCCGCTTCCAGAGCAGGTGTGACAGTTTGGCCAGCAGTTCGACAGCCACATCGTGTTCGGGCCAAATAAGTTCGTTTGGCTGGGAGGCGGCAGTGTTTTATACCGGCGATCCCTTAATGGGCGGCAATCCGGCGATGGAGGAGCAGGACATAGCCAACTCCCTAATCGAATTCTTTACACTGACGCAACCTGTGGAGATCGGACTCTTTAACGAGCATTCTAATTCGTCAGAAAATTCCATAGGCATGTTGCGCATCACCCGGTGCGGCAGCCCACAAGCTTTGGCGGCGCATGACGCCAATTTAGATATTTATTTCGATACAGATGCGGGTCCGGATGCCAGCAATGAACGGGGTGGCTATTCGGTAGAGGCCGCAATCGATGTGGTTGGAGAAGCAGAGTTGGAAGCCACCGAGGATACAGCCACTGCCACCGAAGAACAAGATGAGGAGGACGATGAGGATGAAGATCAAGGTGAAGACGACCAGGAAGATGAGAAAACTGCGGAGGAGGAAGAGGAGGAGGACGATGATAGCGATAACCACGATGAGGAAGAGGGCTACTGCCGTATCTAGCATAAGCCTGTCTTTGATTTTCAATTAAGTTGCTAGTTTAGGGGTATGTTTAACTGGTTTCCGTCTTGTCTTGTTCCGATTCCTAAAATCTCCGAAACTCAACAAATAATATTTGTAATTGAAATTGCTATGTAAGTAACTGCAACTAAAACTAGTAAGCGTAAGCTCAAACTAGATGTATTCTAGGCCTAGGATTGCCATCTTAAGTTGTACATATTTAAACACCAATATCTATACACGTACATATATATAGTATGTATTATGTTTACGCACCCATCCATCCACTGCAAAATCATTTAAATGTTCTCTCATACGTGTGCCCACCCCCAATACGCATTCGATATCCCTCTGAAGTTCATATCCCTTCCTATCCCCACATCGATTGTAAATGTATTCACGTAGGTTAACCGCAGCTATAGCTAACTAACTATAAACAATGACAACTAACTTTGCTGTCTTAGCTTTTAAATCGTAGAACTAGCGCTGATCAATGTATGACGAGGGTGTTAATGTTTTTTGCATAAGTGGGCGTGGCCAGTTATGAAATTTAGTTTACTCAACATACAATGAACAAAGGATATCTGTAATACGAATCAAATACATAATAAATGTAAAGATTAAATGTAAAACATTGGCCTTTTTTGTGTTGTAACGTTCTAGAAGTTATTCTGGGTGGAACTACTGCTCTCAATTCGTTTCAATTTACCGTTGCCTCACAGTTAGAAGTTTTTATACCCGTTACTCGTATAGTAACACAATTTTGAAAAAGGATTTGATATTTTTCAGTTTCGAATGTATCTTGAAAATTTCTACAGATTTACAAAAATGCTTTTTGCCACACCCACTTCTACGCCACACAAACCGCACAAATCTGTCACACTCACAATTTAAAATATTTTTTGATATTTTTTTTACTTTTAAATATATCTTGGAAATTACTTCAGATTTACCAAATTACTTTTTCTCACGCCCACTTATACGCCCACAAACTGCCCAAATCTTTCACGCTCACAATTTAAAAAAATATTTTGATATATTTTCATTCTTAAATATATCTTCTAAATATCTATAGATTTGCCAAAAACTTTTTGTCACGCCCACAAACCGCCCAAAACTTTCACGCCCACACAAATTTTTAAGTTAGTTTTTCATATTATTATTTTTTTCCCAATTTCTACCGATATTCCGGAAAATTTTGAAATTTCTCGTTAGCACTTCCACAAGCTGAGTAACGGGTATCTGATAGTCGGGTAACTATAACTATGCTATAGTCAGTACTCTATCTTGTTTCTAATTCCAATGTCCCCGCGAGTAGCAGGTTAATTAATCGCATTGTCTGAACAGTCCCATATTTTCCACACATGACATCGTGTAACGTGTAAGTGCACCTAAAATCAAAAAGTGCAACAGAGCCCTTAATTCCGTTGTGGCTGCGCAATAAGCACAACTTTTTCGCTGACTTTCAATTTGAACTGTGCTTGTGAATTGTTTAAATAACGATCTAATTGTTTAGTTCCAATAAGGTAAATACTATCAAATTGCATGTGTAGCTGGCAAAGGGCCATTTCGTGAGCGGCAGTAGACGGTGAAACTGTGAAATCGAATTTGTGTTTGACAAACCCAGGAATTTTCAGTCACGTGTAAAGTTACTTGGTTTTCGGCGTACTGCATATTGTAATATTATTGTATTTATTTTCGTGGACTGCAGAAATAATGATGCCACGACACATGGTCCAATGGCGTGTGTATGTCTACGCCAATTCGCTATATTCGCTGCCGGGTCTCGAGACGAGCGGCTTTCGCGGCTGGTCACCCCAATACTACCGGTGAGTTTGAGCCTCCCCAAAATACAAAATGGCAACTTTGAACTTTCAACTTTTTGCCACTTTCTGTCATTGCTGCCTTTTCTTGCAGCCGCAATCCCTTCGAGGTCCATAGGCTTATGATGTGGGTGAACCGGGATGTATCGGTGCTGATCAGGAACAGGAAGGCGGATGTTTACTATCTGTACGAGACCATCAAGAATATGCTGCCTTCTCTTAGTTTGGACAGCGTGTATTTCCGAAGGTCAATGGTCCACTTTTTTGGATCCAAAACGGATCTTTTCATCCACGAAATGATCAACTTTGCCCGTTCCCCGTACGATGATCTGATGGCCTACGAGTGCAACACCCAGTACAGGGCCTTATTGCCGGACGATAATGGTCCCAGTACCTCGTCGCTATCCAGGGATCGCGAGTTTTTGTCCTCGAGACTGCACAACTTTGTGGACTTCACGCGTAGCATCAACTACGACGATTGCGGTGGCTTCGAGGCGGATCTGGCGCTGGAGGATGAGGACTACGGGGAACTAGATAATATGATGGTGGAGTGCTATAGCGCTCCATTCTTGATGAAGGTGGACGGACAGGTGGTGACAGCCCGAATTATCCCGAGCTCACAAGCTCCAGCATCTAACCAGGGTCAGGTGAATCCACAAACTCAATCCCAGGCCCAGCAAGCGGCCACTCAGCCATCCCAGCAGGCGGTCCAGCAATCCTTGCAGTCGGGACAGCAATTAGGCCATCAGCATGTCTCATCATCCGCTGCCATGCCGCCGTCTATAGAGGATCTGGAACTCGAGGTTGCCATTGAGCGCAGCATGTTCGAAGGAGCCGCCCAAGTTGCCGGCGGTCAAGGAAGCGATGCCGTCCTGCCAACCGGACGAGTGTTGCGCCTTGCCAATAGCAACACCAATAACCGTGTGGTGCGCAATACCAACGAAAGTGGATCAGGCTCCGATGTCATGAATCCACCACCACTACCACCACTACCACCACCACCACCCGTTGCCACCGGCTATGCCTCCGTCGGGCCGAACCATCCAAGAAATGCGTCCCTACATCGGAGCCGCCGCCGCCGCATGCCCTACCAACGCTAGGAGGGATCCCTAATTACAATATCCTGCTGCAACATTTTCATCTCATGTATAATACAATCGAGTGCGCCGAGGTCTTTGTCAATGGCCTCTCGAAGCACACACAGCAGAAAAAGGGTTTAAAGGGCATTAAAAATTGATAACGATAACTGGAAAAAAGGATGGCCCATCAATGAGGACACGCCATGTAAAATTGCGTGCCAAATATGCCTTTAGCGCATATTTCCCTTTGTCTTAATTTCGGCTGTAAAGGTAGCAGCCAACCCCACGCCTTCCACATCCCCTGTCACATGGCGCATGAAAAATTGAATTACACGCACTTTTGCGCATAAACGAGGGCGCTAAGATAAAAAAAAAAGCAAAAATGTTGAGTGAAAAATGCGGCCGATTTAGGGTTTTCGCTGCAGGAATGGGCCTGGAGGGTGCGGAGGTGCCCCAGCTGCTTGTGGTAGCAAATTCAGGTCCAGAAAATTGAGTTAAATATTCCCTTTTTTGGTGCGGCTTACTTGTTTTTCCCTGCCATTTTTTTTGTTGGCATTTGGCTTGGGGAAAAAGGTATAATATAATATAATTGTCCTGCCTGCACGGTAATTCAATGCATATTTGATTTTATGTTTCCTTCGGCACAAAGAAGCATTAATGCATATCGAATGAGGCCCCTGGAATCGAATCGAATCATCATAATTGTTAGGAGGCATAAACTTACGCATTTAACCAAAGATGAAAAGTATCCACTTATATTGAATTGGCATTACAATAATTTCTACATTTTTCAATGTATTATAAGTAAAAGCGCTTGGTTTTCTTAAATTTTAGTCTATATTATTGTTGAAACTTAAATCGATTGAAATTTCATATTATTTCCCAACCAGTTTACGAGCAAAAGAATTTGACTAACTTCGATTTAAATGGAATTCGCGACTGCACAAGGGATAATCCCCGAAATCCAATCGAATCATTCCACATAGCCAGTGTGAAAAAGTTGAGGCGTTGAGGCGAAGTCAACTGAGGGGAAAACTGCATCTTGCGTAGAATGGACTCCATCATCGCCAGGATCTGGGCTTAGCTCTGGAAAAGTTATCCCTCAGTCTAAATGTCATTAGGGTTTTGTCGGCTGCATTTGCTTGGCTCGACTGACAAACTAATTTGCGTAATGTTGACGAAAAACTTTTTATTTGACTTGCTGACTTGGCCCACAGTCACAGCCCACTTTTCCCAGTTCCCTGCCATTTTTCCTTTTCTCTTTTTTTTTGTGAGCAAGACAGGCAAGAAATAAAAGCGAGACGATTCAAAACTTTGCGCCAGTTTGCACTGCATTTTGAGATGTTGAAATGGGGCGGGCTGGTAATTGTGAGGCTGAAAGTAGTTTGGTTGGCCGGATTTAAGTTTGAGTTGCAAATTACGCCGCCGACTTGAATTAAACGTTTCAGATATCACGCATACGCACCGCTGCCTCTCAGGCGCCAACCGAGGGATCTTTAATGCGCATTTCATGGAAATGCGTGGCTCGATCTGCATAAAATATTCGTACAAATGCCGCGATTTTTCCGGCACCCCAACGAATTATCGCGCCGAAGTGTATTTCGCTGTTCGTTGGTTTATCTCAAATTATGCGCGTGGCGTTGCAAAATTAAAATAATTTCCACATTCGCCGCGGCGAGCAATTAATCAGGACCGCCGCTGACTGATATGCGGTGCGGCAGTTATGAGTTCTCATTTGAGCCCAATGGCTTTGCCCAAGTTTTGATTTACGGACATCTCCTCCGGCCACCTGTCGCCCTCGGATGCTCGCACTTCCTAACCACTCGATATCCCGCTGCAATGTGCCACATTCGGTTTCATTCTTGTCTTGCCTTAGATTTCCGCATCCGACGTCCCTCTTCCGTAGATGCTGATTTTGCACTGGAGAAAATTGGCGTAGCTTCTTCATGCCTTCTAGCGAAGTAATAATAATTGCAAAAAGTGATAGTTTAAACTTAAATGATCCTCACTATCAGATTAAATGAAAATGTAATTCATATTGCGATATGGTATACAAATGTAATCGAAGTCTTACGCATTTTTGATAAGATTGGCTAGGTTAGGATTTAACCATTGTTACTTTGGTATTTCCTGTTTGTATATTGTATATTGTATATTGTTGCTGAATTGTTATTGTATCTTGTATTTTTGCATTTATATTCCATAGACTTATTTAGTGCATACCCGTATTTATGGCAGTGCATTCGCCTGTTTTCCCCCTTTCGGCATTTGCCAACTTTAATATGTTGGCACAGCACGAAGGCACGGCTTTCGATTCGCGTCGAGTTTCCATTACATTGCAACGGAAGCCGGATGTTGAAATTGTTGAGGTTTCTCCTCCAGCGTGTAGAAGCGTTTGTGTGCTTCTGTTTGTGTGTGTGTGTGAGGGGGGTGTGTGCGTGAGTGGAGGAGTAAGCAGCTTAGTAAAACTGCTTGGAAGGCTGGCGATGTTGAGGAAATTGCCAGGAATACCATGGCTACCGCGAAGCGATTCGAAATCGAATCCGGACGCAAACACGAAACCCAATCGCGCTGCTTTCTTTAAATGCTCAATCAAAAACTTCTCACGGATTCACGGGAAATGATTCAATTTTTGCGCAATTGTCGCAGCTTAACTCTTAAGCAGAGACTCCCTCGATTACGTAAGCGATGTGAAGTGGAAAAGCCATAAAGCAGGCATCAATTTTCAATAAACACGCAACTTTGCATATTTGGCTATGATTCAGCACTAAAATAAGTTGGCAATCTGCGTTTAAAGAGCTTTTTATTTTCTCGTTGAATTGCTTAAATAAATATGGTAAAATACCCTGGAAAACCATTTCTCATTTTCTTAGGATGAATAAATATTAATATGCAGCGAGTTTAATGCTTCGTTTTCAGGAAGCATGTGCAATCAAGATAATATGAAATTTAAAAACTACAAATTGAAAGTCGTTTTTTGAGCTCAACTTGTTGGCTTTTTCTATGGAGAGAGTTATGCTTTAAAGCCTACTTAAATGACACACTTAAGTAAATATAATAATTTTTTAAATGAGCGATTTTCCGATCTTTGCGCTACTTTGCGTTGGCCTGTTGCGTGACTTTATATATTCGTGTTTTTTCCTTTACGCTACCGCTGACTTTCCACTTTCTTGGCGGAGAAAATGCGTGTGTCATAAATCTACTCCCGCGCCTTTCGCTTAAAATCAAGCTATTTATCACAAGGCGGCGAGGACGACGTCATGCTGCTGCGGTGGCAGCCAGGATACGAGGATACAAGGATGCCTGGATGCCTGGGTTGTGGGCTCGCAAGATGTGGGAATGCCAGAACGCTGCGATGCCGCACTCTTATCATCATCGAAGTGGGTCGGGGCGCATATGTTCCGTGGCTGTTGATGCCTCGCCGCAGGATTTTGTATGGGTCTGCCAACGCGGACCGCTTGCTGAGGTAAAAAGTTGCGGACAACAAACTTTCCTTCTTCACGGCTCGACTCTGCTGTTCTGTTCCTTTTTTGCTACGCTTTTCGGGCTGCCTGCTGCGTGCGAAGGTGACAAGAATCCGGTAATTTGTGACTCCAAGGTTAAATGTTAATGTTTGCCATTATACAAACATTTGACGTTTTGTTTTGGCAGCAGCAGGGGCGACAGTTGAAGCAAACGGGTTATAAACACGTGCCACAGTCCAGAAGGTCCTCGTTGCGTATACGTTATTTTTTATGCTCCTGCTAATTTGACTGGCGCCAGGTAATAATGCTCCCCCGGCAATGAGTCCCCTGTAGTTTGCTTAGGCTGCCGGCCATAATTTAAAGAAGCCAAACTAAACATGGCCAAGGACAATGCTTACGCTTAACTGGTTTTGGCCACCGAACGTAGTTTCGCAAGTCCAAGGACCCTGCAGTGGAGCCTCGAAAGCGTGAACAGTATATGGGAAAAAAATCATATTATTATCTTTCATGTTTATTCTTATCAGGTTAAAATAAGACAATTTTGTTACCAGTCAGCAACTGTAATAAATTAATTGTTTATTTTTATTTAATTTTTTTTTTATCAATAATGTATGGTCTAGTTTTAATCGCTAAAATTCTAAGGTTAGTCATTTACTGCACTTTTTTATTAAATTAAATTAAATGATTTAATTTTGAGCACACCAAGTGTACGCAATGTTAAGCTTATTGTAGCTTGACCGTACTTTTGGGATGACCTTTTAGGTTCAGCCTGCAAGAGACTTGAAATGGCTGCTGGGCGACCGTCTTAATGGCAGCTCCGAATGTTGCTAATGTTAATTTAAGAAAATATTCCGACCCGGCCATCTGCGAGTGGATGTGTGTGTGTGTGTGTGTGTGTGTGTGTTGCCTGGAAACACTTGCGGCGTGGCAGCATTTGTGCATTATTATTTGCGGTCAAGTCTTTTGTGGCTTGGCCTTTTAGCATATCCAAACCCCTTTGAAGCCGCAGCAAATGGCAGTGCCAGCAGCGGACTAATTAAAGAAATATTCATTTCAAAATACTTGTAGCTCCGCCGGAAATTGCACACCCACCCGCACACACATTGACACACCGCTCTGGCTTCTCTCCATATGTGTGTGTGTGCTGTGTGTGTGTGTGCGTGTGCGTGTGAGGTTGTGTGACGTGCAAGAGGCAATCAATTACGGCGAACCGTTTTGCCAAAAAAAGCGTGTTGCCTACTTTCCGGCGCCCGCGTGTTTGCCAACACAGCAGCACAATTAATTATGTACATTGGGGCCCCTTTTTCCTTTTTCCCACCAACACCCCGCCCATTTTTCCGCCCCTTTCCTTGCTGTTTGCCAAAGTCTGTGTTTGTCCACACAGAGGGAAATCAATTGGCAAAATTGTATATAAACTGAGCTAGTCTTTATAGCATTTCAAACAAGTATTCAATTTATTTATGAAGATTTAATTGCAATAATTGGTGCTCATAAATAACTGCATACAAGTGATTCACTCATCTAAAATTTATTGGCGGCATAAATCGAAACGAAGACTGCGAAATGGGCGAAAAATTAGGCCAATCATGTTTACTAATTATGAATGAAATGTTTCAATTTGAAAAAAAGTAGTACAAATACTTGGTATTGAAATATTGGTATTTTACTGATCTCCTACGATCATGAGTTGTCACAACTTTAAAAGTAAGAGACAGATTGATTTGAAATTTCTTGCAGTGCATGAGAAAATACCGCGGAGGTTGAGAGTCATCCTTGAGCTTAGACGACAGCATATGCTCATGCATGCCTAATTACGATAAATCCTTGCCCTTGCCCGCTCTCACTTACCAACTTTCACCCCATCCTATGCCTTTCACTTTCACTTTTACTTTCGCTTTCCCTTTCCCGCTCTCACTTTCTCTCTCAAGAACAAACTCGCGCAAATGAACTAGGCAGAAACAACGAAAACAACAGCAGCGGCACTTCACAAGGATCATTCGTGTGTGTGTGTGTGTGTGTGTGTGTGTTGCCAGGACTCTTTGGATATAAGTGTGTGTGGAGGCGTTCATAATTATGGCCGTATTTAGAGAAATTGGTTATTATGTGCTTAACGCCATTTGTCTGACTGGAAATAGTTTGTTTTCGGGGCCCCCTGCTGTTGAACATATTTTTGTGGAGGTGAGCTTAGCCAGTTTCTTAATCCAGAACCACTTGGAAAAGCCTCAGGCAATTGAGTTGCCATTTCCACATTTCTGACAAGTAACGTTCCATTTAAATTAATATTTCCTTGAAGCTCAAGCTTTTAAACATGTTTAAAATTATAATAGAATTTCCTCTGAGCGGAAAACAGCGGAAAATGAGCACAAATGCCCAGAATGTGGATTTCACACCAATTTAAGTTTAACAATTTAAATCAATTATTAATTCGTTGAAAACTACAACAAAAAACATGTAAACATGCTTAAACTTATAGAAAAAAAACATTATTTTTAAAAAAAAATAACAATTAATTCATAACAAGCTTAAGCGCCCAAAAGGGATTTTTGTGAAAGCGAATCCATTGGCAAAAAAAGCTAAAATTCCTAGAATTTGAATTTCTCGCAGAATTCAATTGAAATGTTAATTCCCCAGTAATTCAAGCTTAAGAATTGAATATGTGCTTAAACAAGCAATTTATTTTTGTGATGTATATTTTTTTGAGTATCCTTTAGATTGATGAATCTAATACAGCTTGTTGCGAGGAAAAGCGATAAGCCAGGAAGCTATTTTCTCCTATTCTCGAATAGCCCTTGAACTCAGCCCCTTTGCTAGACCCTAAGCCCTGGCCGATTTCGATTAAACTTTGCTGTGAAATTCCAAGCTACTAGCAACTCTTGAGACCACCCTCTTAGCTTAGTTAGTTGGACTTGGCTAATACTTGAAATTGCCTGCTAATTCGTTATTATTGCTACTTTACCACGTTGCCCCTGTGCTTACCGAATTGGCTGCCCTTTCTTGGGCAATTAGCACAAGGCGCTGGTTGGCAATGCCAAGTGTCCCCTGCTCGAGTGGGTTTCACTGGAGCATCCGGATTCCCTGCATACGTGTCCATCAATAATGTGTCCTGGCTGCTGGCTGCTGGCTCCTGGCCCGCGGTCTCATAGCCAGCCATGCCACCCGTCAATTGGCCATCCATCAGTTCTAATTAATCATGCTCGGGCCTAATGAGTTGCTCTCAAATATGCTGGGGATGAATGGATGCCACTATTTCGGATGCGCTGCTAATGGAAATGAGTCTTAACTCGTGCTATACAATTGTCGCCGATCCGATAGCCTTGTCGCAATGTTCACAATGCAATGTCCGCAATACGCAATTTCAATTTCAAGAGGACCAGCAACTGCGCACAAATCCAGCGGTGAATTCATGCACATGGAAAAACAGAGATGCGTAAATATTTCCAGGAAAAAACCGATTGTTAAAGTAATACATTTCAATGGAAAATCGCTAATTTATCATCGAATCGCTTATCAGCAGCGAAAAGAATATATTCAGTAATGTCTATTTGGTAACTTTTTCTCAGCGTGTAATAGAGGATATAGCTGCGGCTATGGCGATGTCAATGGGGACTGACCTAGAGTCCGTCAACAACTTGAGCTGCCTTGGCGAATGTGTTGACATCTTTTTGTTTTGGCCGCTCATAATTCGCATTTTTTCGGTTTGTTTTTGTTTTTGACTGCGGCTGCGGCTGCGGCTTTGTTTCAGCTCGCTATTTTTTCCGAAAATGTATTAACGGCCAGCCGATTCATCAGCCTATTGACAAGATGTCATGTGGGACAAGCAAATGACCGGACAAAAGACCGAATGTCTGGCGAGAATGGCCAAATGCCGACCAATTATACTGCATGTGATGACAGAGAGGAATTGTGTATTTATAGAATACTAAGCGTGTACTACATAAGCAGGAAATACGTAATATTAAATATTAATACAACACACTAACAAATATTAATCTTATTATACATATTATCTACAAATTGTATTTAAATGAACTTCCCATAATACGATAAAATACATATTAATTATTCAATGACAAATCTTAAGCAGATATATATCTTTTTTTATTGTGTTGCATATATAAAAGCAACGCTGAATATAAATAGTTTACTATAACAAGTAAAATATACCTAGTTACTTATGTATTGATGCATACCTTCCTATAATTTAATCACTTGTCTTTCCCTTAGCACTTTAATTAGTCTGTATTCTTTAACTACATAAAACTCGCGTGATATTTGCCAAGACATCAATTTCCTTTTTCTATACAAGTATCAATAAACGCCTATAATTTCTATAAATATTTAAGAAAAGTGAAAATGAATCATTCCGCCATGTGAATGCGTGGGCGAAGATCTTTTTCTCAGCTTTTCTTTCCGCTGGACTACGGAAAAGTGAAAATCCTACTCTAATAACTGCGAAATAAGCCAGAACAATAACAGGTATGAATACGTATTAAACAATATATGTATATTGTTCGTCTTGGACTTTCTGCGCGACATTGTAAAAAGCGAGAGGAATTCTTACAGACAATTATGGTACATATATTATACATATATAGATAATTCTTGCACAGGTTCGTTGGGGTCGGGTGAAGCTGGGAAACAACAAAAGTGCTACGTGAAAGTGGGAAGAAGACGCAGAAATATTTGTGGCTCTTTTGTTGTTGCCTCAGGTTATATTTATAAAATTTCACCTCAAGAACGGCTGATCATCAAGCGCTCGAGCGTCGAGCAGAGAAAAACATTCATTTTCATTTCTGGCACGCTCGCGAGTGGACGTGCGGACCGATTCGCCGATAATAGCTATAGCCCAGTTCGATTCCCATCCACCTATATCCCACATATATCTATCTATACAGTGTATATAGAATAGTGGGGTGCAAAGATCTGCCCACAGATCTTTCACCTGTCGCGCAGTGCGTGAGGGTGCGATATATCCTGTCCAAAAGCACCAGTAATCGCGGCGCGAGTGTTGGTTTAAGCCAAGGAGAATACGCATCGAGGCTCAGTTAGAAAGTGAAGTCAGTGAAAGTCCCTTTGCCGCCAAGGCATGCGAAAAAATTTGCAAGAGTTTCGCGAACCATCTGAAAATAGAAGAAGCCAACGCAAGTGAGTGGAACGGGGAGGATGCGTCCTCATTTTAAGCTCGTTTTTGGAAACGCATTCAAATGGAGATGAGCTCGGCGCATTCAATGGTTGCTGATTATGTAAAAAAAGGCGAGAAAACGGCGAAAGGCGTGAGAATCTCGGCGAGGGGAGAAGCTTGTGAAAATGTCACCTGGCTGACAATTCCGCCTTCTCAACATACCACTCCCACATTCGTGCGAAGCTGTCAAAATTATTTTCATCTTCTTCGGCTTCGCGTTCAAAATTTATTAACACATTTTGACATAATCATGTATACAAATATATGCTGATGAGGATCTGTTATACGCTATATTATGTGTGTGTGTGTGTGTGTGTGTGTGTGTGTGTGCATATCTCATCAGAAAGCATGGCAATAATTTGCCCACACACACACACATGCACGCACACAGAGACGCACATTGCTCATACGCCGTGTTGCTGCCTTATTTTTAGTTCGATTCAATCAGCGACATTTTCAGAGATTTTCTATTTCCATTTCTGCTGTTTGTGTTTGTCTTTTGCCCGCTGCTCGCTTATCATTGATTGCTGTGTTTGCTTTTGTTTCGGTTTCGGTTTTGCTTGTTCCTTCTCCCATTCTCGCCTGCCATTTGGAATGTTTGTGGTGCGCTTAGTCTTATTTATTTTTATTTTCACACCTCTCACACAAAACAATTAATTTCTCGTTTCGAAATATAAAAATAAAAATAATACGAAAGATTAAGTGAGAGAGGCGTCTGCGGGTTTTGAATTTATGTGCCGCCTGAAAGTAGGCAACAGTTTTTTCCAGTTTCCTTTTAGCCTTATTGCGAGCACTCGGCTCTTTCATCTCACTTCATCTGCCCCCAACGCCAACGCCAACCCCAAACCGAAGCCCCATCCATCCTTCGCTCTTTTCGAGTGTGCTTCAGCTGGGCGGAAGTTCAAGGTCGCTGGCAGCATTAAAGAAGTGCCATTGCAGCTCGCTGGCAATAGATATCCACATAAACTAGTTCTGATTCGAATTTACTGGCCAACTCTCGCCACTTAAATTAACAACTGCTTAAAAGTAGCGAACTGGCAACTTTAAAGTAAATGCAATGCTTCTGATTTCTCAATGTTGATTATTTTCTGTTTTTTTTGCTTAATAAATAATCCATTAATTTAAAAGTTTTTAATAATGTCATAAAGTTGAAAACCCTTTGGGCTGAAAAGTTTGAAAATAAATTTCTGGGCGACCAGAATAGTTACCAACATCAAAATGTGAGACCAATTGTAATTAAAAAATTGTTTCCAATCATTTGAAGATTTAAGTCACTTGTTTAAGTAGTTGCTTGCTGAATTATGTATATTCACATACATTGCGATATTAAAATATTTAGTGATTTCTACGAATAAAAACATATAATTGGATCATGAAATACGAAATGATACTAAAATCGAAATCATCATAAAATTTATGAATTGACATATAATTTCCTAAGCAACATTTTACGGTGTCATTTTAGTAACACAATGAAGCTCAGAATTGTGCACATTAAGGGACATTAATTGTAAGGGAAATCAATGCAATTATGTGAACAATTTATTTCTATTAAATTTCCTTCAAAGGAGCGCGGATGTAATCGTATTATTATAGTTGCGGAAATTGGTTTTCCATTGTTTAATTGTTGCCATTGGTTGAAAGGAACTCGGCCACGGCGAGTTAATTAAAATGACCTACCTTCGCAGCCATATGCTTGACCCGGCTGATTATTCATTAACGTGGTCAAGAGTGTGTGGCCCAGCAAGGAGCTTATCTGTCGCAGTGCACAATAAGCGAACCTCAAGCGCATTCCGAACTTCATTATCTTCGACTGTCAACCGCGCCCAATCGGATCCCATTCAATACCATACAATCCAATCCAATCCCATCCCATGCCAACCAATGGATTTCCAACTTTCACCCCCCACCATCATCATTGTTTTGCGTGCCGCAGCCTTTGAGGCCGTATAATTAAGTTGGCATGATGCGGCTTATGCGCAGCGTGTTAATGGCCAGGTAAATGGCTACTCTACCCCGTCTCCCAATTCAGCGAAATCGAGCTAACCAATAAATGGCGGCTGATTGAATTGGTGTCGCCAGGTTGTCTCTCTCATTTCGCTGCGTTTCCTGTTGAGCTCTGGCCAAAATCTCAATCGATTACTCATCAAATTTGGCAGCCACAATCGCCTTTCTCTCTAAGTCTAATATATTTTCTTTTTAATTTCAGCCAGCAGAGTTAACAGCCAAAGGAACAGGCCCCTTTCAAGGGCGCCTCGGATACCCAAGTAGAAAACAGAAGAAAACAGCACTTGGAAACGTAAGTTATCACCGCAGAAATTGGAACGTCACAATACTTTGTAGTTTTTCGAGTTTTCCTTTGGGAGTGCAGCTAGAGTTTCCAAAAGTTTCGATTGCATCTGCTCCTCTGTCTGCTCCGTTTATTTATAGCCCAAAAATAAGGTGCAGTTTTCTTTTTTTTCCCTTTTGGCCTAGGAGTGCAGACTGCAGTCTGTGAATTCCGGGCTAGTGAGTTCTATTTTCGGCATATTCCCATAGGGAGATAGAAAAATATATACAGAACCGGAGGAGCGAAGTTCTGACCTTGAGAAGCATGCACAGCAAAAAAAACTGTGAAGCATTACTTCGGTGAAAGTGAAAATTGCTTGCGTCGTGCACTTTTGACTTAAATGCTAAAACAAAATAAGTTGTTCACATATTTTTAACAGTTGAAATAGATCTATCTATATCATCTATCTATCTATCTATCTATATCAGTTGAGATAGATACTTTGAACATGCTGCTTAAGAAAAAGCATAATTATAACTTTTAGGGACAACTTTTGAGTGGAATATGAAATTTGAGTTCGTATTGCAGAAAACTGATGGTTTACTGGCTACTTAAGTTAGCGAAAACTTCTGATGGAAGTAAAAACTTTTCACTTGGCATAGAGAAATGTTTCACTAGTTTGACGGACCAGCGAATTCGAGCGATGTTCGCTCCAATTTTCAATGAAATTTATTTTTAGGGCCCGTTACAGCGAGATACACAACAGCACACAAATAGCCCAGCAGCAATGAGATATAGATGAAAATGCCGGCGTGCGTCCGAATGAGAAAATCAGCTCAGTTGATGACGTCAAGGGTGTGCGTGCATGTATTCGTCCCAAATGGAGGAAAATCTTTTGGTTAAGCCAATAAGTAGCCGATGTCCAGGTCTGAGGCGCAGAAAGGGAACTCCATTTGGAAGTAACATGCAGTGCGAAGTACTCATTTGTATCTTTGTATCTCTTTAATGGTGCTGCAGCCACACTATAGATACAGACACACATACGCACAATGCCAAGAATATATTTTTGCGTTTGTGTCTGACGATCTCGCATTTTGTTTTGTTTCGCTCTCTGGCGTTATATAGACAGTATATATCTGCAGATACACAGCGAAATCGGGAGAGAATGCCGCAGATTGTGTATATTTAAAATATTGTAGACTGCTCAGCTCGTGTGCTTGGCAATTTTCACTTGCCATCAGTCGCTTTTTACATTTCCAATCGAATTCAACTAGGCGCGTTGCCCAGCAAAAACTGAAAATATATAAGCAAAAAAAACTAAACGAAATCGTACCGAATTAGATCTATTGAAAGTAAAGTAAGGCGAACGGAAATCGATTGTACTCATTAAATGAAAGTGCCCGAAAACGAGTGGAAAAGGACTGAGTTTTAAGGATTCTCGCATTGCCAAAACCAATTGCATTTTATGATTGCCTTCGAGTGCCGCTTTGACAGCAACAGCAAGGATTGCCAAATAGTTTCCCATTTCAATTGGTAAGTTGGTGAGGTTTCTATGTATTTCAATTTTCTTTTTTTTTTGCTTTTTTTTGTGATTTCTGCTCACTTTTGGCTGACCCAAATTTCCTCGAATTCATTTCAATTTAGTTGTGATGATTTCAATTTTTAGTGGCTTGCGTTGATGATTTTCTGTCACCAACTGTCAACAGCGCGAAAAGTTTGACCCATTTTCGTTTTTAGCATTTGGCAAAAAAACTTTCCCAGGGTCAAGTGATTCGTTTCCGTTTCCTGTTCGCCATTTACTGTTTCCTGCCGCATAACTCGACTTAATTTTAACCCCCGTCAAGGTTAATGATTTCCTCGTGCTCTTTTCTCTGTAAACAAAACATTGAACAACTGTCGCCGTCAATTTGGCGTTTGAATGAAAGCAAAGAGCCGTGCGAAAATGCAAAGGAAACCAGAAAACACAGATTTCAGCTTCAAGAGCATTTAACATTTTCACGGATAATTGGTTTGGTATTTCTGAAAATCACTCACTCACACAGCCTGCGAACGCATTCAGCTCTATACTTATACGAGTTATACGAGTATACGTGTATGTATATGTATGCATTAACGAACCCAGCTGAATGACCTCTCCACCCTTTGAATGAAAATGTAATACGGGGTGGCTGGATTTGGTAGTTATGCCGCCTTCTGGTGGCTTTCATTATGCTGGCGAGCAGCTTTCGCTATTCATTTTAATCCTTTCAGCAGCGATTCCCAAATGCAATGGCTAAATTAGTTTCGCCACACACACACACACACTGCACTTCGCTTGAAACCAGAAAAAGGACCTGCACTTTCTGAAAGGACCACCCGTTTTGCCTTTATTTACCACGCACAATTTGAGAGAACGACAGAATTTCTATTCAATTTGATTTTAAGCGCATTTTCCAGTTAATTGCACGTTATTCGCATACGTCGGTAAGCTCATACATACGTGTATGTATATCCGCTTTTTGCGATAGCTTCATTGTGAACTTTTGGCCGCATTAAATGGATGCTTTAAATATCCGAAACCAAACCGAGCCAAACACGACAATAATGGCAAACAGGCGCACGACAATTAGCGGTGGGCATCATGGACATCACGGTACCGACCGATTCCGTGGCTACATCCTCATCCGCCCACACTCCCAGTTTATTTACGTGCAGGAAGTGCGCATTGGTTCGCGTTTTTGTGCGCGACACACGCGGCGTATACGCGATGCATATTGCCAGCAACGGCGAAATCGTATTTATATTTATACTATACTTCATATACGCGGCTGCTGCCTGCCTTTCTTCCCTCTTAATACGAAATGTGTGTCATTTTTATTATTAAAATCTCAACTGCGGCCAGTTCCCAGCAATGTTCCCTTTTCCAAATGTGAGAAAGATATTGCAGAGTGTTGAAAAAATGTTGCAAGTAGCTTACGAAATTGTGCAAAAGAAACTGAAAATATCTGATGGATTGCCACGGACAAATTTACTCGTAAAATGCGGTTCTTGTTTAAGGTCGTTTACTTGTTGAATTACATTTCACTCAGTTTATCTATTAAACATGATTTGCCTAAGAGTACTGATGATCGTTTGCCTTTAAAGGATCTTTACTTTCTGCAACCGAGTTATTTTAAATATTCAAGCATCTTTCGAATACAACTAACCTATAAAATGTGTTTTATTTACATAAAAATGCATATTTATTTAATCAACGATATAAAACGAACAGGGAATTTGAATTCGCCAAAGAAATGAATATTCATCTGCTGATTTATATAGTTCGCATTTTTATTTTCCCGTCATGGATATAGTAAACATCATAAAAGTGAAGCGTTTAATGCAAATATTTGTTGGCAGTTGAAGTGAATCACGCTGCGCGCTTTGCAATGTGAACCAGAAATGTTCAAAAGGGTTCAATAAATGCAATTGCCTATTGTCCAAAAATTTCCCAGGTCCTTTAAGCGTACGTACTTCTCATTATTTAATGAAAATGTTGACTGACATTCAAAAGAAATCAAATGTCATGTGCAGCGAAATTGGGGATACACAAAGTACGAGTATAGAGAATTTTCATCTGGGAGCGTCGCCTTTCATTTGCTGATGAGGGCAAAACGTGGGAGGGCGGGCAAACATCTGATACTGTTGAGCATCTCGGTTTCGTCTAAATAAACTTGTCAGATCCGCTTTTAATGAAGCAGCCATAAGCAGATTTGTGGCTTAGTGTATTTACCCGGGCCAAATGAAGCCGGCTCGCGACTTACGACAGCGAAATGGTCAATTTATTGTATGACATTTGGGTTCTGGCTTTTAGTCCCGTGCCGTTGCGTGTTCATTCAAATGCAAGAATTTCGTGGCAATCGGATTCATTTTGCCCTTCTCGATTTTTGTGACTTTTTTTATATATTTATTTTGCTTTTTTTGTGGCGAGGCTTACCGGCTGACAGACAGACAGACGGTCTGTCGTCTTATGATGAGATTAGGAAGGGCAGGGAGTCCTGAATTTATAATGATATGAATATCAAATTGACAGCGCTTTTTGCGGTATAATCGAATCAGGTCTAATGACTGTTTTGCATTTGTTTACCCCGCACGCTTACCCCGATTTCTCATTTTCGCATTTTCCGATTTTCCCGCCAGTGAGCCATGGAGCAATTCGAGCAGCTGCTGACGTGCTGCGTCTGCCTGGACAGGTACCGGATCCCCAAGCTGCTGCCATGCCAGCACTCCTTCTGCATGGAGCCCTGCATGGAGGGACTGGTGGACTATGTGCGACGCCAGGTAAGGCGATCATCATTAATCATCCCACTGTGCGAATGCATTGTGTGCGAGCGGCAATTTGCTTGTGGCCGCCGACGTCACACATCGCTGATGTACACTGGGAAAAATGGGCAAGCAACTGGAATAGTATAAGGATATGGTTAGATATGTTGCAAATTCATATATATTTAACATTACTTTGTCACAAATAATTTCTAAATTGAGTTTATTCTTGTATAAATATAAATAGAACTCCTTAGAGTTATATTAGATTTAGAAACTTCAGTGTAACTGCTTAAGCTGAAATCTCGCATGGGAAAATTAAGCAGGAAAATAAAATGGGTGGAAAAACAAAGAGGCGCCCAAGAAGACGCCCCCGAAAATGTTGTATTTATCTTGTTGCTGCTTGCGGCGCATTTGCGTAGATATCTGGTTGAAAAATTATATAGAAAGGCGTGGATATGCGAGTATGTAGGCTCGAATGAACCCACAAGTGTACGAGAGTGTGTATCTGTGTGCCGTGCTACTTATAGAGCGCCTCAGTCTGCGTGTATTTATAAATTTTGTTTTGGCTTTTGGCCAGCGCCACGCAAATAATTGGAAAGCATTTTCATTGTGTTGGCCAAACTCGGGGAAAATGCTATCCAAAAATTGTATTAATAAGGGGGAAAGCACTGGGTGCAATACCTGTCATGCGAATACAAAAAAGCCATAACTGAAATGTATCTTTATGGCAAAATGGTGATGACAGGATATAAAAAGCGCACTCAAGATGCCTTCACATGCAACAAACGAAATGTGAGAGGTTTTTAAAGTTGCGAACAATTCGTATATGTACTCGTATATACAGAACAATGGCTTTAAATAGTTGGCTTTGGGTTATGCAATTTAAATTCAAAGTGGCTTACTGCCCCACAAGCCCTGTGCTCAACATTGTTTCAATTACCTTAAAAGGGATTTAGCGTTAAATTAGCGCCTTGGGCCAATTATATCCCCTTGACTAATAACACCATTACTGCGAATCATTTAGGTGAAATGCCCGGAATGTCGTGCCGAACACCGGATACCCTACAATGGCGTCCAGGCCTTCCCAACGAATGTCACCCTACAACGGTTCCTCGAGCTGCACATCGAAATCACTGGAGAGCTGCCCGATCCCACTTCAGGTAAATATGTTGCCCTTTTGATTTTATTTTTTAAATTCCAGAAACAATGTAAATTTCTCCCTTTGCTAATAAATATTATATATTGGCTTGCAAATTCCGACTGACATACAGATTAGTTACCAAACAAAAAACGGCGAGCGCACAAAGGCAAAAGGCAAGCAAAAATGTTATTAATAAAAAGTATTGCCTTGTAGTCATTGCTGTAACTTTAATTAAATTCCACTGAATACATCGAGCGGAAAATTTGCGAAGAATGCCGTTGGAAATCAAGGCCGAAAAACTATCATTTGCCATTATGTTTGGCTTTCCAATTAAAAAGTCAGGCGCTCCTGCCATCTGATAGCAATTAAAACTAAGCAAAGCCAAATTGATTTCGTTTGAGCAATTTGCATTTGGCCAAAACCAATTGGTGGAGCAACCTCCTCTTAGGCATGACTACGCAATTCCATCTGACAAAACTTGATGGTGGTGAGTAAATATGCAAATGGCTTGCAACTTTTGAGCTGCAATCAGGATCAAGTGTGAGTTAATAAGGCGGACAAAGTTCTTAGCTCAGCTGTCGCACAGAAAGAAAGTTGAGTAAAATACTACATATATTGTAGTTAATCTGAAAATAGTTAATTGTTGCTAAGCTGAGCCATAGATTTCACCTTTTAGGGTATATTGGATGAAACTGATTAATAATGTTTATTGAGCCAGTTCGTTAGAGTAGCTAAAAAATGTTTACTGTGCATCCGAAGCTCTTCTTTTTTGTACTCTTGCTGCACAAATTTCCTAAGCTATGCAAATGTGTGAAACAAAGGAATCCTTTTTATGTTATGGATATAGCAAAGGACAACGAGCACTCGTACAACTTTCATGTGGAATTTGCAAATTCACTTTTCCATATGATTACATGAGAAAATACAGAAGCCAACTATTGGCACAAGGCACGCCCTCTCCCATTCCATCTCCCACCGGTTTATTGTCATCCAGGCGGAGAAAGCTGGGAAAGCCACTGGGGGTGTTCATCAGGCCAATGCCAATGCCAGCAATTGATGCAGAAAAGTTTACTTTTTCAAGCTGTGACTGCTGCAGCAGGACGACATCTACATCTTCATCGTCATGTTTGCATTGCAGTTCCATTGCTGAGGCTCGTTATTTGCATTGCCCCACTGAAGGCATCCTGTCGTCGACGAGCCACAGGATCCTTTGCCAAGGGATGTGACCCCCTTCAAACGGAAGGCTCACCGAAAAAATCTTGAAAAAATTCCGAGCTTCCTACGATTTTTGAAACATATGATAAATAACATAGCTTAAATGATAAAGTGGGAAACTATTCCTATATTACATTTTAGGGCATAAGAGGATAATTAGAACACTTAACTTAACTTAATCCTAGCTTAATAGCTTAAAATCTTGCTTGTGAGTTTGTTGATCAGGAAAATTGTCTCAGTGCAGAGATATGCACTCGGGTATAGCTGCATAACTGGCGCTTAGGTGCAGTTGATTTCGTGCTCTTGAAATCGCATTAGTGAATGCAACAGACATCCGCCTCGACACTTCCTCACGCCCTCCATGCCGCTTGGCATCCGTGGCATGTGGCAAGATTGTTGCCAAGAGTGCAAATTGATGAGCTGCTGGCATACTTGGCATTTTATTGTCCAACCCAAGTGGGCGGAAAGTCATTTGTGATGCCCCTTTTGGGAGTGTATTTTTTGGCAGCCAGGTGTGATAAGTAATTGTGTGTTCCCCCCCTCCGCCTCTTGCAGGTCAAATTATGGAGCGTTGCGGCGTTTGCTCGGAAAAGGCCTATCTGTCCCATTGTGCACACTGCGAGAAAAAGATCTGCGAGGACTGCAAGAGCGCCCACATGGACATTCTGCGACGCGAGATCACGCGATTCAACTCACAGGTGAGAAATTGATCTCACATTTGTCCATTGCTGTATATCCTTACTAATCCATCAACCATAACTGCCCGTAGATCCGTCGCAGTTTGCACCGACTTCAGGATTCGCTGGCGATCATCGAGAAGAACACCATGAGTCTGCAGACGAACGCCATCAGTGTGACGGAGGAGATCGATGAGATCTACCAGCGGATCACCAAGGCGATTAAGGATCGATCCGACCAGCTAAAGGGCGAGATCGATCGCTACTTGGCCGTGGAGCTGCGCAATCTGACCACCTTGAAGGAGAATCTGGATCTGGAAATCACGAACATCACCAGCAACTGCGACACGGTGGACAAGTATATGAACGAGACCGTGGAGTGGGACGATTGCGAGCTGATGGACACCAAGGAGATATTCCTCAAGACGGTCGAGTTCCTGCGTCACTTCGAGTACGAGAATAACGACTACAGTCGGCGAGTGAGGTTCCTGGTCTCCATAGATCCCAACCAGCTGGTTATGAACTTGGCCACCTTCGGTGACCTGAACATAGCACCTCATTCGACGCCAAGTGGCGGTTCGGTTAGCAGTTCCCATCTGGCGCCGCCCAGTGCTCTGCAGCCGGGCTTGATGCGTTCGAAGAGCGACCACCGCCTGGCCACCCAGTTCCGGCAGCAGGAGGAGCGCAGTGGCTACAACGATGAGCCCGTTCTGGGCGGTCGCAAGTTTGGCGAACGCCCGCAGCGCAGCGCCACCCAGGCGAACAACGACCGCTATGGACGCAGTGGTGGCGACTACGACTACGAGAACGACTACGACAACGAGGGCTCCTCGGGCAGGGCGGGCAAGTCCTCCCGCTTCCGCTCGCGATTCGTGAGATCGCACCAGAACGACGACTCCGACAGTGAGCAGCAGCAACAGCAGCGGCAGCAGGAGCTCAAGGAGCGCAAGGATCGCGTCCTGGACAGCGAGGATGTGTCCCGCGGCCAGTTGAGCGGCATCATCCGATTGAGCGACTGCTCGCGCGTTGTCCAGCGTTTGGCCGATATTGGCAAGGAGAAGAAGGAGAAGAAATCCGATGCAGCTGCCGCAGCTCAAGCGGCCGTTCAAGCCGCCATTCAGGCCCAAAAGGCGGCCATGCAGCGGCAGCAGCAGAAGAATCAGCAGACCGCCGCCGACGAGGAGGAGCTGGCGCGCCAGAAGCGCAAGAATGCCGGCACATCATCGACAGGTGGAGCAGCGACATCGACGTCCAGTGGTGGTGGCGACACCGCCAACGATCAGCGGGTGGCAGCTCTGAAGAATCGAGGAGGAGAAGAAAGTGATGGCAGCTCCAACCAGGCGGCGTCTCCAGTGCGTAATAGTGCGGCAACTACGACGCGAGCCGAGGTAAGTGTGAATGAGGCAAATACAGAAGAAGAAGGCGTGGCCAGTGAAAGCAGTGACAGCGAGGAAGAGGATGAGGAGGTGGAGGAGGAAGAAGACGAAGAGGAAGACGAGGAGGAGGAGGAGGAGGGGGAAGAACAAACAGAGGTATCTGTAGAAGATACGGGTAGGGAATTGCTTAACCTCCCAGAAGAAGCTCTGCAACCGACCTCCTCTGAAGTCACAGAGGAGGAAGAATCCTCATCCGAGTATGAAGAGGTGACAGCCACTGAGAGTGAAGAGGAGCAGGAGGAAGGTGGAGGAAGAGTGATTGAAATAGAGAGTCAAAATTTGCCAGTGATCAATGTACTTCCACCCGAGAATGACATTGCGCAAAAGGTCGAAGAAAACCCAGTAGACCACATAAGCAATCAGGAGCTTGTGGAAGAAACAGATAAATCTACAGAAGAAAGTCCAGAAGAAGGGGAAGAGGAGGAGTACACCGAAGAGGAGATTGAGGTCACGGATGAGGATGAAGATGAAGATGAAGAGGAGGATTGAATTGAGTTACAGAACCAGGATAGCACAATAGTTGGTAGAAATCACAAGATTCTAAGGACGAATATTTTGGAATTCGTGTTCAGCGTTAGGATCCGTTTAAAATTCATATCAAATCATATATATGAAAATTGGACGTTATATACTAGGTAAGGAAGTATACACTTTAGGAAAAGGTAATCACTTTCGTATAGATAGCTATCAATTTACAAATTACTGTGTAGACTGTATAGTAGGAATCGCTGTCACTGTAGCCTAGCTCAGTATTTTACCCTTGTGTTGTGCAAACTCCCGCCGAAAGAACTTAAAACGATAATTGCGTATACGCCATGTGTGCTTCGTTCTTTATTTGTGCTCCATCGTTCACACTTCCCCTCCGCTCCGTAAGTGTTATCCTTTTTTTGTCGATCCTGTCGAAGGAGCAACCTAACTAAACTGTTCATCGTTACTTTTACTGTTAATCTAACCTAACCAAAAACATTTCCTCCGAATTTGTCCCACTTTGTTTGGTTTTTATTTATTTTGATTTACGCAACTGGTTTTCTGTTCTTGTTATATTGTGTGTACGTTAAGTTCAAGTCATTATTTATTTACTATGATTGTTTATTATTATTTCCATTTCGTTTACTTACGTTTATTGTCTTGTGAGCGCCTTTCACCTAATGCTGTTTTGGGTCTGAACCTTTTGCCTCCACTTAATAATCCGAATGCAATGCAAGGTAAAGTTTCGACCCAAAGCTCGGACATCAGAATTGTACAATATTGTATACAAATATATGGATATATCTATTTTTATTTATGTAGTTTAACTTCCTTCGCATTATCGTTAGTTAGAGACTGCACAAAAATTTAAAGCAAATAAAGCAACCAGAAATTACAAAATTCCTTTGATGTAACATTTATTTTCTTTCGAATCTTTCTTTTTCTCCCTCTTTCTCTCTCTATCTATCTATCTATCTATCTATCTATCTATCTATCTGTCTATCTACATATATATCTATATATCTACATATCTCTGCGAATCTCTCTTGCAAGTGGAGAACCGATGTGGTAGTAATGTTAATTTGCTTAAATGTTACTAAATTTCTTTGGCAAATGGTGTCGAGCTGAATAAATCGCAGACCCTGATCAACAAGATATACATCTCTTGGTTTTTCCCCAATATATTGCTCCCGTTCTCATTATAATGAAAACTTTTTCAACCATTCTTTATATTTTCGTTGCCGTTTTGTTGGTTTACAATTTCTGATGTCCGCTGTAAATATTTCTGTTGTGTATGTATTTCTTTACCCGCCTCCAATATCCTCCCCCCCCCCAAAAAACCCCCGTTTTTTCGCCTGTCATGCATTCACACATTGTTGCCACGCCCCCTTCCCCAGTCAGCCGCCCCCCGAATATGGCAGATAGAGTCGGGTTCAATGGCGAATTTTTCACCATCGTGCGAGTGTCAGCGATGCTGCTGCTTCCGTCAGTTTAACAATGTTTCCAGCTGCCAGTGTGTGCGTGTGTATCTGTGTGAATGAATATACCACACACTATACGTGTACATACATACATATATACATTGAGTTGTGCTTTAGTGACATGCACGGTTGCTGCATATTTGTCTTGTTTTTGGCATTTACCGAATGGGAATAGGAAAAGGTTGTCTGTCTGATCAATTAGGAGCACATCAAAGGAAGTGGATGAAATATAAAACCTAATGAAAGGGCTCGTATGCCGGGCACTTTGTATTTTTACGATTTCAAAATTCTCTATGCTTACAAGTAAAAGCTTCTGTACATGTTGCCAAGGAAAATATGGGCCAACTTAAAATTAAAGCAATTTATTCAGTTAATTTGATTTCTTAAGTCACTCTGTAAACATTTATTCAAATTAAAGCTTTCACTTAGTGTTTTAAACGTTCAAATCAAACTTCAGTTCTTACACAAATGAAATCGAACTACATTTCAAATTCTTTGTACGAGTATTACCTTTAAAATGTTATACAGTGAGTTTTATGCAATCTGCTGCTTTGAATGATAATTGCGAATCGGAGGCTCCCAGTAAATCCCCAGTTCACTAGACACCCGCTCTTCAGCAATCCACATCTCAGCATCGTCATTTCTATTTCTCTATCTCTAAATCTCTCTATTTCGCATCTGCATCGCATTCGTTACTCGTTCCGTCGCTTGCCAAAAACGAAATCGAACTAACTCAGACCGCGAGCGCCACAGACTCTGATGCAACTCCCACTCCTACAATCCAACAGTCGAAGCCGCCCGTTTCCGCCCAGGTGGCAGCGGTCAAGAAGACCCAAAGATCCGGCAGCAGTGACAGCAGTGCCTCCACCGAGAGCTCGGCGAGTTCGGCGGCAGCAGCGGCTGTGGCAGCCACAGCCACATCCGCATCTGCGGCAGCACCTGCCACATCCAGCAGCAATTCGACGAGCCAAAATGCCAAGGCGCCCAGTTCATCCAGGTATTCCACAGCCAGAGATACCACGGCAGTGCCGGAAAAGAAGCCCTTTGTGAGCCGCTTCCTGCCACAACATAGCACCGCCAATGCCACCAATGGCTCGGCGGACAAGAAGAAGGCGGAGTCCAGTTCCAGCAGCGAGGAGGAGACCAGCTCGGAGTCCGAATCCGAATCGGAACCGGAGACCAAGGCGAAGAGCAGTGCCACCAGCAGCAGCACCAATACCAAGTCCACGCCCAGCAGCGCCGCCAGTTCAACCACGGCAGCCAGTAGCGCCACCACTGGTGGAACCTACCGGGATCGCCTGGAGGCCCGGCGAGCATCCCGCGATGACAGCTCATCGACGGCAGCGGGCCGCAGTAGCTATGCCACGCCCTCGAGCAGCGGCTATGGGAGTGGCAGCGGCACCACCGGCGGACGCACACGAGCGGTACCAGCGCCACATCATACGAGTGAGAGCGAGGATCGCTATGGAAGCGGCACCGGAAGCAGGTATTTCCACACAACACCCCATTAAAAAAAAAGTGTAGTTTTTTCGTGACTTCGTAGTTTCTATAACCGACTAATTTGCATGTTTAATGAGGTTCAAATAATATGAAAAAGCACATGGTTATCCGCACAGAGGATAAAAACTTTCACAGGTCTTATGGCAGCTTCGTTTTTTGCGAAAGTATGCCAGACACTTATTTAAACATACTTTCTTGAATTTCTAACTTGCTGGAAATCATAATAAAATATCTCTGGACATAACAATTTTCCTCTTTGATTGCCCACTTGCCGTATATCTATACTATAGGTATAGTTTTTAAAACCTATGCATTTTTTGTTCTCTGTGTAATAGCTTAGTAGCTGGCGTTCTTAAGCGAAAAGTTAGAGATGCATATCTGATGGGCATGAAAAATAAATTGTGTGTCAAACACTGCAGCTTGGTAATTTATTGCCTCGTTGTACGCCACACTAATTGAATTACCTGTAAAAAAACACGGCCTGCTATTAATGTACATTTTGAACTAGGTAATCAGTTGCAGAGTCGCTTTAATCTTTAATCAGGATAAGCTTTAATGGATAATTGTGTTTGGTTTGGTTTCGGATTGGTTACCCCACGAGTTCCATGCGTTTTATTGACTACTTCTAAGACTTTCTTTTGTATCCCATTGTATCTCACTGCTGCAGCTTTGTACAAGTGCTCCGTGCTGGCATTAACATGGCATTGGCCACTTTGTTGCTCATACGCCTTGTGTGGCGTCTAATTGTCAAGTTCATAACCTTCACATAGAAAACGACACACACACACACACACACACACACAAACACACACACGCATACAAGCACAATATGCAATTCCCGAATAGGTAAACACACACAGTACACACCGTTCTATCACTCTCTTTCTCTTTGTGTTCTTTATACAATGATCTTTGCAGTGCACTGCCCTTTAGCATACCGTACATAAGCAGACCCAGCCGGGCTCGCTACCGAAAGCGACTTGCCGATGTCTAGCGCGATATGTATACTATATGCCATATATGTGAAACTCAGGCCAAAACGACTCGAATTCAATGCAATTCATAGTTCAATTGTTTGTTAACCCATAACGATGAATGCGTTTTGAAATATGTCCTAAAGTCCCCAAAGTCCCACGCCTAACCTAAACCATACCCACTAAGCCAACTCATGTTGAACGAGTGCTTACCCCATTGATTATTGATTATATATTTGAATGTTAGCTGAAAATAAAATTGAACAAGTTCGTCAGCTTGAGTACTCGGAGTCACCTTCAATGGGCAAACAGATTCGTGAGAATGGTGCCTTTCAGAAAGAGCCACTCAAAGGGCTGGAAATTAACTTTACTTCTCGCTTTTCCGTCCGTTTTTCTGTTTTTCCGCCTTTATGTCTCTCTGTCAATACCCTTTTCAAAGGGATCAATTCCGAACGGTTCAGGACCGATGCGATGCGAGTCCTTTGTGCCTGGGCGACAAAAACTTCTTTAATTTTACTTTTGCACGACAACAATCACCGAACCAGAACCCTTTTTCTTCTGAAACAAATCTAGCGTAATGTAATTACAACAGTCCTTCGCCCCTCCGCCAATTTCGCACCCTATTCCACTACCACTACCACTACCACTGCCACTCCCCCACTTCCCCATCCACCTAATCACCCTCCTCGCCCCTGCTTCCTGGGAACAATGCGATAAATTGTTATTTGCCATCCGTCCGAGTGGCAGCATATATATATATGTATGTATATATACATCTTCCAGGAGTCCATCAGTCAGTCTGCCGTATTTACTCTAGGTGTTTGCTCAGTGAGACAGAAGCTGGATTTATGCTTTCAGCCACATAAAAATGCTGTTTTAATTGGGCAACTTAGAGCTTACATTTCTACCAAAATTCCTCAAAAGAACCAATCAAAATCAATATCAATTGCACCGCAAATCCGATTAAAAAGGTTTTTGAACATGCGCACCTAGTGATTTAATTGTGGAAGTATTTAAATAGTATCATACGCGGAAATACGATATAAAATTATTTGTTGAAATGTTTCATATTTATAATATCACAATGTTCAGAGTATATTAGTATTTTAATGATTTTATTTAGATACTTGTTACGGAATTAAATCCTATAAAACGTGTAGCCTCTCATCGAGTTTCATGTTGAGTAATAAACTGAATTCACTTAACAATATCAAGCAGAGAAAAACTTTTATACGAGCTTTAACTACCCAGCATGTGTTCATAGTTTTTATGATAAGTACACGCACGTAAAATAAAGTCAATATTTAATATTAGGCAGCAGGTATCGGATGAACGTCCATTCGAGTACATAACTTCCCATTGTGTAAGCTATTTTTTATCGCTGGCAATTAAACAGTGCAAACAGGGAGTCAGTGGCAAATTTCAGGAATTTTTTTAAAGTAAAACAAGCTGCTGCAAAAAGTGTTGCCTACTTTTTTTGGGCTGCTGACGATACTGCCTGTTGCTTTTGCTGTATTCGCCCCATTTTGCGTTGACTTCCTGCACTCGTACTCACCTAGATTTAAGCATTTAATTTATGTTCTTTATCCGTGCAACGGTACTCGTTGATATTTTTGTAGTAGTTGTTGCTTTTTGTGTTTCTTAACCCGCCCAACCCCAACCCAGCAACATAAAAAACACACACAGACAAGGACGCCTTTTGGCGCCATTATTTCACGTACTTAACCGAACTTTTCCCAACTACTTTGTTTAACTTTCGATAATGCGAAATGTGTATTTAATTATAAACTTTGTGCTCGGGTTTTGCGATATTTAATAGAATTTAATGGCCAATAAATGCGACCCACACACACACAACTATAGACACGGACCTGACCTAGTTAAAAGTTAGTTAATTAAGCGGGATTAGTCTTAATTGAAAAACGAGAAAAGAGACACACAGCAACAGCTACGGCAAAGGCTACAACACAAATTTATTAAGTTAAAAGACGGTTGAAAATTACGTATACAACACGAAAAGACGTAGATCAAACCAAACCGAATCAAAACCAAAAACCAAAAACCAAAAACCGAACCGAATCAACATTTTTGCAGCTACACAAGCCGCTTTCTAAACAAGAGCAAGAGCAGCGCCATTGTAACGCAACCCTCGCTATCCACGCCCACCGCCTCCTTTGATGAGGATGCCACCGGAACCGGCGACGACTCGGACAGTCGCTACGGAACGGGCCGCTCCAGGTACTTGGCCATGAAGGAGCGACGCACCCGACTGGCGCGCAGCCGCTCGTCCCATCAGTTTGGCAACGATGACGAGGATCTGGATGAGCCGGTGTCCCCCACCACGGTCTCGCCGTCCGCTTACCTGGCCTCAAGGTGCGCGTGAGACACCAGATCTTTCAGCTAAATTACTGACCAATCCCCCTCCCCAGCTATTTGGGCTCCGTACTCATGCTAGCAAACCGTATACCCAAGCACAAATGATTATGTTTTCAGGATCTATGTAGTTGCGTCTGCAGTTTGTTTGCCTGAGTACAGAACCTTGAATTGTATATAGGTGATTTATCGGCTGTACAAATAGATATTTAAATTCCCGCCGATAGTATTTTGTCGTGCGCTGGGCGCTTTCATTGTGCGTGTGTGCTGTCCCCCGGTTTATATTTGTATTTTTTTCTACCACCTAAATTTAAATTTACTTTTACATTTGATTTTATCGTTTTTATATTTTTAAGTTGAGTTCTGTGCGTGCCACGTCCGAAGTTCGCCACGTTTTGTTCTCGTTCATGTTGCACTCTAGACTAATTCAACTTTTTGGATTTACTTTTTGGTTCTTTTTATTTTCTGTAACTTTTTCGTTTCTATTAGTCATTTACCTGTGGTTAAGAAGAAAACAAAATTCTGCGCGTTCTTAAATTAACCGAAATTAACCGGAAATCAATCTAGAAGTTTCCCCTTCTCAGAATCTATCTGTACATACGCAGCACTAGTTATCATGCACCAGTCTCATAAAGATCAGTTGACTGACAAAGGAGCTGCTTATTAGGAATTATGAATTAATTTATTAGATCTTGGTAAACGGACCTAGTATACCACTTAAATGATGTTTAGTAACATTTTAATACTCACAATTTAGACAGTAGCTCCTTTTCTCAGTTGAAAGCGCCTCATCCAATTCAAAATCAGTCAGAGCACTCAGCACCACTCCATCTCACCCCATTACCTGTGGGCTCGTCCCCGGAACCATGTGCTAAATATCCACAATGCCCTTTCAGATACAGCGGCTATGGCAGCAGCGACCTGTCCCGCAGCCGCTCCTCCCACGCCCTGAAGTCGCGCGACAACTCCCCGATCACTGATCGCGGAGCGGGATCGTCGCGCTCGAGCGGACTGGGCGGCAGCTCGACGACGGACAGCAAGGACGGCGAGGCGCTGAGCTCCTGGGCGCGTTACCTCAAGAACAAGTACGGCAACAAGGGCAGCAAGGACTCGGCCGGAAGTAGCGGCAGCGCACGCGACACGCACGCGGGCAGCTCGACGTCATCATCGGCGGCGGCGTCGTCCTCGCATGCGCACGGCTACGGAAGCGGTACGAGCGGCACCAGCGGACGGAGCACCGCCAGCGATGTGTCGCGGCGCCTGAGCCTGGGATTGCCCCTGCGTCAGGCCAACGAGCTGGCCTCCTCCGACGATGACGGGTCAAAAAACGGGCTAGGCTCCCCTACGTCCCCTACGGTAGCAGCAGCAGTGGCAGCAGCCGGTATAACCGGAGCGGCAGGTACTATCCCTAAACAGGTGTACCTGCGCAAGCGCCAGCAGCTGTTCCAGCTGGGGGGCCGGGGGAGCGAGCCCGGATCCTTCACATGGCCACGCGGCCTGGCCGTCGGCCCCGACAATAGCATCGTGGTCGCCGACTCCAGCAACCACCGCGTCCAGGTCTTCGACTCCAACGGCATCTTCGTCAAGGAGTTCGGCGAGTACGGCAACGGCGAGGGCGAGTTCGACTGCCTCGCCGGAGTGGCCGTCAACCGCATCGGCCAGTACATCATAGCCGATAGGTAAGTTAAGGGGTAGCACATACCAAGGCGTAATATTTTAGATACTGCCTGCAGCACCCAAATTTAAAGATATCGCTTACTCAAATTTGTTTCTATATACATATAATATTTATAGTTTATAAGGTCGGAAACACTTCCTTCTGCCTGTTACATACTTTTCAACGAGTCTGGTATACCCTTTTACTCTACGAGTAATCTCCGATTCACACTTAATATGTTTTTTAGCTGTGGCCAATATTTTATATAGATTCCATTCAAAACATGGCTCTGGCTCAGCTTCCTTTCAAAGTCAGCAGGGCAATGATAAAGTAAAAAATTGATATTGGCTAGGCTACTTTGGCCGAGATACTTAATCTCCGAGTGGGTGAGCATCTGCTGGTGGTCAGTCTGTGTTTTAATTAAGCCGAAACAAAGGCGAATGATTAATTCCAGGCTTCTAGCTCCTCCTCTAATTGGCAGGGCTAAGCGCATAATAGTCGCGTTAATGAGAAACATGTGCCGGTTCAGTCGGGCGGAGTGCGAGATTTTGGTTGTGCTCCTGCACATGTTATCTGCAACCTTTTTACGAGTGCTCCCGCCAGCTCCCAGCTAACAGTTTCCAGCTCCCCACATCCCACATCCCACATCCCACATCTCAGATGCGATCTCCCTGCCTCCGGCAGCCACTGTCATTGTTTGACGCAAAATCTCGTTAAGCACCGAGAGCCGGGGTATCCTCATTGTGCGAGTCAACTTTGATTTTGCACGTTAAGCGGCTTATACCTAAGCCCAACACCCATCAGCCCACGCTGAACAGCATCCAACACCATAGCCCACGGATGAAAACCAAAATTCCACGTCCAATACCTCGGAATTCCAAGGCGTCGCTCTTTGGTTGGCGTTCCGCGAATCTTTTTTTGGGGACCCGTAATGAAATCTCTCATTTGGCTCCGGTTCACCATTGGGGTGGGGAAATCACCGATTCGATGGTCCTATAAATTGGCCAGTTAATGTAAACGTTAATAAAAAGAAGGTGCACGTACACGTATTGTTTGGGATTCGGAGAGTGAACTAATAAGTTGCGTATAATAATATTTTTCAGAACATAAGTAGATATATAAAACAAGCCTTTAGATATTGTAAGCAGCTTGTAAGGAGTTTGCACCTGTGTTTTAACTTTAATGAGACACTATATATTTCAAGAAAATAAGCAAGTTCCCGCTGCTCTTTCTTTTCGATTGCAGATACAATCATCGCATACAAGTGCTCGATCCGCAAGGACGATTCCTGCGCGCCTTCGGTTCGCAGGGCACCGCAGATGGCAAATTCAATTATCCTTGGGGCGTAACAACCGATGCACTCGGCTTCATTTACGTGTGCGATAAGGAGAACCACAGAGTGCAGGTGAGGAGGAAATGGAGGATGCACCCATTCGGGCCCCCATCCTTTTGGCAGCCTTTTTCAGCTCGCCTCGCCATCCTCGGTCTCGATTTGCATGCAAATATTTATATATTCAGTGGGGCAGGTGGAAAGTTTTGGGCGGCGGGGAAGCTCGAGCCTTTCCCAATTTGTCACACTCGAGCTGCACCATCCAGCAGCAATTTTCATGGGCTTAACTAGCATATATACATATATATATATACATATATATATACGAGTATATTCGAGTTCTTGTGTACTTTGACTGCATGGTCCATCCTTTCGAGTGCTCCTGCCCATTTCAATTTGCGAACTTATAACGAATATTCGCATTCGTCAGGTTTTCCAATCCGATGGTTCCTTCGTTGGCAAATTCGGTTCCTGCGGCCGTGGCGAGGGACAACTTGAGCATCCGCATTATATAGCCGTATCGAACACGAATCGTGTGATTGTTTCCGATTCGAATAACCACAGGATTCAGGTGAGCCAATAGCCCCCGGTTGCCTCTGGTTGCCTCTGGTTGCCTCTGGTTCCCTTGGGCTTTTCATGCCTGTCTGGTCATGTGAACAATTTTAATTAAAATATGCTCACCATCGAGATTCTTTCGCAATTTATTTGAACTTCCTGCACCTTCCGTGCCTGTCACCTCTTTCCGTATCCGTATCCGCAGATTTTCGACGTAAACGGCAAGGTCCTGTCCACGGTGGGCGGCGAGGGTTCCGACGATGGCCAGTTCAAGTTTCCACGGTAAGCAAATCGAATCACCATTTTTAATTGACAAAGTCATGAGGTCGCACTCGTGTTTTCCTCTCCTCCACAGCGGTGTGGCCGTGGACGATCAGGGCTACATATTCGTGGCCGATTCTGGGAACAACCGCATTCAGATCTTTAATCCGGATGGCAGTTTCCTGAAGACCTTCGGTTCCTGGGGCTCCGGCGACTCGGAGTTCAAAGGACTCGAGGGCGTGGCCATCATGTCGAACGGCAATATCCTGGTCTGCGATCGCGAGAATCACCGCGTCCAAGTCTTCTGATCAGAACCCACGACAACCAATCCAGGGAAAACCCAATGCATTATCTCATCAAGATGATACGACCATTTTTATTTTGTCTTTAATTATTATTGGTTACGAAGTGCCAAAGCAATTAATGTCCCTCTTTCTACGCCTAGAAATTGTGTCAATTAGCAACGAAGGAAAAGCAGATAAGCAACAAAAATAAAACCGAAAAACTTTTATGTTAAACTAGAGGAAAAAAGAAAACTTTGAATAAAAAAGCGAAAACTCGACAGAGTTTGAGTGAATGAAATTTTCGTTTCCTTTTGGGTATACGTGTATATGTACGTACATTTTGAATGGGGGGCCCAACTGTTTATTGCTGCATTCAAGTATTCCCTAATTGAGATTTATCTGCGTGCAGCCCAACAATTTCCAAATCTGCCGTACGCCCCCTGGTTTTCCTGCCCCCGGGGCACTTTATTAAATTAAGATGTTCTGTGCCTGCAAATTGCAAACTTTTTTCTGAGCTTTTCGCATAAACTATTTGCCTCCAACTGCCAGCTGCGTGTGGCGTGTGTAACAACAACAGCAGCAACAACAACATCAGTGGCAACAACAACATCGGTGGCAACCGAATTGGTAGCAGCAACTGTGGCAGCTACAGTTACAGGATTTATATGTTGCCGCATAAATTTGTTTGCCAGCAAATGTTGCGCATACGCCATGTATGTGGTACAAAAACTCCAACGCAAATATGTTAGATAAAAAAAGAACCAAAGTGATCTTAAAAAAACTCAGGCAGCTTAGATACTCTTCACATTTTATCACACTTTTAAAAAAATGTAAGCTTGTTACAGCTGAAATCCAAATGGGACAATTCTGAATAGTTTACTTATTCGTAGGCTCTTTAAGTTCACAAAAAGGTTGTTTAAGTCCTACTAGCACCATTATTTGTATATCTTTTATAATATTTCATTAGCAATTAGTTCTCTTGTGATTTTCAATCAACACCTGGTGAAATATACCCATTTCTTAGAGTGCTCTCCTATCCATCCTCTGCTTCTATCGTATTCACACTTTCCTCGTACAAATGACGCAAAATGTTGCCAGGATAAGTGAGTTTTATGTGATTAAAATGCATGTGAGTGCGAGTGGGTGTGCGTTCGAGTTGCGATGAAAGTTTATGCCTTACTTACTACAACTTATGGCGCCCTTCAGCAGCTACACCCATTACACCCTTATCCTCTTTCGCCGCCATAAAATTCTTTGATTTGCAACAATTTGCAATTAACCTTTGATTGACTACACGTAAATTCTTTGATAAAGCCGGCAATTCCGCTTTACACCCATTACCTTTGAAATGCGACCGTTTTGCCTTTCAATTAGTGAATACAATTTGCCGCTATTTTAATCAACATTTCGCAACAATAGAAAAAGCGTCAAATTATGGGTGTGTGTGTGTGTGTGTGTGTGTGTGTGTGCAACGCATGCAGAATTTAAAGCACAAGAATAATTTGTTAAAGTGCCCCATAGTCAAGTTTCAAGCTGGCTTTTTGCTTCTCCTCCCATATTCTACAAGTTTATGGCCCGTATGGGCGTGGCAGCTGGCAGCCGCAGGGAGCGACATTTTGGAAAATTGTACACAAAGGAAAAATAATGGTCACTTGAATTTAATCACATCTTTAAGGTAGCATAAATGGGAAGTTGAAAAATTTATTCCATACTATCTAATTATGAAATACGGGTATTACGTATTTAATTAAATTTCACATAATTAACTATATCAATTAAGAAATCAAAAATGTATTCCTGTGTAGTTCCCATGTACTAGACAATTTCAGGAGCAAAATGATGACTTCGCTTCGCAGGGAGTCAATTTTTATGAGTTGTAATTTTTATTTGCCATATTTGCATGTGTCACGTGCCGTCAAACGAAATTCACCAAATTTAATTTAAATTAACTATACGAGTGGGCGGGGCACTGGGCGTTTAATTGGAACACGTTTGACATCGGGCCATGCCGGCAACTTAGCTATTTAACGACGGCCAAATGGCAGGGGCCCATAAAAAGCACTCCTGATGGCGTTGAGCGAAAACTTGGAGGGCCGTAAAGTATGCAGCGGCAAGCTGAAAACTTTCAATCGCCAACGGGGCGGATGAGCGATGCTAAGCAACTTTTTTGGAAAGCTTAATCTTTTTACTATCGCTGCGCAAAGTTGTGGCAAGGTGGCAAGGTGGCCGTTACTTGTGATTTTCATCGCCAAGCGTTTGATTTTCATTTGTTTGCACGTCCGGCTCCTTTTTCGACCAGAGAGCGAGAAAATCAATCCGCTGAACCACGCAATCTGAGCGCAGCACCAACCTCCTTCTAAATGAATCCGAATCCGAATCCGAACCCGAATCTGAATCTGAATCTGACCCCGCTGTGCAATTTTTATGGGCATTCGATTTTGTTCGCTTGTTTCTGCTCGTTTTATGAGCTGGTAAAAGTTTATGCACCGCCTCGAATCCCAAACCGCCTGTATAGTAAATGTATACTACATACACATAAATTTATGTGTGCATTCGCTTTAAGCGAAAGTTGCATAAAAGTGAAAATTGTTCAAGTGCTCGGACGTTGGGCTTCAGCGAACGGGTTTGGTTCTCTCTGTTTGTTTTTATTTGGCAGCCGGATTTGGTTTTTGGCTTACGTTTCAGTGCCAAAATAGTTGTAGGTTTATGGTAAATGGAATGGCAAATGGATTTTTTAGTTAGATATTTATACATGCATCAAAAGCATAGTGCAGAATAAAATGTGGCTGGTGGAGAGAACGAATTGGCAGCCATTTCAGTTGGCTCAACAAGTCCACAAACAGCGCCCATTCAGTGGCCTGGAATGTGGCATTGGAATCAATTAGTTATTCAATGTTTTCTGACGTAACGTCTCTAAAAACCCGAAAAGGATCAATTAGTGCTTCAGTGCGTTCAGAAGGAAAATCCTGTAATTGGTTTTTGTAGGCACTTTTGGAAACCTGATCAGTCCCAGGCCAATAGAGAGACTATTACATATTTGAGGGTGTCCTTTGCAAATGTATTTCCTGGCAATATTTCTGAAAGATTATGCAATTAGCTTACTGCTGGAGCGGGTCACTTAAGTTGACCCAGTTAGTGGCTGTCGTTGACAGGTGTTCCCACTTTCTGCACCTTTCCTATTCCTATCATTCCCATCATCCTTTCAGTCGGCTTTCAAGGGTAATGCAGGCTTCGGTGCACCGCAATAGTCGTGTCCTGGTTTAATTTCTCTAAACATTCCCATTGTTGTGCCACTGGACCCAGCTGTGAACGGTTGTTGGTCAAAATGAAAAACCCTTTTTCGCTTATTACTTTTATTTTGCCTGCTTGCTGGGCGTGTTCCTTTTTTAGAGTTTTTTTTTGTCATTTTTTCAGAGGGGAGTGCAGTGGTCCTATTTCATTTTTTTATGGTGTTTGTCTCGTGCCAGTGCACAATAAAAATTGTGTAAGAAGCAGAGCCATTGAGCTTCGGATTGGCCGAGGGCCAGAAGCAACAGCTGGCCACCTTTTTGGCAGTTAAGTGTAAAGGAATGCCTAATGCCTCGGACAGCCGCAAAAAAGTTTCCAAGCTTCCAAATAAATAAGTGGGCAGGAGTAGCGATGAGTGGCTCACTCGGTTTCAATCAAAAATTACATGGCAAGCGGAGAAAGTCGATTCCAGGGAAACCAGCTTTCTCTATTTCGAGAGCTCACACATGCGATGCTGATGGCGTGCGATTGTGTGTGTGAGTGTTCTTAACCTTTTGTGGCAGGTGCTCCTCAAAGCTTCCATTCCGCCACCCTGCCACCCTGCCACCCGGCCTTCCAGCATCCGTTTCCGCTCTCCTTCCAGTTTCCTTTGCCACTTGCCATTTCCCATTTCCCGATGCCGACTGCACTTGGTGGTACATTTAATACCACTTGAGTGACTTTTTATGGCCAGCAACGTAGTCATGTGTGTTTGTGGGGGGTAGGGGTCTGTATGTGTGTGTGTGTGTGTGTAGAGGTACGTATGTATATGTATGCTAGCCCGGTTTGTTTTGTTCTATTTTGTTTTTGTGTTCATTTGGACTTAGCCTTGCCATTTGTCCGCCGTTTGTTAGTTTTTTCCTCCTGTTGTTTTAGTTTGTATTTTTTAAGCCACCCTTTTTTCCAACTATTTTTGCAACGTGTCAGACATTTTTATATGCAACCAACGGCAGCCAGAACTTTTCACTTTTATTATTCCCATTTTGAACTGGCTTTTGTTTTCGTTCTCATGGCAAAAAGAGAGCAGCTGTCTGCATTTAGTATAGTATAAATATTTTAATAAATAATATGGTCAGATCTGGCCGAGACCACATCTGCTATAGAGATTCAGATTTTCGGGATAACCACATTTCATTCATGGCCAAATCCCAACTACCAACAGTTCGAAGAATCAACAGGAATATTCCCGAGCGAGGGTCACACGGTAAAATCTGTGTAAATAGCACTGCAATAGATAAAAAGTCGTTTGTCCCCGCACACAAAGGCGAAGTAAACGAGAAGAACTAACTTTCGAAGAGTTCTGGAAAAAATCGGAAAAGGGGGCGGTGAAAAGCCAAGAGGAAACACATTGGAAAGTGCTTTTTAGTTTGCGTAATTCAAAGTAAAAGAAAATTAAACTTCAAACCAAAAGCGGCTTACAGCTTTCGAGCACTAAATGGATTTAGACATGGAATGGTACTGGCATTTTCCAAGGTGAGATTTGATTTGATGTAGTTTCATTCATTTTATAATCACATCTAAGGCTAAGTAATAATACCAAAAAGAGATGAAAATACAACTGGCAAAATATATGCCAAATCACTTTTCGCATATCACTTCAAATCAATTCAATTGAATATTCGTATTATCCAATTTGGCTAACTACATATACTTGTAGGTACCAACTTAGTTGGTATCTATCTACTTAAATTCGAGCTCTCAAGCAATGGAAATTAACTTGCAGTTACGCAATCAATGGCAATGCAAAGGCAATGTTTTAAGGACCTGCATTAGGTAATTACACTGATTGTTTGGGCTATACCTGGCTGAGGAGATGGGTGAGGTCGAGATTGTTTGTATTTCCCAACGGAGAGAGATGTGGACCATATGTGCTCGCCCACGTCGTGGGTCAGAGGTCAGTGTCTCGCTCGAGCTGGGAGAAAATCGGGCTAAAAGAGCGCCATCAGCAGCTGCTTGGCTTTTGTTGACGAATTAACATTTATCATGCGCCACGTGAAATCCATTTATCACATCCAGCCCCGGATTCGTATTCCTATTCCTATTCCTATTCCTATTCCATTTTCGCTGTTGCACAAAAACAAAGGCCTCGCAAATCAGCACAGAAATCGCATTGATATTATTCGCATTCGTATTCGTATTTGTAGTCGTGTTCGGGGTCTATTTCGATTCATCAAAGGGGCACCACACTCCCACTTTATGTTAATAAAAACAGACGAACCACTGGCAACAGGAAGGCCCCGGATTGACCTTGGCAATGGTCGTTTGTCTGGCCGGGCGGTTCGCTCCTGGCATTTGATTTATATTTAAATGCCTATCGGGGTCACCTCGTGTTCATAACTCTTTGTATCGGCCAATTTATCATACAGCGTCCTTTGGTGTTAAATTGAAATTCCCCACAGTGCCGTCCCTCGATTTCCTTGGCTAAATTTCGTATCTCTGTGGCTCTACCAAGCCATTCCGACTTTAAGAGCTCTTCAATGGTGCACTAAACCATATTTAGTAGAATATTTAAAAATATAATACCAATAAAATGGAAATGGATTTTCTTTTATTATCTAAGAGCTCTTCAAGTGTGCACTAAACAATAATAGAATATTTAAAGTTATAATATTAATGAAATGGAAATGGAATTTCTTTTATTATCTAAGTAATAAGAAACTGAAATTATTGCGTATGAACCCTATGCTTTCAAGTCGGCTCTTTTAAATACATACTCTTACTATCAACTTTAATGCATTTAAGATACTTCAGCGTTATTTTTTGTGTCAGTGCTTCAAAATCCCCTGGGATTTGCGAATGTGACTTGTCTACTTGGCTACCGCGGCAATTAAAATTTGTTGGAGTAGTTGAAGCCCTTGTCAATATTTTGGTTACCGCCCAGGAATCTTATTTTGTGGGGCCGACATAATTTATGGTCTGGCTAAATAAATTCTCCAAGGTGGTCTCCTGCCTTTTGTGAGCCCTTTTCTTGTGGGTGGGGCCGAGAACGCCCAGTTTGCTCGCCTTTTGGCAAGTATTACAAATTTATTGCCAACTTTGACATGGGACTGGGCTATTTTGAGCCAATTTTTCCACAGGCGCTGCCAACAATTTGTATGCAAAGTAAGCTATTATCGTGAGAGCATGCAATTTGGGGGCGTGGCCGGTTGGTAATGTATATATTGCACATACATACACGTATATCCATGCCTCGTCCAGCAGAGCCTGAGCCTGCATGATGGCGTGCAACAATTGGAGCAGACATTATTTCTGCCTGGGCTATTTTTGTTATTTTGTTTTGGCCATTTAGCGATTAGACACACGAAAGGCGATTCAGATACGAGTACGTGAGGTCAGCGGCGGGTCAGTTCCGGTTCATGTTCGGCCCTGTTGCATGTCGGAGCTGAAAATTGATATTAAATGCTTTGGCATAAAAACATCAAAAGGAGCGGCTGGCCACGTTTACCTGCATAATGAGGCCATTTTATTAGCTGGACTGGTGTGGCCCTGATATATGCGCCACCATTTGTTAGGGCTGCAGATTGCGCAAGAAATGTGTGTATGGCCGCTTGGTCACTGCAAATTAATTTGGGATTTTGCGTCTATTTGTTTTGCCTTTCTGCCCAGGCACACATGATACCTGGATACCCGCCTCTCCACTTGGGCCAACTGGTCAACTGCCCAACTGGGCAACTGGCTAACTGGCCGAGTGCCGGCATTCATCACAATCACACTGGGCCAACATTGGAGGGCTTTCGGATACAATTTATGTTCCCGGACTGGGCTGGACTGGGCTGTCTGGACTCTCTGGACATTTCAAATGCTGCCAAAGTCCAACTGACATCTGATATATTGGTCGGGGGGTCACTCGACAGCTGCAACATGCGGATTCCTTTGTAACTGGAGCCCTCGCCCATTTCCCTCTCGATTCCTGAGTGGGATTTGGTTGCCACTCTGCGCTTTTCAAGCATGTGTGAATGCTGGAGTCGGGCCAAGCTCAGCCCTTCAAGTTTGGCCAACATGTGCCAGATTCTCCCACTCGCTGAATTCCACTTAAAGCTATCGCGAGTCCTAGTTTTGGCTGTTTACTTTCTCGTGTTAGCCGACTACGCTGCCCATTAGTCACTTCATTAACATGGCCAGCAGTCGCTGAATGAAGAGATAAATGCAGCGAGCAGCCGAGGGACGTGCCAAAAATTAACAAAATCCAGAAAATTGACAAAACACAAGAGCAAGCGAAACAAAAATAAACACGGTTACACGGCAAAAAAAAATGCATACTGTTTGTATATTCCTTTTGGGACAGCATGTATTTTTAAAGTATAATACTCACTCGTGGTATTGAATATTAAACTAAAAGTTTTGTAATACTTTTTGTCCATTCAGAAGAAATAAACAATAACTCCTTCTAATTTTTTTATGTGCACTCATTCAAGAGAACTATTGCGCCCAGAAGGCTTAGCACGCGCTGAATTTTAATTTCACACTTTTGCACTGCAATCAAAGGGAATTAGCCGCCATCCAAAAACACAGAGCACCACCCACCGCCCATCACCCACCACCCACCACCACCCACTGCTTTGGAGTGGGCGGTAGGTGTCAACTTTGCCTTGCATGCCATGGCCGCTCGGCCACGCCCACTGGAAAGGAGGCGCCCGTGCCCGTGCTGGCACTGCTGTTGACTGTTATTAGCGCACTTTGATTTGTATTTGGCTAACAATAAAATGACAGCTTGCGGCTAAATGGCACGCAACGCCCAGCCGGAAAATCGAAAATGGGACGGGAAAACGGGTGGTGGGTCCAGCTTTCTGGACACGACCTGGCCGGAAATGCCAACGGAGCTTGGAGTTGGCTGGCGTGCCTGCCTTCGGTTTGCTTTTCATTCCATTTCGATTGCCCTGGCCAGAGGCAAAAGTCAGGTAACAAGTCTCCGCTGCACGCCATAAATTGCAATAAACGAGTCCAGGTGCAATGCATTGGCTAACTGGCTGGTTGCGGTGGAGCAGAACTATGATAACCGCTAATTAACGTCAAACGGATGTGGTTGCGAATAGTCATACCAAGAAAATGTGAAACTTATGTTCTTAAAGAACGAACTAACAAATCAAATTTAAGCTGCTTGGAAATTACTTATAGTAAATATAAAAGTTATTAAAATAACAATCTTACCTGATTGCAAAGGCATTCTTTAAATAGTAATTAAACTGAACAATAATGCTAACTTTTGCGTGTCGCTGAATAAGATTGCACATACAGCCTAGTGTTAGCTCGGGAAATATATTATTATTTATATTCTTGAACCGCTTAATTTCGAACAGCTTTCTGTAGAAATTGGGGTCTGCCAAGTCTAGACGGACCCTCGATTTTGTTTATTTGCAGTGTACAGAAAAACATAAATGAGCAAGGGAAGTTAATGGGAAAAGAGTTCATTATAATGAGGCAAACTAGTTAAAGTCGCTGCTACCGGCAAATGCAGCCCCACAGTTTCCATTACCCCATTGTGGCTGATAAGATTGTAACGACTCTACGGGCCACGCTGCGTATACGTGATACGAGTGGCACTGGTATAAGAGCTCGCGTATAAGAGCGTTATGGCCACACATTTCAATCTCTATGGGGTAAACAGAAAAACAAGCACTTGGCTAAACGCATAGTGTACGCCTTTGCGTGTAGACTTTTAAAGGTAAAAAGGCGAATCGAGGGCGAAGCCGAGACAGCCGATGAATGGCGAAACGAAAGCGAAAACGAATCTAAAACTTAAACAAACACGCAAGTGGCACACAACAAAGCCAGAAAGGTGCGAAAAAGGCGTGGTATGATGTCGGTGGCGACACGGAGACATGCAAGGACCACAAGGACCAAAGAACTGAGCACTTTGTACCACCAGACAAGTGTTGTGGCCATTACTTGCCAGATTGCAAGGAGTGGCGTTATTGATTTGAATTTTGATTTCAGGGTGTCAAAGCTGATTCCAACAGTATAATCGGGATAAATGATTAAGAAGAACTGAGAGTTCTTTTGTTGTTTGTTCAATCGATTTACCAACAAAATTGTGAACTAACTCAGTAAGGGGTATCTGTTAGTCGAGGAACTCTTTGGTTTTTAGCCGTATTCTGCTTCTTTATGAAATTTTATTAGTTTAGTGCTAAAGATAGCAATTATAACTGATGCGTATTTAAATTGCTTGTTTTTGCTTAGTTTTTGAAGATGTGATATGAATGTATGTACAATTTATTTACAATTACTAGGTTTTGTATAAATTTAACTGTCTATTATGAAAAACGCATTGGAGCTTTTATCCAATTGCCGTTCGTTCGTTCGTTTTTGCTTTGAGTTAAAATCAATAAATTCAACGAACGTTTAATAAAAAGTAGAAAATAGTAAGCTTCGCTAGTGAAAAAAGCTATTAATTAATAAAGGGAAGCTTTAGGGCTACAAAGAAGGTCCTTAAATACAACATTTCAATTGAAGGCACTCGACGAGCAGTATTTCAACTGGTATGTTGATGGATATACAAAATGTGCGTTCATATATAAGGACCTCTGTTAATACGAATTACTTCGTACTCCATTGAAATCAGATCGCGCGATGGTAATGGCCATAAATCCCATCAGCTGCATATATTTACATACGTATGCAAATGATGCCCGCGCAGATGTTGCATTGCCGCTGCAGCCGATGATGCTACATTAAATTTCAATTTCGGGTTCATTTATCGTGGCTGTGGGCGACTGGCACGGAAGTCACAATGTCAGTGTCTGAACTTAGCCAAGGCCACGCCGCTCGGCGGAAAGTTTACCCTTCAACTGTGCGAAACTTGGCAGCCCAACGGGGCAGCCTCGTTTACGCAATAGCTCCCCTAGAGCCCCAATGCCCCCTCATTTCACCGCCAAGTAAATATGCAGAAAACCAACAAGAGCTGTTACTGCTCTACACACCAGCACACCACTTGCGCCACACACGCTCGTGCGATACGCACACACGCACACCCTGGAAAGTGCATAAAAATTAAGCAAGCGGCACTTGTAACTGGCAACAAGAAGGACAGCAACAAAGACTACCAGTGCAACAACAGCAACTACCCACCCACAAGTGCTTCCTAACTCGTACACTGAAAAAAGTGTGGGAAGGTAGCCTAACCATTGTACGTATAAAATTTATTTCATTAATTTAGCTTTAAGTGAAAAATAGGCACTAGGACAGTAATAATACAAAACAATAATTAAAATAATTATATGACTCGCTAAATGCTTAAAACTGTAATAAATATTGTATAACTAGGACAATAACTTAATCGATTTAATACTAGCCTGTATAAATAGTGCTGTAATTAACAAAATAAGAAATAATGAATTCTAATTAATATATTTTCATTGCCAAATGAGACTTGTTATGTGTTCAAAAGGGTTTAGTTTACTAAAGCAATAAAAATTGTTTAAAAATATGAATATTAAAATATTTATTTTATATTCTCAGAAGTGCCTATTAAAGTGAACCCCATGGGCTTTTCCTTTTTTTCTGTGTTTATCTCTATTCCCAGTTGGCAGCTTCGAAGCTTCCAAAATGCAACAGTCGACAGGACGGGCTTGCAACTTCCGCTGGCGTTGAGCGTCACGCCGACTGCACATCCTCCTGCTCCCTGCTCCCTGGTCCCTGTGCCCTGCGCTCTGCTCCTGGCCCAAGCCCACTTTTGGATCCAGGACCTAAGAGAAACCCTAACCCAAGACCGCTCCCATCGCCCTTCGGTTAGGAGAAACTACAAATGCAGCAACTGCAAAACTTTTGCCAGCAAGTTTGAGTTTTTTCTTCCGCTCTGCCGTTCGTGCTTGGCCAAAAGGCTGCCGGCTGGTTGGCTGGTTGGCTGGTTGGCTGGCTGTCCTGTCTTTTTGCCTCATCTGCGCTATTGCAACTTTGCCAGCTGAAACTTTAAGCCAGGTCCTATCTGTGGGCCAAGTCTGGAGCGTTGTCGCTGATGTTCCTGCCGTTATTGCTTCGTACGTGTTTGTGTTCATTACGTACGTGTCCTTTTTGGCATTTTGCGCTAGTTGTTAGCGCCAAAGACTGCTGGCCAAAAGCGATAGCAGACCAGCCACAGTTGTCAGTCTTTGGATTCACTTCTTGAGGCTTCCAATTCCGATAAAGTATAAAACATATCCATTTTTATCTACACATTTATTTGCTCTCGCAGGTGTCTCATCTAACGAGGTCCTTCCGTACATTTGAAGTAGCAAACTGCAATATTTCCGATTCGTTGCAATAGCCACAATCGTTGATGAGTTAAGTGCGCTAAGGACTCGTGTTTGCGATGGAGAGATGGCAGGGCATTCGCTGAGATATTGAGCTGGTGCTTTCATTAACTGAAACCCTACCCGTTAGGAACTTTAACTTGCTGGCACTCATTTTGCGTAATGATTTCAATTATTTCGTAATTAGTGCAGACAGGCAGCAGCGGTAGTTTGCTGGGCACACAGACCGTCCTGTCCTTCCAGGACCTCCCCAGGACCTCCCCAGGACCTCCCCAGAACCTCCCCAGGACCTTCCCAGGACCTCCACGCCAACAAGCTGTCCAACCTGCCCACCTGTCAAATGTCCATGGCTGCAGCAGGTACCACAATGCGGCATCAGATTCGAAGGCAACGAAAAGTGCACTTGGCCGCAATTTGCAAAAAGTCTTTACAAAGTCGAAGTTTTCCAGGGCGGTGGACACTCATCTTTTGTGTCCTGGCCAAGTCCATTGAATGGCCCACCCGGTGGTGTCAACAACTTCGCAATGAGTTTGTTTGGCGCCAGAAGCTTTAAGTATTCGTACTTACCTGCTTACTTTTTTACCCATCTCTTCTTTTTACCGCACCGAGATGTTAACGCGATTTTATGAGCTGTCTCACCTGCAGCACTTTAATGAATAGCGTTCAGGTTTATAACACCTTGATAGTATCTGATCACAAACCACTGCAGTTAAGCTCAAATACAGCCGGGTATGGATAAAAATCAGTTATACTGTTTATGAAACATACCTACAAATATTAATTTTATTTTTAACTAGGCGCTTTTCTAAATGTAAGTGTAGTTTTAAAAACTAAGAAATTTTATGGAAATATAGAAGCAAAATAATCGGAGCTTGTAGATAGTAGAAATAATGTTTTAAAATTAATTAATATGACTATTTATATGGAAATAGTCTATGGAATACTTTTACACATTCATAAAGCTGACGCCTTTTTTAAAGTTTATAGCAAGTTGAAGTATACGATTATTTTCCCTGTGCATAAGCACAAGGTTGGGTTGGGTCTTAGTAAAGGCCATGGCTATAAGCCCTTAATCATTTAAAGCAATTTGCACTCGCCCAATGCAATTCAATTAAAAGTTACCCACACATACTCGAAGATCCTAATGCTGACCACCGATAGATAGATATACACGTATATATATATATATATATATTTACTTGGGCCACACTTATTTCCGTTTTAATACTTTTAATACCTTTTGAATTGCTTGGCCAAAGTTCGCTCGGTGCGGCGGCTCAAGGAGACTTCCAAAATTGATGCCCAAGCAAACAGAGCGGGATTTTGTTCCTACTGCCGCCTGCCGAATGCCTGCCCCACTCATGTGGCATATTAACTGCCCCAAACTGTGCCCAAGTCCCCCGCATGCCGCCCACCTCCACCGTCATCCCTTAACGATTGCCGTAGTGCCACTCGATATTTATTCGATTTATGGAATTTTTTGGCAAAAGAATTTTTTAATAAAACGAATTTTATTGGCATTATCCTGCAGCTATTGCCATTGCTGTGTGCCAGAGAGGAAATTAATAATGCTACTAGGCTAATAAAGGCCCGCATACACAGGCACGCACCTCCACATAAGTGTGTGCGTGCGTGTGTGTGTGTGCGTGTGTGTGTATGCGTGTGTGTCTATGTGTGAGGTAGATATATCGATGATATGACACATTTGGGGCACTCGTCCTTTTTCAGTTTTTCCTGCTTCATTTGCCGTTTGATTCAATTCAAAAAGTTCTCGAGTGGCATTATTATTATTATTTGCATGGCCTGACTGCTCAAGTTGAATATATTTAATTTGTCATTACCCCGAACTTTGCTGGCAGCCGAAATTTTCACTCACTTTCCAGGCACATTTTGTAATTCCTTTTCCCTTTAATAATGGCGCTGCCGCAGGACATTTGTCCCCGGGCCAACAGGAAATTAAAAGTGTTGGTAAATATTATTGCTGGCATACTTGATTGTGTCCGGATCTACAGTGAATCTCATAATTATTGGACTAGAGAGTGGGCGAGAACTGTGAAACATATTGAGGTAATGGAATACATATATCATAGAGATTTTCTGGCAAATGGACGGCGATACTGACGGCTACTGAAAGTATCGAGTTCCATGTTTATGTTTTCTAACATGAAATTTCTAATTATTCATCGCACTTTGAACAGTGTGAAGTGGCAAATGTGGTTACGGCCCATTGACTGATGGCTCTTGAATGGCACACCTGAGTTTCGGCTCTTGAGCACCGACCAAGCACTCCATTTTCCATTTTCCATTTTCCATCTGCAGAGGGCCACTGTTAATGAGCTTACTTGCAGCCAGAGACAGGCAGATGGAAAAAGTAAGTGAAGAGGGGTCGGGATGTGAACGTGAAGTACCGAAACGAATTACACGAATTCCAATTTCGCACGCCGAGCCCCTGGGCCCTACATGATGTATCGATTTTTGGGCCATTTGTCGGCTTTGGCCTGTTCCGGCGTTGATAATGCCAATGCGTAATCCATCTCCCATGCCGCCCGGCCGGCCACACCCACTTTTTGGGGCGTGAGTGTGCACTTGAACTTTGACATTTCAATGCGCTGACATTTTGCCCAGCTACAAACAATACAGACGTGCGTGCGGTCGGCACTGGGCTGAAAAGTTAGTCAATTTAGAGCAGAGTACCGAAACACACCTCGCCGCCAGCCAACGAGTGACCGAAGACCCTCGAATATATCCCCATCATATCCCTCAGCCATGAATAAAATATCGAATGCAGGTGTACGCTTTTGATAAAACACAATTTTAATAACTTTGACATCAAGTACACATCGAGAAGTTGCATAAACACAGACACACACACTGACAAAACACACACAAATACAAATATCGGATAGACATATGTGTTGGTACGCATACTTGTGCATACCGAAGCGTATTAGGTTTCAACTGCAGCATTGACTTAATGGCCCTTACATACAGAGCGACGTGTATATATCCATGGTTGTTATCCTATTCGAGTGGTTGTTGCTCTTGTTGTGGTTGTAGGTTTTTCGGTTGGTTTACTATTTGCTAAAACTGTAAGTCCGTTTATTTACAAGAAAACTTTTCAAAAATTTAACAATAAATATACTATATTAAATTTATACTCGTATATAGGTGTGTGTGTTTGGGATGCTGTGCCACCATGAATGCATGTATCATGGGTCAAACTTTTTGTTGCGGCTTCCTGCATTGCAAATGGCACGGGTACGTGTATGCGTATGTGTATGTGTGTGAGAAACATTAGTAACGAAAGTTCAGCTTTCGGTTTTAGATTTATGCTAATTTTGCCGAATAGAGTTGGGTGTACTGCCTAATTAGCCATTGCGTTAGTGGCTTTTACCTTTCTGGTTTTGGTTTTTAGTGTCGTTATGAGTTAACTGTGTAAATTCGTTAATCTTTGTTGATATTGACCTTTATGTAAATGTGCTTATCCAATTGAAATAATTGAGCATTTTGCAGCCTAGGCTATAAATAAACGCAATTAACTAACACAGAATATGAAAGCGTAAGAAGTTCTTTGGACCCAGCCTATATATAACCGATCACTATCTTCGATCTCCAATCTCTTCTCGTCCGACCTACTTAGGGTTTCTAGGGCATCTAAGCGTACTACTTTTGGGTTTCTTTAAGACACAGGGAAGACATTAGAAATATCTATAAGTTACAAATACATACGCATAGCTTAGATTTAGTGAGTATCAGCTACCATATTTCCACGTTTTCATTTCTCGCTTGGTTTCGGTTACAATTAACTTTTGTTTCATTACATATAATATTTCGCGTTTTGTCTTTTTGGGGCACGTGTGTGTGGTGAGGAATTTTAGTTAATTAGTTACAGCTAGTTAGGATTGTCACTGCTAAAACATCGTCTCTACTCTCTAGTTCGCCATTATACAATGCCAATTCCGTAGCATATTGCCTTCCCGTCTGTATAGACCTTGTTTTCTCCTTCGCCTGACCTTAATTACAAATACTGGTCCTCGTTATCCTTCAGTTGAAATCAAATTTTCGCACTGCGCGCTCGGGCGGCAGCCTTTCGACCGAAGAGAATCCTCTTGAAGGCCCGTCGAAATTCTGGATTGAAGATGGTGTAGATGACCTGGTATGATGGATTTTATTTATAGAAAATGTTAAGAACGAGTATTTTTTTCATTCGTTGTTTAATGGCAAGCTAAGACAAACATTACAAACAACGGGTATTTATAAATATCAATAGAAAATTGTCTAAGTGGCTCTAAGGCTCTTAAATTTCAAAGCTATTTGCTGTAAAGGGTACGGCGTGAAAGTGAATTCAAGGATACCCGAGCCAGGAGCTAATTTACATACCGGATTCAAGGTCGAGTTGAAGTAGCCCAGCCAGAGGAAGAGCGATGCCACCGCCGTGTGGATCTCGCACTCCTTGCACAGGCTCATGGTGAGGGCCATTACGAAGAATGGCAGCCAGCAGATGACGAAGGCGCCGGTGATGATGGCCAGTGTCTGGGCGGCCTTTCTCTCCCTCTTTGCCTCCAGGAGCTGTCGCCGCTTGGCCAGTTTCTGGTGCGGATTGGCGATGCTGGCCAGCACTCCGCCCAGTCCCACGCCGGCATTCTTGCCCTCCGCTCCGGGCCCCTCCTCACCACTTCCGTTTCCACTTCCTACAGCTCCCGCTCCAGCTCCTGCTCCTGCTCCAGCTGCAGCTCCTGCTCCTGTCAGTGCCCTCTCCGAGGGTGAGGTCGCCGCCAGGCAGCCAACACCACCCATGGCTATGGACTGGGCCAGCGGCGTAATGGCATTCAGATGCGAGGCTATCAGATGGTGCTGCGTGGCATGGGCCACCTGCTGCGACAGCGTGATGATTTCATTCGCGTTGCTGGTGCGATACTAAGGGGTTAAGCGGGGGTATTATGGGTTAATCTCACACGAACAAAGGGCGCGCCACGAGCAAATTACTATTAAAGTAAGACGGACAAACTGCCATAGGAGAACCTTCTTAAGCACTTAAATGGTTCTCAGTTATTAAATCAATCTAAAATCTAATATTTAATATAAGGTAACTTTTTTTTTAGGTAACTAGATACGCAGCGTGAATATTTTATTCAACTTTAATTCGAGTTTAACGTAAATCTTATTTTTGCTTTGGAAAATATTCGACTACTGGCGGCAGTTCTTAATTATATTCCGACTTCCGAGTCAATGGGCGTACTTACATCATCCGCATCGCTGGACACGGTGGTTAGTTCGGTGCCCGCGTGGCTTTTGTTGTCGTAATTGCTGGTGCTGAACTCGGTCTCCTCGCGCGTAATGGCCAAACTGGCGAAGTCCACGGCAATGGCGGCCATCGATCTGGCGACCGCGCCCTCCGAGCCCGCCACCACACTGGCCGTGTTCGTGTTGCGGCCAAAACATATGCGCATCCGCTTGCGGGGACGCCGCTGCAACTGGCCGCCCGTGCCGTCGCCGTCCACGGCGGTCCGCTCGCCCGCCTCCAGGCGCTTCCGCTCCGCCCGCCGCTTGCCGCGCTCCTTCTTCAGCTCACGCACCGCGGAATCGCACTGCTCGATGATCGATAGAAATACATGTGTGCGAAAGGCAAGTACTTAATTTATGGGCTATGTACGGGTATGTTTACGAACTTGATGAAAACTGTTCGGGGAAGCACATTTGGCTTGTGTCTTGTCAACGAAATGAAAACAATCAAATGCATTATGCGAAATTCTCGACGTTCCTTTGGCTTAGTTGTTCTAGGTACACAGGGAAAAGTACACGAATTAATTTGGGAATAGAATAAAGAACTTTAAGTACAAATTTCCCTTATGGGTGGTACACATTGAAGTATAAATGAATTTATTTTATTTTATTCATCCAACCGATATTTAAATGAATGTTACGTTATATTGCATTTAAAATATGCGCCTATATTATCTGTTTCTAATTGCTGCATTAAGGCCAGTGTATTCATCTGCCCCTAAAACATCGCCACACATTGGGGTGATCATAAATCTCGGTCGGCATTTGTTTGGCTTTCGCGGCAGCGGGTTTGCTTCGAGTGCTCACTTGGGCATGCTAATGAGCAGCTGAGGACTGAGGTTTGAGTGCTGTGGACTTCCCCCGACCACCAGCCGGCGACCATCGACTACTGCCACGCCCCCTTGCGCTTTATTGTTTCTGTTAATGACACACTCATTATGGCAGGCAAGCAAATACACTTCTCGAACAGCAGCCTCAACATCCACTTAGCCAGCCCAAAAAGCAGAGTGAATAGTATAGAAGGGATGTGGCAGAATGGAATAGAGGCACACTTGTGGAGGATGTATGTTTATTTGTGCCACTGGGCGTATGAGTAATTTTTCCACTCTTCTCCATGGGAGGCTGGCTAAGTGGACACTTGGCATTCATCACTCGCATTTCGTGAGGCACTTAGCTCTAACTGGGATTGTCTTGTCATTGATTAACTTACGTCAGTCTCGGTCAGTGTGACATTGAACGACTTCTGGGCACGTCGCTGGATGCGCTTCCTGGCAATAATGTAGATTTTCCAGTACAGAAACAGGATCACCAGCAGCGGCACATAGAAAGTGCAACAGGTGGCGAATATCTAATGGATGCAGAAAGAGAACCATTGTATGGCTATAAAAGTGATATCCACCTCTTACTACTAGATATTATATGTATTATTTTATGAAGGTTAGGCATGTGCTAAGCAAAAGACTGAATCAAAGAACGAACCTAATGAATGAATCAATGCTTGGAGTAGGTATCCTAAAAGTTAACTGAACTGTGGTGCTGCTCACCTGATAGCCCACATCCTGCGACACCATGCAGTGCTGCTCCTCGATGCGCTTCATGTAATCCGGATCCTTCCAGCCGAATTGGGGGGCCAAGGAAACAATCAGCGCCGCAAACCAGACGCAGAAAATCATGAGGAATACGCGTCGCGGCGTCCGCAGATTGTTGTAGTCGATATTGGTCACGGTCCAATATCTGTAACGGAAGGAGGAAGGACGTCCAAATTGCCATCTGTCGCAACGGGAACGAGCTGACTGGCTGACTGAATGGCAGCACTTACCTATCCGCCGCAATGGCCACCAGGTGCAGTATGGATGCTGTGCAGCAAAGGACATCGCAAGACGTCCAAATGTCGCACAGTTCCGGTCCCAATATCCATCCATTACTTATCTGCCGGCGCACCGATTCCATTGAACAGTCGAGGGCGTAAAGAAAGGAGACAGAAGGGAGTGACTTTTAGCAACACATTGTTTGCCAGCGATGATGCAATTGAAACAATTAGTCGCCCAGCAAACGAGGTTGCCCTGGGCCAGTGTCAACTCTTTGGCGCCTAATTTCATTTGCCAGCATTCCTGCTCAAGTTTCCATTAGGGTAATCGAGTTGGCTCTGCAATACCAGTGCAGCTACACAGTAACAAACTCGGCAAATGCCCTAAAATATTCTTCTTATTAAGTGAACAAAGGAATAAACTTTCCTTTTGCGTAACTACTGATTCATGAAAAAGTAATTCCAATTTATAATTATTAATAACAGGTTATAATATAAACAAAAACTTGAGAAAGGTCTAACTATCCAAAATATAAATGCATTTAAGATGGCTTCGTTGTTTTCCTATTTTGCCTATCTCTTTACACTATAGTGCCTCGAAATTTAATAGCGAACTATTTCTTTCTGTGCAGAATAAAAGAGAAGAAGTACTTACCTCGTAGACGGCGCCAAGCGGCATGACAAGACAGGCAACAAATAAATCAGCCACTGCCAGAGATGCAACCAAATAATTGGCAACATTCTGCAAGTTTCTCTCGAGTATAATGGCGGCAATTACGAATACATTGCCTGTGGATAGTTAAATATAAGACAGGAGACCCATCAGAAGGCGATAAATTGATAAATTGATATATTAAGTGAAGCGGTAAATGCCGCACTAAGTTTTCCGTTCGAGTGCCAATAAATGGGTAGGCAAATTCGAATGCAGTTCATTGGAAACCTTGAGTGGCCAGAGTCATTAACTTTTGTGTTCGTTCGTTTTTGGCAGATGAAAGATGGGCGATGGGCGATGGGCGATGGGCGATGAGCGTTGGAAAACTTTCCACGGAAACGTGCAAAATCAATCAGTGGCAAAGGTTTCGTGTCAAAGGAGTCTTCATTTTCCGGCCTAATTGCAGGCAATCGTGCATGTGCCCCCCCTCCCCTTCCCAACCCACGCCAGTGGGATGCAAATGAGAACTGGATGGCTGCTCCAAGCTCCATCATCGCCATCGTCATTGTCGTTGCTTGCTTTGATTAAGCGCATGCAAGTTGGCAAATTGTAATTGCCGCACTGCCACCTCATCTCATCTCATCCATCCCCTGCCTTGCCGGGGCAGCCACTGTGGCGCCACAGCCCCATCCAGACCCACAGCTGGCAGCCCCAGCCCCCTTGGTGCCTCCAACCTGGCAGACTGGAGCTGCTGAGACAGCGAGCTTGTCTGCAGGTTGTCAAAACGTTTTGTCGTCGCTTGGCCCCTGCCAGAAAATGCATTGCAATGTTGCTCATACGACGTGTGTTCCCAGCGCTATATATATATGTGTGTGTGTGTGTGTGTGTGTGTGTGCTAGCACAGAGGAAAATGTTTATGAAATTGCTGCTTGGTTAGATATAGCTTTATGTCAAAACCCCCACTCCCTTGAACCCTCGCAGATATTAAAACCTTATTTAACTTGAGCTGTCTGTGCAACAAGACTTTTCAAAGAAAATGTCTGGGAATAAATAGGGTAATTATGTCCTTTGAATAAATGGCTTTGCCATGTCTAACATGATAAATGGACATGTCAGTAATTACTGTTTACTACAGTATTGCTGCAAATTTGGTAATTGTTTTCTAGCTTTGAAATTATGATATGAATTCTTAGTAAAACCACTTAATTACTAGGTTTGTGGCAAACGTGCAATGTGATATTTTCACTTGTCGGGCTAATGCGGTTAGCAGTTACTCCTAATTAAGGCAAGTTTAGTATGGTTTCGTTTTAAATTATAATAATACCCTTTTAAGGTAGCAGTTAAGCTCAAATGCCTTTTCTTACACTTCTTATTTGCATATATGAAAAATATTCGAATACTTGAAAACAGCTAGAATCAACTAAGCTTTTTTTTCGCTGTATAATAACACCTCCTTCACATCGTGTGCCAAAAAGTGTGTGTGTGTGTGTGTGTGTGTGTTCGTCGTAATTTGCATTTGACGCCTTGGCGCCATTTTAATAGCTTTTCACGTGCCGCGGCAAACACTTTTTGGAAACTTTTCCTCGTTTTTCCTTCCTTTTTTGGCAGGCATCTTTGCGGGCGCTTAACTCAAAGAACTCCTCGTACATCATCTAGCCGAGCAAAACAATCAGCCACCCTTGAGCACCCGACACCCATCTTTCGAGGTATTTCAAAGGCCCATTGCTTAGAGCAAGCGGCTGCAAATCATCTCTGTAAGCCCAAAAATCAATAAAAATCTTCCAAGAGGGCGCAATAAAAATCTTCTGCATCATAAATTTTACTTCATTTACAGTTCAGTTTTTGTCGGCGATATGGAAACTTTTCGCCGCCATATCCCCACGGCATAAATTTGAGTATAATTTAATGTCCATACCCCACCCTCCCCACCCACCCCACAGCCCAGCCGACAAATTTCGCTTTGGTAATTTAAATTTGGATTTGGTTTTGATTAAGTACTTGCCTATGATGGTGACGAGTATCATCAGTCCCAGCACCACGGCCATGGCGATCATTTTGACCAGTAGCCAAAACTCGACCGCCGCCCGCTTTTGCTCATCGTCGACCGGGTCGAAAATGTTGCTGTTACCATTGCCGTTTTCGCTGCGATTCCACACGATTTGGCTGAGATTGGTGGTGGTGTCCACCAGCTGGCTGAGATTGCCATTCAGCTCGATGTAGAGGCTCTCGTTGAGCAAAATGGCTGGCAGTTCTATTTCCAAAATGCTCGCTGGGACATCCTCATCGCCGGCAGCCATTGCTGTTGTCACAGTTTTCAGCATCTCGCGTGTATATATCCGACTATATACTTCTGTACTCGTATGCGAGTATATATGTGCGTGTATGAATCTGGGTTGGGGGCGTGTCAATGTGTGTGCCTACAGCGGGATGTCTTGCTGCTGCTGCTGCTGCTGCTCTGCTGCTTTTGATGTTGCTGCCGTCGCAGCTGTTGCTGTTGACTCTGTTGCTGCTGCTGCTGCTGCTGCTGTTGTTGCTGATGTTGCTGTTGTTGCTGCTGCTGCTGCTGCTGGCGTGCTTGTCGTTCGTGTTGCTGCCGTTGTTGCGGGTGATAAAGCGCCTTAATCGTGCTTGCCAAGCACTTAACACGTAAACTGCAAAACATAGGGCGGTGCGAGAGTCAATGGAGAGTCAGAGATGAATGGCAAACAATGGTGGAAAAGTCTATGGAAAACAAGAAATAAAAGCCTTAGACGGAATCATAATGTGTGCCCGCCCTAAAATAACACAATTCCCCACCATATTTCTCATTTTGCGTTCGTATTAAGACCACACCGTGATAAATGATGCTCGTCTGGACGCGCTCAGCTTACCTCGATGCCACCAATTAATTAATCATTTCAATCGGACGAACTCTTTCACGGGGTTTTCACAAGTTTTTACAAGCTGCCAACCCAGTGTAAGCCAACCCATTGACCCCAGAATCCTTATCACGATTGGAGCTGGGCAAATCCCTCACACTTTCTCATCAAATTGAACTCAGCACTGAATAATAAAATTATACTACGCTTTAAGCTTTATACTACACTTTAATTTACAAATTTAATGGCACATACGTGTATGAGAGAGCCTGAAAATTCGCTAAAACTGTCATTTCGAATTTGTTCTTTTTTTATCTTGAAGTATTGTTTTTTTCCAAGCTTTATTTATTTATTTTATTTGTACGTCGGCTTTAATCTATAACCTACATATTGTTATCTGCCAAAAATGGATTTCAGTCTCAGTACTCAAGGTTACATAATTATTTCCATGTATTTCTGATTGCTATTTTTTTTTCGCGGTGTGCTATTAATACTTCCATTTTGCTGACGCTGTTTGCGCTATCAGCGTGCGTAGCTCAGTTGTATTCAAAATGTGGCCGCTAACACTTGGATTTGGGATGCAGTTGCTGCTGCTGATTTCGCTGCTGCTGCTGCTTCAACTACCCGGATTTTCCGCCCAAAAGGTGCGGGCGTCTAGATACGACATATACGAAGGTAATCCTGGGCTAAATAAACCACGGAACTTGAAGCGGAACTGATGGGCATAACTAAGAATGGTTCCCAATGAAACACAATAAACTAGCCAAACACGAGGGCATCTGCATTCCTGTTTAATTCACTTACGGGTAGTCGTGGCTGGGGCTCGGATGCCACTTGGCCTTTGTGGCGCCCAGCACAGCTGCCCTGACCTTTGTCTGTGTCAAGGTGTGTCCCCAGGTGCAGGCAGTTAACCAGTCTGAGGCGAACACTCGGGTCAACGCCAACACCTGAACGGCTGCGAAGGCAGCTCGATGGATTGCGGTCGGGCGGAAGTCTCCATCTCCGTTTGCAGTCGAAGTGGCGGGAACGCTTCGCCCAACCCTCGCTGAAAATAGTGGCTGCCTTTCGGTTTTGCCTTTTTCCGTAGACTAAAACGTTAATGGGAGGCACCGGAAACGGAAGGAGGGCTATGCGATGCGCTCGAGCAGCTCATGTGTGAGAAATATTTTCATAGTCAAGGTAATCGTCATCCTTTTCAGAGGATTTCTTGGCACGCCAGCTTAAGTTGCTAATAATAAAAGCACTATAAATGTTTGTGCGGTTTGGAGTTCAAGGCTCACATCCACAGCCCTATACACGAGTATATATATATTGTGCAGCCCTAAAGTATGCTGAACTGCATGTATTTGAAACACCTAGTTATGTGAATCCTCTGCATATGCATTGTTTGTGAAAAACCAATCAATCCAAAACATAAATGGTACCCTCTGGTTATTTGGCTGGGTATCTTGAGGTCGCCACCCTGGACCACATCTTTCTGCATTTTAATTATGAAAGCGCGACTCACAGACCCATTCATTTTTCTATTCTCTTTTTTTTTTTGTGTTATGTAACAAGGTCGTGTACATGAATTACATTCGCCATACACAGGGGTGGAGTGAAAAAAAGATGTGCTAGCGTTTGCAACAAAATTCCCTCTAGGGAATAGTCCAAAAAAAAAATCAAGGAGAAAAAGGAAAATCGCGTCGGGCTGCGGTTGCTTTTCCTCCTCCCGCCCCCTTTCCCTTGAACGAATCTGCTTCAGAATATGCCTCGAAGGCCTAACTCTTTCCCAACAATCCCCTCCCCAGCACACTCACACACACACACACACACCTTGAATTAATTCATACTCTAATAAATATACAAAAAGTTCTGCTGAATGTCTGCTGCTGGCAGTGCCCTTTCTTTTTCCGCTTGTGTCAGCGTAATCTTTTAGCAGTCTTTTGGCCATGATCACCAGAATGACTCGTACAATATATCAATTAGCAGAGGGGTGCTGGTGGTGCACACATACATACATATGTCTATGTACATTTGTCTGTGTGAGTATGAACTAACCGAATGGGGTCATAACTCAGTTAGCGACTGAGTGGAAACAATGGATTGGCTGCCAAACAAAGACAGCGCGTTCATGGCTGCCAACTTTATGAAGATGATTGGACGACAGCAATTTGCACTCAAGTTACCAACTTGCCGGCGGAAAGTTTCCTCTAATGCAGTTGCCTAATTGCACTTTCACCCCCAGCAGGCGCTCCATGATTAAGTTCGGTACCAATCAAACAGCCCCCCATCCCCTCCCACCACTTCCGCTCACCCAAGTGAAAAGTGCAATGTAGGAGGAGGAGGAGGAGGGGGGGGGGGGAAACCACCTGGACAGAAGCTGCAAATAAATAAAAAGAAAAGTCCTAGACATTCAACCGTAACGGAAAGCACAAACAAACGAAAATGCACAAAATTCCCCCCAGCGATTTTCGTTGAACAAAGTGCACTCGTAGCTGTTGTTGGTAGTTGCCTGCTGCTGGCCTTGTGCAATGGAATTCGTATTCATTATACTCACACATAAGCATAATTATGTCCTTTCATTTTCATTTCGCCCGCTTCATTAGCGACGCTCTGCCGCAGGTAGATTTGTCAACATAAATATTTATGCCGGGATGTGACAACGATGATGACGACAGCGCTGGCGACCACCAGGGATGTGAAGATGAAGCTGCTCCAGCTGATAGAGATGATTATGATGTTCCCCAGCTTCTGAGGACCTCTCACAGACACTCGCGCACACACACACACACACACACACACACGAACACGCGCACACAGGAACGCCGCTTCCGTTCGGCGTTGATTTGTATTTATCTTTTTTTTTTACATTTAGTACTCAGTCTCGGTTTTTTTTTGTTCTCGTTCGCCCGCTAATTATGCGGGTCTCGGTTATTCAATTAGACGGAATAAAATGCTTAGTAATAACTCGCGTTTGTAGGGACTTCGCTTAACTTCGCTTTAAACAGCTTTTAATACCCGTGTTTAGCATTCAGTGTTCAGTGTTTTGATTACGGCTTTCAGTCTTCGGCGTTGGGTGTTTCGAATATGAGTTATTTGAATAATTTTCAGATTTTATGCTCGGCGCTTTTCCTTAAACGTTTCGGCAGACGCGTCGCGTCTTCAGCGTAACTATTGACAAACTGCTTCAATGTGGCCGTTTTGAAGTAGATGGAATCGCCGAAAACCAGCTGATTTTCCTGTAGACTTTTTCCCCCCAGCCGACGCAGGCGCCCCAGAATGCTCTCTTATACGCCCATTCTGGCAAGTCTCCACTTAAGAGTAAACGTTTTTCGAAATCGAAAATCCGTTTTTCAGCCAGCGCTCTTTGCTGCCTGTTGAGTTTCGACGAGTGGGCAACGCAATTATTTTTTTTTTTTTTTGGAAATTAAACGCGAGGAAAATGGGAAAAGCCTCGGACCACGGTTTTCTGCACCAGTGCGTTTCGCGCTAATGGATGCAAACAAAACGCAATGGCGAACAATGCAGGCTCCCCAGGACCGCAGGTCCTTGGCTTGGTCCAGCTCCGATTTTAATATATCTAATGCACGTTCCGGGGCGGCTAATGCGCATTAGGCCTTTGTCCTGGTTATTGGCAGTTTCGATAGGTTCGCCCTTCGTTGCCGTCGTCAATTTGATGGCCATTTCTATGCAGCGACCGTAATGCGCAACATTCCGGAGTTCTTGGAGTTGGCCAAACTGCTTAGGCGTTTGCCTTTTGACTTCCGCTGTTTCGCCTTTTGTTGGAGGAGCCGAGGAGCAGCCGAGGAGCAGCCGGAACAGGACTCGAGCCAGGACTCGGACTTTGACCAGGATCAGGAGCAGCAGCAGTCCGGGCAGCATCGTAAATTAGCAGCGGTTTATTGCCAGTACGTGACATTTTGGCCCCGTTCCGGCGTCTGTATTTTCCTTGCCAATAATTACGGCCTTCATTTATTTGCCTGCTCGGGTTTTCCCCGTCTTTCCTGCTTTCTCCTGACTTTTGTGGCTTGCGGCTTTCAGGCATCGAGTCTTGCCCATCGTATTTGTTCAACAATAAAGCATTGATTGTTGCAATTGCCTGGCCATTGCGCATACGACGCGTGGGCCCTGATTGAAGCTGCCACATCTTGTGGCATTAGAACCACAGGGATTGCAATGTATTTCTATGACCGCAACTATCTTAATGTGCGCTCAACTAACAATCTTGCTGCCTTTGCGATGCCCAACGCGAGGGCACACATTTTATATTTTTAAGCACCATACTAATGAGCCAGAAACTTTAAGCGCACACGCGACGTCCTTCGGAGCAGCCAGCACGTAAAACTCCCATTGTGTGGACCCCATTTCCCGGATCGAACTTATGCGTGGGTGCTGGGGAGCGTTAAGCGTTTTCCAGTGCGTGACATGCGGCCCCTTCGAGCTGTATCCATACACGCAGCGAAAAAGTATACCATCTTGTATTACCAATCTTCTTCAACTTGGTTTGGAATGCATTCGTTGTGTTACAACACTATAATATAATACAAATTCTCTATATTTTATTGCATTTAGTAGATTTAGTAGGATTCGGGGAACTTCCCGCAAAGTTCTCACAGTGCAAAATGACAGTGGGATATTGCAAGGACGCAATGCAAACTGCACAGGCTAAGGTTGTTGACTTCCCTCAAAGCGTGTGTCATTGTTTCAAATGGCAAAAAGTTAAGCGAAAATCTCAAATAATTTGCCATTATAAATGGCAGCCAGATAAGCAGCAGCAGCAGTTCTGGATTGGGGGAAAACCGAAGAGCAACTAGAGTTTGACAGCATCATCACTTCATCGAGGTAGCCACTTTTATGGCGAGTGCAATAAACTTGCTTCGTCGCCATGCTTAACATAATAATTATAATAAAAACAATTTTTTCGCATTTTACGAGACGCATAAAATTGTAGCATATTCTCCGGCAAACGGGCTGACCAAAAAAAAAAAAAAAAGCGAAAAAGAGGAAAAGAGGAAAAGAACCCCAAAAGCACGAGAGTAGAAAGGAATTTACTGATGAATTGCGGTTTAGTTTTATGAGATGCTGCGACAGGATACACGATATGTGTACGTATAGTACACACAATACACACATGCGAGGGCTCGCTGTGTGCGTAAGTCCTTGAGCTGTCAATATGAGACGGTTTTATGAGGAGCCAGGACGAAAGCCGCGGTGCTATGTCAACATTTTATGCGCCTTTAATGCTTTGTTTTGTTAATAAAATCGACAACAGGCGAGACGTTCGCTTCGTTTCTTACAGGCGTCACTCCACCCCGGCGTTTTATATAATTTTAATGTGCGCACTTTGACACTTTTAATGAATCCCAAACATTAATTTTCTTAATGAGCGCGCTCATTTAAAGCCTGCCTCCCAAAGCATCCCGTTGACAAATGCCCGGCAGGCCATTATTAAACGAAGTCTACTGCAGTGACAGTGAGAATGGCACTAGGATCAGGATCAGGAGTGGGAATGGGAATGGGAATGGGAATGGGTATAAGAATGACAATGGCCCGGCAATTTCCTCCGCCAGCTTAATGAAGTTTGAACCAAAAGCATTGGTCCACTGGTCCGGCATTCGCCGGCCGGGCAGCAGGACAAACATACACACATGACTGACACTGTCCGGCTTAATGAGCCGCACTAAATTCACACGAAACTTTCCGGCCAAAAGGGATCTGTCTCTTTTGGATTTTTCATGGGCAGCGAGAGCGTGTGGCAACTATTTATCGCCGCTGCCGGACAAATGCTCCACACTCGGTCGACTGGCAGGAATTTATTGACACACTCAATCGAACGCTTTGATCGTAATCCCTTATCCAACAGAGGAAACCCCCTTCCTGGCAAAGCGCCGTCGGAAAAGTTAAGTCAAGTTTTGCTCCATTTGTTTGTTTGTTTGTTGTTCTCCGTTTTGGGCTTTGTTGCCAAAAGTTGCGGTCAGACTTTTGGGGGTCAAGTGAAAATGTTATTTACTTCCATTTAGATTGTTTATGTTGCCAGCGAATCTAAAACTTATGGCTATCTACACAAGGAAATGATTGATCATTCTGTTGATCGCCGAAGGCAACTATATCATCGATCTCGTAGCAGAAATCCGGCTCGATGGAAAGTGTGCTTTCTGGCGGAGCTGAAGGTTCGGGAAAGTCTTGCATTAGGAAAATGCTGGAAGGGAAACTTTCCTCTTCGGGCGCTGTGGGTGTTATCTCCTGGCTGGACAGGGATTCCGCCTCCTCGATATGAGCAAGTTTTAAAGTGGCTTTCCGATTCAATTCCACCATTTCACGATCGCTTTCCAGTTTTCCCTGTTGGGCCAACTGCTGCTTCTTCTCCTCCTCCCTTGCTGACAGCTCGTCCTTATTCTTCTGAGCAGCTTTTTTGGCTAGTTCTGGAGCGAATTTGCAATCATTAGACATTTGCTCCTCGGGAAATTGGTCCTCTAGCTTCAAACGCAAGCCGCACATTATATAAATCATAGCCAGCATAGACAGTCCAATGTAAACTGCGAGAACACATTTGGTAAGTACTTCAGTTTCGCATTACTTTTTGGCATGCAAGTCGGATAGCAACTCACCATCGATTATAATGTTGGACACATGGTACAACTTGTTTTTGGTTAGCCAAAACTCATCTACATTGTAATAAATGTGATGCACTCGGAATATTAAGAGGGCACCTGTTTCGCACATCCAGTAGAAGACCGAGATACTTTCCCTTTTCACTATCCTCATCATGGCGACCACATTGAACATCATGTTGAATCCGTACAACAAAACCCACTTGATTGGATAATCTAGGCAGTGTTCAGAGATTTATAAGTTTGCTCTTGGGCACAAAGAACTTACTGTCGACGGATCTGAAGAGCTCCACCGCCCAAAATTGAAACAGGAAAAAGGAGTACACGATGTTCATGCAGCCAATGGCTAAGCCCCAATCCGCCCGGTTTATAAGGCACTGGCACATCATAAATTTCACATAAGCTGCGTCCATTTTATACAAATGCCACAAATTGACTGGCAGTCGGATGAAGCAACTTGCCAAGCCACATACAAGTTTTCTGGAATTCGCTTATCGTTCACTGTAAAACGCATAATTGGGTCTAAATTCCCAATGCCAATGTGCCAATTCCCAATGTGCCATAAAAAGTGTGAAAGTAATATGTTTTTGAAAGTATTTATATAGGACAAATTGGAATAGACAATGTACGCTTTGAATTTGAAAATAATATTACATAACTCCCGACTGATATTTAATTTCATTCAAATTATTGTGAGTATTGAATATTAAGTTTCTAATATCTAATATTTCTTATCGAACATGATTGCTTGTACTTTGTGTGATATTTGTACGTTTAAGTGTAACAAAGGGACCCTAGTTTCCATAAAACCCAGCCATACAAGTTTCGCCTTCAACGTTCCTGTCCGTAGTGAAATCAAAAATTAAAACTGCAAAATTCAGCGAGAGCAAGAAAAGTTCATTTGTGCTCTTTGTGCTTACTTAATCCATAAACTGGTGCGTATGTGTGTGTGTGTGTGTGTGTGTGTGTGTGTACATGACGTGGGGTGTAGTGGGGTGTAGTGATATATGGGCGGAATAGGGGGATTTCCCCTTTGGGGCACTTGAAGCCAACGTGACAACATAAAACGCAGCAGCTTCGCCTTTTTATGCGCCAGCCAGGACAACAACAAAACTTGTTGTGAAATATTAGAGAGTACGATATGAAAATGCAAACCGCAGTAACCAACAAGAGTCCTATATAGATGTTTCTGTTTATGTTAGTGCGGTGCAGCTGTGTGTGCGTGTGCGTGTGCATGTGCGTGTGTAGTGGAAAGTTGAGTTGAGTTGAGTTCAGTTTAGTTAACTGCAGCTGCAGCATCATCGTACGTACTTGATTGCCCTGCTGCTGCTAGTTGGCTGCAGTTTTTGGCCCAAACCAATGAACCACATAATGTGGCATACCCACACCCGCACACAAGCCAGAACACACACGATGCACTCACACGAACTTCAAGTAAGCGTGTAAATTATTTGAATTATTTATGAGCGGCAGCAGCAGCCGAAATATGCAAAAAGCTTTAAGCCTTCGGTCCTCTGACATGGCAGCCGTAAACTAAACACTTACTCAGCGCCAAAATCAGAATCGCTTCAAGCGTTGCAGTGCACAGAGGGAAATGGGTATTGGTTTTGGACTTAATAATATGGAATATAAAATATATATATATATATATATAAATATATATATATATATAAGGAAAATATCATACATGTCATACCGAAAATAAATAAAATATAATTTGCGATAACTAATCTATTTCCAACTTATTTCTTTATTCAATTAGTATCATTGTTTTTTTCATAGTTTAGTATTAGTAGGACGGACATATTCACATGCTTAATATTATGATAATTAATCGTATATATGTATTTTTATGAAGTTTTATACTGAATTCCCGGTTCATATATCTCTGTGCTGAGTCGAAAATAAAAAGGCACAAATTCCTAGCCGAGATTGGAGGCTCGTGGAGTGGACTTCCATTCCCAGGTGGCTGCTCAAACGGCCGACGAGCTTCGAGGGGCCGGCGATTTGATAAATGTGACGCAATTGAAGTTTGTCGGCCAAAGTTGTTCGGTCAGCTAACTGTAAATGTTAATTCCCAGCTGAGAAATTTATTAATAGTCCCAGCCCAGGCGAGAGCTAAAACAAAACAAAAGTAATCTGCCAAATAGGGGCAAGGAAAACGGCACCGATTTCGGCCATGGCTAAGTGAATGGCAAAATTTAAGTTGGTGATGCAAAAAGCAAAAAACAAAAAAAAAAAAAACGGTTTCAACTTGAGCTGCAAGGGTGTTTCTAAATGAGTTTTGTCAGTCGAGAAATGATTACACAACTCCCCGGGGGCCGAGCGGAATTTTCTCGATCTCGAAGGGGAGCGACATACTGTTTAACTTACACTCATATCACGCATACGACCCGAGCGACTTATGGCCGCAATAAGTAGAAGTATATTCCACTTAGTGGGCGGGATGAGTGGCTTGGGTGCTTGGGCGACTTTCCTTTTCGGCTGGTTACGTATCGCAATATGGCTGCCAATTGCACGCACTTTTGTCGTTCAATTTCAGTCGGAAAACTCCCTTGTTTTTCCCCCACGTTGGGTGGGGGGGTATTTTTTCTACGGTTTATTCGGCTTTTGCTAAGTAGCTCAGCGGTTTCGCTCCGTGGGTGGCAAACCCCACCTAACGCCCCACATTTCGGTCCAATAACCCCACTTCCCCCCCAGCCACGTGTATGCGTGTGTGCGTGTGGCTATGTAATAATTTGGTCTATTTGTTGCCTGCCATTCGGTTTATTGAATTTGGCATTTGCATGTTAGACGAGTCGTGTCGCGCATGTGGGTTTCCTGAAATGCCAATCCACCTTCGCAGCATCAGAGGCTTTTCTCCTGCTTTTCTTCTGCTTTTCTCCTGCTTTTTGTGCCGAAAGCTATTCAATTATCTGGCAGTAAGCATTGCAAATGAAGTTGTTTATTGTGCCTGATGTAATGCCAATTGAATTTTTAGCTACTCGAAGGAATGGCAGGTGTGCCAGGCAATGGTGTGGCAAAGGCAATTAAAAAGCGTAACACGGGGCGTATGATGGATGCTTTTTCGTGGGCATGACCTTGGGAATTGTCGTTGGATGCGGTCTATCTGCGTTTCAACTTGATTTATGCGACTTGAGGAGGGGGCAGGGCAACAAACAAAAGCAACCGCCAAAACAAAACGGGGAGCCGAGCAAAGTGCAAAAGCGAATTAATTATGCACATTAACTTTTGCCGCCTAGTGCGCTGCCAACCCAACAAACTGAGGTGAGAGCGACTGATTCGAATTCAGGGACGAAATAAGGATGCGGAACCCAACTAACCCGAGTCCAAGTCCAGGCCTTGTTGAGTGCGCGAATGACTTTGAAAAATGGCAGTTGGCGAAAGCTGCTTAATTAGTGCGTAATTTGTAAGTTGAAGAAAAAAGGAAAAAAAAAACTCGGCTAAGTGGAAAGCCGAAGAAAGGCGGGCGTCGGTTGGGAAAAAAAAGGCCAAACAATGGGAGAGGTAAATATTAATTACTCCACTGGCCGCAGTAAAATGAAATGACTCCTCCAGTGGGCCATCATCTATCAATGTGGCTATCAATCAGGAGAAACCTTTAAAATAAAAACGTAGTACAGCATACCCCGAATCCGCCTGTAGCGCATGTTGATTTTGTATAAACCTTGTTTATTTTCCATTTGCACCCTTTTGAGCCGGCTGCTGCACATTGTTAACGTTATTTTTGTTTTTTTTTATCTCTCTTTTTATTTATCTCTTGGTGGATTGTGGGCCGTTTTGTTTGTTTAGGCTGCGGTCTTGTGGCCACTTTGCTGACTGACCGATTGCCTTGGGGCCTGGTTTTATGACCAGGTGTCAATTAGCCGCTCCAATTTGTGATTAATTTGGCCAGATGTTGTCTCTTACGCCTGCAAAAATCGGATTTTTGCGGTTTTTATATGTGAATTGTCCGTAAATTACGCAGCGGTGGGTCACAGACAGACGGCCTTCATTCATTTGCGCTGGACCTGCACATTTCTGGCCAAAATGCGCCCGAATGGTATGCCATGGGCCCTGCTCCCCACCCCCGGTCCACAAAAAGTTGAATTATGCGCAGAAAAACGCCTGTCGGTTTCCACCGCCTTCCACCTCTTTCCACCGCTTTCCACTCGGCGGTTACCATTTTCCAGAGCACTTTAAGGTCATTCAGTTAAATGCAGCGAAATTATTCTTTCACCGCGGTCGTCCATTGAAATGTTAATTAATGCCGTGGCAGGAACGCAGCGGCAGCAACATCAACAATAGCATAAGAAGAAGCCCTGGCCAGGAATCGAGTTCTATAATGGCCATGTCGCTGGTCACTTTTAGCCAGCGCGGCATTACGTCGTCGAACTCTGCGGCTCTTTCCGACGATGATGCAGGTCCTGGTCGGATGCACTTTACGCACCAGTTGCATAAGTCCTTCATTTTCAGCGGAGCATCGTCGTCGGAACAGATTCCGCCGTTCCCGCTGAAAACCAATCCTCCAGCTTTATCTACGTCTTCATCATCACGAGTGCCGTTCTACAGGGTTAAAACATTGTCTGCCTTCTGCTCAAGGGCTGTGCCGAACAATTTTCTGCCTTTTAATGCCCTTTCAGTGGGCATGGTAGCTTCGTAGTTTAATACTAATATTAATATTAATGTTGTAGCTTAATATCAAATCGAAACTGAGCTACAAATTAAAGTTTTATTATTCAACTAATTAATAAGAACAGGCATTGAATATTTCGGCTTACTTGGCAAGCAAGTAAATGTATGAAATCTATCCAAAACCCGTTCTAGTAATGCAAGTAATTAATAATTGGTTTTTTAGGATAAATTCATTACTAGTAAGTAAGTTCAGCACAAGTTTGCTTTCCTCTTTGTTTTCCAGCAAATTTTCCTCTTATACCTTTCAAGAAAGTATATTAATGACGATATCATAAGCTACCATAGAATTAGTTGCTTACTTTGGTTAATAGAGTTGTCTTATTCTGTGTTTTGTGAAACTTATTATATGTACACTGCAACGGTATACAAGCTTCGGTTTGCCAGAGCTGTCTTTCTTACTGTTTTTTTTTTTTTTTGGCATCGCTGGACTTTAACAAGCGGCTCGTTAACGGCAACCGCGCAATTACACTCGAAATGCTTTAAATTTTAAGTGCTGCCGAGTATGTTCCCTGCGTTTGGGTTTGGGTTTTGGCCGCGTGTCGCACCTGCAAGCTGGCAGTTCCACTTCCACTTCCAGTGGCAGTGGCAGTGGCATTGGCATTGGCTGCTACCTGTTGGCGACGTCCTGCCAGGCAGTTTTCCACGCTGCCAGGCAGTTTTCAGTGAGCTACTCACTCGACGCGCTCGGCCATTGTGGGGCTAATTGCGCAAAGAGTGCGGTGCTTGGCGCTTCGAGCTCACTCGAGTTTTCCCCGCTTTTACCCTTGCCACTTTTCGCCACGTGAGCGTGTGTGCGTGAACGGCGGAAAGCGAGCCCGTGCCCGCGGCTCTAAATTAATCAAAAAATTGTTCTGCCATATTACTTTGGCAGCCGACATTTTGACTGGGCCAACACTCCAGCGATAGCAGTCCAAAAAATCCGGCAATTAATGTGTTCGAAATTTCACAGAGTGCATGCTTGAAAAAAGATCATTATTTATCTGGGGTATATTACTTATATAACTTTTAGGTAAAAATTGGGAATCAAGTTCAAATTATTACTAGTCACGGTAAATGTGTATGATTGCATATTGATTGATTTTAATTGGTGAGTAAATCACAGGTTTTTTTTGCTGTGTGTTGATATCCTTAGCTTGTTTCCGGTGTATCCGTTTCGATTTTTGGCCATTTCATTTCGAGCACAGTCCTTATGGACGCTGAATGCTGGGAACCGGCATTTCCTGCTGGCCTTAATAAATTTTCTCGGCTATGTTTTCTTTGCTCCACTTCCGCTTGCCTTGGCTTTCGCATATTTTTCTTCGACTGGTCTGCGTTATTTTAATTCTTCGAACTCGGACGCTTATTTGTCTTTATTATGGTTTTTTATATATATTTTACTGGTATTTTTTTAGCCTGCGGCAAACGAGCATTATTGCAAGTGGTGTCCAGTAGCACTCGCCGAATGGAAGCAGCCCAGTTCAAGGACTTTGATGGACGTTCGCCCATTTATTGCTCATATTTCATATTTGCCACATTTTCGCTTTTGCAAATGAAAATGAAATTTTTAATAAAAACGATTCGCGTTGTTTTCATTGCTGTGAAAGCTGCTGCAGTAGCAGCAGTAGCAGCAGTAGCAGTAGCAGGAAGCTGAACCAGAAGCTGAAACAGCTTCTGCTGTTGATGTGTAATATTTAACGAGGGGATATATTCTTGGCAGTTTCATTTTGCCCGAAAGTCCCTTCAGCACCAGCAGCACCAGCAGCAGCAGCATCAGAAGAAGCAGTAGTGCACAAAAAATTGCCAGTTGATTGAACCAGGGAGTCAGGACCAAAATGCAGTCGCAGGGTGAGAAGAGCATGGGAAGGAAGCTGAGGGGATTTCACAGGATAGATGAAGTGCCAGCTAAGCAGGTGTCTGGCCATCAACTAACGCACATCCTGTCCCTGGCCAAATGCAACAATTAAATTTCAGCAAGGACACCCACTGACCAACGCCACCACAGGATCGTCCATTGTGATAAATGGGCGGGAGGAGCGGTCAGCAGGAGCAGGACATCGCTTTGTTGCAGCTGCAATTTAGGTGAGTGAAGCAGATTTACCGCTGCAGCTCCGGCCAGCTATTGTCCACACCCACTTCCACACACTCACACACACACTGAAACCCACCTGAGCTCCATTGATTCGCAATGGAACATCATAGGGAAGCTGCAGCGGAAGTGCCACCAGGGATGCGATTACTAAGCTCTGCGAACTGGCTCTGGAAGTGAACCATGTGGCGCCTTGACTTATGTAACAGTTCCAGCTGAAAAGTCGCCTTCGGATTGCAGAGAAAAAAGTTTCATTTCTTTTTCCAGCTAAATAAAATCACTTTTCCTTGGCGCCTAAGAAACAGTATTTATGTACTATGCTTAAGTTCTTAGAATTTCAAAATAATATCACATTTTAAGATACTCTTTATGTTTTAGAGTCCCAGCTTAGAACCCTCATAGCCAGGCCAACTGAGTTCATTATGGTGGGTCACGTTTTTTGACCATTTGTGTCTCCCCTGTTTTGTGTTTGGATGAAGAAATTTGAAGCCAAGAACTGAATTCCTGGTAATGTTTGCCCCCATAAGCTAAGTGTACCAGCTTCCCCCAGTCAACGTCAATGACGTGACACTTGGCTGAAGGAAAGGGGATAAAACCTTCAGCTGGAATATTCAGCTGGCCTGGCACACATTATATGGCACATTTACTCATCAAGATGCAACAACTTTCCTAATTGAATGTCATATGACTGACATTATGCCTGATGTGCGATGTGCCCTGGGCTGTCTTCCCTCGTTCTGCTCGATGTCTTGGCTGATTTTGCCAGAATGCTTCAGCTGCAGCGACCTACTCACGTGTGAAATTAATTTGTAATGACTGTGTGCCCCATGCAGCGTCATTTGCATTTGCGAGGGAGCCGAGAGAGCCGCCTGCATTCCATTTGGTGATGCAGATTGACCCCAGCAGCCAAGTGGCATGTGGGTTCAAGAAGGTCAGGATGCAGTACTATTCCTGCCAGTAGGATGTCATGATGGCCTGGGTGCAAATTGTGCCCTCGTGGAAAGTTGCGAAGCCCCCAGACAAGTTTCCCTTCGTCCACGTCATCGAGCGCATTAAACCTTTCGGCGAAACTTTGTTGGAACTTAATTTCCTAAATTGTTCGCCAATTCTTCTTCGGAATGCAATTACTTTGTGATTTCAAAAGTGGCAGAAAGTTTTCATTCAGTTCTTACTGTTACGTTTCGATTCGTTCCGTTTCGCTGGGACGAGTGCGATTCCGATTCGCAATGCATTGAAACTGGGGCCAACTTAAATTGGAATTGCATTAGACGGAGGCGCAGCACATGCACCTCATTTCCGGCTAAGTGCGGAACCCCCTCCAAACCACTGATCTCACCACGTTCCCCGCATCCAGGAGGTTCGGAGCCACGCAGAAACCGCCACAAAACTTTCCGCTTTTGAAAGTGCCAGCATGTTGCACGGACAAAAATGAACAAAGCCACTATTTTAGATGTTAATTTTGTTATATGGCAGAGTTTGTTTGCTGTTCAAGTAAAGTTAATAAATCGCTTCTAGAGTCTGCTTTTCAATACAAAATAAATAAGACGGCGTGAGAAATCATAATAGTATCATTATCCTGCTAATGGATTTGTACTCTTCAAATAAGCGTTGACTCGTGAGCAAATAATTGTTTTTATATTTTTTTTTCTGTGCATTTATTACCAGGCCGCCCTGCAGGCAACAGGTGAAATTGGCACAATCTGCACACCGCACGACGTGAGAGGCGTTGGGTGAAGGCTTTTGGGACGATGGCCAAGCCGAAGAGTTGCTGTCAAGGACGTGGCCAGGACAACCAGAGAACCGGGAAGCTGGGGAGCCGAGAAGTCGACAAGCCGGACAGACAACTGCAACCCGAGCCGGGCGACGCAAATTGCTTCAAACACCTTGGCAGGCGGCTGGAAAAATTGGAACTGAGCAGACAACTTAAAGCGAAAAAAGGCAGGACAAGTAATAGAAGATGTTGAAAGAATGGGGCACCTCCGGGAAAGGGTGGGTACGTAGGACATGGCTTGTCTACTTAAAAGTTTTCAAAGCGCTGCTTATGGCACGTGCTGGCGGAAGAGCAGCGAAGGTGGGTGGGTGGTGCGGTAACATGGCTTGAGTTGGGTTGGGGCAAAAAAACAGAGGTGTGCAGGTGGGTAGGTGGGCAGGTGGGCAGGTGGGCTGTGGGCTGTGGGCATGAGCATGCCAGGCAGGCAAAGCGTATTAAAATACAAAGCAGCATCATTAAATGTTAAAAGATGCCTTTGGCAAAATGGGTGGGGGGAGCAGCAATCGCAACTACAAGTGCCCAGAACCTGCAACAACCACTTAAAAACACCAACAACCACCGGTAGAGAGGGTTGCGAACAGAAAAAAAAAACGAAAACAACAACAAAAAAAATATAATTCAGAGCAGAACGCGCAAGGACAATGCAGGAGGGAAATTGCGCAAGCATCAAGTGCATTACTCAGGTGATTTCGCAAAGAGTTGAGCTCGGAAAAAATGTGGCAAAAAGGAAATCCAGAAAAAGACAATGCAAAATGCAAATAATTCCCCCGACGGAGTCAAAGCCAAATAGCGATCTGTTAATAATTATAATTGAAAATGTGCAACACAAATGTGGCGCAAATGAAATGCCTTTCAGCCATTCCGTTCAAGGCATTCCGTTGCGTATACGCAACGTATGCAGCTGCTACCGTTGCAAAGCATCCTTCTGGTGATTGCGATTATTCGGATAATGCCAGCGAGCTGTGGGATATCCACCACAAAGCAGCGGCAATCAGCAGGGGATTTCCTTGCCCAAATGCATTTTGGCCAACAGCCAGCAGGCTAAGAGCCGTAAGTGAGCCATTGTCTTTGCCATGTCGCCTGGGCCCCACCCAAGCTGCACTTTCATTCCATTCGGCCCTCTGGTTCCCCGCTCTTAGAATGCTTAACTGCAATGGAAAACTTCGATTTGGAATGCATCTCAAGGACTTGCAATTAAGCTGGTCTCCAGAAACCTCTCATAGTTTTTATTGTTTCTGCCATCATTGGAAATATATATGCCAAAAACTATGCTGCCAAAAGGTTTGTGACGAATTTCAACTGCTTGGTATTGAGCGGCCCAAGCGCAAACAAATTCAGCCATGAATTCTGTGCCCCCAATGACTTCTCTTTATGGAATGGACTGGCAGCTAAGTTCGACCACATCCTAAAGGGATTTCGGCCAGGTTAAGTTGCTTTTGTTCCCACTAACTAGCTCTAAGCCCAGCGCCACGCCTCTGATTTTACAGGTAGCAGTTCAGCAGTTTTGGCCATGAGCAGGACAATGGAATCCGCGCAGTGGCTACTGGGTTTTCCTTGAGAGCAGACGGAGTAATACAAAGTGTAAGTAAGTGGGTGGGAAGGTGGGAGCGAGAGGTGGGGTGCTGGGTGTGAGCAAGAGGGAAGAGGGAAGAGGCGATAAACGAAAGGTGTTTGCCATGGAAATGAAATGAAATTTACCTCACTCAGATATTAATATTTTTGTGTACATTTTGCATTCATCGCTCGGCAATATTAAATGGCACTGAAAATGGAGCTGGGCGTTATCGTAAATTGGAAAATCAAATTTATGCCCATCTATAGCTGTTATAATTATGTAGACTGTGAAACAATTTTATGGCAAATTGAGTTTTATTGGCCAGCAATGTACCGCCTGGCGGCTTGACACCAACCACCTTTGCCAAAATCCATAAATATATTATATATACATACGAGTATACTCGTATATAAAAACCGTTTGCTGTGCGGGATGCGGGGCATAGGGCTCAGCTGGCAGCTTTGAGTAGTTGTTGTCCTTATCAACGGCGTCAACAAAAAAGTTTTGGCAAGAACATCTCACAAGTGCCGGGACACACGTAGATACAAGTCCCCAAATGTGCCGCTCTGTGTGTTTTGGATAACCTTTTGCTGCCGCTGGATTATGATGAGTTTTGCTCTCGGCCCGGAATCCGGAAAAAAAGAAGGAAAAAGAAACGCTGGGGCCCAAGTCCCGGACTATGGCTGAACTCGTAAATACCTTCATTATCGTTAAATCATGCTGAGTGGGAGAGATGGGGCACGAAGTGGGTGCTGGAGGAGCCAGGAATCCCTCAGCTCATGTCAGCCGTTGTCCTGGCCGTTGCCTTTTATTTGCCCTTTATTTCGCTTCCTTCAGTGCGGCGTGGCTTTGTGACTGGCTCATGTGGAGTTTTAAATAGATTTAAATGCGCATTTAAATGAAATAAATGAGCAACATTTCGGCGCACTCAGCTTGTGATTTGCACAGGGCCAAAGTTGGTGAAAAATCAGTTACTTTGAAATATGGGCGTGGCCTCAACTGTGACCCACTGGTCACGTGATGAGGAAGGATTGGCCCTAACGGTTAAAGTTCAGCGAAATTCGGCACTTATGCTTCATAAACTGCCGAATGGTTACAGAATTATGTACTGGAACAGCTTATAAACGGAATGTAGATATCCACAAGTAAAAAGATTACTCTAATCCACTTGAAAAAGTGAAATCCAATGCACACATTTGGATAGCACCTGGAATCTTTTCTGAATTATGCCTAACTTGGAGAGACTATTAAAGACATAGGCATTCTTATTCTAGGGAATAAATGCATGAGTTTAGAACTTTAAATACCTTAAGTCGCCAAAGTATCGACACGCCCACTGACTCCACAGTTTTCCAACCATCACGTTTATTTATAACGACCGTAAGGAACGGAGCACAAACTTGATGCCATAAAAATGCAATTATATGGAAATTTATGATAAATTTCTTGCCTGTTAATTACAAAATATTCATAAATTATCCACTCAATTCTGCCACGAAATTCCCTAAAAGTATTTTATTTATTATTACTGGTGATGCATTGCCGCAGAAGAATGAGTATTTCAACACCGTCGGAGTTTCGGCGGTGGAAACAAATTCTAATTAAAAACTCAAAGTTGGAAAACTTTTTAGCCCTGGAATCTTTGCAACCGGCACCTGTTTAAGCTCGGCGTCAAAGCCGAAAAACTTAAGAGCTTAGAGCTCAGAGCTCAGAGCTGGCTGAATGTAAATATAATTGCCACTAAAGTCCAAACTAGTAAACTTTCTAATGCACAAAGTGTCGAAAAGTTCATTCATCACATAAACATGAATGCACAATGTGTGAGCGAGTGTGTGTTGTCGAATTAGTTATGCATTCATTTGCTTTTTATGAACTTTCCATAGGTTTCCGCCCTTCAGTGTTGGATGTCAAATGAGTTGAGAAAGGAAATCAAGCCCTTTGAGTGAGTGTTTCGAGTCAAGAGTCATGAGTCATGATCTCAGTTTGCAAACTTATTTAAATATGTTCAAGAACAACAATCAATTTAACTAAAGGTGAGGTCTCAAGCCAAATATTTCAAAAGATGTACGTGTATTTAAACGGCTGTGATTGAAATACAATAAATTCCGTGGTAATCAATTTACTGAGATACATAGCTGTAATACATGTATCTTTTTGGTATAAAAGGTTCGTATTATTTCATAATTTTCAAACATCTTAACCTGGTTACAAGAGTAAATGGATTAAATACATTTTAGAATCCGAGAAGGATCCTTTTGCTTAAGGTTAATATTTATTCGAAAACGAATAAACGAAAAGCTGCTGGTAGACGACTACCATAAATTATATGACATTTAAAGCTGATTAATAACAGCGATGAAAAGTTGTATGGGCCCCCTAGTAAATCACCACAAAAAATAAACTTCCCAGCTGAAAGAAGTTGCCTCCTGCAATTAGGGGAATGTATGTTAATGAGGGGAATGGAACTGCGTCTGAATTCCAGTAACAACTCGGCTAATTACAGTGAAAACTAACCACAAGTGGCTGCCTCGATGGAGGCATTTCCCTTATGTGAGAAAAATTTAATTAAAAAATGCTCCTTCACATGTTGGATCGCCTACCAGTTGGCGCTCAGAAAAGTTTTTGAAAAGTTTGTCAATTTGCACTCGCCTCCTTGAGTCAACGGTACCTTTTTGTTTTTTAACTGCATTTAATTAGGACTGAAAAAAACACAAAAAGAAAACAAAAATCACTATTTCACTTAACATGACAGCGCTGTTGGACGGAGGAAAATTAATTTCTTGCATAAATTGGGCTGCTGAAAAGGGCTGCTCCAATTAGGTTGTGGAAAACGAGAGATTAAACCCTGGGCGGAGGGTCAGTCTGGCTTTTCATCCCAAGTACCCGTACCCATGCCGAAATAGCATCGATCGATTTCCGTTTAATATCCTCGGCATGATATGCTACCATTTTCCCGGGGCTCACAAGTAAATACGGCAAATCATTGCGCCAATTTCGATGCGATGCCATTCGATTCGGTTCCGTTTGGCACGTATTTAGGGCCTGGCCAATGGCCGAGCATAAAAATTATATTAAATTGGCATTAAAATCATGGCTGCAACAACAGCAGCCACTTCAAATGCCCATTAAAATAATAACCAGACGGTCTGGGCTCCGATTTGGTTTCGGTCTGCCTTGGCAAAAGATCAAAGGGCTACTGACCACAATGTGCGCTTAAGCATGGCCAGCACGTGCTGCAATGAACTCGACAAACTCGAGTCGACATACTTATGCAAATGGTCCGGACTGTCCTGCCGAGTGCCAACAAGCTTAAGCCCGAAATTGCCATTCAATGTTGGAGCTTGGAGTTTGGAGCTCAGTTCCAGCGGGCATTAATTGCTGGCAGGTTTCATTCACCGTCAACTACTCACGCAGATTAGGAGCACACTGAGAAACAGCGGGAACTGAAAATGAAGCTCTTTCAATTTACTCAGATTGTCAGCTATGTAAAGGTATTTTGAGCACTGTAGAACAGCATTTATGGCAAGCGTTTCAATGGCCGTCCTGGGCATTTAGCCATCTGGTCGTTAAGTTGAAGATGTCGACATTGATTAAGCAAATACCGCAGCTGGAGTTCAATTAAACCAAATTAAAGATTCGGCCGCTTGAACGGTTTTGCCACTGCACGTGGCCATAAATTATGCGGCCGAGTCAGAAGCTGACAGCCAGGAGCTGAAGTTGAAGTCGCAGTCAGAGCGAACTAAACGCGATTATCTTAATTTATGCAGGGTCCTGCGATTTGGGGGCTGGTTGGGTTTACTTATGCGTATCCGATGCTTGCTGCAGGACTGGAAATAAATATAAATTGCAAAAACTGTCAAAGCCAAACACTTTGGCGCAGGCCATGTCCGAGCTGGCCGAAAAGGGAATGCATTGGCCAGCGGGTCCTGGCCAAGTTGACATGTGTGTGTGTGTGTGTGAGTGTGTACATGCGAGCTGGTTAGCGTATGTGTTAGTGCTCGGGTGCGGTACAATAAAGACATTTTTATCGCTGCCGCATTTGACATTTGAAGTATGCGCTGCAAAATTTATTGTTGCTCCGTTGTTTCAATAAACAAGAACAAGAGCTGGGACTGGAACGGCTGGAACGGTATAACAAAAGGCGAATAAAAACAGGCAATGGCACGGCTATAGCACCCGATTGGAATTTCAATTTAAGCTTTTATCTTTGGGCCAGGCCAGACCAGGCCAGGCCAGGCCAGGCCATGCGATGCGATGCGGTGTTCCTTTGCTCCTTTGACATGCAAAGACAAACCGGCGGAGTGGGTGAGTGCCATGCGAACCTGTTGGTGAATAGTTGCGCACGAGGAGGCTGTCAATGATTGTTTAAGATTGCTGCCGTAATTGTATCGGTTGTGTGTTGCCGGGCTATGACTGCCGGCAATCAGCTTATACATATTGCATGGCCATCCTGCAATAAAACCATTCGCACACTCACAAAACCGGCCAAAGCTGGAATCGGAGCGGGGATGCGTGTCCATCGGATGATGGCCTCACTGCTTATCCCCAGCACGTGCTCAATGCACTCCTGGAACAATCGTCCAACTGGTGTAGAAGCACTGCAAGAAATAAAGGCAACTTTATATTTAAGCACAGCATTACTTGCACCTAAAATTGTAACATTTCTACTTACAACTTTTACATCTAAATTGAACTGTTCATTATTTCATACTATAAAGTATTAAAATTATTTTGATTTTGCAAGAATTTTTTTCTGTAGTTGCCACCTGCTGTTGTCCAAATCAACCCGCCTGCCCGCCCGCACACACCCACACACACACACACCCTCTGCTCGCAGGAGCCTGCAACGTGACGTCAATGCGAATGCGCTTCAAAGTTGCTGCCGATGGTGCGTATACGCAATGCCGAAGAGCATCCGCTCGTTTGCCCACCGGACGATGGTTCTTTTACATAACAATGGCGTTCGCACGGGCGCTAAGTGTGACAATAAATTGTCCTGTCAACTTGTATTTATCTATATCGTGACCATTTCCGGTGCCAGCGGCAAAAGTTTTGTTAGGCGCCACAACAACAAGTGGCAAAAGGAGGCTCGCTTTATTACCTTGATTCAGTGGTGTCCTTCGGGTTCATTGTCTTCTCCTCCCACTCGCGCTCTCCCCCTCTGCCATTCTGCTTTTCTTTTCCTGGCGAATTCCATTTTGCATGTGTGCGTGAATCCTTTTCGGGGCTTCTGCCCTCTGTGCGAGTTCATATTAAATTCGTATGCCTCGCGTGTGCCGCGCAAACAAATACCATCAAAAAAAAAAGAGGCAAGAGGCAGCCCGGCACAATGCAGCACCGTCTCTGGGGCATAATTTGCGTTTAATGAATTGTGCAAAAAGATTTTTATTCACTTAACCACACACACACACGCACACATACTCGCACATATGTGACTGTAAGCCGCTTATCGCCATTTTTGGTCTAGCAAATTGAAAAGCTGCATTACGACTGATGGCTCTTCTTCTTGCACGCTCAGTCGGGATTACTTTCCGATCAATTATTTAGTCATTAGTGCCACAATAACCTACCATATGTAAACAAGTGAATATTTAGGAGTGCGCGTGGGGAATGCTCGCTTGATCGATGAATGTGGCCAAGAAAGAGCTGACTAATTGAGATTAATTAATGAGACGGAGTTTTCAATAGCAATTTTTGGGGCTTACGGTCAAAGCAGAGTATTAAAGCCACTTTAAGAAGGGACCCTTTCACACAAAAATCTGTCAGTTCATCATTTTGAGTGCAGGAACAACGAAAACGGCAAGAACAATGCCTAACACCACATCAAGTTAAGATGATAGCCTTCATGACAACAACACACGCGGCAAACTTTTCAAGATATACGAGTGTGTATACACAAAGAGCCGGGGCCGAAAAGCGAGAAAAACTGGCGGCTGTAATTTACACGCTTTCCCCGGTCGGAAGCCCAACCCCACCTCCATCCCCCGCTGTCCTCGATCAACGTCAGGCAAACGCTTTTCCTGATAGCGGACATTCTCCCCGAGCACTGCACACTATGGCATGGCACAAACGTACGCCTTTATCTCGACGTCGAGATGCGTAAGTGTGCGTGTGTCCCGCATTAAATGCGGTCTGCCTCGGCGATAAACTTTTGCAGCTGCTATATACAAGTGGAAATGCCCTTCCTCGAGCGCCCGCTTTTATTTGGCATTTTTTTGGATTGCCGCCTTCCGTTTGGCTCAATCATTTTACGTCTCATAAAACATAAATAGCAATCGATTGGTGAATGGGGTCTCCCAATCTCTACCCCAATCGAGAGTCGGCGGCAGTCTCGAGTCCTCCGGAAGCGTCGAACTCCATCTGACACTGTCATTGTTTCGTCGGCGACAATTTGAATTACCCGTAGCTGGAGATAAAGCCAAAATCGGTGGCATGCCACTCGATGCTGGCATACTCTTTCCAGTTCGTTGGCAATTTAAACATTTATGAGACCACCAAATGCGATGAATTGCTCTCTGTTTACATTGCAAGGTAAACAAATGTTTCTGTATTCGTCAGCGTTTCTTTTAAATGTTTGCGAATTTTCGAATTTGTTGAGTTTATACTTATAACGAACGCAATCCCGCTGCTTTGTGTGTGGGTAAAATGTTGCAGAATTTGTTCGTGTATGTGTTCTTTGTTTAGAATTGCTGTGCGTATGTAAATTTCCGATTTTTTCTTTGTTTTTATTATGTTATTGTTCTCAAGGTATAATTATAAATGCTTGGATAAATAAAGTAAAAATCTCAAAAAACTTTTTTTTTCTGAATTTTGCATATCTTGTCTATTTACTAGCCTGCATAAAGAGCTCAAACAGGAACACCTGGGCCATGTATCCTCGCCGAGGATAAAGGACATTCAAGGTCTATATGTTCATCGATTGCTGTTATTGTTGTGTGTTTTTTTTTTGCTGGTTGCTCTCCAGGGTAACATTTGGCGGTTACTTTGCCGCGGGCGGCCAAAGTCTATAATGCAGCATTATTTTATGTCGAGCCAAGCAATTTATTGAATTTTACTCCTTCGTACGTTGAGCTTTTCTGTGTTTCGTTCGACTTCATCTCCAATTTTTTTTTTCTTTGTTTTTTCGTTTTTTTTTTGGTGGGACAAATGTGTTGAAGTATTTTATGGGTCTCTTTTGGGCAAATATCAATAAATTTTTAATATGATAAAGTGAGTCAAATGATGATTGAAATCGAGCTACGAATTCGCATTGCTTATCCAGATCAGGTTTTTGCCGTAGCGAACTCTGTTCATTTTGCAGTACTTTCACTGCACAAATTGAATTCAGTGCTCGGTTGGCTCTTTGCTATCCTTGTGGCCTTTGTGTCATTCTATCCTCGTCCTGGGAGTCCTTTTTTTCGCCCGCTCTCTGCCATCTGCCATTTGCGATTTGCCATTTGCATGGCTAGCAAAAGCGATAAGAAAAATGCAATTCCCACTGCACGGACACATGTGACAAAAGGGCTTGGGAAATGGGGGGCGTGGGAAAAGGGGGCGTGCTAAGCTGCTTAGCAGTGGCTGTGAAAAAAAAGGGAATCGCCAAATTCAATTGACGCTACTCGAATCAAATCAAAGGCGAATCAATGCCAACTGCCACCAAATTTCGGAGATTTTAGCATGCAAATTTAAACGAAATATTTAGCCAGAATTAGGCAATGAATTAGCCAAAGAATTAGATGTCGGTGGAATGTTTCGCTGGGTAATTTCGGAGTGAGTCAGGTTACATGTTTAATTCAGCTTTATCTTCACCGCGGCCTCACTCACTCACTCACACGCTCACACACATTTAATTACTACACCGTTGGCAATAATTTATAATACTAATTAAAATTTCGAACACGCATACAGGCACATACATACGGACACAAACACATTCGCATAAATAATCACTGGAGAATGGAGAATGCGCCGCCGGCATTGAAAATTTTCATTTGCATGCAGACAACAATCTCGCACACAACCCAAAACACCCTCCAATACGCATGAAATTGCTCCTGTGTGTGTGTGTGTGTGTAAGTGTGTGTGTGCAACCTTTATCAATCAAATGTTAATTAAGTTTCAACTCAGGCAACCGAACAAATGCCAAACCAACTAACAAGCCAACTTTTTCGCCGAGGCTTTGGCTTCCACAGGAGCCACCGACGACGACGACAACGATTCTGTTGAAAAATTAAATTGGTTTGCCTTCGCAGGCTTAGTGAAGACGGAGGCCACCATGGCGTATGCGAAACAACTTTCCGCACCTTTCCATTCCGCCCCTAACAAGCTATCACGCATACGACCTGGCAGCCGGCATATAAAATGCAAACGTAATGCGTTCATCAAAAAAAAAATTACCCAACTGATGCTCCCTCTGCAACGAATGAAACAACCGGAAAAATACTAAATATAGAGTAGCGTACATAACGTATATATACATACGTGTATGTATGCGTAACCGGAAATGTAAGTGCTCCGCTCACTCCGCTCGCTTCATGATATTGTCTGACTTGTTTGTAATGGTTTTTTGGTTAACATGCGCCAGATTGATGAGTGGCCAAATTGTACACAGCCGCAAATTGTGGCAATTTCGGTTACTGTCAACGCTACACACACACACACACACACGCACACCCATAGTCTGAGGGCTTTCTTGCACTAAGGCAGGCAATCTCAAAGGACGAGACCCATACACACGTACAGCTGGAAAGGCGTAAGCATGTGGCAAGTGTGCCGGCACGTTTTTATATTGCAGCAGCCAGCAGAGCGCTTGTTTGCATGCCAACAAGGAGTGGCTACCGGAACAGAAGCCGAATCCGAATCCGAATCTAAATCAGAATCAGGAACAGCAAACAGGAGCGAAAGGCAGGTTGCAACAGAGACATCCACATCCACTCCAGCCGGAGTCAGGCTCTGTTGCGGTTGCAACAACTCGTTGGGGCATTCCAGAAAGTTGTCCTGGTCGAAGGGATTCCCCTTAGAGCTTGGGCCAGCTGCATTCCATGCGAGACCTTTAGCATCAGCACATTTTTGGGCATTTGAAGACAAACACAAACATTTTTTGCGGTTCTTTAATATTTGCGGAGAAACGAAGTCATAATTTAATTCGTTCCACACCCGTTCTGCAGACAAGCTATCCGAAAGCACTCTTATTATAACAGTGCTTATGTTCTTGATGAATAGTAAGATTCTCAGCGATCACGATCATTTTAGTTTTCATTTTAAAATTAGAAACCATTTTGTTTCAACATCGTCTCTAATCTAATCAAAGAAAATAGCAACACTAGGGTTGATGGAACGGTCAAACTTAAATAATGCGTGCACATTGTTTAGTTAACACCATTTTGGTACCCAATGTAGTGTGTTGCTCTTTCAAAGCTAAGTTTTCAAGAAAGTATTGTGCCCGAGGTCGAATGGCACTCGATGCCCCCGCCACTCGATTGTGCCACACGGGGCGGATGCTTGACGTGACGTGCGCCAAGCTGGAACGGTAACTGCAATTTGATAAAGCAGAGTGACAAGTGCAGCAGAGCAAAAGGTCAGCACTCCACCAAGCACCATCCCCCTCTCCTAACGCCACTCCACGCTGGCCATTTGCAACTGACAGAAGTCAGTGGGAAGGTGACAGGCGAAACCAGGTAAGACCGTCAGAAAGAAATCGCTTGGCATGTGATGCCAACATCAGAAACAGTAATCCCCAATGATAAGGCGTCACAGTTGTCGCAGTTATGGAAGCCAGTGGGCAGAAACGCGCACGTTGCGTTATTTATTCGGACTCATCTGCCGAGCAGGAGCTCTATGTCATCGGTCAGGGCAACTGGTTCCAGCTCAGCGCCATATCTTTTGTGTATATTCCCCTTTCGATCCACCAGAAACTTGACAAAATTCCACTCGATATCATGTTGGTGGCGCGTAAGCAGCTTGTACAGCGGATCTGCCTGAGCTCCCTTCACATCTATTTTGGCAAAGAGGTGTCCTATGTTGGCTCCCTCCCTGCGCAGGTGATCCAACATCTCCTGGCCATCGGACTCGGGCATTTGACCCCCAAATTGGTTACAGGGAAAGTTTAGAATCCTCAGACCGCGGTCCTCGTATTCCTCCAGTAAATACCGCAAGCCGCTGTACTGAGATGAAGTAAGTCCGCATCTGAAGCAAAAAGGTGGGCCAACTTTTTACAGCACTTTTTGGGAATCGTTCTTACTTGGAGGCAATGTTGACGATTAGCATCACATGGCCGGCGAATTTATCGAGTTGCACGGGCTCCCCAAAGGTATCTCGAACGGTTAGAGCCCGTATCGTCAGACGCCATCGCATATCCTGCAAGTCCTGCTGCAATCTGCTGCGTGTTTGTAGCACTACCACCAGGGCCACTGCAGCCATAAGGCCAGGGAAAATAGTATCTTTATCGAACATCGTCTAGCGTACTAACTGCATTTGGGATCCCATAGTGCTTTAAGTGAAAATCGATTCGTGTGGCTAATTGTGCGTGAAGCGCCTGTTAAAAATCGCATTTAAATGTGCGGCCCTTTCGTTTCGGTACAGTCGTACACACACACACACATCCATACATATGCCCCAAAAAAGTGGCAGCTAAAATTGAATTTGGCCAAAAAGAGCTAAAGTTGCATATGCTGACCTACGAACCAAGTTGCACGTTAACTTAATTATACCCGTTACTTGTAGAGTAAAAGGGTATACTAGATTCGTTGAAAAGTATGTAACACGCAGAAGGAAGCGTTTCCGACCATATACAGTATATATATTCTTGTTCAGGATCAATAGCCGAGTCGAACTGGTTATGTCCGTCTTTCCGTCCGTCTGTCCGTATGAACAATCTCGGGAAGTACAAAAGCTAGAATGTTGAGATTAAGCATGCAGCTTCCAGAGACATAGACGCAGCGCAAGTAAATGTTGCCACGCCCACTCCAATGCCTACAAACGGCCCAAAACTGTCACGCCCACACTTTTGAAAAATGTTGTGGTATTTTTTAACTTTTTTATATATCTTGTTAATTTCTATAGATTTGCAAAAAAATTTGTGCCACACTTTAAAAATAATTTTAAGTTGTTTGTTTAATTGTAATTATTTTTTCCTCAATTTCTACCGATATTCCAGAAAATGTTGAAATTTCTCGTTTGTACTTTCACTAGCTGAGTAACGGGTATCTGATGGTCGGGGAACTCGACTAAAGCATGCTATCGTGTTTTAAACTTTTTTTGGTCTCTGCCGGCCGCACACGCACACAGTGGCACACTGAAAACAACAACAACAAAAAGTTGAACAATCGTAACGAAATAATTGAATTTTTATTTCCGTTTTATGTGTTTACTTCCGCTTCATGGCCGCGGCACCATTTTCTCCAGCTTTTCCAGCTTTTTCGCTCGCCCTGTCCACATGTGTGCGTGTGTGTGTGTGTGGGCATGGTGATTTCGGCCTATTTGTATACAAAAGGCAGTCAATTTCTGCCAGCTTGAGGAAACTTTTTAAGTCAATTGTCAAAAAGTTTTTAACATCTTTTCCCCGGCCACGCCCCACTTTTGTGGGCTGTATGGCTCTGTTTCTGTTTCATTTTCGCTGTCAAAATTGAAATATAATTCGGTAAAGTTGCGCCTCTTTTCGGTTCGGCTTTTCCACTTAGACGACGTTCGGATTTGGGCCATAAATCAATGCCAGGGGAAAGGCGTTCGACTGAAATTGATTTAGAATGCGGGAAGTGGGCGTCACTCCTTTTGGCCGTCTGTCAAGCTTCTGCACTAAAAACAGTCTGAAGTGTCAGTGCATTTTATAGTTTGATTGCATATTGCTGCCACATAGGTTTTTCAAATTCGACATCATAGCACAACTATATGTTGTGACATAACTTTATAACATAAAAACAGGATGATTCATTTTAGAAAATTTTTTCCATTCTAAAAATATAAGCAACTAAAGTCTCAGAAGAAAGCACCTTCTATACAACTCAGCTGAAATTGTGATTATCATAAAATCAGCATAGAAAGATTGCCAACCGGTTTTATAGCAATAACCAGCGATTATGCTAAGAGACATCTCCGTCAGACTCGAAGTCAAATCCATCGAGCACCCAAGATGATCAACTATAGCGGTTTTGCATATTTGATGCACTTGGCATAAACTTAATAAACTTTGCCCCCAGTTACAGGTTATAAACCCGGCGCACCGAACTCGTAAAGAAGGAAGCGCGTTAAAGTCACTGAGCCACAACTCGCTGTTTTATGACCATCTCGATGAAATTGTGGCTCACCCAGTTTGCCGTTTCCATCTGGTTTTGTCTAAGCATCTGCCATCATTCTGGCTTTTGTTGCACCATTTTTCACTATTAACACTAGCCATAAAAGTAGCGTTTGGGCCAATAAAACTTTTGACATGTGGAGCAGGGGTTCCCTAAGTTTTTTCCTGCCACTAGCCCGGACAGGTGTTACCTTCACCCTTGGCACCTGGGCTTCTCCAGTTGCGCCTGCTGGTCCTGCATCTCCACTTGTCATTTGCCACTGTGTCCCCAGCTACTTGCTACTTGCCACTTGCCACTTGCCACTTGCCACTTGCGCATTTAATTAAGTTTACGCCGCGCTGCACACGCAAAAGAACGAAGGACGTTATTAATTAAATTCCTTTATACACAGGTTAAGCCACCCAGCCAGCCAGCCAGCAAGCCAGCCAGCCAAGCCCACCGCCACCTTCCGTCTTTGTGTGTCAACAATTGGAATATTAACGAGGCAACTAATGAAAGTTTACAAAGCCAGGGTGTTTTTCCGGCGAAACAAATCGAAAGGGAAACATTTAATAAAAGTCGCTCTCGCCGATTTTCCGCCCGAGATCAAAGCAACTGCTAGAGCAGTTCCCCCAGCACCACTTGACCCACGCGGCGTATGCGTGATTTTTGCTACCAATTATAGTGGATCGCCTTGGGAGCCTTTTGGAGTGTCTGCGCGCAAATCCCGCCGCGTTGATGCACTGCGGCAAAGGTTTCGGACCCCTAATAAGCCACGACCTTAACTGACTCACACATCAAAGCAAGAGCACGCACACCCACTTACACACAGGCTTAAGCCCCAGACACGCAGACATATGCAAAAAGGATATGTATTAACTGTACGCATTTAAGCCGCTTGTCGAACGCGCACAAATCCAGAAGGGGAAAATCGACTCTTATTCAATACACTCGAAAAATCAACTTTGGCAGATCAGAAAAAAAAAACAGCGAGAGGATGAAAACGAGACAGCAGGATGGAGCGGGAAAACTGGATTTTTGGGTGGCTACAATATGCGAGTATAAATGTGCAAATCCCCAATGCAGCAACAGCTGCTGCTCAGCCACGCCCACCCCGCCCACCCCGCCCTTCAGCTGCACTCGCTTGGCATTTACATTTAAGCTGATAAGGAAAAGTGCCTGCTCCTCGGGGTCCCATGGTTTACCGCCTCCTGCCCCCGAAAATCCACCTGAGCGCCAAGTCGCCTCGAAGGACACACACACACACACACACACACACATCGAAGACGGCGATGAGAATTGTTTGTTGAAAATGTCGCCAGTTTATGAAATCGCGTGAGTTGGCAGCAAGGAATTCACATTTGACGCACGCACTTTACATTATTAATGCCTAAAGCCGAAGGCGGCAGAAACAAGTTCCAGTTTTAGGCCAAAAGCACGCAAATCGAGAGAGAGATACCCTTTCAGAAGCAAAATGAACTGTGCTATTTCTAAAACAACTGCAAAAATACGTGTTAATATAATTTAAAATAGGTTTTTATTATTAGTTATAATTTTCCTAAGAATCTGACTCAATTCAATCCAAGACTATTTTCTTATATCTTTAGTTCAGATCTTCGATGGTACTTATATACCCCACATATTAAAAATTAGACCGAGTTAGTGAATAGTGCTGTGTGCGTGCTTGTGTGCGTAGAGCAGCATCGGTGTTTTGGAAAATGCTGCTGCCATTTGGCAAATGTATCGCATTTCCGTTTGGGTGTTTGCACTTTTACGCTTCGCTGGGAATTTTCCAATTTTTGCTGCTAATATTTATTAATCAAGTAATAGCTACTCACACACAGGCACAAACTGCGTGTATGAACACTTGAGCTTGTGCCTGTGTGTGAGTGTGAGTGTGAGTGTGAGGACGCTTGATTTTTGCACGAAAAATTGATTGGAAATTTATAAGCTAAACTTTTTCCACTGTTTGCTTTTGTTTGCGGCCCACGAAACAAACTTTTTTCGTGTGCGCGGTTGTATTTTGCCTTTTTTTTGTTTTTTTTTTGTTTTTATAGCATTGCTGCCATTTGCAGCACTTGAAAAGGTCGCCACAAATGGAGGTGTGTGTGTGTGTGTGGGTGTGTGGAAAATCCGCATCAGAAAAATATTGAAATTCGATTTTTTTCGTGCTCCCAGTAACCTTTTACCAGGTACCCAGCTGTCTGTCAAAGCCTCGCCATGAGGCAGGAAGCATTCCGAATCATTTTCAGTACAAACTTTGTGTCGAGCACACCTAGAACCCACTCCAATCAAATAAAGTAAGTTCAAATTGTAACTATTTCGGTGGAAAAAATTTCCGAAAAATATTCAAGCCAAAATATATTTGTGGTCACTTTTCGGTTAACGTTTTCAACTCAACTTGTCTTTCACAGCGCTGCCTATCACGCTCTACAAGATGAACTATCTGCTGATCCTTGGGTGTAAGTATATGTTGGTAACTATGTATATGTATATACTTAATTGCATATATTCCATTAATGTTTTGCTTAAGGCGTCCTCATGATGATGTGGCCGAAGTACGGCGACTGCCTGCGCATGAAGCGTTCTCAAGGCGATACTGCAAGTGATTATAACGAAACCACTGCATTGGACAATAGTGCTTCACTGAGCGGAAAGGCCACCGTGTTGACCAATAGCACCATTACCACTAACATGTTTGCAGCCACATCTCCCAAGCAGAAGAATACTACTGGACCTGGGCGCACTACGGGAGTTCGTGGAAAAACCACCAGCTCCACGACCACCACCGCATTATCATCCTCACTTGCTGCTGTGGCATCCACATCCTCGCCTCCGGATGCCGGAAAGTTCCAGCTGGTGGAAGATCTAATGGGACTGCGACGTCCCAAGAGGCGTTTGGGCAGCCTGATGGACGACGGTCTGCAGCCACGACAATTGCACCACAAGCGTCGCCAGGCGGGAGAAACTGCTGTTGTGGCCACCTCACTGCCACCCAAACCGAATCCCAATCCCAATCTCAATCCCAATCCCTATCCCTATCCCAATCCCAATCCCAATCCCAATCCCTATGTGTACTACAACAAGTTGGTTTCGCCCGATGGCAAGCACGAGGTGAAGGAGTTTGAGCTACTATCGCCCAACATGATGATTGAGAGTGTGCAGCAGGAGGTGAACTACGGCCCTGAAGTTCTGCCACCGGAATTGGCCGGAGTGCTGCTGCTGAATGCAGCCGAGAACACTCCGCGCGGACTCCATAATGCAGCACCACTGAAGCACCATCGCAAGCACAAATCCTCGCCGGCTTTGCCACCGATGCTCTACATGCTGCAACAGTTGTTGCAGCCCCCCTTTGAGGGGAATCTGTTGATGGAACCACCAAAGGAGCCGCAGCGTCGCGTTAGTTCGCCCCTCTATCAATTTCTCGATGGCGCCATGGATCTGGCTTTGCGCAACAATCCCGATGTTATCGATCACCTGCTGGGGGATCACCTGGAACTGGAGCTGGAGATGGAAAATATGAAGGGCCTCAAGGATAAGGCGCAAGCGAAGAAGGCCAAGAAGGAGTCACAGAAGATGGAACCCAAGGAGGAGCTCATCGTCAGCTGTCCCATCCACCACGAGCAGCATGCCAATCGCAATGGCGACGTGGTCGAGGACGATGTCGTCCTTGTCAACGAGTGCCATCTGATCTAGATCTGAACAAAAAGGGGCAGTTGTCACAAGGTTTCTTAAAAATTTTAGGTTACTTGTTTTCCGCATTCGTTATTTTTTTTCATTTTGTTGGTGCAACTGGAAGAAGCCGGTCAAATGTGCTTATATTTGTTGCACACTTAAACCCGAATTCATACCGTACACAAAAACATAACAATAAAAACTACATACACTAAATAATATTTTAAGTGGGAGAATAAGTGGTAAAAATCAAGCTAGAAAGCTGCCATCATCACGTAGAATGGCCATTGTTCCAAGCGTAACTAATATCGAACCTTCGCTCCAATCGACACCCGATCCCCTGGGTGGCTTTCTCCTTGAAGTTATCCTTCGTTTTCATTAACAAAATCGATTTCCTACCTTGAAATGTCCTGAGGGGAGGTGGCTGGAGGTGGCTGGGCGGGAAAATTGATATGCCGAGTGCGACAGTGCAGCCAAACGAGCAAACAAATCTAACATACAAGCCCTTGACTGCGGATGAGAATATATCCTCCATTTATATCTATATGGGTTGGGGGAATGTTGGACGGGGGGCAATGGGTGGAGCCGAAAGGCAAAAGTTTTGCCGGCAGCCACTGCTAAATGCTGCTAATTTCGTATACAATAAAACTAATGTAAATTGCCACTTGGCGTTCACTGGGCGTGTAAGTGTGTGCCACAGTATGTGCTAGTGTACTGGGTGCACATACATAGACATTAAATGGGGCACATAATGTGCCGGGAGTCAGGAATCGAGAGTCAGGAATCAGGACAGGTCCCAGGACTCAGGACACAGAACTCAGGACACAAGGGAAAGGCAAGCCAGTGAAATAGCGAGTGTCATGGGTGCCTGGCCATCAGCATAAATACAAATTTGCTTCACAAATCCATGTGTGTATATAATCTATATAAACTGCACTAGATGCCAGTATAGTACATCTACATGTGCCAAGCGGAAAAGTGCAACGCTGCATTCGTAAAATTGCGTAGCTCCTTCGACTTCCAGATGCATTTAGAAAAATCAGAAGAGTGAGGTAAGATTGCTTGATAATTACTTTGAAGATTTATATCAATATCGGGAAAGTTCAGTACAACACACACCATTTCGAGTCCATGATATGCAATCTCTGGCACAGCCTCCAAAATATCTGATCAGGTAAACATTATTTCTCCCTGTGCACTCAGTGGCACTGCCAATGTCCCTGGGGTGTTAACTGGAGTGTAAATGCGAATGTATGTGCAATTCCCGCTGCTAAGTGACCAGGCCCCTCCAACATAAACCCTCGCACACATATATTTATTTACAAGTGTAAATAATAAATGCTTGCAACAGCCATTCCACATTCCACATTCCACTCAACTCCAAGGTCCTGTCAGCACTGCAAGTGCATTAACTTTTGCCACACTTTCGTCACCAATGCCGTTTTCCATTTAAGTTGACATCTGTGTAAGTGTGTAAATAGCTTTAAGATGCGTGCAATATAAATAAGTATAAATTTGGTGAAAGCCAGGCGGCGACCACTTTCGCTTATCTCTTTGCGTTTCAAATTTATGGCTTCATTATGAGGATGACAAAGACGAGCGTTGCCAGGACATTGCCAGGACGCTTCTATCAGTCACTCGCTCTGTCTGGCTGTCGGTCTGAATTTCAGCCAGTCTTTTTGTGCCTTTGTTGTTAATGTTATGGTTGTCATTTGGAAGCTTGTAATTACGTTAGCCACAAGTTGTTGCCAAAAGTCGTTATCTAGATTTCATAGTCAAAGAGCGACAGGCAACAACATAAAATTCAATTGAACTGTTGAGTCAGCAAAAGTCAAATGAATGGCATAGTGCCTTTAAAATGCCATTAAAGTCAGGAATCTGCCCAAAGATACATATATATACTCGTACATTTTTTGAACTACGAAGAGGAAACTTTTCGCAAATAACCAGAAAATAAATTGGTGAATATAAATTGCAAAATCAGTTTTGCTGCTTTTAAGCTCACTCTGGCATTATCAATTTTAATCGAAAAGTGTTTTGCTTAACTAGCTTGGCGTTTTTAAGCTCGTTCAATGGTAATTCGATAACCATAATTTGTATGCTAATAAATACAGCAATTGCTGTTAGGTAAAATCATTTTGGTAATAGTTTAATCTGGATGAAACTGATATACATTTCGAATTGTTCTCATTGAAATTAAGTATGTTAAATTGCTGTTTTTGTTTGTGTAAATTGATTTTGAAAATCAATTCTCACATATTTCTTATTGAATTAAATAAAACTAGTGGTGTTTTTTAATCAGCAGTTTTTGATTTGGGTTATATATCTCAAAAAACTAGTTTTGTTTCGATTCTAACAAATATGTTGAGTGCGCGCTAGGTTTCGAATGAAACAGCACACATTGTTTATATGCACTAGCTCACTTAATTCATTAGAAATAAATTAATAAACCTATTAAGCAATTTGCTTTGCGTTAAAGTCAAACGTTGAACTTTGCAGTGCGGCTCAAAAAGGCGGCTATTTTATTTTCGCCCGATTGCCTTTTGCGGCTATCATACATGGCGTATGCGACATGTGACAACGGAATTATGCAAATTTCAGTGTCACCTTCAATTGCATACCAACCGCACGTACACCGCAAAAAACACATGGGCGAAAGGATACAAAGCCAGCTGACAGGGAAAATGGGGCAAAAAATGTTGATTATTTCGCTTGACGGAGGATTGTCGATAAAATGCCGAGCGATGCAGAATGCAGACGATTCGCAATGGAAATGCTGTGAAAATCAATAAGCAAATAAACAACGGCGCGTACAAGTGGGAGCATACATCAAATCGGCTTAAACGCAGGAAAACTCTATTTAAATTGTCAGCAGCAGCGAGTGGAGCTATGGCCAAAAGGGGCTGGTGGATGAGGTGGATGAGGTGGGTGAGGTGGGTGAGGTGGCGGAGATGTATCCTTTAAAGTGCCTTTGGTCCTGTGGCGTGTGTAATTGGGTCGTGTTATTGCTGTTGCCTGCTCGTTTCCTAAGTCAAATTTATTTCAACGCACTTGCAAGTAAAACCGCAAAAACAGAGAACAGTTGTGTATGCACGTGTGTGTGTGTGCCTCCTTCTTGTTGCGTGCAAGTTTTACAAGTGAAAACTTTGCTGTCAGGGATACTTTATGTGCAAATTTTTGGCTTGGCAAGATACACACAGCTACCACAGCGACACTAACACCCGCACCTACACTCCGCTACATGGTCAGCAATTTTGCTTGTTGCCATTGTCAGCTGACAAGTCATTTGCATGCACACGCAGCAGTCGAACCAACACTCTTGCCATTGCAAACGGAACAAAATAAGCAAAAAATGCAAACAAAAAAAAAAACGAAAAGACAAACAAATCCGACCAGCAGCCCACACACAAAAAATGCCTTCTACTCGTACTTGAGGCAACAACTCGAACTGCCACTACAACAAATTGGCCGCTCCCTGTTAGCATATAAATCACATTGTAAAAGACAAATTGAAAGATGTTGCTGCGGGCTGCACTCGTTGGCCCAATCCCATGCAATTAACATGCGCACACAAAATGCATTTAAAGGTCTATGCCAAAAACTCCCAGCCCGTCCATCCAACCCACATTGCAGCAGCACACATGGACACTGGGAAAAAAAGGTAGGGGGAAGAGGTAGTTTTCAAAAAATATTAAAGTAATACTACCACTTATTGTACATTATTCGGGGATATTTTGTATTGAATTTAACTATGATAGTATTAAATATGATAGTATTTATAATGTTACAAAATATTATTATATAACATACTCACAGTTCCCTGGTTGTGCTATCAACGGATATTTGTATTATAAATTACATTTCACTTCTAAACGAGCACTGCATTATAAAGTCAGCAGAATATTAAATGTCATATCTTACAATTTGGCACAGAAGTGGCATAGAAAGCTCTACACTTAGGTACGAAATAATTGTCTTCATATCTTTCGACTTTGCTCTAACATTTTGATTTATTAGACCATGCATACATATATCTAGAGCATATCTAGAACTTCAGATTCCTAACACTTTAAAGTGTTATCCTCACACTTGCTAATAGATAATGAAAATGGCGCATCAAGCCATTTTCAACTAGTTGCCTCACCCATAAACTTAATCTGGCCCCGCCCAAAGAGTCGCCAAATGATGAACTACCCAGCCGGGCACTCAACTGACCCCCATTGCCCCTTTTCTTGGGCCCCCAGTGAGAGCAACAATTAAATGTCAAGTCTGCTGATTAATCCTAATGCTAGGATGCCAGGATGCCAGGATGCCAGAAGGCAGAGGCTGAGGGGACCGGGCTCTGTCAGATGACCACAGTGTTGTCAAGCCGACGCTGTCTCCGTGGAAATTCAATTTTCCAGGGCAATTACGATGCACAGTGGCTAATGCCTACGACACACACAAGCGACCAACAAGTCCTACCAACGTCCTATGCATATGGAACGAATCATAGTTGATGGCTATGCTCGGCAATTTGAATTGAGGAAAACACTCACGATTTGCATGCATAAACAAGGATCATCAATGTGGGCTGGCTAACTCCTAAGCATTGTTTACTGTACCCAGCTGAAACTCTGGAGACAATAATGCCATCGACTGGCTTACTTTTCCCCCCATTCACAACTCAATTTCAGTGGCGGGCGGACAATGGCAGAACATTTAAATGCGGGCAAAGTAAAGATGTCTTAAAGCCGCTGATAAGTGGAATCTTTATTGCTTATTAGAAATGATTATTATTAATATTCACACAATGGGATTTTATGGCTCAAAGTGGTCGTCCACACTAATACTCCTCCTACCTAATACTCGGACCCTCTCAACTTTCTCGCAGGTGGTTTTTCCCGCATAGAGATTAGGAGATTGTCACCGAGGACTTTCACGCCACTCCTGCGCTTTAAAGGGGAGCAATTTGTCTGTTCTGCCCGATTCTTGCTAAACTCAATAAGGTAGCAAGTTGTCAAGTGGTAGCCAGGACAACGCTTAAGTCGCGTCATGTTGCCCACTCCGCTTATTATAGCCATGTTTCTTAGACCCACGGAATGACCGCAGGCAGATTGAGAAAGTTGGCTGCCAGCTTTTAAGCCATTTTTTCGCTCTTATTTTAGATGCGCGCTAAGTGCATTTTAATTTGTCACTCATAAAGATGGCCACCGCTTTTCCCGTGCATATTTTACGCCCAGCTTTTCCGTCTGCAGCTTTTCCGAGCTGCAAATTACAACAAATTACATTTTCGCAACCTGCTCCATTGCCCGCGGCGGATGCGAGGCAGGTGATTATGCATTTTTCAATGGTCAGCTTCCATCAACTGGCCTCCGTCTCTTTCGCTTCTTTGGCCAACATGCCGTCTCTCTTCATTCATGTCAAAGCCTTTTTAATGGCAAATGATCCGGCATGAAATCGGTTGGGCGGCAAAAGCCGATATTGAACACATGAAAAGCGGCAAATAAATTCATTATTTGCTTTGGCTCTCGATTTATTATTGGATCTGCCAGCGCTGAAATTTTGATTACATTTTCGGTTTTTCTTGCTATTTTTTTTTTTGTATGTTTCTATTTTGCAACTTCTGTTTGCGATTCTGACAGCTTGGCCATAATTGATTAATCATCAACGGCGAACAGGGAGCACGCTCTTGAAAAAATAAAAACTATTTTTCCATCTCGCCTTGAATATTTTGGCCAGCACAGTGGGTGAAGGGCTAGGAAATGCCAAATAAACGAAGCGAAAGATAAAAGCGAAAATGGGAATGCATAATTATGAATAAGTTATTGGCCATTAGCTCACGGGAAAAGCGGGAGGAAAAACTGGAGAGCAGAGCAACCGAGCAGCAAGCGGAAGTGAAATACAGTGCCAAAGTCTGTGAGTGGCGTTGGACTTAATTAGACAGTGAGTATTTAAAATTCACTAGCTTGCGGGAAATTCATTTAACCAAATAGACAATTTAATTTTTTTTCCGACCACTTTTTTAGTGTCTGCTAACACACATCGTTTAAGCCAGCTATTAGGGCCCGCTTGAGCTTGAAATTTGTATCGCTCTTTGTGGTTTTATAGTTTATAGCTTGCATTTATTTTCAACATATATGTATATGTCATATGTCACATTGCATTGTACGCAAATTCTTCGAGTTTTGCATGTACATTGCAATGTTAAAACAAACTATTAAAAGTAATAACAGAAAATATGTAAGCTCTTGTCATAGCTTAAACTGTTTTCAGTATTCTCAAATAATAATATTCAACAAATAATAAGTAAATCTAAAACTAAAATAAATCATTACCCTCTAATTGGTGAAATTTTAGATTTAGATGCTGAAAGTTTGAATATACTGAGTTTTATACGAATTAAAATACTTGGTTACCAATTCTCACATTCTTTCCGAATTACAAGCCCAACGTATGAATGTGCTGCGTTTTCTACTCGCAGGGATGGTGGCCAGAGTAAAAGGGGGTCGAAAGGACCTGTCGCTGGATACATGGCCAAAAGCGCCTATCAGTTGGCCGCCGAGCCTATCCCAACAACTGATAAGGCGGCTAAGAGAGCGGGAGACTTACGAGCGGCAGAGCGAAAGTCTCCACTTGGCTAAGAGAGCCCGCTAACGGGACTTCGTGTTGGCCGGGAAGCAACGAGGAGGCCATCGGGCGCTACTGCTGCCATGTCTGTGACGTAGCCGCTGCCGCTGCAGCCGTCGCTGCCGCAGTCGCTGCCAACGGCGGCAGCGGACGCTTGCTGCTGATAAACAGTTTTCGTTTATCATCAGTTTGTCGATGGCATAGCGCGCAACTGGACGTACTTTCGCATCTTGGCAATGGCATCAGCTCACTGGCCGAGCGACTGACTCGCGTTTGCCACTTCTGCCACTTCTGCCCATTTTGGCCCTGTGTGTGTGTGGGCCCCATCAGTAATCAGTGTCCGTGTGCGGCGGTAGTGGTGTCCCTGCTTGCGGTGGTGTATGTGCTTGTGTGTGTTGGCCAACTTTAAACGCTCTTATCAGCGCGCGTGTGAAGCATGAGCTTGGTGCAAACAAAGTTTTGGCGGCATTTTCAATTAATGCCAATGCCAGCAGAAGCCAGCGAAAAATGCACCAAATTTTCCATAGAATAGAGAAAACTTGATTTCAACGCCATATAAGAACTTTGAAATATACGTAAGTAGTTGGAAATTTATAAAAAAAATGTATTAAACAACTTATAACTTGCAATATCTATATAAACAAAATGGGAGGGTACGATTTGTAAAATAAATATTTACATACGTGATGCGTTCAAGTGTCCAAAATGAAAATTGTGAAAAGTTGGCAAAGTAATTGTTTTGGGCATACAAATTATATGTTTAATTAGATGAAAACTAATTTCATGGCAGTGTTTAATTTGTCGGAATAAAATGCAGCGCAGCTTGTAGTTACAAGCTCGTTGTATTATAAAAATAAAAAAAAATAAAAATAATTAAGGGAAAACATTTTACAGACAATTAAAAATGAGCAGCTACTGAAATGTGGCAAAGTGCTTGTCAAATAAATATGAACCCATTCAATTTAAATGGCTTAGTGGGTATCTTCGAGCTATTCAAACATAAAGAAAAAATAAAAATAATTTGTTGGCTGCAAGTTTGTCGAGCAAATTAGGAAAGAACGTTGAAAGTTGGCTTCTTTAATATGCGAAACAACATGCAAACTAAAAGTTCAAGGAGTTGTCAAAGTAGTTTTCAGGTAATGAAACTAGCAAACTATAACCGAGTGAAATTGAAGCGAAACAAACCGACAGCAAATAAAGAACTGAATCATTTGCAATGAAACAAACCTATGCTCGCAAAATAGATATTTGCTCATTAAATGATATAAAAATGGTTTTGCTGATTCATTGGCTTTCTGTCTAATTTCGTCCACCACCGGATGGATTTAAATTGTTGCGTGGAGAATTTCCATGCATATTTGATTGGCAGTCGCGGGGGGGAAGATTCATTTCACGAAATTTTCCCATTATTCTCACGGTTCACAAAATTGCACAGGCCAACGTGGAGAATTTACGAAAAATGCGCTGAAATGCGCGACTTGAAAAGTCAAAAATTATGTAAATGCAAAACATTTTCTGTTGCTCTATGCATGTAAACAATTTTTTGCACCATTATGCGCCATCAAGTATGCAAAGATATGTTGTTCTAGAGCCACCAGGCTCATCCCACCGCCGCTCATCCACTTTCTTCCAGGGTGCCAGGGTGCCAGGGTGTGAGCTCGGAGCAGGACTGCGGGAACTGGGAAACTGGGGAACTGGGGAACTGGGAACTGGGGAACCTGTCCAAGGTAGTCACCCACCTGGCTCGCAGGCTGCGGGCGGCTTCTGACATGCCAGCCAGCGTGTAGAACATCAGAATGTTTAGATTTATGTGAGCCAGTGACAGCTGCAGGCGAAGATCCAGATTGTCGGGCAGGCTGGGGCTCAGCCGCTCAAGGATGTGGATGTGGATGTGGATGAGGATGAGCATATGAATGTGGATATGGATGTGGATGTGGATGCGGATGTGGCTGTGGCCCATAAGCTGCTCCCTGCTAATCCTTCAAACTGTGCAAATCACTTTTGGCAGTTCTCGGTCCCGTTTCTTTGGCCCAAAAGTTGAAAGTTTTCTGTGATGTAATCGCATTTGCTCCGGCTGTCTCTTTAATTAAATTTAAGAGACTGACAAAAAAATACGCACAGCCGCCTGCCTACGAAGCGTGCATTATTTAACTTTCGAGTTTTGCATTCAATTCACGAACCAAAACTTGGCCAACACACACACACATACACTCATGCGTTCCGGAACTCTGCTTCTTGGCTCGATTTTACTGCGAGTTTGGGAAAATCCATGGCATGCTTTTCGTTGACAAAATATGCGCCTTTGGCGCTAAGTTTTTCGGGGCGACATTTGTTACTTTTATTTAGGCGCACGCAACGAGCACTGGAAAAAAATATGCTCACTCATGGGTGTGATTTCTAGCGCCGTGTATAAAGTCTCTACAATCTATAAATGAGCAGAAGCGGAGTCAAACTTCAAAGCTAGGAGAACATTTGATAATTTTTTTTTATATATCTACCTTATTCCTTACAGTGCACTTGTTCTCACACTGGCAAATAAGATTAACGTATCCACTGAAGCCGTGGCTGAAAGTAGTGAGCCCCATAAAGAGCGTAGAGCATGCGGCAACTTAACCCATGCTGGATCCCAAATATAACCACAGTCAACGAGGCACACACATGCCCGAGGTGTTTCATTCATCATCAAGTGGCAAAGTGGCACGTTCCGCTCTCCAGCTCCATGTTTATGCCCCTGCCCAGAGTGTTATTTTATGTGCAACTTTCCCTATATTATGCGAACAATGTTTGAAACTTTGGCTGACTTTTGGGTCACAAATCTAATGCACAGGTCCTTGGGGCCGGCATCTCTACGCTCACTGTGCATAATTTAGGGTTTAAAATTTTTTATTGCCTACATTTGGGCGTTGGCTGCCGCAATGAGCCGAGTTTTATGAGTCAGTCGGTGAGCTGCATTAATCCCTCGCAGCCATCAAATGGACTCAGCGGCCAACGTGCTGCGGCATAAATTAAACAATTGCGCCAGCCATGTGTTTGACCAGCGGCAAATTACGCATACGCCGCATTATCCGCCCCAAAAAATTCAGATGAAAACCGCCAGCCATTTCCACTTGCTGGCCCAAAGTTGGGGCGACTGCTTAGCCTAAGTCTTGCTCCATCCAGTCTTGGAATTGTTTAATATTAAATTCGGCACTGACCCAGAAACTTTTAAGCAGCTTAAATGTTAATTAATTTCAAAAAAAAAAACAACAAAATTGGTGGAAGTTTTGCAAATGGAAATGGAACTGTCAACCGACCGTTTTTTGGGATTCGCGTGGATTGTGTAGATTGTGTACCTAAAAAGTGGACAAGATATATTTGCGCTGCTACATCCGACTCCATTAACATTTAATTTTCGCCAGCGTTCCATTTTAATGGGAAAGCCACTTCAACTTTGAGGTGGCTACGGTGAAATAATTTACAATAAAATGGCTGCGCCAACCGGGGAAATGTGCGGCCGCAGCAGTAAAGTTTAATATTTCTGCCTTTAAAAGGGGCAGGAATTATTAAAAAATTGTGCAATAAAGGGGAAGGACTGAAAGGACTGAAAGGACTCGAAGGACTGGGAACGCTGGCTGAAGCGAGACGAAGAGTAGACATTAACCTGATGCGTAACCGGCAGCAGCCGAAAAATGTTTTGTCGTAAACATATTAAAAGCTACTTTGCATAAACTTGGCCCGTCAAGGATTCGCCTTCTTATATTCGAGACTCGGAGGAGACTCCTCGAAGGCGACACATTGCCATTTGCGATTTATTGAAAAGGGAAAAGCAAACGGTGGCAAACGGCAAAAGCTCATAAAAGCCCCCGGAAAGGGGAATAACGCAGGAAAATCGGGGGAAAAATAAGAAAAACCAACGCTAAGAACTCCAACGACCTGACGACGAGCCGTCACTCAAAAAGGTGGAATTTGTGGGTGGGGGTCAGTGCCATTCAGGCTTTATTAGGCTGCCCATCTGACTGGCTAAAAGGCTTCATTAAAAAGACATTTCCAGCAGAAACGTTTTCGCCAAAGTCCAAAGTCCGGCAACGGCAAAATGCAGCACAACCGATACCATAAAATAGGGCCAACTAGAATTCAAATAAAAAGCAAACTGGTAATATATTTTGCATTTGAAAGGCAGCTGTCAGCATAGCAGTGCAAAGCAAACTCGGCTGACACTAGAATGCGAATTTGTATTCAAACCGACTATAAGTGGAGAAAACAATATTAAATTCCAGCGGGTATCGAAGAAGAAATATATTTTCGACCTTTGACTGAATGGCGAAAACTGGAGCACCCGGTTCGGATGGTTAGATGTTTTTGATCAATTTGTGGGCGAAACACTTGCTATTGTCAGAATAGCAACAATGGAGCCGTGACTTAAGCTCTTGTTACCAATAATTTCAGCCAATAAACGAAGTATCTGCCAGATATGAGCCCATCAAATTTGAAGTTGTAAGTTCATATATTTATATATTTATTTTGTTTTATTTGAGGATTTTCATTTGAAAGAGGTTAAGCCAGACTAAATACTTATACCAGCGATGCCGTCATGCCACTAAAATTTCGAGTGAAGCTTAAGTATGCTCAGAGCAAAATCCCAGAAGAATCTACATCGCTCTGCCATAAAAGCAAGCTCTTCACGTTGCAGACAAGTCCATGTGACTGACTTTAAAGAGCACCACCCATATATATATATATATATATATATATGTATATCTTTGTTTATATACATCAGGAGCTTAGTTTATCAGAGGGGCAGTGGCGACTTATTTATATTTTTCCACGGCGTTTGCGTGTCAGCTGGTGTCAAAGCCCGGCTAAGCAAAATATTTACTATGCAGCCAAGCGCGATGTAGCTGGGCCAAATGAAATGGACAAAGCTGCCCGGACTTTGGATGCTAAGATAATGCCGGAGGGTCAGATACATGTCCCTCCGTCTGGGAGTACATAATCAAGTTTCAATTTGAGAACAAGTCCGCCGAGTGTCTGGTCTTTTGGTATTTTAAGCATGGCTCATACCAAACCGAATTGGCCTAGCAGCCGCGTATATGTGACATGAAAAAATGCGAAATGGAAAAACAAAAAGGCAACAGCACATAGAACTGAATTGAAAGCGAGATGGCTGCAAAGCCAGCGAAATGTACACAAAAGGCTGCATTTGACAGGGGTAGCAGAGTGCTGCCAGGACACAGAGGACATGGTGGAACCCATGGCACCCATGGCACCCATGGCAGCCACACACACATCAAAGCACAGGCTACACGCATCGATGGTCCTGCTGCTGTTCCTGCAGCAAATAGTGCCAGCCAGTGCACTGAAAAAAAAGATAAGCCAATTAGGATTTCGAGAAAAGTACAACTAAGATGTTGATTAGTGCGGGTTCAAGTGGCATGTACTGGAATACATTGATATGGTCACATAAAAAGGACCTTTCAATTTTCAATGGCTAGAAATTTACCATTAAGCAAATGCAAAGTGCAGAGTTTCTGAATAACAGTTTTAAGCTGCATATAAAAAAGATTTCCAGCGAGCTGGACGTATCGGAAGTCGATTAAACGCGACTTAATTACCCACTCAAGTGCCGTTTTTCCACCGTGCAATGGCCAGTTCATTATGTCACTGGAACAGTTTAATGTCGCTTAAAGGGGCGCTGCCTTCGCAAAATAGCGCGAAACAAAACCGCAAAATATGGTGGATAGAAAGGACGATGGGTGTTGGGTGGTGTTGCGGTGGGTGGCTGGCAGGAATGGATGCCAGAGGCGGTCGCAAGGGTTCTGGCTGCGGACAATGGTCGCTCCACATTGTGACTGCTATGGCCAGTTTAAGTTTTGTGTGTGTGTGTGTGTGTGTGTGTGTGAGTGTTTGTATTATAAGCAATTTTCCATTTTTCGTTCCATTTTTGTGGCCCTGCTTCTTGAAGTTGCCGCTCGACGCATTGTTACACGCTGGCAGGCGGCGGCTATGAAAGCGAAACGCAATGAAAATGGCAACAAACAAAATAATTGAAATTTGGTTTAGCACGGCAGCATCCATGGCAGCAGCGAAGGAAAGCCATGGAAAAATTGGCCAAATGAGAACGAATGCCAGAACAAAAGGAGCGGCAACAGTCGTAGTCAGTCCGTGGCCAAAAGCAAGCGTCGGCTAAGACGGCTCTTTAATACCGGCAATACGAAAAAAAAACCCAAGGAGGAAAAACCTCAAGCAATAAGCCAAGGCTGCCTTCCCGGACAGACTTGGTGGGAAAATGAGGAAAATGAGGGAAAAGGCGAGCAATGAGCAGGATGACAATGTCCTCGTATTGTGTGCAGATTTGTCAGTTGATTTTGTTTTTTCTTTTTTATTCGCTTTTTTCAAAACCATTTTCATTCCTTTTTTTTCGTTCTTTTGCCCGTTGGTGGAGAAAGTTCTTCGGCCGTTGCAAATTAAATTTTCCAATCCGCAACGCCCATTCTTTTGCCTTATTTTCCTCGCCTTCTGGCTTTGACTCCGATTTTGGGCGTATTCAATTTTCTAATTTCGTATAAATTTCATGGGAAAGTGGAATTACCTTGGCCGCAAACAGCACGACCTGAGCTTTGTCGAAATTAGAAAGACAAAACCACAATCAAGAGTCTTGGGGAGCTGGAGACTCGCACGTAGCATTACGGGAGTAAGAAGTCCTAGTAGAGAATAGGTCGCCTCAGGGGCCTCAGGCAAAAATTTGTCCAATGCCCTTTGAGTTGGAGGCAAATATGATACAAATACTTTAACCAGGGCAAAATATTTATCTCGCTTCTAATGTGACTGAGTCCTTTTCGAGGATGCTATCGTCTACAGGCTCATGCACCCACACACCCACACCCACACACACACAAACGAGCACTGAAGCCCACAGATGCAAAATGACATAAATAAATTCACATCGCTTCGTGCCCAATTTCCTGGCCAGCAACAAAATGGGAGCATGCCAAAGTGAAAGCTCTGCAAAACGAGATTCCAAAACGGATCTGCTGCGATTTGAACTTGCCCAACGTCTCAGCTTCCTCCACTTTTCCTCCACTTCTCCTTCGCTTTTCCAACGCTTTTCCCTCACCTGCCCGCCCACAGATTTGCACTCGCATTTCGTTGTGAAGCTCGTGTTTGTTAGCATTTTCCATGCATAATTTAAAGCATCGCTTGCTTTTCGGACGACCTTTAAGGATAAATTCCTCTGACCCACGTTCCGCATCTCCGACTGCTGCAAAGCGCAGCTAAAACCATGGCAATTACTCGAGTGTATATATATATAATTGATTCGACTAATTGCCGCTGTAACAGGTGCACGAGCAGGGTCATTTCAAATCCAGGACTAATTGTTGCCAAAGGTAATTGCTTGTATCAATGCAGACATCTCATGTCGTAGCTTATGGGGCTAATTCAAAATGGGTTGGCAAAATGGGGTGGTGCTGCAGACCCAACGTTATTCCTCATCAATTCTTCATTCGTGGGGCACAGCAACATCACATCAAGTATGCAAAAAGTGCCTTTTTTGCTCACCACCCTTCTGCTGCCGTAATTTGGCACAAGTCGCAGTACCAAAACGGTTGACCTTGAGCTCTGTGAGCCACGCCTATTGAAAGGACCAATGCGCTTGTACACCCGCTTGCCGCCGACAGTCCTCATCATCATCCTACATACACCGAATTTCTTGGCTTGCCATCAAACGCAGACTTTTTAATGGAAACGTGTTTGTTTTACCAAATGTAAAATGGCCAAAAAGAGAAAGAGCTCGTAAATTGCAATCTGAAAGAAGAGTGAGCCAGAGTGAGACGCAGTACGCTATGTCTGCCTGTAGCATATGTCAAAATTTAATGGCTCCCACACACACACACACACAAAAGCACATAGACACACACAAGCACACGCATACTCACACCAAGAAAGAGTAAGAGCGAAGCCGTAAAATTAACAAAACTAGAAGCGCAAATTACACCAACAGCATCCACTTTACTTCGCTCCATATTGTTGTTGCTGAAGCACAGTTTGACGCTTTTCCACACACACACACACATACACACCCTCCTATATTCTACATATATATCCACATAAATATGCACAAACTTTCTCTTCGATGTTTTATGGTCAACAAAACTTTTGCTTTTTTACGGCCTGCCACCGAAAATTATGGCTGATAAATAAAGTACGAGAATGGATCGACCATCGAAATACCCGTCTAAATGGGTGAGCAAACATTTTATTATGTAAGCTTGACAGCACGGTGATAATTTTATGTATTCTACTTTACTTTTGATATAGCTTAAATGCTGGTTTATGAAACTGAAGAAAATTGCGAAACTTATAGTAAAAGTAGTTAGCCATTCCATTACAAGCTTGTAGGTATTCATAATGAAGGATTTAGGTACTTATTATCAAATAAATAAAAATAGTTGCTGTAAAAAACCATATACAAATTCGAAATATTGCTAAACAGAAACCCAAAACCCATAAAGAAATATACATTTGATGTAATTTCAAGAATCTTGGATTTATGAATTAGTTTTCTCCTCATTAGCCTCTGTAAACTGAATTTATGACACTTCAGTTGCGATCAGGTAAACCTAACTGAGACTTCAAAGTGGGCCAAAAGTTTGGCTTTAATTGCGCCGCCAGGCAGGCAACGAAAGACATTTCAGTTAATTATGGCTCGATTTGGCTGCGAGTAAACAAATTAATTAAAAAGCAAACATGTTGTTGATGATACCCTCACTCCGCCGACGAAAAACCCAAACAGATGCAATAGTCGGAGATGCGTAGCGCCTTTTGGCCAACTTATTTATGTTGGCAGTCGCCAGCGATTCGGGGCACGCATTAATGTTAATTATTGAGGCAAGTGACAATTTGAGTGATTTCAGTTGGACAACTAAGCAAACGAGCAGCAAAAACAATCAGGGCCACAAGCGCTGTCGCCATGCCGAGCCATGCCAGCAAATCATTTTGACCAACACTTTTCGGCTTTGGCCATGGCTGCAGGAAGTGTCCTGTCATTTGTTATCTGTTCGCTTTGACATATAGCTACAACCAAAAGCATTTTCCCGTTCTCCAGCGGATGGTTTTCCCTTTTTAAACGCTTACTCTCACATCGGGTATTGTTGACTTGGGCCATCACGAAATAATGAAAATATCTTACAAATTACAAAAGCTTATTTTATACAACTATTGAATTTCCAAAATCTTATTAACACTATTTCTATTACAATAATAAATTTTTAGCAAGCCTTCCAAATTGCCAACAAAAGTGTTAGTTTTTCCGAATGCCAAACACAATGAACTTATTATAGTATACCTGGGTTAGGGTGTCTTTTACTTACCTGTCAAAAAGAGCATTTAATCTTTCGGTGACTGGCGTTTTTCCCGCCTTTGCCATTTTTTTACTCCCTTTTTATTGTATTGCGACAACGTGGTCGTGGCGTTTTCACGCACAGACACATTGCCAATTACGCCCCCTTACAGCCCACATTTTTCCCAACCCACGCCCCTGCACACACGCACTACCATATGCAGGATAGATATACGGTTGGGGAAAGCCGGGGAAAAGCGGGGAAAAGCGAGAATGAATCGTGAGAAATGTCAACACTGTGACATGGCAAAGTGGAAATGGTAATTGCGTGTTAATTGCTTTACGCGTTCCAAGTGCTTTCACCATTCGCACGGGCCTCTCACTAACCTTAACGGCCCCCTTTCCGCTTTTCCGCTTTTCCCCCATTTCCCATGCATTTTCCTTGTAGCCTGGTAACGCAACTAATCAATCTGCAACTGCATTGCGCCCATGGACGAGTTTCATCCATTTCCAGATGCTCCAGCATCGATGCCTGCAATCGCAAATTGCGTTTGTCGGCGTGGCTGGATCACGTTGCGTATGAGCGATGTGTGTGGGCCCATCAAAAGCAATTGATTTTTCAGTCATGTAGAGGAGGGGAGTAAGAACAACATGCGTAACCGGTTCTTTAACATTCAATCAATGCCTGGAATGCGAGCTGCGCTATGCACATTACTCATACGACGTGTGAGCTCAAGTTTTTGCCATTTCGTTTCAATGCTTTGCCATCCAATGGCTCAATTCACAAATTCAAGGAATGTTTCATTGAAACATCATAAGTGCATAGCAAACATATTTACGATCTCTAATCGATTAGATAGATAGATACTGTACCAAAAGATTATAAGTTGTTATATCTTGAAAAAGATGAAGCATTCTGTTAGAGTTAAATATTTGCTATGAAGTACTTCAAATCAATCTTTATACAATTTAAAGTCCTAATATAAGTGAGTTATAAGTAATATGTAAAACAATGCATACCTTGTTTATTAGCCCTCCTCATCCGAATTCCCATTATTAATAAGAAAATAATCGACGCATAAATTCATTTAGTATAACAACGATTAGCCCGAGGCCTTTTGGTTATTGACTTGGCCGCTTACCTGAACGCAGATTCCTTCCCTCGTCTTCGACACACCTGAGGATATCATTTGGCGTCACATGTTGACATGTGTTGAACCAGTGCCCCCTTGGAACGTTATGACTGTCAACATGTTTATTATTCACCTGTGCATGAACACAGGGCCAAGTTATTAAAACTTTGCCACATTACCGGAGAGTGAAATGGCATGGAGAAGGAACTCGGGACAAACAATTGGCGAGCACATTTAGGCAGCAGCAAAAAATGTAATAAAAGTTCACAAAATGCGACGTGTTTGCTTAAGTATTTTGCAGTCGGGGGCTGGGGAACATCTCTAACTTCTACATTTTGCCCATGCTGATTGTGATAAATGCGACAAAGACATGTGTAAAATATGCTTCATGTGCGTTATTATTGCGTTTTATGGTCCTTGGAGAGCTGGGGAAAAAGAACAGGACAGAAAACACACACACCTGTTCTAACCGTGAAAAACGCATTCCAGGCTGTCCCCGCTGACTTGTCGAATTGTTTGCCAAGTGTTTAGATATTTTTCTTTGCAAAGATATTTCACGAATGACAGGAATTCGGTTTTTAATTTGAAGTACTTCCGCACCATGCAAATTTCGACTTGTGTGAGGTCCCCCCATAAGGATCATTGTGGTCCCCAAGGATAAGAAGTGAGCATTCGGGTGTCTGTTTTGCCAGCATATATCCCCACGGCACATAATTTATAGCTGAGAGAAATCATCAGCAGGCAGAACACACAGAGCGCCTAATCAAAGGAAGCCCTTAAAAAAGTAAAAAAAAAAAATACAGCGAAATAAACACAGTGGATTCCCTGGAGTGGAGCATGCGGAAAAAAGGGGAACAAAATATCAGAACTCGAAATGTTTACGCAAAATACGCGCACTCGTAATGCAGACAAGCTCACAGATTTATATATACATATATACAAACACATAAGCCAAAGAAGACATAAAGCATGTTTGCCTGGCATAAACGCAGCAGTTAAACAAAAAAAAATAATGAAAACCTAACAGAGACACAAACAGAGAGAGAGATGAAAAGGACGATGAGCCAAACATTTTAATAATAGCAGAAAAGGCTGAATGCCCAAAAAACCGAACCACGCCACCTACCCTGCCCACTTTTCAATATGATGGAAGCCCCAAGTCAATCCGCTTCCTATACATTTTCCCCAAGCCCCCAATCGCAACCCTTTTCTTCAAACCCCTTTATCTGTGTGTGATTCAACTGGTTTTCAGGCCGTCTTTTGTGGGATTTGCCGCTTTGGAAAGAGCTGTGGACCTGCTGCAATTAAGCTGAGAGACTGGCGAAATGCCCGCAGACGAGTCGAATTTCCACCTGCCCGTTAAGCCCTAAAAACGGCTAAAAGCTAAAGTTATAAAGCTCTTATTTGAAATATATTCTAGCGATACTTTAAATCTGTAAATGTGAATCAGAAATAAATAAGCAAAAATAAGCATAACCCATTCGATAGACCTTGCAGTCTGCAAAGTGCTAGCACTTTAAGTGATGATGGCTTATAGGCTTATACCGAAAGTTTTCTGAATAATCTAAAGAGCTTAAATTTGGTATTTAATCTAAGTTATGCAAGTATGTATTACACGAAGAGTTTACTTGACTTTTATAGCATAAAACAGCGTTTTTTTTGTAGTAGTACTTATCAGCTTCTATGTCACATGTCATGGATTCGGATTTACTGTATGTACTGTCTAAGTAAATTAGTGGAAAAACGTTGAGTGTTTACCTTATTCGCATTTTCCCTCCCATCTCGAGGATAATCAATTAAGCAAAGTGCACTCGAGTGAGCGGGGAAAAGGCAGCTGGTGGAGTAATGCAAATAAAGAGTAGTTGGAATTTGGCAGAAGGTATACGCGGCGTATACGCAACGTAAGAGCCACTTTACTTTATTTTTTATTTGCAAGCTTGCATCACATTTTATTTGAGTTCTGCTTGCATTTTTTGTTAATAGCACTCAAGACTGCCATTTCATAAAATAAACCATTAAAACGAAACAAGCTGAAGTGGGCGGCAGCCCCATTAACTGCATTTTAATTAATTTCTGTTCCCCAGCACTCCCCGCGTACACACATACACGTACACGCATGTGTGCTGCTTATGTAATTACTGCTGCTGGAGCGTTAATTGCTCCGGCAGGTAACAAGCTGCGGCTCTTAATGCACATCGTCTGCACTTAGCTTAAGTATACAGTTCATACACACACGTACGAGTATAATTCATACACACAGGCAGATCCATTTGCATCTAAAGTATAGCTGCCATTTGACATTTGCCATTTGCCATTTAACTCACCGCTGCCCAAACAGACAATGAAGTCTATTTGGCTGCGCTCCTGCACTTGCACTTGCACTTGCACTTGCACTTGGACTTGGAATCGCAGGTCAAGGTCCTGGCAATTGGCATTAATTGCCTTCCAGCTCCTGCGCTTCCGATCCACCATTGCATAATAATGCGATTAAAACTGTCAAGTCAAGTGCTCGAGCAACAATTGCAGCTCGCCGGTGGCCAGAAAAAACCAATAATCAGCTGAATCAGAGCCCATGGCAGAGCCAAATGCTAAGCCTTGGCATTAGAGCCTTGGCCACAAAGCCTTCCAAAGCCTAGAACACTACTACCTGGCACTCCAGCAGTCCATGGCTCTTGGCCACGTCGAGCAAATAAACAAACAATTAAAAATAAAAGCGCCGGAACAGAAACTACTGAAACAGAAGCGCCGGCAAAGTCGCAACGAAAGTGGAAGACACTAAATGAAATGAGGAAGTGTTGCACATATATATCCTCCATCTCTAATGCTTTAGTAAATAATTTCATTAACTTTCTAAGGTTCTAAGCACATTTATAATTCGAGCATTTTATAAATTTAATTGTACATTATTTTAAGTTGTCGCAATATCTTTAATGTTTTCCCTTAATGAACCAACAAATTGATTCTAGTGGCGTCTCTCCTTCAAAGGGAATCGGATAGTTGGAAAAGCCATCGCATAAGTGTGGCGCCTGCTCTGAGCTTCCTTGGCTGTGTGAGTGTTGCTCTTCCCAGTCTCCTTCTTTGGGTCGCCGAGTAAACAGAGAAGTGCCAGTAGCGCACACATATGAGGAGGAATGTGTTGAGCCAGCGACTTAAAGTGCGTAAATGAGTAAAATACACACACAGGCTCAGGAGGATAGAAAAGTGGGTGGAAAATGGGTAGGTGCACGGCAGGAACAACAACATAGTGTGGCGCTTATTATGCGTATACTTAACATTTATTTCTGCCAGACAGAACTTTTATGTGAGCGTGTGCGAGTGTTACACACGCACTCACACACACACACACACACACGCACACACACTCTAAGATAAAGTCAGTGAGACAGTGAGAACGCAGATACGCACACACACACAATCTCAGGGGCAGAGCATAAATCTCATCGTGCATTCATCAATGTCAAGCCACAAGTTTGCTTTTCATTTGTTATGGCTTTGCCGTTTGTTGGTGTGTGTGCGAGCACACAACTGTGTGCGTTTGTATCTGTGTGCGTGTTGGTTGTATTGTTTAGCGCATAAAATGCCAGTGCCTGCATTGAAATTTTTCCGAGAGCTGTTCAATAAATGTAGCAAAATAGTAAAATAAAATAACAATATGTTGGAATAAGATGATCAGAGGCATTCAATTGGAATACTTTTGATTTCCACAGGGAAACATTTCATAAATAAATAAAATACGATACAAGTATGCAACTATATCTTATTTTTCACTGAAAGTTAAAAGCCCAACTAGACTGTTAAATGTATTTTCTGCAACCAAATGCATATATAAGTATGCATATAAATTATATAAAAAATCGTTTGCTGAATTTTATGAAACACACCTCGGTCAGGATTTGCGGTTGAGGACGTTCTTTGTTCCGCCATCGTCATTCTGGCCATCCGCATTTGGGCCAACATATTCTTATTTGCACATCATGCTGCCATTTGTTGGCCAACACACGAAAGCCGATGCCTTGAACTTCGGCTGGTGGAAAAAGTAGCTAATGCGAAGTGATTGTGTCAGAAGTAGTGCTCAAGCAATTGATTTGCATACGCTCCCCTGGTAAATCGCAGAGTTCTCTGGAAGCGAGTACACACAAACAACAAGTGCAACAGAAATGGCTGCCTCTTAAAACTTCATGGCATTGGCAGTAAAAACGACAATTGCCGAGCGCAACTGTTCATAAACATTGAGTGCAGCTCGGCAACAACAACTACAACAACAACGGCAACTACAGCATCAGCATCAGCAAACAATGACAAGGACGTTCGTGGGGTGGGTGCTCTGCTCTGCAGTGGGTGGTGGATGGCGTGGCGTAATG